>LR990956.1:13200017-14584992 GCA_905163465.1 Craniophora ligustri
AACTCAAGGCATTTACTTATTTTAATATTAAGTCGGTTAAAAATACATACATTTCCATGAATATACGCACAAATATATTGAACGTACTAAGTACTTTCAGATAATGCAAACTATTTCAAAAGAAACATTATTGCGATTCTAAAAACCAACCCACATAGGTGTTCCAAACAAAGGAATAGGTAACTAACTACATATAAAAAAAACACAATAGTACCGGTTCGTGAATTACCTATGTTCTTTACAAATTATACGCAAAACGGAACCTTCAAGGAACCCATTGACAAGACACCAAAAGGTGCGTTATCAGATAAGGATTGATTGTTACATATTATCGGTATCTTTGTTCTGCAATTATAACAATAGCACATTAAGGTAATCCTTTTTAAATGATCTGAGGAGGCCGCAACACTTCGGTTATGAAACAATGCCGATGGTTGTTAGAACAAAGGGGTTGAACTCATTAGACAAGGGTTCTAGCCATGTAGACATCTCGGCAGCATTGAAGGTTGTTGGAAACGAGTGTCTGTTACTGGAAACAGAAATAATGTGTGAGAAAATGCCATGGAATACACTGTTCTGGAAACATTAATATTCATCCTATTATTAATATAGTTTTCGCAACGCAATACAAGAACGCTATATGAGATGCTGAATGGCTGAATATAGCCGCACAAAAAGTACCGCACAATAAATACAATGTAAAATCATACTTTTAACTACATATGTTCGCAATAAATAAATTATGATTATGATGATTAAGAAGTTCTATTTTCTTATTGAATTTCCTAAAATGTATCCTAATAAGTTGTTTTTATAACACAAGAGTGAAAAAAAAAGCTTACTTACGGTCGATTGACGGACCTTATCCTATTGACGTTTCAAAACCAGAGGTGTCAATCGCGCGTTGTCTACTGAAAAATGTTCATGAAATATTTGGGATTCACTAAATATTTGTTATTTTTTATATGTATAATATTTTTATCTATGATGGGACATCAAATATACATAGAAATTGTCAGACGCCACCACGCTGACATTTTAAAACATTATTTAATATCTATATTATTATTATTAGCATATTGTATGATCAAATACAACTTAAAGATCCTGTAATAATGTTTCTATTTTTTTATTTTCTGTTCTGTAAACGGGAGTCAAAGGTTTTAGCTGAAAACCAGCGCTTAGAAAACTCGAAAGGGCCTCAGCATATACTGACGCTTTAACCTTTTGCTTTCAGTATCATAGCTTTTTTGTAAAATATATTGCAATAGCTGCTGTAATATTAAAAACATACCTTTCTATTCTATTCTATTCTTAAAAATTAAAGATCAATTTTACTGATAAGCGAGATGTAGCTACGAGTCCCATAACTGAAAACGTATATTCAATACGTACATATTGCCACGTGATTATGTCGTTTAAATAATCCTTTTTCGGTGTTATCTCGACGTGTCTAAGTTAGTGTTAGGGCTAATTGTTATCTTGTACAGTTATATTTTACTACTTCAACAGGTCCAACATGGTTATAAAACTTTATGCTTCGGGTTTTAGGTGCAATATTGTTTGGTTGCTGGGTTTATACAACGAGCACACTGATCCAATTGTTAGCATGCTTCAGGTTAGCACTCGTTCGGTTTAAAAGAAAAGGGTAGCAATAAACTCCACTACATTTAACTATTTAACTGCTACATATGGTTAAGTATGGTTCTAAGAAAGATTACCTATTGTTCTTAACAAAATATTCCATATTTTAGTATTAGCATCTACTTACAAACAAAAGATTATCCCCTTTTGTTTAACCGACTTCGCGGATTTTTGCTTTCCGTAGGGTTTTGTTTTAGATAATTTACACATTGCGAATTGTTTCACGGTTTTTTATGGCGCAATACTGTTCAAGGAATAGGAAACCGTATTATATTTGACATACGATTTATTTTAAAAACGTGCCTTTTGTACTTCTTAAACCTACCTACGCTATTGTACATTGTGTGAATTAAGTGCAGATAAGGTTTCCTTATTGTCTTATTTGTTAAATATAACACATGGGTATCTTAAATAAAATCCTGGAATTCACACACCTAACATTATGTGTGGGTACATTGGCAAACACACTAGGTAGCGTTGCGGGGCGGAGAATTCTAGAGACTGCTGACAATATCGATGTTCATAATTCAATAATTATAATAATTTACGGTACCTACCTACTTACTCACTAGAAACGCAACCCCAATGCAAAGATAATCTACACCTTTCATTATGTATTATATATGCAACCCGGAACGTATCTAAAATTTTATTGAACCAGGCTCTTTCGCGGCATATGTTCTAATAAAAACTAAACTAGGATGCGGCTTAGTCAAAAGTTATTCATTAAAACAATATCAATATCAATTAAAACCTACATTTTGAAACCTTACTTTAAATTAAAGTACCTATCTATATTTAATTCCCAACCAAACAAATTTAAAAGTAATTAATCCGACGATACGTCAGTATCTCAAACCACACTATAAATAAGAAAAATTAGTAAACATCACACACAAGAATCATTGCGCCCGCGCATCCCACCCACAGGGTAGGTACAGACAGAAATACCAATATTAATAGAGACGTCCCGTCGACAGAAAAATACCTTTATAATAATCATTCGAACAATTAATCTTAGAACACACACAAAGAATGATAATCGCTTACTCATTTTGCTAAAAATAAAAAAGAGGGGAAAAAAATGGTGAATTGTGGAACAATTTTAACAAATTAGGCGACAAACTCGCCACTTTTTGAAAGTAAATTATTGTATTTTAGATTGTTTTGTAGGACGAGATTATTGATGCTCTGTGGGCGTGGTTTAGAGATGGGGTACAATGATACACAGAATTATCGATATTTTAGTTCTTTGTAGATTTATTATATATATTTAAAGGTAAAAATTCACTTAGCAAGTAATCGATATAGTAAGGATAAGTGAGGATATAAATAATAAATAAATATTCGGTGACATTTTTTACACAACACCATCTAGTCCCAAACTAAGCAGAGCTTGTACTATGGGTACTAGACAATGGATATAATACTTATAATTTTTTTTTAAATACGTACTTATAATATATAGGAAACCATTTTTTTGTTTATAAATAAGAATATGAAAATTCGATGACCCTCGATTATTTGATAAAAGTCGATATCGATACATCGAAACCGAAAACTGTTCGTATCTAATTGACAACGATATACCATTAAAATTCTTTTCCCAACACTACTAAGCAACAATTTCTAAGATGAAATTCAGACGACCGTCACGAATGGACCATCGCAGGGTATAAGTGGGAACTGGGAAACTATTCTCAAAGAAACTATCGACCTCTCGCTTCCACATCAGGGATTAGAGAAAGAGATCGGATGTGAAATACATTTATTAAAACATCACTGCTCCGAGTGGTAGGTTCATTATTATCATCGTGTGGGTTCGAGATCGCGTTCACGCCAACTCTGAATGGACAATTAAACTGAATTATACAATATAAACATGGCTTTATTGTTTGAGAGTTATGATGATTTCAAATTAGGTTTATGTATGATTAGATTTAATACTGAGCAAATGTTGATGCCTAAAAGGTTGGTTGGAAGAAAGGATACAGTAAGTAGATAATATTTTCTTTATTATAAGAACGCTAGTCACAAAGGTATAGGTACGTTAGCTGATACAGACAAACATTACAGCTGTATCGGGAATGCAACAAGCAGGCAGAAATTGATGAACTCGTGACTCTCTGTAATAAATGGTGAGCTTATATGATACCTGTGCGCAAAACTCTAAGAGGCCGAGCTGCTGTCAAGAATAACATAAAATAACAGAAGACGCCAATTGGAAATCAAACCCAGACATCTCGTTCAACAGTCACGCTTACGACCTTTAGACTATTTAGACGGTTGCTAAGTCAAGTACCTAGTAATTTTACAACCTACATTACGGGTTGAAAAAAATTATGCAAATTAAAAGTTCTGTTTTTAATCAGAACAAAATAGTTTAAAGACTTACACGTCACTTATTTATAAAACTATTTAAATATAATATGTTTTGAAAAGTCAATACAATATAATATACTCATAATAACGTATTAAATAACTAAGTTCTCTCGTCCATTTGTATTTATTTATTATTAATTATTCGTCGAGAGTTTTCGTAATTTTGAAACGGTTAGCCGGTTAAAGGCTTTAAACTATGAAGCTCTTAAGTTAATTAATAACTCTAACTAATATATAAGTAATTAATGAACGTTTATGTACAATAAAATTAATTACGGTTTTTCAATTATTGATTTCATTCATATAAACTAGCAAAATAGTAATTATATTTTCTTAATCAATAGAATTATTGTATTAACTTTTTTATTTTCTCCATTGATTGATCTCACGTAATTTCAGCAATAAAAAAGTCGTAAAAAAAGTTTTTAAAAGTACCTATTGAACAACGAAATCAAGAAACATGGGAATTATCCCGAAACATATTTTATAAACATCACCAAAGGAAGATGGCGTCGGTTTCGGTACATCATAATAGCAATATCCTGTCCATTGATTGTCAAAAATTAGGAATTTCGGCAATTACGTCTCACCTCCCACGTGATTTTGGAAAAAAAACATCGCACCCGGCGCATCCAAATTTTCTTAAAAGATCCGACATCTTCTTTGTGTGTGGTACCAGTGATAAGCGGTAACGGGTTTCTTTAAGCGGAGCGGATTCATTATTTTATTTGCGCTGTTATGAATGAATAGCAGTTTATAATAAACTTGTAAGAGTGTGAGTGTGTGAAAATGTCCACAAAACTTGCATGAACTGATCAGCTCCGGGCTTTTTACGTTTTACTTTTATACAATAGTTCTAATTTTTGTATTTTAAATTGATCGATAATTTCTTTTGATGAAATTAGATACGTTAACTCTTTGCAATTAGATGTTAATGAATAAGAAAAACAGTAAAAGCTGGCTGCAAGTTATTTTCTTTTCAATTACATTTTTTTAATTTTAATATACGTTGCTGTTCAAAAGAAAATACTACAAATATAATTTTTCAACGAGAAGGCATTCGTACAAATGAAGCCATGTCTAATCGCTACACGGTCCTAACTTAACCCACACGTGTTTCGACAATTTTTTTCTTATTTTTTCCCTTTTGTTACCTTTGTGCGAGCTAGCGCCGGCACGAAAGGATCCTATAAAGTGTTCTAAGGCGTATCCAGTGTAGGCCGACCGTTACATATTTATTTTTGTGCTATACATTCTTGTCCTGACATGTAAATAAATGATTCTTGAAAAAAAAAACACAGTTGTTCTTCGATTTCGCGCTTTCATGGTGGCTATCGCTGACTGGTGGTCTAGTAAACGGCAAACGATGATGATCTTATATTTGAGACGGTATTTTTTTAAACGTAGCCCTACACCAATATTTTCTCCTTTGTAGTGGGTGTGTTTACAAATACAAAAACATTTTACATACAAAAACACCCAGACTAGGAACAAAATATATTATATCCATGCGGGAATCTAAGCCGCAACCCGATTGCTCAGCCACTGCGCCAACTAGGTCGTATGTAATTATCTACTAACTTAAGAAGTTCAGAACTGTCTATGCTTTTGGCCGTAACTTGGTGTGCGTGGAATTCGTCATTGGGTAGCTTATTTTTTTTAACCAGACTGCATATTTATTTCTTACGAAATTTAAATCAAACAAGTAGAACAATCCTTTTAAAAAAAAATATTGATTCACCATACATATTTCTACCAAAAACTGTCCTTTTCCAGTACTCAAATTATCTTCATACGATATTTCATCTAAATTGTTTTAGCGGTTTAAGCGTGAAAAGTTAGATACAAAAGATGTAACCTCTTTAAAACACAAACTACGACTTCAGTGCTGTATTTAGGCGTGTAAATAGTAAATTAAATTAAACAAGAAACGTTCACTAATTCCTGATTGTTGACAGTATCAAAAACATTCCACAAACACCGTAACTCCTTGGGTCACTCTCCCAATGAATGAAACAAATTTATAGCTACTAATTCACTTAATGGGTGAAATGGTTGTAGCACTCAATGAAAATACTCAGAACAATAATGTTTTATGCAATCCTAGTACCGTAAGCAGCGGCGCCAGTGAATTACGTAATTTAAAAATGAAAGGACTGGGTTATAAAGTTGAGGTTTTTAACCATTTAACCCCATAGTTCTTACCTAATTATTTAATTATTTGGGTTTTACTATGGTGTTTCTGGTTAAGGACTGGGTTTGAAAAAAAAACAGACAAAGAAAAGCAATAAAAGATATTGAGAAAGTGAAATTTACTAGAATAATCTAGAATAGGAATTTCCCTGATGATATTTAATACAATAAAATAAAAAATCGATGGAGAGGGCTATGTTAGGAGTTTCACTACGTGATCGAATCAGAAATGAGGAGATCCGTAGAAGAACCCCGGGTCGCTGACATAGCCCGAAGAATCGCCAAACTCAAGTGGCAGGGCATTGCTCGAAGAACGGATGGCCGATAGGGCTTGAAGGTTCTAGAGTGGCGACCACGTACTGGAAGACGCAGTGTGGGCAGGTCCCCGGCAAGGTGGACTGACGACTTGGTAAAGGTCGCTGGAATCCACTGGATGCGGGCGGCATATGACCGGTCTTCGTGGCGATCCTTGGGGGAGACCTATGTCCAGCAGTGGACGTCAAACGGTTGAAATGATGATGATGATGAAAATAAAAAATCTTGCAGAATTCAGACACCGATCTGATTAGTGTGTACTCCTTTAATAAGATCAGTTGTAGAGTACTCGTAATCAGCGCGCATGCATGACGAGATGTATAAATGTAGCTGAGGGTAAAGTTGTATGCAGAGATCGTAAGCGCCTGAAACTCTGCAGTTTCTGCCTACCCTCTGGGAATAAGGCTGAATAACCTAATCTTTTTTTATGAAGGCCATAGTCAGTGACCACGTTTTTCTTTATTTATACTTACATGTATTTCTAATCATATGTCAATTAACTACTATAAAACTAATAACTTAAACTTCAACAAACAAAAAAAAATATCTAAGAGCGATGACTTAAAAGGCATCAATGACGTGCCAGTTGTCAAAGTGAAGCAATTTGAGGCCTTAGCTACATGCAAGCAGTATTTGACATCATCTGGGATCTAATAATGCCCAAAATACTGTTTATTTTATATTACACACAAAAAAGCAAAAGATTAGATGATAATGTAAAAAGTCACAACTTATTTTTGAAGAAACCTCTTCCACTTGGCCTGAGAGAGGATACATGCATAAGCAGAAAGGAGAAAATGGTTCACTCTCTTCTTAAATTGTGTAATAAATAGAATTACACTCATTATAAGGAAATACTGACCGCATAGAAACAAAAAGAGTAGAAATTCAGAGTCATATGAAATGCCAATCAACGCTCATTCTTTCGACCAAGAGAAACCTAATCCATATATTCCCCTTTAATTGACAAAAAATGTTCCAAATATCTGACACACAGAATCGGAACGCGCGTAATGTACGTACATATATTGCCGTAACTTTATCATCTTAATCGGTGTGGCAAAAGTAAAGCAGTAAATGAAATAAACGGCACGTCGAAATGGACCGATGAAAAATACTGTACACACACAGATCTGGTGATAAGTAGTGATTGAGAAGTGAAATTACAAGATATGCGAGCTAAATATTTATTTTGGAAATTCCCAGTGAGTATAGTTCGGATGTAGTGTTGGAGTATGCTACTTGTAAAGTACAAACCCGCGACTTCGTCAGCGTAAAATTAGTAACTTTATCCGCATACAAACTTCCAACCCCCTTTTCTCCCTTTTAATGGATGATTTCCGGGATCAAAACTATTATATGTCCTTTCCCAGGACTCAAACTATCACTATACCAAATTTCACCTAAATCGGCTTAGTGGTTATAGAGTGAAGAAGTAACAGACACACAGACACACTTTCGCATGTATAATATTAATATGGATTGTATACTTAAAATTGGTTTGGTGCCATATTTAGTTATTTATATGATTAATATATAGTATAGTTATAATATATATAGTTATTTATATTGATTCTTTAATACACGCCTGAAACATTTTCGGAAGATGAGAAAATAAGGTAAACATTAAGTCAGTAATAATAAATAGATAAGTTGTATCTACATATCACTGCTATTCGGGAACTTCTGGGCCTGAAAAAAGATTTTTTTAGGATTATTTTATGTTAATCAATATTCAGAATCTATGGGTCCGGAGTTGCTAAATCCGTGTTTGAACTAATACCTAGGACACCTATGTTACTAACCCTAACATAGTTAGTTATAGAAGTTGCTCTACATAGTAAGTAAGTAATCCCTGCAAGCGGAGCTACCCCATACTCTGTACCACATCATTACATGGATATATCTCGAGACAGTCATCAGATCAAGTTATGTGTTACGCTATATTTTAATTCGGCAAAGGTAACCCGAGCATTCTGCCACCGGAACCAACGACATGGATTAATGATATAATTTTAATTGACTTTCGTGCGAGTGCCAACTGTAATGGTCGTTATATTAAAGCGAAATTTTCGCTGGAATGTTTCTGGAGCAGTGCATTTCAGCGATTTTTTGATAACGAATGTGATAAATATGAAAGAAAATAATATATATATACATAGATACTTATTTCTTACACTTACGCGAATACTAGGACATGGAAATAAATGTTTTTTAAGGATTTTATCTGGGTTTAATTCCCGACCTATATGTTAAAGATTATTTATTTTAGTACAAAGATTTTAAAGAACTGACAAATAAACATCAGTTAATTAGAAAAGCACAAAGTAAACAATAATCGTTTTTAATTATTAACAGCCAGTAGTGTCTTACTGCAGAAAAAAGGTCCCTGCACTATTCTTCTACTTCTATCTGTCTATATTTAAGGATCAGTCATTTTAGAAGGAAAGCAACGCATCGCTCCATCTGCTTTAGGCTCTACCACGTTACTATTTGTCGTTAAATGGTACCCATCGGGCCGCAAAGACCCATATAATAAAATATAGGTACTTCATCATTTTCTGTCCCATGGTTGGACACGGTTTTCCTCTTCATTTAAGAGGGATTAGGCTATAGTCTACAACGCCAGCCTAGCGTTAGTTGGCGGACTTCACACGCCATTGAGAAAATCTGTCAGACATGCAGGTTCCCTCACAATGTTTTCCTTCACCGTTTGAGCATGTGATAATACACTCGTTACTTAGAAAACTCTGTGGTGCGAGCCTTGGGATTCAACTCGAGACCTTTGACGTAACAGTCCACCGGTCACACCGACACCAGGCTATCATTCACAGCTTTGCAAATATACACTTAATTACAACAAAATAATCAGATAAATTCATTGCTAAAAAACATATTCATGATACGGCGACCAACATTGTTAATTGAATAGATGTATCATGTATGGGAGAAGAGTTAATTAAGGCTTGAACTAGACGCGTTCAATTATAACGAATGGCCCCAACACCTCGCGGTGCCAAGTACCTCATTACTTAAAGGATGTGCCTTCACGGTTAATAACTCTTAGAACTACCTTATCTTGAATACTGATTAAGACTAAATGATCCGTTAATGTGCGCTCTTTTCAGATACAGGATGGAACTCGTGTTTAAAAAGAGCACTGGATGTAATTTGAGATGTTTTGATACTTATTAATTGCACCTGCTTAGAGTTTAAAGATTTTAAACGAGTGATATTTTCATTTCTGTACTATTTAACAGTGATAGATCGACAACCCTTGTTTGCTTGAGGCGGTTTTGTAAAATAAATAAGAACGAAGCTGATCGCAACAACGGAGGTTAAGGCTAATATCACACTGGAAATGTGATGCGATGCTGTATTTTTAGCGTTGCTTGTAAGTACCTAATTTGTATGAGAGAAAAAAAGCATTATATAATATACTTGACATTCACCTTATAATATTTTTTGGCACACTAATTCCTTACTACTACAACTCCTGTAAGCCAAGAACAACAAAAGCTACCATCTAGAAAATTGTCGAGACAATAAAGCCTGTCTTGTCCCAGAAGAATGATTTGTGAACTTTGAACTGTCTTAGAACCCGCAAACTGTAGAAGAATCTATTACAGAGTCATATTTATCTACTTTTGCACTGGTTAGCTATACATGGGTAGTATTATTAAGTCATAGAGATACCTCAATGCCTCTATGAGATGCTATTTATCATCTAAAATAACCGTCCTTACCCTCCAGCAAAGACATATTATTCCACACCACCGTTACTAAATAACTAATAACACCCCCAATGGCATCAACAGCCGTAATTTCTTAACTAAGCGTCACAAAAAGCGGTCTGTTAACCCTCTCAGTTTGATTGACAAACACTGTTGCTGTATCAGTGTTCTCGACCCGTCCATGCTGTCAATCCGATCTCGTTGTCACTTTGAAAAAATAACCAACACCATGGGGATTGTGGCCCAAAATTGCGGCGATAAGCGATATTTCATTGAGGAATATTTCAGCTAATAGTGTGGTGTTTATTACATACGGCTCTATGAAACTGTCAAAAATTATCTCTGTCAATGATTGGTCCATAATGTCATTTCTTTTTAATATTACATGCTATCTAGCTATTGCTATTCTCAATTTAAACAATTTCTACGCGGTTTGGCAACGCATTTGCAACACCAGGGGCTTGCAAATGCATTGCCAAACCCCGTTGCGATGGGTGGCGGTGATCACTTACCATCAGGTGAGCCTCCTGCCCGTTTAGGCGGCAAACGGGCAGGAGGCTCATCTAATGGTAAGTGATCATCATAACAAAACACTATAAACAAATCTCAATCAATTCATAGTTTCAGGATGTCCAACATATAACTTATGTTTCAATGCAACCATCCCTTTTCTTTCGTCTATCTTTATCTTTCCTCCTATAGTGCGCATTCTAAATTCATCATGGCGTATAAGAAGCTAATAAACCTTACTTTTTTTATTCTTATGATTCCGTAACATCGTGTTTTCTTTACATCTTCGTTTTTGATGCAAAGGTTATTTTTTATATGCTATATGACAGCATGGTATACCATGGGTATATAATGTAGAATAATGTAGAATGTGTGTTTGGTATGTAATGCAGAGTGAATAAGCAACATAATGAATACGAAGTTCTCTTATCCCTTGGACCACACAACAATATGTAGTCACTCTACGGGGAGCCAACAAGAAATATGTCGAAACTCGACTAAGTGTTAAATAATACATTAACGTGGTGATACATAATTGAAGAGATGCCACCTGAACGTGGAAACGACGAATTTAACCAACCCACACCGATATGGTATGTGTTTTTACTATCTATGGCAACATCTTATATTTGTAAGTTAAGTAACTTTGGTTAAGTAGCTTCTATTCACTTGCTTTAGAGCGTACTTTTAACCATTAACTACATTTTGGTCGATATTTAAACTTAACTGTACCTAAACTGCGTCGTTATTTTTTAGATGAAAGATGGACTAATTTTATTTTTGATAAACTTTAAAATTTGTCTACTTTCAAGAAGTATTGAATCTTTTGTCAAATCTTTTCCCACTTATGTTGGTCGGCTTCGAGATTTCTCGAATTTCGCTGAATATCAGTATTATACACGAAGGCACCGACTTGATGACCGGTAACATTAAAGGGACAAATGTTTGTGTATTGAGCATAGATGTTTCATGTATGATGTGTGTATTTACAAAAAAAAAGTATGTGTGTAGTATATCAACCTTCTTGTATCCGTAACACAGGCCTTGTTTGACAGTAATTTTCTGCTACCTATAAAATTATGAAAACATTTGAAACCTAAAGTAATTAAGTATTAATGAATATAGACTTCTTTAAAATTTCCCACTGATAATTTCATAAAACAGTAAGGAATTTTATAATTACCATCGATCGCAGGCTTAGCTTGTTAAGTTTTAACTTTACCAATATAATTTTAATGATTGGAACTAGTAAATTGAAATTTATGACCGGTCAAACTTATTTTTGTGTTAAAAGCATATTTTATTATATCTACATTTGATTGTATCAATTTATAAATATTTAATAATTACTTTGCGTTGATTTTTAATAATTAATTCAGTTTCAATGGTTCCACACACACACACAGGCATGCAACATGATAGTAATTGTCTATTGAATTTTGTAATAAGTGAGAAGATATTTCTCTGTAAAACCTTTTGTACCTACGCCATAAATAATAAGTAAAAATTTACATTAAAAGAAAAGATTTTTTTTTTCATATTATCGTGATCCTATTTAGCGCCTTCCTTCACTCGTTACGTTTCGGTTACAATGATAGTAGACATATTGTTTTTACCCTCTAAGAAAGACTGTAACAGAAAACATCGCGAGAAAACCGATTTACATGGATTTTATGTGATCCAGCAATCACCATCCGTGTTTCAAGATAGGGAGAAAACGCATGGCCAACTCTGCTACAGAAATTAGATCGACAACTTAAAAAATTGATCATCATTTTGAAAATACATACATTATCACCAAAAATAACATTTTCGTATACCAATATGCCTATATGAGATACATTGATCAATTCATTATAAAATTTTACAATACAATTACGTACTAAAATCACATCCAACTATCCCAATTACTCAAAACGCATCTAAAACCTATCAAACAATATAAATAACAGCAAATTACCCTTCCTACCAAACAGAAACAGCCCGTCAGAATGAAGAGATTAAAAAAATTATTAACAAAACGAGCTGCGACCAGTCAAACGCCATTCCAGATTATCAACGGGCATCAACCGTAGTGGTTCTTAATTAAATAATCAAAAAATATACATATGTGTGAGCCCTTAATACTTGGAGTTCTATAAGAAATGCTAATGAGTTCGTATTTACGATTGACGCCTAGTTTTTTAAGAACTTATTTATGTGTCAAAATTGTGTATACCTGTGTATATAACCTCTTTGGTCTTGTTGGTCTAGTGGTCTCTGTTGTTATGCGATACCATATAAAATAAGATAATCGAAGTATACCACTCAACATAATGATAACATCAGCTGGAATATTGATTTCTTACACTTACGCGAATATTAGACATTGAAATAAAACTACTTTTTACGGATTTTATCGCGGTATATTATTTTAACCCGACGTTTCGGACGACCAACACCTCAGTCGGCCCGTGACCATGGATGCTGTAAAGGATCCGAAACGTAAAGAAGTAGTTTTATCAGCCGGAATGTTTTACACTTAAAGAAAAATTTCCCAAGACGAAACTAACGAACTATTCAATATTTCATTCTAAACCAAGCCTTTATTATTGCAAATAACCGATATAAAAACTGGCAACATATCTATTAGGCGTTCACAAAGTACATTAGGACGCAATCCCCTTTGTCCGGCACATCCAGCACGCGCGACTGCTCACGAATGATGGCGTAACTGTAAATTTTGTCACAAACAAAATACTTTACATTTATTGATCCTAATACCATTGTGCAGGGATTTAGATCTGTCCATTCAAAAAGCAGGTAAGCGATACTTGAGGTATGTAAGTATAGATTTTTTAGTTAAGCCTCTATACGTATAATTGGTAGCATTCGCTTTGGTAAGGGTTGATGTTAATCTTTTGTGATCTGTGCACATAGTGAAGAGATACTTGACTGTTGATGTTCTGCGAAAAATAAACGAAGGTTTGCTTCTACATACAGCTAAAAAAAATATAAATTATTATTTTACGTAGGTAAAGAATCATATACTAAGTATGTACTTAATTACGGTATTGCGAAAGTGATTTCGCACTTCAAGGTTGTATTTTTATCTTGAAAACTACTTTCGATTTTATTCGATAGAATTGATTCCATCTGCTACTGAAGTGTTAGAATAAGAAATCATACAATCACTTAAATGAAATTAAATGTTTGTGAAGAAAGTTTTGTCAATGCAAAAAGCTACCACCAAGAAAGCAGTGGTGTTGTTTATTATTAATCAAGTTTATATGATGAAGCATCTTTGAAATAATTACACTAATATTTTGGTCGAATAATTATTCTGTATTTAATTATTTTTGTATAATAACTTCCACACATCAATTTCATTCAGACACAGAATTGTTATTATTTAATAAAAAAATTAATACACGTATACATACATACACTCACGCCTTTTTCCCATGTGGGTAGGCAGAAACTACAGAAATCCATGCGCTACGGTCCCTGCATACCACTTTTGCCTCGTCCACATTCATACATCTCGTCATGCACGCGCGCCGGTTATGAGTACTGCGTACCTGACTTTTTTGAAGGAGTTCACCGATTAGGTCGGTGTATGTCCTTCTAGGGTGCCACCACCCTGCGTTTCCACTAAAATCCGCCTTATAAATTCCTTTCATCAATCGCCTATCATTCATCCTTTCAACATGCCTAAACCATCTCAGTACATTCTTCTCAACGTTTGTCACTATGTGAATTACTAAATGAATTAAATATAAAGTATTTATATCAGTACCTTTAATGATCGTGAGTTTGATAAAATGTATGATGCTAAAAACAACGTACATACTCAGACATAAGACGTATACATTCAAGATGGTGATGCATTATCGCGGTCGCTTCTACACATTTTCTTTGAAAGTTAATAAATATCACTGATATTATCTAAATCTGATGAAACTCTTCAAGGAAATGGAAGTATCCTATCCTAAAAATGTTAAAAAACATCGAAACACAATGCACAGGGTCTCGAAACCATAATTTTATTTCATTTGTGTAACATCAGTAACATCACGCTTCGATAAAAAACGGTCGAAAAAAATTCATAATTTTCCAGCTCACTGCGTTTTTATGAGCTAGCAAAATGAGTTACAGAAGTCTATGTGTGAGGCAAAAGCCTCCTAATTACGTGAAGTTGCGTTCATATTGTTATTTCTTCTAAATACTTGTCAAATAATAGTTTCGTTTTATAATCCTTCAAAGGGTATTTAAGTAGCTTGTTATTCTTTGAAGAGATTTTATGAATAAATGCGCTCAATTATGCGTATATTATTTGTAATCATTATGCTTTTAAAATGTCACTGTTATGATATTTGACAGTGGGTGGTTTAGTTGGCGGTAGGATTAACGTTTAGCAGTGCGGATGTCGTTAAATCTTTAACATATACAGCGTGCAACAAACTCCTCAAAAATAAATCCGACAAAATCATGCGCGCGCGCATACCTGCAATAAAATTGCACTTGCAATACAATTTAATTATTTTCACTCATGTTCTATAAGACTCTGTGGTTTAGTAGTCACATAACTGCCGGTGAAACAAAGGCCCATTCATTTTATTCTAAAAATGTATACCTACATATTTATAATGCCTACTGAGAAAAGCTGCTACTGATAATAATTTCATGGCAAATGGAATAACTCACATTGATTGTTATTATAGAAGTAAAACTAATTTACTGTGGTCAAGAATAAACTATGACTGTGATTCGAACTATCGGAATAAAATAATAGTAATATACCCTGATCAAATCCCTAAAAAGTTTTTTTTTAATTCTAGTATTCACGTTCACGTAAGGGTAAGCAATCAATCATCATCATCATCATCATCAACCCATTAACGTCCCACTGCTGGGTACGGGTCTCCTCTCATTTGAGAGGGATTAGGCTATAGTCCACCATGCTAGCCTACTGCGGGTTGGCAGACTTCATACGCCATCGAGATTGATCTCTCAAGCATGCAGGTTTCCTCACGATGTTTTCCTTCACCGTATGAGCTTGTGATAAATACGCACATAACTTACGAAAAGTCAGTGGTGCGTGTCTTGGGTTCGAACTCGAGACCTTTGACATCTCAGTCCACTGGTCACACCTCTAGGCTATCACAGCTCCTTAAGCAATCAATACACATTGATTATCCCGTGAATCAAATCCAAGACCTCATCGCTCTTACTTGATCAAAGATCTCTAAAAGACGTAACGTATAAAATATATTCACAGTTCTATTCCTGATTCGTGTTACTCATTCACTATTCATTTTTGTCGCCTACATCGATGTCAATGGTTGTAGAATAATATTTATTAATGTCGTTACTTTGTAGTTCGCTATAATTTATAAACTAAGCTTTAATAGGAATTGCTAGACATTTTGATGTATGAGCTACTGCTACTACTACTTTGTAACACCAGTTTTTATAATATTTGGTTATTAAGGGGCTAAAAATAGGGATGTTAAATGATTTTGATATTTGATGTTGTTTTTATAAAGGAGAATCGATTGAAAGTATTAATTAAAAATAATCTCTTCACCCCTTTGTAATCATAAACTATGACGGGATTTTCAAAATCCATATTGTATAGAACGTTGGAATACAACTAGCATATTTCTATCCCTGTCGTTGAGCTTACGCTCATTTACTCTATAATAATTTATTAATTTCCCCTCAAAAAGGTACAGTTTAGTACATATTATCATATAAATATTATATACTTACCATCCGTCGTTGAAACTCGTTAATGCATCCCGGACATCTAAACAAAAACCCTTCATCCACGTGAAGCGATGCGTTAAACGCGATATGCATAATATCGCATTATTTAACATAATTAATTAACAAAACCCACTTAACAGACAGATTGACAAAACAACAAATAAAGTATTTTACGTCTTCATAAGATATCGACAGCCGCATCTGTTTAAGCAAACATTAATAATTCAACCTGACGTCTGATTTCCCTTCAGATTTGAGATAGAGGGTGTTAACTCTTGTGTGTGGTAAATTATGGAAGAGAATGATATATATTAATCATTTATTTTATCATCTAACCTAAAGGTACACCCTCACACTCCTTTCTTAACACACACACAAACATACATGTCATGTGCAAAATGATGTGAGTGTTCGTATATACCTATAATAGAAGGCAATGATATCGAACATAATTATGATATAGCCATTTAAAAAATGCCGAAACAAACTTAGAAAATCATGCTCATGCCTGCACCTAACAAAAGGTGCAGGCATTTTGGTTTACAATAGGTTAGTCTTGCAATGTCGGTCAACGTCTGAAATAACCTTTTGACCAAGCACCAGTAGCTTTGGGTCAGTTTGTACATAGTGACAGCACGCATACCTACACGACGTACGTCGCAGCAAGATCAATGGAAGCTAAGATAGGTCAGTATATTTTTTATTATGAACGAGACTAACATGACCTGCTGCATACCTAGTCAGTTATATAAGTATACATATTAGACATGGATTTGGCGCGCCATACCTACTTGAATAAAAAAAACCTAACGAAAAAACTCTATATATATCAATCTCCACAACATGCATCTCACAACCAATTAAACTCTCGTAACATTTTCTATAAAATACGACAACGTTTACCGACAATATTCAATAAACTTTTAATAGTAACAATAATACTTCATTCAGTTCATAAATAAAAACTGTGGTAGATATTAAAACGTCGGGTGAGGATTACATTAAGCAATAAAGAGTTTTGTTTAATGGTCGGTAATTGGTTGAAATAACATAATTTTTATTGGCATTGTCTCGGCTAGGTAACGATCGACTCTTACTACTCAAACTCACGAGTCGATTGTTGGAATAATGTCTTGACAAAAGAATCTGTTCGACGTTAAAACGATTTCGACTTTCCAGAGCTCGTTAGGAGAGTGACTAGTCTGACAGCATGGGAATTTCGTTTGCTCGTAATAAATTCACTATTTTAAGAAATCAATAACTTAAGTGCCCTATTTTTTTGGGTTCTTGAAAAAAGGGAGTAAAACATTTTTTGGCAGCCAGCGAACATTTGGTGTCGCAAACGCCCATAGGCTACAGTAACTACTTCCCATCAAGGTGAGCCTTATGCTGGTTTTCCACCCTCGTGGTATCGTGGTATAAAAAAGGTATTGTAAGTTAATACCAAGATTTTCTTATACATCTTCAAGCAAGCATGATTAAATATTCTTCAGTCAGTGCAATCTAAAATTATAATTATCATATTTACTGAGAAACCGACACTAAAACCACCAAACGCTCGAAAATAATGTCTTAATTCGAGTATCGATTAACTCGATTCTGTCCAAGTGACTTAAGATCGAGTTCCTTCCAAAGTAAGAGTCACATGCCGCTGCGGGTCAATAAATAAATAAATCTCAAAGCTGACGTTTTTTAGCTTATTTTTCATTAATATCGTAATTATGTGAGTTGGCATCGAAAACAAACCGCAATTTTGTGGCCAGCCTTAATGGTTTAGGGGTCAATTATAGGCGTTATAATAATAATGTTGTGCGATCTTTAGAGTTAATACGCATCCGTGTTAGTCATTTGATTGTAGTTTATTTAAATTTTAGCTCATTTTTAATGTGTGAATCTTTAAGAGAGTGGTGACGTCATAGTGATGATTTAGGTTCTGATGAAACGTAACGTATCTGGTGAAATACAGAAATTATGGTTTATGCCAGGTAATAAATAGGGTCATTCCTACAAGTTACTTACATGCGTCAGTTGACAGCAATAAACTGATGATGATGATGTCAATCTACTCTTATATACAAAATTTGTTATAGTAGTGATTAAATTTAGTTAGAAAAAACCTCATGTGCCTATTGATCGGAACTGGTTACTGGTCTCAAAGGGTGAAGGGAAACATCGTGAGGAAACCTGAATGCCTGAGAGATTCTCTTGATGGCGTGTGAAGTCTGCCAACCCGCAGTAGGCTAGTGGTGGATTACAGCCTAATCTCTCTCAAATGAGAGGAGACCCGTGCCCAACAGTGCGACAGTAAATGGGGTGACGATGATAAGGTACAAAACCGAGAACTGACCAGCTCAGTTCTCGGTTTTCGGATTCCTTACCACAAATATTTTGTAATTTTAAGTTAGTGTGTTATGGCGCAGTTTGGGAGAGGACTATGTCCAGCAGTGGACTGCTATAGGTTGAGTTGATTGATTGATGTTTTTTTAAAAGCTAGCGGGGATAGACTAGATGAAGAAAGCGGGGGACAAAGTGCCACTTTGAGAGAGTCCTATGTCGGGCTAAATTGATTAATCGATGTATTATTTTTTGTTGTGATACTGTAGTATAAATACATTGTTTAAATAATTTTAATCCATACTAAACTAATATTATAAATGCGAAAGTGTGTCTGTCTGGATCTTTCTGTCTGTTGTCCTCATGCTTAAACCGCTGTGCCAATTTAATTGGAATTGTGTATGGATATAGTTTGAGCCCCGGAGAAAGACATAGGACACTTTTTGTCCCGGAAATCATCCCTTAGAAGGGCGAATAAGGGGGTTGCAAGTTTGTGTGCGGAAGCAATCATTTCTTAATCAAGCAGATTGAATACATTTAGTTACTTATTCTACGCAGACGAATTAGCAGGCAGGAGCTAGTATTAACATTATTTGTTCACATATATATTTAAAAGAATCACACCCTTTATTTATATAAAAGTCGTGACATTTCAAATATTATGTCGTGGTTGGTATAGAGGTGAAATTTATTTTGTTCGCGCTCCCGCGGTTGCGAGGCGTACGTGTCGTGTACCATCGCTTACGGCCCACTGCACCCATACTGAGTGGCCTACAATATTGATTATATTATGATAATTTTATAGACACTATCGGGCAGCTCAGAAGTGGTGTTACCCAATTTGTGCTGATTGCACGTTCTTATTTTAATATGTATAGGGTTGAACATTGAAAAATAAAACTACTTTTATCATCATCATCATCAACCCATTATTGCCCCACTGCTGGGCGCGGGTTCCCTCTCATTTGAGAGGGATTAGGCTATAGTCCACCACGCTAGCCAACTGCGGGTTGGTAGACTTCACAATCTTCACATGCCATCGAGAAAATCTCACAAGCATGCAGGTTTCCTCACAATGTTTTCCTTCACCGTTTGAGCATGTGATAAATACGCACATAACTTCCGAAAAGTCAGTGGTGCGTGCCCAGGTGTGAACTCGAGACCTTTGACATGTCAGTCCACTGGTCACACCACTAAGCTACCATTGTTGAGTAAACTACTTTTATAATAAATCAAATAAATTCTTAGTACTAGTTCAGTACCATCATCGTAGTTCTATCCTCATCTCATGTACCTAATAGTTAAATCACTCAAGTTAAATGTAACTAACTGGTGATATAACTATCGCACAGTTAAAATCTCCTGTAACACCCGTAAGTTGGCTTATCCACAGTTTGCGGAGTAATGTGTTAACAAGTGTATGTAGGGTCAGCAAAATAAATTATGGCACAAACAAATAGTTGAATAAAAACATGTTTTTCGACAGGTGTTCAATATAATATAGTAATAATAATAAAATAATTTCAAAATGGTTATTACAGAACATAACTGTTTTGGAATTACTTTGAAATTATTTAATATGATACATACCTATCATTAATGACATAAACTTAAAAAAAAAATGATTATTATTAAAATGTATTTATTTTGCTGACCGTACAATGGTTTCCACGCATATAATATTTCGCGATCGACGTGCATTAAAACTGATGTTATCGGTCCATCGGGATGCCTCCACGGTGAAATTATGAATAACGCAAACATGTTTGCATCTGAGGAATTTAAAAATAAAAATAGTTCCTTTGCTATCTGTACAAAGATTATCTTGTCGTAACTGTTAGTTACTAAACATACTTTAATAATTACTAAGTTCTCAGTTATAATAAAATTATGTATTTAAATATTCACAAAAATATATAAAGTAGTAAATTTAACAATCATTCGAAACATTTCAAAAAATACTTCATCGTGTCACTTTTTCTCGCAATTAAATACACCATCTATCATTAAACTCAGGTACTATTTGTGATACAGCTGTTCTGTGAACTATGCGACAAGAGAACATTCACTTTAGTTTCAGTATTATGACATAGATGGCGGTATTAAGATTAGTACTATACGTAATTGTTAGATGGCGTAAACAGGTGTCGAATAATAAAAATGATTTTTAAAGGATTAATGACAATAATTTTATTATGAGGTTATCAACCAATTTTCAATACCAAGATTTTTTTCGCCGTATTAAAAGTAGAGTAGCGTTTTTTAAAAGCTCTTTAGGGTCCCGGACCGAAAGGGTAAAAACGTTTAACCTATTACCTACTAAAACTTTTTTTAACCTATTACTAAAACTTCGCTGTCTGTCCGTCCGTCTGTCTGTCTGTCACCAGGCTGTATATCAAGAACCGCAATAGCTAGACAGTTAAAATTTTCACAAATTATGTATTACTATTATAATAATATGTTATAACAACAAATACTGAAAACAAAATAAAATAGATATTTAAGGGGGGCCTCCGATACAAAAAACGCATGTTTTTGCCTAATTTGGGACGGAACCCTTCGTGCGCGAGTCCGACTCGCACTTGGCCGGTTTTTAATGAATGCCTGCTTATATGCTGTTATTAAACTTGCAATGTTATTAAAATAAAATATTGCTTGCTGATTTAAAATTTTCTCTGTTATAGATGCACAAACCCGGAACCTACCCGTATACTTACTTTATATTTACTCTGTGCGGAATTGCGGAATTTCTGGCGAGTAAACCTATCACTGAGCCAATGCAAAAGTTGTCGTCTTTCAAACTGTTTTTATTTAGTTTGGGTTATTCTATTGAATTCTCAATAGCAACTCGGAGTATGGATCTTTTACACAGGGCCACAAACATACTGGCAAAATTTTGGTGTACATTAGTGCACCTCTGTTGTATTATAAAAAGTATATTTGGTTTTACTTTAATGTCTAATAATCGCGGGAGTTTAATGACGCGTGTCAATCCCGTAAAGATGAATTAGCACATCTCAAGGAATTATAGTAATTCAAAGCAGAAAAATGTGTTAATTGATTTCTTGTCAGGTAATATTTTTACCTGACAAGAAATCAATACTGTCGCCCTCTAAATGGACCTAATTAAAATTAGAGCCACACGTTTATAACAAAACATTATATTGAAATAAAACTACTATGTAACAAATAATTTGACATCATTTATTCATTCATTAAAACCTGTATTTTCTTCGACTATCTAACTTAAAGCACGCGGCTTATATCACAGCTTATCGACCGTTATCTTCATGTCGACACTCCCACAACCTGAAGGCTGCATATCACATTCAATCTTATCATAAACACATACATGAGTAATTAAATATTTAAGTAAATTTGATACAATTTGTGTTATTTCATAGTTCAAATATGAGAAAATACTGTTTGTTAAAAATAATTGCACAATAATCTGGTTAGTTTGGATTGAAAAAAAAGCAATTCCTTTCTCTTTTTACTCTTACTAATCTCTAGCAATATTACTTTGCCCGCTTAATTAATTCCGAATCGAAGAAACAAATGTGATGTCTATTGAGCTTTTCTCTATAATAATACTCCGCTTTTAGACAATTATGGGGGCACAAAAAATATCTTCTAAATGAACCAATACAAATATTAAATACTGTTGAAATTATAGGGCATTAACAACATCACTTGCAAGTATAATGATCGACCTCTTCAACACAAGTATCGCACTGTACAAAACAGCAGTTAACCATTTTACATCTGCATCTTGAGCTCACTGTCCTCTTACTAGTGATGTAACCCCTCCCACAACACATCGTCGCACAATTATGTCTGTCCCTACACACCCTCCCCTTCGTGCTTATACACAAATTCGGCGTCCTCTGCAAGTACACTAAATTCTTCCTATCAACTTTCAACTTCTTTCTCACTTTCGGCGTTATTGCCCTTTTAGTCGTGTAGTTCATTATTTTCCTTTTTACCGCATGGTGGTAGTGCTTCTTGAGTAAACCCATAGCTGAATTGAATGGTCCAAGCCGTTTCCAGCAAGTCTTCGTTGTACAAGACCCTGAAAATCCATGGCATTTGCAAACTTCTTTGAGCTGTTCGGCTATAGAATCAACGCCCACAATGACATCTTGTTTAAGTATATCGGCAATTTGATCGTTGCCAGCGTGTTTGAAGTCTAGAAAGTTTTTGGTGATCCTCTTTCCATGTTTGAAGTCATCCCCGCATCCTGCCACTTTCCAAGTATTATTTTTGGGGAAATTTCCAATGCATGAACACGAAGATAGTTCTCCGGACGCACACGCTTTTGCTACTGAATGTGTAATAGAAGCGGCCATTAGAGCGTGAACGAAAGCTGTTTCCCTGAATAGCTTCTTAAAAATACTCCTTCTAGGTTTATTATTGAATACGAGGGAGCAATTCCATCTGTCATATTGGAAACTATCTTCGCATGCAGCAATTGCTTGTTCCTTTGCAATGCTCAAAACATTTGAAAGCCCGGTGTCTCTATCGCACATTTTCGTCTGTCTCTTTGAAGATCTGAGTATTTTACAGGCCCCAGGGTACACTTCTTGAATTCGCTCGCTGAATAAAGCCTCGATTGTTTTTTGTAAGATGGGCTGAGATCTGTGGATTGCAAACAATGTTACTTTGGATTAGCCAGATTCAATCAGAAACTGAATTGAATATAAATTGAGTTGCTGTTGTTGTTTAAGTTTCATTAGATTGGACTTCTAAATCTAATAAAAGTTCGCTACCTACTTTGAAAAGGGCCAAGAATATTTTATTAGTCATACTAGTTACATTTTTTATCATTATGATTAGAATTTTATAAGTATTTTCGTAAATCAGAATGACTAATTTAATCCTCAACTTATATTTTTAAAGCAAGTTTTTGAGATATTTAGTCACGTACTATATCTCCAGATATTTTGCATAATCAAGCAATATTACGGATTTTTGTAATGAAAAAATGGTTTATATTTATCCTATAGTGGTAAAAAGATTTTTTGTTAACATTATATTCAATTAAAAAAATATTCAAAATAACCCTTTTTAAGAAAAGAGTAGCCACTATTTTGGAATATTGTTTAAATACTCTGAAAGCTTTAAGAAACAAATATAAAATAAAACTAAAATTTCTAAATTAAAATGAATGTGCCAAAAATTGCCATTTTTCTAATTTAACGAATATAAACTAGCAGCAGTTATATTCTTATGAATTACTTGATATAATATATAGTTAGTTTTAAATATGTAGTTCATATTTACAAGAAATGATAGTAAATGGTGGAAATTCCACAAATATTATTCTTTACTTAATTTTATGACTCACCCTTCAACAATTTTAGAAGCAAATATAGAAACGGCACAGAACAACAAAACATTAAATATACAATAACTAAACATGTTTAAGATCTTGACAGTCACATGATCACTGGCTTTTGCTGGTGTCCAGTACAAAATGAAGTAGAAATGACTCGGTACACAAGTGGAGGTGACGCTACAGTTTATCTGTAAAGGGTGGGTCTTCCAAAAATGGTAATAGCAAACTAAGAAATCAGTCTGTGTTTGCTGGTTGAACAAATATTGGGCCGAGTCATACTTTGTCGTGAACTTGTCTAAGTATAAGGTATACCTACTTAACTTTATTTGTATCGGTTTTGTTTTATTAGAAATTTTATTTTTGGATGAAGACAACCGTTTTTCTTAATATGATATTAGCAAGGACCAATTTTCCTTACATTATTAGAATTATCCGTAGAACAATCAAAGACGAAAAGTCTTTGACCGTTCTCCTTCGATACGTACGATCTCATACCTAATTCTACCATAATCCGTCATGAACAACAAAATTTCTCATCATCATCATCATCATCAATCCATTAATGTCCCACTGCTGGGCACGGGTCTCCTCTCAATTGAGAAGGATTAGGCTATAGTCTACCACGCTAGCCTACTGCGGGTTGGCAGACTTCACATGCCATCGAGAATTCTCTCAAGCATTCAGGTTTCCTCAAGATGTTTTCCTTCACCGTTTGAGCATGTGATAAATAATAACTTTCGAAAAGTCAGTGGTGCGTGCCTTGGGTTGGAACTCGAGACCTCTGACATCTCAGTTCACTGGTCACACCGCTTGGCTACCACAGCTCCAAACCAAACTTCTACATTAACATAAACTACACAAGATACCATCACGATTGTAATAACTACTGAAAGGGTAGGCATAGGAGTATTGATAATAATACTCCCACAATTCGCTGATATGCTTTTCATTCCATACATACATACATACATAAAACGAGCCATTACTAATGAGAATATCCTTGGAAAAAATTAGTATCTCTTTGCTTAACATTGGTATCGCGATAGTAATCCCAAGACTATGGTTTTACGTACTTATAAGTAGTTTATTTAGTGTTCAGGTTAATTCTTTTGAAATTGACCGCTTGAGGAGCTCGATTCGCAAAGACATGAGCTAAAATCCAGTCTACTAGTGGCCTACACTTATAATTCTCAAAATAGGGTGCGGACGTGCTCCAACTACGCTCAAAGCTTTTCCCACAAGATCTGATTTACAAGTCATTAAAGAGCGCATCAAAGGTAGAACTACTACACCTAGTCGCTCAAGATCAAAACGTATTGTAACAGTCGCTGTGGCTGAAATCGGTCAAATTATCAATGATCGGTAAATAATAATTACTTTCTTAAGTATCGAACTTCTGTTTCCCTAGTACCTATCTACATTCGTTCCATTATAAACACTAGTATGGGTGGTTATTTCCGGACGCTCGCAATCCTCCGACAGCCGGTAGCGTCGCATCTGTGGATATTGCATGCAAATAACTGTATTAGGTCGGTTCAGGTAGGTATGTAGGTAGGTAGTAGTTAAATAAGGAGTTTGTTTTCTACGCAGGCAGGCATATCTTCAATCAACCCATTTATTTAGGTGGCGTCTCGCATCTGGGCATATCTGGGCACATGGGGTGGTCTCGCGGGCATTTGAGAGGGATTAAGCTACAATCCACCATTTCAGCCAAATGCGGTTTGGCAGCATGGGAAATCCGTTTGCTGTCCGTGTAGAAACCTATAGAGCTCTCATTTTTTTGGTTCTTAAAAGAAGGGAATGATTTTTTTTACATGGTTGGCATCACATGGCGATACTTCTAGTCGTCCAAACGTCCTTAGGCAGTAAGGTTATTTGACACCCTTGTGATATTTAAAGAAAAATCAGTGGTGCATGGTTTAGGATAGAGTGTGCGTTCGCGCAGCGGAATGTTGTTGAATTCAAAGATTTTATATTCTGCATAATTAAAATCTTTAAATTCAACAACATTCCGCTGCGCGAACGCACACCAGGATAGAATACGAGATCGTTGACTTGACAATTAAACCACTAGGCTACTACTTTTTAAGCTAGATATTCATAGCTATGAATTGTCTATTAATCAATTTGTCGAAGCCTGGCAGTTGCTTTGTGTTTTAAATACTGATTATTCAGTCGTAACTGGGTAAACTTAACGCCGACCTTAATAAAGTTGGAAAGATGTTATCTCAGATATTCGTAAGATAAATTAGTTTGGAAATAAAATAAGTAGTTTTATATCAATGTCTAATATTAACATAAGACTAAGAAGTCAGTATGTAAGATAATCTTTACAATAATATATACATATATTAATCAAGAAACTAAAAGTTTAATATACATAACAATCGCTTAATCTAACCACACAACAATTAATTATACTACGCAGAGAATTGTCACTTCTAGCGCCCCGCTAGAGTCCTTTACCTCAGACCTGACAGAAGTGACAGATGTCAACTTGACATTTCAGAGTGAATTAACTAATGAACGAACAATGTTATAACGCTTTTAAAAATGTAATTAAGACGATAGTTGTGAAATGTGTTCTGTAAAAGTATTTATAAAGTTCAAAATACGACAAACAAGACTTAATTTTGTTGCATGTATCGAAATTCAATAAACAATTGCCTGTCAAATACTTCACAATTATCTTTACACACACGTTGTCGCGTGTACAAACGACATCGCGCTTATGCAGTTATAGTGGGTATTGGAATCGGTAAGGTTGAATGGAATGGCTGGGGAACGATGTCACATCGAAAGCCAATTCTCAGTTGGCGTATACATAATCCGATAGACGTGACACGTCCTTAGGCATCTCGTTACTATGTCGCACTGCTAATAGAATGAATACTTCCTTGCAAATTTTCCTTCAAGATTGGTTTAAGTTTATGTTAGGTTGTGAACCTCAATACATAATTATATATTTTATCCGTTGCCACACGCTACGTTTTTTTCTTTTATGTTGTATTCATCAACAATCACTTTACTATGTAAGTTTTTAACCATGTTTTTCTTCATAATTTAATCACGTCATAAATAATTATGCCCGTTATTTCGAAAAATCAGTGGTGTGACTTTGAATTAAATTCGAGACCTTTGACTTCACAGTTCACAGATCACACCGCTGGGTTATCCCATCTTCTATCGTATCGACAATATAAACATAATTCTACTCATACACAAACGCTCAGACTTGTTACGTTTTAATCTACAAACTGAATCGTAACATAGTTATTACCTTGACGAAACTTGTAATGAATCTCTGTATCCAACAATTCAGATATTATATAAACATACATTCTAGTTAAGTTAATATTATTTAATGTGGACTAAACCTTATAACGTAAACCATCAAGCCTTTTAGTATTTAACTTCAGGTTTGTCCATTCTACTTAATAACCAAATAGAGTACGCAGTAAATAAACGGATAATAATATTTGTATCAAACTAATGCCATACCTATCTCGTAACTAATTAAACACAGTACACATCACATAATATATGTCAAAAGCAATTTTAAACAAAGGTCTCAAAGTTTAGTTATACTTGTATTAACATTGTAACCGGTTAATCTATATATGTATATGTATAGATATTATATTTGTTATCCGATTTTCTTTAATTTTTTGCTAAATACTAAGTTTTAAGCAGTTTGGGATGGGCCTATGTCCAGCAGCCAACTGCGTGGAATATTATCATTAAGCTTTATTGATTATGTATTTCGAACATTTGCGGAGCACCAGTCACATTTATTCGATTTTCGTCTAGGAACTAAAAGCATAACGACGTAAAGGGACAGTTTTGCAGTGCGCGGTCACCGTTCGCAGATCGATACGGCGCATACAGATACACATTTACACTTGTCTACCCTCCGCTTTATAATTACACTGTTATTTGCACAGCAAAGAGCTATTGTTACGTTTTGCTATGTAGGTATTATATTATTGCTGTTTGTGTATTTAGTGTTTTGTGTCAAAAAACGAAAGGGTTTTGATTGTATGAATAAAAATACTATTGAAATATATGCTTTTTTTGCAATTTTTGAGTTATCATCTTAGTCTATTTTGTATTAGAATCCGTCTTCTAATCTATGACGATACAGCTAAATATAAATATTTAACACGAAGTGACCATTATCAGTTCTGTATCTTAACAACATTAACGATAGTCATTAATGATGGACGGGACGCTGTCTTTATTGCCGACGTTCAAAAAGAATCAATAAAGGCCTCCTTTTAATTAATTATATTTTGACTATGAATTTAACTTTTACGTCGGGGTTCGAACATGTCAACAACTGGTGATTTGATGGATTGATGGGTATAATAAATTGGCATTAAGGTGCAACTTAACCTTACATATCGACAACTTACATATTATTTAGCCATAGGTTCCTTCAAATAAAATATCTGTGACCAATTTTAAAACAAATTTGCTATTTTATTGATACATCTAAAGTAGTAAATTTAAAAAAAAACATTTATAGCTGCTGTCTACATATTCACGATGTATAGGGAATGCCCTATACATCGTGAATATCTGCTGAATTTCAGCTTCATATTTGAAAAGTTTCGGCATTTCATGTTAACAAGTGATTAACCTTTTGCTTATACATAATTAATACACATATACTAGCAGTAGTGGCTACTCGTTACTGTAGCTAAGTTATTAGTTGCTTTTCAATAATAATAATTGTGATTATATATTCAGATAAAACCTATCCTATCTCTCAAGTGGAAACAAACTATACACTATTAAAGTAAAGTTTAATTAGAACCGGTTCGTTAGTACAAAAGTTTATCGCGGACCAACAATATGAGAGAAAGTTTTCATATGAAAACCACGACTCGAAATTGATATAACATCATTCAAAGGTAAAATTTACTATTTTCAGTATTCAAAATGTACACTGAATTGACAATGTCGCTAATGAATCGCAAATCGCAAGTACGTCTGTAACGTATGATTGCACACGAACGATTTTACAACGGTGTGGTCGCTGGTTGCAAGTCGCGATCGATATCCGCGGCGAGACGCGGCGCGGATACAGACAGACAACTTAAATCCGTGTATACGAAGCTTTATAAGTTTACAGACAAACTTTTGTTTGCAACTATGCCTTATTGTATCGTCAGCATTGTTACCGAAGAGACTAGGATTTATACATGCTTTATAAATATTGTCCATTATAAAATAGATTAGAATAGGTACTTAAATAACATATTTTGCATCATACTTTCTAACATTGTTTAGCCAATAATAATAAGAATTATACTCATTTGCTGTCCTACTATAGGGGAGGGGTCTCCTCTCATTTGAGAAGGATTGAACTACAGTCCAATACATTCACCTCGTACAGCTTGGTAGACTTCACTCGTCATTGAGAAAATCTCTCAGGCATATTTGTTACCTGGCGCTGTTTTCCTTCACCGTTTGAACATGACATAAATACGCATAAAACTTCTTAATTAACATTACAAGTAATTTGTGGCATGCAATAAATGTATTGAGTCTTAAAAATCACCTTATCATTTTTAACCGACTTCAAAAAGATGGCTTTCGGATATGGCTATCCTTGCCTCTTGCCTATTCTTTCCTGACGCGATCAATATCCGATAACTCACAAGTAGAGTAACTCTATATCCATGAAACTAGGACTTTATAACTGTACCTTAGTTTGCATCTTACCATAATACCACGCTTGTATTATATTCCTCGTCATAGTGCAGCCGGCATATCTTCAGACCCTAGGGGGCCAAGCCTGCTGCCATTAAAAGGGTACAAAACTAAATTACAAACTGCTATATATGTTCATAGAAAAACACAATAATAGGTACTGTTCGACCTTAAAACCAAACCAAGGACTGTTCTTACGTGCAAACACTTGGCAGTTACCAGCAAGGCAGAGCTTCGCATCTTATTAAAATATATAGCTTTGTATAATTACGTATATTTACTTAATTCAAATTTATTGTATTATCCACATTGTTATACACTTGGGAGGTAATTAATATTGTTGGTTTGTTAGAGGTTCATAATATTTTCATTTAGTTTCTACAGCGGAGTTAAAATAATATCGTATTGTGAAACTTCCAGGAGTTAATCGAACATGCTTTTATTTTGTAAAAAATGTACAAAATAATACGAGAGAAAATTCTATAAAAAGACAACAATTTTTCATTATGATTGATTTATCGATAATTATTATTACATAAATTATAATAATACTGAATCGTTTACAGCATCCATAGTCACAAAGTAGACTGAAGTATTGTATATCATGCTATAATTATTAATAGCAACCCAATTTTTTTTTTATTATCGACAATCTGATTTACGCTGAACGAATTATATGTGAAGTATGTAACCGCGACAAAATCTATTTAAAAAATATTTGGTTTACACAGCATAAGAAGTCAATAAAAGAAAAGCTTTTATTATATTACAAAGCCTGCAAAAACAACGCTTTCAATATGTATTTACTCTTATTTACTATTTATCCACGAGCTTTCAATTCTATGTTATACTGAGCCAACAATGTTGCAGCAAGTAATTTCACCGTACTTTTTTCAATTTGAACTGAGTTAATTCGTTGCAAACAGAAAGTTGTAGATACACGTGTACTGTAAAGCTTAGTGTAGACGTGATTTATTTAAGTCGAATATATTTTACTAGATGTATTCCCCCGTTATAGTTGAGATTTTCAAAATACGTTTTTGATTGATGTCTCTGGTACTGGTATAGGTAGTTGTTATTTGTTATTCATAGGCAAATTTTCGATATTTTTTGTTTCGTCAATGAGTCTGTCTGTATGTGACTGACCTTTCATTTTTATATAAATTTTGTATGTTCCGACATTGTTGTTTTCAGTATCTCCTTATTATAAAGCTAAGCTTATTAATATTAAAAAAATTATTAAGTTTAATAACTGTTCATTTATTCCGTTTTATCGTTGTACGGGAGAGAAGAGATATGAGCTGTATTTTGTAGTGTTTTGTACATCTGAGTAAACGTTATTTATAAAAAAACTAAAAGTGTGAATAGGGGGAAACTAGAAAATTACAATAGTACGTAATTAATGGACGAGCTTATTTTGACACTGTTAATATATTTTTTATAATTTTGAAATTACCATTTTCAGAGCAATTTCGGAAAAATATAAATTCTCAGTTTCCAGACCAAAACGACTGCATCTATGATTTCGAAAATTCTAAAATGATTTATAGATTACAGGAAAACCTATAAAAAGTCTACAGTTCCAAAGTAATCTGGTAAATCTCTCAATACTGTACAAGAAACAAATATACATTTACAGTTGAAATGAATCGAACATTCCGAACATATGACGAACATATTTTTCAACTACAATGTTAATTTTCTCTACATGGTAGATAAAATATTCATCATAAAAAACCCTCTCCACGCAACTAGCATTATTTTGTCCGGTATGTTTTTATCTACTTCACTATTTAACAACCATAATTTACTTTAGCATTTATATCGTAAACGGCAATCGCAATATTATGGAAGCTAACAAGGTATTTTAAATAGGTATAGCAAACTACTGAAAAGCGACGAAATATTATCTACGTTGGGACTTTTCAGAACCCAAAAACAGATTCCCACCCAAAATTTCTCGATATAAAATATGCTCAAAAATACCAATACTCCAATTTCCGTTAAAACTGAACAGAACATTCATAAATAATGTGGCTAAAATAAGTAAAAAATCTGTAATGTCTTCCCATACATCATAAAGTTTATGTGGCTTTCTGCCAGCTTCCATTTTGATAAAAAAAGCACTGAGCTTATTTGGACCACCCAGAGCACAAGGTTCTTATACACAATGGCTGAGTCTGAAGTTAGAACATAAATAGTGTCACTGCGGTTTGGCTCTGCCATTTACTGTTGCTAACTGACTTCGATTGCTGAAAGTGACTAAAACTTGCAATAACTAACAAGCACCCCATTTTAATTAAGTTACTTTTATCTTATCAAAGAATGCAAATTTATTCCGGTAGAATAACTGATGAAATATTTTGTCTTTGTCTTTATCTAATCATAACTTTTACTAGAACCACCATCAATAGCTTCATTTATCATCACCAAACGTAGAACTATCATCGATAGCTTAATTCATCATCACTTAATCTAAAACTATCATCAATAGATTAATTCTACGTCACTTAATATAAAACTTTTAAATGATAGCTCAATTTTTTAACGCTTAATCTAGATCAATCTTTACAAATCCCTAGAACAGTCCTAGAGTTAAATGGACCGAAATATTGGAGACCAGACACGGAGTCATGGCGTGGCCTTATTTGAAATTCAATCTGGCGATTTTGTGCCCTCTCGAACACTATCCAGTGCTCTGGATACTCTCAGTTCCTTAGTGTTCGGGGCACTTATGTAAAACGAAGTGCTGTTGAGGTTATATACGGGAATGTTGTTTCATTACGTTGCAATTTTGCTTCCATTGAAATTTAATTTCCAGTGGACTAAGATGTCAAAGTTCAAACCCAAGGCGTTCAAACGCAAGGCAGGCACGCACCACTGACTTTTCGGAAGGTATGTCCGTATTTACAAGCTAAAACGGTGAAGGAAAACATCGTGAGGAAACCTGCATGCTTGAGAGATTTCCTCGATGGCACGTGAAGTGTACTAACCCGCAGTAGGTTAGCGTGGTGGACTATAGCCTAATCCCTCTCAAATGAGAGGAGACCCGTGCCCAACAGTGGGAAAATAATGGGTTGATGGTGATAACTGACGGGTTTTCTCGACAGAATGGACCTGAAATAGACATAAGTATGTGGGTTCATTATAACAATGGTGTTAAGAAGCTTTACGGCCAGCAACCACTCTAACGACCAAAGAAGAAACGCCCAAACGACTACCAAGAACAAACAAAAACCAATAAAGCAATAATCGCCTCACTTAATTAGCTTTCAAACACATTATCTTCGGATAGCCTCATGAAACTAGTGACGAAACTTCCGACACATATTGTGATAGAACTTTGAGAAACGGTTACAAAGTTTGACAGAAGTTGGTAACGTGCTACGCGTCCGGTGACCTCGTAGCGTCGGGCTACGAACGTCTACGGCGTAGTATTTTATTGTTACACTGAAAATTATTGTAGTTGTAAATTGCTGATATTTTATTTTGCCCTCAGTTATTTTTTTAATTTTAATGAGATATTATGTTTTTTTAATGCTTAATAAATCAATGCGAACAAAGGAATATTATAAATGTGATAGTTACTGTTTGACTGTCGGTATATCACGTTTTTAGATCTAAAACACTGAACTATTTTGAATGAGGTTCAGTATGATAATAGTTTAAGATTTAGGAAAGGATATATGATATGTCGCCATAAGGCATAAGTAACATAAAGAAGGCAAAATTCAACACATCAGGCGGATACCTCGGTGGCTCAGTTGGCAGAGCGTCTGGAGTACCGATCCAGAAGACGCGGGTTCGAGTCCCGCCTGAGGTTGAATTTTTCTTTCTTAATAAAAATATATGATATTTTTTAACTCGGAAATCGTCCCTTAAATGAATGAAAGTTGAGTTTAAAGTTTATATGGAACTGACGATATAATAGGGTGGCAGAGTTATTTTATTATTAATGTACAACCAAGAATAACCAATACTTATCCATAGTACGGTACAACAACCAAACACGTTTGTTTTCTCTTCAGTTATTTTGAAAACATACAGTCGAATTGATAACCTTTTTGAAGTCGGTTAGAAAAGCGTACTAAAATCCCTGGCTTCAGTCTTCGTGTATAATAAAAGTTTATTGGTTTATTGAAGTTTATGATTATGTTATGTGTATGCAAAAGTAATTGAGTATGTTTGGAGCACAAAGAGATAATTGAGTTTTTTATTGCTTCGAACAAGTTCGAAACATGTTAGCACTTATAATTGAGTATAAAACATGGTATGTTTGTATGTTATTTAAAAAATAATGTTCTTTTTTATAAAGATCAGTGAGATATTGTGAAAACAAACAGACACATCATAATATAAGTACATTACCGGAGGGGAGCAAATGCGCGGATGCTACGCGGTGTCGTTGCCCCTTGGCGTAGCGCCAACTGTGCTACGCAAGTCTACGCTTCAAAACAGTCGACACAACGATTTCCAAATGCAAATATGACAAGGAAATCTGTATTTCATCTAAAAAAGTTCAATTTATTTGCGATTTTCTATAATAATATATACGGCAATTTTATTTATTTTATAATACTTGATATTTTTTAGAAGTTTCTTTTTCATAAGACCCAATTAATTGCACAGTTCAAAATTACTTGCTATAAAAGTCTTCGAAGATTACAAATTTTACTCTTATTTGTTGCGTTGCAGTAAAATATACACCACCACAATCATATATTTTTAACCTTGCACTCAATAGGATATGTATTTGATCTGAATTTAAGTAATATTATCAAGTTGTAACATAGGTGTGAAATTGCATATTCTGCAAGAAGCTTTACGAGTCGTTATAAATATTACTAAACGATCTAAAGGGTTGGGATACAATAATATAAAGATACTGCGAAAAAAATCATAATAAAAGGTTCGAGTCCCGCCTGAGGTTGAATTTTTCTTTCTTAATAAAAATTTAAAAATCTTAGCTTGAAATAAGCTAAAAATACAAAAAGATTATAATAAAATGTTTATTTCAATATGCGTGTAAGTGAAAGAAATCAGTAGGAGACAGTAAATCATAAAACAAAATTGTCCCATTAGCGATAAAAATCAACAAACACGGCCACATAGCCGTTATCTGTTTTTATGTATTTCAGTCATGAACGAATGGATATTACAAGTTTAGTCGAATGTGATTAAGAATCTGCCTATGAATCAAATCTTGTCTTCAATAACATGACCACGTTACACAAATTTCACGTTTAACGTTGGAAAGACAGTGCCTGAGTGTTTTTTTCGTACTAGCCTTTTAGCGTAATCTTTCTCAAATGAAAGGAATGAGCACGAAGCCCACTCTGGTGTAATCGTACGTGGATTGATGATAATGGCAGTCGAATCTGTTTACACTATGCCAATAAATACTTCATTTGTATTTAAACCTCTGAACAATAATTGTACCATTATCAAAAAGATCTTTATCTACTGTCTGTTATAAAAAATATGATATTACAATTTTGTACTTTTCAACATTTAATTCTCTAAAAAAACATTGTAACAAATACAATGGTCGAAAGCGCTTTATACTTAATTTCTCTCCCGGCTTTACTCAACATTTTAAAGTTTCACAGAATACGAAACATGATGCGATGATAGGACAGAGAACAATATTTCATTTTGTATCTCAAAAGATTACGAAGTTGGGACAAACAAAACGTGAGTGCGCACTTTGTACGAATGTTTTATACGAGTTTCGAACTAAGAATAATAACAAACAGACCGGAATGGAGATATCATGAAACGAGAATTTTATTACATAACAGTAGGTATATATTAACAGTATATAAGAGCTGTAGTAGCCACGCTTTTCGGAAGTTATGTGCATATTTATCACATGCTCAAACGGTGAAGGAAAACATCGTGAGAAAACCTGCATGCTTGAGAGATTTTCTTGTGAAGTGGCGTCTCGATAGCGTGTGAACCCCACTGTAAGTTAGCGTGGTGGACTATGGCCTTGTCCCTCTCAAAATAAGAGGAGATCCCGTGCCCAGCAGTGGGACAGTAATGGGTTAGTGATGATGAGAATATATTAAAGTTTATTAGATGAAAACCAATGGAAACATTCTGAGGGATTCGTCCTGGAAGAATATACTCTGAAATCGATGTATGTATAGGTCCTTCTAAGAGGTCAGGTGCAATATTCGCTAAACCAGAGACTACAATATGCTCACTAGTGACGAAGGTGTATAAACGAAGACTACTAACATCGTAGTTTGTGGCTTTGTGTTGTTGTGCTTACCTACATCGGAAAAAGGCCTGTATTTATATAACAATAGGAGTTACAGACATTTTTTGTAATAATAATAATTACCACTATTCGAACCCTTTTCCAATTATGTGTGGTTCGATTTCCACTCTACCCAAATGAATCTGAATGTCAGTAGTTTACTTCATTAGTCATCAGACCTTGACGATCCGATTAAAAACTTGTTGATAAAACTTTTGGTTTTTTAACATAAACATAACATCCCATCACGCCTGTTATCCCCGAAAGGTTAGGCAGTTGTGTACTAATGTGCACCCACTTTCGCCGGTATGTTTTTCATAGAAAAACCCAATAATACTTGTTCGTCCTGGGAATCAAACCCACGACTTCTTGCTCGACAGTCGTGCTGTACGACCACTAGAACAACGAAGTGCAACTGATTTTTTTATACAAAAACAGTTTTAAAAGAAACTATATACATAAGTAATGCGTGTAACACATGACAGGATGGCGTGACATGTCGACATTTGAAAAACACTTCTCTGCTAAGATTTCATATTGTTGAGGTTTTATACGCACGTAAAGTTTTATGAGTCCCTAGTCTTTAGCGTGGAAAAGAGGTTTTAAAATATATACTAGTAAACAGGTCATTGGACTTACTACTTACACAGCAATAAAGATATCACGTATAACATAATTATCACGCCTGTGTCTCAGAAGGGATCGTTAGAGATGTATTTATTTACGCCCACACTTTGCCTAAATGAAATTATGATGAAAATAATAAAATATGATGAAAGCGGTGGTAGCCTAGCGGTGTGACTAGTGAGTGGACTGAGATGTCAGAGGTCTCGAGTTCAAACCCAAGGCACGCGCCACTAAGATTTCGGAAGTTATATGCGTATTTATCACATGCTCAAACGGTGATGGAAAACATCGTGAGGAAACCTGCGTGCTTGAGAGATTTTCTCGATGGCATGTAATGTCTGCCAACCCGCAGTAGGCTAGTGCGGTGGACTATAGCCTAATCCCTCACAAATGAGAGGAGACCCGTGCCCAGCAGTGGGACGATAATGGGTTGATGATGATGATGAAATTATACATTGTTTCTGTAAGAAGATATTTTCAATGCACACTTACAACGTATTGATGTTAGTAACTTGATCCCAACTCATGATCTCTGAGAAGAAACGCCGAATCAAGTTCAGAGAATCAAAAATAAATGACGAAAATAGGCTGTTTGACACATTTTTAAGGTGACCTGCCGACGCTATGCATATATCAGTCATAGTGTTGCTGAACCTTAATATAGGGAGCTCCACGACCCGTTGCACGTCGATAACGATCGGTGGGACATTTGTCTAGGCCACTTTAATGTAGAGGTATTTTTTAGAAAAACCTAATTTCTTTATTTCTGGGCATTATGACACAGAGCCATGCAGAGGCATCATGACTAGATCTGTGGTAAGCAACGAGGCTTGTGTTACGGATACTAATTGGTTGATATACTACATATATACTTTTTTTGTAAATACATACATATTATACATAAATACATCCATGACTCGGAAACAAATGTTGATGCTTATCATACAAACATTTGTCCCTACTGGGGAACCCGGGACCCATAGCACAGCAGGCAGCATTAACTACCGCTTAGCTAAACGGGTCGTCAAATTAATCTTTTCACTTTCAAAATTACACTTTTCTCAGCCAGGTAAACGAATCTCAAACTTCACGCTCAAAAACTACCACAGATCACTGTGGCAATAGAACAAATAAAATCTGTGTGTAATACGCAGCCCAATCCTATCATAACCATTGTATGTTATGCCGTGTTATTTAAACATGAAATCAGATTGTATCCCAGTAGATTGAACGTTCGGATACATTCCTGACGTTGAGCAAACGTAACCATGACACCGTTAAGCTAATAAGTGTGCGTGTGTGCTTTAGGCCTGTAATTATAATAATAAATAAATAACCCTCGAAATTATGACACAGCACTATCTAGTTCCGTGGTAAGCAACGAGGCTTGTGTTACGGATACTAATATATTATACTTCTTTTTTTTGTAAATACATACATATTATACATAGATACAAACACTCGGATACAAATGTTTTATTCTCATCCCACAAACATTTGTCCCTACCGGCATTCCAGCCCGGGACCCGTAGCACAGAAGGAAACGTTAACTACCGCTGGGCTAGTCGTCAACATAATATTATGGTTGTGTTATAGTATTGTACGTGATATACAGGATTATCAAAAAAAAATTGAACTACTATACTATAACTAATACTACACAGAAAAAAGATCGTATAAAATATTACTGCACACAGACACAGGACTGAGCCTTATATTCACCGCACATATCCTTGTAATTCCAATAACCACAGACATTTACATTTCCAATTCAATATTACTACGTAGTGTTCAAAATTCCTAATCAAATAGACTATGGTTTAATTAATTTAGGTTCGAATAAACATGAATTCAAACTTCCTTTGAGTAATTAACGTCGACTTACAATAAATGACTTATTGATCCATCTATACTTAGAAAGTCCTTTAAGTATTATTATTTACTATATGATATTTAGATTGTGAGAAGCCTGACCTATAAATGAATATTAATATTAACTGACCTTAAATATTTCACTACCCAAAAATTGTTTACACCAATACCTAGGCTAATAGTGTTTCTAAATAATAATACAAATAAAAGTGTAGCGATTACTTACAGGCTAACACAACATGCACAATAAACGGCTAAAATAATAAAAAAGCAAATGATTTTAAAAAATTACATAAAAGTACATAAAAAAATACCTTCCACAGCGCCGGGTTCGAATCCCAGTAAGGGCAAGTGTTTGTGTGATGAGCATGAATATTTGAACCTGAGTCATGGATGTTTCTATTTATTACAACATACAATCACGCCTATCATTTCCGAAGGGCTGGGCAGAGATGTACAATGTACACCTACATTTCGCCATTATGTTTTAGGTCCCATGTAATAGGGGGTGAGCGTATTGCCATCAAGTACTATAATACTATATTATGTATAATATGTAGGTATTTAAAAAAAATAGTATATACCTATATGCAGTATCAACCATCTAGTAACCGTAATACAAGCCCGGAAGCACATTGGTCGGAGCTAGATGGCGCTGTGTAATACTATTCCAATAAATACATCATTATCAACCCATTATTGTCCCACTGCTGGGCACGGGTCTTCTCTCCTTTGAGAGGGATTAGGCTATAGTCCGCCACGCTGGCCTACTGTGGGTTGGCAGACTTCACATGCCATCGAGAAAATCTCTCAAACATGCAGGTTTCCTCACGATGTTTTCCTTCACCGTTTGAGCATGTGATAAATACGCACATAACTTCCGAAAAGTCAGTGGTGCATGCCTTGGGTTTGAACTGAGACCTTTGTAGTCTCAGTCCACTGGCCACGCCACTAGGCTATCACAGCTCTTCAATAAATACATACATACATTTAATAAATGAATGAATGAAATTATATAATCCAGAAAAATACTTATTTTAATTTCAAGCCTCTTTGGAATTCAACTAAAATCTTTGAATATATAAAAAAAAAAATATAGCAACACCTCTCATTCCCGTCTCGCAATCCCAAACTCTTAGAGCGCAAAGTTAGTAAAAAATACAATAAATTTACATATTCTAGACAGTTTTCGGAGCTATAGAGCGTCTAACATCACCAGGTCGGGCTATGAACCTATAGACTAGACAGGCAATGCCCCGGTGAATCTAGCTAGAATTTAATTAAACTGAGACTTGGTAGATTTTTCACACTGAGATTTATATTGTATTATATTGTCGCCCAGCTCAAAGTGTAGTGCTCTTGACTGAGGTCATTCATCACATTTCTGTAAAAAATTCAACCGTTAGTAAAAAAACCGGTACAAAATTAGGCAAAAAATTAAGTTTTTTGTATGTGAGTTTGTTGTTATAGGGACAACAGAAATAAAAGATTTGTGAAAATTTTTTTTCTTTCGTCTATTGCGGTTCTTGAGATACAGCCTGGTGACAGACAGACAGACGGATGGACAGACAGCGAGGTCTTAGTAATAGGGTCCCGATGTTAACCTTTGTGTACGGAACCCTAAAAATGTGATGTCTTTAATTTCTATTCTAGCTTAAAGAAAAACAAAAGTCAGTAAAATTATTAAATAAAAGAGAACAAATGACGGCTAAATGCGCGGGCAATACGACAAAAAGAGGAAATTCGTTTATTTTGTTGATCTTTAAGTATTTTTTTTTCTTTTATGTGTATTTTATTTGTTTATTAATCCCGTTATTGCTGCGTATACCAAATAAATTGTGTTTCTGTCTTTCAACCTTGTGAACCTCCATAAAATATATTAAATAATAAAACAAGTGAGTCTTTCTTTAGTAAGGTTTTAGTTCAAACTAAAACAACTACCCAATTGACCTTTTATACATCGTAATACAGATTAGTTAAGTAACACGGGTGTTTTAGACAGCAACCGAAAAGGTCAAGTTTGTAGGTCAAAGACCCGAACAGTAATTGAATTACAAACATATTGGACGATCATATTATGACATAAGTATAATGACATTTTTATCTACTAAGAAATAGTGTAGGTAAATGTCACGTTTAAGTACATGGGAAAATGCTCAATATTGACGGATATCTTCTAATTACTACATAACTAAGATGTATATAATATTTCTGGACACCGAGCTTAGCAACGAGGCTTGTGTTACGGATACTAGTTGGTTGATACACTACATATATACTTTTTTTTGTAAATAAATACATATTATACATAGAAACATCCATGACTCGGATACAAATGTCCATGCGCATCACACAATCATTTGTCCCAACCGGGATTCGAACTCGCGACCCGTAGCACAGAAGGCCGCGTTAACTACCGCTGGGCTAAAACCGCTCGTGTTGTCAAAGTATGTAAAATAAGCAAGTTTGTTTTTCTACAAGTACTAACTGGCCCAGAGAACTTTGTACCGCCTTAGAATCAGTACCTACTCCTACTACCGGGTCCAATTGTAAATCTAAACCATTCTAGAATCTACGTGAACACACGTAACCAGTTTTAACAAAATTGGCCCAGCCTTTTAAGAGACATACACACGCACAAAACGACTGCTTGAATTTTGAGTTATGTATGAAAATCAAACTCCCCATACAGGCCAATCACCCTTTCCTAATTAATACTGGTTTTTAATCTATTTTTAATGTTTAAAAAACTAATCCTAATCCCCATCCTTCAAATTATTGTTTGTTGATTGTCGTGCCCTAACATTGAGCAACGAAATTCTGACCTCAATAAAACAATATCGACTCAAATAAAAGAAAGTTCTTCCCCAATTTATCAATCATGAATACTCAAATTCATTCGTGTTTCCGCCCAAGTGTTAACCTTAGTACTTAGCATAAAATATTATTCCCTCTAAACTTTTATACAGGCTGTATTAACCCTTATATTGACACAGCTAAAGTTAAATTTCCGAATCATGAGACTTGCATGTGCTGGTGTTTCAGCTGCGCCTGCAAATCGCCACTGTGTCATTTTACTGTATACAAGTGGGTATAGATGTAGACACGGTGAGGTTTGTGTTTGAAGTTTTGGTAGAGGGTGACCACGCATGCGCCGCTTGAACAACAAATAACCAAGCGACCTGAGGTTGCCAGTTGAGCGTCGCTTCTACACGCGACGGTTGTCAGGTGTATACAAACTCCTTTACCCAAACAAAATATTTATGTGTAAAAAAAATTGTGGCTTTGACTGAAATTTATAGTGTTTAACTATTATTCGTGAGTGTCTTGTTAAGTACAAGTGCACTGAATAGTTTTTTTCGTTTTGTGGCGCAAGTACAAAGTTTTTAAATTTGGGTGTGTTTTGAAGATGCATCGCAACTGATCAGGTAATAAAAAATTGTCTAAATAATATAAATTATTTACACTAAATGTAAGTCCACAAATGAAGGATAAATATTCATATTCCTATTTTGTATTAAATTATTTATAAATCGAAAAAAAATATTCATGTATTATTCTTTCAGTTCCAGTAAACTTATTTTTACTCGCCAAAAACATAGTAAATCATTTTTAAAACACGATTGTTGTATTATAGCTGTTGTATTATTATAAATCTTGATGTTTTCATTGTCTCCCTACTACTGTAGTTGGGCGGAACATAGTCATACCACGATTTAAGTATTAGATTCCCTTAAATTTGATTCAGGCACGTAAACACCACACATACAATATTCTGACTTAAAGATGCATTTATAATTAAAACCAGCCTTCATTAAACGTTAATTAAAATAAAGGGGATTTTACAAATTGACAATCACAGCGTCTGTATAATTTTTTTTTTCTGGTAAATTAGTGTTCCCTCGGGCAGGTTTTAATTAAAACTCTGTAATGTTTAAAGGATTTGCTTTGTAAAGTGTAGTACGATATTTGTGCGAGGAAAACCTCATTACTCTTAACGGTAACTCGAATATATGGATTCTGAAGTCATAAAGATTAAAAGACATTAAATTGTATCAAAAATTCATAATTAATTAATTCTATGAGTCTTATTTACAATATATATGTATATATGTAGAATTGCAAGATACGAATAATACATATTATTATATGAAAATTATCGTGATGCAATAAGATAATAGTGGAAATCTTAAGACATTTTACACTCAACACCACATAATAATCATTCTATATAAGGTTGTTATAAGTTTCAAAGTACACTCATAGGTACTACCACGCCATTTTGTCGCAATCTACATAGGCAGAGACTATTTATTTCGACCTGCTGTGATCCTAACAAATTTCTCTCGCTTCATTTACGTTCATTATTTTCGTTCATGCATGTTCTTTTGTTTAGGGAAGCTCTATCGAACATAACACTAAAAATATATTCAACCAAAATTTGGAAAATTTGGATGCCAATACTGCCGTCTTAATTAAAAAGGGCATAACTAACATTCAGTAAATATTGAGAAAATAGAGTTTGAATATTTTTCTAGTTTTTATTGAAAAAAACACCCATAAACTATGTTTTCCGAAATTTTGCGAATGGCAATACTTGCATTTATATAGTACATATAAGACCATAGTATATTTTTTATTTTATTTTAATGCATAAAATAGATAATTAGCTTATTTTTTTTCATCTTAACATAAAAATTAAGTTATACATTATAATATTACGTTTAAAAGGCACAAACAACAAATTGTGCCTTTTTAATGTAAAATTTTGAGGATTTTTTTATAATGTTACAATGAAAAGGCACATATATTCAATTGTGCCTTTTCACTGTATTATTATTCGTATAGATTTATACAGTAAAATATTAGAAACTTGCTGTGCCTCGCGGTTTTACCCGCTTAGTTCCCGTTCCCGTGGAAATTTCGGAATAAAAACTAGCCTATGAACTTTCTCAAGCTCTACACTACACAGATAGTCTAGAGCCTGAGGTTCATTACAAAATTCATTAGAATCTGGTCCGTCAATATTAAGTAGAGAAGTAGAGGTAACTTCTTAATGAATTAAATAAAGTAGTTACAAGAAAATCAGACGTTTATTTCAAACAGTTAACAAAATAAATATCATATTATTAAAGTAGGAACCTTCAATCATAAGTAGAAACTATAATAATTAACTAAGTAATTAACATTTTAATCAAAATCTCGAATTAAAATTGAGCTACAAAATTGATATCGGAGGGCGAAGACTGACGAACCTGCGCTTTGCTGATGACATTGTGCTGTTCTCAACATCACCAGCAGAACTCGGCACAATGCTCGCGGATCTTAAACTCGCCAGCCTTGGGGTTGGCCTAGAGATGAACATGTCAAAGACCAAAGTTATGTCTAATAGCACCAAGAGACCAATTAAAGTCGATGGCGTGGAAATAGCGCATGTCCAAGAATACTTATACCTGGGCCATATAGTCTCTTTTCAGGCAAGACAAGACAAGGAAGTTGAAAGACGTGTTGAAAATTCCTGGAGGAGCTATTGGTCCTTAAAAACCTTCATGAAAGGGTGCCTACCTATGAAACATAAAAGGAAATTAATGGACAAATGCATCCTCCCCATTCTTACTTACGGTGCCCAAACTTGGTCTTCGACAGAAAGTCAAAAGGTCAAACTCAAGGTTTGCCAAACAGCAATGGAGCGTATTCTGGGAGTTAAATTGACCGACCGGATCCGAAACAGTATACTGCGCTCCAAAACTAAGATCGCCGACGTCGCCCAGAAAGCTGCCAAACTTAAGTGGGACTGGGCAGGCCATATTAGCCGCATGCCAAACCAGAACTGGGCTGCAATAACAACTAAGTGGCATCCCACTTCCAGGCGACGACGAGGACGCACAAGTCGTCGGTGGCGGGACAATTTGGATAAATTTCAACCACAGTCGCGTGCAACCGACTGGCATGGAAGAAGAGGGGGGAGGCCTTTGCTCAATTTTGGGACAGTTCGGGCTAAAATAATAAAATAACAAATAGCAATGTAGTCATCAATCAACTACTATGTAGTTTTAACACAATCATAAACTAGAATCAACTTCTTATTACTAGTAATGGCACTATGTATCAAATTTCTTTGAAAAAAAGTATCTTCTAAAATATTTTAACAAAATTAAAAAAAAAAAAAATGATGCGTGGACTCGTCGTGACACGTTAGGCACAATTGGCGTAATCTCTCGCGTATCTCGCTCACCGCACTTCATCCCTCTTTAGAAATGTTAAATAGTAAAGGCATAACCGCCAGTGTGCCTATTTTTATGTATAAAATTTAAAGCGTAGGGTAAATAGAAAAGACACAACTGCCAGTTGTGACTTTGCTTCTAGATTTCTTGCTAAGGTGTCGGTATAAAAAAAATTGCACAATTGCCACATATGCCCTTCATATTTGGCATGCGCCAATTATGCCTTTTCTATTAAATATTTTAAAAACATAAATATGAAGTAGAAGACATATATCACGTTGTGACCTTTTTCTATACAAAATCTTAATAAATGGTGCAGTTGTGCCCTTTAAGCTTAAGCTATCTTTGTTTGTTTTATTGCTAGAAATACACAAAAAATTGAGCAGATAGGCCTTTTTTTCCTGATTCCGAATATGTGTATAACTCAATTTCGATAAATATGTTAGTTGTGCCCTTTTTTGTTAACACGGCAGAATAAAATATTGATTTCTTACACTTACGCGAATATTAGACATTGAAATAAAACTATTTTTACGTAATAAACTATCCTTTACAGCATCTATCGTCACGGGCCGACTGAGATGTTGGTCGTCTTGAAGTTATAATTACTAACACTACCTTACATTTTCAATTATCATTGACAATCCGATTTACATAGAACGAACTCACCGTGTCCTTAGGGAGTTTGTTTTCATGAATTTGACTGTAACTGTCTATGTTAATCATTTGGACTGAATATAAAGGACTTGACATACCAAAATTTCAATGTCATACGTTTTCAATTTCAATTTTCATACACTTACTGGAGTAAGTTATTGATGTAAAACTATTTTTAACGGTATTTTTATCGATATTATTTAACTTCGACGTTCGTATCCTATTCAGCATCTAAAGTCATGAACAGACTGCGGATTGATATTATAATAATTTAATATTCACGCTGAACAAATTTAAATGAAATTATGGGGATATTTTGAGTCCCAAGAAAGGATATAAGGTAGTTTTTGTTTTTTGTCCCGGATATCCATCCGGGACAAAAACTACCTTATTTGCACCCCTTATTTCGCTCTTTTAGGGGATCCTAAAAGAGCGAAATAAGGGGTGCAAGTTTGTCTGCGGAATCGATAATTTCTTAAAAGAGGGTACAAATAAATAATCAGATTGACGATTACTATTTCAAAGTGGACAAATTCGCGGGCATAAGCTAGTGTAAACTATAAAAACACTGACAAAAACATCACTTTATACATGTCACATTCAATACTCTCATCTTGATCAAATATTTACGAAGCCATAAAACCAGTCGTGATGTGCAAAAATATACGTATTCAGCTATAGCGGCTTTCCTTGTTGGGAAGCCGAAGAAATTCCTTTAGAAAGAAGCCCTTTATATAATATTCTCACCTTTGAACACGTATGGATGGAATACTAGAGCTGGGAAAATAAGGGATGTGAAAGCTGCACTAAAGCTAGATTAATTTATTTTATTATTGTACTTAAAAGAGGTTCTACAATGATGAGCGTGTTGAAAAATTGTTTTGGATGATGCCTAAAATTGATCCGAAAATGTTTGTGTTTGTGTTTGTGTTGTTTTTCAATTACTTTCGTTTTTCAATTATTACGTTTTGTATTAGCTTTAACCAATCCATACTAATATTGTAAATGTAACAGTACGTCTGTCTATCTGTTACCTCTTCACGATTTAACCGTAGAGATAAATTTAGAGGTGATATGAAGATAGTTTTAGTCTCGTGAAAGGACGTAGGATAGTTTCTGTCCCAGAAATCATCCCTCGTAAATGAAGTCGGGCAAAAACTAGTAATATAATATAAGTAAGTAATACAATTTTTGCTTAAGCAACATCATTATATTTTAGGTTTGAAAAATATATATATATCTGGATATTATGACACATCGCCAACTAGTTCTGTGGTAAGCGTGGTAAGCTTGTTAGAAGCTTGCTAGAAGACTGATATTTGGTTGTTTTATTTTTGTAAATACATGCTTATTCTATCGTTGAATATACTAGTCTACAGGCTGGTAAAATTCACATACCGTCGTGAAAAATCCTTAGGCATGCATAATTTACTCACGAAATTTTCCAACACCGTATCTCATATTTTATTACGTTCACTTAAAGAGGTTTAAGCAGCAGCATTAATAGTAGCGGTTTTACTAATACCGTGAGGTTAGAAATCCTAAATGATATATGAATTTGGTTGAATTTCTAGCAAAATGCGAATTCTGGTAGTTTTATTTCATGAATCCTTTACCTTAAATGACGGGGGATTTAAACGTGGTTTTACGATAATAAACTTTATAGGATAGCTCGTACCTCGTACCAAAGTGGTGTGTTTGATGTGTCTGTGTATTTGTGTGTGGCATCGTAGCTCTTATACAAATGAACCTATATTGATGCGGTTTTTTTTTGTTAAAAAGGTCATGTGATCGAGATGGCTTTTATCTACAATTAACATACGAAAGGCCTATCTTAGCTCTATCATCAGGGAGACGTAACGTACTAAGGGGGGATCACCTTTTGATTATAGGTAATATCTTATGAATGGAACCAACGGTTGACATTAATATTCCTCTTGCTTATGACTGCGTTACTAGCATCACAAGTAAAAACCTTTCTACTTGAATTTCAATTAATACAATGTCAATAATGTACTGACGTTATCATCATCATCAAACCATTTTTTGTCTCAATGTTGTACACGGGCCTCATCCCATTTGAGAGAGATTAGGCTATAGTCTAATCTCTCGCGGGTTGGCAGACTTCACATGCCACGAAGAGAGTCGCTGGCTTTCCGCATGTGATAAAAAAAGTGTCGATATGAATTTATTATAAATTATGTGTTGTATGCACAATAACATGATTATCATCCACCTGAATCATTAATATGTTTAACATTGGAGATGAATTTCCAATTTACCGTAGCCTGAGATAGATGAGACACAGAATAAAAACCTCAGGAATACTTGGTCGTCGGCGCAATCAGTGCGTCCATTTTACTCAAAGTAATGTAATTATACTACCTCCGTTGTTCTCGGCGCGTTGGACTGATTAATCTTCGCTTAACTCGCCAAGGAACTAGATTAAGTTACGTAATATTAAGTTGCTACGCTTTACAGTTCTTTATATAATAGAAAAATCTCTGTTTGAACATTTTTCTCACAGTTTAATAAAAAAATCGAGGGACCTGGCAATTTTTCCCAACAGCTCATAAAATATATTAATTTTATAATATAAGACTGTCTAGTGTCTTATATCGCGACTGCACAGACACTGTATATCGAGGTTAGTGTTATTTTGATGTAATGTAAATTTCTCAGTTATCATTTGTGGCCGGTTATTGGCAATATTCTAGCTCCCTTAAATATGACCAAAAAAATATATCACCCAGTGTGTAAGTAAATTAGTACGTACTGCTTATCCGTTTAAAGGGTACATTCGTGATGTATTATAATATAGCTTGAATAAATACTCGTTTAAACACATGTCGTTTGCAATGTCCCTTTAGGTTTTCCAATTGTTGTTTCGTGTGTAACAAGATGTTTGTTCGTTCAATGTCCTCGGGGATTCGGTCAAGTTTCGGGTTTCTATTCGGTAATACATACATGTATACCCTTTTATCTTTTTACTGGTATCTGTAGTTGGAATATTACATTATTCAACCAGCCGTACTGTGAGCTCAAAGATTTCTATTTGAATATTTCACTCGATGTTGGAATTTAATATGGTACCTTTTGTAGACTTCAGTGTATCATGTGTTTGTTGTGTACCCCTGAAATTGGGTTCCGTTATGATAATGATATGTATATTATATTTTTATGTCCAATAAAACATGGCGCGGGATAATGAAGCAGATTTTTATGTACCATTTTTTTTTATTTATAGGGAGATTTTAATATTGCATTCAGATGTGGATAATGATGCGATGTTACATTTTTGGAGTTTGAGATATGTTTATTTACCGTAAGAAATGCAATTCTATTCAATGAGAAATATTTAAACTAACTTACAGATATTGACAACCGACGGTGATAGTTTTAGCTAAAATTACCAATATAAAAGGAATATTTAAACTGTGTAAAGTAATCGGAAAATACTTTTATAGTTAAAGCTTAAACATGCATGGAATACTAACAACTCACATACATACTGTCACGCCTTTTTCCCACGGGGGTAGGCAGAAACTACAGAATTCCATACCACTTTTGCCACTAACAACGTATCACGATTTATACATAATCCACAAATAATATGTAACGATATTGTGTATAATATGTTTGTAAACATTTTATGTAGGCGTCTGTCGATATCCTGTCTCCGTCAATTACCGATGACGAACATTGTGGGACTATCTGTTAGTGACGGGAATTGGAGCAATCTTGTGGAAAATACAACTTGATAGGCATTAAATCTCATTTGAACTGGTATAATATCTATCAACGTACCATCAAGCCTATATCCCCAAAGGATAAAGCAAAGATTAGCTATACCTACACTTTGAACATGTGAAAATATATATTTAGCTATTACTAAATAGTAATCTTAATGGTCGCTGGAATCCGCTGAATGCGGGCGGCGCATGACCGGTCGTCGTGGCGATCCTTGGGGGAGACCTATGTCCAGCAGTGGACGTCTAACGGTTGATGTGATGATGATGATGATAACACTTTAATCGATCTAAAAACCCAGTACCAGAAGTTATGCACCTGACATTCAAACAACAAGACCAATAACATAACATGTATATAAACGAAGTAAATTATAAAAGCCGAGACAATTTTAATAAAAGGTTGTTTTCCAACGCTCCTCGACATAATTTTGTCGTTATTTTATATCGTCTCTAGCGATTGTACGAAATTAGATCAAAAACGACTAATTTGGTTCATTGTAGGTACACATATTTACTTGAAAATGTTATAAAAGCAACACAGTATTCCCTAACTTAATTTCAAATACGCAAACACCAATTTCTTATACAATTATAAAGTTGCTTAGGAACGAAAGTAAAACCGTACCTAGGTTGAAATTACTTCAATATAAACTTCACGTACGAAAAAGGTTTAATACCTACAAAGTTTAAATGGAATACAGAAGATCATGTAACTGATTTTCATGTTTGACTGCTCTGATTTAGTTACCTCCTGTGCTACTTCGTTGGTTTGATGGTAGCAATTGCGACTGGTGAGCATGAGGTCCTGAGTTCAGTCCCCAGATCGAACAACGTGTTATTGGCGTTAACTATGTGATTCTCAATAGTAGCTCAAAGTTATCTTGAGCCTCTATTTAATACCAGTGAACTGTGGGTTCACTGGTATTAAATAGAGTCTAAAAAAAGTCTTTAAAATATTATTATTATTAAGACTTTTTTAGACTCTATTTAAAATATTAAATAGAGTCTAAAAAAGTCTTTAAAATATTACCAATAAATTTGACAGTTCATGCTATTTGACATCTACTGTCAACTTGACAGATATGGCATTACGGGGTTCGTATTCTGTTTTCAAAAACGTTGGGCCTAACAAAATCTTTTAACTAAGTATTGTTTTAAATATTTAGTTAAAAGATTTTATACAATACTGAAGAGTTATCATTCATTTTATACAAAACAGAACACGAGTAACACATATTCAGTCGCAAACACCTACTTATTTTAACCATCTTACCAGTAACAACCATCAATAGGACTTGAATATTTTTTTCACGTAGATAGGCATTATCACATACATATAATGTTTGGCTCCTCTCATGTCATTTCATTTGTCCACACACAGACAGACACACGTAAAGCTGAGAAGGGTAGACATTTTCTTTGACTACATTGGAGGTTGACACGAATACATAAGTATCTTAAGTTATATAGAGTAGTACCACCGACATGACTTAAGACTCACTTTACCTGGGAATTTCAATGCTATTTGACTTTTCATCGATTGTAGGTTTATGCTATGTAGGTTTATGTTCACGCCTATGGCGATAGTAAATGTATTTATATAGCTATGCAGGTTTAAGGTTGTAAATAAATATTGAAAGAGCTGTGGTAGCCTAGAGGTGTGACCAGTACGACTCAAGACTGAGGTATCTAAAGTCTTGAATTCAAACCCAAGGAACGTATCACTGACTTTTTGGAAGTTATTTGCGTATTTATCACATGCTCAAACATCGTGAGGAAACCTGCATAAACATGCAGGTTTCCTTGCCGTGAAATTATTTTCTCACACTCAAACGAGTGTGAGAAAATAATTTCACGGGTTTTGTTTTATACAATCAGAATTTTCTATCAAAAAAAGCAATCCACAGAAACTGCGTGAATCAATTGAAAAAAACGCAGAACAAAACTGACAACATTCCCTGCATCTGGCCAACCCAAAAACAAAAGCGAACCGTAAAGAAATATCTGCGATCGAATAATTTTCGGACCGTAAAAGCGGTCGACCAGAAGTATGAAAATGGCGGTTCGTTGGGCAATGGGGGCTTTGAATACCTTGGAATATCCCAAGCATAGGATTTGTATTGAATGAGCAAACAATTTCACAGCTTACTTCATTAGTTGTGGAGATTGCGGCCTTCTAGGAGAATATTTATAGCAATATCTTTCATGTTCTGTGCTTCATGGTGAAGTAATTCATGAGCTTTTAATATCAATTAATAATTTATTCATATTTATTCACTGGATTACTTGAAGATTATAAAGAACATTATCATTATTATTTCAAGCTCTGCCCTGCTCTAAGATTTTCTCCAGTATCGTGGGTGTGAAAAACACAAACGCCTTGAGATGAAACATGTAGGACCAAATAAACGTGAGATCCATCGCTCAGCAATTATTACATATTAAATTCCTCTTGAGTACTTAAAATTAATATCTTTTGATTAAGTGAACGGATTGCATTATAATTGTATAACTAAAATTGGTTAAAATAGTCGTTCTGCGTCCCTACTATATTTGCAGGATTTTGGAGCAACAACATTTGAAGACATCTCTAGTTACCTATATTAATAAAATAATCATACCTATACCACAATACTTGAAACAAAAAGTATTATACAATAATATCGACTAAGCAAAAAAATAAAACATTTAAAACTACACCAGAGTACGAGAAAGCTCGTTACTACGGTCACGTTTTCAAAGGCTCTTCATTAAAATTCAGTCGGCGAATGTTGCCAGGTTTAAGCCGAGTTTTCCTTTGAAAAATGTTGTTACGTTTCATTGTGACAGCCTTTAAGCGGCATTAAAAAAATAAAAGTACTTTCAATCAATCGAATTTTTATGTCATGTGCCTTTTGATTTAATCCATAAATCTAATCTAAAATAACATTTCCCAAGTTTAAATATAAAACTACTTTTTTACGGATTTTATCGCCGTTAACGTTAATTAATTGGATCCTTTACAGCATTCATTATCACTTCTAAAATAGTTTTGTTACCTAATGACATTCCGATTTAAACAGTATATTTTGGTCGTGCAGTTTTATACTTGAATTTAGATTTAAAGTAGAGTTCAGTCCGGCTACCTTCTGTATTCACAGTTGGGTATTTTTTAATTTCAATAGGAATCAGTTTGTAATCAGTAGGTACAAACCAGGCTAAAAATATCATTTAGTAAACATTTAATATTGAATTCTTCAAAGTAAAATAGAAAAAATCTTTACAAAAATGTTCGTTTCTAGTAAAATATTACATTCAACCTTCAAAGTCTTTGCGTAAATACGACAGGTTGACAGCTTTAATTCGAGAGTTCTTTTGCTGATAATATTTTCTTGATACTATAAAGGCAACCATGACGCATCAATGTCAAGTTAAATCCTTTTTGGTTTTGACGGAACCGACAAAATACATACAAAATACCTACATACTTCTAACGCTTACTTATTTGAAATAAATCTTGTTGCATTCGCTGATGTGATCTGAACAAGACTAGTATAACCATTACATAAATAGGCACTAGTTCTTTTTAAAATTATAATTTCTATGACCAAAACTGTGCGTGTAGTTTTTTTTAAATTCTTCTGTTCTGCTAACTCTCACATATATTAACGCCCAACCTTACAAAATCGACCGATAAATCATACGATCACTTAAAAATCAGACTTATCTGTGATTGCCATAGTACAAGTCATAATTAAATAAATTCGTTGATACTTAAAGATAAAAATAATATAAATATTTGCGACTACACACTATAATATTATGAATGCGAAAGTGTCTCTGCCTGTCTGTCTGTTACCTCTTCACACTACAACCGCTGAACCAATTTAGATGAAATTTAGTAGAGAGACAGTTTGAGTCCCGGGGAAGGACATAAAAGGAGAAAAGAGGGGTAGAAGTTGGAATGCGAAAAATTATTAATTTTACGCAGACGAAGTCGCGGCTAAAAGCTAGTAAAAATAAATAGTTAAATAAAAAGAACCATAAATCAGTACTTCGGTTTTAATTCTACTGATCAAAAAGTAATCTTTCAACAAAACCTGTATTTAAAAAGCTATCTTATGTTCAACTGAATAGCGTACAGAACATTGTATCAAAAACAATTGGATTGGTTTTGTCTGAATCCACCTTGTTACATTGTATATATCATATTAAAGTTGGGACCTGAAACATACCGGCGAACGATATTTCCGTATACACGTGCCTAACCTTTGGGGATAAAAACGTGATGGATTATTGCAGTAAATTCAAAAACAAGCAATTTCAAAATATATGTAGATCCATATCCAAATCTATACTTCTATATTTAATATTGTTAATCCAAAAGTGTCTCGGTCTTAACAGACACTTTTGGATTAGATGAAAATTGGTATGTTCTTCCCTGGAACTCAAACTATCTCCAGTTTGAGTTCCAGACAAGAACATAAGATAGTTTTGATAGACTGGTCGGCTCATACATGTTATGGCAACCTAAATTGGTTTTAGTTAATTCTTTTACTTTCATAAATCATACGTTTCATATCGAACACAAAGCATTGTAAAACAAAACCAACAATATTGTATTTAATTTAAAAAGAGTATCTATGGAGTTTCTTGCCGGTTCTTCTCCATAAGACCTACCTTTTGGAACCGTGCAACTAAATTCAATTTAATTCGACAACTCAAAAGTACCTGTATTGGTCTAATTGAAATAGATGATTTGATTTGATTTTTTATTTTTTTTATTTATGTAAGTTCTCCCACAGCACATATATACACATATATACAAAAGATATTAGGTAATATTCTAATATATATGCCAGTTACGGGTAAACAGAACATTTACAACATGGACGCCAGATTACCGCTTAATACTAACTTAAATAACATTTTTGTCGCAGAAATCATCTCTTCAAAGCAGAAAATGGGAAGTGCTAGTTTGAATGCGGAATCGATAATTTCTTAAAAGCGGGTAAAAATTAATAAGCAGATTAAATAAAATTATTAATTCTAATATAAATATACACAGTATCATACATAAAAGCAACAATGACTAAGATTACACAGCCTATCCCATCACACAATTATTAAATAAATATTTTTGGTACTTTCAGAGATTCGAACCCGAGACCCTAACGGAAAGCCACCTTAACACCACAACGCAAAGCAAGTCGTTGCTAAAAGCCGTAGCACGAAATAAGCTCCAAAACATAATCACCCAAAAACAATAAAAAGAGATGTATCGAAGCCAAGTTTCAACAACACTGTGATCGTGTTGACAAAATAAAATGATACATTTTCATCAATATTAAATCAATCACAAATGTATGACCCCTTTCAGCTATATTGAAAAGGGTACGCCGGTATTCGGTGTCTATATTTTAAAAGCTATTCCCATAAATTAAGTTAACGGGGACTTTGCCTTATTGATGTAACTTTTTCACATATTGACTAAGCGCTTTATTGGGACTTAACTTGTCTCTATAAATAGGGTAAATTATGTAGGTAAGTGGCTCTTTCTGATATTATTATATCCTCCTTATCCAATATCCAAGATATTATTAATCCCTTTTATCTAGGAAATCGCCCCTTAAAGGTCTCTTAATTTTTCTCTTCAATTTTCCCTTCCTTTTCTTTAAGGGGTGAATTTTCGTCTGAAAAGCAGGGTGGAGGTTTTATAATAACTTTTTGTTAGAAATAAATAAGAATTTTGATGAAAAAACTAACCGCATAAAAAATAAAATACCCAAATCACTAATCCTACACAACCAAAATCATGGCTAAAAACTGTGTGACTTAAAGTAGGTAATAAATTAGACGAAAAAAAGGACACTGTGTTTACATTATGACGGCAATAGGAAAACCAATTATATTGAAGTGCCTTGAGTTTCCTCTGGCTTCTTATTCCAAGAGAACGGCGTACCACCCATATGTTATTTAACCACCTAAACGTTTAGTCTAGTCCTTTATTTTTACTGGCTATTCGAGACCTGCTTGGTTATTACAATGTTACCATAAAAATCTCATAATGTTCTATCGGGTGAAAGCGAGTGTTGTGTTGTATTTTCGACCTTATGTTCATGTTTGTAGACTAAGCGACTTCATCTGTTTTGTTCGTTTATTTCGAATTGGGAAAGAATCGTGTTAAGGGTGATAAGGTTGATTATGATTTCTTGGATTTTTCGTAATTATGAACTGTGAAAAATGTTGGTTGTTTTTAATATTGCAATTAGTCGTTAAATATATATTACGTTATGAATAAAGTACTATCTGGTCCTTTGAAAGTTTATCAAGTTAATGCTACTCGCAACCGTACATTTGTTAATTGCACAAATATTAGCTCCATGCGTGCATCGAACCCGCGACCTGTGACGCAAAATCGGACCGCTATAAGTCATAATCAATAAAACGAATGTACCTACATAGGCTGGCGTTGTCAAATCCTTGACTGACTTCTCACATTAGGACCACAATTTGGGTTAAATTAATTAAAATATGTCCAAGTGGTATTATCAGGTACAGGTCCCTTCGGTATAATCTTTAATTTAATAAAAACTTACCTTGTAGAGTGATACCGTATTGGTATCAGTAGACTACAAAATCAAAGTTCTTATTACCTTCGTTCCTAAGGCAGACACCACAGACTCTTCGAAGATATGTGAGTATTTATCACATACTCAAACTCAGAAGGAAAACCTCAAGAAAAACCCTTGATAGGTATTTTTGATGACGTGTGAAATCTGACCAAACTGAGTTGTCAGATTATAAGCCTAATACCCCTCAAATCCCAACAGTGGGAGTAAATTCGGAGATAAGAATTTCAAAATTTTAACGTTATTATGAGAATCTTATTCACCCTTTGCCAACTTAAACCATCTGACTTACTGACTGAATCGTCCATAAAATTCTTGTTTATAAACGCATCCACGACGTAGGAGAAAATCTATGGGGCAAAGTTTTGAAAAAAAAACGTTATATCTGGTAACAGAACTGACATCTGAAGCTGTCGTTTTTATAAATCAGTCTCCAGATTGAGGTCAACCTAACATAATAACTAGATACCTTAGGGAGAAAAACATTGTCCTGATATTTATATTTCGGAATTGGATTAACTTATCACGGGAATATATTATTCAGGGATACAAAGGGATCAATTTAAATAAATAATACATGTATGTTGCCACTTTCCTAATGATTCCTGAAGTAAAAACAAAACATAAAATGGGCGCTTTTGTGTTTAAGTTTCATTTTATCTTTGTTTGAATACTAGGTTTTCCCGGGTCTTTTTTTATGGTGATGATGATAAGCCGCCTGCTCGTTTGCCCCCAAGCAGGCGGCTCACCTGATGGTAAGTGATGACCGCCGCCCATGGACATTTGCAACACCAGAGGCTTGCAAATGCGTTGCCAAACCCCTTGGAAACCGTTCAGGATTCTTTAAATAGGGAGTTACTGAACTGACAGCAAACGTAATGCCCATGCTGTCAGAATAGTCACTCCCCCAATGAGCTTTAGTAACCTTACTCACTCGCAGAAAGACAACTATTGTTGATTCACTGCGGTTTTCTGTAAGGCAGAGGTACTTCCCCAGTCGGGCAGCTCAATTTGAGTGAGAAATCTCGCTATGCCCTTCCTCGTCTTCTTCTACGTAGATATTTTTCAATCATGTATTGGTTGGCGTTTGTCTTGACTATGATGTCACCTGATTAGATACCTTATGTTTACGTACAGTCGTTTTTTTCATCAAACTGCTTACTATTAAAATATTTTATAAAAATGATCAATGGTTTTGATGTGAAACAAAAATAAAAGAAATATTTATAAAAAAATAACTAAATCGAAAGCGGCTTATGAAATGATTGATTGATTGATTGAAGACACATACAAATTTTCACCCCCTTTTTCGCCCCATATACGAATTATTTTCAGGATAAAAACTATCCTGTCTTCACGGGACTCAAACGACATACCAAATTTCATCTAAATCAGATTAGCCGTTTAAGCCTTGAGAGGTAACACATACTTTTGCATTTAAATATCTAAATGGCTACCTATCTAAACTTTAGTTGGCCGTGTTTCTTTTTAAGCCATTTTAGACTATATAAATTCATGGTACGTTTACGAATGAAAGAGTTTGTAAACATATACTTATTTAAATATAACGGTAATAGGTAGTTTAGTTAGCAATGCGCGCTCTTTCACTCCATTGTAACATTACTGCTCTTACTCGGCGAGAGGTTTAATTCCATTCCACTCCGTCTAGACTTGACTTTTGCTGAATTCTAGTTTTTTATTAAGACTCGTTTGTCGCAATTGTGTGTACAATATGTAATATAAATTCTAAAGCTGATTGTATTAGGTAGGTTTTGCAGTAAGCAACCTATAAATATTGGCTGTTATTTGTAAAATAAAGTAAAGGATTTCATAAAAATTTCGAAAAGTTTGTTTCGTTAGAGATTTTCGGCATTTATTTATCAGACTTTTCATAGTTTTACTCCTATGTTACACCCCTCTCTCACCCTAAAATGGGGGATCCCGTAGTTTATCGTATTTCGTTGTGGTAGCTATAAATTTATATATTTTTACATTTACCGATGTATTAAATGGAATAAAGAATTTAGTAACTTTTAACCACACTAGGATCAAATGAAACCATTTCCCAAAAATCGTAAGGTATTCAGTCTTTGTTATGCGATACGTAGTTCCAAAAATATTTCTCGGAATATTTTTGGTTTATACGAAAAGCTTCGTCGTTATGCTGTTATACCGAAAAACTAAATAATGCCCTCTCGTTTGCGACGCAGTAGCTCAAAGTAGCTTCTCAACGTGATGCCCTAGGTTTAATTGCCAGGTCGAGCAATTACTATTAGATTGTTCTGTTAATTTATCTAAAACAACTCGAACTCCATAATAATTTCGGATTAATGGATAATAAGTCCATACTCTACAAGATGATACCTAAGAGAAGAGTAGGCAGAGGCCTACTGATTTTTAGGTTCTCTCTCTAAAGGTTCTCGAGTGGCAACCACGTATTGGAAGACGCAGCGTGGGTAGGCCCCCGGCAAGGTGGACTGACGACCTGGTTAAGGTCACTGGAATCCACTGGATGCGGGTGACGCAGGACCGGTCGTCGTGGCGATCCTTTGTTGTGACCTATGTCCAGCAGTGGATATCTAACGGTTGATATGATGATGATGGGGCCTCTGCCTAACCCTTTATGGATACAGACGTGATGATAATACATAGTAATGTTACAAATGACTGTACCAGTGTCCGCTATCGGCACCACGGTCCATTTTCCTTTAGAGTAATAGATGAAAACAAAAACAATGAGCATCGCAGTTGTCCTATCTGTAAAAGGAAGCCGTAAAAGTTTACGGGGGGATGCTGGGGCTTTCAGACGCGGGATCCGGTACTGTTTAGTGAAAGTGTTTTGTTCAAATGTACTGTTTTCTATTTTAAACCGAAAATATATTTATTTCGCCAGAAACACGGTTACAGGCTTTTAACATAATATATTAGTACTAGATCTACATGTACCGCCTTAATTCAGGCCTGCAAGAATAAAATTTGTACAAGTTATAGTATTATAACAAACAAAACAAGAGATAATTAGTTTTTCAAGAATTTCCTTTTATGTTTAATTTTGAGATATTTTTTTTTAAGATTAATTTTGAAGCGTAAACGTCTTGGGACGTTTAGGTAAGCTTCATAATTAATCTTTATTTTCCATAAATTCTATTATATTATAAAAACATCTGTGAGCCACTTCAGTAGTCCTCTTTGAAAAAACCTAATAGGAAAGTCTCTTAAAGTATTTGGAATTATATTAAAAAAATTACAAAGCCTTTTTTCTGATGTAAGGTCCATTAAGGGATGGGAAGTATAGTTGGGTCTCTGGAGAGGTAATTTTTATTCGTACATGCTACTTCAAAAAACTTTCGATTATTCCTAACAAATATTGCAGCCTCATAAATAAACAATGAAGACAAAGCTATCCGGGATATCATCCTTTAAAGGGGTGAAAACCGGGATGAAAAATGAGCTACCCACTTTACAAATTCTAAGTTGCGGGCCAAAGCTAGTCTTCCAAAAATGCTTTAAGCACAGAAACATTACTATGATTTCGAGAGCTTAATGTTACACAAATTATTTATGCACTATCTATTTGAATCATCGCTATTTACTTGACTTGTGTTCGTCCCCACTGTCCCTACAATCGCGCGTAACAAGCTCGGCGCAAATGTTATGTGTAAACAATTAACTGAGTAAATTTGTTTGGTATTCAACTGTAGCGATATGTACATTACATTTTGCTACAATTCAACGCCAAACCAGCGAGTGTTAACCCTGTAATGTTATGTCTATACTACATATTGTAGTTATGCATAGCTAGGCGTGTTGGCTTTACCAAGTTTATTCAACAGCTCTGAAGTGATGCATAGTCTGCTAAATGTTGACTTTGTTAAGTTATCATTCGGCTACAATATTATAGAGATGCATAGTTCAGGGATTGTTGACCGTAGTAATTACAAAGTATAATTGCAACAAAATATAGCATTTATGCGAATACTAGGTATGCATTGAAATAAAGCTACATAGTTTTTATGGCAATAAAATGCGTAACAAAACAGGTGTTTTAATCCTAATATCTAGTCTCGTGAGTTTTAAATATTACTTCTAGGTAACAATATTGTTGGAATGCATAGTTGGGCAGGTGTTGGCCCTGTTAAGCTGATACAAGTGAATCATTAGTACAGAATTAACATGATTGCTACATTGGTTTATTGATCTACTGTTTCACAGGATATAATAACCTGATTTCATTGAAGGTCACATCTCCAATATGTCTAGAATTCCGAATTATAAGAATAAGTAGACATTCCTTTTTTAAACAAAAGCCTCTTATGGAATGAACCAAAAAAACAGACTAATACCTACTTTTCTATTTAAGTGATAAAACAACGTTGAAACATATAGGTACTGGCTCTCTAGCAAATTGGCAATTTTATGTTTAAAATCGACAATGCTTTGAGAAAAAAATTATTAAAGTAAAGTATATAAAAACAAATCGTCGACACCATCCAAAAAATTATAATCTACATATGTTTACTACAATTTCCTGTGTAATCATCATTATATGTATAGTCAGTTCATTATTTTCTTGAGTTTTTGTCGTGGCCGGACAGGGCGTAGGTGAGTGGCATCGCGCATAATGACCGAAATCGGATGTCTCACTGCTTTCTATTCAGTACCATATGCGATTCATACGTGATAACGCGGTGATTCTTTTATGTGTTGATATAAATAATTTAGACTGATTGAAGTAAAAATCACTTGAATTTAGAACTAACAACGCCCTCGTTAATTTACCTAATAGTAAGTTAAGTTCTTTCATTTAAAAAAAATATTAATGTGTCAGCTTATATCAAAGCCGTCAGGAAATATAAATTACGGCTAACGTTGGAAACAGCGGTTTATGGTAAGTATAAGTACCCCGATGCCCGGCGCAGAGTGAGCGGTTACGGTGCAGCGACTCAGAGTAAACGATGCCGAAGTAACTACATAGTTAGTTGACATAGACGTTCAACGGCCGAGTCCCCCAACATAACCCCACCCCATGATTGTACATATCAATGTGTTTGCTTCAATATCTAAGGTTAGTTTGGAGTACACATAGTTTTGAATTACAGCAATTTTGGAGTAGGTACTGTCTAAAAATTGCCAAAGACCTAATTCACTTCACCGGCGCTTAGTATAATTATTTATTACACATATATACAACTCATTATTATACATACAAGACATTGTAGCTAGTACTTGTAGGCCAAACTCTAACAGTGTTTCCAAGGAAATCCTCATTTTAAAACACCTTTTGTTAATCGCCTACCAATAGTTGTTTTGGAATATTCTAACCATCTTAGAACATCTCATCATCAAACTTATCACAATATTATTATATCATCATTTGATTTCACAGCTCCCTTAAATTTGTACAATTATAATAATCCTATTACCATTCTTTTACATGTAAACTGAATTCTAAACGAGTTCTCAAAGCTCTCATAAGTAGCATGTTCGTTTAAATTCCATCTCAATTTAATGAATGTTTGAATTTCCTGACGTTGAATATCTAAATCTTCTTAACGTTGCTTACATTTCGTCGGTAATTAGGAAAATCCATTTACTGTAACGATATTTCCATCGATAAATGGAAAAGCCAAAAGTGTGTATTTAAATATGATAGCGAATCTTCCCATTCGAAAGCTCTTACAAAGTGAAATTTATTTCAACAATACGGAAATCTTAAATTTTCATAAATGCTTGAAAAGTTAATAAAAACTCTTTAATTTGATTTAAATTAATTCCTTTTGTTAATCGCCTCTCATAAAGTCGACAAATCTTTATAAAAACGTTTGTAATAACAATGTTGTTTGAATAAACCCAAACTTTCAATGAAAATCAACAGAGTTAGCTAAGTCCTTTTTTCTACCTGTTAAATGTTAGTTTCAATTCATTATAATAAAGGGAGAAAATCATGAAATTTACGCAAAAGTTAGTCAAATAAATAAAAAAGTTTTATATAAATTGTAAATTTTAGTACTATCTTTTTTAACCGACTTCCAAAAGGAAGAGGTTGTCAATTCGACTGTATTTTTTTTATGTTTGTTACCTGATAACTGTGGATTTGGTGAACCGATTTTGACGATTCTTTTTTTATATGAAAATTTTTAATGTCGTGCCGGTGCCTGGTTTGAATTCACCCCGCTCAAGATCACGCGCGATGGGTGTACATACCTTTACATTTGGCTTGGCACCGTCTTCATGCCTTTAAAACTAAAAAGAAGTTAAAACTGTATTAAACTATAAAAGTTATTTTTTACTTTTTAGTTTTGAAGTCGGTTCTTTTATCTAACGATTTTCTTATATAGATCAAAGTTAAAAGAAACATCGTTTTTCAAACTTCAAGAACCTTCAACGATCGTTAAGTTGTTGCCCTTTGTGTCATAGTTTTTGGTTTCAATCGCCAAACGGTATAATTAATCCAGTTCGGGTTTATGTGCCAATATGTGTTTGTAAATGCAAATTACGACGCAAAAGAAACTCTTGGGTGGAGCAAAATATAAAATGTTATTAAAAGAACTAAGAAAAAAAAACTAAGAAAAAGCCTAATTGTGGACAGCGTTGTGGGTTACTTTATAACCAATTTGATTGTATGTTAAATTAGCTGTAAGTCTTTATAATGTAACTGTTTGCTGTTCCTATCAATAATAAAAATAAAAAAATAAAAGAAAGGATCTAGTAGTAATTAGTAGAGTCCTAAATTAATGTCCAATATTTGCTTAACCATTAGATATATCAAATATACTTATTTTTATTCCACGATAGCTGAGTGGTAGTAAGAACAAACATTTAGACGGTTACGTTTTTGTTTCAATTCTATTAGTTTATCCCTATGACAACATCGTCTGGCGCCTTTTGTTTATAAAAGAAAAGCTTTGTCTCTGATTTCTTAAAATACACGCGCCCACTCAAAATGCTGTTTCTCTGTAAATACATTAAAAAAAGAAAAGAAGTATTCCTCTTCATACTTTTTGAAGATCCTCTTGGACAGGCATTAAGCCGAAGTTGGCTAACATTGGTTTATTGTTGAAGCCATGGTACTTGTGACTATATTCACATTGAACTCTCTATCCTTTTTTAGATATTCCACCGATTTTTCATACACTGTTTGCTGTCTGTAAAATGAAGGTCTGCAGGGGAAATTAATTATGTATGCGATATGCATAGTTAAGCACGTAGAGTTGAACATGAGACTTGAACATAGTCAACAAGAACAAAAACTCGGATTGTGTTTTTCACCACACAAAAGGGATGCGTGGTGAAAAACACAATCCGAGTTCTTAGAGTGTTCTTAAAGTTTGACAGTCCCTAAAAACGCTTGTCTTTGACCAACTTCCTAGTATTTTTGCGAAATGTAGCGCAATATATTATTATGATCAGGTGAGTATCATACAACAAACCGTTCTATGGATTAGAAAAATGAAATGTGATGTTATACACAACACGTTATCCACAGGTACAAAAATAACTAAAAAAATAGAACAATATGGGCCTCCATTTGTATGTGTGAGTGGGGCGGTTGAGGTTACATTTGGCTTCAATGGACACGAAGTCAAACCTACTTCTTTCACGCTACTCACACGTAAGAACATTTAAAAACGTCATATTATGTAGTGTACTAGGTATGTAAACTATTGCTTGACATAAGATCTTAATAGCTCATAAGCAACTTTCGCAAACTCATTAGCTTGAGACGCTCGTCTATAATAAATTTGCTCTAGTTGTGCCAGAGAGCAGGCAAGTTGTCGTTCTATTCAACATCACACTTGTCCTGGCACTAAGTTTGTCCGTGCCACTAGAAAAAAAAATACGAAATAAAAATACACGAAGAATGAAATAAAAAACCATTTCATTTCCAATATCACGAATAAAAATCGAAATTCAAACGCTTGTTGTTGTTTAAATAAATATTGCAAATTCAAAATGTAATTCATTTTATTAAGTGACGATGCATGTTGCTTGCGGATATAATTATTTACTTGTGACTTAATGATATCAAATTAAATAAAATTTAATTAGTCTTTTATAATATATTATTAATTGAAAAAAAGTTTGTAATTAAAATGTCAATTCGGACATACGCACTTATAAGTACATCCTTGATTGCTACTTTTTAAAAAAAGGCCCGCTAGCATATCATTGTTAGTAAGCTACGTAAGGACCTATCCCATATCGAGGATTAAATTTTCAATTTTCATTAATAATAATCAGTTATGTTGATAGGTGAGTCTACGTCATAATTGTACATTTGCTGATGAGGTTTTAATGATTGACCTTCATTCAAGGTCTCTAAAAGAAAGTCTATCTATAACCAAGCAGTCTATAAAGAAAAGGTTGTTCTTTGAAACATTTCTTTCAGCAGTTTTCCGATTTTATCTTTAGTCTTATGTCTAAATTGGCAAGGCAGTGTAATGCAATCATGTGTGAATAAACAATAGATAGGTACTTATATTTTTCATTTCATGTCTGCGTATGAAGTAGGCATACAAAATCCTCATTTATGGACGAAATACGGAGAATAAAGCCGAGCTTGTTAGTACGGCTTGCAATCGGTTTCCAATAATAGCCGTTTTTGCCCGACACGATTCGTCGACGAAGCTAAAAGGGGTCCAAATTGTGAAAAGAGACGTTGATTGGAAATACATAGCTAGAGGACCATGTTTTGATATTATTATTGTACGTTTATATTAATAGATCATTCTTCAGTCGCTCGAGAATAACTAAGATCTTGGAGTTGCAATGTGCAAATGATCGCCTGGTGTTTCTAGTGTATACATAATATGTGTATGATAGTAGCATGTTGCAGACTCGTACCGACTAAAAATCGTACTTTAGTACAATTTTTTCGTTATAGTTGGAGTTATGGGACTCTAAATTATATTAATCACTAATTCATTACTGTAGGTTGGTATGAAGAAGAAATGAATTTAACAGTTCTACCAATTTGGTAGAATTATATGATTAATACTTACTACAAATATCTTTGGCTAGAAGACTTTATTAAATTAATTTAATTAAGTTACTATAAGTAATCTCTTTCGCATTAGATTTAATAATAAGATTATCATGAGTACAGTTGAACACAGGTAACTCTATTGCAGAATCTCATTAGTAGGGACCAAGGGACCATAGTAGGTATATAACACCACGATTTTACATTAATTAAATAATCATATTGTACGAATAATAAAGCTCTAAGTTTAAATTCATAATTGTACTTGCTGGTACCAAATTAATTAAAGAGAAATCGACTTTAGGGCCTAGCGTTTAAATTTAATTTGCGTTTCTGTAAAATAAGAAAGCATACGAAACATTTTATCTTTTTTATTTCATTTTCATATTTCATTGAATCTTATTGTAGTACTACGAAATATTACAAGATTTTTTGTGTAATTTTTGAGTACCCACCTTAATTTTTTTTAAAACATGAAATGATATCCACTGTATTCTATCTCTAAATTTAGACCAAACTACGCAACACAGTTTGCAAACAAACAACGTGACACGAAATTTTTATACAAATAGATATATGTAAAGATTAAAAAAAAACGGAATTCTTTTCCAGTGTCCGAAATTTTCCAAAAAACACACTATAAGAAGGTATTTTTATATAAAGGTCCTTAATGTTGTTAAGGTTTCACGATTCGTATACATTCTAATTATTATAGACAAGGGCTCTAGATCGTGTAATTATTTGAGGTATAAATTCCTTCATTAACCCTAAAAAAGTAAGGTTAAAAAAGGTATTTATATCTCAAATAATTATAAAGTATTAAGGTCATGTGAAGAGCTGTGGTAGCCTAGCGGTGTGACCAGTGGACTGAGACGTCAAAGGTCTCGAGTTCGAACCCAAGGCACGCACCACTGACTTTTCGGAAGTTATGTGCGTATTTATCACATGCTCAAACGGTGAAGGAAAACATCGTGAGGAAACCTGCATGCTTGAGAGATTTGTCTTGATGGCATGTGAAGTCTGCCAACCCGCAGTAGGCTAGCGTGGTGGACTATAGCCTAATCCCCCTCTCAAATGAGAGGAGACCCGTGCCCAGCAGTGGGACGTTAATGGGTTGATGATGATGATGATGAAGGTCATGTAAACGAAAATTGAAACGAAAGGGGATTTCTCCGAAAAACTTATTATGAATAAACAACAAAAAACAAAAGATTGGTGCAACAACAACAAAATGCATCCTGTTTTATTAAGTTTTATACGTTAGATATGCTTCAATCTTTAAAACACCGTATTTATATACTGTCAGCGTTACTATTGGATTGGAAAGCTGGCTATAAAAATATTGTGGAAAGTTTCGGAGAAAACAAAGTGCAAGTACCTACAACATATTGACAGGTTGTTAGTTCAAAACACATTCTGACATGAACGCTCCAATTCTATTCAGTGATTGGAGAGCGATAAAAAATCTTTTTTAGCTGTATAGGAGTTTACCAACTATAAACGCGTGGTTTGTTAGTCAAGGGATCAGACACAAGTCAACCAGGCTAACTCGGCTCTCATTTTCATAAGAATTCCATCACCAGTAAAAGGGTTTTTATGATCTTTTTTTAGACAATAATCTTGTAATTTTTGAAAGGTAGGGCATAGTGAGATTCCTCACTTAAACTGAGCTGCCCGACTGGGGAAGTACCTCCGCCTTACAGAAGACCGCAGTGAATCAACAATAGTTGTATTTCTGTGAGTGAGTAAGGTTACCAGAGCTCGTTGGGGGAGTGACTATTCTGACAGTATAGGCATTCCGTTTGCTGTCAGTTTAGTAATTTCCTATTTTTAGAAACCTAAACGGTTTCTGCAGGGGTTGGCAACGCATATGCAAGCCTTCTGGTATTGCAAATGTCCATGGGCGGCGGTGATCACTTACCATCAGGTGAGCCGCCTGTTCGTTTGCCCCCTTATCACCATTAAAAAAAATGTAAGATATTAGTAACATAACATATATTTTTTTGTTTTTTTTTGTTGTGATAACCTTCAAAATGTGTCCGGCCTATGCGAAAGAGACCGGGGAGTTTGAGATTATTACCTCAATAAAACCACCCCGGAGATCACCGTTTGCAGACGATTGGATGTCCCGGGTCCTTTTAAGAGGTCGGTTCCGGGACGCCCTGTGCGACGCCTAAACAGCACATTCCTAGGGACACCGTAAAGGGGTCTTCCTCAAGCCACTGCTCACAGCAACCCACGACCACTACCCACTACTATCTTCCCTGAGGTTACTTAGTGTCCCGAATACCACTACTGCCGACGACCTCTGTGGTCTAGTGGTTCGAGTACCGGACTGCTGATCACGAGGTCATTCCCACAGGACACAAATATTTATGTGATGAATATAAGTGTTTGTGATCGTCTGGGTGTTTGTTATGTATTATAAGTATGTATTTACAAAAAAGTATATAAGTATTACATCCATTGTCTAGTACCCATAATACAAGCTTATTTTGGGACCAGACGGTGCTGTGTGAAATGTCGCAGAATATTTATTTATTTATTATTACTGCGTTACCGCATTCATTGGTCGCCATTCAATTAGCTAGTTGTTGATAACTGGTGTGTTTTTTAGTGTTTTCTGTGAGTTTCTCGATCGTACCAGAATGTATGATATAAACATTCAAGCCGGTGTTCTATTCTGTGATCGCAGTTTTTGAATCTTTACTTCGATTTTCATACGTCTACCGACGTAATATTTTTATAGCTTACATGATCGTAGATGTTGTTATATATGTAGATTTGTGTGAGAAAATTATATAAAACTATTTAAAAGAAAGTACCTATAAACATTTTTCTCGTAAATATTCCTAACTCGTTCCCAAAGCAATCACCGAAAAAGTCCATCCAAACTCAATCAACATCACCATTTTAATTAACAAAAAGGTATATATAATATTCCCTCTAATCTCTCTTAGTTCTATTCACAAAACAAACCTTAAAAAAAATTATAAGGCGTATCTACTAAAGAAGTACTTTATTTTTTCAGGTATAACAACCCACGCGCAAAGATAAGGAAAATATAGATTATAATTATATTTAAATTCAGATTTGGTTCAGTTTTGAGAAAACCTGGTACCTATTGGTACTAAAATAACTTTTGAATATAACAAGAGTAGGTACGAGATTAGATTAATGAAAAATAAAATTAATAAAACGTGAAACATATTTGGGGCCTAGAGATTACTTGGCCTTCATTTAAAATTTAGGTACCTATATTTAAATCGAGAGCAACATAAGTCAGTACTGACTTATTTTTTATTCGAATTAATTATTTAGTATTGTAATTATATGAGTAAAGACAAACTGGACGGGTACTGGACGGCGCCAGAGGAATTTCATGCCACACACAATCAGGCTGTGGAATGACTACCTGCCGTGGTTTTCCCAAACGATAACATCATGGGGTTTCTCAAAAAAGGAGTAAGAAATATTTTATAGAATCGGCAATGCGCGAGCGACACCGCGAACTTACCACCACTGTCGCGGTACAAAAAAAAACGAGGCAAGAAATAAAAAAAACAATCCTATTCCCCAGTATCATATTCGTATTTTGAAAACAAAAAAAGGAAAAATAATTAAAATTGACACTGGTTTTAAAATTGAAGTCGGTCCTGGGCTTCAATTTTATTTATTCATAAGGCATCGGCGGCAACCTCTCTTTAAAAATACGAGAGCGAGGCTTGCTGTTTTAAATTTTTATTTGAAACGTTGCAATTTTACTGAGAACGGAGTTACAATCGTACACGGCTCCTGATTCATTTCGGTTTTAACCGACTTCAAAAAGGTGGTGGTTCTCCCTTTTTTTTTGGTGGGAAGGTTTAACCTTTTTCTTAGTTTTAAAGGTATGAAGTCGGTGCCGATGATGTGGTGGTTTTAACCATCCTGCTCAAGGTCACTCGCGGTGAGTGTACTTACCGCGAGTACGTACTTACGTTTGGCTTGGCACCGACTTCATACCTTTAAAACTAAAAAAACGTTAAACCTTCCAACTAAAAAAAAGGGAGAAAACTGTATGAAGTTATTTTCTGCTTTTTAGTTTTTGAAGTTGTTTTTTTTTGTAGATTTTAAATTAGAAAAATCTTAAAAACTGTTCCATGAATTTTGTAGAAAATTTGGATTAAAGACATAATCGATCTCAAATTATAAAAATAATATAAAAAAACGTTTTTTTATATACTACAAGTGTGAAAAACAAGCTTACAGCTCTCTTATCGTATTATTAGTACAAAAATACGCTCGTTTATTTTAGTATATTGCAATATTGATCGTAAAAAGGTTTGACCTCTAATGTATAACTATAAGTAGATATTTTAAGCGAAAAGCTTTAAATAAAAACGTATGTTTTATGACCTTTAGGGTTCAATTAATGGCATGATTGACGCAGTGGCAGCTGATATTTTTATCGGCTTCTTTGCCACGGGTCATGGGTTCATCACAAATATACCTACTTCTGAGATCCGTACCCAGTTCAAAAGCCTAACGAGGTGAGGGGAGCCCTTATATTTTGAACAGATGATGCAGCGTGGGTTGGCCCCCGGCAAGATGGACCGACGAGCTGGTAAAAGTTGCTGAAACACCCTGGAGGCGGGTGAAGCAGTATGTTCAGTAGTAGATGTCTAGTGATGATGAGATGATATCGCACTTGGCAGATGGTAAGAATGAACCAATCTTTTTGAGCGGCTCGAAGTAGGTTTTAATTGAAGCACCCTTCAATAGCTAGCCAATCTTGTTCATCATTCTTATTACGTAGAGCACTACAGCAGGTACGCATTCACCGGCACGTTTCACAGGGTTTCTGTTCACTCTTTTTCGAGAATTTTATCGTGGTAAATGGATACCACGATAAAATCATAAACATGAGGTAAACTGGTTGTCAGAGTTTTGGAGCTTCTGACTTGACTACCACTAAAGATTTTAATAGGTATTTTTATGCTTTATGATCCGAGCCTCGGAGATAGCGATAGAAGCCTCTTCATGTGATTATAAGTTTTTATTTTATCAGATTAGCCTTTGACGACAATCTCACCTAACGGTAAGTGACGGTCTAAGATGAAACACGTGACTAGAATTAAATTGTACTCGTCGGGACCACAGACTCAGACAATTGATACCATTGTTTCACTGTGCGAAAGAATTCATTATTATCATCCCATCCTAATGCCAATCCCCATCTCTATGTTAGATACATTGGACCTCTAGAGGATCCTTAAATTGACTTCAGCAAACAAGTTCACCTGACTGATTGATGAGCTTTTGTAACTTTTTTCCCGAGTCCCAAAAATCAAATAAGAAAATATCAGTTCTTGAATCAATAGCACTAAAGATTATTTTTGGCAGAACGAGGTCAGTGTGGCTGACTTTGTATCATTTAGGCAAGGCAGGCAACGCTGTGTATCCAGTAATAGGAACTTATGAGCTGTCAGAATGAGAAACATACTCTCCGTGGTTTCAGCTCAAGATATGGGACTATAGTGCTTATGTAAACGATTTATGTGACTTCCAGTACGTACTGTGAGTGTGTGAGGGGCTTGTGGCTATGTAACAACTACGCTGGTCTATTGATTTGTAAAGTTAAGCTGCCGAGGTTTGTGTATAGATGGGTAACTACTCTAAATAATGGGGATCCCTCAGTGCAGAGTATTCATAATCTATGGCTATAAATGTGAAGAAAATTGTGTAGAAATCTACATGCCTCAAATTTTTTCAATGGTGTCTGAAGCCTGCATTTCCACACTAAGCTGGCATGAACTAAAGTCATAGTAATATAATATATTCAAAGTAGACCAAATTTTATTGGCCTTTTTGAACGTTGACAATTAACACAGCTTCCAAAAAGGACGGCAATTCACAGCTTCGTAGTGTTTTTGCTGGAAAGAAGCAGCGCTATCAACTCGAGTCCAGCTTCAGAACAGTAAATGGGTTGGTGATGACCAAGGAACCATTATTATTTATATTAAACACTTTTATAAAACTTATCTCGATAAAAAATTAAAAAACTTTCATACATAACGCAATTCCTGACCTTTACTGCCAATAAAAGTATATCTAAGAATAAAATTGTAGACTAACTTTATAAATCTTGTTAACTTTATCACTAAAAGTTCAGAAGATATTCTCCAACAGATGTCGTTTCCTCGTCTCAACGACATTTATTATTTTAGAGAGAAAATTAAATATCATCTTATCGTAGCAAGAAAGACGTAGAAAAAGCGCAGTGAAGAAATATTTGGTCGTTGAGATTTGTTTCTCAGACTTGTTTATTTATTGTATTTTTTTTGTACATAATACAAAAACAATTAATAGGAACAATGTAAAAAGACACTTGGACACTTAGACTAGACAAGGTATTTATTCCAAAATAAATTTCTTCCAGTAGGCCTAAGAGAGGACGCACTAGTTATATGATTATTTAGAAAAGTGAATAATTGAAGATTTGATAACCACTAGGCTTAGGCGATTTTTTAGGCGTCTGTTACTCCGATAATAATTTGTGTCCGTAAATGTTGCCACAATACCAGGAAAAAATATCAAGTAATGCAATACTTTCTTTAAAAAAATGTGCTCGTTAACATTAAGGTAAGGCTGCAATTCCCTACTTATTGAATGGAAGCTAATATAGGTCACACATGGCAGGTTTGAAGACATAATAGGGACTCTTATTCAATGTTCATTATATTCCTACATAAGGCTATACGCTATGGAACTTTATTACTAAATACCAGTGATTTAAGGTTCAATTATGTATGTGCAGACGTTCTCTGTGTCTATCTAGGACACAGAATAATTAATAGTGATACGAACAGAGCGGCCAGTTTACGTTCTAGCTGATTTTAAGTATCTCTTTACGTACCAACTTTGTATTTTTTATATGTAGCCAAAAAAAAAACTTAACGGTTATAAAAGAGGATTGAATTCTTTGGATTCATTTATATTTATATTTCATTTATTTTTGTATTTTAATACCTATAAGAAAATAAGCTGTGTTAGCCTAGTGGTGTGATCAGTGAACTATGAAGCCTAAGAAGTCGAGTTCAAACCCAAAACACACACTACTGACTTTTCGAAGTGACATAATATAATTATACGCATCAAACGTTGAAGGAAAACATTGTTAGGAAACCTACATCCCTTCATCCACACATAAAATCATTCTTGCTGTCTTTTGACTACAATACACGGACCAAACCGTAGTAATAAAATATCGTAGTATAAAAACTAATAGTTTTTTAATATTTATATACGAAACTAGAAAAACTTACCTATATCAAAAAGGTATGCATCAATATTGGTTTTATATACATCAAACATAATTACGCAATTAACCTACTAAAAGGCACTTAAACAGCCTATTAGGGTCATGTCTTGCCTTCGGAAAACGCGCGTGTGCGAATGTGATAACCCTTGATTAGTTCTACAATTTTAAATGCTTCCTTATGATACAATACTAGTTTTTACCCGCGAATTCAGATGAACGCAGATGCGTGGAATTGGTTATTTTATCCAAAATGCTTTATAATTCTTACCTATCTCTCTTCATTTTTAACCGACTTCAAAAAGGAGGAGGTTCTCAATTCGTCGGAATCTTTTTATGTATGTTCACGAATTACTTAAAAACGCCTGGACCGATTTGCAAAATTCTTTTTTTGTTTAAAAGGGTAGACTTCACAGTTGGTCCCATTGTAACCACATCAGTATCTGATGATGGGATCCCAGGGAAATCGAGGGCAACCCTCAAATTTTATAGGCAATTATCACATTTTCAATATATTCACTATAATTGTTCCTGTATTTGCGTCTAATAATCATCATTTGATGTTGATGAGCTGATGATGGAAGGTAGAACTCCTCAACAGTTGAGAGTTAAAAGAAAATTCTCTCAGTTATAGGCATTTATTACATTTACATGTATTCTCCAAAGCTGTTCAACTATTTGCATCTGAAAATCACCATCTCATGTAATGATCTGATGATGGAAGGTACAACTCCTCAACGGTTAGGAGTTGAAGGAAAAATCTTTCATAATTATTAGTATATATGGATCGATAGTTGTATTCTTTCAGGCTATTAGATTGACCTGATATGAAAAGTTAATTATATACATACAACACTAAAAAGAAAAAAATAAATTTACTTTTTAAAAAAACAGGAAAACCAACTTCAAAAACTAAAAAGCAAAAAATAACTTCATACAGTTTTACCTTTTTTTAGTTTTAAAGGTATGAAGTCGGCGCCGATGATGTGGTGGTTGTAACCACCCCGCTCAAGGTCACTCGCGGAGAGTGTACTTACTATTACGTTTGGCTTGGCACCGGCTTCGTACCATTATAACTAAAAAAAGGTAAAACTGTATGAAGTTATTTTTTGCTTTTTAGTTTTTGAAGTTGGTTTTCCTGTTTTTTTAAAAAGTAAATTTATTTTTTTCTTTTTAGTGTTGTATGTATATAATTAACTTTTCATATCAGGTCAAACCGCTATGACATGTGGACTATAAAAATTAAGGTCACAAGTTGAATCCCAATGACTCTTTGAAGTGTATATATTAGTGAAGTGTGCACATAATAGTGTGCATATTTATCACACGCTCAAATGGTGAAAGAAGAACATAGTGAGGAAACCTGCATTCCTGAGAGATTTTCTCGATGGCGTGTAAAATCTTCCAAGATGCCCTAGGGTACCATCGTGGGCTATAACCTAATCTCTCCTAAATGAGTGGAGACTCAAGCCCAGTAGTGGGGCAGACATTGGTTTGATAATGATGAGATAAAACTAGATGGCATATTTCATTTAAATTCTTACGACTTGTACGTGTCGTTTTATTTTTTACATCCTAGGCTGGGCAAAGCGCGATCATGAATATGGAATAAGTCTGTCTGTAATTACTTAAGTGCTAGGCTAGGCACTTGTCGGTGTAAAATTGCCATCCGTTTCTGTGCCAATTATTTCATTTCTTTATTCTTTGTATTGCAATGTACTGAGAATATTTGTTTTTGTAAATACACCCACGAGACAAGAAAAAATCATAATGTGGGGAGAAAGAGAAATGCCGTATGATTATTTTTTTAGAAAGGTAGGGCATAGCGAAATTCGTCGCTCAAATTGAGCTGCCCGACTGGGGAAGTACCTCTGCCTTACAGAAGACCGCAGTGAAATAACAATAGTTATGTTTCTGCGAGTGAGTTAGTTTACCGGAGCTCGTTGGGGCACCCCCCAACGACTATTGTGACAGCATGGGAACTCCGTTTACTGGCAGTTTAGTATGTAACTAGGTTATTTTAAGAAATCTAGACATTTCTACAGGGTCGGCAACGCGCGAGCGAGACCACATGATATTATTTTCTTTCATTCACCGTTTGGGCGTGTTTAATTAATTACACACGTAACCCTTAAAGTCTCTTTCCACAGCTTCACTGACTGCCTGACTGACTTATAGTTTATTAATCTTAGTTTATAGTTATACTTTGAATCCGGTTATTCCTAACGCCACTTATTTATTAAATTATTATGCCATCTATCCAACTAGTCCTAGATAATATAGGTACGGCTCATTAATTCGGTAAGTCACGCGCTTTAATACTAAGTAATAGGTATATTACCAAGTTAGTATTGCAGTATGCGCCGGCGCAGGTTTTTATTTAAATACCTACCGCCGGTCGCGAGATGCTGACCCGTCCTTCGTTAGGACTAGGTACCATTCTTACTTATTCATTTGATTGTCACTATTGAATAAAGTTTTAAAATTTGGAATAAAGAAGAAATGAAGTTAAGTGTCAAGAAAATTCGGTTCGATATTCGGTGAGTGTTTTCTTAAGTTGTAAATTAAACTTAAACTTTTTTCTCTTTTCTTAGCCTAGCTCTTTATTCTGACTTTAATTTTCTTGTATAAGACTCCGTAGCCAATAGACTTAATAACATGAGGTCCGGGCCAGACAGACTGGCTGTTGTCAGACCGACCGCTAAGGTATGTTTTATCCCTGCGGCATAACATACTATCATGCCGGTCGTTCTTGGAGGGTTAGACAGAGGACCCACATTTTGCCGATATGTTTTAGGTCCATGTAATAGGAGGCGAACCTATTGCTATAATTTCGCTTGTCATTCATTAATTTAAATGTGCATATGTAAATTTTCGAAGTATGATATTTAACTCCATTTTAATCATTTTATTGTTAGAACTATTATTTCTTTTTAAAGAACTATCATATTCATGATATTATTTACAAAATACTCGTAAAGTATATTTTTATCGTTAGTTTGATTGCTCATTTAACTTCTAACGATCAATAGGAGACGGAAAAGTTTGTTTATTGTATTGTAATAGGAAATGTAACCCTATTATCATTATCTTAACTGTCAGACTTAGTTGTAGTATTAAAACTGGCTGCCAAACATGAAGTTATGACAAGGATACTGAATGATTTATGGGCAATGCATACTTTTGATTGTCTCATAAATAAGTATGTTGTTACAAACAAAATAAATTATGCCGTTGATACCGTTTTATAATAGTATAAGTTGATGAATAACTTAACGAAAAATTGTACGTCTAAAACTATTAGGGCCCATGAAATAAAAGGCGAATCTATTGCCATTAGCCGAGCACGAAACTAAACTCTGAGCTACTATAAAAAGATTACTTAATCACTTATGTTAATGTTAGACATTGAAATAAAACTATATTTTTATGGATTTTATTTTGGTTTATTGGTATAATTTTATTATGAAATAAAACGTAGCCCTCGGCCCTGTAAACGACAACAAACGTTGGTTATAAATAAATATAACTACATACCTCAATAAAATAACGTTTTAAATTTTCAATCATAGAAAATCCCAATAACACTTGATCTGGAAATCGAACAAAGACCTCACGCTTGGTAACCATATATTACCATATGAGGTTATCATATCTTACCACTTATAACCTAATGAAAGCAATAAGGAATTACATCTAGATCTAAGCAGGTTATAATCTTAGGTTATCATCAAGATATGATAAGATTATGTCATGAGTATTGCCAACCTAATTAAAGCAATAAGGAATTATACCAAAGAAGCGTGGGCTGGCAATATAATGACGCGATTGTCACTTTACCGACGGCTAAGGAAACGACTGTTTACATTTCATGTTCTTCATTACAGCTAGATTGAGTTGATCACGAACGTGCATCGGAAATGAGTGGTTAGTTTATAAGTTTAGATTATGTGGTAAATGAATGGGATTTCTCAGAGTTATGTCGTTAGAATAGAATAGAATAGAATAGAATCTTTATTCGCGTTAGTTATGGTTATACAATAGTTGGTTAATAGTCGTTTATTAGTAATACAATAGTTTCAGCACATCTCGCCTTCAATAGGCATGCGAAATTTAACACCAACAAAATCTTAATACTGATAAAATTATAAACACCAAACATAGGAACACAAATAATTTGTCTTAAAATTTTTAAAATCCTCCTCAATTGAGTAAAAGCACTTTTCAATAAGCCAAGCTATTAGTTTGGTTTTAAATATTTGGGAAGATAATTTTCTTATCACTTTTGGGGATATGGTTACGTTGTATTTACAGATGTTTGCGTATCATCATCAACTCATTTACCGTCGCACGGCTGGGCACGGGTCTTCTCTCATTTGAAAGGGATTCCGATTCCGCTATAGGACCACGAAAGACTAGTGTCGGTTGCAATTAAATGAAATTATGGTTTATTTCTTTAAATACATCTTTTTAAAGACACTTTTACAACTCATGTAAGATATTTTTAGTATCTAGATGGCATCGGCATTTCCTAACTGACGACTGGCAGACTTAACACACCATCGACAAATTTTCTCAGGCTTGCGAGTTTCCTCATGATGATTTCCTTCTTCACGTTTGAGCATGTGATAAATACGCACGTAACTTCGGAAAGACAGCGGTGCGTGCCTTAGGATTGACTTCGAGACCTCTGACCTAACAGTTCACTGGTCACACCACTTGACTATGATACCTCCTTTAAGATTGTATCGCCATATTATCTTTTTTTTTTTATTCTTTTGGTATTTGCAGCAATTGAATGCAGAGCATCAACAAAAAAAGTTATTAAACAGTTAAGAACGCAGAAGGGCCTTGCAGGCCATGGAAATATTTTTGTAAGCAAATTTATCTGTACCTACCGCCAGTTCTGTGTCACGAACGAATAGGCACTGTATATGTCTTTCAATACCGTATTTTCAGGTTTGAATACACAAATACGACCAATTTTAATGGATACTGTCGTGGTATATTGATTTTATTTTATTCTGCAGTAAACGTTCGGAAACTACCGCGTTGGCGTTAAAATAATATGCTGCGACTAAACCCGGAACAATTCTTATATGTTACACTAGCTACCTCTCACGGCTTTACCCGCATGGAATATAGATAAAAAGTAGCCCAAACAATAATAAATAATAAACTATATGTATGCTAAATTTCATTCAAATCCGTTATGCGGCTTTTACGTGAAAGAGTAACAAACATCCATCCATACATCCATACTTACAAACTTTCGCGTTTATAATAATAGTAGGATTTTTTGACGATCCGGTTAGCGCAGTGGGATTAAAGGCTGCTTTCTGTGATAAGGATCCTGGGTTCAAATCCCGCTAAGGTGTTGTCTGTTTAGTATTCGGGTCTATATAGTGGTCTTACATGTGACTGCTGAGCCAGTTGCTCAGTCTTGGGTTTGATTCTCAGGTCGAGCAAGGTGTTGTTCTATGAAATTATCAGTAGCAGTTTGGGCTCTTGCCCGGTTTATAGCATAGGTCTCTTTATGACATGGGACCTAAAACATACCGGCAAAATGTAGCAGTATATCTCTGCTTAACCCTTCGAGGATAACAGGCGTGATGCTAATCTCCTAATATTTCCTTTCAATCAAGATACCTGTTCCGTGAAAGGTCGGCCAAGTCCCTATACAATTAATCTCCCTTTATTGCTCGTGTCGGGTTACCTGTTTAATATGCCAAATTAACTCATGCGCAGATAACGTAAACGTGCGCGTTAACGTAAACCCTTTGTTTTCGTCTTGCAGAGACAACTTTGGACGTAAAGTGTCAAATTTGGCTGTAGAAAGGTTTTAATGGACTATTGTCGTTATCACAGTATCAAGCGATCAATTAATTGGGTACTTTTGGGTTCAAGTACCCAATTAATTAACCGCTTGATACTGTATATTCTTAACTTCAAAATTTGGTTTTCATTTTAACTGGATAAGATTCAAAATAAAGAAAAATCGTTTTGTAGAGTAGCAGTAAAAAACCGGCCAAGCGCGAGTCGGACTTGCTCACGAAGGGTTCCGTACAAAATGAGACTATAAAAAAATAGTTTTTGTATGCCCTTTAGAGAGCCCCTTAAATATTTAATTTATTTTGTTTTTAGCGACAACAGAAATACATAATCTGTGAAAATTTCAACTGTCTAGCTATCGCGGATCTTGAGTTAGTACAGCCTGGTGACAGACAGACGGACGGACAGACAGCGAAGTCTTAGTAATAGAGTTCCGTTTTTACCCTTTAGGTACGGAACCCTAAAAAGTACCCCAAACTGCTGATCCTTTTGTTTTAATTCCGCCACAAATAATTATTTCAATATGGGTTGGTGAAAGACGGATTTAAAGAGGCAACTAGATATTATTTAATAATAACTATATTCATATTATATGAAACGAATTCAGGATCAAAATAATATAATACTTATATAATTTAATACCGCGATAAAATCCTTAAAAATAAGTTATATTTCAATGTGTTTGATTAGTTTCATCATCAACCCATTAATGTCCCACGGGCACGGGTCTCCTCTCAATGGCGAGGGATTAAGCTATAGTCCACCACGCTAGCCTGCTGCGGGTTGGCAGACTTCACATGCCATCAAGAAAATCTCTCAAGCATGCAAGTTTCCTCACGATGTTTTCCTTCACCGTTTGAGCATGTGATACCTAAATACGCACATAACTTCCGAAAAGTCACTGGTGCGTGCCTTGGGTTTGAACCCGGGACCTTTGACACCTCAGTCCACTGGTCACACCACTAGGCTACCACAGCTTTTATTAGTTTAAGTGAGAGAAACCCATAATTATTGATTATTACTATTCCGTAACAGATGTTATAGTAGATAAATATCAGTCAATATCAACAGAAACATTGCAATAACAATTAATATAAAACTTATGAATCAAATAACTATAATATCTGATTCCATCAGCTGAAATCTTATATATTCGTCGAACAACTAATATAAAGCTATTGCTGAGTCTAACTGATAATAAAAGTAAGTTTGTCTTGAGCTTATTTCAGTAGGCACTTACCTAATAAAATGTCTACTCCACCGTACCATAGAAACCGCGAACCTTACAAGACTTTAAAAATAAATACTTACCTATGTAAAATAAATTGCTAAACAAAATATCCTTCTTTCCCATCATAGAACAAAAAAACAAAAGAAGAATTAGAAAACCTTTTTGGAAATTCTTCGAAAATTACGGAGAGCATCCATTGTTCCATATTGTCATACAAATACTTTTGATCTGTAGTCCTCGAAAGGTAAGGCAGAGGTGTACTAATGAACACCCACGTTCCATCGGTATGTTTTCAATCCCATGTAAAAGTGGGCGGGCCTATTGCCTTTAACCGGGCACGAATCCAAACTCCGAACTGCTACTGAGAATTTCATAGAAAAACCTCATAGCACTTTGCTCGACCTGGGAATCGAACCTAGGACCTTTTGCTCGGCAGTCGCGCTGTACGACCACTAGACCAATGAGGCAGTTCCGATCTCTATGTTTTAAATACTAATACTCAACGGAATCTAAAGGAAAAGGCTATGAAGAAGATGATATTGTCTCTTTATTAGACGGTACTGGAATAGCCGGTTTAATAGCGGCTATCAGATATTGTTCGATGCAATGAGGCGTGTCATCCTCAGTGCTCCCCAGACTATAGACTTTCCAATCTATTAGACAATATGTATGTAAATCACGTCGTCTCTTCTCGTAGATGCCTAATCTACCTCGTCACAGAATACTGCAATATATAATCTAACACAGGTAATTGTGATTTAAGTTTTGTTGTATATTAATAATAAAACACAATACCTACACAGTATATATGTAAATATGTGTCCCACGGTTTTTTTTTTTAATTCTTTGAGAATTTTCCTACAACCCTATGTCAAAGTCAAAGTATCATTTATTCCAAATGGCTCTTTTAGAACGTCGATCTTAAGACAGCCCTAAAAAAAGGTTGACCTATGGCCCTTCACCTGTAACCTTTAGGTACTTATAACTGACTCGATCTATAAATACAGTGTTTTCAACCCCTGGCGAAAAAGAAGGGTATTCGTTTAACGTGCATTCGACATCATGCATTCAAAATAGTAAACCTATTTTGATTTCGCATTTTAGTAGACTGGGAGCGATTAGATGAAGAGTAGTCTTTATCTATGATTAGAGAACATCCGTTTAGCTGTTTGAAAGAGCCCGGTTGGCCGCTCTACAAGCCAGTGAACCCAGCCAGACCAGACCCCCACCCTCCTTGGGGTTTACACTTACCTTATCTCCGCCACGACAACGCGAGAACCCCAATAGGGGGAGCTATTTTACACCCCGGCTATAAAATTAGCAAAAAATGTTCCGTATTGAATACCTAATACAAAAAAGGGTTATAAAATAAACGTTGATAGTCTTTTACGAAAAATTGTTATTTGTTCATTAATAGGTTATGTCTTAAATTTTGATTAATTATTGAAGCTTATCTTTCGATACGGGCTTGAATAATTAATCTAAAGCTATAACCTTTTCACAAAATATGGACCATAGTTATGAAAGGTAGCTCTTTCTTTTTTAGCTACTTCTCCAGGAAATTAAGTGTGAACATAGCTACATTGCGAGTAAAATTGCTGAACATTCTAGCAGCGAGTTGTTCAGAACAATAGGTTCTCTCGGCAATACTAACGGACGGACAATAGACAGCATTGCACAGCCGTAAATTCATAGTTAGGTCGCATAGAAATTAAAGCGTTCTCCCGACAAAAACGGTTGTTCTAGTTCTGACCTAGTTTTTCTCCTGTCATTTTGGCTATAATAGGCACATATAATGCCGTAGTAAAAATGTTAGTTAATTAGTTTATTTTCGATCTCAATAAACGTCTAATCTTACTTACTTAGACAAGAAAAACATAAAACTAATTAAAACAAAAGCTTGAAATTGAGTGTTCTGACTCGCACGAACAGGTAATGTAAAGTGTACCTAAGATGTATTTATTATTGGAGATCTAAAATAAAATAAAACACAAGTCGCGCATACTATTACAAATTTTACGAACTTGTTCTTCTATATATCTCGTACTAGGTTTAAGTGCGTGGGATGTTTAAAAATTTAAATAGAGTTTTAATTCAAGATTAGCTACTAGGATTCTCTCCTGTTTATTTTATTAACATAACAGATACAAATGTTCACTTACACATGTTCCTTTTAGATGGAACATGTCAGTACAATATTCTGGTAACAGGTGTGCGAGGTCAAAGTAAAAAAAAAACTATTCCATACAGATCCTCGGTACAGTTTCATTCCCAGCACCATGGAATTAGAACGCTCCACCTTAATCCCATTAAAAATATAAAAGGTAAAAGCTCCACGACAAGCGGGAAAAAGTTAAAACGTTGAAAGTTGATCATTTTATTCGAGTGCAATACTGTTACGCGGAGCCGGGCGGTGACGGGCGATTTAATTAACGTCGCGTCAATGTTCTGGGACTTTGTTGTATTGCCGTCGATGTACAACTGGCTTTATTTATGAAAGTTTTTTGTACTTTCTTTTTTAGTTGTAAATTGTTTGAATAATTTACATATCTCTCTACTCTTGAGTGTCATAAATGATTTATTTCACTCTTTACTCTAGAAGAAAAAGTCATTCACATTCCTTTGTCTATTTTTATATGAATAATAATGTTAAATATATAATAGTATATTGATTTGTTACATAGGCGCGAATAATAAATAAATAAATAATAATTATAAATAAGACTATATATTATAAAAATATTTATATTTTTTTAATTCCGACTTTGCAGATCTTTTTCAGCCTTTGGTCCCGGGCTGATGTATTGGTTGTTTTGATGTTATAATTACTATCAGCTACCTTACATCCAGAGGTAACAATTATTCCACAACAAAAATATAAAAAATTGAAATATTTGAAATAACGTACGGCTTACGACTCCTTTGTAATGAGTAAACCCTATAATGAGTTACAAAAATATAATATTAAGATTATAACAATCCTCTTCTTTTATGAAAACCTTAATCTAAATATTTAATTACAAAGTAATAAACTAATGAGCCAAGGGTTGATTGGCACGAACAAACTTTATGGCATTTTCCTAATGAACTCTGTCGAACTTGATATAAAGTTCATCTAAAAGAGGTGCTTCAGGAAAATGTTGCGAAAATATTAGACAGGAAAAAACATAAGCAGAAACCCCTCGAATTAAGTAATTGTATCTGTGCAGTTGTTTTTGTTTTCGCGGAATTAAATGAGTTAGTCCATCTAGAGCACCCGGCTGAATAGCACCCGCGCAAATAGCACCTCGCCTAGTCCACGAAGAGCACCTATCAATATTTTTGGCCGGTGCTCTTCGTGGATTAAAATTAATTTTTATATTTGTGTCCAGAGCACCTATGACACAATAGCCTAGTGCTGGGACGTATTTGTTAATAGGACGTTTAAATTAAACATATCAATAAAAACACTTCAACGTTTATTATTTGTATATAGATATTTACGCATCATACTAATTCTTTTTTAACCGACTTCAAAAAGGAGGAGGTTCTCAATTCGTCGGAATCTTTTTTTTATGTATGTTCACGAATTACTTAAAAACGCCTGGACCGATTTGCAAAATTCTTTTTTTGTTTAAAAGAGTAGACTTCACAGATGGTCCCATTGTAACCACATCTGGATCTGATGATGGGATCCCAGGGAAATCGAGGGCAACCCTCAAATTTTATAGGCAATTATCACATTTTCAATATATTTACTATAATTGTTCTAGTATTTGCGTCTGATTATCATCATTTGATGTTGATGAGCTAATGATGGAAGGTAGAACTCCTCAACAGTTAAGAGTTAAAAGAAAATTCTTTCAGTTATAGGCATTTATTACATTTACATGTATTCTCCAAAGCTGTTCAAGTATTTGCATCTGAAAAACACCATCTCATGTAATAATCTGATGATGGAAGGTACAACTCCTCAACGGTTAGGAGTTGAAGGAAAAATCTTTCATAATTATTAGTATATATGGATCGATAGTTGTATTCTTTCAGGCTATTAGATTGACCTGATATGAAAAGTTAATTACATATATATACAACACTAAAAAGAAAAAAATAAATTAACTTTTTAAAAAAAGAAAAACCAACTTCAAAAACTAAAAAGCAAAAAATAACTTCGAACAGTTTTACCTTTTTTTAGTTTGAAAGGTATGAAGTCGGTGCCGATGATGTAGTGGTTTGAACCACCCTGCTCAAGGTCACTCGCGGTGAGTGTACTTACTATTACGTTTGGCATGGCACCGACTTCATACCTTTAAAACTAAAAAAAGGTAAAACTGTTCGAAGTTATTTTTTGCTTTTTAGTTTTTGAAGTTGGTTTTTCTTTTTTTAAAAAGTTAATTTATTCTATCCTTAATTTCAATATTAAAATTATGTAGACATAGACATAGACAACACAAGCGCACAACGGTGGTGGTGGTGGACTGTAGCCTAATTCCTCTCAATAGGAGATCCGTGCCCAGCGGTGGGACATTAACGGATTTATGATGATGAAGGTTGTCTCTCGAGAATTCCCACCAACCCCTAACAGCATTCAAATCAATACAAACAATTTGATTATGTAAATACAGACATAATCAGTAGATTGCCTGCCCACCTGACACCATTTACTGTAAACAATGGTGTGACTATACCACAGAGCTTCATAGGAATAGACGACTCAAGTAGGTACCTACCGCAATTAATATATAAAATAAACGCATTTTTTTTATTATTAACGACATAGTTAGGTAGTCTCAATTAAGTATTCTACTCCATATAGTAGTGATTTACACAATATATCGACTTCGTCCAGATTTAGTTTTGAAAACTCGCGCCTATGACTGTCCGAGATCATAAGCGTAGATAATTAAATAACAATCAGTTAATTATCACTTTAAATTTTTCTTTAAATGTTTAGGAATAACATTAAACATCATGAGATTCTTGAAAAGATAATCTCCCATCATGTATTTGATGTTCACGAGAGTCGAGAGTTTCTCTAAAAAGATTTTAAAAGGAGTCCTGTACTCAGCAGTGAACCGGAAAATGTATTGTGTAGGTAGGTAGGTACAACTGCCTTGTCTATAGCTATACAGATCTATGGTCTTTACAATGAAGGCTCGCGTGCTGACCACGATTACATACAAATTAGACGGTGGAACCTATTTGATTAGATACTTATCACACGATTGATACGCTCTAATTCCCCATTTTTGAAGTGTTGTTTATATTCGTATCTGTATTTTGTCATTATATTCCACAGTATTTTACATTCATTTATCTTTTGATGGTTCACCGAAACAAAGATAAGATAATAAGAAATAAGGAGCGAAATTGGAGGTGTCCCCAATTTCGCTCCTTATTTCTCTATAAAAGTGAATTATCACCCTAGTGCGGGTTGGCAGACTTCACATGCCATCGAAAACCTCTCAACCATTCCTCTCATTCATTTCCTTCACCGTTTTGACATGTGATAACATAACATAACATCCAAAAAGTCAGTGATGTGCCTTGGATTCCAACTCTGGACCTTTGACTTTTAGAATCCACTGGTCATGTCCCTAGGTTACCACAGCTTATTATCCTTTAGAGCCCTGGGCATAATTTGGCTTGGTCTATATAAATATATATACATATTATACAAACAAACTAATTGCGAAAAATATAAATTGAAGTACGCGCAAAGTTACGCCTTTTAACTTGCATTTTACGTTAAAAAACGTAAATATACGTCTTTTTGAGTGGCCTAATGGCAAGCTTTTAGCCGTCGTTGGTTTAAAAAGAATGCTCGTGACCGACAGCGCCTCAAAGGTTAGTTTTTTATAGCCTCCCAAGTGTTTACTTAGCTACTGCGGTGCTATGAATAACATATAGTATACCACTTTTAATATAAAGATTATAATCGATGTGAGAAACAAGCTGTGATAGCGTTGTGGTGTTACTAGTAAGGTATGTAGTCAAAGGTCAAGAGTTCAATCCCAAGCCACACATAATTAACCTTTCAAAGTTATGTATTATCATCATATATTCAAACGTTGAAATAAAACTTTTTGCAAAGTTTTTGAAAAGTTTCAGAGGCATTTTTGGCCGCCTTTAGATATTTATAATTATGATAATATTTTTTTTGTTATTGTGTGGGCTCGATAAATTTACTTTACTTTTCATCTAAAACGATTAACACGTCAATTTGTGAATTTTACTCGTTCGTTGTAAGAGTGAAGATATTATGCCTAATCGAATACTATCCAACAGATGTCTGCAGACCTATACGGTTATTAGTTCCCCATGTAGCAGGGACGTAGGGTAGATGTCGCGAATATATTATAACCTTTTATTTATTGTCCACAGGCCGTGGACGATGGAGACCCGAGCTGATGACGACGAGGCGCCCACAGACCCGGCAGCCAGGAAGCTCACCCACCATGACTACACGGAACAGGATTTTGAAGGTATTTAATTATTTTTAATAGTCATCACAAATTGAATATGCTTTAAAAATTATGGAGAAGGCGACTGAATAAACGGATCTATCTATAGATCGAAGAAAGCCCACGCAGGCCTGATGTGTGTGACGGATGCAAACCAAGACTGCTGTTTGTAGGTTTCCAGCGATCAAACGATTCTGAGGTCCCAGATTATGATGAATATGTTCACGACCCCACTTTCGTATTTATACCATAGTAGTATTGAAGTATGAATACATCTGGATCTGCATCATTTGATGTAAACACGTCCGCTTTCTTACACACAATTAATTAGTTTGATAGCTTGTTAAACTGTATTTTTTAACCTGTACCTACTATCCCACTGGTTACCAAAAATGTCCTCCATAAATTATCTCTAATGATTATTCTAGACTTATTTACGCCTAACTCGATACGAAGCAGTTAGTTTCTTTGTTTAATAATATTCTATTTCAGCATGGTCAAAAGTAATAGTAACACAAACTACATTAAGAAAATCACTAATTTCAATAAAGCTTACTAGAACTTTGTTTTGACACAGCAGTTTCCTCGACACAGCTATAAAACGCAGATATCTACAAAGATATAAAAACCAGCTGCCATTTTGGTTGTCGTTTTTTCTTGGATTCAGAACAGTTGAGCCAGTTTCCTTAAGTAACAATTTTTTAAATGCTTTTTGAAACTAATAATAACATAATTTATTAAGCACAAAAATTATAGATATCTGGTTACACTTTAAGTCAATTCATGGCGAGATCACAACAGGCAGCAGTAGCTCCTAGTGTAGTATGACAGAAAAATATTATTGCGGACTTATACTTATTACTTTGTACTTTGATACTATTTATTTACCTATCTAGCTACTATCCTTACTTGTTAGGCTTTTCTAGTGACTTACGTCGTCTTTCAAAACACAACGTTTTGTTATGGCATCGTTCAATCTATCATTCAAAGTTACATCACACATACTTCTCAAAAAAACTTATTTCTTCTTTCAGGCCTTTTCTGCCATACCCAATTTAACTGAAATAAATATTACGAAACAGATAATAATTTGAAATCGGAGTACTTCATGACAATTATTTCTGTATATATGTATGATAAAGTAAATGCGAGAGGCATATTGAAAACTTTATTTATTATTGATCAAAGGAATATTCCGTTTCAGAATACTGAACCAACATTGAATCAAACTTTCGTAAGTCAACTTCACCCAAAACTTACTAGAATACTAGTTCTGATGTTTGAAACTTCTGGTATTTTTTTTATAATAGAACAATGGTATTTGATGGTATCGTTTGACTTCTTAATGTGTCTAGACTTCCTAAGTAAACAAGACTGCTGAGCGTGAGGTTCCGAATTCGATTCCTAGAATGATTACTAGTTCTATGGGGTTTTTAAATCTAGCGGACCCGACAGAAGTTGTCTTGTACACAAGTCTTTAATTCGAATATTTAAAAAATCCCAGAACTCGATCGTAGCGCCACCTACGCTCACAAAAATATCAACAAATTGGTCCAGCCGTTTGGGTGGAATTCAGTGACATACAGACGCACATAAAAATTATATATGTACCTATATAATACCTATTAAGCTTTTTGTAAGTATGAAGCATGTATGAAGCCAAAATTTCGACACGATATACAACCCGCTTCAAAGAACGTTTTTATTAACCGACTTTAAAAAGGAGGAGGTTCTCAATTCGACTGTTTTTTTTAATGTTTGTTACCTCAGAATTTAGTCCAGTTCTGAACATTTGAAGTCGTTTTTTATTTAAATCTTAAATAACAATTTGCCCTTACTATATTAGGTACTCCACCTACAAAAGCCCAACTCATAAAGTGAAGAAGAATAACAAAATACGCTACTAAAATACTGACAATTATTATACTTCCTTGATAAAGTGTGGGTTGAAACAACCCGGAAGCCATATTTAATATCTAGAACGTAACGTTTTTGCGATGGCAGTTCACGCAAAGGGGTTACTATCTTCGTAAATGTCCATGGAGGAAATTAGGTCAGGAGGGGTGAAAAGTGGAGAACAAAATCCCATGGCAGCTATTTATACTTGTACCTTTACCCAGAAGTGCCTCTTATGTTGGGATAATTTTGGGATTGATCGACTGTCGGAAACTGTAACTAATATTTCGTGTTATATGTAGGTGGTGTAGACTGAGTGATTGATGAGGCAGACATTTTGATTAGATTGGTATTTTTATTAACAAATATATTTAAATCGAGATCTTATATTTCCGTGAATATGGGAATACAGTATATTGATTACTAGCTGCCTCCCGCGGCTTTGCCCGCATGGCATGTAGATAAAAAGCTTATGTGTTAATCCAGGTAATAAACTATATGTATACCGAATTTCATTCAAATCTGTTAAGTGGTTTTTGCGTGAAAGAGTAACAAACATCCATCCATACATACAAACTTTCGCGTTTATAATATTAGTAGGATTATTATACATAAACGTTTCGTAATATGATAGATGTTCTTAAATCGGACTTCAGATAAAGCCTGTTTTTGTAATTATGCTTAATTATTGAAACAAATCTTGCAACTAGAGCTGATATTTTATCTAACCCAGACTGAAGCCTAGTATTTAGCTCAGTTTCCGTTCCTCAATTTTAAAAATACGGATCCTTTATAGAATCACTTCATTATCCGTTTGTCCATGTATTTGAATATCCATGACATATGTACAGAAAGAAAAACATAAACGAGATTAGGAATGTATCTCTTTAAAAGTGACCCAGTTAGTCCAGAGGTAGTTAACACTGCCTTCTGTGCTATGGGTCCCGGGTTCGAATCCCGGTAGGGACAAATGTTTGTGTGATGAGCATGAACATTTGTATCCGAGTCATGGATGTATCTATCTATAATATGTATGTATTTACAAAAAAAAAAGTATATATGTAGTATATAAACCAGCTAGTATCCGTAACACAAGCCTCGTTGCTTAGCACGGAACTAGATGGCGCCGTGTGTCATAATGTCCAGGAATATTTATTTATTTATTTTATAAAAGTCTTGAACAATTCGCCCTTAAAATATACGTGAAATATCGTGGGGACTTACGCACGCCTGAGAGATTTCTCAAAGGAGAGTCTAGAAGAGCCTGTACAAAAGCACAACTCGCTAGTTCAAGACATTACACCAGTTACTCATCCAGTTTCCGAGTTTCCCTTTTCTTTGGGCCTATAATGTAATTTACGAACTTCCTCCTCAGTTGTTTGTGCAAGTTTTAAGATCAATATCCTCCAAGTTCACAGTTGAATTAAAAGTATATCAAACAACTGGCAACAGTCCATAGATAACGGTTGCCAGGGAAAAGGGTTTTTCACGGTATTTTTTTATTATTCAGTCGGAAATAGGAAATGATTTCTAGCATAAATACTTGATGTACAATCACTGGTGTATAAAAGTCTACTATTTATTTATTTTTACACCAAACAGAACGGCCCAAAAAATGCCACTTACACTATTTAAAGACATAATGCAATAGACATATTAATATAAAAGCCATATATTCATTCATACAAAATGTATTACATTCCGACAGAATTATCTTTCATGCCTCCCAAACAGACATCCAAACAGATCAAAGTCTGGGTTTGAATCCCAGCGAGTGTTTACCGCTGTTGGTGTCCGGGATATGGGTGACTTCGAATGTGTTTGCCATCGAATCAATAGTCGATCATTGAGAGCTGTGCTAGACTATACAAGGTCCGATATGAAAAGATCCATAGAAGAACTAAAGTGCCTAAAATGAGAACGGCATTAAACAACATCTCTAGAACTGCGTGTTCAATTTTACACCCTGTCCGTTTTCCATCTAAAACGACGAGGACTCATTAAACACAACATTAAATAAACCTTATAACTTCGTACGAGTTGAAAGTACACTCCTAATCATATCTGGAGCATTTTTTCTACTAACACTGTGTCGTAATTATTTACTTTGAGTATCCGATTGTGCCAATTACAGTAATGAATCAAATTTGAACAGAAGAGCCTTATAACAACCCTGTTAGCTACCAAATGGTGGGCGTAACCCAATTACATACATGTATAAAAACCCGTATTACGTCGTAACCCGAAAACACAGCTCTCTTGGTTATTATTATTATTAAATTTTCCGTGGTTTTGGATAAAAAAACAAGCATGGACGAAGCTATGATTTGTTTAATATTTTAAGTACTTATTGGTATTATTTACGATATATTTCAGTATTACACCTGACAATCGAAAAAAATAATTACATAGGCATGTATTACGGACAATGAAATATCTACTTTAAGTTTTTAATCCAAAGTCTGAAGATGTGGACTTATTTCAATGATTATTTTTAGTATAATATGAAAATTAAATAAATAAATACTAAATAAATAAATATTAAGTTGATGTATATGTTATGGACGGAAAATCAAGAAATAAAGCACCAAACAGGAAACGTTTACTGTAACGTGTTCTAATTTTACATTTTCTATTTTAATGAAATGTTCTTGTAAATCTCCTGTGCAACTAGAGTAGTTACGAACAAAAGAACTTGCTATGGTTTAATTAGAAAATAAAACTGTATGATTACATATCTTTATATGTTTCCCAAAATTGGGATAGCCAAGAAATCGGGTGGATGGGGTTTGTAAGTGTTTCGTAGAAAATGATGATATTCAACCGCATCATTATAAATCCTAATATTATAAATGCCGAAATGTGTCTGTCTGTATGTATCCTCTTCACGCTTAAACCGCATCATCGATCAACCGAAATCATTCTTTAAACGGGTGAAAAGGGAGGAGAAAGTTCAATGTGATGAAAAAACAGATTCTATGAAATTATTATTCTTCGCAGACAAAATCGCGGGAAAAAGCTAGTATTATTATAGTTATTAGTTCTATTTTCATCTCAGCATTTCACAACCGTGGTTTTCATAAAGTTGTGCATAGAAAGGTCAGGCTCACTGCCTTCAGAATTAAATGACCTTTGGGACTGCAAACAACTGAAGAGCGTCGTGAATGGGCTGCCTTAATGACCCCCGGGTTGTAGTTACTAACGGCTGTGAAGTGTCTGTTGAAGCTATAAACATTAATGACGAAATTATTTTTATTTTGTGTCAAGGTCATATTATAATGTATCAATCAGATGTTGGTTCATCATCATCATCAACCCATTATTGTCCCACTGCTGATCACAGGTCTCCTCTCAATTGAGAGAGATTAGGCTATAGTCCAACACGCTAGCCTGCTGCGGGTAGGCAGACTTCACATGCCATCGAGAAAATCTCTTAAGCATGCAGGTTTCTTTACGATATTTTCCTTCACCATTTGAGCTTGTGATAAATACGCACATAATTTCTGAAAAGTCAGTGGTTAGCCTTAGGTTTGAACTCGAAACCTTTGACTTTCCACTGGTCTCAACACTACCACAGCTTTCTAGGCTACCACAGCTTGGATGATTGCATTCTACAGTAGATGTTGGATATCTTGATGTTATACTACTGACAGCTACCCTACATTTTATTAATTGTTGACAATCCAATTTACGCAAAACGTGCACGCCGTGCCCTTTCTTGCAGTTTGAGTTTATTGCATTGGATCGCTTGTGAGTTCCACGAGTATTTTTTTAGTATTCGGATTAGAGTAAGAACAAGTTAAGTAAGAATAAGACCAAATAAGTACTAGAATTTATCGCTCTCCACTGCTGGACATAGGTCTTCCCGAAACTGCGCCAGAACACTGTCCTCCGCGAACGCTCCCTAAAAACGACTCACTATAGTCGTTTTTAGGGAGCGTCACCTAATTATCATATTAAAGGAAATACGTTACTGAAAATTGGACCAAAATAAGCCTTATATTGGTGTGATAAAGTAATTTATGAAGCATATTTAGGCGCGTAGCGTTTCCATTATCATCGACGGTTTTAACTACGCCGTAGACCGTAGCAACTGCGTAGGCATAACATCAAAAGATATAATTATAAAATTCATTATTTTTAACAAAAACGTGGTTTTAGGACTATTATAGTAAAAAATATAATTGAATATTAAAGTAATTCAAGACATTATACTATAGTGCTTTATCATGTAATAATAATTAAGTAGCTGCTTTTCTATTATAATTAATTCTATAAGAAGATTAATTAATTAAAGTAACTTAGTTTTGATAAGAAAATGTCTTTGTGTTGCAAAAGTAAAATTTAAATAATTTAAGTCTATTAGTTAGATGGCCTAGAAAATATTTATGAAATCTTATGGAATTAACATATTTTGAAATAAAATTATTTACATACCATCACGCCTGCCATCCCGCAAGGTTAGGCAGAGGTGTACTAATGTACACCCACGTTTCGCTGGTATTTTTCAGGTCTCATGTAACTAATAAGGGGCGAGCTTATTGCCATTAACCGGGCACGAGTCCAAACTCCGAGCTGCTACTGAGAATTTCATAGAAAAACCCAGTAACACTTTGCGCGATCCAGGAATTGAACCCAAGACCTCTTGCTCGACAGTCGCGCTGTACGACCTCTAGTAGTACGACATATTTATAACATAATTGCCTAACTTCTAAAAAGGTGTATGAAGTATGCCAATTTGTACAAGACCCGTATTAGTAGGCTATGGCTTTAATTATTATGTTGAAAATAATACAAAGCCAATTCGCAAAAAAAATACTACGCGAATTCTTGCCAATAAACATTCTTTTGACGGATTTGAGCGCGGTATATTGTTATTATTTAATCTCGTTTCGGAATCTTTACAGTATCCATGGCAACGAGCAATATAAAAAATCAATATAGTATAACATAAATGCCAATGAAATAAATTTAAATGATAAATGATAAGATTCCTGAATAAAAATAAATATTCCTGGACATTATGATATAGCGCCATCTAGTTCCGTGTTAAGCAACGAAGCCTGTGTTACGGATACTAGTTGGTTGATATACTATATAATATATACTTTTTTTGTAAATACATACATATTATACAGAGATACATCCATGATTCGGATACAAATGTTTATACTCATTACACAAACATTTTTCCCTACCGGGATTCGAACCCGGAACCCATAGCACAGAAAGCAGTGGTAGCTATCGCTGGACTAATTGGGTCGTCTAAATAAGTAAAATTTTACGGACTTTATCCCGTGATAAACCCCGTATTATTTTCTTTTTTATAAGAATTAATCTCTATATAATGATTAGACCTTGTATTTTGCAAATGTTCAATGTCGAAATTATGTATATAAGTATTTTATTACATTAACTAATAAAAATACTCATCCACCCATGACATAGACAAAAAAAACTAATTTGGATCAATTTTATTTAAAAAAAAGGTGTTATTTAATATTTTTTTCCTTTGAAGGGAACCTTATAACCTTCACTTTATTCTCACAATGCTATTAATTTCCTTATAATGACACACAAAAGGCTGGATGACCTTTTTGTCATAAATATTTATAAGCCTACTGTAATCAAACATTCCTTTGATTAATTATTATTATTAAACCGTGCCTCAGCAATGGTTTCAAGCCTTTATATCGAAAAATATCCGCCAATATTTGACACAGCGCCATCTCTATCCGAGCTAAGCACCGAGGCTTGTATTACAGATACTTGATGATTGTTATGATATATTGTAAACACATACTCAGGTACAAATATTCATCCATATCATACAAACATTTGCCCGCACTGAGGTTAAAACCGGGCGGTCACAAAATGTAAATCGCTAGGTCCATTCTAAATGTACAGCGATTTAATACAGAGTACACAAGCTTTATTCTCACTTAACGCGGTTACCGTGGTAACCGAATTCGATTAGGGGAAAACCTTGCCGAAGCTTAGATGAAATTAACACAACATTGTCAAACTCCATTACAGTCTAGAGAACATAGCCAGATTCCCCGCTTAAATTGAGCTGCCCGACTGGGGAAGTACCTCCGCCTTACAGAACACCGCAGTGAATTAACAATACTTGTGTTTCTACGAATAAGGTTACCAGAGCACGTTGGGAGAGTGACTATTCTGACAGCATGGGAATTCCATTGGCTGTCAGTTTAGTAACTCCCTTATTTTAAGAAGCCTAGACAGTTTATTCAGGGTAGGCAACGCGTTAGCGACACCTTTGGTGTTGTAAACGTGTATAGGCTACGCTAACTTACGGTGGCTTACCATCAGGCCGGCGTTGGGTCGTATCCGACCTTGCCACCCTTAGGACACCAAAAAAAGTTGATTTAGATTACCGCTGCACTCACAGATACCTGTAGATTAACTTTAACGAGTCATTAACCTACTGGTTCTTAGGAATTATTGGAATCCCTAGGTTTAAGTTCAATCTCGTTTAAATGTAAACAATTTAAATCTCACATCAACCCATTTACTGTCCAATTCCGTGTGGATTTAACCTCATTTGAAAGGGATTAGGCTGTAGTCCACCACACTCGCTCTCATGCAAGTACGTTTCTTTGATATAAAAAAATGTTACAGTTAATGTCCTTTACCTTTTATTTAAAAACAGCGCCTTCTAGTTCCAAGTAACGAGGTTTGTACTAAATGATTGATATGCTGTATAGATATTTTTGATTGTTTTATTTTAATACATTTGTACATATTATTCAAAGAAATATCCATGACTAAGATACAAAAAAAAACCGTGTTCATCACACAAACATTTGGCCCTACCGGGATTCGAACCCAAGAGCCTTACAATAGAGGGCAGATTTTAATACCGTTGCGCTAATCAGGTCGTCAAAGCCAATATTTTTTACTTCACCGATTGACCATGTGATAAATACAAAAAATCAGCTGAGCCTTGGGATCCAAATCAAGACATTTGTCTTCACTGTCCATTCGAGCGTCAATACTATCTTTTAATTACGTTTGACTACCTATTAATTAAAATGATATTATTAATAATAACATTTTAAGAAGAAACTTTGTACCTTTTTTAAAGACGAGGTGTACAATTGGCCATAATTACTAATTAATTTCAACCACTCAATAAAATGCAGATGGAAAATTTACAATAATAAAAAACACTGTAACAGGAGAACTAATAGGATATTCGTTGTTAACAATCACTAGTTTCTAAAGTATGTTTTTTTTAATACTTACATATAGTATTTTCCTTGATTGAAGTCTCTGAGGGAGGTATTAAGTTGCCAATTTGTAGCGAAATCGTTTGGAAAATTGCAAATGTTGCCTGGCCATTGCACTTGACCCGATTTCAGTCGAGATAAGATTTCCTGAAACCACTTACCGATCTACCCATGGGGGCTGCATCGGTTTATGCACGATATTGCATTTTGCAAACGTACCGAATCCCTTCAATATTTTTGTTGCTAGAATGATTTTTTGGAAGTTAGCTAATCGTTGACGCCTTAATAAAACTACAAAAGGATCTAGCAATGATGTCAAGTATTCTTAAATCTTATAAATTATCTTCCAGATTATTATCATTGTCATCAGACATTAACATTCTTACGCAGCGGCATCTAATTCCAAGTTTGGCAACGGCTTGAATTGTGGATGTTGGATAATAATAAACAACTACATATGTACATATCTACTTTTTGGAAATACATACATATTAGGTACACATAAAACATCCATCAGCTACAATAATGTCCATGCTTCTAATAATACATAAACATTGCCTCCAGCGGAATAAGAACATAGGAAAAGATTACTTAAATAATAATTACAAGAGGCATCATTGTAGTTCCTGTAACTATTGTTTTCCGCATGTAAGATGATTTCCCCGAAATAAAACGTAATATAAATATTAGTCACAGGTTTCGTATTGAAGGAAACATATTCGTATTTATGTCAAACATGTTTACCATCGGGATTTCCTTCGTGTACAATCCCACACAGCATTATATTTGTTTACGTTAAGTATATGGAACAAGGTTACAAAGATTATATTCATTTTAAATACTTTTCTACAATAGAAACAACGCTGATTCAGATATGTTTAAATAGGGCTGCCATTACCTAAATTGCCGAAGCCGGATTAACACAACAAAAAAACCCGGATTTTTGGGTGAAATATGATTTTTTCCGAGGACACCTCTGAAACAATATATTTTTAATTAATTTTAATTAATCGCTTATCTATAAAAAAAGGGTTTTCAACGCACAAATGTTCGGGTTTTACCCGGACACTTTTGAAAACCCCTGCCGGACGGCCCCCGGACAAATCTACTCCGGAAACTAGGACAAATCTGGGGAAATCCGGACGGATGGCAGCCCTATGTATAAATGTCAATATTCATCACACAAACATTTATCTATGTTAGTGTGTTACAGTGACGACCAATAATCTCTCAAATGAGAAGAGACTTGAGTCCAACAGTAAATGGGTTGAAGAATAAAAAAATCTTTTATATTTTTAATAATGACTTAATAATGACTTTGTTAAACAACAATAATACAAAAATTGCTGTAAACATGTGGACGTAAATGTAAAAAACTTACTTAAAAACTATTTAAGATGGGAAAATCCGTTTAAAGAAAATTAACAGAGCCGGGAAAATCAATATTTCTATTTGCATATTTTTGCATGGAAATTGAGATAATTATTGATTTTTATATCTTCAGGCACACTTCCATATCATTATTTTTACTAAAAAACTTAGTACTTATGTACTAAAAAAAATATATTTAAATAATAAGGATTTCCTAATTAAACAATCATGAACAAGACTAGTGGGCAGTTGGTGATGGATTATTCTGTCTACTTCCTCTCCTTTTTCTGCCTTGACCTTGGGATCGAGGACTAGGTCCTCGATTCCTGCTTCTCATCATCCATCCACTTACTGTCCCACTGCTGGGCAGCTTCACCTATTTGAGAAGGATTAGGCTATGGTCCACCACGCTAGCTAAAATTTCTCAGGCATTCAGGTTTCATCACGATTTTTTCCTTCACCGTCTAAGCATGTTATAAATATGCACGTAACCTCAAAATGTCTCTGTTTCGAGCTTGGGGTTGAACTTCAGACTTTTGATTAATTAAATAATTATATCTAGTGATACTTGCTGGTTAGTGATACAATAAAACACTGAAAAAAAAAATGACCGCGATAAATGTTTTAGTTTAAACCCCTCAGAAAAGCTAAACCTGTCACTTAACAAAGCATTGAACATAAAATTCTATTTATTGTAGTTAAAGTATAATCAAAATAACGTAATACCATTAAAACACCTGTCAAAGGAACAAGATAAACAAAATTGGATTAATATCGCAAAATGAAAAGTTTTGGTTAAAGAAATTTCTTAGCATAGGTATTTTATTACAACAAAGAACTTTTATTTTGATACATTTAGGACAATCTTTCTGTGTGACCTATGAAAGCTTACATTTGTGACTTTTGAACTTGTGAGTCAAAAGTCTCACTAACTTTACGTAGTTATGTACGATTTTATCGCATACCTACTCAAACGGTGAAAGAAATCGTGAGGAAATCTGAAATGTTTGAGTTTTCTCTTAAGTCAAGTGTGCGGACTTGCAATAGATAGTGTAATTGACTATAGCCTAACCGCTACCACATTAGAAGAGACCCATATCCAGCTGTGGTTATAGTAAATGGGTGTTACTTAAGTATTTTATATGAAGACAAAAATATGTGATAAAATGCGCAGTTTCATTAGTCCTAAGCGCGTCGCCTGCGGGGAGCACCCGCACGCTTTAATCGACCAAGTTATCGACCGATGAGTTTCATTTGAGAAGTCGCATGCGGGGTAACGACCGACTATGTCAAAGTAGGAATATGTATAGAAAAACCAGTAATATTTACCAACTGTCTCAATGACTATCAGCGTGGCTATCGAGCGTGGTGTCATGTGTTTGATTCCCGGATATTACGTTAGTCACGTGGATGAGTATATTTAACTTTAAGTGCCTTTCAAAACTTTTTGAGCCTCATAACCGTACAAGTAAATAAATTTTACCTAGTAATTTTCTAAACTTCTTTATTGCCGGCTTCGCGTTTAAAATTGACACTGGATATAATAGGTACTGTACCTAACAGTATTTTATTAGTGCGAGTTCGTTAATTATTATAATAATTCCATGTATGTAGGTACCTAAATTCTGGGGCATATTTGTCTAACATTTTAGACTAGATGTGACCTAAATTGAGCTTAAGATAGTAATAATTTGCCTATAATATGGTAAATATTACCAGGAAAATGTTCCGTCTAAAATGGTCACATCTAGTCTAATAAAATCGATGTAATAAAATAATTTTACATCGAGAATTTAATAAAAATACCGATAACACTTTACTCAACCTGGGAAGCGACCCAAATACCTTTTGCTCAGCAGTCGCTCATTAGAACAACGAGGCAGATCTTTGTTGCAAAACCTACTTATTAATACAATAAATATTATTATTATCCTTAGAGTAAATGAAACCTTACATCTACAAGTCTGTCAACAGTAGGTAAACATTCTATTTATGTGACAGATCTGTCATCATTACACGTTTTACGTCTTCGTTAGGTACAGTTTTACTGTGTTATTCATGAGCTCCTAATACCAGCCATCTTATTGCAGTGGAGACGCCAAATAACACACTGTACACAAATCAGGGTGTTTTGTTTGCATAGTAAAACATTGCTTGGCGTCACACAACATGTTTAAATTACATGTGTCGAAGAATGTATGTTTAGAAATAGATTGTTGTTTTCGTATTTCAAATGTTAATCAGGTTTTATACTATAATGAAATTTGAGTAAAGGTCACGGTTATGAATTTTAAGATATGTTAAAATTAAAAATTATATAGATGCTTGAAAATTATTGATTTCATTATGGGCAGTAGACGAAACTAGTGGAAGGAATTCCTGTAAGCCAGGATTGGTGGCAATAGTAGAGTACTTAGTGACGGGTTTGTCCTAACGCCCAGACCAGGGAGAACATCTAGAAAATTGTCGAGACAATGTATAAAGTGATTATTGAAAGCTGTTTGGCATAAACTTGTGTTATTTTGGTGTTGTTTAAACTCGACCCATGCTTTTTAGGAGGCTTAAACTATCACTTTACCCTTCCTATACTAATAATGCACCTTACAACTACCGAAACCAAATATGTATAAACATAAGGACCTATTGATGAAATCACCGACCTACTAGGCAATCAGGCCAAGTTCATGGAGTAAATTATTCAACAGTTAATATATAATAATTATTTCCATCTATATATTTTCCGATCGATTAGGGATTTAATGGTCCGCGAAGGATAGACGTGAGTGAACTGTGAAGGCGGCAGGCTTGATAATCTGATAAATAGCTTGATGATTATTTTGATACGAATATTGTGATTGACATATGTATATGACACAAAAATTTGACATTTTAATTAACTGATTTCCTTATAAGATGGTGATAGAATTATGGACTCTCAAAATATAAGTACCACAACGCCTACCGTCCCCAACGAGTTAAGTAGAGCTGTCCCTACTAATGTACACTCACATTTCGACGGTAATAAAACAATGGTCTCGTTTCTAATTCAATGCACCCCTCAACCTCTTACATTTTGAATCCATGTGCGGAATAGTCACTCACTTAAACGTTGAAGATAAATATTGTGTAGATACGTTCATACTTGAGAGATTTTCTCAACAGTGCGTTAAGCCTGCAAACCTGCGCTAGACCAGCGTAGGCCCCATTTTGAGAGGAGATCAATACCCGATAACGGGACCTGGTATATAACGTTTTTCTATGTTAGTACTGGAGTCCAATCTAAGTATCGAGGCTTGTGATAAAACAAGCCATAATAATAATAATATTTTCCGGACATCATTACACAGCGCCATCTAGTTCCGTGGTAAGCAACGAGGCTTGTTTTACGGATTCTAGTTGGTTGATATACTACATACCTATATACTTTTTTTTTGTAAATACATACATATTATACAAAGATACATCCATGACTCGGAAACAAATGTTGATGCTCATCTCACAAACATTTATTTTGTCCCTACCGGGATTCGAACCCGGGACCCATAGCACAGCAGGCAGAGTATTATGCATAGAAACATACGTCACTAAGGTAAAAATCTCTCTCTCAGTCTATAATGTTCATCATACAAACACGTCACGTCACGTCGACAAATTCGATCTGTGTTACAGTATACATAATTAGATGTGATATGTTTGAAAGGTCGTCTTCATAAACAGAAATATATATTGCAATATAATTTCAACTCCACTTTATAATAAAGGTTTTTTCAAAACCTGCCGTGGATACCTATCACGTCATCCAATTCATTACAGATTCGGTTCACGCAACACCGGCAGAATGGCACTTAACCGTTGACGATTGTCATTTTCCGTCCCTCTAAATGGAACCAGAGGAAAATTTAGAGTTTTTGTTGTGTTCAACATACATATACAATATTTATAGTTTGATACCTTATTATATGTATTACCATATCACTACGCGTTCTCCCTTAAGAGGTTAAGCAGAGGTACGAGCGAGGCTGCAAATTGAAATAAAAAAAACTTTGTAATATTCTGATGTTTCGTTTCTTTGTATTCGTTTTGTTCATTCGTATCTTTATTCACTGCATCCATGCCCTTGGGTAGATTGACGGATTGGTTATCTTAATGTTATAATTACAAACTTCATTATCAACCCATTATTGTACCATTGCTGGGCACGGGTCTCCTCTTATTTGAGAGGGATTAGGCTATAGTCCACCACATTAACCTACTGCGGTTTGGCAGACTTCACATCTCATAGGAAAATTCTCTCAAGCATGCAGGTTTCCTCACGATATTTACTTTACCGTTTGAGCATGTGTTAAATACGTACATAACTTCTGAAAAGTCAGCAGTGCGTGCCTTGGGTTTGAACCGCAGTCCACTGGTCACATCACTAGGTTATCACGTCTCTTAATATGATATAATTAATTACAGAAACAATGGTGACGAATAAAATTAGGAACCTCAATTTGCATCGATTTCAGTGGAAATTAATACATTTTATATTGCAATGAACTTTAACTTTATAAATATTACTCTTAAACTAATATTCGACCTAACAACAACATCAAATTAGAATAAGTTAAAAAAACAATCGCTACGATAAAAAAACCATTATAAATTCAACAAAAGGTAAAATAATTCTTTTGTTTCAGGTCACCGTGCACACACAGTTTTCGTGGGAGTTCACGTGCCGGCCCGAAGACATTCCCATAGGAAGCACAAACACCATCACCGTAATGGGGAGAACGAACCAGAGAGACCTGGTGAGATTCAACGGGTTCTTGACTCAATAGAAACAAAAAATATATTTCCAAAGATTCTGATTCAGAAACAAGTATCAAAGATAAAAAAAACTGCAAAAAATATGAAAGAACAGAGCAAGAATACAGGGCATAATTTATTAAATAGCAGCTTTCTCATTGATTTCTTTGTATGATTAAACTCAAATACAAAAAAAAACAGAGAATAATTGAAATACAATAAAGGTATCTTACTAGGGACACCGTTGCTCAAAAAATAAAAAGATAAATATCATCATAATTTATTGATATATAAAAAAATCAATTTGATTCAAAGAAAATATTTAATATTCTGATATGAATATACATCTCATTAATCAAGCCAAACATTTGAGACCTCAATTTGTCGGTCGTGCCCTTGTACAAAATAACCAAGCTCGTAAATTTAACTCCTTTGATGCAAACACAATGAATCTGGTTAGGCACTAAAGCAATATAATTTAGCGTTGTATTATTAACATTATATTGAAGATCGTAGCCAAATTTACTTTTATTCCAAGGACCGGGGTTAATGTCGAGGGTCAGAAGACTAAGCGTCACAGATGACGGCGAGACATGTAAGACATCGTAGTAGAAGCAAAATCTATCCATTCTTTTATATAACCCAATTTCCTTTTCAATTTCGAAACTCGATTTCAAACATAGCCTCATTTCATCATTGTCGTCTGAACAAGCATGAATTATTCAATCAGGAACTTTTCGCCCTATTTTATGTTGTCAGATTACTCAAGCATGTTTCTCGAAATACCATCTTTATTTCTTGATATACATACATGAAGCTTCAATTTAGAATTTTTATTTGTCTTTGTCCTACGTCTTAACGTTTTGATGTTTAATTTTTTTTTATTCCGAATCTTTATATTTGTTTTTCAATTTTCAGTGACACCGCCGGCTCAAAGAGTACAGTTTATACTCGGTGAAGATCTAGATGACTCCACACTCGAGTCCCATCCTCTATTCTCCGAAATGGAGGAACTGGTCAAAGATGGCGATGAACTTGAGTGGAAAGAGACAGCTAGGTGGATAAAATTCGAAGAAGACGTAGAAGAGGGTGGGAACCGATGGTCAAAACCTCATGTGGCAACATTGTCACTTCACTCACTCTTCGAATTACGGAGTCTCATACTAAACGGGTCTGTTATCTTGGACATGGAAGCTGGATCTCTAGAACAGGTTGCGGATAATGTACTAGACAATATGGTAGCTGATGGTGGCATAGGATACGATTGCAGAGATAAAGTTAAAGATGCTTTATTGAGGAGACACAGGCATCAACATGAGAGACGAAACCACCATCATAATAACATGTCAAGACTTCCTCTGATTCGGTCACTAGCAGATATCGGGCGAAATCATTCATCTTGTAAAGGTGAGTGTACATTTTACAGTATAGACTTTTACCTGTAATCATGACTTTGTTTCATATTTAAAACAGTTTTCTAGCATAAAATACATGGGTCTTCCGATCCTATCAGATTTCCAGGAAGGTGGCTCTCGACGCTCCAGTTCGAGGAGTTGTCGGGGGTCCACCTCATCTCCCCACACCGCTCTACTTCAAGCGTCAGACGCCAGAGGTTCTTATCTGGCAGTACCAGGTTAGCCATGCGTGTGAAATGGTACCCAACACTTAACTGCTCACTGAACTCACGCCCTCTTACTGACAATCACAACAGCACGCACCAAGGCTAATTTAATTTTAATGTTGTAAATATTATTATCATCGGTGTAGTTTTTGGAGATGATTACTAACTTATCTGCACTTATTTATTTGTAACCTTTAATCTAAGATCCCTTTGAAAATTGGCATTGTATTATTACAGTTGATGAAGGCGGTTCAACAAGCGGACACTCTTACAAAGGAGAATTCAGTCGTTTCCTAGGCCTCCCTAGTGCGGGTAACCGCTTATCCTCATCAATGTTGTTTCTTCTCTTTCTTACTGTTTTCTTTTTCTAACTTCCTTATCATTTTCTAACCTCTTCTTTGCCATTTCAATGTTTATGTGGTGTACGCTGATGTCCATGTTCCAGTACAGTCTGCTACGAGTCTGCTTGAGCTCATTTTGTGCTTTTATTTTTAAAGAAATAGGTATTGGAAGGTCAATAGCGACATAAATGTTTCAGTAATTAATTTAATATTTAAAATTAGGTTGAATGTTTGTAATTAGCTCCATACCACATACCTCGTCCAATTGGGAATATTGGCATATTTAATATTTTAATATTTTTGCTATGACACTAAAATTAGCATAATTTTTACTGGTGTTTGTTGTATTAAAAGCTTTTCTTATTCGTGTTATTAATTATATATTTATTCGTTTTCTACATTATCCATTTACATATCCATTATTTCAGGTGCTGCCCACGATGAAGGTATGGTAAAAAGTCCTAGCAGCTTATCAATGCAACGGAATCACAGTTCTGGTGATCTTCCAATGAATGGAGACATAAATCATAAAAGTAATACACACTTTATGCGAAAAATACCACCAGGAGCAGAAGCATCCAATATTTTAGTAGGCGAAGTTGATTTCCTCGAAAAAACTCTGTCAGCATTTGTCAGACTGAAAACAGGGACAATCATGGGTGATTTAACCGAAGTACCAGTGCCAACTAGGTTCATGTTCGTATTACTTGGACCCCCAAACAGCAACTCCAGTTTCCATGAAATCGGTCGAGCTATGGCTACTTTGATGTCCGATGAAATTTTCCATGAAGTCGCATATCGAGCTAAAAAAAGAGATCACCTCCTAGCTGGAATAGATGAATTTCTTGATGCTGTAACGGTTCTACCGCCAGGTGAGTGGGACCCGGCTATTCGTATTGAACCACCGGCAGCTATACCTTCCCAAGATCCTCGAAAACGGCCCAACGATAACAATCCAAAAGAAGAACTGGATGAAGAAGAGGAAGAACAAAAGCAAAGAGAAGAATCAGGCTTAGCGAGAACTGGGAGGCTATTTGGAGGCTTAGTTAATGATCTCAAGAGAAAAATGCCTTGGTACTGGTCAGACTTTAAAGATGCGTTGGCAATCCAGTGTGTGGCTTCGTGGATATTTTTATACTTCGCCTGTCTATCACCTATCATCACTTTTGGGGGACTATTAGGAGAAGCTACTGGGAAAAATATGGCTGCTATGGAATCATTAATATCAGGCTTTGTGTGTGGAATGGGTTATGGCTTTTTTTCAGGACAACCGTTAACAATTTTAGGATCCACAGGCCCAGTATTAGTATTTGAAACAATAGTATTTGAATTCTGCAGGCAGATTGGTTGGAACTACATGTCATTCAGGTTTTGTATCGGGACGTGGATAACTATAATATTAGTAATACTAGTAGCGATCGATGCAAGTGCATTTGTTTGTTACATAACAAGATTTACTGAAGAAAATTTCGCTACTTTGATAGCATTTATTTTCATTTACAAGGTAAACCAAACTCTTAATAAAAGTAATGACTATGTGTAATAAACTACTACCTACCTTTTGTTGTAAAATTTTTATAACATTATAGGCTGTGGAAAATGTAATATCAATTGGAAAAAAGTATCCACTTAAGACACGCCCTGATGAAGTTCTCAATTATGAGTGCTATTGTTTGCCAAGCAATTACTCTAAAGTGCCGGAGCAGTTTAATTGGACTTCAATAGATAAAGAGTCTTGTCAGGTAACCGAACCAATTAAATTATGGCACTTTGAGTTGACAAGTCTACACGTGTGATTAGTGTACAACACTAAAGTGGTGTTATAATAGTTGCTTTCAAATTACAGTTGTATAATGGAACCTTAGCCGGCGGCGGATGCGATACAAAAGTATACGTGCCAGACGTATATTTAATGTCTATTATACTTTTCTTGGGCACTTTTACCATTTCGATCATTTTAAAGGACTTTAAGAACTCGTTGTTCTTTCCATCAAAGGTATATCATTTGGTACATATTCTGTAGGTACTACTTTTTATTTTGGTACTACATATAACTACTTTTTTTACTTTCAGATCAGACAAGTTATAAGCGACTTTTCAGTTATCATTGCTATACTGTCAATGTCCTTCTTGGATTACAAAGTCGGTGTAAAGACTCCAAAATTAGAAGTCCCTTCAGAATTTAAACCGACACTACCAAGCCGAAACTGGGTGATAACTCCCTTCAGTGGCAACCCTATTTGGTCAGCATTAGTGGCCATATTGCCAGCATTACTAGGCACTATACTAATATTTATGGATCAACAGATCACAGCAGTTATAGTCAATCGTAAAGAGAACAAACTCAAGAAGGGATGTGGATATCACCTAGATTTATTCGTATTAGCGATCCTGATACAAATATGTTCAGTTATGGGTCTTCCATGGTTCGTAGCAGCAACCGTTCTAAGCATCAATCATGTGAATTCTTTGAAAGTGGAATCGGAATGTGCTGCACCAGGAGAGAAGCCACAATTCCTAGGAGTACGAGAACAAAGAGTTACTCACATTTTAATATTCTTAATGATTGGATGCTCAGTAGTATTGACGCCTGTTTTAAGTCATATACCAATGCCTGTTTTGTTTGGTGTGTTCCTTTATATGGGAGTGGCCTCGTTAAAGGGATTACAATTCTTTGACCGAATCTTGATTATGTTTATGCCACAGAAATATCAACCTGACCACATGTTTTTGAGACAGGTGAAAATTATTTTGTGAAAATACCTATAAATCATTTTAAAAGGCAGCGGTACTATAGTAATATTTGTTTCAGGTACCGATACGCCGAGTTCATGTTTTCACTGCAATACAACTCACTTGTCTCGTTTGCCTTTGGGTAATAAAATCATTTTCCATGACGTCCATTCTGTTTCCATTGATGCTTGTGGTAATGATAGGTATCAGAAAAGCCCTCGACTTGTTCTTTACAAGAAGAGAGATGAAGATACTTGATGACGTGATGCCTGAGATGACAAAAAGGAATCAAGATGAACTTCGGGAGTTAGGCGATGCTGAGGTGGGATGGCATGCAAAATTATTAAGTTTTTGCGGTCGACGCTAAAATGTTACATTCCTTATAACTCGTTTCAGTTTCCTTAGTCATCCTATTGTTTCAATGTTTTGTTATTCATGTAAATCGGTGTTTAAAGTAATAAACTCAGTGTTATGGTCTCACACAACGCATTTTATTTTTGCTATTTCGAAGTATTCCTTTTTCTTATTATTTTTGTCTTAGTACCTTATTACCCATGTATGGTGAGTAAAGTTTATCGTACAAATTAATTTTGAATGTTATTTTTCCATTCATCATTTTTATTACGATTTCTTTGAAGAAATTTCTTAGGTTCTCCCCTTGTAGGAAGTCACCAAAAGCAACCCTCCACCATATCAAGAGAATCTGCAGATACCTCTAATCAATGGCAATATAATGAATATTCCGCTGACGTCAATAAATATATCAGAGGAAGTGAACAAAACCGGGATTTGGAAGCAAGTCAACAACAGTAACAAGATGAAGAAAGATATGAAAAATAAAACGGGAAAGAAAAAGTGAGTCAAAAGAACTAATAAAACAAACGAAATAGTTAGACTAAGGAACTAATTCCACAATAGCAACAATCACAATTAACATATCACATAGGTACCAAGTAGGTGGAATGATAAATTCTCCTTAAAACGACCAGTTCAATCAATTTAAATATAGCCCATACTTGCCGTAATATTGAACAAACCATATTGAATTTTATTACAAGAACAACAAAAAATCTTACGAGAAATAATTGTGTGTTATAATATAAAATAGTAATAGTTGTAACTGCACTATTTCCAGTAACAAACACAAGAAGTTAATATCCAAAAACGCACAAACGGAAATCGAAAGGCGACTATCTACTATGGACGAGGTTGAAGAAGATGACTCTTCTGCCAAGGTGAATGATACAAAATTTTGAGTGGAGTGTGATTGCACAATTTTCTTGAAGACTCTGCATGTGCAACAACCCTAACACAGCGTGCATGAAGTTATACCTGTATTCAATTTTAGCACCCTAGGACCTCTAGACGAGCACAATATAACGGCGTCAAGGCTCCACAATTAAAAAAACTAGTCACAGTCCTTGTGCGCTGTATTTGAAGCCTTTACGCTTTTTCAAAGATATAATATTCTCACTTAATATTATAAATGCGAAAGTCTGTCTGTTACCTCTTTACGCGTACACCGAGAATGAAATTTGATATAGACATAGTTTGAGTCCCGGGAAAGGACATTCTATGTCCTATGTAGTTATGCCAGACAGACAGATTGAGATTTAAATCCCAAAGGAGCGAAAAGTGGGAGGTTTGATTACGGAATCAATAAATTCTTAAAAAACCGGCCAAGTTCGAGTCGGACTCGATTTTTTTATAATAACCATTTTCGTAAGAAATAAATAAGCAGATTGTTGAAAAAGCAGAGAAGTTATCCAAATGATTAAATACTACGCAGATAAAGTTGTAGACAAGAGCTTGTAGCATTATAAATGTCAAAATTCCATTTTGTCTAGAGGCCCTAGTTATTTTGTTGTTTATCCCAGTCTATTTCATATGGACGATTTTATTATATTTCGTAGTTTTTAGACCGGCTAAGCACCAAATGTTAAAAAAAATGTAAATAAATAGTGTGTGTTAAAGTATTGTGAAATGTTAGATTTTTTTTTATAACAGTAGAGATAAAAATAAGATAAATCAGTTTTATTAAAATTATAATTTTTAATCTGTATGTCTTTACTGTAACTGGTGTTTTAAGTAAATAATTTTCTAGTGTAGATATTAATTTACATTCTATTGTGAAATTTAAAAAAGAGCGGTTTAACTTATGACATTTGTAGAAATAATTTTTACTAATAGAGTAGTTTTATTGGTCATAATAAAATTATTTACTATGTATTTTTTTATAAAAAAACTTCTGCAATGCTTTCTGTGTTTCTTAATATACATATAATAAAACATCCAGCTGTGTCTGCATCCCTTTACTTATATAATTATTATCTTTGAAATGTATAGCATAACCAAACGTTTTAATCCTATGTAATTTTATTTCTTGCATGCATTAGAAACCATTCACCTACTGTTTAGAAAAAGAACAACGTAGTTTTATAAAAAAAATGGTAGATATTATTTTCCAAGCAGAATATTGTGCCAAGGAAGTTTGGACGATTTACTTTGGACTACCACAAGGACCTATATTGTTCCTAAAGCAGTAGCCATAAAAATGCAGACTGAGAACATTGAGCATCGATTACTAAAACATTATTGTATGATGTATCTAAATGGATGGATGTTGCGTTCATTCATGGGCTTACCTACTACGCTGCACGGAGAAACAAACAAACAAACACTAGATGACGTACAATAATTGCCAAGTACGAACAAATGGGTATAGAGGCATTCTTGTAATTAAATACCCTTACGATACTGCTTATTAAGCGTTTGTTGTGTGAAATAGTATTTTCTCCCGTATCTGAGTGTGGTCCTCTAAACAATTTTCAGAACGACCACGTAAGGCGCAAAGACTCATGGAGCAGTGGTATAAAAAAAACCGAATCTAGAAAAAGTAGCATCTCCGCTGAAACTTCGGTCTAAACTTCATTCACTTATCATATAACAAATTAATATTATTATATGTAATTACTATCTGCTTATTATTATTTATAGAAATTAAGAAAATTGGCACAAAGTGTGTTGGTATATTTAAGTATTCATTTATATACCTATAACTACGCAAATAAATGTGTACTTTATTTATACTGGTAACAATTATTTTTTGAACTACTTCTTGTCACACTTGTTGCTGTTTAAGTAATAGGATTTTTTGTACTCATTCATTACTTATATCAAAACGAAGATGTGCAACTAAGTATTTGAATAATCATATCTGTTTAGTACCTAAAAGTGTATAGGTATCAGTGGCATTCTATGACGTCGTTTTGGAAAAAAAATGGTAAAATTACAACTATGTACGTTTGAAGTGTAGGAACAATTTATTTACTAAGATCAAAAAAAAATGTTTTTTTTTATAATAGGTTAGATACCATTAAACCTAAACTCCTGGTATGAATGTCATTGTCACTACTTTTAGTAATTTTATGTAAGTGACGTAAGTAGTGTCCTGCTTATATTAATTATTTTTAGGCGTTAAATTTCGGTCCGTTATAGCATGCCACTAATTATAATATATCTAGCTAGACTATGTGGTTCTATGTGGTTATTATTTAATATGTGTTTAAAAGCAAGGAATAGTAGCCAAATATTCATTTTTGAACTTCGAAAATCACGGCGTCTGTTTTAGATGCTTTTACTAGTAAATTACTTCAGTCTCGAGCATTGGAATGGCTACATACAGTATCTCAAGTACTTTTAATACTGTTTAATTCATCACCTACATATTGTTGCTTTGTATATGTACAGGAGGATATTAATTTTCGATTACAAAATATTGTGCTATGTAGTTCAAGTATTCGATACACTACCATTTTATGATGTATCTACGTACTTTTATCATCACTATGGTGTATCAAGCTATCTTGTAGATAGGTTCATAATGCAAACATAGTGATTAAACGAAGTGCCAATAGAGTAACACCATTAGATTTTAGAGATGTGTAAAGATTTTTCCGTCTACAATATTTAGATGTCGCCAAAATAGTCCCATGTCTTTTTCTATTGTTTGTAATAAAGAAATAATATAATTTTATCGTAGGGAAATAGTACCTAATAGTGTAGAATGGTAAAATCTCAATTATTTAAAATATAGACGCAACAGTAATTAAATAAAAATATTTTACCTCCGTTAACTTAGTAAGCAGTAACGCAGTAACGCATAATAATTATAAACTTACCAAAATTTCATTAATTATTTAGACTTAATTTCGTAAGCCATTTTAATTGGTAAAACAATATTTTATGAATTCAGAAAAAAATGAATTTTTTTCTGATATTGTTAATCATTTTACATTATAGGAAGTAGAAACTACTCTATCTTTAGTCAGAGATAAATAATAATCCAATTGAAAAAAAAATGTTATTTTGTTAGAATTATAACTTTATAATTACCTATATCTAATCCTGAATTATTTCATGTAACTCGTGGTTAATGTAATAGTACTATTTATATTACAGTTAGTAATAAGTAATTGGATGTAAGCAAAACAATTATTATTTGTACCTGGGGCGTTTGTTACGATTTATATCGTTTTTGGAATATATTTGTGGAGTGTTATGAATAAATGGGTTTTTATAAATGTATTCATGGTTTTCATTTACGATCCTATCCATATATTATTTGTTAGGTATATTTTGCTTGAATTATTGTACTTCGATTTTAAGTATTTTTTTTTATACCAAAGAGGTACCAAAATGAAGGCTAGCAACATTAACTCGCATGCTGCCAGTCTAAGATTCCCAATAATTCATGTCATTTGCCGAATTTATTTCAATAGCTACAATATCTTTTACCGTTTAGCGGCAGATTTTTTTCAAAATGCGATATCTCCCACCAAAACGAAGTTCTGCATACCATGTCTCTATACCGTGCCATAAATAAGTTGATGTGTTATTCTTGTCTTTAATACGCACGGTACCTAACCAATTGTGTATATTAACTGACGACCTCTGTGGTCTAGTGGTTCGAGTGACGGACGAGTACGGAGTATTTATATCCATTGTCTAGTACCCATAGTACAAGCTCTGCTTAGTTTGGGGCTAGATGGTGATGTGTAAAATGTCGCGGAATATTTATTTATTAATATTGACCAAGAAGATAAATAAGCTTTAATTTTAATAAAACTTCCCATGAAAATGGATTGTACAATATTTATTACGACTTATTCGGCTTAAAAATCTACAATAAAAAATAACAATAAAATAAATTAGTCTAAACATTAGCTAGGCGGTTAATTCTTCTTCTTCTTTTGGTCTTGAACAAGGCCTAAATCTTCTTGGTGTTTTCTGATTAGTTTCTCCTGTACGTCGGGTAGGCATGGGGAGTATCTGCTGTATTCCATGCTGAACTCGCCTTTGCCTTGTGTCATTGACCTGCAAAAAAAAAGGTAAAAACATTACCTCAAAATTTATCAACGCATTTAATGTCGAGAGGTACGGATCTCCTCTTAGGTAGAGGGTTAGGTTATAATTCATCGCTCGTGATAAAGGAGAATGTTGTGAGGAAAACTTGCTCATCTGAGATATTCTGCCAATATACATGCACACACTCGCGCCTTTTCCATATGGGGGTAGGCAGAAACTACAAAATGCCACGTGCTACGATCCTTGCATACCACTTTTGCTTCTTCCAAACTACCTATTTAAATAAACAATACAATAATTGGTTGGTCTCTCAGTGGAATCGGATAAGTGGTTTGAATCGTTGGTCTAGTGGTCGTACAGAGCGACTGCTGAGCAAGAGGTCTTAGATTCGATTCCTAGGTCAAGCAAAGTGTTATTAGGTTTTTCAATGAAATTCTCAGTAGCAGCTCGGACTTTGGATTCGTGCCCGGTTAATAGCAATCGGCTCGCCTCCTATTACATGGGACCTAAAATATACCGACGAAAAGTGGGTGTACACCTCCGCCTAACATTTAGGACGACAGGCGTGATGGTACGCATTTAATTTGAACTTTATGTTAAAATCATTAGTGCTACTTGAACGCGTCATGGAAAAAGGAGATTACAGCACATTGATACAACAACCATAATAGCTTACCTAAGTTCTCCAGCATATCCGAACATATTATTGAGGGGTACTTCAGCGTAGATCGTGGTCCAGCCTTCTGACCCTTCTGTGCCAGTGATGATACCACCTCTCTTGTTCAGCTGGCCTATGACTGTTCCATGGAACTCGTCTGGTAGGACTACTTCCACGAACATAATGGGCTCCAGGATCTGCCACGCGCCTTCATCGAATACTGCGGTATAATAGAATTGTGGAATATTTATAATGGACTATGTAACATCAGTTTTTAAATGTCTACAGGCTGGTTATAACATACTTGTAAAGGTGCTTGAAATCTGGTCTTACTTATAATGTAATTTTTTTTTTTAAATGTTTAGTTTTTCTTGAATTACAGCTCAGAACAATTCCGATCAAGCCACAAATTGGGAATTGGGGCTGATAGTCGAAACATAAGCAATGCTAAGTTCGACTACAAATGATTAATTCATTTATTTTTAAGACAAATTAATATAGCCTTTCCAATTTGTCAGAATTTTACTATGTTTCCTCTCATCATCATCAACCCATTATTGTCCCAATGGGCACGGGTCTCCTCTCATTTCAGAGGGATAGTCCACCACGCTAGCCTACTGCGGATTGGCAAACTTCGCATGCCATCGAGATATATCTCTAACATTCAGGTTTCTTCACGATCTTTTCCTTCACCCTTTGAGCATGTGATAAATACGCATATAACTTACGAAAAGTCAGTGGTCGAACGTCGGAACTTGAGGCCTTTGACGTCTCATTCCACTGGTCACACCACTAGGCTACCACAGCTCTCAGCAAATTTCTTATGAAAATGAACAATATTTTTTCAATACCTACCTTCTTTAACAGCCCCTTTAGCAGCGAGGAAGAAAGCCAGTTCACTGGAGTCTACAATGTGATGAGCACCATCCTGCAGCCTGAATTTAACTCCGGACACCTTGTGCCCGGACAAGTAACCTTTCTGGCACGTGTCCAGGAAACCCTTCTCCACTCCAGGCACGAACTGCTTGGGCACGTTTGTGCCGACGGTTTCATCCACGAATTCTAGCACTGGAATCCAAAAAAGGAGCTGTGACACCTCTATTATGTAATATAGAGTAATTTTATGGCACGGTTGGTGCAATGGTCGAAGCGATCGGCTACTGAGCCGTGTGTCGCGGATTTGATTGCCGATTCTTTATGCCGATTTTACAAAAAGGTTTCTTGCAATTTACTGTTTCATATATGTATAGATAAAATAACAAATAGGGTTGCCTATTCCACAAGACCGGTGAATAGATTGCGAGACGGACAGATGTGATCATTTCATTAGTAGCAGTCTCTCCTACAATGCGTGACTGAGTATCTTTCTCCCCTAGCAGACATAAATTTTATATGTACATACATACCCTCACGCCTTTTTCCCATGGGGGTAGGCACAAACTACAGGATACCACTTTTGACTCGTCCACATTCATACTTCTTATCATGCATGCCCGTCAGTTTCGAGTACTGCGCAGTGCGCACCTGACTTTTTGCAGGCATCCGCCATTTAGATCAGTGTATGTTCTCTCTAGGGCGCCCCCTCCCGGCGTATATGTTATGTGAGCTAATTTGTGTACCTGTATTCTGATGGGGCGGTAACGGTTCCAAGATGCCGCTGACCCGCGCGTACTGGCCCGAACCACCCGACTGCTTTTTGTGAAGATAGTCGAACGAACATGGCGACATCATTGTTTCTCTGAAAAAATTAACGTTATTTTTTATGAAAAGCATTATATTACTTCCAATATTTTACCACTGTTATATTCTTAACTAGGTTAAGTCATCCACTATGTAAGAAAAAGGACTGAATAAACAATTTTTGTATACAATACATCTACGAACACCATCGCATAGTTATATGTAAATTTTTATCATTTAATAACATAATAAGTGAAGGGCGGTCGTTTTTGCTGCATGTTCGCTGCTGGTTAACACACATGCTGTATTTTTGTTGACATAACGCAAGCATCTCCATTATTACGTAAAACGATTTTTGACAGTATTCGACCCCCTCCTACCGCTATGTAGGAAAAAATAAGAAGCCTATAATATATTTATAACACGTTATGTTTGCAACGCCAGAAGTGCAGCACCGTACGCATAGCCAACTCTGTAATAACCTTTTCAATTCTTTTACGGGGACCTCTTGGGAGACCTCGACATGTAGCTTCAATAACCTTATTGTACGTGGTATCAATTTCCTATGAAACCGTACAATATAATATTCTATAGGTAAATATTATATGACCTTACCTAAACGCGACTTTAGGTTTGCCAAGTTCGACGGCACAGTTGTACTCTCTCTCCATTCTCTGCGCGTATATCTCTAGATGTAGCTCGCCCATACCCGACACTATCGTCTCCTTGTTGTCAGGGTCGTAGCGGAACTGGAATGTGGGATCCTCCTTGGTAAATCTAAAATTAAAAAAAGGACCTATTAGTCTGTGGACACTACATAGAAACTGGTTTCAAATACCAAATGAAAAATGTACCACAATGTGCACGTGAAATTGATAGGGCTGGCGGTATTTGTCGGAAAAATAAAAGTGATTTAGACATTGATAAACACTTGCTTATTAAAATAAAGTTATTTCTTACAATTATTAAACCAATATACGATATTAAAATTAAGCTACTTTTAGAGGATATTACCATATGATTTGGTGCATTATTCAAATCTCGATGTTTGCGGTTTCTATAGAACATCAATGGGCAGACGACCGAATTCTAGATAATCTATTAAATTCTACGTACTGCAGTGGATCATGGATGCAAATAACTATCAAAGTTCAACAAACCTAGCAACAGCCTTCGAGAAGTTATCTCTGTCCTTATTGTTCTTTGGCTTGATAGACATCGACACGACGGGGTCCGGCACGTGTATTGACTCCATGGACAGGTTCAGCTTGCCATCGTTCACGAACGTGTCACCGGACGCGCAATCTACGCCGAACAGCGCAAAAATATCGCCCGCCAGTACTTCGTTCACTTCTTCCATGTTGTTGGAGTGCATGCGCACTAGACGAGAGATTTTTACCTGGAAACGAGAATATCTTGAAATATTTACACTTCGCTATAATATGAACGTATATTCTGGATAGGGCGGACTGTAGATAAAAATTAGGCTTATACCTATAATAATTTCCATCGTCACCGTAATACAAAAGAAATATATTAAAATTGATTGTATTATACAGCTTTTGTGTTTTATTTTAAGTGACCAAGAAATATAAAAACATTTTATGTAGTCAGTCAGTACTGGTTAGAAGCTTGTTATTATTAAAATTAGAATAAAAACAAAACAAAATGCATACCTTTTTCCCAGTTCTAGCATTAAAAATATTCTCTCCTCTCTTCAACATTCCCTGGTAACACCTCAAATAAGTCAGCTGACCAAACTTGCTGACTTCTAACTTGAAAGCTAGGCCCACAAACGGTTTGTTATCATTCCTTGCTGCATCGAGAAGAATTGTCTGGCCTTCGCCATCCTTATCTTCGTTCAACATGGCGGTGTTTTCCACCTCGCCAGGGTTTGGCAGGTATTCTAATACTGCTTCTAGTAAAGGTTGCACACCCTTGTTCTTTAGTGCTGTTCCTACTAATACCGGTGTGAAGGTACGCTTCAGTGTTGAACGGCGAATGGCCTGCTTTATGTCTCCAACTGTTGGTGTTTTTTCTTCAAGGAATAGTTCCCCTGAAAATAATGATTTTTTATAAGTTTCATTGTATGGACTGTATGACAGTAAATTGATATTATATTTATCCCAAAGCTTTCTATTCATTATCTAGTCATGTTTACTACATTTACATGAGTACAAAAAATCAGTACTTACTGATTACAATTAATATTTATAAACTTGATTTTATTTTTTGTCTATGCCATATAGTGTACTGAGGGTATTACTTTGAAGCGCACAAAACAGTAATTCACAACATATTTAACCTTTTTCAATGCGCGCCGATCGGCGTATCGGCCACTAGAGATTTGGTTCACTTAATAATGCAAATAAGAACCTTACCTAAGCTTTCATCAACATTAGAAAGATGTTCAATAAGCTCATGCCTCCTTTCTTGAACCTCTGCTCTCCTGTCTTGAGGCACCTCATCATACCGAATCTTCTCTCCATAGTCTCCTTCAAAGTACATAGCTCTTTCTTCAATCAGATCTAAAATACCTTGGCACTCTTTCTCTAAACCGATTGGGAGCTGAATAAATGCAGCATTATGGTTCATTTTTGAGCGCATTTGCTTTATTACCCTAGAAATTGAATAAGATTATGTAAGTTAATGATAGTTAGTTGTAATGCAGAGTTGGGGAATGGAATGTGAAGTCAAATTCTAGCTGCCCAGATATTGCAGATTAGTGGCAAGGAATGAAGTTCAATAGTTCTATAAGCAGTCAGTTTATAAAAACAGATGTTTTTTTTAAAGGTGATTTATGAATACAATTATGTTTGTTAATAAAGATGATATTTTCACTCACCTGTAAGGATTAGATCCCAATCTATCAAGCTTGTTAATAAATGCCAAGCAGGGCACATTATATCTCTTCATCTGCCTGTTGACTGTTAATGTTTGACTCTGGACTCCTCCAACAGCACACAGTACCAGTACAGCTCCATCTAACACCCTTAGAGCTCTCTCAACCTCCACAGTAAAGTCCACATGGCCAGGTGTGTCAATGATGTTGATATTGTGGTCTTTCCATATTGTGTATGTGGCAGCAGATTGAATAGTGATACCTCTTTGCCGCTCCAACTCCATGGAGTCCATCACTGCGCCTACATTGTCTTTGCCCTTGACCTGGTAATAAAATAAAATTATTTGATATCAGTTCTACAATACAGAGTTAAGATTTTTATACAAATTTCAGAGGCAAAAACAACTAACAATACATGTGCTAAAGGTGGGTTGTACTTGAAAAACCATGACTCTAAGTACCTATCACATTAATTTCTTTTTAAAATATAGGTAGGTATATATTTTTAAGACCTGTGACAAATTACTAATTTACTAAATTACTAATATAAATAAAACTGCTTAATAACCAGTTTTATTTATATTAGTAATATGAATTAACAAAAACCGGGTCAGAGAACTTAGGGGCGGAGAACTGATACCGTTTCTACCCCAAGCGGCTCAAAAATATAACTATGAAACACATTATTACATTTTCACTTCTTGTAGAAGTCCACAGCAGCAGTGCCAATGATAGGAGAGAAAAAGAAGAGTATATTAGCATTTGTGTCCCACACTAGGAGTTAACCAAGGAATTGAAAACACTCCATCCACCTTTAAGCTATCATTGCATACTAAGCCCTTTGCTTTTAATGCTGATGGTGCATCAGTGATGATAAACGTGCCCCACTGTGTTGTAATATTGCAAGATAAACTATGGTATCTGAAGCTGTCGACAGCTTCACCACGATAACAACGATGTGGAGCGCAAAGTCTGGTAACCGCAGAGTAAACCTATATTTTAATTAATTAAAACTGAAACTCATTTTATACACGATTATTGAAACAGTTATAATCAAATTATTTACAAACCTCATGCATTTGATCTATTCTTCCCGTGTAGAACAATATTCGCTCTGTGAGAGTAGTTTTTCCTGAATCTATGTGGGCTGATATACCAATGTTTCTGATCCTCTCCAATGCTTTATGGTCAGCATCTTTAATGTGGGATGAGAACTTCTGTAAAAAAAGCACAATACTATGGTATTACATTGGTAATTTAATAAGTACAGTTTGAAATAAAGAGAGTAATAAAATTACGTAAAAAGTACCGAATAATTTGAGGAATTAATATAATTCAAAACAACAAAACTGTACCTCAATTTGTAAGATATTTGACTTATTTACACCTCTCAAAACATTGGTTAGCCGTAATAGATTTGATATCGTCATTTTGTTCTCACTATAATTAAATTATCACAGAATTTCTAGAATTTTTAGGTTACAGCTTCATGTCAATGTCATGTGGGGTGGGGGCCACAGATTACTAAAATATCTACGGACAAGTAAAGACATTTGTTTAATTTTTAATTAAAAAACTAAGTGGCATGGTTATTACGACTTTTTAGCTAATGTTGTAATATAAGTCATATGGTTTCTCCTCGATCCCGAATTCAAAGATGTGATTGTCTATTGAAACCTCACGAAAATTTATTAAAATAAAAAGGTGATTAAGAATTAAGAAGAACACTGTACACACACTATATTTTTTTAGGTGGTGATTTATGTGTGGTGTGTGTGAATTATTATGTGTGTTTGTAAATTATATTCATAAAATTTATGAAGCAATCCTAATATATTTATGGTTTCAGAACCAAAATCTAGCAATTTCGATTGATAGGAATTTATATTTGTTGTAAGTTTTGTACTATAAATCATGGACAAATAGATATAACATGAAGCTAGCCACTTTGCAGTGCACTTTATTAAGTTGGCAGCCTGTGAGCAATAGACAAAAAAACAGTTTCTTTTCAGTTTAAAAAGAATATGGCCGTGTTAGGGCCGTGTGTAAGTGTAAATATGAATGGGCACAATAATATTCATAGTCAACTAACAAAATCATTAGAAAGAATTTTGGAAGATGCTTACTTAAGTGGTGAATTAAAACTAAGTGGACGTAAATTACGAGAGTTTCCTAAACCAGTGAAGTATGACCTGAGCGATACGGTGGTTGCTGGTAAGTTCGAGTTTTATAAATAAATCGAGCTGCATTTCTATGCGTTTTACGTATAATATTTTATTTTTGGGTTAGTATTACATACTATAAGAGTAACGGAGTGTTAGATACGTAATTTTGTTATTTTTAAGTGCCGACGGCCGGCTATCTTAGCGACGGACGCGCTTGCTTTATTTGTCATCAAATCGATCGAACGTGATAACCACTTGAAACAGGAATTTCGGTATGATAGTCGCTTGCATTTCTTAGAACTGGAGAGGGAAAATAAAGTATGGATCTGGTTTTAGTTGTATTATTATAAATTAGCATTATAGTTATGTATCTTTGTCTCTATAGCTGTTTTGGAGAATACTGATGTAGCTGTGTGATCATACAATAACTACTTATTGATCATTTATTTGTTTAAAATAAACTACACCTTTATTAATTATATGATATACCTACAACCATAAAGCATTAACGAAATAAATAAATAGCAAGAAATATGACTTAGTTCTACATTCCCAGTGTGTTGTTTTCTATTGATATAGCGAACACATCTGTTAAAGTAAGAACCAAAAATTGGTCAGTCACATTAGGGTAAATAAACAGATTCTGCCTAGGGGAATGTGTCTTGTATGCAGTTGCAAATTCTAGTTGGAAGCACAATTCGCTGCATTGCAATCATGTACTAATAAATAAAAAAAAAACTCAATAATAAACATTAGATATATAAACATAATACCTTTATTACATAAATTAATATGGATGCGATACACAGTTTTTTTTTTTAAATTATCATCTGTTAATAAAAACCTGTTATAATAGGTAAAATTAGGTATGTATTTATTGTACGAACAATGCAATGGGCACATTCGTGGGTGCATATTTCCTGTTTACCAGTTACAATAGGTGTCACTGAAATTAGAATCACACATAATTAAAAAGCCAAGAATTTCTTGACCCATTTGAAAAAATGTTTTCACTATTTTAACAACATTTCCGATAGTAACTCGACCTACGTATTTTCTATATCTATACATATTTACAAATATTACAATATTTATTAATTACGTGTTCATACGTGTACCTATTCCTTTTAAATCTCGTCAAATATGCATGAAAACAATTTACTAGGCGAAAATATCCATAATGGCTCTATGTTGGTTGTTTGTGCCCATAACTGGTTTATTTTTATAGCTTTTAGGCGCCACGAGATACTATGTGGGTTATTTTAAAACACGTTTTTATTTTCTGTTCGGTATTTCGCCGTATTTTCGTGGGCATCAGTGTTTTGACAGATTAGTAATTTTACTATAGGGAAATTTGTACAGATTTGTACCTAACCTACCTATGATGATCCTGATGATAAGTGGTCGAATGATCAATTAGAAGTTACAAATCTAAATATGCAATATACACATTATTACATTTATATGTAGGTACCTACACAACACAACATACACATTTTATGTTAAAAATATCTAAACGGCAGACGTTTGTCTAACTACCCACTTTAAATCTAGGTACCTATAGGCTATAGGTCCTTCCTCCTCAAAACAGGGTAATACGTAAACTGCATATTCTTAAAAAGCAGGGCAAGGCAGGTACCTACATAGTCACTGAAACTATTCTAACGATAAACTAGTTTTTACTTTTTTTTGTATCAGGCCACTGAAAATCCGATGGCTTCCAAACATAAAGAGGGAATTCCATTTTTTTTTGTAGAATTGTCACCTATCCCTAGAATAAGTGTGGCAGACACAGATAAACCCAAATCGTAATTAGGTGGTTAGGTGCCTACCCATACCGAGTACCTGCAATGCGGGCAACCACCTTCGTGCATCCCGTCCCCCCTGGCTAACTTTTAATGATCTCGTGGGATTACAGGATTGCCCGATTCATCTAAAAACATTTCCATTTGCAGTAGTAGTAAATATGCAGCAAAAAGTCAAAGAACCATATTTTTGTCGTTCGTTACAAATGTCTGTAACTCCTTACTTATTGTAAAAGTCCTGTTATTATTGAATACCTATAAATAACCATTTATCAACCACGGCGAAGTTTTAAACAAAGTAAGCTTTACCATTTCACGTTAACACCTGTGATAGGTAGGTGTCTTCTTTAAAGATTTTAGCAGTAATGCAAATTGGAAATTACTATTTTAATTGTATTTTTACGGAATTTCAATGAACCAGAACCCTTAATATTTACACATCTATTGTAAAGTATCAGCGTAGTTTAAAAACAACGCGAACTTTAAACAAATGTCCAACCATCAATGGGCCTTATTAGGACGTAATTTCGACCAAATTATGCTATAAGTAAAAAAAAACTGATAACGAAGCAAATCTAATTTCATAGCAAAATTTAAGACACAGTAACTTTTAACACTTAGTAACTTTGAAAGAAAACGTTATTAAAAATAATATTCAGTAGAAAACGGGAGAGAGAAATTGTTGCTCTGCAATATCTGTGTAATGTTATCGACTGGTTAATGTTTAGACAAAGAGCGTGTGTTCGCTCGGTGATAATCACATACGAGAAGAGAGAGTGGCGTTGTTGAATTTGTATGCTAAATACGGAAATGTACAGCGTTGGTTCATGTTCCTCTGTATTTACTCCGTAACTACTTGCCTATTATTGGTAAGGTTACAATTTTATTCCTAGTTTTTTACCTAGGTACTTATGTGAGAAGAGACACGATATTTGAATACAGTGTAATCGAAATAAAATATTCTTTTGATATTGGTACAGCTAAATAGTTCGTAGGTAGTTTATTAACTGCAGTTTCTGAGAGGCCTGTTACCTATTTATCCTAAGAGACAATATCTAGTAGACTGATTAGATTTAGAAAAATATTACACCTAAGAAGGTATCTAATTCGCGTAAGAAATAACCCGTGTGTTATCAAGCAAAACGGTGGTAACATTTGTAAAAAAATATGGTCTTTCTTTCATCATTTTCTCAGCCTCCCAGCATTTCTAAGTAGTAATATTATTGATAATAAACAGCTCATTCACACAGGTTTTTCCTAGTGTTGAAATGTTTTGTAAACATCTTCACAGAGGTTTATAACGCGTAATTAGTAAAATGAGTTATGGCAGTGGGAAAATTGTATTAATAAGTAGTCAGGAATTCCCAAGATTGGACTGAATTAGTTATTCTAGTCCTGAAACCTAAAGGCTAAATATTTTTTTCACTTGCACACAAACTAATCTTTAAACATAAGTGTCATTTATAACAGTATTTTTATACTGACTCTTAGAAACACTTCAAGTTTTACCTATCTTAAAAAATAATAACCAAAACATAAGGACAAACCAAAACCAAAACAAAAGAAACGAGCAGTTTTGGTCAAAAACTACCTTGATCTAGCATATTTTGCAACTCCAGAAAAGCTTAAGTGATTACCATCCATAAAAGTAGGCTTCAAAGACAACAAAACGTCGTCGTAATCTCTTTTATCTTCGCAGACAATGACGTAACTTCCTTTGAACACTGGGCTATATTTTTTGTGTCAGGTAAAGTATTGTGTTTCAAGTAGTACACAGAAACTGGAGCTTGCACGAAAAACGGTTGAAAACACTTTCAAGTTGGTCAAGTCTGTAGTTTTACTGCTTCTAGCTGGTATTTTGGTTTGCTATTTCGACAACCAAAAATATAGTTGTAAAAAAGTAGATTATCAGTGTATGATACCAGACACATGAAACAAAAAAATTACAGTCAATTGACGGCGACACATCACTTGAGACACTGTAGCTCTATCTCTTTTTGACGTGTTTTTCGAGTATCTATCTATTCGTTTGTGCATACGCAGCGCGTTTACATGCTAACACAATTTACTATAAACATACATATGTAGTTTTAAAAGATTATTGATAGTAACACAGATATGGGATATTAACGAGAAAGGTATACATTTCTGTGCCTAATCACGTGTCAGGGCACAGCACAGGAGATAGTCCAAGTCATTCAGACATTAATATTTTGCTTCGCAAGATGCGGCCAAATAATATTTTGCAAGAAGCTATTCCCATTAGACCTCTGTAAATCAATTACTCTGAAATAACAATCCTGAAACTGGCAATGGACTGACGGTTCAAAACCTGGTGTCTGAATCACAAGTGGCGTGATTGGTTTAGTATTGTAATTTAATTTATCTGCTTTTTGCCTTTACTAGTCTACCGAAAATGCTGTTGGAACTAAGTACATTAATATGTCTCTGTTATATTTCCGTCTCAAGTTACCATCACTTATTTTAGTATGAGATTTTTCCTATACAGTGCGGACGAAATGCGAAAATAATGTTTGCCTAGTTCCATATATGATAAAAAAGGAGCAATGTCTCTTAGTCTGTATCAATTTTATTGACAATGAACATTGATCTTTCAATAATACTCACAGTAGCAATTGTCAACTTAGTGTAAATTCCCTACTCTATTTACATAGAAACTGCACCGCTAACCGCATGATATGATCATATAATGACATCACTGTATTAGAAGTACGTTTATTAGTACCTTAGTTATAATCGGACTGTTAAACTACTTGGTTAATTAATAAAAGCACAAAATAAAGGGACAAAATACGCATTTGAATTACCTACATATTCTGATAAACCATAAATTACTCTACCAAGTTTGCATTCATTAATTTGATAAAATCCTTTATAATAATATTTAACAAAAAACGCCGTTTTGTATTAAAAAAAATACAATCAACATTGTTAAGAGCAAAAAAAGGTCCATTTATATTTTTAAGGTTTAAATACGCTTAAGTTTCAAGGACATGCACGCGAGGCATGAAATAATTTGACGGTAAATACCTAAATTCAAGTTTATGGGTATGTTCCATTTACTTAATATTTATGTAATGTTTTTCTGAATAGGTACACCTATCCCAGCTACTAATTGTTATTGAACTCTAATCAACAATAACTATTCTGTTTTTCGTTCATAATTTTAGCGGTATTCTAATTTGTTACTGACGTAAGTTGAACATTAAGGTCAAGTTTGATATTGAATTCTATATTTAAGGGTACTTCCTGCCTTTTATAGCATGGTATTATTACTACTATCTACTTAAATTGTCTACCTATTTAACCAGTAAATATAATTATAGGAGGGCCTACTAAGAATCAGGGCAGGTATACTGTCAAGGAAGCGGATTATTATTCTTTTCCGTCTGCTCATGCAGGAAAGAGCATAAAATTATAGCCTTTTCTCATAACTAGGTCATCGTTGAAGCTGTGAGGAAACTGTGCAGCTTAATTATGCATGCATTTAACCCTGTATTTTTTTCTATCTGCTGTACTGATATGCACATCCATTAGACGGTCATCATTGCGTAATAGATTAAAAATATTTACAAAATATAATATAAATGCCCACTAAATAAACATCATTTAGGGGTTGAAAGTATTCAACATGGACTAAACCCATTTCTTGGGCTAGCTTGGTCGTACATATTTAAAAAGTTACTTAGTTAGTTAGTTAGTAGACAATAAATAATAATCGATCATTTTGTCACAAAGTATTTTATATTAAATAGTTCAAAGACCAATTAACAAGTATTTAATCTTGGAAAGAATTACTGACTATATAAAGCATTTTTATCGGATGACAACAGTCCACTCCTTGAGACATTAAATTAAAATAGGTCGTTGCCATTGAGATCACAACTCAGAGATAATCAAAATTAAATGTACTTTATACTATAGAGGTACCAAAATAAAACCGTGTATCTTCGCAATGTTATCATCAAAAAGTAATCATGTCATCAAGTCTTGCGTTATTTCATTTGGGACGCTATATGAAAATAATGCCAAGTTTATCGAATAGTTAATGCTTGAAAAAGAAATATGCGAATCTAATTGATTAATATGGGAAACTACTGTTGTGGCTGTAGTTTAAATTATTTCTCGAAAGTACTCTTCTATGTGCGATGAAAGTTGTGATTATTTACGCTTATCGTAAGATCTGTTCTTAGATAGAGAGATACCAACATGTTAAATACTCATACTTGTTACTGCCGTAAGTAGGTACATTTTGACCGTTTTAATGCTGCCTGGTTTGAAACAATTAGAACAATTAGTGGATAATTTTTTTACCAATCAAAGTTACAAAAATCGCTTGAGTCACTTGCAAAAATAATCCTTCTTGTCTTTTAAAGGTGTAAATAATATATTCATCTTCGATTAAAAACGTTTTACGTATTACCTATATGGTGAATATTTTAATTATGTATTGGTACAAACAAATCATTCTTAGTCGTGAAAACAGCAAAAAAACAACTACTTACAATGATTAATTACCCGATAAAAACAAAAAAAAACTTTATACCAGACAGATATATAAGTTTAGGGAAAATGAAACTAATGAGCTCTTACATACTTAGGGACGGTTTATTGTTTTCAATATTCATTTATTATTAGTTTATAACATTCCCCGCGTTTGTATTCATTTTATCGTGCACACGTGTCGTCTGCAAAGTTTTGTACTTAAACTTTACATTCTGCTCACTGTTCATGTCGTTATGGCAAAATACGGGCCCGGGCGACAGGTGCAGCCGTGTGCTCTCGAGCGGCACCACACTCCGGATACAAGGGGGACGATAGCACCAGGTAATTCCAGTTCACCGCCTGCCAACCATACCAACTAATATTCAACGTTATGACCCTATTAATAAAGGTTATAGTTTGAATTAAAAAAACTAACCGTTGAACTATAAAGGCGCGGAAAAAACAGTCTCATGTTGTAACGTTGACACTCCTAATGCAGGTAACACAACAAGTTCATGTGGGCGGATGCTTGGGTGTTGAAAAAAACGTAAACAAACACCATATCATTTCCATCGTTATCGTTCAACGCTGTAACTGTTCCATGGGATGACCTCTTTGTATTTTAATACCAGCTTTATCTCATCTGACCCTTTTAATTTTCCAATACATTGCTTCATTACCTTCGACGGTCAGCAAATTAACGTAAAATTAGCCTCAAGGGTAACATGACACGTATATTTATGCGTATTTAAATATTCACAACCACCATACTTTTGGCGAACTTTAAACTTTACAATGCATCATTCTTATTCGATTCGTTTGCCGGTCGTGATACTAAGAATACTGATGGTTGTTACCCAACTCTGCGTTTTGAATACAAATCAGTAGGCTTGTGTAGTACCTTTATTGTCTTTTCGTTTGGTCGGATAATTTTAGCGTTGTAATAAATTAGTATGCAGGTGGATACCAACTTCCTCCACGCTGGGTTTGTCTGGCCGTGTCCTTTAATATTTACATAGATGTAGGTGCTCGTATGTGTAAATGGCTGGCTTACTCGTTAGCCATTCACATGAAAAAGGGTTATATCCCGACGTTTTGTATTCTGGAATTTATGATGAACGAAAGCGTGGAATGCTATTTCAGTATCTATGTTTAATTTAGCAGCAGGAACGCCCGCGTGTAGAGGAGAGTCGTGCCCAGCACTGGAACAGTAAATAGGTTGATGATATGCACGCAGAAAAGAAAGGGAGGTATCTAATTAAAATTTGACTAACTGGTTTTGCTTTGATGGTTTTACTTTATTTTTTTGTGTTTCGCACTAAAAGTGTTAACAAGATTCTTGGAAATAGTAATTTGGTATGAATGTATGCTAACACCAGCTACTTTGAAATGGTTAACCATTTTCACTTTTATTAGTATAAGACGCTTTTAGACTTTATACTAATAAATGTGAAATATCATTGTTTAGGTATATCGAGCCAAAATGGGATGTAACTTTGAGAAAACGTAATGTCTGTATTTGACAGTGGAAAGCTTGAAACGTGCACATTTACACGCAAAACAATAAGCAATCAATTTCAAACTTTCATGCTGTACACAACTTAGAGGCGATAATGCAAAGTAGAAGCTGCCGCAAGCCAACAGTTATCCTAACTATTGTTTCGCTACGAAAGTGGGTTTGTTTATTTCGAAAACAGCGCAGCTGTTAACGTAATACTGAACTTGAAAACACAAACGTAACCGGTAAACTTTGTAATATTTTTGCGAAATTACCTCTCGTTAGTCAGGTTACTGGATTAATATTGATCAAGAATTCCCAATCGAACTACTTATTCCAAGCAGGCAAAACTACGAGATAATCGTTGTATGTGATCCAATAAAACCTGAGATTTCTAATAGTTTGCGTGCAGACCGTTCGTGGGAAGTGCATTGATTCAATTAAGAATATTGAATTAACTCCTCAGAGTAGATCTGCGCCGGCGCACTTTATCGAGATCAAAACGCGCGTGAGTTTAAGTCTCGATTGGCAACAACACAAGAAGGATTATGTTCAGCCATCTTGGCGTCATGTGTTGGTTTATTTGTGAACGGATAATGCAGTTATTGAACCAGTCAATGGTCACATCAAGGCATCGTATTAAATTGTTCTATTTAAAACCATACGGTTATGACATTCTTGAACTAAATTTAGGGTCATGTAAAATTACTGCTATCTATAAATATAAAAAAAGATGCAGTTAATTTCCGAAAGCTTCAAAACTAAATTTCTACACCGATTATTATTTATTGAGCTGAGATTTTGACAACACCATGAGCCACAACAAAGTGTGGCAAAGTGCCTCTAGTTTTGTATAAAAACTACTACCTATAGCTATCATATTATTACATTTCATACATAATATATAACTTGGTCACGGCCAATACATTTTTTTACTTTGTCATTCAATTAATTAGTATTTTATTGTCGAAATCTCTAGGCAATACGTGTCATTGCCCCTTAGTCACTAGGCCACCGCAATTAATTTCGGTAATTGTCCACCAAGTGGATATATTTAACAACAATAATGGGAAATCCATTTTAGGAATTGTAGGTTGTCTAGGCTAATCAACTTAGTGTTTTGTTTTGGTGATTAGGAGGCCATTGGACGGTATTCTAGAATACATGCTTGTGATTTATGTTGTTCCTTTTTATATGGTTTTTATTTATGGGCTGAGTGATTAATGAGGATAGATTTAGATGCATAATTCATTACGGTTTTGAACAAATGTATGCTGCGCGCCTATTGCGAAGCTGGGGTGAGTTTCTGGTAGAATAAATATCAGCTATATACAGAGGAACTGAGGCATAAGCAAAAATTCCTCATCATCATTATTCTAGCTTTTACCCACTGATAGCCGATGGACTTGTTGTCGGTCTTGTCGGGTCTCTAACTACTTACGATTGTTTAACATAGATATTCGTATAACAATTAGTATTTACAGTTAATCGTGCTGTTCAAAATAGTATGTATCATATATTAAGAATTTCCACAATTTCCTAGACCGATACATCAGCTTAACCTTTCAGATAATTAAATCGAGCCCACGTGAAACTGTCTATGAACCTTACATTATGTAAAAGACGGAAATATCTTCATATAGTGGCAGCAGTAACCAGTGAAAGTTTAGTTCATCGCCCACTTACACCATAAAAACCTGTTTCAGCGAACTTTACTATTTGCGTGTTTATAAACTAGCTAGAACTGTAAATATTTTCATTCATAAAAAAAATAGTACCTAGTATTAAAATAACACGTAAAATATTAACAGGACGGCAGAAATCGTAGCACAATCTACAAGAGAGTAACATGGATCTGTTCCTTCGTCCAGTCGGTAACCAATGGGTATTGTAAGTAATCAATAAATAAGGAATTCTGGCCACCCCACACAAACTGCCCCTGTTTACTTGCCCTCATATTTTAACGCGGCAACAAATGCCAACAGACACACGAAATAACTATTTTACGATTCTATTGATCTCACATTGCAATTTGGCGTTAAGTACTCGCTCGACAATCTCCGTCAATCGATTTGGTAACAGCATACAAATCAGTCGTAACTGCAATCACTCGATTCAGCTATCATGGGTTTACATCACATTCATGGATCGAGCGTTCCAGCATTTTAAAACAGCAGATTAACTCAAAAGTGTAAACAATCAAACTACTCGACAGTTCTCGAAATAAGTAATCTACACGCATTCACTCAAAAAATATTGACTCAGTTATAAGAAATTAATTAGGTAGGTTTATTTACAATATTTAAGAACGCGTATTGCAAAAGATAAGAATATTTACTTCCTATCAAATTATCGCCTGCTTGAGTCAACGTTTGGGGTGATAAGCACCTCCGCTCCTTCACACATCATTTTTATTCTGTCAACCTAGCAAATATTATGAAGAAAGCTTGCCTACTCAATATTTTCCCTCAGCCATCTCAATATGTACTCAATAATAATTCTAGCTACCCTCAGCCCCTCTTATCTCGCCCTTTACGTTTCGCCGCATCGAATGCTGCAGCCGCATCGCCGCTGACCCACATATCAGGCCTTAGCTCAACGGAGGGATACTTATAACGTTACTTATAAAGTTACTTTTCATATGCATATTCAGAAGACGTGAAAATCCATATTTTCTGTGTATGTTTTTTTTAAAAACCTTAAAACATCTTGCCCATAAATGTACTGTTACTGAGCGAAACTTTTCAATAAGTTAACACTTTAACAGAGGAAGTTAGTATCAAGACACAAAATAGGAAATTCAAGATGACGTGAGAACTAACCCACATTGGGCCCTGCGGGCTTCAGGGATATTTAGTCAGCTGTTTATATTGCAAGCTATCAATGATAGCATTTTACAACCGTATAATAAGTAAAAGATTGGTAAAGGAACAATTTATGCGCTCATTAGAAAGTACTCGGCGAGTTCCTAGATCAAAGATATGGCTAGTTACAGTTTACAATTAAAATTGTTGAAATAAATTAATTCTATCCAGATTTAATCTTATGATTAAGTACTTATAGAGTAAGATCCCAGGGCCGCCAGACATCACGTATTTTCCGACGAACCAAATGTGGATTATTGAGTAGTGCTAATTCATCATAATTTACGTGAAGTTAATTAATTCCTTCGGGAGCTTTAAAGCGTCTGCAAAGCAATACGGCCGACGGAAAGTGTCTGGGAGTATTGGCGACTTATTTTTAAGGATATTGCCTAAAATATACATAAAAATCAGCTAGGAGAATTTACGTGAGGTAAGTAATATTTGTATGTACCTTGATTACCTGATACCTGAAAATTGGCCCACTAGGCAAGCTAGCTGGTAGGCATGCGTTCTTAGTACATACTAGCACTACTCAATAATCCACATTTGGTTCGTCAGAAAATACGTGACGTCTGGCGGCCCTGGGATCTTGGACTATTATTACTTTAACTCCTTCCTCATTTTCTCTTCTAATTACGTATCACAATTTCTCACTTGGCTTCTATATCATACTATAATATTTAAAATTAAACGATTCCAACCAACTTAATCATTTTTACGCGAGCTTTTTGTGTATAAAACACATGTTTTAAATTAGTTTTATGATTATAGCCCGTAGTACAATGTACTTGCTAGGCACGCGATTCGTAAAACTATTTATAAACATAAATTAAATCCCCTTGTTTATTTAAAAATTCTACTGATTGCAAACAGAATTAGTTAAACCAAACCAGTTCATTATCTAGTGGAAAACTATCAGCAGAAACCAACTGAACTATCACCAATGTACTAATTAAAAATCAAACGTATCCTAGGAGATAGTGTTAATTCATTAGTGACAGTATCTTAACCATTAAGATTGAAGCTACAAGTTTCCATACTCGAGGGATTAGCAACATCCTTACGATATCCTTATTCACAGGACGAAACCTAATGAAGTTCAATAACCAAAAGACTGAATAACGGTCTAAAATTTGTAATGTTTAAAAAAATGTGGCTTTTTCAGCTAATGGAAAAGTTAATAAATGAATTAGAACTTTTCGTTCGGAAAATCAATTCATTAAATCCTGGAAGAACCTATCATGAGCCAGATCACAACAGAACTTGTAAACTAAATTCACAGCATAATGAACGAACCCTCGCATGTTCAAACGTTCTTCGTAAAGTCTATCAATAGGTCGCCTACTGCTTTCAAAGCCCGGTTATGTAATTGTGGTTTATGTTCACCACTATAGCTTGTGTAATCTCCTTCAATTTAACGACTGTTAATTATGCTAACGTCCCATAAAATATGATTTGGTTTCGCTCCATTGAATACATGGTCTCAATTTGCTTCTGATTGGTGTAAGTTTGGACTTGGACTTGAGTTAATTTCGAATCTATTACACCTGATCGGCTTATGGCCTTTTCTGTTATCGAATTGTATTCAAACAGACTTTTTGTTAAACTATTGTTATTTTTTATAACTACAAGTAGCTTAACTAAATGTTTTGGAGTTTTTGCTCACTGAATGTCTTTTCATTACACTTACCATCTCTTTGCCTACAAAGTAGCTTGACTTAGACGAATTGTAGACTTACATTTTTACAACCATCAACTATTGAAATTTAAATTCCCATCAAAATGTCAGAGATAAATACTCAATTGTATCGTGAGACTAGCTGCAGTGCGGCAATGCTTGTGCAAGAAATATTTTTGGTAGTATGTTGATTGTACATTTGGTTCTCCTGAACATTCGATACTTTGTCTACATTCTATATGATTAAGAATGGATAATTCCATAGAATACTGACTTAAGTAATACTAATTCCTAGCAACATTCTTAACAAAAACTTTTACGTAAACTATAAAATTATCGGGTCGTAAAATTACTTCATTCGAATTTAATAATATGGTATATGTTGTGTTTGAATTCATTGTCAATGTTGGTAATTGCGCTCGTTAATTTGCTTTTATTCTAATTATTAGGATTAGGCGTAGTTCATCGGCTTAATACTAATGTTTTCATTATTTTCATTTTATGTCTAACCATGAAAGTAATATATATTTATGCTATAAACCTGACTAGGGAGCGCCTTTCACTCATTCGCTACATGTATCACTACAGGCTATTTTATAACTTTCCAGTGCCAACCTTGAACCAATGCATGTGAATCATTATTGCTTTTAATATCAACCCTTTGAGAGGTAGGCCCTGACTATTTCCTGACGTCACATCCTCATCGTGAGACGGAACTGCGCTTCCTTCACTTTCCGATCGACTGCGTTGGTCCCTTGCAAGTATCAGACGCCGGGAAAGGCCATTGTTTCGCATCACTGTCCCTACGAAGTGTGCTATAAAATTGTTATTCTGTATACTTGAGGAATGTTTGATTTGCTAGCGAAATGGTGTAATCAAATTACCGATTGTAACAGTTCAAGGTAAATTATTTACACCTGACTTTTGGGTATCGTGATATTTTGTTTCGTCATTCAAAAAATCTCATGGTTCATTCTCTAGTAAAGGTTTCTTGACTCGCCAAATCAAGATCTGGTTTCATTCGCCTTCTGAGTTCTTGTCGGTCGCCTTCCCATTAACCAAGATGCAACCCGATTGTTGGGCATTATCGATATCGTGATGGTAAATCTTGTTATCTTCTAGAAGGAACTAATATCTACATAATATGTCAGACAATAGGTACCTAAATTACATTTTAATCAACAACAGACTTGTAAACGTCCATCAATTGGTTTATTGAATGGAAACAAAACAGAAGTTTGCATCCGAAATCCCGATTATCATAGGTGAATGAAGGTATTTAAAACGTGAAGTAGAGTAGTTTAATTTAATCCTACACGCAACGATGCTTCTTATTATCACTGTGCTGTTCCATAAATAAATCACATATAACAAGAACACATTTTCCTCATAATTCACACGTTTTATAACAAGATATTCCTGACAAACGGTACAATATCTCTCCAATGTTTAGGTTTTTATTCGCGATTGGTGTTCTATTCACGGGTCACGGACAAAACATACCATTTTTTTTTTATAAACATCCAACATTACATACAATTGCATAACAATTATTGGATTGCAAAGAAATATATTTGTTTTAAAATTAACATACATTTCTTCTCAATATTCACATACCTAATAATTGTATTATATTATTATGTTACCTAAAACAATAAAACAGTTTATAACATGTATATTCTCTTTGAAGATAGTAATGCCAAAACGTGATACCATCACAAATCGTTTCATTACTCATAGGAGTCATACGGACGCCAATCTTGGCAGAGAACTGAGGCAAATTCGGGTCACATAACAGATCTATTTAGCCCGATCTCAGAGGAATATGTTGGACATATGTTTGAATTTTATATGTTCATTGTGCAGAAAAAACCTAACTATATTTAAACGTGGGTCCTAATTTTTTTTAATATAATCGTTTTATTGTTGTGTCCAGAGTATCTGACAAAAATATAAACATATATATTTTTAATATTTATACAAAGATGTAGAAAGTCATAAGCTAGGCTATCTTACTTTTATAATAGCAGGTATTGTTAAATTGGTGATGGTGCACTGTTTTAAAATGTCGTTACAATAGTACCTACGTACACACCTACAATTGGTCACAAACAACAAATATAATACAGTTTTGTCGCGTGCTCTCTGTCTGTTATTACAGTCCTCCGGCGCTGCGCGAGCGCATGTCACGAGGGGGCCCCACACGTGCCCCATTATGAATTCAAATTGTCTCTAAACAAAATGAACAAACACGATGATACAAGTTTGTAGGTCAGGATGTCCATTTTTGAGTTTTAAGATTATTGTATCACAAAAAGTATTGCGATGGTTTTAAAAAGAACTCGTAAATGAAAATCGTAGTCTCAAAAATGAATTCTTATTTAATGTACTAACATGTCATGCATAACTAAAAATCAGCGAACTCTACTTCAAAACGACAGCGAGAAGCAGGTTTTATAGGTTCCTCATCGTAACGCTCGAAGTTAGTCGTATCACCAGGACCCCTGTATTTTGGAATGAATGGTGGTACCGTTCGGCAATTAAGAATAGATTCCCATTCAATACCCTTGAACCACTTATGGTTCTTATAATCCATTACTCCATTTTTCATGACACCATAACGGTGGCTTATGTCAACTTGGAGAATGTTTCTGATTAAATCTCTCAGATCGCTGTTGAAGCTCGATGGGCATCTGTATTTGCCACCTACAATTTTCTCGTACGTCTTCATCTGTTCATTTGCGTAAAAAGGCGGATACCCAGCATTCATTTCGAACAACAGCACTCCAAAAGACCACCAGTCCACTGAGAAGCCGTAGCCTTTACTTAAAATTAATTCAGGAGCTAAATATTCTGGAGTTCCACACAGAGTCCACGTTCGCCCTTGTAATATTTTACAAAATCCAAAATCTGTGATCTTCAAGTAACCAGTTTTATCAATCAATATATTTTCAGGCTTTAGGTCACGATAAACGAGGTTACAGAAATGCAGATATTCCAAGGCCAGAATTACTTGGCTAGCATAAAACTTCGCGAGGGGCTCGTCAAACTTACCCATTCGTCGAAGATGAGTAAACATTTCACCGCCTGGTACGAATGGCATAATAAAGTAAATATAGCTGTTATCCTTGAAACTGAATTCCATGCTCACCGTAAATGGGAACTTGATAGCTTCGAGAATGCGTTTTTCGTATAATGTATGCTCAACTTGTTTCATCTTTACTATCTTTTCTTTTTCCAAAACTTTCATAGCATATATCTTAGAGCTTTTCGAGTGCTTTAATAACACTACTCTGCCAAATGCACCTGTACCGAGTGTTTTAACTCTCTCCAGTTCACTCAAGTCCGAGTTTTGTTTTGATCTTTTGCACCAATTCTCCTCGAAGTCATTTTTTAACTTCTTCAAATATTTAGTGTACTGCAGTTGTTGCTGCTCAGTGTACCCATCGCGGGCCTCTGCATCAGATCTGTAAGTGGATTCCTTTGTAGATCCAAAACCTTTACGCGAATACATTTTCCTTAATATTGTAATAAAATATACGAATTTGATGTTTTGCACCATGGCCATCATGATTACACTTTTTCTTAAACTGAAATCGCGACGAAAATGGAGCGGCCGCATTGCTAGGAAATTTGTGATTTCCTACCAGTAATTTGAATGAGAACCGTTTGTAGGTAGAGGTACGTTTATGTTTTTAACGAGATCGAAAGTTCGGGAGGGTGCCGGGGAAGGCGGGACGAAGGGTGAACGAACTGGCTGAGGGGGATAGGTGGTGGAATCAGCTGTGTTTAGGGGCGACACGCCATGCCGCCGTCAGCCGGTCGCCGCGTCCCGGCTGGCGCCGTGTATTGATCAGACGGCACGTGTACTTTGCAATACTGCAAACCTCTACAGCACTGCATACACGTTTTTCCTCGAAAGGCCGCCCACACCTTAAAGATTTCTGAAAACGACGTCACGCTTTCGACCGTTTTAATCACATTATATGGTAAAATATAGGTTTGCTTGACCAATTATCTGGATATAGAAATCTAGATACTGTGAAGGTGCACGCCTAGACTGGAACCTTATGCAACAACTTACCTTGAATGTGCTAGAGTGACCAGAAATTATTTGTATCATTATCATACCGCGTCATATCACCATACCGCGACCGTTACCTACACTCCCTTTCATTACCATCTGTTTCCTTGTTAAATGGTAATTGTTATAATAGATCTTATCTTGTATCATTAAAGTCGAAACCAGAACAAACGCGAAATCTACTATCGCCTGTGGCCGTCGTTACTAAACCGTTATGCAGACGAAACCTACTCGCGCGTACATACGAGTGGACGGCACTTCATTTTTATAAATATGACGCATGCGCACATTTTATACGCCGATGGACGTCCGATCCTCATATTATTGGAATGTTTGATCCTCCGACAAATGTGTTAACGACGTAACCGGGACCTGTCACTTGTGTACTTTTGGGCGTATGTCGTGTGCCATAAATTAGGTATCGGTTACTGAGATTGGTAGATAAAACGGTCTAAACGATTCAATTGCTACCACTACTTACTTCTGCTCAAATTCCTTATACGAATCGGCTATCAATGTGACCGACAGAAGATGTTATACCGATACTGTACATCCTTTTGCCAGCTTACCCTGTAAGCTTAGGGGACTAATGACTACCGTGCACGATAACACAGCTAATTAATTAACTGTACTAGCAGCTCGCGTTCTTGTTCATGTCAGGCCATCTCATTTGCATTGTTCGAGTGATTTGTTATTAAATCTACACCGGCGTCACTATTACAGTACTCGTATGCCTCGCTGGTCATGTTAACGGGTATCGCGATAGTATTGCTACATCGATTCATTGCAAGCATTCAATCGATTCTTTAGATTGATGGATTAAACTGATACATTCCTAACACGGTCATATTTTTTATGATACTGCAGTTTGTCTTTGTGTAGAAACCTGTATTGTTATGCAAAATTGGGAGAGACATTAATGCGAAGCTACCATCTGCTTCTACTACCTTTAACGTCAAAAATTTTGCATGTCTAAAGAACTGACATCTTTTAAAACAGCGAACGTGTTCCTTATTATTAATGGAAGTTCAGTTCTGAATCTTTTGAAGCTATTGGAATGTTGAATAATGTTACGCCGGATGACTTTATAGCATGATGTAATTGTAACCTTACTAATGATAAGTGAGTATTAAGCTGGTAGCAGTGTTGATGAATTGCTGCCAAGGTTAAGGAGGCTCGCACAGCTCGTACTGATTATAGTAAGTGCTTGATGCTTTAGTATTTATGAATTTAGAGAACAATGAGCGAACTTCCATAGAACCTTTACCGTAGGTAATATTTTAGTGTCTACTAATAATGTAATACATTAAATTTCGAATTCCTTTAATGTCCTAATGAAAATAATTTAGAATCAAATCGCAGGAATAAAGTTTAAGAATTGTAGTTCTAGAAACACTGCAAAATGTCGTTGTACGAAAGAGAGAATTGGGATAATTTGTCCACTAGTAGCAGTGTGCAATTGTGAATGTCAACAATACAACAGATAACACTAAAATAATTAATAATTGTCAAGTAGACTGTCACAGTATAAATAAGATAAGCTCGTTTTAAAATCTTGAAGTATATTCATATTGAAGACTTAAAAATAAGAAATTATTTTATATTCATCTGTAAAAATGGTATATGTAGACTTGAGGATTATATGTATAATAAGTTATTTTGCTATTGTATTAGTAGCCGTTTTTGATAATTTTAAAACCAGTGACTCCGGTCGATAACATCGTTTCACGGACACCAAGGAACATACAATGCAAATTAAACAGATTAAAGTATACGCCTTATATGTATGTAAGAAAAGTTAAACTTATTAACAAAATAAACATCAATTTTGAATAAAATAAATAACTAGGGTCCTTAGTGCTTCGATTGCTGAACCCAATAAAATGGACTAGCTGACCATACCGGCATTGTTGCAATAGAGATAGCCAAACCTTTGTGAGCCGTTTGAGATTTATATGACTCGGACGCCGGTCAAGGTTGGTTGAGGCCCGCAGTCCGCAGCTCCGCAGCGTATACCTCGGCTAGTTGGCACGTCACCAGATATTCAATCTAGGCAATGAATTTCGACTCACAAGAAAGTGTCTTTTAGTGGGCGTAAGTGGATTTTTATTTTAGTAACTGCTCAATAAGGAAGAAATTTCTCTAGCCCATGTTGGGTAGAAAAAAGTAAACATTTCTTACTATAATATATTTGAGTAGGACGGAGGACGGTGAACTATTTAAAAAAGAAAATCAACGGAAACGTAAAGGATAATATTGTAAGGACGTCGTATTCGTATGATACATATATTTTTAAGTATCCGGCATTTTAAAGACATCAGGAAAAAGCTATTTGGATGGCGTCGAAAACTAGGCTCGTTAGCAAGACCACGTGGTAATGACGGTTATTTTTCGAGGACGCATCGTAAAAACTAGACTCCAAACTTGTTTTTAAACATTCAGCGTCAACAAGTAACGTGTACGCTGAATATTCATAGTTCGATAACTTAGCATATGTTTTGAATCAAACTCTAAATTCCGAAAATACGTAAAAAGTGAAAGTACTATTAGTCTATATAATAATGTATTCTTACTTCAGCCAATGAATTGTTGTTTTGAGAATCGGAGCCAAGTTGTGAAATATGAAATTGAATATGATGGCAAGTCAGTTAAAGTTAAAATAGTAACTTTAATTGTGAAATAATGGCACGGCCTCCAATGGAATAATTCTGACGTCTTTTATATTGTTATATGAACAAAATGTATTTCATCTATCGCACTAAAAGGTTTTTACATTATCAAGGGTATCAGTTGACGAGGGATCAATGTTTACCTGCGATAATGTCTACGTGGAAGGCAATGTCAATATTAATGTGTATTTTGTGACTATCTAATAACGTATTCATAAATATCAATACTGTTATAATGAAGATATATTTTACCAGTCAACTTTAACATGACTCAGGAAAGAGATTTAATTTCTCTAAAGATAGCTGAGCTATTTTGTTCCAACCTCTGTCATTTAAGTTGTCAATCAAGAGTTCAGGGTTGTTGGGTTCTGCCACATTATCTAATGGCCTTTAGCCGTCAGCCCTCCCTTCGTCATGTAGAAATAGCTCACCTTTAGTAAATATAAAAATATACTCCATCCCGCTGCGCATACTATGTGTATAGGCTCAACAAGTAAAACGAGTACGTTTAGTTTTGTAGGCGATGTTTTTACAACCCGTTATATTACTTATCAATGCGCTATGATGATGTTGCAATCCAACAAGTTTTACAATGTGAAGCGTTGGAAGTTGGAACCCAAAATAAAGATGATTGTGTCAGTTTCAATTGATAATCTCACTACTTTTTAGTATAGGTCGAAGAACATACCGCCTGTCGCGTATACTTTTGGAATTATAAACAGATTACTTGTATAGTGTAAATTAATTACACTTTCTTATCCTCAGCACAACACGCATCGCAATGCACGCAACAGCAATTTCGTGTGTTCTTGGAAAGCTTTTGATCATAAACATCTTGTCAGTATCCGTCAATAAAGTGTAATTTAAATCTGCGGTGGCCGAAGCTTGTGTTCCAGTTAGTATTAACGATCTCTGTCTCGTCTGGTCGTCTCAAAACGATTACATCATCAGAAACTGCATGCACCGTGTTGCTCTTGAATTTATTTTTGTTTTATCTATAAACTGCGTCGGGGTCTCATAAGCCTTTGATGTCGCTCTATTGGGTCTCCTGCGTGATATTTCACGCTTATTAACTACTCATCAAACACATAGAATAATTATATAACATGTTATGACATTGGTATCGTGTAGTCGTAGGATTATTTATTTTGAGACTTCTAATATTATTAGATGTTATAGTGTTTCTAGAGGGCTTGTTTATATAACATCATCCGAGCTTGCTAGTACTAGCTGTGTGTGTGTGTACTGAGGCATATCGTTTTAAGGTTACTCAGCTTCATGACTCATAAGTTTTGTAACGAACACGTTGTATTTATGGCAGTCGCCGGAAACCCTAGGATATAATCATTGAATACCAGGACTCGACTGTTGTCCTCGCTGTTATTATAAGTCTCATGTTGGCCTCAATTGTATTAGATTTATGTATATGTCCGTAACTCTTGATGAATTGTTACGCGTTTGAGATTAACTGTTGTGCTAATTAATCGCGAGTAAGACAAAATATCTTATAAAATTTGGTGTCGAGTTTTGTAATCATTATTTATTGACCCTTTTCCAATAGCAGTGTAACATACTAGTAATATAGAGTATATTACGAGAACCTTGATATCAAAATAAATAATCTCAAACTAATAAGTTTATCAACAACTTTGAACTCCAACAGGCTCACTTCATAAAATTTTCACAACCTCATCATCTTTAATGTTAATTGCTCCCTAACCTCGCTCATAATTACGAGTAGCAAGGATGCCTCTGAAAACTTTCATCATGTCTGGAGTAGTTTGTCTCATGTAGTCATGTTCATTGTTCAAAGGCGTGCCTGTAGTCATTAATGCTTAGGAGACCTCCTTTGTCGCCGCCCACACTGTCTGTCACCAAGGAATGGAACCTTTATTCTTAGGCTTTACACAGAACCAAGCCTTGATGAACTTCGCCTTTTTGTCTTGTGTTTGAAGATTGGAGTGACTTTCTCATTGTTTTCTTGAAGAATCACTTTTGAATTAATTTTAAGTTACGCCTTGATGATGAAAACATGACTACTTAACGTTAGTTAGAGGCTGTTTCCTTATAAAGTGTTAATTTTATGTTCATCTCCATGAATAACAGGTACAATTAACTTATAATATAAATTTTATACCTAATACACATGAAAAAAAAAAGAAATTTTCTCCCAAAGCCTGAAATTAATTTAAAAAAATTCTATAAAATTTATCAACAATCTGTCTGATTGTAGAAACGACCCAGTTCCCCTAAACTACCTATAGTTTATATTCTCAAGAGTGCTTCCATTAACTTTATTAGTAGCAGCATTATCAGTATTTGAAAAAATGAGGTCGGTCAGTATTATATCACGCATTCGCGATATCATTTACAAATTTTACGATATTTTGTTTTTGCCTGTCTCAAGTGGGACAAATTAGATACTGGTGCTAGGTAATTGGTGCGTGTTGATATAAGCATTATTATCTTTGTCGCTTTGACGATTAAGTCAAAAAGATGTGCCTTGTTCTGAATTGTTATTAATAACTGTTTACGTCAGTGTTAGAAGGACTTCCAGTTTTATCATGGCACATCATCTGTAACTATTTGTATTGAAATAATACGCGACGTATTTACTGAGCAGTTCGGATATTCTTATTTACGCATTTATAATTTTATATCCCTTATATCATTTACGTCACTAAGCGACTCGCAACTTATGAATGAAAAGATTTACTCTTTCAACATTCTCATGCGGCTTTCTTTGAACGTGGCGCATCATACAATTATTATATTCTTAACTCCAATTTAACAGCACGTAATGATACTGTCGCTAAAGGAAAATGTTGAAATGATGTTGGAGAAAAAGTTAAACAAAATCAACTGGACAGTTCTCACGAAACTTTTAAGGAGAAACCAGTTTCGGTGCAGTCTTGGCCCATTCATTGTTGACATACATTTTTTGAGGCGGTGTGTGTTGATTCAGTAACAGATATGAAGAATGTATGATAGATAATCTATATCGTTGATATAATCTGTCTTTAGATACCAATCTATATTTATTTCAAAAAAGAAGCAGCACTTTCATTAAATTCAGATATAGTATTTGAATATACCATTCTTGACACTCAGTCTAGTTTCGTACTGGTACAATTTTCTGTAATGGCGTGTTGGAAAAAGTTTGAATTTTTACTTTAACCCACAAAACACGGAATAGAAATTACTGCAAGTATCAGTTTTCTCCACGATATAAATTCTCCACGTTGTTATTTTACAATCCAGTTCACTCCTACTTAGCCGTATTTGGCTCGAGATTTGGGGCGAGTCTTCTCAAAGGCCTGCGGTATTACAAACATTTATCATTTGCACTGACAAACCCCGGCTGTTACAAACACACCCCTTAAAACTTTTAGCAATAGCTTGGGATTAACAAACAAAAAATATTACAAGGAAAATGTCACAGTGTAATATAGCAGACATTTTGGAGCAGAAACGATACTAGTACATACGTTTCAAGATAAGCTTTCGTAGACATGGGGACCCACTTGAGTTGCATAACAGATGTTTTCTATTTACTCAGCTGTTACTATATCTGACAGCCAACAATGGGTAGTTAAGGCCGTTAATAAATCATAATGAATCGAGTTGTACTATCCTAGGATACAAGTGTTCTCAATAACTACTTCAGATTATATTACCATTAGTCGCGGCTTTCGAGTGGATTTGCCCTGTCAAAATCTTCGGTTCCAATCGATTAGCTCTATTAATGCTACCTAATCGATCTCGAAAATCGATTTACAACTGTGAGCTAGGCAACATTATTGTAAACTGGATTATTAAGATTGTCTACAATTATTTTTTGTTCTGAAACCAGTTCTTAAAATGGGCAACGATAAAATCAGAGGTTAAGGTCGGGCGCGTTTAAACTAATCTCGCTTACTTAATAAGTTTCGTAATATAAGCAGCCTTTTTTGCGTGTTACCTTTTTTTAGTATAAACTTATCTTGATTACTTCCATATATTATATACACACTTACATCCGTTGTAGCATTCCTAGGATGACGTTGTATTACTATGCAAGTTGATTCATTTTATAAATTAATATTACTAATAGCTATAATTTAATCGTTTCCTTTGCAATTCTGAACACACGTTTTCTTTGTTTCCGACGCTTCCTTGGATTTATTATCTTATCGCGATGTCTGGTAACTTTTTATGACCGCAAAATGAACTGTACTGATGATTGTTAATAATATTAATAAATAATGTAACAAGATTATTATGTTAATTAAGGGAGTTCAACATGTGCTAAAACTATTATAATTTACGTCGTCTGCTCTGACATACTGATATACTATCACGCTTGTCGTCCCCAAAGGGTTAAGTATCGGCATACTTGATGTACACCCAAATTCACAGGTATGTATCCCTGCGAATATCGTCGAAAACCCAATAACACCATTAGACCAACAAGGTTTTGCTTTGAAATTATACATATTGTACATATTCTTTATAGTCATAAGCTTAACAGCTTACATTAAAGATATTCCAAGCTGATTACAGAGCAGTTATACAGGAGTATCAAGCTCTATGATTACATAGTAATCCGTTCTTATCCTTACGAGTCTTGCCTGCGGTTACCATCAACCGCACTCCGACGCAGTTTTGTGTCAACGAACCTAACTAGTTTACATAGCCTAGAAATTGTTTGTTATTTTTTATTGCGGTTGAACGTAATTTTTTTTAATCTGTGAAGGAATTATTGACATTGACGATGTAGAACTAATTTTAATTTGATTCCCTCTAAATATTTTCTTAATGCTCATTCATAAGACACACCAAAATTGAGTATAGTCTATAATATGTTGCCAGCAGAAAGTTGGCAACGTCGCAAATAGCTGTCACAATTTGTTATCATATTTTTTTCAATAATACTGTATTTAAATTTGTAATATTGCTCGGTATTGCAATAAAATGTTGATAACAATTGCTATAATAGCATTGAACTAGGCGTTCTGCGACAACACCCAATGCTGGGTTATTTTTTAAATTATTTGACTATATCTTGCGATTCAGTGTATCCAATATAATTATTACTTCCCATAATCAATTTTGTAATGCAACGATATTCCATATCAACAAAAATATTGCAACCAATTATATAAAACCTATTTGCGAGATTGCCAAGTTTCTGCTTGCACCCTCCGTTTCAAGATTGTATCTAGTTTTATTTTCTCTAAACATGCTCATTCCAGTTTTATATTGCGGTGTTCATTAAGCGTTAATACACCTGAGATTTTTTATTTTACTTCTTGTACTAAGTCCAATACTATCTGAGTCTGTCATATCTGTTCTTTAGATAATATGTGTTTTAGTTTCATTCACCCCAGTGGCGTTAGAAAAGATATGGCTTTAGTTTATTATACAAATAGAACCAAGTCATATTTTTAAGGCTTAAGCACATACGTTACCCCCAGGCAATAACTTATTATTTATTATACTTATATTAACTAAACCATTCCAAGAACTTTCACGGGTGTCATTACTTAAGTCGTAAAATGCGGTCGCACTTAGTGAGGAAAATATTTCATCCCCCCTGATATTATGAGCTGAAGTATTAGTTTCATTCTCCTTAGAAGTTGTAAATGCTCTGCTATGGTTTCATAAGGCGATTATTTTTACGAAAGAATTACTGAGAAACTTGGTTGTAGACGGACAATGTGAAGGTAAATCCAATCTGGAGTAAGTTCTTTAGGTTCCAAAAATAGAACTGCTTAGAATAATTAGATTCTGATAAATATGCTGGTAAAGTATCTAGAAGCAAGATCGAAGATACTGTTTTAATAAAACCAAATCTTTATTAAATGCCACCTACGATGATTCTGTGCTCCATATAATTTCAAACGTGATTAAAATACAATTGCTAAACTGAGATTTTTTTCTTTGTTTCAGATTTATCAAAAAACCGATTCAGTGAATTACCAGATGAACTTACATCGTATGTTTTTTTAGAAAAGTTACTGCTGTCACAAAATATCATCAGAACTGTACCAAATGCGGTCGGTGGTCTCCAGTCACTCACATATTTAGATTTAAGGTAAGTCAAACACATTATTTAATAACAAACTTTAATATAAAAATTTGGAATGTAACTTAATATAGTTTAGTCTTGTTTGTATTAGAATATAAAATAAAACGTTTATTCTACTTATGACTGAGATAATTATCACAATTCAACTAAATCAACTTATGCTCTCTAACTGTATTATAATTCGCGTTTTGCAGCACCTGCATGAGTTCCATTTTCACGTTCAAACGAAATTCTTCTGGTACGGTCTTGAAATGTGGCAAAAGTGACAACAAAAACATTCTATCAGGGTCATCATTTTCGGTTTTGAGTTGTGCATCAACATTTGCGAAAGCGAATTCATCTATTGGTGGTTTGCTAGTTTTGGCAATTTTTGCTGGACGTACAGTATCAGTGCCATCGTTAGAATAATCTCTGGAATCATCATGAGTTACATCAAAGGTGGTATTATTACCATTATCTTCATCAGAAGTTTCCTCGTCTTTTACTAATTTCAATTTCTTCTTCGATCTCCATACCCTCTTCTTTTTTGTTGTTTTCACTTCATCTGAATCGCTTGTACCTTCAGGATCTTCTTTGCGGGGTAGATCTTGGTCTTTTAATAGGAATTGCAGCTGTCTGCAGTAAATGTACGGTTTCTTAGTTCTATTTGGATGAGCCATGTACTTCTGAAAGCAATCCCGGATACTCTTCCATTTCTTTTGTAGTTGGATTTCTGAAATAATAATTATTTTAATTTAATCAGCATGGTAATGTGATGTTTAATTCAGAAGGGGTCATACTTGTTTTATTTTCAGAAGTAATCAAACACTTAAGGATTGAAAATGTATATTTGCAAAATATTATCATAGTTACTGTAGCAGTCTATACCTACTCAAATGTTTGATGAGTTTCGACATTTAATATTATTAAATTTCAGGACACCTAGAGGCATCAAATTGATATTTCAAACATAAAATGGTCCAAAAATTTATTGGTTTTGGTCAGACTTGTAACGCCATCTATCGAAGAATCTTAACAACAAAACTTTAAAAACAAACTTTTGTTTACACTGCGTCGCTCGTATCGTGTGATGATTACATTAAACCCAGGGTATTCAACATAACCTGCAAATATTTAAACATTAACACAATAAACAAAGTTCAATAAAACTTACCAAGTTCTCTCATTTCACTCTTGGAAACCTTGACATCTGTATTTATCAGTTCACTAACCACTTCATTCCAAAGTTTGTACCTCATATTTTTCGCTCGGTATTCCGCATCCTCGTAGTCCCATATGCCAGGACGCTTCCTGACTTCTTCAATGAGCCTTTCAGGGTCGTATTCAAACTGCATGGTGACGCAAAGCAATGCTCGCAGCTACAAACTTGCATGGGTCGTACACACGGGCGGGCGCGCGGCGACCGACTGGCGTGCGGCGGGGGAACGCGGCGGTAACGCTCCAAGATGGCCGGCTCGAACTAGGGTGAATAGGTTTATCAGACACGATAAAGGACTATATTTAGCACTAATGTTTTTAGAAACTGAAATAAGGAAAATTACCTAACTTAACTATACCCAACTTGGTTGGAAGCTATTGTTAATGGGAACACAGTCTGTATTTAATGTTAGGAACAAACCATACTAACGGTATGTTGATTTAGAAATAAAAATATGATGATTTTTTAATCGCTTCGTAAAATGATTTTTTTGAACCTTGCATTCATTAAATGAATGCAAGGTACGTAAAGATTTTACTGTAAATCAGAGCGGAGATTAAGCCTGGATAGGAAAATTAAATTATTATTATTTAACGAAGTGACATAATTAGCACACGTACTAGCCAAAGAAAAAAAGAACATAACTAAAATCAAACAGACAATCAGATACTCCGGGAAATGATAAACTCGCGGGTTCGCGGGTTGAAAAGGCGGGATAAAACCAAATAAGTTATTAGTCCGGAGTCCTGAAAATTTAAGTTTGGTTACCGTAGCGGCTACGCCCGAGTTGTATTGAGCGGCGCGCGGCGGCTTCGCTGCGAGGGGGAAACGCGCGGGTTTGTGGCGACCACCCGTCGAACTAACGCCAACAGCAACCGCACGATTTTATTTTCTATCCTGTATTTTTTTTTGTATAAATTAGGTGCTGACCCGCTTTGCCTTCGCTCTTCGTTTTTTAGCTTTGACGTTTTTGGCATTAGCTTGACATAAAATTTCTGGCCAGTCACAACATTATTTTTAAGTATTTACAACAACCTTTTTTGGTAGACGGCTCGGCGCTCGACTCTTTGACAACTACAAGTATACCTAAGGCCTCAGATTTTTAAATAAACTCTATTTTTTTTACTTATTTTTGAAACGTAATTTTACTGTTTGTGCCCACAAATAAAACTGCAAAATATATTCGGGCTTAAATTTGGACAGCAGTCCCAAATTATAATTGCCAATTAAAACAGGGACTTATTACAAATCTACAAAAATATAGAACAAATTAGTACAATGAAAAGTATTATTATTATATTATAAACTAATAACGATTATATATCACTTTGAACGATTGATCGTACCATCGATAAATGTAGTAAAAATGGAATAAAAAATCTTAAAAGTTATCAATCGATGCATCTAGTTCAAATACGGATGCAATTTCATCGAATCACTCGAGGTCAATGTCAAACGACAAACACAAACCGTTTGCCCCCAAATCGATATTATAACCAATTGATTCATCTCTCTGTATACAAACAAGCCGGCTAGACACGATGCTTTGACAGCTGGTTGAGTTTACTAACAAGATAATAGCTGGAGAAACAAGAGGTCGAGTCAAGGGCACGTCGGGTGCTCTCGAGCTTAATACGAAAATAGAACATGTAGTGCTCAGATGTGCCAGAGAGGGTGTTATACTAAAATAATATGCAAATCCTAATTGCCCTACTCCTAAGCCAAATTTGCGAGATGCATCTGTCAGCTGTCCCCAGCTTCAAAGCGATTCCATGCAGATGACATGGCATGTTGCACTTGCTTCGTAGAATATGTTATTACACACTACGCACCATATAAGACAAATATTATTGTATTATGTTATGTAGGTAGGTTCTGAAATAAGTAAAAGAGATTTTGATTTATTTTTCAAATTAGAAGATAGTATATACCATTTAAGTGTGTTTTTGGACATTATGAAAGGAGACCAAATATTATATAGTATGTTAGATAGGGCCAATCAATTATTATTATTCCTAGGCATTAAAAAACTGTATTACCTTATTCTGATGAAAAAAAAAAGCTTGTTATATTGGGTCTCGGATGTCACAGTCCACATTTCAGGCTCCGAGAATAATTTATGTGTAGTTTTTTCACTACTTAACAGGATCGTGAGCAGACTTTTTAATTTTGTAGACGAATTTTATAAGTTTAGTTATAAATTTTTTCTACTAATACCAAATGTGGACGTGTATTTACGACTATTCAGCATTATGAACATAAAGACGTGCCTCCCACAAATAGCAACAACGCCGAACAATTCAGAAAATGAATGTAATTAATAGCTTTGGTTGGAAATAGCTCTGTTTTATCCGCGGACAGTGAGCTCGCCTTTTATAGCTTCTTTTTTATTATCTTTGCTCAGCTACTTATGACTCGGGAAAGTAGAATGCGTTTCTTTCGTACGATATTCCACTTTGAACTTTATTTATTCTTTGAACTTTGATTATTTATTTTGTTTTAGGTTCGCTATTGCTATTATTGGTAGTTTGATTTCGATCGCAATTGATTATTTTAGGGTTTCGTACGAAGTGAAGTACTTCGTACGAAACCCTAAAATAATCAATTGCAAGGAAAAACAGACCAAATCCCTTGTAGGATGACTTTGTCCTTTCTCTGTCCGTCTAAAGGTTCTCAAGAATGTGTGGACGCTTCCAAGTTGAAATTGTATATCAAATATTTAATGAAACCTGCGGTACCTTAGAGCTTTTACGAAGTCAAGTTTCTATAAAATTACAAATAAAACGTACTACGAATAACGATAATCAAAATCTATACGGTGCTTCTTGCTCACCTAAAATCATATATTTTTTAATAAATATTAAATCATTGATATGCGCTCGAAAAACATTTTAATTAATAACACAAAAAACTTTCCCCTTCACATGTTTTCCTTATCAATACTAACGGTAGTCACGCGATATCTTATCAAGAGCCGTTGCATACACTAATGTTGCGTTCATTATGTCATGGCTTTGAGATACCGTAATTTATAACATTTTGTGAGAACAAAATGTTGTATGTATTAAAAATTAACATAAAATAATTATGTATTAGGTAATAGGCAATATTCTTGAAAATTAAAAAACCAGTCACAGCACTAGTAGCAAATTTTAGTAAATAAGAAAAGAAAAGTAATCAAAATACCAGTATTTCAGGGCAGTTGGATAATTGGGATCAGTTTAAAAACCAAGTATGTCCAAATTGGAACAGCGCGTAATAATGGCAACATCAAATTGCTACTTGACATCAATCAGAAACCTAACGTCTTCTATTGTTTCATCAACATAAAAGATCAATATCATCTGAATCACGTTTTTATGGTAATAAAAATCATCTTTATTCCCTCATAATAAGAGCTATTGGTACAAAGTTCAGTAGGCGAGGTCGATGACCTGAGATGTCACGGCCACGTCGGTAGAATGACACGTGGGTAAAACGATAACTGAAGATAACAAGAGAGCCGTTACTGTGTTAAATGTAACAACTATGTGGAACTTTTCTGTATATTTTTTTAAGAATAATGGAATCAGGTGATAATAATAATTGATATTATGTAATTTCATCACTCGCATTAAAATTTTCTGAATTCCTGAAATATGTATCCGGTTGTTTTTTCTTTTCTTTAGATGGGTTTTCTCAGTCCAGTTTTAACAAAATACTTCCTATTTTAGTCCTAAACTAATAAGGAAAAGATCCGTAACTGAACTTAAATTTTACAATAGCTTTTGGCTTCATAATGTAGCGTTCTTAGTACTGGGTGAAAAGGGTGTTAAATGTTTTCGTCCAACAATATCCAGTTGAACTTGTTTTGATTAGGCTCCGTTTATATTTGGCATAAGGCAGGTGAGCTTACCAGCTGCCGTCTGACGCCATATTTTGCATGTTCCCTTTATCAGAAAGTCTTTCACGATACCCATTGCCTTAATAAAACCTGTTGCGATTTATGCCTAATTCGACTTCCCCCTAGCTTGATTTTTATTAATTTACCTTTTGATTCCTTTGCTAATCGCTGTCATTAGTTGCTAATAAAATACTCTACTGTCTCCCATAAAACCATTCAGTTCTTAATTATGACTAATGTTCAATTCAAGCATAAAATTGATAAACGACATTGGCGATTTAATTGGCGCAATTTTCTATCTATGTTTGGATTTCGACCTCAAACAAAAACACCATATCTGCTTTCTTTTTGCGAACATAAAATTGACACAATACATGAGACAATAACCGCGTGTCGTTACTTACTCATTAGTCTTGTTTATAAACAGTTTATACTCGGAACAAGGCGGACACCCAACAAAACTGTTGTTCCTCTTCTATGAAATCACAGCTGTCATAACACAAACGGTTGTCTCCATTGTTGCATATATAACAGTTTTCACAGTTTATTTGTAAATGGTTGAAGGTTTACGGGTCAGTTGTGTAACTGCTGTATAAATAAATTTATGTCGACAGTTTTCTTAGATTTCAGATGCTGCTTATTTTCTGTCCCTTGAAGCCTATTTTAGATTAACATCATTGTCATCAAACCATCGTATGTATAATTGCTAAGCTATTACGGTCTGTTATTTAAAAGTTACTTATTTTCGAAAGGACATAACAATTAAAAACTCTATTGTAGGTCTCGCACTTTCAATAAGTAACATCCTATTCCAAGGAGTTCCATTTTCGTATTCCTTTTCTAGAATCCATTAGAATCGCTTTTTAATTTATTTTTTGCTCCAAGGTTAGGTATTTATATTGTTCATGCCCAATGTTTTAACAAAATTTACTGAATTGGCAACACTGTCATTAAACCACCAGCTGAGCGTAACTTACGCATTGTGATCGCGGTTCGTCGCACGCGCACGCACCATGACGCCCGATCAGTCCGCGCATGCGCATGACACACGTAGGCTTTCGAAAATGGAACATGTGCACCAAATGTGCAGTACAATAGCGAGACTCGAAAGAGTGCTATTGTGCAACTTAATTGGGCAGATACGATAAAACCTGTTAATAGTTTATGTATCTTTTCTATTTCTATGCACGTATATACCTCGTTTCATCTGCGGTATTAGTTTACTACTCAGTAAATCCAGTAGTTGTTTTTTTGCATATTCTAAGTTATTTGGCTATAATAAAATCGCTTTTCCTGAATGAAAGTAAAATTATACAATACAGTGTTCCGAGTTTTCTCTAATGTCGGAACAAATAGTGATACGCTTATCGATTAGCATCATTTCCGATCGAGTTAGTAAAGCTTTTGCGGTGATCGATTTACGCGGTAATTTCTACGCCAATAAATTTAACCATTATAGCACTTAGCACCTTTTCTATTTCGTCGTATATTATCTTGATATAGGTACGCTATGAAAAAGGATGAAATTAATGAATGTATGTCTAAAAATGATTAAAAATATAGATGGAATTGGAAAATAATAAAAGGAAGTAATGAGGTGAAGGCTAACAGGTATGAAAGTCAGAAAAGGACACCCTGTGCTCTTCTGATCCCAAATAAATCTGAATCTGGGCAGGGAAAGGAGGAGGAGTTACATTTTTATTCAGCGGTAAATAAATAAATTTGAGATAGGATAAATTTAGCCACAGTAATAATACCTAGCCAGGTCCGCTAGGAATATTATAAGTGGATCCATCGAAGATTTGTAGCAACTATTAACTGACTGTAATATAGGCATATCTCATCATGTGTTCCTGGCACCCCAGTGTGAACAAATCGATATAATATCGACCTTGAACCGTCGGTGCGGAACACGCAAATTATTTGCGCTAAATTGTTAGGGGAAGCCATGTGGGGCCCTCAATGTCGTTTCGCGCGTAGTTATGTTACGGCGTGGGAGACTAGGGAAGATTTATAAATTGTATTGAGCGAAAATTCAGCTAGCAATTTTGTAAAATATTTTCCTAGTACCTATCTCTTTGGCTGCCATAACTCGAACTAGTAATGTCTAGTATCAGATTTGCCATATTTAATAAAACCACGAGTGTCATAAAATCTATTTCCAGAAAAAATCAGAAAGGCTTTTATCTACCCAACCCTGATGAGTAGTCTATCTATGGAACCTAATTAAAATATCTTAAAACTACTGAAGTTGTTTTTTCTGCTTGAGTAGTCAAACTGAAGTAACTTTTAGCCTTAAACTTATATACATACTAGGACTACTATACTACATATATGTTACAATATATTCATGTAAGATTCCCACAATTGATTTGAAAATTTTATGTTTGGAACCTTGACGATAAAATTTGATAGTTATTTTATATCTCTGACATTTTGAAACAGACTTAACTTTATGATTTATTATTTTGTATAGGTACAGACAAAACGAACACGAAATATAGAAATACAAATGTTTTTAAACAAAGGCAAAACCTACAAAAACTTAACAGTTGACCCAGATTTACACATAATATTTCAGCTCCTATACAAACTAAGATTTCGCCCCCAATGTCTAAATAATTAAGTTGGTAGAAGGCACCCCTTGCCTTGTTAGGTTTAGGAGTAGGGGACGTCCCTCGCAATAACGGCTCCGAGCAAATGTTATCATTGTGACTAATTTGACGAAGGTGTGTTTTCAGACTTTGAGGATACGACAGTTAACACCTCCAAATTGCTCTCATCCGTAAATATTGCTTAGACGTCAAGTTTGACAAATTCGTTATTGCGTTTTTCAAGTGATACGTTTCTTTTGAAGTAACTCGCGACCTAAAGAAAGTTCTTTACACGGAAACTTGGGACTGAGGGACGAACTTGATGAGTGGAATAAACTGCCAATTTTTACACATACTACGCCATCCCTATAATAAATTCAGACCACGGATCAGAAAGTGAAAGATCGGATGGTGTCCATTTTGTTTCTGCTTCAGTGAGTGCCACTAATCTGTCTTATAAGATGTAAGTACATGCAAAGTTCTTAGTGACTTTTTTATATACGCTATATTAGAATTATTTGAGCTTTTGTGCTACATCTTCGGTTGCTTCGTCACCTACTATCAGGTGAGATGTTGTCAAACGCGCTCAATTTTTTATTAAAGTCCAGTTATCAAATTCAAAGTTAGTAAAAAGTTATTATGAGCTGCTGCCGTTGTCTTAGTTTGCTACAAATTACGCGTAGCAAACTACCGTACCATGCGTTACATTAAATTAACAGTTTTTTTAAGGAATAAATTAGTCACAGTCCTCGGATATTACGGGTTACGAGCGTTGTTTCAGTCGTAGTCATCATAATAATGTATTTTTTTTTAACTTAAAATGTTCTCTTGATGGTAAAACGCTTCAATAACTTCTTGAACAAACAAATACTTCTGACATAAAATACGGCTTAGATCTTGTGATCATGTTTTTAATCGACAAACTGCTATAGACCACTGTTTACCATTTTATTATAATTTTTAACCATAACGTTCCAAAGGCGTCTGCCAGAAATGATCGCACATACAGCAAAAATGAAAGAAAGTATATGAAGTGTTATGTATTCGATTAATTGCGACGGATCATATCTATTAAATTACCAGTACTACGTAACTATTCTTTAAATCTGTAATCTATACTTTAAAAAGTCGTTTGTGTTTTATAACGTAAGAGGTAAAATATAACCTATAATAAAACCCAAAAACAATTCAATTGGATTACCTAAGGGGTTTGGCAACCATTTAGTCAAAATACAAATCTATACACATACAGTAGTAATTATGGTCATCCTTATTCCACGTTATAACGGGTACGGGTTAATCGCGTTTAATACCCGCTATAATGTATAGTTATTACGAAACGCGATAATTTAAAAGTGTATCTTGTTTGTATCTGTTCTGGTAAGCTTAACTACCTACTTATTGCAGGTACCCAGACGTAAAATTTTCAGCATTGCATGTAACAGATAGACTGACACCTGGGTTCCACTCTAAATAATTCACTACAAATGTCAAACCTAAATGTAATATTACTGCCTATTCATTGCACTAAGATACAGGAGTTATCGAGAAAGTATGTTTACATTGCAATCGTATGACAGTCTTCGTATTCTTGTTTCTGGAGAAACTGTCACGTTGCCATTTATGGTGGTCCGATAACGGTCGTATCTCGCTGACGGAGCGATATTGTGGTACGAATGTTTTGCTACCTCGCCGGTACCAGAAGAACAAGTCTGTTTACATCCAGACTAAATTTTTAAAGGACGTATAATATAGAAATGTAGAAAATAGGTTGCATGTGTAACCGTAGTAGGATATGAAAGTACCTACGTATTTTTATGGAATAAATAAAGTTGTGAAAATATGCAATATTCAACTTTTCAGAAGTGGAAACAGAATAAAAAATACTTATTTGGATTATAATTAATTTAACCTTTGAAGGTACATAATGGTTGATTACTTAGGTTTTATAATATTTACCTACATAATTAAATCAACTAAATCCAAAACGGTATATTGCAATAGACGCGCAAAAAAAACCCCAACCCTAACAAAAACCCCAAGAGTAAAAGACTAAATAAACAAGGAATTCCAGATCTCGTTTGTATTGCAAATTGGGTTACCCAATCCATTGATGCTCCAACTCCGCAAATGAATACCAAAAACACGAGAATACAGAAATAAATGTCTTCCCAAGATACGACTATCGTTTATTATGGCTAGTGATGCTCTATCCTAGTTCGTTGATCCCATTCTACGTTCTTTATGTCGGTCTGTTTATTGGATTGTTTACGTCATCCTATACAATTATCGTCCCTGCTGCTAGATATGGGGCATTCTCATTTTGTCATGTTATGATGTCAAACTTTTTCCACCACAGTTAGTCTACAGTTCGTAAATGCTGTGGTGCACTGACCTGGCATCTATTTATTGATTCTTAGTTGCAGAATTCAATCCTGTTTGAGCAACAACGTGTCTAGGCGTCTAGACGGCATAAAAGTATATAGATGGAGGTAACTTCAATATTGGATGTAGGATAAGACTTTGTTTTTGAGTCAGTCTGGTTTGTTTTGCTGCTGTCTCTTTCAAATACGTCTGTTTTGGTTGAAGATAATTTATTCTGACCGGAATTGGGAAACTTTATTGCATTCCTCATGGAATTTACTACTATTATGAAATATTATGCCACGATATTGTTTTTGTTACGATATTTGTTGACTAAAGATTATGAAAGCTAGAAAATGAATAAGAAATTGAAGATATCATCCCGTTGTATATTGAAACAGCTGTTTCCCTTCTGGCTAAGAATATTACAGATTTAGGATAGCTTTATATTTAGATACAGATAACCGTGTTCCGACTCCGTGGGCGGCCCTAAATATAATCATCGTTTACACACATAATCTAATCTGCATACTAAATTATCAGTTAAACTTTCCCCATGCACTTAGTAATCCAATAATTTATTTTACGTTAAAACCTGTTATATCCCGCTCTGTAATAAAACAGGAAGTGCTTATACGAACATTTTTACACCAATGTTTACTAGTTCTCTTGGCACGAACTCCAAAACTATTAGGTTAGGCGACGACCGATTTATGTTTCGACCGTTCTAATTACAAGCAATCCCATCTTAAAGTAGGTTTGATGGGGGTAAAAATAGCCGTTTAGTGATGTATCGATTGGGTGCATTTGTTTATGTTCGCGTTCATTGACTCTTAAGATTTTAAGACTCTTATATTATTATGTCCGAACTCACACATTGTGATGTAAGAAAAAAAATTGAAGATAGAAAATAGAGTGTAATTGAACGGCAGTAAAGTATATTGTAGTTAACACGCAAATCTTCATCGGTTCGGCAGCATTCTAGTTGGTATATTTTACACATAGCTTCTGGTTTATTAAAGGTAGATGTGATAAGTGTTGTGATGTGTGCCAACGTAATCGAAAATTATTAAAATTCTGTGCTTTTGTACTTACAGCCATTTCCATTCTCAAATCATGTTTACGCTTCATAGTTAAAATTAACTTATCTTTTTCCCTTGTTCACAGTTCAAACCAACTCACAGAATTACCGCGTGAAGTATGCCAGATGCCGCTTCAAGTGCTCTTAGTTCCCGACAATATGCTAAGCACGTTACCGAAGGAGATAGGCAAGATGACCTCGTTGGCGGAGCTGGACGCGTCCAACAACAGGCTGACGCAAGTGCCCATGACTCTTGGGGATTGCGCCGGCCTGAGGGCGCTCGACCTCAGCAATAATCAGCTGGGACTGCTGCCCTTACGTGAGTTCAAATGTTTTATGTTGAAATCGAACGTGTGTAGCCATAGACTACAACTAAACAAAGACATTACGACAGAATAGATGAGTTGGATCTAAATATAGATGGTGTTAGAAATGCAGATTATGTTGCGCACGCGCATAACGTGTCATAAAATTATTGATCGACACTTGAGCGCAATAATGCTCCTTTATTATATTTTAGATGCATTTAACTTACTTTAGGTTATGCACATTAACTGTGATGGCAAAATATATCTTCAGCAGCTGGTCTTCTTTCGCATAATACACAAATGTCTTGTTTTCTTTTTTGGTTTTATTTTCATCATATTTATATGTATTACTAAAATTTTTACACAATCATAGCGGACTCATTGCACAAACAAAACTAAAAACTAAGCATCATGTACACTTCCTACTCTAAAACATAATACACTTTCTACATTTATAAACAATTTACGCCAGACTATATAACTTCTATATATTTTTCCATACACAATTTTTATATTTATTTATGAAATATTTGTTTGTTTGAATGCCATATATTGTAATAATAATAAGTTTTATAAGACTGCGTCTCTCGTTTGACGTCTCTCTTTATTTGTCATAGACAAATGTAGTGGAGGCGCGGATGAGTCGTTGCGGAAGCGGCACAGATTATGCACTCTAAATAGGTATTTCATTTTATTTGTTATATATCTAAGTAATTACAATATACATTTTTTCTACAGTTACTCTCTACACCAGTGCACTTGTATCGCGATGGCATGGTTCTTTATATTGTTTTATATTATTTTATTTTACTATACTGACTGTCCCAGACCACATCAGCGGGCCCTATCAGAATATCAGCGCTGCAGCTAAATTGCTTGCTGCAGCATAGTGCTGAGATAGGGACCTTTTCTGACATCGCACACTTGGTTAATTTTAGAACTAGGTACCAAAATTAATTGTTTGTGTCTTGCCTTGTTTTGTGATTGTCAGAATAAATTTTCTTTCTTTCTTCTTTCTTTCTTTCTTTCTTTCATTTATTAATTTATAAATTCCCTTAATAGTATATTTCTTCCCTAAACTAACGTTTACTCATAATTTTAATTGAGTATTTCTTCTCTTAAGGTCGTTTAAAATTCAACGCTACAACACAATTTGCATCGTCTCCGTTTAATTGTATCGATAACATAATAATTGCCATCGTTAGCCACGGTGTGCGCGCTACCGTTGTTACGGCATCGTAAAACCCATACGTCTGAGCAAATAGTCTGAAGAAAACATTGGTGGCCTAGTTATATTATGTGTTGATAACGGGTCGAAAACAGTAAGGGTAATATTACACTCACCAGTGCACGATTTAACTGAGCAAAAAGGTGTTTGTTTGTAAGTTTCGAGAATTCATGGTTGAGATTCGGAACTGAGCGAAAAGGAGTGTTTGTAAGTGTACCTATAGAATTCATGACTCAGGTCTGGTCTAAAACCCGTTCCCGTTATAAAATTATCCGTTAATTATATTGTTCTATGTGAAAACAAAAAAAAACTGACTTTCTTAAAACTGTGTAAACAAACTGACTCTGTGAGGGTATCTATATAAGAATTATAAAATATAATACCATTATACAACAAGGAGGTGGCGGTTAGTATCCAGTCGTAGCCTTGCATTAACGCGTTTGTTTATCTACGGAAACCAAAGTAGTTTTAAGTAATGGAGTGTATTAAGTGGCTGAATTAATTTTGATTTGTTTGCGTTGCTCTCTAAGTAGCGCTTTGATCTTCATAAGAGCTATTTAAGATACGCAATTTTGTTGGTAATTTGTTGTTCTAATAGCAAACAAACAATCACATACTATGTGAATTTTAGGTAGCGTTACAGCTACTACAAATCATGAACTACTTCTGCTCAACTAAAAAAAACTATGTTAAAAATCGCGAAGTAAGAATCTGTTGATCCATACAAAAATATTGTTCTCAATGAAATGTATGAATTAAATCGACGATTTCTCTCTTCTCTGGTCTCTTAGTAAAAGTACAGAATGATGAGCAGAGTTCAAGGTTTGGTCTTACAAAAATACGAACATGATGACGTCATACAAAAATGTTGTGAATTGATTGACGCGCCTGTACTATTTCTATATTTGTCAACTTTAAAGACCTTCATATACACTATACCTATATCAGATAACTATTTCGTAAATATTATTTAACACTGAAATCTTTATGTACTCCTCTCAAACAGAACTTTGTTCTAACTTTTCTGTACTGTTTTAATTTTCAGAGATCACGTACCTCAGGCTGGAACACCTGGATGTGAGCTGTAACTGCATATCATCACTACCCCTGGAACTCCGCAACATGAACACATTAGTTACCCTTAATTTGGACAACAATCCCCTCGTATCACCACCCACCACTGTAAGATACTAGATTGTTTGTTAAAATAGTTTTTATAGCATTAATTTAGGCCCGCGACTTCGTCTGCTTAAAAGTATTAATTTTATTCAACCTGCTTTTTCATCAACATTATTTATTTCTTACCTTCCTTTTTAAGAAAGTAATGATTCTGCATACACTTCCACTCCTCATTTTCGCCCTTTTAAGGGGTGCAATTCGGGATAAAAATTACTTTATGTCCTTTTCCGGGACTCAAACTATCTCCTTACAGACACACGCATTTAAAATATTTGTATGGAAGTAAGTATGGATATTCATGCTAATACGTGCTATATATCCTGTATGAAAATGTAACGTTAAAAAGTTATAAAGATAAATGCAATGTACCCATTTTATAAATACTAAATATGTTACCGTTTAGTTCATCGATGTTTCTATAAAAAACATCATTCCACTTTCCCTTGGGTTTTATGACTCGCGTGGAATGCAAAGATGCTAGATCATATTTCTCTTTTCGATCAGCGAGAGTATGAAAATGAATGAAGCAAATAAACACTATTTGCATTTACCTCTGTCAGTGTTGTTATAGTTCCTGCTATAATTAGTTTTGATAACACCACATCATTAACCCACTTTTTAACTACGGTTAAGTTATGATTAAAAGGGCCGTCTAGTTGGTAGCAGGTGAAGGAGGGGTGTGACATTCACTTGTCTATGGATCCTTAATGCTTTATTATGCCTTGATTTCTTGTATCTTTGGGTGGGCGAATTTTGGGGTGAATTAAAACTAAATTACTAGCTAGAGAGAATTTTAAAATAGTTCAATACAATAAAATAAAAAGAAGACAGAAGATTGGTAACAATTTATAGATGATTTGTGAAGTAAGTGATGAGAAATGTGACTATAAAAACATGAAAGTAATAGACACAAAATATCTGTGTTCTACCATTTTATATTTCCGGCAATTTCTGTCACAGTTGTGAGATTCAGGACCGGTATCCACCTTAGCGCAGAGGAGAGAAGACGTGAAGATATGTTTTAAATAACCAATCAGATATCGTTGCGATGAGTAGATGTGGAAATAACGATATATATCTCTTCACGTCTCCTCTACGCTTTGGTGGATACTTCGCCTTAGTTTAGCCTTAGTTACGTTACATACGTCACTGGGAAGTTTCCGGGTTCACCGCGAGCTAGTTTTGTGAAATACATGTTACCATGTCCAACATAGCCTGGCACTTCTATATTATTATTGTGGGTGGCTATGATTTATAACGGTCTTTGAAGGATTTTTCCTGTTGTATGTGTCAACATGCATGTAATTAATAGGTTGACACCTATTAATGCACTTACATGCAAGAGCATTTGTTGTTTTACAAATACAATCATTGTACAATTAATTTAATGATATTCTTTTTATTTGCTTCAGTTGCATGTATTTGTATAACGTAATCTTCAAAAGAAAAAAAACATAGCATTATATATACATAATTATTCGTAAGACAACTGAGACTGACAGCTTAACGTGTATTAAGAAGCCTGACCTTAGCAATGTGGCCTTACATATCGATTTACCAGCGTAGATATACTTAACCACGTATAAATATCATTTGTCATTCAATTTCTAGATATGCATGCGCGGGCGCGTGCACATATTCAAGTACCTAGAAAACATGGCGAACAAAGACTCGTTACCGGCTCACAGACGAATAGACGAGACACGACGGTCGACCAAACACAGCTCCTACATCAGCAACACGCCGAACCAGAGCACGACCCATCAGATAACTTCGGGCAACGCCACCATAGACTGCTTGAGGCATAAACCGAGGCACGTGGTCGATAGTGGCTACAGCACCGATGGTGTCGATAAGAGGTGGTCGAATGATGGTAAGTTTGATATATTACGGAGGTTTATTATGAGGATTATTATTAAAAAAAAGTTTTCTTTCTTCTTTCTTTATATCATATCCACCAATTATGGGAGCTAAGCTAACTGAACGACGTAATGATGTGATGGAATGGTGGTCTCATGGGGTCGTCACTATGCTTTGCTGGGATCTTCGGGTTTACCAGCTACCAAGTTTCGCATGGTTGGCATAGTTTAGCTCTGTATTTTCCTGTGTGTGAAAACGGACTGTTCGGTACGCTTCGTTGCTACTATGACAGGGAGCCCTATAAAGTTCTAGAGGGTAAGTGAAATCCGCACTAGACTTAATGACAGAGATACGTCCACAATCTACCACATTAGATTGTGTGACGTCATTATGATAGAAAGACCGTGCCCAGTAGTGGGACTAAATGACTTATGCCAATAAAAGTCCGATTGGGCGTCAATACGTCGGATTATCTTTAGTTACAACTATAATTATCCACATTGGCTCGATTTTAAAACTGCGGTATTTATTCTAACGAGTTCGTACGCTTTTAAAAGTAAAGGTTTTGATAAACAACACACGTAATTTATGTAATACCGTACTTACATTTCTCACTAAAGGAACATTCTCATTCACCTTTGGTATACACACAGTTAACGGCCCATTCTAGATGTCAAGCATCCTTAATGACTGCTGGCATTCATAAATGTCTCCCGACCATAAAATATGAATGACGCGCATATAAACTTTTTTATGTCCGGAAATAGGAACAGGCTAAAATTAAGTCTCTTCAACCCATTTGGGACAGTTTTTATTACCCGCTGTTCGTACAATGACAGTTTTTAGGTGAAGCAATCATTTCTTACGTCATTGTTTTACCAAATAGGTTATGGCCTAAAAAGGAATCAGTACTCGTAACAATAAGCCTGTGTACATTCTCAATGCCAGGAATAAAGGTTTATACTAGAAGAAACAACGCAAGCCCGTATGTTATTAAATTGTGTTAAAACTTTTCATAGAAGGAACTACATATGTATATTATAGAAGCCATCAGTGATAAGACAAATAGGGAAAGAAAAAATAAATATTGAATCACGATTTAATCAAGTATTGTATACATCGCTTGCATCGATACATAGGTTCTTTCCACTATTGCCCAAGAATCGGATTCCAAATCCGGACACAGTACGGTTGAGTCTTTGCACCTGCAAAACAAATTGAAGCCCATATTGAAACTATAAGGTTTTCCATCAACAGGAGGTGGCGAGGCGGGTGGAGGAGGCGGCAGTGGACGATCAACTCCAAGCACACCATCCACCTTATCCCCCGGAGCAGCACTTTCGAGGGCACAGTCACTATCCAGCGAAACACCGCTTGCGCCCCTTACACCTCTGCTCTCCGGGTATGTTGAATATATTTTACTTAATTTCTAGTGTCACCAGAATATATAATAACTTTTTGATTTTTTAAATAGTTGTGATTTTTATAAGGACACCGTTGTTGGGGAATAGTTAACCAAATGTTAGTGATCTCTTTAGTAGAGATTAACATAGAACGATCATATCTACTGAAATTAAGGAATTTTAATTTGTTTGTCTCTGTTTTAATTAGATTCAGTGAGTTTTTCATACATTTTGATTTTATTATAACTGTGTGTGTAGTCCTGCAGATGCTTATCTATATTTTATTTTTTCGCATTGCCCGAAACAGAGGTAAAAGTTAAACTATACTCTTCTTTTCACAGCCATTATCACCCTGTCCTCTGTCTCATTTTTCTACAACGACATCAATCTCATACCAGACACATCAGAATAGGTGTGCCTCTTTTATATTTTGCCACAAAGTACTGAATTCTTATGAAAGTATTTATATACTAAAGTCAACTATGTACTTAGTTAATTATGAAAGAATTCAATATATTGTATGCTCTTTATAAAATCTCATGTCAGTGGGATCCAAATCCACATATGGACCTAAACTAGAACGTCCACTACTGAAAATAAATAACTCCTTAAAATATATAGGTATCAGTCCCAATATATGTAAATACAAGTCCCTATCTTAAACTTGGATTGATTACATATAAACTATCTTTCTCTTGAGAATGATATGCATAAACTGACGTTTTGCAACTAACCTGGCTATGCGAGCGAACCTGTAAAGTTATAAAGATCATTTTATCTTAAAGTTGGGTGGGTTACTGGTCTGGTACATTGATGTCGTTGTTCTTACCATCTCTTTTTTTTATTAACCCCGGTGTTGTCCCTTTCAGCGTCCGTATATCACCCGATGGGAACATGTCCAATGGCGACGATAAGAGTAAATTAGCTCACCAACAAACCTACAGGTACATCGTCACATACGCACGACATTCACTAACATACGCACTGAATTTTTATATTTTAAGAATGTGGTACTAATGATGTTTGATGTCACATAGATTAGGATGTATAGATGGTGTCGTTGTTATAAAAAACGCAATATATTTTGAACCACTTTTGTTAATTATTAAAGTACATTTTATTTTGCAGTAAATAAATGTCATTTTTCATATAAATAGGTACACTGGTACAGTACCTATTTATACAAATACATACGATACAATATTTTCATATAAATATGTATTTTCTGTTTTCTATAACGACGCCACCTTTCCCAAGTTTTTATAGCGAGTTCTTAATCGTGCATGTTATTATTATTAATCATAAACTATTGGGTATTACAGGCTATTTATTATTTCATAATGTATCTTCTTCTGCTCGGCTTCTAATTTTTACGATTATCCTCCAAAAAATAATATCTGTATTACAACGAGAAGACGGAGAACGGAACAAATAATTAATCATTCTATTTTTATATCCACTGGCAACACTTGACTTATTGTTTGCTGCTCATTCAAAATATAGATGCAATTTTATTTAAGATTAATTAATGTATTCGGTTTTTCATCAGATCTTGAGATAATACTTTCCTCGACCTAGGACCAATTATTATAAAACATTTAATAGCAACATATTTTATTTTGCCTGAAATCTATCTTATATAATCAGCCTATTGCCGTCCACTGCTATGAAAAATTAAATCTATCTTACTAAAAATAAATTCAGCCTTATAAGTTATTCACACATTACCGATTGGAATTATCCTTCAGCCGTTCTAATGTTTTAAACTTACACAATACTCCGCGTTTCCTCCATTAAGCAGGCGAGTGGCCAATGAAACAACCGACACTGCAGTCTTTGTTTTTGAATATAAATAAATGTGTCCGGACTTACACTGCGTTTGTGGTTTGTATTATGGTGGTATACTATATGGTGGTACTCGTATATGTGTGCCAGCAGTTCCTTTTTTTGAGTTTTTGACGACCTGTTGACGACCCGTTGACGACCCGTTGACGACCCGTTTAGCTCAGCGGTAGTTAACGCTGCCTGCTGTGCTATGGGTCCCGGGTTCGAATTCCGGTAGGGACAAATGTTTGTGTGATGAGCATAAACATTTGTATCCGAGTCATGGATGTATCTATGTATAATATGTATGTATTTACAAAAAAAAAGGATATAAATATGTAGTATATCAACCATCTAGTATCCGTAACACAAGCCTCGTTGCTTACCACGGAATTGGATGGCGCTGTGTAATAATGTCCGGAAATATTTATTTATTTATTTTTCAAAAGTTGCCATTTCACGTTGACCTGATTTTGTTGGATTGGACCATGCTTCTTGTGAGTTTGTTTCGACATTTCTTTACAGATCCATATAAGTTTTTAATATAACTCGAACTTGATACAATTATGTATCGTAAACACATATATGTTATACATGAAATGAATTAATACCAGTAGGTACTCACTCGTTCCTACCGAAACGTGAATCTAAAACCCTTAGCACAGAAAGCCGGCCTAATTACCGCTGTATGCTAATCGAGCCAGTCAGCCAGTCAGTTAATTTTTTTTTTAAACGGTGTTGAACTATATGTTTCATTTATTAATAGCATGCACGGTTTAGTAGAACTAATCACAGGCTCTCGTACTTAGTAGAACTAATACAGGCTCTCGTACTTAGTAGAACTAATACAGGCTCTCGTACTTAGTAGAACTAATACAGGCTCTCGTACTTAGTAGAACTAATACAGGCTCTCGTACTTAGTAGAACTAATACAGGCTCTCGTACTTCCAATGAAGGGCTCGATAGTAATACAAAAGTTAACATACTTGTCACGTAGGTGATGTTGAATATTTAACAGTGAAATTGTCATAACAAATCAGATTTTAATCTAGTCGTTTACAATAACAATAAAATATTTGACTATACTATGGAGATGTGATGTAATAGTAAAAAAACATAGTGACAAGTTTTTAATGAAAAGTAATAACAGTTGTGTTTTGGAACGAAATGTATCATAAGTATTAGCATGAGTTAAACTTGCAATAATGTAACATAATTAACACAAAATCTATGTGCCTTCAAACTCGATTTATCTACTAGAAAGCGTACTTACTATACTTTGTAAAACATTCCAGACAATACAAAGAAGCCTTAAGACAACAGCGCCAGCAAGACATATACCGCCCCCGCACAGACCAGCCCTCCCCCGAGCTGGACTCCTCCCCGCACTCCCAGAGCCAGAGCCCCATCCACCAGAAACCCTCCAACTCCCCAGTAAACGGATACAGCAGTAACGTATCCCCTAGTCTTTACAAAACAGCCTCTTCTAATAGTAGTCTATCCAATAACTCATCCCCAAACATATCCCAAGTGCCAAACTCCCCCCTCCTACACTCAACCCCCAGAAGATTTCAAAACCAGTCCACAAATGGAAACGGTGTGATAGATAAACAAGAAGAGAACAAAAGGCCCGTGCAAAAAGTAGTGCCATCGAGAAACGTGAATAAAGTGTATTCGGCTGTCAACGGCAACGTGGAATACAATGGGCGTGTGAACGGACAAACAGACGCGTATATAAAGCCAACGTCACCTACAAAATCTCCGACGAATACAGGGTACAACAGCTTAGGCAAATCGAGTATACCGCGGCAAGTGAACGGGGACGCTAAGTTGTTGACGACTAGTGTGTCGTTTCTAAAAGGTGCGGCGCCGAAGCCCCCCGGCAAGATGGCCTGGAATAAGGACGCGCCAGTGGACAAGCTCAGCTTTACCATGAAGAGGGAGTTCGATAAACAGAAGGAAGAGTTGGATCTACTGCAGCAGTTGCGAGTGGTGAGCATTGATCTTGTGATACTTGATGATCTGAGTTAATTTGGTGTAATGTCTTGAACCGTTTTATTTATTGATCACTCCGGAAAGCTTATAAAATAATGTAATAACTTATTTTGTGTATAATCATCTTTATATCAGCCACAGAGGACATCCACTGGTTATATGCAACCCATATCCAATAACATTTAGCGACCTTAACCGACTATAAATATACTACACACATACATTACATACATATACAATTATTATTTAATGTATTACAGTGTGACTAGAGTAGTGCGCCTCGCTTAAAATTTTGATAGAACTTACTGTTTTTATTAGGTATTTAAATGCATTATAATGCCACATATAGCATATAATATTTAATGAAACTAGTGGAAAAACGGTAAATACCATAAATAAGTATATTATATTGACAAAAAAGAGAACTTTGTAAATAAATATCATCACATCAACCTTTAGACGTCCACTGCTGGACATAGGTCTCCCCCAAAGACCGCCACGACGAACGCACCGACCAAATAAATATACCAAAACTCAAATTAACCATAGTTAATTTAAAAAAGGCCAAATCTAGGCTCCATATTGGACGTAGCACAATAAACAGCTCCTATAAACACTGCCCACCACTTCCAAGTGTAAAATTTTTCGTACTGTGTTGTAGATAATAGAGTCCCGGCTGAAGATGTCCCTGCCGGAGCAGCTGGCGCCGGTGCTGTGTGACGGCGTGGTGCTGTGCCACCTCGCCAACCACGTGCGGCCGCGCTCCGTCGCCTCCGTGCACGTGCCCTCACCTGCTCAGGTACCATTATAAAATCACGAGGTTACTTTAAACACGTAGCAAATGATTCATGAGTTCCATATTCCCGAACATGTTTTGAATAGTAGTTTTATTTCAATGTTTGTGTATGGACAAGCATTGAAATAAATCTACTATTTAAGGATTTTATCGCGGTATTTTACACGTAAGTGATAATGCGATCACGTCTCATCAGCGGTTATTGATATTATAATAATCCCGACCTTTCCTACCTTTATTGTATCCATGGGCACTGGCAGACAGACATGTGTTGTAGTGACATGTGATATCTTTAAAAGTTAATAATTCAGTAATTATAATACCAAGACACTAGACACCTAGTTTTTAGTTTTATTAGAACAATAATGTCAATGTTATTAATGTAAATTATATGGTTCTTATTTATTTCAGCCCAAACTCACGATGGCGAGATGCAGACGAAACGTGGATAACTTCTTAGAGGCGTGTCGAAAAATAGGAGTTGAAGAGGTGAGTCATATTGGGAAAACAATTCAATACTTAAATTATTTTATACATATTATTATATAAGTTTGTATTAAATATTTTCGTCATACCATTTATTTTAGTGCGACCTATATGCGACATTTATTTAAAGTGGATATTGTGTTAAAAGTGTTTAATTTTTCCAATTCGGCAACTTAACTTTCACATTCGGTGTGCCAGTTTCGAATGTTGCAGGGTCTTGTAAGATATCCTTTTGCGAGCGCAAGAGATTATTGTTATGAAACTAAGAGACGGGTGGCGTGTGTTGCAGGAGGTCATCTGCTCGCCCGAAGACATACTGGGCAACCATCCGGACGGCGACGGCCAGCACACTGCCGTGCCTCTCGCTCGCACAGTGACCGCACTGCTCGCACACGCCACGCCGCCTCCCCGCCCGCCAAGGGATATACAAACAGACCCACACTGTCAAACATTCGAACAGTCACACGATGAGTTCGCGGCCAGCGAGTATTACGCTACCGAAGATGATCCCGAAACGTCACTTGAAGTGAACTACTACCAAAGACAGCTACGAAGATACTCTGAAGAACGCTTCATCAGCAACTTCAATTCCTCCGAAAACAAACAACACTACACTATCGATGAATCTGAGGAGTATCAAAACAATGAGAACAATAACACGGACACAAGCGTCCACTACTCGCCAGTATACGGGACCAGTGAACTGAGGAACAGGGGACCTTACTACCAAACAAATAGAGTTCAATTCGTGACGCCATTCTGCAAGGAAGATCACATACTGAAAAGCGAAAATTTTGAAATATACGACACAGATGAAGTTGATTTCCCAACAGAATTAAGAAGGGAAGAGGTAGATGCTGAGAGATATGATCGGGGTAAAATGAATCTCGATATACAGAACAACTTGAACAGAGTAATTTCTACTGAGACTGAAATTACGAAGGAGGCTGAGAACAGAGTTTTTTTCACTTGTCTATGCCTTGGCACATTCTTGGTGTCTACGATTTTGCTAATCATATACCCTTTGTAAGCTTATATTCGTATGATGTAACTGACCGAACATTTAAAACCTCATTGGTCATACTATACATTCTTTTCAAAATACTTATATTATGCACAAGGATTTTCTAGGGTTTGTATACATCGGTCAGGTTAACCACTATTGCCTTTAACACAGTCTGACTGTGATTGTGGTCTGAAATCGAATTTTGAGGCTGGATTTTTAGATTGATCTTTAACTCCGAAAAGTATGTTAGGAATTAAAACGTAATTTCGATGGATTTTACTCTACGGAATTGATAATTTTTGTTTTAAAAGACATTAGGTTTGCAGTGATTTTGTTTTGTTAGTATTAAATTATATAATTTTTATATTATAAATTGGTACAATTCCATTTGTTATAAGTTCATTCCCATTGGAGGCATTTAAAATTTTACTAAGTTGTTTTTTTTTTTGTATTTTTCAATTGGTTGCTATTGTCGGCTATTTTTGCGTGTTTGATGATTTTTGTATTACGTTTTGCAGACTGCAATTAATGGGCTAAATGTAAATATGCACAAGAACTATTAACTATAGTAATACAACTTGACAGAGAGCCAGGGCACAAATTACCAAACAGAAATCAAATAAAGTTGTAGGTATACTCAAACAGCGTAGTGATACGTGTGATTACATTCAAATACAAAATTATCTAATATTAGTAAAACTATATATGTATTTTAATTCGTTGTTAGGTTAGTTCTGTGTTCGCTTCTCTGTTGATGGTGTACTCTGTTCCTTTGTTAACTTGTAAAACTATAACGACTAATATTGTATTATACACATGCAAGCCACAATGAAGTATACTTGTTGTATAACACATGATACGACAATCTATGCGCATACGCAGTTATTTAGTATTTTACAGTCTGCACAACTGTTATTTCTGAGATCTCATTGTTTTTGTGTTGTGTGATTTTGCTATTAAGATAAGTTTAATTAAGATTTTTTTTCTTTATATTGAACGTAATAATGCAATGCAATTATTAATGCAATTTTATACGTAGCAACCGCAAGGTTATATAGTCTTTTTGCACCAAAATACAATATTACACTTTTAGATAGATCTCCTACTTAGCCGAAAAAATATATTTCCCACTTTAATAAGTAACAGTACTAAAATACAAGATGTTAACAAATAAAGGAATTTCCTATATAGTGGCGTTTCAGCCTATATAAATAACCTGAAATGTTATGTGACTGATATGAATCCGAATGAATATGAAACCGAATGACAGTTTTAGCTCAAAAAAGTTATATGATGATGAATTATATACTATGAACAAAATAAAAAAGATTCCAGTTTGCGGGAACAAATACATGTCTCGTACTGGTTTGTCTTTGCATTTGTTTATTTTTGTTCAAAACAGGAAATAAAAGGAGATCGAACTGGCATGAACCTCAACCATACTGCTCGTGTTTAATTATTATGTAAAAAATAATTAGTTTTTTTTCATAAAACAGGCCCCATAACATATCAGGTTTCGCGTTTCAAAATTAAAGTACAATAAACAAAACTCGTAAAACATTGGTGCATGAAGTATTATGAGATGAAAGGATATGTATTAATTAATATAATTATACCTACTGATAACGTAGCTAAGCTGTTTACTCGATACTTCTTATTAAATAAGAATCATATGCCTTAATCGGAACATCATATCGTTATTGTATTATTAATGCAAGAAATTGAGTTGGTTTAAAGTTGGCGTGTTTGTACATTCATTTATATTGGCCAACGCAAAAACGACTCTGTGCTTACATTACAGGCGTTTATTTTAATTTGACTAAGTATCGCAAATATTTGTACAAACATGTCGTGTTTAGTGACAAACGTTAGATTAAATTGTTTGGTACGAGTGCGCATTGTTTTTAGAACAGAAAAATAATTTAATTTGTTGAGCATTAGCTGTCTCGTGGATATTGATAAAAATACAAAATATCCAAGCGCATTGTTTTTAGAACAGAAACATAATATTATTTGTTGAGCATTAGCTGCCTCGTGGATATTGATAAAAATACAAAATATTATCCAAATCTGTAATTGAGGCTAATGAATATCCAAATATACAAACGTTCATATTTATAATGTTATTAGCAAGTAAATGACGTCGAAATTTCTATTAGAAACAATTAATTATGAAGCCGACGAGGATCTAAGTGTGCCCCGTTTTGATTATTGTTGAAGGCAAAATAATTATCACAGCACACATACTACATGAAGGTTGATTTAAAGTCGATGATATTCTTAATTTATGTCTTTTTTTTAACAATTCGTAGACGTATAGTTCGAAAAGACACTTGAGTTCATAATGCAATGCGTACTATGCCTAGTTAGGTAACTTTTTATCGGTAGTAAGTAGTGATATTTAGTATTTCGAGGCTTTTGCGTAACATTATTAAAGATTAAAAAAGACAAGTTTTACAAAAATGATTCTTATAATAATCAACGGATATTCCTTAACGACGCCAACCAGCAAAATTGATGCCAATATGATCAGTATAAATGAAAATATATTTAAACATAAATAAATATTTATTAATGTTTTAATGCATTAATTTATGAAGTAACAAAATATGACAAATTTTTAAGTATTTATATAAAGTATAATATTATATTGTAATCATTCCAAAGATGTGTTGATAAAGACTGTAGCTTCGGTTAATCATTTCCGTTCATACTTACTAAATCTAACTGCTTCACATACTCACTCGTTATGTAACGTAAATAACTCGAAATTATATTACTTTACTACTTCCACTTATTTTGCTATTTGGCATATTTAGATTAAAAACGTGAAGAACCTCACTCAAAATAATAAAACTTATACATACAATACATTGATCGCCACAGCTCGATCTTCAGCTCTTCTCATCCAGTTGCTGCCATTTGACCACGGGAGGCCAACATCCAGCAGTGGACGAATATAGGCTGATAATGATACATAGTAATACATACATTATATCATAAAACTTAAAACATATAACGATGAATAAAACTGAAACGGGTTATCATCATATTAGGATAAGAATCGTGTATATGCCACTGGCATCTAGTAATTTTCAGCGGCCTTTACCTGGTCGTCCGTCCATCCCATTGAAGGCCATACGCGTTTTCTGGCCCGTGGTCAGCACTCAAGAACCGAAACTTCCATTAAATACAATAATATTCTTAATACGTGCGACAGTCTTCCAGGTTGTAATTGTAATAGATAGATATTTTTGAATAATATAAATCCAGACATTATAACACAGCGCCATCTAGTTCCCAAGCTAAGCAACGAGGCTTGTGTTGCGGATACTAGATGGTTGAAACATTATATAGATATGTTTTTTTTTGTAGTTCACATTGAATATTACATATTATAATACATATAAACATACGTGCCTTAAGTTCTAATGTCCATGCTGCCAAACATATGCCCCTACCGAGATTCGGACCCGGGACCCTTCTCACACAAAGCTACCTTTAATAAAGCTGCTCTAAGCGGGTTGTCAAATATGCCAAATAGCAAAACGTTTTACAAATATTTAATTCTACTTATTCTGGTCATAAGCTATTTGTATATGTGTGGTATTTTCTTTCTACGCTTCTTAACATAATCTTATTTTTTGAGCTTTAAATTTGCAAGTACAATACTAATTATGGATAATTATATTATTAAGAGATATAATAGATGTTAATATATAATTTAAAAGCTTATAGCGTACATATATTTATTAGCTTTGGTGCTTGGGTACTTATTTATGTAGTTCATAGTGACTGGTTTTGATGGACCGACTAGCTATCTTTTACCCGCCTATTTTCATGTTTGACCGGATAATTTGAATAGTAATTTTGTCGCTTAAGTCATGAGCATTGGAGAGTAATTTTGACGCTTGAATAATGACAGCTATTTGTCTAGTCTAGGACAATCTTTCGTTGTCTCGAGAATTTAATATACGGATTTATAGCGCTACAAGTCTCGTTTATTAGTGTATATATTTTTTATTGTGATAATAATTTACTAACAATACTATTAACTTCCCACATGCAATTCACCCTGCTTCCCATATTTAATCATGCCCACTGTCTCGAATATTCTCAGTTTACCTTTCTAGGTGAAACTGGAGAACAAATTGTCTGGATCTGTATAGAAGTTATGTCAGTTTTCTATCCTTGGTAAGAAAATGTAATTTTTTTTTTTTTACGTAATTAATCCATGATATTAATCCTATTTACTAACACTTCTCCGCTCAATCAAATCTTGCCATTCATAACACATTGAAGCCAGTCTAACATATATCATATTCCAGTTATAATTAAGTATATTTTAAGATGTTTGGTTAATAATCGTTTCCTTTCTAAATATTTTCTACTAAAATTCAGTATTATACCTATTTTAGACGTAATTTGCATTTAATAACACGCATTTCTTACATAAATGCACTTTGAAAGAGATTTCATTTGTTTGTTTTTTTTTTCGGAACTAACATGGAAGATTTTCGAAATATTTTTGGCTATTAGTCATAGTTTTATTAAATGTTTAATTGTACTTTTTTGTATGTACTTACATCTACTTAAAGAAATAAATTTCTTATTGGCAATACTTGTTTTATTATTAAGAATACACTTCCTTATTGATATCAATTCCATATTGACTGTCAGGTCATTCATCAATCCGTTGTTTAGCAAACATATGACTATCATTGGTATTAGAATACACTTTCTCGCAGCATTGTATGCCATAGGCACACTTACCTTTTTTGAAGGAAAGTTTGGAAGTTAAACTAGTGGTTTTAAAATGTGCTAGTATATACCAGTGTTTATCAAGTTCAAAATACGATTTTAACTTATGAACTTGATTTTTTAGTTGATTATAGTTAAATTTTAAAATCTATTACTTATTTAGACATTGATGCCTGTGTAATAGGTATTGTGTTCGCAAAGGTTGAATGGAGTGACAGTATAGTACAGAGTACAAACAAAATTTTTGGAATCTGTTAGATGTGCGTGGCGTAGATGTGGTCGTTGTGGCAATGCTTGCAGGATATTTATGTCCAGCAGTGGTATGTCGAACCAAAAGCCCTATTAATTATAACATTCTCTTCCAGAAACTTATGTGCTGTGCAGCGGACGTGCTGGAGGGCAAGGGTACGGTGCAAGTGGCGATCACCGTGACGGAGCTCCTGCGGCGGCACGCGGCGCTGCGCGGCTCCCCGCACGCCGTCGTCAGCGCCACCTAGCGGCCGAAGCTCGCGCTCGCGCCCATGGCCGCACTGTCGCTGTAGCCAGACCGACCGACACACGTGTCTGGATGCCCTGGGTTTGCGAGTAATTAATGTACAAAGTTGATGTAAATTTTTACGACATTATACGTAGTCTGAAATGTAACTAGTGAGACGTTAGATACGTTGCCCAATATCTTAGTAACGATCAATAGGTTGGTTATTTGTGCTATTCAAAAGGCGTTTTGTTATAGTTTATAATATAACGCGCCATATTAGTCTGATGTTCAAACTTTAAATGGTTTTAGTTTTCAAATGTCGGAACAAGTTGTCATTTTGACTCGAGTTTAGGATATAAAAACAGCAAATTTTATCACTTTTAGACCTTATCATTATAATAATAAAGGTGAAAAGTGATTGCTGCAGGTTCCTGATTTTATCTTGATCTGTAAATACACGGAGAAAATTATATAGAAACTTTGTGGTCAGAGTCCAAACGGACAAGTGTTTCTCCAATTAATTTAATATATCGAATCAAGCGATTTCACTGCGTAGCATTAATTATATCAATTACTTTCAAATGGTGCAAGTTATATTTCGCGGCTTCATTCGACGCGATTTATTCCGTTAACATATTGTAGCCGTGTCTGAGGCTTTGGCTTCACACACAGATTTCAGATTTTTATAGGTAAAACAGAAAAATGAATATGGCAACACTAGGGTAGTTCTCCTGACAAAGCTCACTCGGCGGTACTTCATTCTGTGTTCTGTGTGCAAAGGCTTCGCACGTCACTAGGCTCCTAACATTTACAATGAGCAAAAGAAAGTTTGAATCTGCGGAAGAAATACGCGATAAAATTCATCGTTTAGAATCTAAACTTGCCAAAAAACGTCGCCGCCGAATTATAACATCATCGTCGTCAGAGGACGACTTTACAGACCGTAAGTACCCCCCTTTTTATATTCCTTTTATTTTGTATTTTATGTTCCAAGATCGATCCTATCGATTTAGTGATGCGAGAAACCAGCGGGGTTACCTCTGTCACGTTGATACAAGTGAACGCATTTGTAGATGTTGTAATGCGATTCAACCAGCGGGGTTGTTTCTGTTACGTTATACATCAAAATTAAGAATAATCATCATCAATAAAACAAAAGTAATGCGATTCAACCAGCGGGGTTGTCTCTGTTACGCTTGATTGCGCATAGTCCAGTGGGGATTATGTCTACCCTCATAATATATTATGTATAAAAATTGAGTTCGCTAATCGTTCTACTACTTGCATGAGGACCTACAAAACATAAAACTATGTTTTTACAGGTCACAATGATGATGAAAATATGTCATGTACGCATGTGGCGACCTCAAAATCGAACTCGCAAAGTGGTTTAGCGGAATTACCATCAGGTTCTTCTACAAAAGATATGGAATCTAATTTAGATGAGGATATTCTGGCATTATTAGGTGATGCTCCTAAAAGCGAAACTATTTTGGGTAAGCCCATTCATAGAGACATAGCAGCTAGGTGGCACGATATTTTGGTGAAAGGGTTACCGAAGGAAGTTAAAGAAAAAATCATTAAGGAATACCTAATACCTTCAAATTGTGAAATGTTATTCGCACCTAAACTGAATGCGGAAACAAAAGCTGCTATCGCTGAAAATCTTGTCAAACGTGATAGTATGTTGGAAACCAAACAGAATCAAATCGGCATAGCATTAGCGGCACTATCACAGTCGATTGAAAGTATTTTGGAAAAAGATTTTTCTCCACAGAGGGTACTCAAACCCATTAGCGACGCATGCCGTATCCTAGCTGACAGTCATTTTAACGAGACAAAAACACGCAGGCACTTTATAATTTCATCAATAAATAGCGAGATGAAAGGTACTATGATGGAAACTATACGAGATAAATATTTATTCGGCGATAATATCTCCGAAAAATTGAAGTCAGCTAAGACTATTCAAAGGTCAGGTTGTGATTTAAGGCCAAATAAACCTGCGACTAATAACCGTCCACAGAAGTTCAATAAAAATAATTTCATAAAAAATCAAAATCAAAATCAGTTAAACTGGAAGCCCCTGCAACGGAAATCAACGGGCAAAGCCGATGCAGGGTCTCGAACAGCCCAACACCAGCCGCGCAGCAGGAGGAGTGGCGTTCAACAGCGGGAGGCAGTGGACCGGTCGCCGACCCTGCGCCGAAGCACTCGGAGGCGTCAATAGACAAGGTACGCTACGCAGGACGATTACAACATTTTCTTCAAAAATGGGTGGAAGTCACCGACGATCATATTATTTTATCATTTATTCAAGGATACAAAATCCCTTTTTATTCTGAGCCCATTGATTACATAAAGCCCTGTATTACCACAAAATCGAATCGAGAACGTATAAATTTCGACAATGAAATTAATGCCCTTTTAAAAATTAATGCCGTCTCAAGATGCCTGCCCCATCGTCGCCAGTTTTTGTCGTCCATATTCTTAGTGCCTAAACCGAGCGGAACCCACCGATTTATTCTAAATTTAAAGCGTTTAAATAAATTTGTGAGTACTCAGCATTTCAAAATGGAAGACTATAGAACTGTTTCTAGAATCATAACAGAAGGTTGTTACATGGCAACAATAGACATGAAAGATGCGTATTTTTTAATTCCAATACATAACTCTCATAAAAATTTTTTAAGATTTATCTACAATGGGATTCTGTATGAATTTAATTGCCTCCCGTTCGGTCTAAGCACAGCTCCATACGTTTTTACCAAAATTTTGAAACCAGTAATGGAATACTTAAGGTCCAGAAATATGATATCTGTAATTTATTTAGATGACATTATGTTGCATAGGTCGTTCATATGAAGAATGTCACTATAATGTCCACTACACAGTAAAACTCTTAAAACAACTAGGTTTTATTATAAATTATGACAAAAGCTGTCTAACACCTGATCAGAGATGCAAATATCTTGGATTCGTATTTGATTCGTATAAAATGTGTTTAGAACTACCAACAACAAAAAGACTAAAGATCAAAGAACAAATAGTGAAATTTCAAAAAAATAGTACTTGTAAACTGAAGGATCTTGCACGTTTGATTGGTCTTTTAGTATCAGCTGCTCCTGCTGTTCAATACGCATGGATGTATATTAAATATTTAGAACGTCATAAGTATTTATGTTTGTTAGACAATTCTAGTTATAATCAGATTATAGATATCCCTAAAAATGTAAAGCGCGATTTAAAATGGTGGATAAACAATATTAATATTAGTACACAGCCCCTATCATTTAACAGTTATGTACTGGAAATTTTCTCAGATGCGTCTAATAGTGGATGGGGTGCTTACTGTAATAATGAGGAATCTTTTGGTTTTTGGACAAATGAAGAAATTACTGAACATATTAATACGTTAGAATTGAAAGCGAGTTTTTTCGCCTTAAAAGTTTTTGCAAAGCACCTACATAATTGTAAAATTTTATTACGTATTGATAACGTCACAGCTTTATCTTGTATCAATAGGATGGGCTCAATTCAATATCCACATTTAAATCGAATTGCTCGAGATATATGGAGATGGTGCGAAAAGCGTAAGATCGTAATTTTTGCATCATACATAAATAGCCAGGCTAATTGTGAAGCAGATAGTCTATCACGAAGAAAATTTTTAGATACGGAATGGGAATTGTGTGAATGGGCTTTCGATCAAATCATACAAAAATTTGGTATCCCGGAAATAGATCTTTTTGCAAGTCGTTGCAATTCGAAATGTCCTAGATATTTATCGTGGAAAAATGATCCCGATGCATATGCGATAGATGCATTTACGGTATCTTGGTCAAATTTTTTATTTTACGCTTTTCCACCATTTGCACTCATTCTAAAAATGCTGCAAAAAATTATACATGATAAAGCTGAGGGTATAGTTGTTGTACCAAATTGGCCCACACAACCATGGTTCCCTATTTTTAGAAGACTTATCGTCTCAGATCCTGTACATTTTGAGCCTCATATTAATCTGTTGAAATCTCCTTTCAGAATACCACACAATCTTCACCGGACATTATCACTAATTGCCGTCAAATTGTCCGGCAGACTTTACAACTAAAATCATTGTCACAGAGCTCAATCGATATTATTTTGGAATCATTGTCAAAGAACACATACAAACAGTACGACAACTCAATTAAATTGTGGGTTAATTATTGTAAACAAAATGGATATGTTCATTATAGTGATCAACCTATCTCTATAATTATTGATTTCTTATCAAAATGTTATCAAAACGGTGCAAAATATGGTTCAATTAATTCACATAAATCAGCCCTAAGCTTAATTTTTCCGAAAATTTTGGATGATTATGACCTAAAACGATTTATGAAAGGCGTATTTAAGCTTAGACCACCCACGCCAAAATACAGCGTAACTTGGGATCCAAGCGTTGTTTTAGGATATCTGGGCAAGCAATGGCCTAACGATCTACTTAGTTTAGAGATCTTGACTAAGAAGACGTTAACATTGTTAGCACTCGTTACTGCTCATCGAGTACAAACATTCTCACTCATAAACATAAACAACATTAAAATACAAAGTAATATCATATTTATAAGTATACCTGATATAATTAAAACTTCACGAATAAACTCATTGCAGCCTTTATTAAAACTACCATTTTATAATAATAAACCTGAAATATGTCCAGCCAGATCAATAATAGAATATTTAAATAAAACAAAATCATTGCGAAACGAAAAAACGAATAATTTATTTATTTCATATAGAAAACCCTTTGCTAATGTCACTTCACAAACACTTAGCACATGGATTAAGCATACACTTCAAAACAGTGGTGTAGACACATCAATGTTTGGTGCTCACAGCACTCGACACTCGTCAACCTCATCCGCCAACAGGCTCGGCGTTAGTCTTGATGTGATCCGCAAAACCGCTGGCTGGTCAGAGTCATCCAAGGTCTTCGCAAAATTTTACAATAAAGAATTGATCGATGATCCTAATCAATTTGCTAACGCTATATTGTCAAATGCTAAATGATTTATTTATGTATTTAACTAATCTGTTATACAGAAGTTATGCTTGTTATGTTGTGTTAAATAAATAAACACAAGATAATTATCTACAAAAAATATCCACTTTTTTATTTTTAGTAATAAATACATACTCTGAACATCCTACAATATGTTAACGGAATAAATCGCGTCGAATGAAGCCGCGAAATATAATTAATGATCAAACGAACTTACCTGTACGTGAAGTTCGATCATTATTATATGAGCGGCTTCATTCGACGCGATTTATTATGACCCTCCCGATAGGTACCCACCCAAAACTAAAAATAAAAAATAATTTTAAAAAATATACATGTATACATATACACATATATTTTCCAGTTCATTTAGCTGTACACATACACTACTTACATTAAGTAATATTTGCTATAAACAAGAATGAAGTACCGCCGAGTGAGCTTTGTCAGGAGAACTACCCTAGTGTTGCCATATTCATTTTTCTGTTTTACCTATAAAAATCTGAAATCTGTGTGTGAAGCCAAAGCCTCAGACACGGCTACAATATGTTAACGGAATAAATCGCGTCGAATGAAGCCGCTCATATAATAATGATCGAACTTCACGTACAGGTAAGTTCGTTTGATCATTAATTAGTCATAAAACTTACGAGACTATCCGAAATAACTAGTCTTTTAAAGGATACACGATCCGAATAAACGAACAAAACGTTCAGTCAATACACAAGCAATACGTAAGTAATTTAAGTAAAATATTTCATTTCATATGTATTAGGAAGCTCCACTATGAAACTTATCACAATGTAATAAGATTCAAATTTTAACGTTCCTGATATAAGACAGTTCTACCAATATTAGAAATAAAAAGATTAAGTAGTATGATTTATGGTAAATTTAGCTCTCTTGATTTCATGACTAATAATAAAAAGTAATAACTTGATACCCATGACAAAAGTAGAAAGTGTCAATTTTATCATTGCTGTTCTACTCTATTAGATTTTTAAATCTATGGTGCAATATGATTCTAATATACTTGTACTTAAGATTGTATTTCCTATGCCGCAAATGCGCTATGCGGTGTCAACAGATCAAACATGGAATATCTGATTTACAATTTCATCAAGTATTAAGTACACAACATCACAATCAATCATCACAAGGTGCTTTAGTTAAATGCACAATACACGAATTTATTAGTGAATTTTTCTATAATACATTTTACACAAGTTGAATAGGCCACGTAAGTAGACACAATTATTATAACGTCTTTATACAAAGTGCCTCTTTACACTGGCGAGCAGAACATTGACCACACTGGAACATACATTATTATGAAAATATCCTAAATTCCATCATAAAATTGTAAACTTAATATATTACTAGTATATTCTCTAGAAATCCGGTTAATATTAGTGTAATAATATTGTTAGTTTTATGCTCGACAGTGTACTATCACATTTCTCTCCGAAAGTAGTGTCTTAGTAAATTGGCTAATAGTCTAAATTTGAAATTAGAACTGAATTGCACGGGCCTTATAAATGTTAGTGTTTACTTCGATAAATAAACAATTACCTTAGAACTAGACGAATACTGTACCTACTTGATATTTTATCAAAATTTAACTTCCCTTCTATGTATTTATATTAAACATAACTCCTTGGTTACATACTTTTTGGACTCCGTTTGTTGAAATGACGGATAAACAATGTTGCTTTTTTTTGTAACTGGTAACAATTGTATTGTGATTTTACCATAAATTGTAAACTTCCTACATTTAAGTAGTCTTGAATTAAAAGTTAGTAGATATTTATCGATTTTCTGACCCGGTCGTGATCTTAAGTACTTAATTGAAAGGTTTCAGTGTCGCTGGAATCTTCTATATTAGCATAGGAATTGTCCCTTTCTAGTAGTTGGTCTTAATAGTGCAACATGTAACGTAAAACGGTGTAATGCAACACGTTGCACACAAATTTAACGCTTATTTCTGTGTTGGATAGAATTTTTTTAATTGTATAAATGTTTGTCACTTTTCGTTGCATGTTGCATCACAAAGATCTATCTTAAAATAATTCCTAGTGTAAGTAAAATCGTGATAATTTGGGACGAGTTTCGCATTATTAGGAATTGTGTAGATCTTAAACTATTCAAAAATAATAATAATAAATACAACCTTCATTCTAAATAAACTCGTGTACTCGTGTGCAGTGATATGATAAGGAATTTCTTGTATATTTTTTGACTTTTATGTGAATTTTCATCTATTGATAAGTATCATCAATTCATCACACCACGTTGTTATTTAAGTCGTTCTACAAGGAAATTAAATTCTGCTATGATTGATTAACATCTTACCGGGTTTTGATTGATAGTAAATATGTCTATTCAAAAGCAAATTATGTGGATGTATTTTAATTTCCTTGTAGTTACTTCATACAAGTCAATAAACAACAAAATCTAAAAATATGTTCACAAACTCCATAAATCTCCATCTAATTGAATAACTAATGTAAATATTATTCACATATCCTTTATACCACCGAATTCTAATCGACGTGGAATTCTTGTAATACTCAGGTATAATTAATTAATTATATAATTATTATTATATAATAGAATATAATTTTCTTCTCGTCACTTTTAAATATAGTCAATTCTCATTAATGTAAGTCACAATAATGATGTATAATATATATAATATTATGTGTAAGAATTATTCGTGTTGTGTTTAATTATCTTTTTTCGTAATTTATATACAGTAAACATTTTATTATTGATTAGTATTATTATATTCAATGATTTATTTTTTGTTCTGTATCAACAAGTCAGTTAACGACGGTATAATAATAAATGATTTCGTATATAACAAATATAATACAGTTTCTGACATATAAATCCGATATGAGGGTGAATAAATTCTCGAAATAACAAATGAAATGTTTTTTGATCCAATATAAAGAGAAAACTTTTTTCTGTCTCGATATTTCGTTGCGGCTTCATTGTCTCGACGATTTCTCACAGATCCTGGCTCACAGGAGTTGCAGTAGTAGGTACCTCAAGTGGACCAACAGGGCTTGTGCCAAAAAAATTCTTTATTTTTATATATATTATGTATCGTATTGAAATACACTTTGAACATACAAATTAAGTACCTAAATGAGTAGGTATAGAATCTATCCTAAATATTATATCGTTCGTTAACTACTTATGGTCATAATAGAAAGCAGTTATTTTTAATTAATTATTATTATTCTTATATTTTCTCTCTAGCTTTTTGCGTTGTGGTATATACTGCCAACTTAATTATAAATTATTTGAACAACTCATACGTAATTTTAATTTTACTCTTAGAGTTGTGTTACCACTGATTTGAAATTATATTGAAATTTATTGATAAACTTTATTAATAATTATGCATTTTTATAATCATCACAAGCAACAATGTTGTTCTTAGTTAGTTCCGAGTTTTTTATATCGGCGATTGATTTTGATACAAAAGATTCTTCCAATGTTCCTTGTCAGTAAAATGTAAAAGAAAAACCTATTTTTGTAGTACCTTTTTATATTCAAAGCAAAAGAGTAGACTATGCGTATTGTATTGGAAGCTGTGTTAGAAAGAGGTGCAGTAAGTAAGTCCTAATGAGTTTATGATCGCGCTTTTGTAAGCAGATGATGAGAACGCATTTGAAAACCTATACCTATTTATAATATTTAACTTAAAATATCCTATAACAGTAACAAAAAATACATATAAAAATATGAATGTCTTCTGTGTTAATGGCGTCTCAAAACAAGTAAAAGCATAGTTTTTTAAAGAAGTCTAAATTCTAATAAACGAATCATTCCCAGTTATTTATCGAAAAAATCGGCCAGCTAAAAATTTACAAGCAGTTTATTGCATATTACATTAGGTATAATGTAGGGTTCGAAAATATGTATTTATGTCCTTTAAACTCCAATGTTCAATGAATTTTATCAAAATGAATCGCCTTTGTAGAAAACTTTTTAAATGGATTGTGTATAAAAGTAATAGATATTAAGATTTATTAAAGAACTGAGAGTTAGAGTCGAGTCTTTGTCCTGTTCAAAGATAATGTGCCAAAGACTAAGGTGAAGGATATTATTTTGATTGTAAAAATTAAAGTTTTGTGTAATGCACTGGTCTCCTAGCATATAAGTACATTTGGTGTAGCAATTTCGTATCATACACATATATGTTTATATGTAGATAAAAAATAAAGGTATATACGTTTTCGAAATAATAATTTTTATTTTTTCATTTTTTACCTCGAACCTTGAATTAGAATTGTGCTAAAATGATCCTGGTAAGTATTTTTATCAATCCTTTTATAAATTTGTTATAAGTCGACATAAGTTCAAAGTCTGTATAAATTTCCTATATATTATTGAAATAATTGAGGATAAAGGATTGGTAAAACCTTTTTACTTGAGACATGAACAAAATTCAAATCCAACAAATAAATATATCCGAATAAGTATCACGAGACAGCGCCATCTCTTCCGAGCTTATATTATGGATACTAGATGGCTGAGACACAAAATTTTTTTTTAGACTCAATTGAAATACAAACTAAATATAGGTAATGCTGAAGCCTGAAAACGCCTGGCGTTGAGTCTGGTTAAAAAAATAAGTAACAACGGACAAAACCAATCATTTTATTGTGCTTGATTGTACTCCCGTAAGAAGTGCAACTCGAACTGGTACATTACAACATTTGCCCCTATTGGGATTCAGATAGTTTATTTAGATAATAATTTCAATACCTATTTCAACTAATAAAACAGCTAAAATATAGTCGCATCACAAACAAATATTATTACATATAACTCGAAAACTCCTATTCTCAACATTGCCAACATTTAGACAACAAAAAAATGTATGTATTATTAAAAATGTGCAATGTAACGCGATGATTACGTTCAACTGAGGCGTGGTTCGTGTAATCGCCCGACGCTGACTCGCAAGTCGCGACCACGCCTCGCATGGCGCCATTGTGTATCTGCCTTATTGAAACACGGTGTAACTTTCAATTATATCATCGGCTACTGATGACTACTTAGGGGCGCATTTAGCTTTGTAGTGTATGAGGGTAGATGCATAAATATTGTCTCGTATACCTTCTTCAATATAAGATAACATTTTGTTTTCTCAATTAAAATGTCAAAACGCTATTACTATAAACCATCCTCTCCACCGTCAAATATGTATACATATTACATCCATACAAAAAGTACTCTGTGTATTACATCGTAAAATAATTTCGTCAGAAATTTTTTTATAAATTTATTTTGTTTTACTCACGATTAACAATTAATCCTTGTCGCCAAATGTAGGATCTACACTGTATGCATGTATGTATTAGGCTCGCCTACGCACCACCACGTGCTTCTCAGCTGACCGTCGGACACTGACAGCCCCACTCCGCCCGTTAGCCCACACCTTGTGACGTATGCGCTCGAGACAATATTTATGCACCTACCCTCATACACCACAAGCTTACAAGTCAGGGACATGACAAGCTCGATTTGATCACAATAAAAAATCGAATGTACAAAATAATATTTTATGATCGACCAAGGCCTAGCTCCCTTGGATCTGCCCTTGGGAGAGTACCAAAAAAATGCTCTTGAAGGTGAATGGTTCAAATAATTTGTTCTTCCCGTTAATTTGTTTTTGGTTTTTCGTCAATTGGATATACACTATCAACACTAAGCGTGTAAGTATAAGAAATCAGTAGGTATATTGAAGGTTCATAACATTCGTTATGATATGTTTACTCAAAAGATTGGATACAGACGATAATAGTCACTAAAGAGCACATAAATAATAGCAGTCACCATAGCTGAAATCGGTTAGGAATACACAGACATACGTGATGATATTTTGGCTTAGTGTTTTGTCCGTTGATGAGTTCTAAACATTATTGTGAATAAGTTAGGCATTTAGTATATATCATGTTGGTACTCATGCCGTGGGTTGGATCCTTGCAAGAACTAAATGCTCATATGGCCTCATGGCTCCGGGTCTAGGCTTTCAAAAAAAAGAAAACTTGTATTTGTACCGTACAATAGAAAATCCTACAGTGTGTGGATGATATCCAAGCTGATCAATCCTTCTATAAAATTAGGCTTTACTATCCTAGGTCAGTCCATGGATGTAAAAGCATTCTTAACACATTAATGCCTTCCGTGCGTTGGACTGCGTGGTTTTGTCTGCAATTTTGAATAAAAAAAGCTGTGTTATAAAAGCCGTCAATACTATTAATAGTCAAACAACAGCTGCATATACATTTAAAAGCTATGTTAACGAGGAACCGTATCTACTCCGTGAACTTTATTAAAACAACATAAGGAAGGAAACGGGCGCTTTGTCGGAACCTACACCATCACTCGGATTCATTCACTTCACAACAAAAAAAGCCTACAAAAATCAATAGACATTGTTAATTTTACGGCGTCTATGGCTTTCTACTATTTACATTTAGGAAAATCATCGTTCTTGTTTACAACCTTTTCAACTAATTAATTAGACGCCCAGAACGAGGGTAGCGAACGAACTGTTCCGCTTGTTTTTTTTTAATTGTCTTTGTTCCCGCAGTGACGATGTGCTTCGTATAATAGGACGCACGCAGTTTGGGAGTAAATCGACCGGAAAATTGCTAACAATCACCCTCGTATGGCGGAGTATAAAGGGGCTGAAACTTGCATTTATTAAAGTGTTTGATGGGACTGCCACCTATAAATATATGGTATATCACGCCATTTATTTGGTAACGAAAACTCTAGAACCTGCCTACCTTATATCTATTTATATTAATTAACATAAATAGTGGACTGACGACCTGGTAAAGGTTGCTGGGACCCGCTGCGGGCGTCGTCGTGGCGTCATCCTTGGGGGAGACCTAAGTAAAGCAGTGGACGTCTAACGGTGGATATTATGATCAAATAGTGGAACATATAACTACCTCCTTTTTTCAGTCGGTTAAAAATAAAACTGTCTTCAAACATCAGCATATTGAAAGGTATCTGGCTCCCGATTCTTGATTCCTACGATATTACAATGATAATACTCTAAGAGCGGTCGAGCGACGTCCTGTTTCTGTGATAAATGTCGATCTCACAATCCGAATGATATTTCGAAAGGTTGTGTTCAACACACACTATGTGTTCAAAACACGCGACATTTAGACACTCATAAATACTTGCGTGAATTAAGTTTGTTTAAAAAATCAAAGAAAAAACAACAAAATAAAAGTATTTTGACCGTCAAAGTGTGTGCATCCTATAGACAACGAATATTCTGTATATAGTAGGCACTCAATAGGTGCCTTAAGTAACTAATTAGTATGTGCCTTAAAATTGACTCTAATTTTCTATCTTATAAGTACGTACACTTATAGTAAATGTTGTTGTTTTAAAAATACTTAGGTAAACTGCAGTCTGTGCGTAGGTAAGTGTGGTATAATAAACATTACACACACACACACACACAATAGTCAATGCAGGTACTTACATTATAATAAGCCAACTTCTGTACCCAACTGTACGCAACATCACTAAAGTACATCAACGTTTTATTAAAATTCAATGATAATAAAACCAGAAAGCGCCTACCCACATCGCTGACATCAAAATATTTTACAATAGCACTAAATTCCCGAAGTAATGTTTGTGGTCACGTATAAAGTGCATACGATGTACACAATTGTTTATTCATTCGATAGATGTGCAGATGTAAGGATACAGGGACAAGTATTGTCACATTACCACCGTGGACTGTCTGTAGGAACACCATGAATACCCGTATACTTGAACTTTGAGAACGACATGAGAAAAAATATAGAGTATATTTCGTTCTTAATAAAAATTTAAAAATCTTAGCTTGAAATATGCTAAAAAAAATACAAAAAAGATTGTATAAAGGTAATGCAATATCATCCGGAATCTACTGGCTGTAAAGGGAGTATTCTGGGTTGGACAGAATTGTCCAATCGATGTTGCTATGTCGCCGTAAGACATAAGTAACTTAAAGAAGGCAAAATTCAACACATCAGGCACACCTCGGTGGCTCAGTTGGCAGAGCGTCTGGAGTACTTATCCAGAAGACACGGGTTGGAGTCCCGCCTGAGGTTGAATTTTTCTTTCTTAATAAAAATTTAAATATATAGTAGGTAATGTAATAATGTTATAAACAAAAAATATATTTTAGGTAGGCTTATCCGAATCTATCGTGGTCGTGTGCTCATTGCTGGTGCATTTCCGAGTCTTATATCGCCGATGATAGGAATAAGGAGTCAGTAAACAGTTCGTAATGAAAGCAAAGAGCCCGTGTCCAGCTGTAAAGCAGTCGTGGACATTATTATTATTATACCTAAGTAGTTAGTATCCAACCACAAGTCTAATTCACTCATCATTAAGCAATGATATAAAATACTATAGATACGTTACCCGCTCTCTAAAATGGCAACAAGAAATCAAGGCAATTGCCGGGATCGCGCTTAGTGACGCACCAACCAGCGTTGCGAGGGTACGTCCCGAAAAAATATTTCGTGCTTAATAGTTTTATACTTCCTGAGAACAAGATGCCTTCATGTGTTTACAAATTATACTACAACAGTGAAAGATAATAATGTGTCTTTCCCTTTCTTTGCACAAATTAGTAGCTGTCGCCATTTTGCATAGCCGTAATGTTCGTGCATGACGTGTCTATATAATAATATGTCATTGTCATTAAGTCATTTTGTGAATTAGTTGTATCTGGGGGCACGGTAGTGCCCCCGCCAAGTCGAGCAAAAAAAAAAAGGGGCACGGCCGTACTATCTTTTCTCGAACCAATTCAGGCCATTTTAGACCCCCTATAACTTCGTTGTGGATTAAACTAGAAGCTTGAATTTTTATCACTCAAGCACGCATTGTGTGAATACGGCATATTTCAAATTTCAATTTGAACCAGTAGTTTAGGAATAATAACTAGTCAAACTTTCTTAATTTTGTTTAATTTTGTCACTCACTGACTGACCGATCATCAAAACTCTAAGGTACTTCTAGCAGACATAGAAGCTTCACATTTAGAATACAATGAGTGTTTAGTGTACAAATAAAGGGAAAACTAAAATATCTTGCGATTTCAGTCCAGTTTTTTAGTTTCACTAACTGCATAAATAACTTTGTATTCCTATATACATATATAGGATTACAAAGTTACATTTGCGTTGCATGTAGAATGAATCGTAATTATAGAATAATAGGTGTAGATAGGTACCTAGATATAATTATGTTTAACAATCATCATAATTTCAGCTAAATCAAGTCCACCGCTGGACATAAGCCTCCCTTGAGGAATTCCTCGATGACCGGTCCTGCGCCACCCGCATCCAGCGGATTCCAGTGACCTTTACCAGGTTGTCAGTCCACTTTGCCGGAGGCCTAGATAAGCTGTGACTTCCTGATCGCAGTTGCCACTTTAGAAACTTCGAGCCCTACCGGCCTTCAGTTCTTCGGAGCAATGTGCCCTGCCCACTGCCACTTGAGTTTGGCGTTTCTTTTGGGCTAGGTCAGTGACCCAGGTATTTCTACGGATCTTCTCATTTCTGATACGATCGCGTAGTGAAACTCCTAACATAGCCTTCTCCACCGCTCTATGAATGACTATCAGCTTTCATAAAAGGCCCATTGTTAGCGGCCACGTCTCGGTGCCGTAACTCATTACTGGTAACACACACTCGTCAAACACTGTCTTCTATAGACACTGTGCTATTTGGGAGAAAATGAATTGGCATATCTTCCCGAACATTACCCAGCCGAGATGGGTCCGACGATTGAACTTTTTCTAAGAAGTTGGACTTACCTACCGCGTAAACGCAATCGTCAACAACTTCGAGGACAGAGCTACCGACCTTCAGCGGAGTTCTAGCCAATACAACATGGATATTCAACATCACTTTCGTCTTGTTCATGTTCGTTTTCAGGTTAAAGGTAACAGGTTCGATTCCCAGGTCGAGCAAAGTGTTATAGGTTTTTCTGTGAAATTCTCAGTAGCAGCTCGAAGTTTGGATTTGTGCCCGGTTAATGTCAATAGGCTCGCCACCTATTACATGGGACCTAAAACATACCGGTGTATATTAGTACACCTCTGCCTAAACTTTCGGGGACAACAGGCGTGATAGTATGTAAGAGGTTGAACAATAAACGCGTCATCTGCGTATAAAATATGAGGGTTTCTCTCGATTTCCCCAGGATCCACTCATCAGATCCTCACCATTTTTATGGAACCACACGGAAAGCATCAGCTTTCATATAAAAAAAGATTTTTTTTAAATCGGTTCACCCAATCCACAGTTATGAGGTAACAAACATAAAAAAAAATAAAAAAATACAGTCGAATTGATTAACTCCTCCTTTTGGAAGTCGGTTAAAAAAAGAAAAACTTACAGAGAGTGGGCTTTAATTAGATGGGCGGAAAGAAATAATTGAAGGACTATCTACAAAAAGAAATGAGATGCCATCAAAACATACCTGTAAAAAACCCAAGTCGCGCAATTCAGTTAAAGTTACCGTAAAAAGTTGTGAGATCCAAGTAATACCAAGTCGGTTAATTTATTCAGTCCCTACTTTTAGATTTAGATTGACTTGGGCATCGCATGGAAACACAAAGTATCTCACAAGTGCTACATATTATCCTTACTAATATTATAAACGTGAGTAAGTACGAATGGATGGATGTATGGATGGATGTTTGTTACTTTTTCACGCAAAAACCGCTTAACACATTTGAATGAAATTTAGCATACATATAGTTTATTACCTGGATTAACACGTAGGCTAATTTTAATCTATATACCATGCGGGCAAAGCCGCAGGAGGCAGCGAGTATTAAATAAGTTTGTATATTGCGATGCCCAAGTCAATCTAAATCTAAAAGTAGGGACTGAATAAATTAACCGACTTGGTATTACTTGGATCTCACAACTTTTTACGGTAACTTTAACTGAATTGCGCGACTTGGGTTTTTTACAGGTATGTTTTTGATGGCATGATAGTTTACAGACGGCAACTAATAGGTACCATTGTAAGTTCTCTAGTGTTGCAGATTTCCATGGGCGGCAGTGATCACTTACCATCAGTTGAGCCTCCTGCCCATTTACCCCCTTATTTCCATAAAAGAAACCTACTGAAGTACCTATATTGAAAACTATTGAAGAAGGGCAATTTTGAGTTGAAGGAAAACGTTATATAGTGTTGTATCTAATAAATTGTCCTTTACGAGTGTCCCAATACCTGGTCACCAGCTCCGCGTATTTAAGGAAGGCTGTTCATTTGCGCTCCTAACGCAGCGTGGCGGCGTGCGCACGCGCCGTACCCCGCCGACACCATTACCATGCGTGGGACGCACAACTGACAATTGAATTAATATTATATTAACTGCTATATTATTTAAATTGAACAGTGACTATAATAGACGAATTTATTTAAATCGCGGCGACATTAGCATAATTAAGTATCGGTATTTTTGTTGTTATTGTTTTGATGATGTAGTTTATTTAAATTGTGCTTAAATAAACAGTATTAGTTATTGAAGTTATTAATACCTATTATGATTATAAATTATCATTCACAAAAACGCTGAACATGTGAGGGTTTCGTCATAATTCACTTCACTGCATGTTTGAGGACTTTGTTTGACGGCTTTTAAATTCAAATTCAAATTCAAATATTTTTATTTCAAGTAGACCAATATTACAGGTTCTTTCGAAATGTCAACACTAGTTGCACGGTTCCAAAAAGTAGGTCTTATGGAGAAGAACCGGCAAGAAACTCCATAGATACAAAGAGTATCTATGGAGTTTCTTGCATCTAAATAATTAGTTATATTTACAATGTTCGTATTTAATATTAAAGTCTTCTATCCGCACATTAAACTAAAGAAGATACATGCTCACCTGTTAAACTATACATATGTACCAAACTAACTGTATTGTCATTAGAATCCATTAGCTCTACTGAGAATTTCATAAGAAATACTGAGTGGTATTACATTATGCACACAAAGTCTCAAGTGTTTGACGAGATCAACAAAGAAGTTATTCTTAAACAATAACAACTAGCTAAAGTATATTATACAAGTTAAACACCAAAGTATCCAAATGAGCATGATTGTACACACGCTGTACCACTTTTTACTCCAGATTCCAGAGATCACAGATCTCGGGTACCTAGGTGTCGCTCGGCTCTGCGCAGGAGTGGGCGCGACGTCACGCGGCGCAACACGTCTCGTCGCCGGCCGCGGAGCGCACCGACACTTACTTTAATATTTACATATTAAACTTTTATTATGTCACCTACACCTCTTTTAAATGTAGGCGATAGGTAACAACGGTATTTTTTTTATATTGGAGCTTCGTGATCGTAAGTGCGAATGCTGAATAAGGTCTTGTGTTTGATTACCAGGTCGAGCAAAGTGTTATTGGGTTTTTCTTTGAAGTTGCCATACCATTCACTGCCTGAGGAGAAGGGGGTTCATCTTGCGACTAGTACTGCCTAAAACCACTCTTGTCTTCCCTTGCCACATCGTCAGGGACTTGAGACAAATTCGCTACGATATGCATCTACATATTATTTAACTTTAATCATTAAGTCTTGGTGAAAATTAATTAGTTAGGACAAGTTTAACATAAATTACATATTTACCTACTCTGTCAAAGAGTCTAAGCATAAAGAATTACGCCGTACAAAAAATAAAAGGTTCATCATGATGTCATATACCAATAAGTTCTTCAGGATCGCTTACATACAAATTCGGTTGGTGTGTCCGCTTGTTTGTTTTCCCGGCGCTGATGTATGGGGGCATAAATAATGTGGGCCCGGGGCCATCCAATTACTTCCACCAGCAACCAGAGCGAGATGTTTTGCTTACATTTGTAAAACCATAAAACTTACAGACAGTGTTTGATTTGGACGATTGGATAAAGGAATTGGTTTGCTCTTTTTTATTCGGTGTACGTTTAAGTTTTGTAACTACATGCTTAGCTGCAAGTTTTACATTGAGTTATTATATTAGGCATCGTTTGCAGAAGGGAATAGAAAAATTTTCGTACGATTGGAAAATGAGATTGATCCGTAACTAAGAGGTTAATGAGAAAAAAAGTCATGAAGTAATAATAATTTTGCTGATGAGATCGTGATGCGAACGATTTTATTTTCTAGTAATCTTTGGCAACGATGAAGAAAGCTTAAACAAAATCTAGGTACGTATATATCAAAGCCTTTCCCCACAGAATTATAAGAGTCATTCGTCAACTCGCGCGCGGGAAACTCGCGCGCGCGCGCGAGTTGGCACCTCCCTTTTTTCTTGTCGTCAACTCGCTTGCTCATAAAATTTTACGTATTTATGGACAGTCAGCTACAAAAACGTTTCCAAAAATTCAATATGAATAAGACACTTTATACGATTTGAGTTTAAAATAAAACTTGTTTTTGTGAGAAGAGCTGTAGTAGGCTAGTGGTGAGATTTTCTCAATGGTATATACAGTCTACTAATCTGCAGTAGGCTAATATGGTTGATGATAATAGTTTTTGTGATACCTAGTTGTATAAAATAAAACAATACTAAAAAGTATAAAACTGCTTATTTCCCTAAAAAAATCACAATGAGTTAAATAAAAATATAATAGGTAATAAAACCTAAATATTATAAGTAAAAATTTCTAAAGTGGGTAAGCAAATAAAACAAAAAATAAAATCAATACATATGTATAATGTGAGTGAAATATTAAATCTGAAAATTGTAAAGAACAACAAGTTTAGAATTTGGATAATTATTACTTACTATTAAAATTAATCATTCTAAGGAACTGTAAAAATCTCAGATCAGGGTTTGTTGTAAATTATTTTTATAACAAACATTACAATTGAAAACTAAACTAGTTAAATAAATTTGTTAATGGTGAAGGTAACGTGTTCATCTATACCGTACTTCACCGAATCAGCCACTGTGGGCAAAGCCGCGGGTATAGTAAGTTATTTAAAGATTTTTGGTTTTAATCCATTTTTATTTGACTGTACTTTAACAGTGCGCGCGAGTTGACGACGAAAAAAGTAGGTAAAATTGGAAGGTGCCAACTCGCGCGCGCGCGCGAGTTGGCACCCGCGCGCGAGTTGACGAATAAGTCAATTATAATTAAATACTTAGGATATCTAAGCATATAATTAGTAAGTATGCAAGACAGTAATAGATATCTTGTCCAATACCTACACCTCTTACCAATACAGTCGTGAGTGGAAATGAAAAATTAATAAATCTCATTTTTCATGCCATTAATTTAAAGACAGGGTCATCTAAACACATCGCTCGGTAACGTTCACTACGTTAAAGACTTTGTTTCATTGAGAGCGGGTAGCGATTTGAGTGGACATACCCTATAGGTATCCATCTAATACCGACTATATTTTTCGATGAGAGCTATATGTAAGGGTTGCACAGTGTGTAATACACACATAAGCGGGCCGGCGGCATTGATCGGCACTGCCGGGTGGTAAAATCGAATATCTGTTCGAGAAAAAAACCTTTGCTTTGTTGTTCGGCAAATACTATCGAACCGACTATGCCGGTTTAGTGTGGAGCTACCCTAATATATTATTCCCCTTTAAAGACGTGCCACTTGAAAAATATATCCCAAGTTAGCACGAAATGTTTACGAAGAAAATTATGAAATAAAATAATTTGGCTACGATTTAAATGATACACAATTTAAGATGCTTACATGACTGTGTCGTTTACAATACAAATATTGCCCAGTAAAAAAAGTATAGCTATTAAAAACATTTTCCGCGTTTATAGGGGCTCCAGCCTTATGTTGTCTGTCACGAAACATAACTTGACTGATACGCTGTCTAATTGATAGCCTGACTTATGAGCTTCACGTCAAAAAATACTTAAATTGACGAGGGACAAACAACGTTAAAAGTGTGAGTCGGGATTGTCTCAAGAGGGTCTTTCAATCAGAAAGTATAAAGTATTACCAGTATCAGTTCGGAGAAATAGGGCATAGCGAGGTTCCTCGCTCAAACTGAACTGCCCGACTGGGGAAGTACTGCGCCTTACTGAAGACCGCAATGAAATTACAATATGTAGTTGTATTTCTGCGAGTGAGCAAGGTTACCAGAACTCGTTGGGGGAGTGACTACTCTGGCAGCGTGAGAATTTCGTTTGCAGTCAGTTTAGTAACTCCCTTATTTTAAGAATCCTAGACGGTTTCTACAGATGATACCTTTGGTGTTGCAAACGTCTATAGGCTATGGTAACCGCTAACAATCAGGCGGGCCGCAAGTTGTTTGAAAAAAATCTGAAGCCTGAGTTAACCAGCGGTTTTCTTGACTGTACAGTCTTTGAATTTCTTTCCATGTTCTTCCTAGAGTTCAGCCGTAGAAAACTACGGCTATATTGGGTTTGTAAATTAGATGAAATGTTTTTTTAGGATTCTATTGTATATTTATATTTATGTTTTGGATCCTTGGATGGTCAGGATCAAAAGAATATCAATAGAAAGCAAATAGACCCCGTTTACAGAAACAGAAATAAATAATTACCTTTGACGTTGATCGATGCCATCAATAGATGTGATAACGTGAATGTAGGTATATATCAACACCCTAAATATTGGTGCGGAACCCTAAAATCCTGCCCCAACTTATTAAACCCTTTTAGTATGCGCTTTGGTTTAGCCTAATTGAGTTGAAGCCAAGAGGTTAATTTCTTGTATAGATAAATTATAGTTTTCTTATGCAAATGTTTTGAGGCCAGTCTCGAGAATAATTAAATTCGGTTCTGGCCTGAGGCCTGAATACTGTTTGTTAATGTTTTATGTGATTAGGAAGTTCGTTCTTTTAATTTATTGTTTTAGCTTTCGATGTTAGGATATAAATTAGATGTCGAAAATAGGCATTGTTGGCACACAATGGTGATTGTGTAATTTAGAACTGATTTGGAGCTATCAAATCAAGTGGATTTATAATGTTTTCTAGTTTATTGGCCTGTTTGATTTGAATTTTAAATTTTAAATAAGCGATTTATGTTTTAGGTTGGTTTAAAGGACTGCGCTATTTATAGGTATCTGTGTCAAATTTATTTTCAATGACGAAATAAATAAAAACTCACGTCAAAAAACATAGGTGTGTGTTTCTAAGTATCTTACTAATGTTATAAATGTGAAAGATTGTATGGATGTTTGTTACTCTTTCACGCAAAAATCGCTTAGGTAATAGATTTGCATGAAATTTAGCATACATATAGTTCATTACCCGAATTAACACATAGAATACTTTTTATCAATATACCATGGGGGCAAAGCCGCAATAAGCAGCTTGTTATAGTATATTTCTCAGTAGGCTTGGAAAATACAAAGTTTTCCCGCACACATGAATAAGTATCACATCATTTACAATACTTACCTAACTTTTAGTTCGCAAAAATAAAGTGATTTTTTTATATTTAATCTCCTAAATTGCTAATTAATTCTTTGACGCGAAACAAATGGTTAGCACAATTGAAAGGTACTTATAATATAAATGTAAGCAAGGTAACAAATTAAGTACCTAAGTATATACTAATAATAACCACGGCAGAGATCCCCCGTCTGACCAATCAGGACACGTATACTACCTCCCCATATTTGCATTCCTAATGAAATTCCCCAATAATTGTTATCGTAAGCATTAATCGCGTTTCAGTTCCTAATGCCAACCAATCATCTCGCGTTATTGCTTTTAATTATAAATCTTTAGGATCCAAGCCGACATCCTCGGATATTTAAAATCGGTAAAAATACATGTTCACACACACGTTAACGTTAAGTTCTTGAAATAAAAACCTCAGGTATTTGACGTGAACGCACGCGTTACGAGCCAAAATTACTTCCAACGACTCTTAAGGTGCAGTTGGCAGTAAATATCTTAAATAAGTAGGTCGTTACGGGCATTAATGTTTTGTAGGCCGCGATGTATGGCCGACGGCACCGTACAAAAATGGCCGACCGGTATTTGTTTAAAATAAGAATAAGGCGCCATAGTTTTAATATCGTAAATAAATGACGACTAATTCGGTTCGTTATTAAATTTGGTACCGGCCGGCCTAAGCGCCCTCGGGTATCGGTATTGAGTTTTGATTTGTGAGAAATTAAAAATATTAGTTTGGTAAATTGGGGATAGAAAAAATTTAAGACATTCCTGATGATTTTAATTAAAATTAACAGAATTATTGAGCAACACGCTCGGCGTGCGAGGCGAGATTTCAAAGTAACCAAAAGCGGATGCATTTTTTACAATCAAGTGATATACGAGCGAGGCGCAAGCGCCGATATCAAATAAAATATGCGCGAGAATATAACGAGGCTCTCCATTTAACAATTAACTTAACAAACAAACGTAATATATTGTGGTTAAATTTCAATACTAAAATGGCGGCTGAACGGACGGCCCACGATAAGTCAGCTCGACAACTTGGCCTTAAGATATATATTATATATACAATAAACAAACACACAATTTTTCACAAGAGTTATTGTGTTTGAGTTTGTAATGATTTGTATAACGCTTTTAGTTTAAGGATTAATTATATATTAGTTGTGATTCTGTATCATTACTGGCTTAGTCAACATCGCATTATCTGTGCGATAAAAATATTAATTCAGATTTATGTATTGCATAATTCATTTTGCACATTTATTTCAACCAAAACTCATCTTATTTAATGTAACCTACCTATGATTATAAAATAATTTTAATCTTCCGTAATTACTCTTTAATTAAAATATTAAGTTGAGTATTTACCTATGTGGAAGATATTCTGCAATATATTCTTACTGTTTAAATACTTAGGTTTTAGTCATATTATGTAGTTTTTAATTGTTTATTGGTGCCAACATTGAAGACAACAACAACTTGAGAAATAATTGTATAGGCAAATGTTATGATTTCTAAGATTGTGCCAGACAGGTTGCCTGGCGCCTCTTTTCAACCAGTTAAACCAGTTCATACAAAAATAAATAAACTTATAAAAAAATATTATCAAAATAAAATACATTTCAAAATATATAAATATGATTATGAATATATAAAGTGCCTTTAGGATATAGTGCGCTTTGTAATTCGTAGCCAACATACGAGGGCATTAACTCAGAGTTAAATACTTACTTATTCAGTACGTGAATAAACTGAAAAATTTGAGAAAGCTAGATTTTCTCATCACATTTTACGTCACAGTAATATTACAATGTCAAATACAACACCCGAGCCTATTACATATTAGTCCTCTCTTTTATTATAAAAAGGGAGTTTATTATTATGTTGTATTATTTAATAGAAAAGAAAACACAAAGCAGAAAATAGAGAAAAAATGGTTATTTCTCCATAGACATCTTCACCACAGACTAAGGTAGACTTATTAAATAATCATACTTAACACCTGTAACGTCTTTAAGCTACAGATGTAAAACTCAAAGACATCAACACTTAAATTATCTACATTGCAACACTCTTCATAAGATACGGTTTAATTTTTCATGCTTCTAACAAGTATGTTATTGTTCTATTTCATTTATATCACAGAATAAAGGCCCTAATACTTATATGCAATTATGAATTTAATATGAAAAACTTAAAAATATCATCTGCCCCGGTACAGATATACCGCTAAATGATATTTCAATAGTTTGTACTGCAATCGGAGCGCGCAGCGGGTCGTCTGCAATTAATAATTATTTAATAAGCCTCTCATTAAGTGGACGCTCAACGCAATCAGGACCGGACTAAGTTATTGCTGTAGCACCTACAAGTACACCCAGATAGATAAGTGGTTTAGTTAATATAATATGTATTAATATTTTGTGTTTTTTATTAAACTGCATAATATTTTACTTACGGTAAAGGAATAAGGGTGTATTTGTTTCTTGTAGTAAACTACTAGAAACAAATAATAATCTAATTTGTTTTAATCAATTAATAATAATTACATAATTGTTTGTATACTTACACCGTTGCACTAAGGTGGACGACCGACGGTTGACGCGAAGAAAAAGAAACGGAAAATATCATATAATTATGCTATAACTTAAAATATTTTACAGATTTTCGAACAAAATAAGATAGTATTGACACATTATGTAGATATGATTCGATGATTGAAAACTTTATACTCATTTACAGTTGAGAAAACCAACAGTACGTATACAAATTCAGACAATTATAAGTAAGTTAAAACATCTTAGCGAGTACCTAAATAATAAAGTTTGGTTATATGAAAAACATAATCCATTTGCCATATCCAAGTAAAAATAACGTATATTATGGGTATTTAAAACAAATATCACCGAAACTCAAATAAAACGATGTATTTACAACTCTAGGTAGGTATTTAGTTTTGTCACTGACAGTACCGGCGCGCTCTAACCGCATTGCCAGCGGCTATGGGCGGTATGGGCGGAGGGTTGGGCGGCCCGCCCCTCGCGCTTGACAATTGAATCAGGGCTCGATATCATACGGACCACGCACCCAATTATATATAGTTATTCATGAAATACGATACCAGCCTTAGGCCTTAGTAGGCATGTATTTTGTTGTATTCAATTATTCTTCTATAGTTTTATAGTCTGTCGTTTCTAAATTTTAATTACTTTTTTTATTTTTATTACCCTAGTTTTATAAATAAATGTATCTGGACATTATTAGAGGGCGCCATCAAATTTCGAGCGTAAACCTATTAACAATAAAAAAGCAACATGGTGGAAGGTGTTGTAGATAGTTTATAGACTATATATTTTACATAGAATTCGGGTTCAGATGACGTTGCTGACACACAAACATTTCGTCTTATCTTCGAAATCGCAATCCTTACCGATGCGTTGATCGTTACGACGATTGTAACCTAACCCAAAGGGCCAGGACAAAGCTCTCTAGTTCGTATCAAAGCTATATAGGTAGTCTGACTTTTCGAAATAAATGTGCGTTTTTAAGTACGAATTTTTAAAATAAGTGTATCGAATTAACGATAATATTGTCAAATATGTAGAGACGACGGTTTGTTTTGTGATATATCAAAAAGTCGTAAAACACAATTAAATTGGCAATATGACGTTATTCGAATATTAACCCGTGAAACATCTAAAATAAACTCAGATTATCTACCTGCAGTCACAGATAAAATACGTATTTTTTATCAAGTTAATAACAATTAGTAAAACATCAAATATGACATTTAGAACAAAGCATCCGTTCCAATTAGGGGACCGTAATAACATAAAACTATTACCAACATACACATTAAAACAACAAAACTCCTACAAAACTTTACAGCTACGAAATTAAGGTCGAAGATCGCTTATTTTTCTAGTTATTTCGCGGTAAAATAATGTGTCTTAATGCGATGTAGCATAGAGCACTCATTAGAGAAAACAAATCATGGTAATTAGGCAATAAAAACATCTTTGTTCCCATTGTATCACAATTCCGGTTGATTGGCCTTTACGACCATATTGAATGTTACAAATCTGTTTACAACTTGTCTATTCTGTGGTATCAGTTATACGACGTTCCTAGTATAACATCGTAAATGTTGTTTGTTACACAATTAAATGAGTTAATTTGATTTATATAGGTTAAGGAATACGGGCCGATTGAAGACAGGCTCATTGGATGATCACCACGTGGGATATTTAATAGGAAATTAAGCTCTTACGAACTTCGATGTTATATGGTACTCTTGAGTAACACAGACTGGGTTTAACACTTTACTGGTCCTACTAAGGCTGTTGAGCGTGAGGTTCTTCAGTTCGATTCCTAGAACGAATGTTATTGAGTTCTTTACTCATTTGGGTTTGGATTTCTGTAACCGGGCATAAATTCCATATTTGATTGGAACAGAAAACGCAGGATCTAAAAACATGAAATGTAAGATTCTCTGCCGTCCCCTTTGGGGTTACAGGCGTAATGGTATGCTTGCAAAAGGTATCGCGACCTTTACTAATATTTTTATATTTTATAGATATATCTATGTATTCTAAAGTCAAATGATTAATCGTTATTGTATTCATGTATATGTACTTACGCTTATACACTTACGCCTTTTTTCCATAGGGAAAGTAGAAACTATAGAAAGGCACGCACTACGACACCTGGATACCACTTTTGTCTCGTCAAAATTTATACATCTTGTCATGCATTCAATGGTTTATTTAAGTTTTAAGTTTTCCAGTGTGTTTTTTAAGGAATGGCTGATTATGTTAATGTTAATTAGTAAATGCGAAAAAAAAGTGCGCAGTGCCTGTTGCACTGCGCACTTTATTTTGGCCATAGATGATAAAGATTCCTGAAAATATTGTTCTGAATAATTTTTTATTAAGGCAATTACGCTATATTATTATCTCTACTTTTAAATTTAATATAAACGATTGAATTTACTCCATCGAACTTACCTACTTAATTAATCTAAAAATAAATAATTAACACTATGTCTTTGAAGTCATTCACAGTTGAATGATATTAACCCGGCATGTCACGGCTGAGTTGTTCGATTTAATAATATCTTCACCATGGATTTCCACGCCGGCGTTATTAACAATTATCGGCGCCACGGGTTAATAATAATAAAACTTAGTAGGAAACCAGTCATAAAACGATTGGTAGATAACTGTTATTAAACTTGTCTAAATTTGAGTGAATTTTACTCGTTACTTTGTAATGGCGCCTTATTTGTGGGAATCTAAGAAAGTATGATATACTTAGGTATAAATAGGCAAAAATAAATAAGTTCTTACATAATTTTTACTTTTCTGCTTGCTTGATCATTTGTTTTCTTTTTTTAATTTTTAAAATATCCTGAAAAAATCGGTTCACATACATAAAATATCCTAACAAAGTTGGTAATAAGGTTTTATTTTAGAACGGCAAATCTTCAAAGAAATAGGAAAAAAAAATTGTCCAATTACCATACAAACGTTGAAAAGTTAATCGTTAATTATTTTATACAGCGGGATGGATATTTAATGTTTGTGAGTGTGTGTGTGTATTTTTGATAATAAGTACTGGCATGTAGTGACATATTGAAATACGGACGTACGGACATGCAATCCGAAATATTATTAATAATAAATGTCAATACCGGGTACTAACAGTCAGTCCAATAAAAGGCATAACCGTCGAGTTGAGCTTAAATATCTTAATCGATTATAGGCATATACAGGCAGAAAGACTGGGGCCATTAAAATTTTGCGGTCCAACAAATAGCTTAATCACTGATCGAGCGACAAAAACGGCGCGGGCGCAGCACTAAAGCGGCGCTGGACGCGCAAATATGGCCGATTATAAAATAATGCAGGCTGTATAGAAAACCATAAATAATAATTAAAAGAAACATTATTATACGCGTTTCTACACACCAGTAGTTGTCATAGTATTATAGAAGATTGTTAACATGACATAAATAAAATGTTTTATGTATAACCCTCGCCAAAAACTGTCTGTGTTTTTTTTATGGTGTATATATGTATATAGTATGTCACTAAGTATTTCTCCGCTAATTATAATATTTTTTATTCAGACTTAACCTTCTCCAGCTAAGTTACTTATCAGGATACTTAAGAAACGGGTTACATAAGTGTAAGTACTTATGTAACCTTCATAAACTCAAAGGAAAAGTCTACAAATCTCTCACGAACATGAACGCACAATCTCGCGAGCCATAAAATATTCTGTTACTTTTATAACTTAGTTAAATTCTTAAACGAGCATGAGCATTTATGGCGCTCATGAAAATTTTATGCTCATGAAGATGTAGGCAAAACCAACAAATTTCGATTGATCACAGAATACCGTGGATAAAAAAGCAAAGCTCGCGTAAGTTGCGCGCGCGCACGGCTCTCGCCAAAGAATGTAATTAACTGAACACCAATAAAAATAATTGGACACAAAAAGCGATCCGCCCTGGGCCGCCATTTATTATTTTGATTACCCTTGTTATTGTTATGGCCTATTGATGTTTTTCAACAAGCAACTCGATTGAACACAGTGGGACACTGCGACTGATTCGCGCCTTTATCGACATAGAACCAGATAGGCTGTGTCGCCGCCGCATCGCGGTGTCTCCTAGTTCGAAAGCCAGCTTTATTGTTCCTGTTTACGACTCTGTTTGTTCCCGCCGACGGCGCGTGACGTGCAATTTTAAAATTTTCTAGATCATAAAAAGATTCCTGTATTGTTTTTGGATTTAACACTGTAATTATATTAGTAATTTAGTTTTATGTTGCAAGTACAACTGCTCTTTGAATATGTTATCACGTAACTTTAATACTTCAGAGACGAACGCATGGTCGTTGCATTTTGTTTTATTACTCCATACTTCCTTTAATATTTTATAAAAATAATTTTATTAACTCTGAATGTAATTGTAGACGTGCATTTTAATATACGCACTTGATGTAATTGCTATGCAATTTAACAGTTAACTGTGATGCGGAAATAAAACTACTAATTATGATTTCTATCGCGGTAAAATCGGTAAAAAGTAGTTTAATTTAAATGATTAATATTAGCATGTAAGAAGATATTAAATAAAGGTTCCGGTAAGTACTATAACCAACTATATTGAAAGGTGCAATGAATTTAAAATAGCGGCTGTATTAAAATAAAAAAGCTGGGTATTTCATAATGGCTGAAATACGGAGAAGGCTTTATACTCGTACGTAAAATGATTGTATGAATCGATGACTGTCTGGAAATAAAATAAGTAAAGAAATAATATGAGGACAGTTCTGTTCCTGGTGAATTTTAGAATCATGATTATTCACATGATTCTAAAATTATATGTACTCACTTAATTACAAATTTCAAACAACACGATAAGCCACAGCGTGTGTTACATTTTCGCACGAAACAAATAATTCCATATGATCTACAGATGTACTAGCTGCGATATTTCCGAATGTGAATATAAAATATGTATAAACACATCCAAGACATGAAAATCCTGTCCTTTGATGTTTTTCAACAATCCACTCGATTGAACACAGTAGAACACTGATTCGCGTCTTGATCGATATCATCATCAACTCAATTAATGTCCCACTGCTGGGCACGGGTCTCCCCTCAAGACACCTTTTAATAAATGAATAATGAAGATTTCATTAATAACAGTACGTAAGTATTTCTTAAATCTAACATTAATTAAAACTAGAAAGCTTCATTTTACGATTTCCATTAAATCAAAGCTATACGTACATTTATCCTATCAATAAACGAGACATAAACTCAGTATGATAACTACGCAGTATTAATTAAATCGAATCACGCGCATACTTTGTTGCTAGGCAATATTACAGCCCCTGTAATGAATATTACAGTAATATTAGGTACTGTAATAATCAATATTACTGCTGTAATTACGAGCCTCAGGATTATTGCTTTATTAAACCCACTATAGCTTACTCAGCTCAGTATATAGTGAGCTGAGTGTGGTGCGTGCTCTAATGTTTATTGTGGTAATTCTATAATAGCGCAGTCGCGGAGTGAGGGTTATAACATCTGTCAAATTGTGCACGACTATAATATACAACGGTACCCACCACTTTGATTTTATTGTCAGTCTGTTTTATTACACATACATATATTGACTTTGTTTGGACGTGTAAAGAAATATGCATTCATTGGCGCTGTCACATGCTCAAACCATGAACATCGTGAGGAAACCTGCATGCTTGAGAGATTTTCTCGATGGCATGTGATGTCTGCCAACCTGCAATAGGCTAGTGTGATGGATTATAGTCTAACTCTAACCCCTCTCATAGTGAGAGGAGATTTGTTCCCAGCAGTGGGACAATAATGGGTTGATAATGATGGCGTTGTTTAATCGATTACTCAAAAATTTATAACATTTCGCCGTTTTTGCGTCGGGGTTAAAAAGAGGGGGTTAATAAGTTGTGTGGGTGTGTACATCAGTAACTACACCTCTGCCTAACGCTTAACTGATACAGGCTCGATGATACGATTAATATTTATGTTAACTGTTTTATTATTAGCTGTTTTAATGCCGTTATTACTTACTTTGATTACAATGTAACATAATTATTTTAATCACTCAACACTGATGGCATATAATTATATAGATAATTATAATCTAACAAGGGTAATAAAATAGGTCAAATCGAGGCGTAATAATTAACGAAGGTACTTACGTAATTTATTTTTACGGTTCCTTAGTCGATACAAAGTTTCTATCATCGGTTAGTACCCACATATGTTGCGGTTTAGCTTGGAGACTTCAAAAAAGTTGTAATATGACACATACATAGTAATATATACATAGTCACGTCAACAAAATGGTAAAGCAAATGATTGAATACTAGCTTTTGTCCGCAACTTCGTCTCCGTCTTCATCATCCCTTAAAATGGCTAAAATGCGAGATTTTAGCCGTTTTAAGGGATGATGAAGTTCTAAATTTTTGTTAACGATTGATTGCCTGGTAGAAAATTTTCGTCGAAGTCAAAATATAATTTATAGACTTAATATAACTTTTGCCCGCGACTTCGTCTACGTAAAATTTGAAATTTTTCTTCCACACCCCTTTTCCCCCTTTTAAGGGATGATTTCCGGGATGAAAACTATCTCTATACCAAATTTCATCTCAATCGGTTCACCGGTTATAGCGTGAAGAGGTAACAGACAGACAGACACACTTTCGCATTTATAACATTAGTATAGCATGGATTCAAAGTAGGCCAAATTAATATAAATATCACTGTAGTTTCAATACAAAAACTGGTATAACCTAGAGGTGTGACCGTTGACTCTGAAATTGAATGTCTCGATTTTGATCCTAAGGTAAACGTATTATAAAAAATAACGTAAGTATACTTATCATAATCACAAACAGCGAAGGAAATATCGTAAGAAATCCTGCATGGCTAAGAGATTTTCTCAATGCAATTTATATATATTATATAAATAGTCCACCTTATATATAATACCATATACCATATGTTTAATAATACCATATATTTTCATATATATTTATATATTATAGGCCTATAGCCTAATCTCTCTCAAATGAGACGAGACCCGTGACCCGCCCGGCAGTGGAACAGTAAACGGTATTTGTAGTAATGACATTCAATTGTTTGATCCGAAACCATGATTCTTTGACGTCAGAGTAGTTGATATAAGTGAATGTATCTACCCAACTTTCAATTAAATACATACATACATATTAGGTACTTAAGAACGTACCACAAGACATGTTCTAAACGACACTCGGCCTGTAATTACCAGCTGTTAAACTAAACAGTCACGTTACAGTGTGCAGATAAGGACATATTAACTTGGGCGTTTAGTCTCTAAATATGGCAAAGATAAGTTAAATAATAATCGCTCATAATTGCGTCGTTAGTCGGTGTTCGCAAACTCATCGGTTGAGCTTATAAATTGAAAAAGGTTGGTTGGTTATCCACAATGTTCTAAAAATAGGATCTGATCAGATTTTATAAATAATGTAGTTCTAGAGGGGAGAAGGGCTGATTTTTTTATTTAGTTAGTAGACTTTTCGACAATAATCTCTGACTCAAGCAAAGCTTGTTGAGGGGGAGTCTCAATAAGAATAGGCTTTAGTGAATATAGAAATAATATTTTTCTTTATTTATGTGTGATTACATAGGTGCAATCAAAATATTGTGTGAACGGTCGATGTTCTACGGCGTTCATCCGATTGGGGTAGGTACGTACCTTTCTATTATCTAATTTAACCCTAGCACAAAAATAAACAATTCAAATGATAGGTAGTGATTTGGGTAAGACTATATTAATTCGAAGTGGGACAGGATTTCAATGTTTATAGTTATGTTAATGATTTTTAAGAGAAATCAGATTTCAAAAATTCTATTACGAACTCGTCCCAACACAAACATAGCTTGTGTGTAATGTAATAATCCTTTATATGAAGGAATTAACTATTAAGGGAGGAAGCAACTTATGTTCTAAAATTTTAAAAATTATTAACGTTTTTGTCTTTCTAGATTTAGGTGTGAATTTGGATGTGGATTTGGCTGTGCGTCGATTGCTTAGTCAGTCAGGACAGAACAAACAATTTTATGAGATTAATCCCTCCGTAATTTATGGCCAAGTATAACTTTGATGAGGAATCTAACACATAAAAACTCTGTTGTAACCTGTTTACATTTATGTCATAAAATCGGCACGAAAATAATTCTAACGCCATATTTAACTGAGTTCTCACGGTTGGTCGTTCACTAACTAGTTACAATCATATAACTTGCCTACTTTACATAATTAGATGTAGTTCTTGCTTGCCCGAGCCGCTCGTTACACCGAAATAAACAATTTGTAAGAACAGCCGACTTTAACCCACCAATTATAAGGAAATCATTATGGCACAAGTGATAAACTGTAAGCGGTAAAGTACAGAATTCTAAAATTATCTATTACTTTTTCATTCTTCTTATTTTGAAAATTTGCGTCTACTATCCATACTTAATATTATAGAAGCAAAAGTGTCTCTTTCTGTCTGCCTGTAACCTCTTACCGCTTAAACCGCTGAACCGCCTCTTGATTAAATTAAAACATACAATAGGTTTTGGCCCGCAAATCATTACTTAAAAGTGAAAACGAAAACTAGGGTGCTTTTATCATAATTTTATCATAAACCTATATATTGTTGCAATGCTGGGCACGAATTTCCTTTCCTTTGAAATTGCTTGCTATATTCCTCCTTGCTAGCCTAGTGCTCGTTGATAGACTTCACCCGCTATCGAGAGAAAAATCAACCAAAAAAGACTAAAAATACTTATAACTTGTACCAAACATTAACTTTGACGTCGTCGCCACCAACAGTTTTCGTGTAAAGCGCGAGCATGCAAGCCCCCGATAAACAGCTGAAATAGCTTCATGAACCGCCGCTAATCAGCTGAACAAATTTAATTTGCAGACATGCCTGAATCGCGCTGAAAGTTTAATTGGAAAATGTGTAATTACCTTCTATGTTCGGCCAGGGAAATTGTGCATTTCCTCGTGCATCTATGTTTTTATTATTCTTCAAGACAATTAAGACAAGTTTTTTTTTAAATAGAACTTATTTTTTACCAGACTGGTCAACAGTCTGCCTGTGATAATAAAATGTTGAAAAGTATCCAAAAAGGATTAAGTAATATCAATGTACCGCGACAAAATCTGTAAATAGTGATTTTATTTTAATGTCTAGTATATAGGTATCTGAGTGTAGGAACTAATTTTATCGTTTGCAATTATTTTATTTCTTTGTCTAATGTGAATATAAGGATATCTTACATTTAACTTAATTTTAACAATGTAGCATTAACTAAGTAGTATTGGTTTTTCCGTACACAGGAATCCATCAGTGTCCTGTCATCAGTATTAAGTTTTTTTTTTTCAAAACTAGTTTTAAAATTCAGCTGAATTCTAATAATGTTATGTGTATCGTTGAGATAGGGCCAATGAAGACAAGTGTGGTTTTGAGTAATGTCCAACATATGCCGCTGGATCCCTTGTAGACGGAGTATCTATAGGATTATTTACAATATATTTTTCTTTGTCATATTGGTTAGATATTTGATTGATTTATATGTAGGTATTTGATAACAGTAAAATGAAGTCGGTTAAAAGTAGAAAACATACAATCCGTTAAATTTGCGAAAGACGAAGCGACAAATAGGTACGGGAAAATACGCTAGATGGCATTAGTTAGGCAAACATTTGTAGGTATTGTAAGGTTTTATATTATCATATGTGGGACTTGATATTACTGATTGGATTGGATAATTGTTACTCAATTATGAAAAAAATGCTGATAGGATTTCGATGATACGTACCTACATAGCTTGAATTATGGGCAACATTTCATCAACAAACCACAGAGATGGTAAGAAAACCATGATTGCGTCTGTCTGAGACGTAGACTGTAGCATCTTTAAAGTTGTTCAGCCCTACCCATTCAGTGCCCAGTACCCGATTCTGGGTCGTTATTATAGCAAGGCTGTAAGTATATACTTATGAAGATACCAGCAATCATCGTCATAATACAATAACCTACATATAAGCTTATAGTTACTACAGAGTTTTAGTGACGATTAAAGCACCTACTTACACAAAACAGTTTCGACACCCGTTACCGCTATTTTAGCGAGAACGTGCCATTCAAAATAAAAATAAACGACCAAACTGAAGTAATTCAAACACTCTTTAAAAAACTAGGTTACCACTTAAACAGAAAAACTCCAATGACGGAGCCTATCATTGGTTTCCCAATGTAAATAACTGCAAGTTAAGTTCGCGTGAGTAAACCTTTAACAGAGTTAACTAATAGCTTACTAACCGAGCCGACACGAATAAAATTAGCTAGAACGCTTTCCAGTTTCACGATTAAATTGCCGCGAACTAGCTTAAAACTTAACTTGTGGAAGTATAAAGTTCTTAAATGTGTCGTTCGGAAAAGAATAGGTACTTAATACCCCTTTAAAAGTGTTGAAAGTTAGCCGAAAGTATAATGAGTAAAAAGTTACTGTAGTAGGTACCTTTATCCGATTATTGAAACCATTGCACGATACTCAATGTCATTCGAAGATGGTCAATAATATAAGGAAAATCTAAATAAATAATGGCGCACCTACTTGAAGAAAGTTTAATATGATTTTGTAACAATGAAACAGATTATAAAATGTATGTAGTCGGTAGGTACCTATTTGACAATGTCAGGCACCTGATGGCATAAGTTTTCAATAATACAGCCTGTTTCTGAAATGCTTTAATAAAATTATTGACTAAATAAAATAAACTAACATAAACAGGTATTAATATTTATGTTAGTTTTATTTAGGTAGGTATGTATGTAGGCATCATAATAATACAAATATAATTAATGTATTTCCAATTACCTGCTGTACCTACGAAATACAGTAAAGTCAAATAAAAGCCTGTACCTATTTCCTATTTTTTTTATTTAAAGCATCACAAACGTTCTATATAATAGGATCCGAATTCTAGACCAGCAATTACCATCAACAAAATGTTAAAAAACCTATAGAAATGATTGAAAGCCTTAACAAATTTTAACCTCCCGGTGCTAATGCATTAATAACGGTACTGATTAACTATCATTGCAGTGCAAAACCACAATCAGGCCTATATTTCCTATTTCCCACGCAAAATGACTTGTATTCCCATTCCGCATATGATATCCAAACGGTTATCGGCCGGTCGTTATGAATGAGACATCAATAGCAACACAATCTCTGGCAGGTCCCTAATGGCCGAACGCACGCGATCCCTAACTATTGCGTTAGAATTGTTGGCCATACGTTGAAACGTGTGTAAGCGACTTTAGTTACCATAGATTAACATATTATGTATGTATAAAGTGTGCCTTTTTAAGGCACTTTGAAGAGTGAGGCGAGTGAGAAGTTATATTAGTGTTTTATAATATATGTATGTACAATAGGTAGGTAACTAACAACAGTTGATAGTTTGTCATACATTTATAGTATTTCTAAATGCTCTTAATAAATCGGCACTTAATTAACTTACTTTCTTCCTTGATAGTTTTACTATTCAGAGACATTTCTTATGTGTAAACAAAATATTGGGAGTATTAGAATTCTCATATAAAAAATATTAATTTTCTAAGGTACAGTTTGTCACAACCTTCTTCGATATCCATGTTCATCGATTAAGTATTACCTTATTTTTAGCTGTTTATGGTCCTCAAATCGCCCAAATATCCGCAGAGATTTTGTGTCTATAGAACTTTCCAAGTTACCAATCCCTTAACCGTCCTCTCATCGCAAACTAATTAATCAAGCATCAAAAATAACTTTCATTCAAAGTAGCAAAAGCTGTAATTACGGGTTTGATTGACTCGGCGTCCTTTGTTCAACCGACAGTGTCACAATACAGTTATTATAGCTACCATTCGACCTGGCAGCTGGCATTTCACGAATGTACCATTCACTTGTTCAACAACATTTTTTCCCTCTTTTGAAAAGGTCGGCATCGCCACTTGTGCAGGACAGGAGAAACCACAAACAATATACAGTTTCGCAAACACTTTCAACGCAATTTTCAACTCTGTACCATCAGCATTAGGGTTACAAGTAAGTCATTTTGTGTGAATATTATCCTTGCATCGGTGTTCGTAACTAAGTCCAATATGATCTCATAATTGCATTAACTTAATTAACACTTAAGTTTCGTTTGTTAGTATCAACAGTAGATAATTGTTTGCGAACAGAAAAAATACGATGTGATAAAAACTTGTAACATATAGTTAAAGAATGTTAATGGCGATATTGTAATTGATCGAGCGTGTCTGGCTGCGTAAACAGGTTAGATAATATTATATTAGCATAGATAAAGACTAAACGGATGCCTACGTTACATATAGGGCTTTACTATAAAAACTGCCCCATCGCGCGTCGGTTTACTAGACCATGTTTTGTTAATATATGACTGCCTCGTTCGTCAAGTGGTCGTAAGTCCGACTGCCGGGCAAGAAACCTTTGGTTCGATTCGCAGGTTTTAGTAATCTGATATCTATTGGGTTTTCCTATTAAATTCTCAGTAGCATCTTTAGCCGTGCCTGATTGTGAAACATGAAAACGGTGAAAATTTTGGTGTAACATTGTAGTAATGTACATTTTTCACCTCTGCCTTACTCTTCAGGAACAGGCATGATGGTATGTATAAAAAAATTATTGAAGATACTAGGAGTGTCATTAATGATATTACATTCTGAGGTTAACTCAACCTTCAAAGACTACAGTAGGTACTTCAGTATTCTCGCTATAAATATTTCAACTATGCATTCTAGCGGGCTTAAAAGGCGTAACAGACATGAATGCTAGCGTCTTTTGTGTTATTTTACAGTTACAAGATGTCATTTATTTAATTTGCATGCAAACATCATCATTACAATACAAGTTTACGACACAGCCACTAAATATAATGGTAGGTAACTGAAATATTGTAATTATTTGCCGGTTGTAATCCACCACCCATATTTACCGTACCGGCAAACGCGTAATCGTATTTTAATGTGTATTTGAAAGCACGGTAATTCAAATAAAATCCCCGTCAATTGTCACCAAAGCGAAGCTTCCCAAGGTCCTAATGTCGTTTGGATGTAAAAAAATCAATTTGTTATGAACTCGGCATAACGCCTGGGCCGCTATTCTTGTGTTATAGAGACGAATATCGCCGAAATATCTATCATAGCGATATATTTAAGTCTTGATCATTACTATTCGATATTAGACGACATGGTTGGTGAAGTGGTCAATGCGATCGGCTTCTGCGCCACGTATCGTGGGTCCTATCTTCGCACGGAAGAAATACAAATTATGTAATATGTATGCAGGTCGTTGTTCCGAGTCTGTGCGTTTGTGCTTGTACACGTGCCCACGACACAGGAGAAATACCTAGTGCGGGGAAACGTTAATTTTTTTTTAAATACTTTGATTTTTTAATTCATGAAAACAGAATATCTTTTTTACATGTAGAAAACCCGATGTCTATAATATATATATTTTAAATATATATATTGTTTATATGTTAATTATGTATATTGTAGACATTTCTGTGATATTATATCTATATCCTTAGAATTAGGTCCCTGGTAATTCGGTCGCAAGTGAGCGTGGTTCCTGCGCTGGATTGTTTATTTTACTTTTGTATGCGCGTGAGCAATTCACACCTCCCCTCCCCTGCCGCGACACCCCTCGCACCTCGCTTCATTGTGTGCTCAAACTGCGTGTCTGTTTAGGGCTGTCAATTTTACATACCTAGATAATACGGTTGTCTTAAGTAAAAAAGGCCTCGCGTGCATTGAAGAAAAAAAAAACGATGTCGTTCTTTCTTGTTCCTCTTCAAGAATATTTTTTTGCGATGCTATGTTGTCAGAGTGTTTTATAACAATTATGACCCTACATCGTTAAGAGATATCTTTGTAATAATGATTATATTTTAAATGAGCGTATTAATTATTCCAATTATAAAGAAGCGATGAAGGGTGACATGCAACTCTATTTGATACTCTCTTCTGTTATTACTTTTTTTTTTATAAAGTCAGATTCTTTTAAAGGTACATTTAACTGCCGTTCTGTAGTCTCGTCCTCCTTGGAGTCATAGTTTGAAAGACTACATCAGGCAACATGTAAAACAAAAAAGGTCGGGGTTAGCGAAAATTAAAAAGAAACGAACATAGAAACGCAACTCAACAATTAAAAAGTAAACTATCCAGCACGTAGGTGGTATAACTTGCGCGGTTCGGTAATAATTTCACATTCGGGTTCTTTGTGCAAAACTCGCCTCGTCCGAGTGATAAATAGTGTATTATTACTTGCCGCGAATCTATTAGCGCCAAGAGCCTAATAAATAACCACTGTTTCAAAGAGAAATCGCCGTATATTTTAACTTCACACTCTATCGCTAAAAGATAAAGAACTGACACCTTGTTTTTTATAAACTTTCTTTTTATCTAGACTTAAAAGAAAATAATGAAGTTTTTAATTAATTAAGGCTCGCGTTGCGCATTAGGTCAGCCCTAATGAATAGCAGTTTACGTTTATTTATTTTACCAAGTCGTCATTACAATGAAAGTTGAACGAAGTTACTGGGCCATGTTATTCGATAACTGTGCTGTTTTACCAGTACTAGGAATATCTCTAACAGCTGCGAAATTGAGTTTTCCACTATCTACAAGTATATTATGATTCCACTGTACCTACGTATGTACGCACCGTGATACTTATAATATTGAACTTTTAAACAGCTTAGCAGATTTTGATGATTTTTTTGGTGGTCAATACGTATGACGCCGAATACCTATAACAATATTTAAAGGTAGTACAAATCGTAATAACCATGATGATCAGTTTATCTTCATAATACAAGTCAGTATGCTTCAGTACATTGATTGGTGAGAGGGAGTTGAACATTGGTAGTTCTTTTACAACAGGACCAGCATCATTAGCATTCCATATGTACCTTGCCAATTACTTAATTCCTCATATTATTTTACCTAGATTCCTAATAAAATATTTTGTTGGGAAACTACGTCCATTCAAATCTAAAAACCCGAATACAATTTAAACAGGAATCATTTCATGACACCGCATTTCGCAGAACGATATTATGAATCAATAAACGTAATTGTACCAAATTAGGATCGACGTATCGGTAATCAATTTCTTTAACATTTCCTTTGTCATTTGTATACTGTTGATGAAAAAAATATAATTCAAAGAAGGCTGAATGCACAGGATGTCACGTTCAATCCCTTGTTATAATGTATTAGGCAGATCTTTAGTGATATTTCCACGTTTTTAAGCATAAAAAGGTTTTATAACTAGGTCCGTTTATTTCCTGGATCGTTTCAGGCATTTTGCTAAAAAGTACCTATATATTTTTATAATATGATGTATTTTTAAGTGGCACTTAGTTATAGGCACGGAATTTGTAGTTATACAAAATGTACAGTTAGCAGTTTTTATCGTATATTTTCTAATTAATAAATAAGTACGTATTTAACTAATTATTAGTGTAAATGGTTGATGAATATTATAGAAAACCTTTTAGGTGCCTACTAACGTCCCTCTTATTTTGATTTGTCTCATACCTAATATAAGTCACATGCTCAAACGGTGAAGTAGGTAAACATCATGTAGAGAATTCTCTCGATAGCATGTGAAGTCTTTCAAATCATCAAATGAGAGGTGACCCGTGCCCAACAGTGGGACAAGATTGTGGGTTGAAGCTACCTATATATTGGACTTTTTGTAAAATAGGTGTTTAATACCTTAAAGAAATAAGCTTTCATGTAAAAAAATATTATGCGATAAAATTAAGTTGCACATAAAAAAACGTCCACAACGATTTTATTATGTAATATAACTTTTAATATCCCTTGTATTATAGTTTACAATTACGTGAATGCGTCTTTAATGGCGGAATTTAATGTTGGATTTAAATGAAGACATCTATACAAAAACTAAATTGACTTTACCAATTGTTTCCTGTGCCTACCATTAAAAAAGTAACGTAAGCGTGGAAATGAAATTGAATTTTCGAAAAGTAATATGAGATGTCCGTCCCGAATTATTTTTTATGGGCTTTAGCGGCCATTTTGTGTCATTTACTTAACCTGTTATCGACGCAAGGCCGCGGAGACCGACATTACGAAAATACACCCATTTACAAAGGAAAAACTAACCAAGCGAATCAAATATGTCCGTAGTGCTGTGCCACAAAGATTAGAATCGATTGAAATAATGCTTTCTCGTTCGTAAACTTTATTTGATCCATATAATGCTATTGTATAACTAATAATCAAGCCGGAATATTCGATTCGTTTATCTCATTTTGGTAATGTGTGTTTGACTCAAAATAATTGGAGGTTAGTTCGACGTTAAATTGCTTTGGTAGTCGCTGTCACTTTGTGGGGTCACATTATGTACCAAATGTTCTGATTGTTTTTCATAACCTATAAACTAACTAGTCCTGAAATTTTGTAATCTAAATTTTTATTTTTTTATTATCTGGATATAACCAAATATATATTTGATTCGTAGGTACTTAGGTATGCTTCTTGCTATAATATCGATACATTTTTTATCAATCGCAAGAACTGAATTACTCATACAAAAATCCTGACAACTTCGCAATTTCAAATCGAAATCGAAAATTGCGAGCATACGTAATAAGAGAGGAGAACACCGTCTACGTGACGCTATTTAGCGTCAAACGACGCAAGCGCGAATTGGAAATCAAAACAAGCATTGATCCACAATCAAATCGAATCGAAACTTTAACGTCGTGATCGATAACATACCATCCGATTATCGAAATCACGATCATTTGAGTACAACTTTATTCTGTCACAAAAAATCCTTGGTAATAATGTTATAGAATTCATTTTATGAGAGAGTGCTCTTCGATTTTCAAACTTGAACCGTTTGCCATGCTTATAAGGTTGAACAATATAGTTCATTCCAATTTCAATTCGAATTGCAATCGCAAGATGATCGAGTATCGATTGTATGGTGCGGTTTGAAAACGTTACGAGTGCAACTATTTCTTTGGATTATATTAAATTATAGCTAGCCGTGAAAATCGTCCCGTAATGTGTTGGCGAGATTACCTGTCCGTGGGACTGCGCGAACGTATCATTTGCTGCGATCCGCTCCATCTCTAAGTGCGTATAATGGAGCGTAATCTTTGAATTAGCCGTTACATTTTATTGATTCTTGTTTTGTTTCTACAAATGAATTATAACTATTTGCTGTGTGTTGTTTTAAAAATACATAAATAAAATTTATTTAAATTGTTGTTCAATAGCGTCATAAAAAGTCATGGTAATTTATTTTGACGACATGAAGAGTATTATTCAGTCAATCGTTGAGTGATGTTTCATTTTACGGTCGGGTCGTTTACGTAGCGAAAACGGGAATCAGGTGCCTTAGTGCAATGCTAATATGTGTAACTTTACAGAACATAAATTCTAAGCTGTAACATCAGTTGACTGGTGTACTTTACGAGATATTTCGCCAATAAATTGCGTACGTCCAGTAACTGACCCAACAATTGGTTAGCTAATTGATATGGCTGTTGAATATGAATAGTTTATTTCGTATTAGATATTTCTTTGTGAACTGGTAGACATTTTCCACGGTGCGGTGTGGTAATAAAGAAAGAATACCATTAACATCTGTTAAAACTACATTACGACCGCGATACGCTCGCTTGGCGTGCTCACAAACGCTAATATTATGAAGTTGACGTAATTTTTTAACATCGCCGGGTGCGTAACGTGTTTACAAAGGTTCTGTAGGTACCTAACAATCTACAAATAAGATATGGTTCAATTTAATTTAATGTTTGATTGTGTGTATGTTTTGAAATAAGTTTCGTCGAATATTGTTTGGTGTTTGTTATATTCAAAGTTAATGGAGCTGTTAAACTATATTGTAATACATAATACATTTTATGTTTAAACTTTATGAGGAATGAAAAGATACCTTGGTATTAATTATGAATATAGCATAATTAATACCGAGGTATCTTTTATTCTCATCTGTATTAAGTTTTGAGCATGTTAGGTACGTGAATGTTATAATTATGTATAATGCAATGTAATTTAGATTTCCGTGCGTTTTGAGACCATCATAGGATCTCTGTTTTATTTATATTGGACCGTGAATCTGTGACTATGTAATGCTGTAAAGTAACTGAACTTTGGTTTACAAATAAAACCAATATTCCGCGTTAGATCCGTAAAAAGTAGTTTTATTTCAGTTCAAAAGTACCTCTATTAATGGAAGTCTAATCAAAGTAAAACAAGAGTCAATCTTTTACTTTGACAATTATTTTGATAAAAATCGCAAATAATACTTTCATTCTTTCATTCAAATACCCATATATTTTATGAAATATTAGTAGGTAGGTACCTAATACTTTAACTAGTAAAAACTTAGTATTCGTAATAAATAAAGATAATTTATTAAATAATACTGAATATACATAGACACTGTTTGTATTTCAAATTAGTTGTTTATAGACATAGTTCAAACAAAGGTGAAGTTAAGTAAAATATTGGATTTGGTATGTTAATGAGTGAAATATTTGATTGGTTGATAATTTTTTTATCAATAGTTTATTATCCTAACTGTAAAAACATTCGAAACATAGGGTTTCAAATAAGGTCACTATATCGCAATAAAATTTTTAAATGTACCTAAATGATATGTTAGATTCGATTGTGGCCAGATTGATCATCAACCACGTTACATTTAACAGTTAAGACATAATATTACGTAAGTTGGTATGTCTTGTCACCTTAATATATATATTATATTTATACATACATTTAAAGGGTTATTTTTTGGCAGATTGTGGGCTATTTCCTTAAATATCCTGGTTATAGCATCGAAACATCTATGTGGGACGCATATGTCCGCGGCCTGGTTAAGGGATACATATGTAAATAAAGATGTCCAAAATATAGGAATCTAGAGAGGGCCACCCTTATTACCCAGGGGTGTAAACATTGGCCTACGACCTATTCTCAGACCTATAAAATATACACAAAAAAGAAACATAAAAATCGGTCAAGCCGTTTCTCGGGAGTTCGACGACAAACACTATGCCACGAGATTTTTATACATAGATTAGGCAGGTAACTTCATAATTATGTACCTAGCAAGTACTGGTAGGTCAGTTAGAACTCACCAGATTTTTTATTTAGCTGGGTTTATCTTGAGATAAGCGGTGGTAATAGGAAATAAATACATCTTAGTAGGTAAGTAGGTAGGCATGTGTCTTTTGTATTCGATTTGTAGAGCTATTTCAGCATGGTTTCACTATTTATATACCACACTGTACCCTAAAAAAATGTTCCACAAAAAACGTTAGTTGGCACAGCTAATGTCGATGTAATGAGCCTCTTATCTGACTAATTAAAAGTCGATTTGGCGCAGGCAAGCTTTCTAATGTCAGCAGCGACACCTATACACAAACGATGTACTAACATGGCTAACTGAGCGAATCCTTTTTACTATATGATTAATGTTTATAGTGACAGTTGTGTAATTAATGGTACCGATTAGAATTGAGGGTACGTTTTTATTTTATGAGAAAACTATGTTTGTATTCGTAATTAGTCGATTTAGTTTCGGGTAGTTAATCGTCCGTAATCGATGGTCATTAGCGATAAGTCATCTGGAGTTTGATTTAGAATGCGGATAATTAATCATGATTCTTGTTTGATCTGGGAATAAAAAACGTAATCAGATTGACGTCACTAAAGTCAGTTAAAGAAATATCAGATTAGAGTAATGCTCTTTTGTCAGTGGGACTATTATTAATGCAAGCTACTTACTAAGTTAATTACTTTCTTTTTCGTCAATTTCTCCGAATTGAAGGCGCTAAGCGTCAGTTCCGGGGTTCTTTTTCCTGGTCGAGCAGTGTTAAGTATTGGATTTTATTTAACTTTTCAGAATCGGCTCGGTGTTTGGATTTGTGGTGTGATACCGATGTATCATGGGTATATATCAATATTCTTGTCTAAGCCATCGGGGATTCACGCCTGGTAAGTTACCACCGACACGTCGATCGCCTGTCATTTTAAATGTGTTCCGGAGATGAAAGCTTGTACGAAAGTGTATTATTTATCTGTCTTAGTACTTCCAGTGCTACATTCTATCAGGAATGACAAGCTACATTCGAGACAGCCAAAAAAGTCCCAATTTTTCTTCCCAAATAGACACTGGAAAAAATTAACCCGTACCTAACGCATTTTGTCTTGGTATTTGTATAGTACTTTGAATGTACTATGATAGTGACGTTGTTGTTCCCACCACCCGCGTATCTATGTAGAGCATTAAAAAAAGCTATGTTTAACTTCTTGACTAGCAACCACAGCCCGCGACCAATCGATTTCAAGACGACTCCGAGTTTGTTTAGTCCACAACCCAACCGAATCTCTCCAAAAAGAGGAATCGTGAATTGAATCCCTGAGCCATTGCTCCGAGATGTACAGAAATGGGATGAAAATTACTGTTCAGCGTCCATTACGAGTTGGATATGGTTCTGGTTTGTTGAGGTTCAAGTGAACACAGCAATGGACGTGTTGACGGTTTCTTTGGTCAGCTTTGGTTAGTGTTCTCAAGTATCGACGGACGCGCTGAAAAACGCTATCATCACGAGTGCGTCCCGTTCGAAAATGGCCGTGGTAATGGCATTTGTTTGTTGATTTTCTCTGTTTTCGGGCTGTAACTCGATTTGCTTTTTGTTCTCCCCACACAAAGGCGACTAAATTTCGTTAGTAAGTTATTTCTCGGTCGTGTTTGAGAGCGTCGTGACGGATTTTGGGCACAGAAGGATACACGACTCCGGCGTGCACAATCAATTATCGTGTCATTAAAACAAATATTGAGTTAGGATTTAGCCTCGGATGTAGACCTGGCAATTTAGCTATGATTACTTACGATGATTAAGTGATTTTAAAATGGCCAATATTCTAAATGCATATTCATAAATTGATTATTAGGTAGGTACTATTAATTTGGAATCAAAACTATTAAGAAATAAGTGAATGAAGAAATTATGCTTCAATTAGCAATAATTAATCGAATAGAGTTATCAGACAAAGTAAATAACGAGAAACTAGTTAAAATAACAGTAGTCACTTTATAACAGTTTGTCCGAATCGAATTGCGTTTCCTTTGACCGCCAATTCTTTCGAAGTCACTGACTCCGTTGACTTGAGCCAATTAAGCGTACCTTTTGTATTAAAACAAAGCATCGAATCGAATTATTTGTGCTTGTTGTGTTGGAAAACCAACATGAAATCACAATCAAACAAGAAAACTGACAAGAACTGGAGTGAATGTCCTAAGTAATTTGTTTTAAATTGTATTTGGTGAAATGAAAAAACGAAGGAAGCGGTGGACAGAAATCAGGGACAGTCACATCCGGAGTACCGAGTCACCGCTGACCCGGGGCAAAAAAACTGATGCGTCGAGATTCTGATTGATTTAGTTAACCGCAAATAGACACAATTGGTCATCCGTTCGACACATTTGTAGACATCCGACGTTTACATTGTGCAAAAGAAAATAGTTTGTATGTTTGCCACGTTTAGGACTATTTTCCGTTAGAATTCACATCAGATTGAGTTGACAATACTTTTTTATCATTCGGGACACTCTTTAATATTATTGTCGCGTTAATGGCGAACGCATCATTTTTTATCACAGTCGCATCAAAAACTAATTACCGTTATTGCAATAGCGCAAAAGCTGCAAACGGACCGGACGCGCGTAATTTTTTTCTAACATGTCCGTTTCCGGTCATAACAAAAAGTTTTATATTGAATTTAAAAAAAAAACATATAATCATATCCCCTAACTGAATTTACGCGATCCGGGGCACTAACGACAGTAAAATAACAATTACATTGACATAGATTTTATCTGTGTAATTTGGTGCGCGTACAAATTTCGTGTCGCTTATAATGGCGGCCGAAGCTTTATTGTGTTATTTACACAAATAAAAACGTTTATTTTTACATTTTCCCAAAATTAAATATGGGCCAATTTACTCTCGGAGCGGGAATTACGTGGTTAGTTATAATTTCGTGTGATTCAGAACAAAATGTGGCGGCTACTGCGGCAAGGGCGAGTGCGCTTGCGCTTGTTTATTATTCATATGTTATTACTTGTGTAATTTGTGTCGTTGAAGTAATTACTCGTGAGAGGAAATCCTCCTTGTTTTGTAATCACTTGTATGTAATGCGCAATCAGTTTCCAGTAGTTACCTGTTTATCTAACATTATTATGATGATTGTGTTTCATTATAATACATTTATATTTGAATACGAACACTGTATCGCAATAAAAACGTTAAGCACAAAGTAATTCGCGGAAATCGAGTTTTTTAGTGACTATTGCATTACTTGATTTAATATCTCCTAGAGTTTTTAAAGACAGATTAAAATAAACAGCGCGGTGAAATGAAAGCGAATACAGGCAGATTAGAATGACGAACAGCAATTTTAACGGTCTAATAAATTAATACCTAAAGTAATTTAACGTACATTTTATGAACGTAAATTAAATATGAATTACAAAGTCACAAACCAGTGCTGTATGAAATGAAAATGTACTCAAAATAACTGCTAGTAATCAAGATGATGAGGTTAAAATCATGGTTAAAGTTTCACACGACACAAAAGTTAATACAAATCACATAAACGGCACTGTTTAACTTTCTACGACGATTTTGAAAGAAACATTCCCTTTTGTTTGAATTACGTTAAACATTATTATGTTAGAATAACTACCCGTAAAGACATTTCATATCTATATTAATACTATAAATGCAAGGCATGTCTGTATGTAACCTCTTTTTCCTTAAACCGCAGAACCGATTTAGATGAAATTTGGTATGGAGATTATTAAATCCCGGGAAAGGACATAGGATTCTTTATATCTCGGAAATTATCCTTTAAGGGGGCGAAAAAGGGGGTATTAAGATTGTATGTGCTATCCTTGATTGACTTTACTTGAGTAATTATTTATTATTTAACTATACGTAAGAAACTGTCGTGCCCTGCAGGATAGATAATCCATAATAATACCATATGAAAAAAAATATCAAACATATTTATGGAGCGCAATAGTGATCGTGATTGCACATAGGTTTAATTAATTATTGTTACTAAGTGAGTCAAGTTACTTTAAATAAATAAAATTATTATTATTATTATTATTATTAATAACAAATAAATTAAATTGGAAAATAATAAGCAGATAAAAGCCACCCAAATGAATAAATTTATGCTGACAAAGTCACGGGCAGAAACTAGTGACTGATTATATACGGAAATATAGTTACATGGAAGTCTTTAGATTGCGCCAAATGTCATTTTAATAGTTTTAATTACATCTTGGAGGGGTAAGCTAATTGCACTCTGATGATTACTTTATACTTCTTTAATATGCCTTGATAATGTAGCTTCGTGGAATATTTTTTTATTCTTGATGAATCTTAAGAACATCTTTAAGTAATAAGTCTGTAATTGTTTCCTGGGATTTTCTAGAAACTTTAGATTTTACGTAAAAAAATAGTAAAGCTACAATTTAGATTTTAGAGATTATTTACTAATATGAGTAACTCTATTAGCTGTAGGTACATATTTTTATATTTTATGTGCAGTAACTTACCGCCTACAGTACCGTAGAATAGAACAGAAGATAAACATGTATGCTTATAAGGTAGAAAATATCATAGAAATTATTTATTTTATTATGAGAATTAAAGAATCACTATAAAGTATAAAAAAATATAAAAGTATAAAATCGGCCTATAAATCATGAGGATCCTAAGTGTAGTGATTAATTTAAATTACCAAAAACTTTAAACAGAACAACAATTGTGCTAATACCTACCTAATCCAATGCAATTCAACTCGAATGAAATCTAATTTCTGTGTTAGGGGTTTTTTAATATAGAAAGGATCATTTGGATTTAAGGACTTAAGTCAGATAATAAGCTCACAAAAGGCCTAAAACTATTCTAATGTAATACAAAAAAAAAATACAATAGCTTGAGAGGGCTTATCGACTTTACTGCCGTTTAGTGACTTAATAGATTATTTGTACAAATTATTGTACGTGTCCTTTAAAAATATATATTGCATCAAATCTGTTAAACAGTGGTTATATATTTTTTTACCAAACTAAATATGAAACTGATGAAGAGTATTGAAATCACAGCACACAGTAAATTATGAGACCTACGACAATATAGGTGATCTCTCTTAAAACCTGTAAAGCTAGATAATATAGTTTTTATTTGATTTCTCTGAAAAACATGACATTAAAATCGAACTTCAATTTAGAAGTTTTACTACAATACATTCTAATATCCTATTATGAGTACCTATAAAGGATCATTTTTTGGCCAATGTTAACCTGAAAGTATTAATATTATTGTGTCGAAATTAATTCTGTTACCCACTGTTTTAGGTGACGAGATATTATTTCTATAGGAACTGAAACTGAACTATACCTAATCCTAAACATACTTTATTGTCATAACTATAGAATTAATGTATATGTTTTTCTACGAGATTTATTTGACTGTCAAAGTTGTATCAGCTAACTAAGTTGCAGCCAGTTGCAATGCCAATAGAGGTTGGTTTATGGCTGTGCCTACATGCAATTTGTTCAAAGATGCCGCCGACACTCGCAGATAAATAGTACTCTCAGCTATATTAAGTTTTTATAGCTTCTAATTGGATACCTAATATGGTAACCTACTCGTTTTATAGAAATAAGTGTCATTTTATTGACTTACAATGCTAAAAACCTAACCATAGTTTTAATGGTAAAGAATGTGATATTTCTGAGTTTAAAATAATTCGAAACTAATAAAATCAAGCTTTGAATATTAAAGGATTCACAACAGTTTTAAAAAACCCAGGTCAGTTTATATCTGACATAATTTTACAATTATTTTAGAAATAAATTAAGTATATGATAGGTATTTTCCTTATTTGCCTCATAATCTATCAAATAGTGTTATGGGCTGACTAGACTACTTAGTTTGTACATCTACTATAACGATATTAGCGTGACTGAACTAGATAAAGAAATTAATACGAGTTCACTTTATCACGGACATGTTTGCTATTACCTAACTAAGCTAACCTTACGGTCTTCACTTAGGGTCTGTAATGGATACAAAATAATCTCCGTCTAGCTCAAATCAGCCATTAACTTGCAGCATACTTAATTACAGCGCTAGTGGGCCACAGTTAGGCTTTTGACACGGCAGACAAACGCATATATCGTGACTTCGGCCAGTAAAGTCGGTTTGTTGATAAAGTCAATTAGCGGTATCGAAGTAGGGACCCGTATCAAGTGATTCAGCCCACCGTCGCCGTGGCGGTGATATCAGCGCACCGCCATTGGCCGGGCGTGCCTAAGGGGAGTGGTCTCGGCCCGCTACTTTTTTGTTATACTTTTTCGAGCGGTGCGTAGGCGACCGTACCCGGCTTTATTCTTTACCAGTCGATTGAAGGCGTTGGTGTGTTATAGTTTATTGCTCTGTTGTCGTTTGAGACGTCACGGGGTATCATGTAAATTGTGGCCTTTATTGACGGCAATTTATTTGTGTTCACTATTTGTCGTATCGTGCTTACTAAGGACTTTATTTCGGAGTTCATCTGTGTGAATTGAGTGTGGTAAGTGTTTTTCAATTATTAGCAATTTTATTGCTTACATTTAATTAATTTTCCTGTAATAAAGTACTATTGATTATTGGCATATCTTTGTAAAATATTGCACTACTGTTTTGCTATGTTTTTTAACAATCGAATTAAAGTTTTGATACACAGTGCAAGTGTCTTATTGCATGTTGTTTGCCCTTGCAATAAATAAATACTTGCATAATCAATATATAATAATAGCACCTTAAAATACATTTTTTTAAATAAATGTCAATATTTTTTTTTTAATTAAACTGTATCATTTTCGAAATATCTGCAACTGATATTTTTAAATTACTTATTTAAAGTCTTATAAAGTTAAAACGCACTACATAATAAGTTACCTACTTACTTAAAATAATTAATGATAGTGTCCACATGACGCTTCCCATCTTTCTAATTGTGCGTTGCGACGATCTATTAAAATAATGACATTACTATAACAACTAGGACTGGCATTCATTAATCAAAGCCCACAAGCTCATTTGACGGCTCGTATCATATTTTTTGGGAGTCCAAAAAGGCACGATACCTGATTTTTAGAGGCATTTGCATAATTAGGTGAATTTTATTGCTTTATTGAATTAGGGCCGATGTCAGGTTCAAAATTGAAATCAGCAGGGGTCCTTGTGTTGTTAATTTTGTTTATAGCTTGTATTATGGTCAGCTTTGAATGTTATTCCCATATCTCAAGCTCTATAAAAGTTGTTAGATATTGTAAAGACGGACAACAATAGCGTATTTATGTTATTGATCTTGATTTTATTAGCCTCCATGGCGGACTGTGTGGGTCATTTTATATTTTTTATAAGCTTTAACTCGTGTAGTGTCATTTATTTAATGGTTTTCTTATATGTGGGCAAATATAACGTGTCCAATTTACATGTATGTTAATTATAAAACTATAAAATCTAGTTTTAATTGCTATAAGATTTGTAATAAAAATTTAGGTTTAATATCTAATATTTTGCCGACGGCGGCGACGGATGGTGGATGAGTTACGTTTGGTATCTGCCGTAAAAATTATAGATGTCTTCTGAATAAAATAGGTAATATAATATTAACGAGTGGATTTTCTTTTTGCCAAAATATATTTATACATCAATCTGGGCATTGATGAATAAAAGTAAAAATCCTTGCAGAAAAAAAGTAGTTAGACTACGTATGGTCCAGTAAGCTGGTACAAAAATATGGAAATGAAAAGAATTAAGTCCGTCATTCTTAGTCCATAAATTGTGTTAAATATATATGACAAGCTTTTAAGTGTGATTAAAATTACTCTTCTAAATAAACCCTAGAGTATCTACTTACGCAAATTATAACATGTAATACTTGCCACAACAAACTAACAAAGCTCTTCCATATTATATAATATTTTTCCAAAATTGCACGACTCAAAAACCGTCGAAGATGAGAACGAACGGAAAGCGTGTGTACATTTTAATATAATAAAAAGCATAATTTAAATAAGAACCTACTTAATATTAAATAACTAAAGAAAGATGAAAACTAATTAAAATAAGACGCTGTCGTCATCATCATTAAAAAATAATATATTGGTTTTCTTTACATTAAACATTAATTCATATAAAAAGTTTTGTTAGACAAATAAAAGGAAATGTTACGCAGTATTTTATGTACTAAAGTATAATTACATTTTCCTTTTAGTTACATTTATGGCTTTAGAAATGATTTGTAAGTTGCTTACACACGTTAGATATCTTTATTACCCTTTCAACAAATCTCACGTCTACATTGCCGCAGTGTTCACTAAATTGAGTTCTCACATCACAATAGCCTTTAGAACGAGTGATTTTAACCGATTTTTTACTAAAGGGTTGCCCGATCTCAATTCGATTAACATCACCAGCAACAATGACCCGCGTCGCTACTTGGCTTGTCGAAAAATGTACCAAAGATTAGGTTCGCGATAGAAGGTCAGAGATCTTCGTATACTAGACGATACGAAACCTTCGTGATGACTTGCGGATGCCTCCGGAACGCGAGCAGCATTGTTGATTGTATTAGACTTAATTAGATCTTAATTAACATTCTGGTTTCTCATTACACGCTACTCGATGCTACTAGCCGCGTTTGTAATAGGAATGTCCATTTACATCCATACCTCTTGTATCTTGATTATTTTTTTAATGTTCATATTATTAAAATTGAAGATTCTCCGTTGTTCGTTATGGGGTGATGAAATTGAATCGGATGTTATTGAGATTGTGATTACGATAAATAATATTAGCTTTGTGAATGTTATTAGACGCGCAGACGTTTTTTTACTTAAGTTCTTCGAGGAAACAAATTATGTAGAAATGTACGCTATTCCAAGTGATGATAATTTATCCGCCGACAATGGAGTAACAAAGAATGTAATGAAAAAACAACGCAATGCGCTTAATGCAGTTAGAACAAAGGAATAATTAAATTGATCAAATAAATCTATAATAAGGAAAACATACGATAATTAATGTTATTGCTTTGCGTAAAGTTCAGATTGAATTTTCCGAGTGACTTACGCCCCATTGTGTGAAGAATGATATGGTGAAGGAATTCTAACTTGGAGTAATAGCATTAGCGTGGTAATGTCAGGGTTATCAGGTAGCAGTCAGACATCAGTCAGGGGACGGATGAGTCAGACACTTGCAGCTCTTATCTGAAGCTCAGCGATATAATCCGAGAAGCCATTAACACTTAACTCCAGACCTAATGGACAAAAACGGTTAATCCCCCAATTCTTAGAGCTAGCGATAAAGTGCAGAATGGAGATTCCGAAGTTTGGATAAATATTTATTTTGTTTACACTATCATGTTGAAGTATACCTACATATAAAAATATAAGTAAACCTATACCTATATAAAAATCGATTTCACAGAGTTCAATTTTGTAATCAGTATTAGGTAAAATAAATTAAATATATTTAAAACCAATATTTTATCTTCAATTAAAAACAGCTGTTTTCTTTTTTTGTTTAAAAATATTAAAATAGCTACAATCACAAACTAGGTTACAGTTTATCCTAATTATTTTTTATCAATATTCTTCCTTTATATTTTCTGCTTCTTCTAAATGTGTGGAATCTATAATTTCAAAATTATGAAACAGGTTAGTACGATTATAATTCTAATAAATTATACGAAATTTAAAATGGTTCCCATGTTCCTACTTAAATCGATAGCTATGCTTACAATGCTAAACAGTTGATTATCACCCGTGCCTTAGTATAGACACAAAAAATTAATCCTGCAGGCGCCTCTCTGTTCGTGTCCTCCCAAATCCTATTAAGTAGGTTTATCATTCTTTCACAGTATAAACGAAATGCTATCTTATCGGAATGTATTAAAATTCTATAATAGCTTATCCTTGGATCTATGCAACTGAATTATTATTCATTGTTGTTTTTATAATCTCTTCTATTATTTTGTGCGAACATAGCTTTTTTTCTATGTAAACTGATGTTAATAGATGTAATTGAATAATTAGTATTAATATAAATATTGTCTCAATACAAACTCATCTGATTCTATTTTATTTTCAATCTTCTCTTCTTCATGAGCTCATATTCTTGAGCCAGCACATAAGTTTAGCGCCAGTAATCAGTATTCAAAAAACTAAACTGGACAATTTTTCTTCACTGTTCACAGTTAATAAGATCTTCGAAGGCGTTCCATCCATAGTTTTTATAATTTGACTCAAATATTATCATATTTTCGCTCGTTAAGTCCAACCGGTCGATTATTTATCACAAGCAATTGATTATTCATTTTCTCATTTTAATCAACACTCAATCAATAATTTAGGTGCATTGAACATTTAATGTTAAATAATGTAACGTCTTGCATAGTTTCTATAAATCATTCATTGCTAATTTCACATCGTATTGTTACTGTATAAGGCTACGTATAAATCAAATTATTATACTTTTTCTACTGAATTTAATTTATTCCTACGAACATGGTGTACAATTATATCGGTACGTGAATCGATTAAGGTACAACCACTTTAGGTGGTATAAGCCTCATAACAACATTAGCTATTCTAAAAGCATGTTCATTTACGGCACTAAACTCTGACATTACAAGTTTTTACATTCTTTATAACGACCAGTGTTATCCAATAGTGTATTAAATTATTACGATCTTTGCCAATATTTATTACGAGCGAATTAATTGAAACGCTATATCGTTCACAGGCGATCCACGTCGACTTGTTGATTAATTATATGTACGCTAAAAATCGAGTGTTCGCGCGTTTTCAATAGATATAATGTCGAACGGTAATTTCCATATTTGAAATGAAAGTTTTGTTCAAAATTGGGTGGTAATGCAGCAAAAAGTCAAGGTTTATTTAACAGTCGTGGGGGCAAACGAACTCGGTACCGCTAGTTGGTAAAAAAAAAAATTGTCTAACAATGTGTCGATTACCCGCTCGACAGAGCCAATCAGCGAGTAATATTCGTAAATATTCACCGCGAGATCGGTGGAGCGTTAAAATTTACATCTTGATTGCTTTATTTAATTTACTCAAACTATTTTTTATAACTTCGCAAAGAGGAAACGCTGGACCGTGACGTTGGTTAATTTATTTTTTTCCGTTTGCTGTCAGTTTGTCCACGAATTTCACTGAGGCTTTTCATTATTTTCGTGTTATTTGTAAGTTGTAATTAGATTTTTTTATTAAGCGCCAACGAAATTTCTCGGAGTATTGCCATTTTGCAATACATTAAAATAATCAGGTGATTATTTTAATGTATTGCAAAATTGGAATTCATTTTCAACGAGGTCGTTGAAAATGAATTCAATTACCTTGGACATCTGGGGACCATAGGAAAAAGTACATTCTGAGCGTGAATATGTCTTCCCCTTCAATGCCGCAAAAAGTTCGTTACTTATAACCTAACGTGAAAAGTATTACTAACATTTTTTGCTGAAATATCTTAGCATAGTAAATTGAAAATTATTAGGAGTTGAGGGACTCCTATTAATAATATATTCATCCGTAGGTCCATATTTTAATACAACAACACTTAAATACGTATAATATATCATTTTAAAGTCTTAAAATAAACTTTAGTATTTAAAACAGCGAACATACAAAAATTTAAACACAGCATATTAAATTTACCTACTTATACCCAATTAATTAGTCTTTAATATTTTAAAACACGCAATAAATTTTCAAACTTATATATTGTAGAGCGCAATTGATCGCGATTACCGGCGCGTGCGACAGATGCGCTCGCGCAGGTGGCTTCACGCTCCATAGGTACTACGGATAGGCAGAGACCACGTCCACCACTCCGATCTAGCTAATCACTCGTAAACTAGAACTAATTTCATTCTGGACCGACTTAAAACAATATTTAAATTGAAATTTAGAATTTTAAAATTATGGTCCTTAATCATCCAATACTAAGTAAATACTTTTATTTCAAAACTTGAGAAATGACATGACAAAATATAAGGTTTCTATATCACTATTGTAAAATTTCCATTTCATATATTTTGTTCATCGCTGTTGATAACAACAAATCGAAAAAAATATAGCTATACCTAATCCAAACCCTTTCAATCCTAAAAAGGGCATTATTTTTTCCGAAAGTTTCATACAAACTATACTATAAGCATTTCGTGTTGCAATCTCTGCCGATCATAATATGAAAGACAAGCGAGATGTTACCTATTAATGTCATAGCTTACTTTTCTTTCCCACTATAGATAATAGCAAATCCTATAATTACTGATACTTACAACACATAAAATGGATTTTGTGTCTAACTATTGCGTGATACAATCGTGAGAATCACTTTCTCATTGTGTAAGGCTAACCTAATTTAACAATTTCTTAATCCATCCTAGGTACAGACAACTCTAATTACTTTCCGTTTCAATACTTTCAACGTGTATTACGTACGTTGTCTCTTATGATCTGTCTTTTGTCAACTAGAACCATAACGTTTTAAAAGTGCTTGAAAAAGTTTATTTGAAATAAAAACCTTTTGATTTTGATTTTGATTTTGATTGGTCATTAATGTTAATCTACTCGTAAGAAGCAAAGAAGAATGTTTTTAGGAGAGGAAAATTTCAATCTGTTTCTTGGGTACATCGTTGATTCAAATTTATTAGGTTTTCGACAGGAGCAGTTCATTTTCTTGTTATAATGCTCATACTAGTCCATACTTCTATACTAATATTAAAGTGTGTCTGTCTGTCTGCTATCCCTTTACGCTATAACCACTGAACCGATTTAGATGAAATAGTATACAGATAGTTTAAATCCCGGGGAAGGACATAGGATAGATTTATATCCCGGAACCCCACCCCCCTTTTCTGCCTTTTAAGGCAAAAAAGGGGGGTGGGAGTTATTGTATGCAGATACAAGTACTAATTTTACGCAGACGATGTCGCGGGCAAAAGCTAAGCTAGTGTTGTATAAAATATGGTCAGTATTTTTCCTCTTATTAATTTATAACTGGTCAATCACCACTATTAAGTAAGTTTTATGTTAGATGTGCGGTAGGTAGGCCTAACTTACTTCTAGCTTCAGGATAGGCACCGGACCTTTTCTCAATCGCCCGCCAGAGGTCGCTCTTCTTGACAGGGAAGTATCCTTCTACTATCCATCCATTATCATTCTTCCAATTTATGTTAAACTTGGTTACCAGTTAACCCAGATAGTTTTTGGCATCGGTGTTTTAAATGATCTGACTACAACAAACAACATCGATTCTCTCTAAGGATTGGTTGTCATGTTTGTCTTCTGTTAGATGACCTGTACCTACAATATTGGGATGATTACAATCAGGATATACATCAAAATACAAATACGTTACTTTAAAATCGAATCCTACACCACACTGCCTATTAACTTCGTAATGTTTATTTGATTTAAAAGAATATCTATGAAGTTTCTTGCCGGTTTGTCTTTTATACCGTGGGAGCATTCAACTGAAAGATAGGTTAAGTTGTAATATGGGTCCAATTGAAATATACTTTTGTATTGCAACGGCAATTAATTCAATATTAAGTATGGGATGTCCTAGAATCAAACATATTTCATTATCATTAGCCATTCGATACAAAAGGCGCTACGTCTATAAAATACAAAAGGCAACTTAAATTAGTTTTATATACTCCTTCGTAGTCACACGACAATTAACTTAATCACGAACAGATACAGCATAATTTTCTGTATCATGAAACGCTGGAACAAAATATAGCGTTTAATTATTACTGAAACGCAATTAAACACTTGTTTAATTCGATCTCTCTAGTTGATTAACTGTGCTAATTGTTTCTCAGATAAAACGAATCGCTGTCGTCGTTCGGTTAGGAAAATATGCGGTAATTAAAAACATTACGGTATTACGGTTTTGTTTTGCTGTTTAACCGGCATTGTTGGCATTGTATGATACAGTTCGCTGCCTAATTAACATTGAATAAAGTATGTCAATGAGGTAAAATGAAGAAGTATTTAGTTTAAGTAGTTCGATTTTTCTTGGGTTTTGATGTAGGTGGTACTAGTCAACTGATCATCTTTATCAGTTACAATAATATCAATATTATACCGCGATAAAATTTACAAAAAGTAGTTTGATCTCAAATTTACGTATTGCTTTAATTCTGAAAATTTTACAGTTCCTTATAGAAACCTAAATATATTATTAGATTTGTATCCCAACAGAGGTGGGCAGAAAAGTACTGATGCACTCATAAGTCCCATTTTATAGGTTGCGATCCTAATTAGCCGGGCTCAATTCCGGGTTCTGATACGGAGAATTTGTTAGAAAAACTGAATAATAGCATACTTAACCTGTAAAACGAACCCCGGCCTTCCGTTCCGCTATTGCGGTTGGGCCTAATGAGGCAGTCACAAAGAAGTAAAAACTTGATATATGTATATACCTATAATAGGGTCTGTCTCAATGTTCGGTGTTTTCACCAAAGACATAGGTAGTTTAAATTACAAATTTATGATTTTTTTTCTTCTATTCTTTCACTATCTTCCAGTTATGGAATTCTCTCTACAAAGGATGGATTTATCCCTTCCATAAAAATTACAGGATACACGTAATAACGACGAAATCTGTAGTATTTTTAAGATGATCTTAAAAATAAAATCTAATACTCCTGTAAGAAATTTCTTGTCTACAGTGATTGAGTCTTCATTGGAAAACAAAAAAAAACATTATTAAAATATTTCCGTTAAAGCCATCGCATTATTTATTACGTTACAACCTCATAAATTTGAAAATATAAATTTAAAATGTACTGACTAAACATTATTCTAAGTTATAAACAGTTTTTTTGTGTCTAAATGATGATAATTTCTGTAACACATTGAACTAACTTCATTAAGCTCTGCGAAGCGAAACGGTTATAAAAAACTTTTTATTTTACTGTTAATACTGATTTCAAATTGCTATATAGGTACCTATTCTCAAGCTATTATTCTTCCACATTATGTATTTATAAGAATAGTATCTAGTAAAGTACAAATATATCGTATTCACGCACGGACGGATTGAAACAGTTGATCTACCGCGTATTCTGCTGGTTCGTTTAGCCAGTCCACGGTTTTGGGAATTTCCCAATAAATATTTCTCGAGTTTGTATACTTTGGTAGGAACTTGTATGTTTAGAGAGGCAACCTGCAAGCCTCAGAGATTTTCTGGAAAGCGTGTGAAGTCTGCCAACGCACTTGCGTAGTTGACTATAACTTCATCATTGTCGTCAACCTACTGCTGAGCACGGGTCTCCTCTCATCTGAGAGGGATTAGGCTATAGTCCACCACGTTAGCCTACTGCGGGTTGGTAGACTTTACATGTTATCGAGAAAATCTCTCAAGCATGCAGGCTTCCTCACGATGTTTTCCTTCACCGTTTGAGCATGTGATAAATATGCACATAACTTCCGAAAAGTCAGTGGTGCGTGCCTTGGGTTCGAACTCGAGACCTCTGACATCTCAGTCCACTGGTCACACCGCTTGGCTACCACAGATCACTCACTCAGACTATAACTTAATCCCTATAATTTAAATTGTACACTATTAGCGAAATATTCTAAGATAAAACAAATGCAAATAGTTTAACAATTCCTAGAACGCAAATCTGAGTTATAGTTCAGAATTATCATTTTATATTGTACATTCAATTGTCTCCTCTCTTTAATCATCATGTAAAAGAGCCCCCATTAATGTCAATGTATTTAAAAATTACCTTATTACTAGTACCTATAATTAAACTCAAGAGACCAGTTTTACATTTATTGGACATGAAATATTTTTATCGCCCTCCATTACTTTTAGCTATCAATTCAGCACCAAAAGCGTTGCAATACCAGGCTTCTCCATCGATAGTTATATTTTATTCTCCATCAACAATGGCGAATGAAGAAAGCGGATGTTTGATATTGCAATTTAGATGGGCAATAACGATAGAGAGGTTAATTGTGCCTGAAGTTTGATCACAAGGGCTCGACACAGCCCGTTGCATTGTAATAACTGGCAACATTATCTTTAATATAATAATATCTTGTTCATAATCAACGTAAATAAAACTGTGAATGGTTCACATGATAGCGGCTTGGTTTAATTACAGATAGCTATCCTGTACGAGTGTACATCGATTTTTCTTATAAATTTCTTTTAAAACAACGCTGTTCTTCGTTATTTTTGTTGATGGGTTTCGTTGTACAAGTAATTTATTCCCTCCCTCTAGATCTTTTCGGTATAAACAAACATAGCCCCTTTTCTGACTTTTTAAAGGTTGAGATACTTTTTTATGCCGTAGATGCCTCATAAATATATTTTTTCCTATCCCCGAAAAAACTATTTATAATTCGATGCGGCAATTTAAACCACGACCTATTGCTTCGCTATTATTTAATTAAATATTACGTATAACATTTCAATTAATCAATACGTTGTTTCAACTTGTTTATAAACCATAATCTTAAGGGACTCTTTCAACAAGAATTCTTTTAATGTACCCTAGTAGAGGTGTCCCAGGACAGTAGTGTCAGAGACTAGACTATGGACTACTTTACTTGCTTAATACGGGTTAGTAGACTTCCAACCAATTAATTTTCCATAGCCATCCAAGAGTATTCAGGATGTTGTGTGTTGTCATTCTTTCAAAAAGTTTTTAATAATAAATAAATTATTTTCTAACGCCACAGATCCTAATTTTAGATTCGAACTTGTATCTATATGGTAATATTAAATTGTTATTTTCTTAATTTAAACTGAACTTTCGTTTGTTGCAGAACTCAATTCCAACTGCTTCATCATTTTCTACTTCCCTCATTTCATCATGGGTGTTTCCGAGCCTGGTTCCTCAGCCACCCCTGACCTTCCCCCGATGGAACACGAGCGTCCAGGGTCCGGCAGTGGGCTGGATGACGAGGACATTCCTCAGAGGAAGCAGAGGAGATACAGAACTACATTCACGAGCTACCAACTTGATGAGTTAGAAAAGGCTTTTGGTCGAACTCATTATCCTGATGTTTTTACTAGGTGTGTAAATTATATTTTTTAGGTACACTCTAACAAGCTAATTAATTAATATCCACACATGGATCGGTTGATAGTTGCATGTATACTAATTAGTTTGTTAGTCTGTACTATTCACTAATTTATTATGAATAGCTATTATTGTGTAGATTGATTTAGAGGTGCTAGGTGCTGCTTAGCGTAAGGTGTTGCGTTCGAATCCTAAGTCGAAGAAAAAGTTATGTGGGTTTGTCCCTGATAAATGGCAACAGATATATACAAGTGCAAAAAACATCCTGCGGGACTGTATGAGTATATAATAAGCTTAAATTTTTTGGCGAAACTACTTATATATTAATTATTATTGAAATCATTTTCATTCTTGTTTTTTATTCATTGCTAAATTACAACGATTAATAAGCGAGCAAATTTCTACATCTTGCGAAATATTAACTAATTTATTAAGTGACGATTTTTTATGTAAACATTTTCATTGTTACAGAGAAGAATTGGCTTTGAAAATTGGGCTCACTGAAGCTAGAATACAGGTAAGATTATTGATACAAATTAGTTTTTTCTATAATAAATAACTAACTTATTTCTCTGCGCTGTGATAGATAGCCTAGTGGTGCGACCAGTGGACTGCGAAGTCAGAGGTCCTGAGTTCGATGCTAAGGTTTATCACTTTTTTTTCGAAGTTACGCGTGTATTTATCACATGCTCAAAACGGTGTTGAAGACAAACATCTTGAGAGATTCTCTCGATGACATGTCAAACATATTTGGATAGCTTGGTGGACTATATAATCCTTTTTTAGCCTAGCCTAATATCTCTCAGATGACCGTGTAGTGGGAAAATAATTAGGTTCATGATGATCAGATTTTTCTCGATTAGTATTTGTGTTCTCTTTCGATTTCGGAATCATCCATTTATTCATTGGGAAGATATTTTTAAGTCAATCAAAACGTCAGGTAAGGTAAAGTCATAAAATGGGAGTGCGTTTTGTTGAGCGGCGCGGGCGCGACAAAAAGTCGCACGTTGAGCCCCCCGCGGTCGCGCGACAGGACGCCTGTCGCACAAGTCACGCGCAACCAGACAGCTTAAAACATTCCATAGTCTATTAATATAGCACATAACATTTAGTCGTAAGTACCGCTTTTAATAATTTTACACCAGTTAATTTACTCACTGCTTTGTTGCCTAGTGGGCGGAAGTGCGACTGCTTAGGTAGAGGTCCTGAGTTCGGTTCACAGTTCGAGCAAAGTTTTATTGAAATATGAAATTCTTATTAGCATTGGAATAAAACTACTTTTTACGGATTTTAACCCGACGTTTCGGATCCTTTACAGCATCCATGATCACGGGCCGACTGAGGTGTTGGTCGTCTTGAAGTAATAATTACTAACAGCTACCCTACATGTTTAATTATTATTGCCAATCCGATTTACACAGAACGAGCTCATTCCTTGGTCGCGCAGTTTTGTTCTTGGATTTCGATTTAATAGACTCTATGATGGGGTTCCATGCAGGTGGTAATAGCCTTTTTAGTAGCTTCTTCTTTAATTCCTATTAGCAGCTCGGAGTTATTTATGTGCGATCTAAAACATACCGGAGAAATGTGGGCGTACATTAGTATACCACTGCTTACCCCTTTAGGGACGACAGGCGTGATGTACCAATATTATGTTATGTTAATTAACGAGATTATTAGAGCTGTGGTAGCCCAGCGGTATGACCAGTGGACTGAAATGTCAAAGGTCTCGAGTTCGAACCCAAGGCACGCACCACTGGCTTATCGGAAGTTATGTGCGTATTTATCACAAGCTCAAACGGTGAAGGAAAACATCGTGAGGAAACCTGCATGCTTGAGAGAATTCTCGATGGCATGTGATGTCTGCCAACACGCAGTAGGCTAGCGTGGTGGACTATAGCCTAATCCCTCTCAATTGAGAGGAGACCCGTGCCCAGCAGTGGGACATTAATGGGTTGATGATGATGATGTTAATTAACGCACCATCATCACATCAGCTAGATAACGTCTACTGCTGAAATAAGCCTCGCCCAAAGATTTCCACAACAAATATTCATGTTTCCATTAATTTATCCACTTTAGATTCAATTACATTTGAGAAACATTATTTTTTTGTCAATCGAATTGAAGGAAGAACTCGAGTTTCTCACGGGACAAATACGGATACAAAAGATAATTGAATATGTATGTAATTGAAGAAATGAGTGGAATGTATTTTCCATGACTACCTAGAAATTCATATAATGAAGAACTGAATATTTTATTATGTTTTGCATAAGCTATAAACGTTAAATTAGAAACGTTTTTTCTAATGTTTTTAATAGAAAGTTTTGAACGTAAATTTGTCACGTAACATTGTTTAGGATTCAGAAAATAAAATTCTGAATTTCCGACTTCAAGTTAGGTATTCAGAATTTTATTTTTTGTAAATATTATGTATTATATATATATATATATATATAAATATTTGCCCTTCACCTGGATTCGAACCCGAGTTACGCTAATCGGGCAGTATGAATTATTTTAACTAAGTAGTATATTTATTATATAATATACAATATATAGTAAAACTTATGTATAGGTGCGTAATATTCTTTTCTTGATAATCTATTTCAGAAAAAAAAAACATGATTTGCTTATCTTTTCATCTTCGAAGATATACATCGTCTAAATTAACTTTATCATATAATAAATAGTGGAGTTTTGTTTAAAATTCACACGTTTCTGTAAATTTACGATACTCACCCACACTCATGTTGTAAATCGACTAATCAGTACATCATTAACATATTAATTATTATTATTTGTGTCTTTATAACCTTTATTTAACTGCCTAACGTTAAAATTTAATAAGCTTGACAGTATTATGTGCCAGATTCTAGTTAAAATAAGGTTGTATACATCAGTAAAATTATAATATCATCAACACAATTTGTATCTCACTGTCACCCCTCATTGGAGGAATTAGGCTATAGTCCACCACGTTAGCCTACCGCTGGCTGGCAGACTTCACATGCCATCGAGAAAATCTCTCAAGCATGCAGGTTTCCTGACGATGGTTTCCTTCACCGTTTGAGCATGTGACAAATACGCACATAACTTCCGAAAAGTCAGTGGTGCGTGCCTTGGGTTTGATCTCGAGACCTTTAAAAACTCAGTCCAGTGGTCACACCACTAAGCCATCACAGCTCTTGGGTTTTAATTAAATGGGTACACGATGATAAATATTTTGAACTTCTCAAATATGAATGAACTGGATCCCATTTGATGCACATCAAAGAGACATATTCTTGACCAAATAGAAGTATTATAATAATAATTTTATTTATTTAAAGTAACTTGACTCACTTAGTAACAATAATTAATTAAACCTATGTGCAATCACGATCACTGCCACTCTCTTAACACTGAGGTGGACAGCTTGCAGCAGCGACTCACGTACAGACAATCGAGTCTGCTGGCCACACAGCTCAGGATAAGGTTGGGGCTGGCCCGTACGCGGCGCACCAGGGAAGCGCATCGCATTATGCTACACATAATAAATAAATTAAACTCAGTAAAAAGTAATTCATTACACACGATAAAACAAAACCTACAATTATGGAAACAATTATTAAATTTTTAAAAATATTTTATATTCATCTCACGTAGTAACTAGTTGGTCTGTATTTATACATTGACCACGTTCATGATTAAATAACTGGGACAATTCTCATTATTATAATCGTTGCACTGTTGAAATAGCCGCAATAAAATGAGAGTTTACATGGCGTGGCTTGACCAGTGAAATTAAAAAATAGACATATATACGTTAATCTTAAGTTATTCAGACATTTTACTTTACTGACATTTTATGTTCATTGCATCGATAAACACGAACTTCACAAATTATAATTTTTGTCCTATATTTATACAGTTTATGCAGTGGCGGAGCTACTTCGTAAAAAACGAAAAAGTTATTGTTACTGTATTCTATTTTTGAAAATATGCCGTTATCATACTGGTGACTGTGTGTTCCCGTAGAAACTTAGGATACTTAACAAGTCTAGTATGTACTAAAATTAATAAAAAGAAAACTACCGATTTTAAAAGTTATTTTATTAGTGTAATTTCGTATGGGTAACGTTGTCACCTTTTCCAGAATTAATTAATTTAAAAAAATATACTTAATTGTTAATCCATTTAAATATAGATAAAATTATAATATTATTATAAGTCTCTGTGGCTAATTAATATTTGTTTTTACTGTTTCAAATGACAAGAAAATTTAAGAATTAATCAAGAATAATGGCTTGTCATTCAAATGTAAAATAAATAATTGTTTTTTCGTGGGTACAATAACATGAGATTTATGAATCCTTTATTTAAATAATTAATTTTAAGTAAATTAAGACCATTGTGTGTTAATTTAGTTTAAAATATTCAGATTTAATTACAAATGACAACGGATAAACTTTAAATAACAACATAAAAAATAGGCATATTATTATTATGCTAATTAATACACGAACGTCGCGGAAATAGAAGGACATACCAATTTATAAAATAAATACTATACATTGAAAGGTATTATAGACAAGTAGTAACAATTCTGAAGTAATGTAAATGAGGAAGGTAAAATAAAACAGCAAATATAGTCATGACCTTTTGACATAAAACAGTTGAAAATATTTTGCATATAATATAAATTCACGAGTGGGTAATAAATAATTATTTTAATTTAATTACTTTAAATGTTATTCTGTGGTTCCTAAACGTTTTATAAATAATAATTACTGTTACAATTTAGAAATATAGCATAAAAATTTAAAAAATAAGTTTCTTTTCTGCTGGTCAAAAGACGTCAACTATCGAACATAGGCTGCCCCAAAAGGCTACCATGACTTTCCGCTTTATTGCTAAACAAATACATCAAAACATAACTTTAAAAAAAAAAGCAAAACCAACTTCAAAAACTAAAAAGCAAAAAATAACTTCATACAGTTGTACCTTTTTTTTAGTTTTAAAGGTATGTAGTCGGTGCCAAGCCAAACGTAACAGTACCTAAGTACACTCTTCGCGAGTGACCTTGAGCGGGGTGGTTACAACCACCACATCATCGGCACCGACTTCATACCTTTAAAACTAAAAAAAAGGTACAACTGTATGAAGTTATTTTTTGCTTTTTAGTTTTTGAAGTTGGTTTTTCTTTTTTTTTTAAAGTTAATTTATTTTTTCTTTTTAGTGTTGTATATATATATTAAACTTTTCATATCAGGTCAATCTAATAGCCTGAAAGAATACAACTATCGATCTATATATACTTATAATTATGAAAGATTTTTCCTTCAACTCCTAACCGTTGAGGAGTTGTACCTTCCATCATCAGATCATTACATGAAATGTTGATTTTCAGATGCAAATACTTGAACAGCTTTGGAGAATACATGTAAATGTAATAAATGCTTATAACTGAAAGAATTTTCTTTTAAATCTTAACTGTTGAGGAGTTCTACCTTCCATCATCAGCTCATCAACATCAAATGATGATTATCAGACGCAAATACTGGAACAATTTTAGTAAATATATTGAAAACGTGATAATTGCCTATAAAATTTGAGGGTTGCCCTCGATTTCCCTGGGATCCCATCATCAGATCGTGATGTGGTTACAATGGGACCATCTGTGAAGTATACCCTTTTAAACAAAAAAATAATTTTGCAAATCTCCTCCTTTTTGAAGTCGGTTAAAAACACCAACCAACCAAACATTATGAAATTAAAAAAAGGAGGTCGCATTAAAAATTCAGTTTTTTTATACATTGTTTTAAAATGCACTATAAAACAGATTAAAAACGATTAATATCCGTCATTACGACGTCGCAGTATGGTCACAATACGATATCAAGATACCATATAAGACATGTGGGGAAACGCGACTCCGCCCGTGGACATATCGGTGGAACGACACCTTAATGATCACTTAATCACGGCAGTACGAGCCCGTCGGATGTTTTCATTAATGTCCGAGTCGCGGCAAAATTGGTAATACGACTTTGTTGGAAATTGCCAATTACTTAGAAAACGTTGATCGTGGTTTTTTCACTGATAGAACCTGGCGGGTTTAATGGAAATGTGCTATATTTTTTTTTTCACTGTCCTCATAATGTGTGGTGTTCTGTTTGTTATTTCATTTGTATGTATCGGTCGCGATCTTTTCTATTAAAAGCTGGACTCCATATTGAGTCAATGCACATTTTGCAATGTAAATGAAGCTCCGCGACATATTAATATTAAAATAGCATTATAAGCGAGTATTTCTCACAAGAAATTCTTGTCAACTCGAATTAGTTGCTTCTTACAAACGAATTAACTTTAAAGCTTGTATTTTTTTAAGTTACAACTTTTGGTTCACACAACCCGTAACTGTTTTTTTAACGATTGAATAAAGTTTCTTAATTAATATAAATATTAAAACTATATTGAAATTTGAAATTTAGTTATTATATTTATCAAACTTAATTGCCTACCACGAATAATAAATCACAAATACATATTTCAATCTATAAGCCTTCCTATTTCACAGAAGTTACTAAACATGTATGATTAGATGGTATAACGTTGTTTTTTAAATATTCTAATCAAGGAATTGATATAGTAATTAATATGAAACACAATTTGTAGCATTAATCATTTTAATTAATAGTTTAATCGTGTATAGAAAAAATATTGATCGCGCCGGTCGTGAAGAAGAAAGCATTTTTAATATACGCGCTATACTAGCTTTTGCCCTCGACTTCGTCTGCGTAATTTCCATCCCTTTTCTCCCCACAAAGGGGTGATTTTCGGGATCAAAACCGCCCTATGTCCTTCCTGAGGACTCAGACTCCTCAGTGTCATAACAACATAACAATATCGAGGTTAAGCTCGCTTCAACTTAACAGGGGTTAAAAAAGGCTTAAAGCGAGCTTATTGCCATAAACCGGACACAAATCCAAACTACAAACTGCGACTGCAAATTTTTAAAACACTCGAAAATTAATGAAACTGAAAATGAACCTGAAAAAAATGCGATCCCCGAGACCTATAGGGTGCTTTTACTACTAGATTATACAACAATAATAAATAAATCAATATATAAAATAATAGTCGTGTCCACGCAACATCGCTAGTTGGGAATTAATTAAAATCTTTTTGCCTTCAATAGCAAACGTCAACTAATGACTGGACGTTCCATTTATGTCCAGATTAGATCTTTGCAAGCAACACGCGTAGTGACTCTTAATTAACTTTGATTTATGTTGGACTAGGTTTTGCCCCCGACTTTGTCTGCGTAGTAGGTATTAGTAACTTTATCGAATCTGCTTTTTTATCAATATACTTAATTATTTCTTACCCTGTTCTTTTAAAAATTATCGGTTCCGCATACAATCTTTCACCCTCCTTTTCGTCCCTTTAAGGGATGATTTCCATGACGAAAAAAATCGACTACTTTTCTACCGGGACTCAAACTATCTCGAAACCAAATTGCATTTCAATCGGTTCAGCGGTTAAAGCGTGAAGAAGTCACAGACAGACATACATTCTTTCGCATTTATACTATTAGTATGGATATTATCAACTAATAATACTAACTGTGTATCATAAACTTTCCATTTGATTGTTTAATAATATTCGTTTTGCTGTGAGAATTATAAAAAAAACTACTAGAACTAGAAAGCCAGCTTATAAATTTACGTGGAAATTGATTAGGCGTATATAATGAGTGTTGCCATCGTATAATACGATAATAATTTGGAATTGAGGAAAAAGGTTATAGGCTACCTGCATATTATAAGGAGGATTAATTATTAATATGTTTTTTAAAGTTCATCCGTGTCTTTAGCATAATTGTATTAAGCACAGACACTGAGGTTCTTATTGTGCTCAAGGGTATGATTTAAAAGAAATAAAAAAATTGTGCACATTTGTATTGAAGAATAAGCAAGTAAATCAATTGTACGGTTTTATTTTGTAATTTCTAGAAATAATCAGATTTTTATATTAAATTGTATTCCTCAATTTTTTTATGTACTGTAAGGCAAGGAATAAAAAATACGTATAGTAAAATGTTGCCCGGGGGCAATTTTTTGTAACTGTATTATTTGTGCTAGTACAATTACACTGGCTATATTACTCATCAAACTATAACAATAAATTTTGCTTAAATAACTGAAAATTCTAGAAAGATAAATAGACGAAACCTAGTAGGCTTCCTTACCTATTATTATTATTTCCCATCAATTAAAGACAATATTAAGCTAAAGGGCAAACGTGCAGTATTATCATACCATTTCTATCTTTGTCACCAGGTATGGTTCCAAAACCGTCGCGCTAAATGGCGCAAACAGGAGAAGGTGGGTCCTCACGCGCACCCGTACAGCGGATACCTAGGAGGGGCCCAGCCGCTGCCAACGTCAGCCAATCTGCCAGGGCCCCCGCACCCGCTGTCACAGCTCGGGTTTGGGCTACGGAAACCGTTCGATGCTGCATTGGCTTCGTTTAGGTGAGTGGAGAGGGAGTTCTTATAAACTGGTTATTGTTTGTGAATTTGAATCAATAAGCTACTTATTAAGTAGCTATACTACAGCTTTCATACTCTGGTGTTCTCTGGTATCTGGTATGGGTTGAGCTATAATGCACCTTGTTGACTTAATGCGGGATAGAAGACTGCTCGATTATTCTTTACTGTTTTAACATCATACCAATTGGTACCTAATTCTTTGTATGCCAATACAACAACAATTTCTAAGTAACGGAAACTATACTGACAGTAAAATATTCTTAGAATAAAAACAATAACATGAACCTGTATTTATTCATAACTAGGTACTTAGTATTAATTTTCTTTTTAATACCACAAATACTAATTTTGTTCTCTTTTCAAACAGGTACGCAAGCACACCTCTATTCGGCGGCCAGTATCTACCTCCACTATCACGCCCACCTTTGTTCGGGGCCCCACTCTACGCCACATCGCCTGCGCATTTCCATTCTCTATTCGCAAACTTAACCGTCCCCGAGCCACCGCGAGTGTCTCCCGAACATTCCCGACAGGCGCCCGAGCTCTCCCAACCATCCCCCGATCTCTCGCGAGCTTCGTCCGCTCACTCCCGATTGTCGCCCGAAGTTACCCGATCTCCTGCACCGTCCATGTCTCCGCCGATATCGCCGGGCAGTGAAAGTTTGCATATGCACCCAGTAATGGATGACGTGCGTACTTCTAGCATCGCTGCCTTAAGATTAGCCGCTCGGGAACATGAACTGAGACTAGAATTGTTAAGACAGCGAGCTGATCTGATGTGTTGATTATTTGATAAAATATTTTTATTATTTTTTTAGTATACCTAATGTAAATAAATAATTTTAGCCAATAGAACCTTTTATTTAAATTTCATTGATTTGGTATGACATGTATTTTTAATTATGTAAATAAGTATTACTGAGCATGTTAATTTAGTTTTTAATTTTCCAATTATAAATCCGTCCTTACCCTATATGTTATTATAAGATATTATATAAATAAATGCAGTTATTTTTACAACAAGTGTATTTAATTTATTCTCCATAAAATACAAATATAGACATAATCTGATTGACCTATTTTCACTCCTATGATTGTAAACATATGGTTCAATACTGGGCCACCACGAACTATGTAAGATTGAACCTATTTAAAAAGTAAAATCTATGTTCACGGAATTCCCAAAGCACCTAGATGTCATAATTTCATAGATATATATGACTCAGAGGTCATTAATCGCACCTATCCCATGGCTAAACATAATATTATGGTCTGAAGCTCACCGTGACGGTCTAATGTAATTAATATCAATGTTTTCATCCGCAAAATATGGTTATGTCCAATTTGTTCAACTGACGATTATGTGAGGACACCGTCAGTCTGATGGCGGGCAGCGATTTTAGAAGACTACAGTAGTACCTAGTTTTTCGTAGTTTATATATCGACTGTAGACTATGGACACGAGAAACATCACACCTTGCCAGCTTAATACTGTAATTCCAACTTAGAAAGAAAGAGAAATAAAGAAAGAAAGATTATTAGGACCCCTCCCAGATGCAGTCTTTTGCACTTTTAGACTTACATATAGGTAATAAAATAACTACTATGACCATAATTATTTAGAGAAAGTCTATGTTTACTTTAAAGAAGTATAGTGACACTGATTTTAGACAGAAGTCTCGACATTTATGTAACTGTAATCTTGACGATAGCATTTTTTATGGTCACTTCAAGTATACAAAACACCGAATGTCGAGTGACAGCTGACTGTAGGTACTTGTTTGATATTGTCTTTGACACTTATGTGACAGTTACAACTGTTATTCTAAATTCAACCTTAGTAAAACATTGCATTCACGGTATTCACCAAGGCCGACTCGTAGGTCAGGGTTAGGAGTCTATCAGGCGTGTCAACGAGCGAAATGCATAGTTGAATGACCTGTTCGCAACTTAATAATCGGCGGCGGTCATTGTACCAGGCGGTCACCAAAGAGAATCGTTGTTTATGATTTTTGTCATCCATTTCTTACTTACTACTTACTTCGCTCAACGACCCGAAGTGGATCTTGGCCTACGACAAAAAATGTTCGCCATTTCTTATTTCTCTGATAGAGAAAAATTACATACAATAATGCTTTACATTTGCAAAATTTTATGAATTGAAATAATGTATCATTTAAATATAAGCTAGATAGGCATTGGGGCTACACAATCCCAAACGTAAAGTATTTCTGTAACCGTTGCAGAGGTACTATACTATACTTATCAACGTACCTGTATAGGTATATGGAGCAATTTTATTAAATACCTGTATTTCCTTTCTTTTTACATGTATTTACGCTCACCAATCCAACCCGCTTCCCGCTCGCGCTGGTGCTTAACTCCCGTCACAATCCAACGTCGCAATGATTCACCGTCAATCACACACAATCATCACCAATTTGGCATTAGTCACCCAAGGCCGGGTGAAGGGACGAATCTACGTGCTGTAATTACGCCCGACCTCATACTTCATAGGGACGATACTGCGGTTTCTACAAATCTAGCTGCACTTTTGTGTGTTTTGGCTAAAATAGCCGGGTATCGCGTAATTGGTCCCGTTTTAAATTCTTTAATGACGCGTACAGTCTGGGATTTTGCATAATTTCGATACTGTTTCGTGTTTTCTGTAACATTGTATCGTGACTGACTGACTAATTGACGCTCAGACATAGTCTGGTTGGACCTAAGTTGCAAATTTAGTTGCAACAGATGTTATGATGATACCTAAATTGGGTAAATATTGTGACATACTTAAATGTATTGGATCATACAATATCTTACATCTTCAAGTACCTATTATCCTTAATTTTAACTTAAACCATTCCTAAATGTAAAACATTTTTTCCTGAAACCTTTGTTTCCGTGTAAATTTGAATTCTTCAAAACCTTCTCCAGAGACAAATTGTGACAGCTCTCTCGCTTGAAATCGATTGATTTTAGAACAAATACGAATACTAAAATCAATGTCAGCACGACTACATGAACACCGAGCCTGTCTAGACAATCAATTAGTCTAGGTATTGTGTCAATAGCACAGCTTTCTTTTCTGAAGATAAAACGCTAGAGAACGCGATCACGCGACAGTCCTAATGGATCTTGATTAGTCTTTATGATCTGATTTCTTATCGAATTTGGATTATCTACAGACTCACTTGTATAAAAAATTATTTTGTGTGTAACATACTCAACAAAACAGAAGCAGCCGGTCTTGTAAAGGTCGCTGGAATCCGATAGATGCGTGGCTACCTTTGGGGGAGGCCTACGTCCAGCAGTGGACGTCTATCGGTTGACATGATGATGACAATCATGATACGAAACAAAAACAGCGATAGCCTCACCATATGCGGATTCCCAACTCAAATGTCTCTAGTTGGAATTTGAGGCAAGCAAATTTATATTTATCACTCGTTTATACGATCAAGGAAAACATAGTGAGATATTTGTTCGAAAGCACGTGAAGTAGGTCAATCCGCACTAGGTCACCGAGGTGGACTATAACTACGCTCCTCTCAATTTGGAGAGGTTGTCCAGGCCCAGCAGTGGGCCAGTTAATGGGTTGATGATGACACAAACTTGCTTTCGTCCCAGTACGGCTATTCTCCTTAGGTATTTGACAGACGGATTTTGACAAAAAATATACTGTTACTATCAAATTATCAATTATGTGTAAAAACAGTAGAATGCGTTTAATATAAATTTTAATGCATTTTGTTCTGTCTACGAGGTTAGTGATTGCAATTTTCATGTACAAACACTAACGAATCTGTTACCTGTGTCGGATCTTTCCGCGTTAGTCAATTTTCGACGCTTTATTAGATGTTAATAAAACCCATTTTTGGGTGTCGTGGCTAAGCAATAACCAAGCTGATCAATCGATTTGTTAGATTAAGCTGTGCTTGCCGATGTCAGTCTGTGGATGGATAACCGTTGCTAACAGATCCAGAATTCGGAGACTTCGTGAATCGGTCGGCCTCAGTTAGTAGTGATCAGAAGAAACGTTAGACTCAGTCGTTAATAGTGGAAGGATCCGCTAACCAACAGTTTGTAAATAGTCCACGCTTACTCACTTACTTGATAAAAATGTAAAGAAAAATATTGTAGGGATACTTAAAAATCAAAGAGTGTATCTCGACGGCGTGTGAAGTTGCAAACCTCCACTAACTCTTTTCGTTATGAGAGAACGAGAGTCCAGTACGGGGCCCGTAAATAAGTTCAAACAACATCACAAAACAAAAAATAAAATAATTCATATAAATAATTATAATTTATTTACAATTTTAATAACCTTTTCCAAATACCGAATCATCGGCTCATTATCTTCTCAAGCTTAAATTTTATAGTCAGTTAAATGTAGCAGCTCATATTTATAAATGATCGTTGTAGTCGACTAACGAAATCCCCTCACTATTTTCTGTACGACAATCAAGAATACATAAAAGGGTCCTTTTCAAAATTATATTTAATAAACATCAAAATTTTATTAGTATTTATTTGACAAACAATTATACGCATCCTTTGTGATGATAATGGGGCTTATCATAAGATTTTATGAGCTCCGCCGACTCGACCCCGATTAGTGATGGGAATTTTTATCGATATGAGATTACGATGTTAATTGTTGGGTACCTTTTTGGTGATATATTCTGTGTTTAAAAACACTACGGAAACTTAACAAAAAAAATTTAGTTGTAAAGGGTTAAGTGTTATTTCAAATAGTGTAAACTTCTTTTACGCCAGTAGGACGGTTTTTGTTAGATCTAAAAGTGCTTAGAAATTCTCATTAAAAAAAAATAACTGTACCAAATTCAAGATATAAAGCGAATCTGAATATTACATTTCTAATCTGTAGCCGTATCTACTAAAATGGGAAATTGCCCGTCACACATTGTAGAAATAGCTCCACGAAACATTAAAAGAACGTCTGAATAGTTTGGTAGTTTACTAATGAAAATTGCTCTAAAGGTCACACCACGTAGTTACCTATACCAATTTCCTAAATTAAATTTAAACTCCTATTATTATATTTGAATTTTCTAACAACCACAGATTAAATAATTGGCGTGTCAAATCGATTTCCACGACCATTCGTGTATACAAATGTTTATCGATACAATTATCGATAATCCCGCGCCGTTGCGTTTGATTTTTAGTGTTGGATCCTCGGCTGTTGCAAACGCCTGCGCATTGCCAACTTTTATTCACCGATCTTTAGGTACTCGAGTTTATAGCTTGTCGTAAATTATATGAAGGAATAAAGACGTTTTGTGAACATACCAGCCGTACAACGAAGCTTGGATGTTTCCATTTAAATTATTTTAAATACGTTCAAGGTTTAATACGGCAGTATTCATAATAGGTTTTGTGTTGAATCAATTTCGCTTTAATATTTTGCATCGTTTTGTGTCACACTGACCAATATCATTTTCTTATTAAAACTTCCTCGATGTTTATTTTTTATGTGTGACAACACTGTGTGATTTTAAAGATTAATCATGGAATTATAGCATTAGGAGACATAAATTAAAACAAAATTGAATTTCTACTTTTATATACTTCAAATATTTTATATAGGTGATAAATGGCACCTGGCACTATTTTTGGTCAAAAGTTTAATTTATAGTTATTAATATTTATAATTTATAGCTACTTAACTGCTAATTAGATAAAATAATTTTAACCGGAATAAATATTAAAATTTATTCTACGGCTAGCCCATATAATAATAACTATCAACAGTAAGAATAGCTATAGTTATGATTTTTATCCTAATATGTTATCAGTTCAGAAAATAAATTCAGAATATAAATCATAAAATATATAATGCAAGAATAATACCTACTAAAAATATGTTTTAGTTGTTTATCAGTTTTGGAAGAAATTATAGTTTAGTAGTAAACGTAAAATATGGATATTACTTACTTACTTTAAAAGAAGATTGCCGCGTAGGTCAAATAGTCGTTTAGTGTGACTACTGAGCAAGATGTCTTGAATTCGATTTGCAGATCGAGAAAAATGTTATTGTGTTTTTTTATAAAATTCTCAGAATCTGCTCGGTGTTTGGACTTGTGCCCGGTTGATGTCAATAGGCTCGCCCCCTATTACTTGAGACCTAAAACATAACGTCGAAATATGGGTATACATTAATTAGTACACCTCTACTCAACCCTTCAGGGACTACAGGCGTGATGGCCTGTTATATTATGTTTATTTGTATGTGTTATACCATGTCCCTGACGTCGGTATCTCATTACTTCCTTCTTTCTGTGTAGACCTGTAGATGAAGATGCGTTTCCCACCAATTATAATTAAATACAGCGCCATATTGCGCAAAAACATGTTGACCGATTAAGTCATAATACATTTATAAACACTAATAATAACCAATTATGTTCGAAACGAACAGTTTCTATACATTAGAACACCAGTCGGACCCAATTATTCGTTAAATTATTTACAACATACACTAACATAAATTTTTATTGCATTATACATTGATTAGTATAACGAGCAAGAGACTGTTTGATGATCGAATTAACATTTTATAGAAATTAATCGATTCTGTATTTATATCGATTATTGTATCGACATGCCATAAACGTCTAGTTATCACTAATGGTAACATATGGTCCTAGAGACAACTGTTATAGTTTCCTGTTTGTGTTTTTTTATCGGTTTTCTTCGAAATTAGGTAATAGTTTGTCTCGTTACCTTTTGTTTCTGTCATTCTGTTTTCTGATTAGAGATTCATTCGATGATCTCCATTTCGATTTTTAATGTGAAACATCTATAGCCGCACGTAAAACCGATTTCTGGCGTGGCGAAAGCGTCGCCACGAAATTTAAATTTGATTTTAGTTCTATTTTCAAGTTTACCTTTTTTTTTCGAATTGTTAATTGTATTAAACCTCTTTAAGTTTGTGTTAATATGTTTCTTTTAACACATATATTTTTGATGTGGAAAAAAATCGTAATATTTTATTTTATCATTATAACATATTTAGTTCCTATCACAATATGTTCTTTTCTGCATATTACTTTTACAAAATAATGTCGATGTTTCACATCTGCCAGGCGTCCCGTGACGGCTCACTGTTTTTTTATTGTTATTATCATAGTGAATCTTTCTATTTAAATTGGAGTTGGATTTCAGTCGATGTCTTACCCTCGCTCCCTATTTCGTTTCTTAAGAACGCAGGACCAGTTTCAGTCATATCTCAATGGGTAGTATTTCAGTTTTTAAACCTATTTCGGCTTCGCGAGTCATTCCAAGGCTCAAGAGCAAGAGCGAAGACAGAATACCGAGGACTAACAGGGTGTCGCCAACGACGGATACATCTGGGAGGATTCATCATCATCATCATTTCAGTTATTATAAACTTGACCAACAACAGTCTTAGACACAGCAACGCGAAAGCGTTACGAAATCGAACTTTAAGTAACTGACTAACTATTCCAAATTACAAGTTTGGCGTCCTTAGTGATACCCCGACCTACTTATGTTCACGGGTCTCACTTCAGTACCAAATGAGGCTATATAATAATAAATAATAAATAAATATTCCTGGACATTATGGCACACAGCGCCATCTAGTTCCGTGCTAAGCAATGAGGCTTGTGTTACGGATACTAGCTGGTTGATATACTACATATATACTTTTTTTTTTTGTAAATACATACATATTATAGATAGATACATCCATGACTCGGATACAAATGTTCATGCTCATCACACAAACATTTGTCCCTACCGGGATTCGAACCCAGGACCCATAGCACAGAAGGCAGTGTTAACTACCGCTGGAGTAATTGGGTCGTCCAATATATTAGGCATTAAGCAGGCCTATTGCAGATTGGTAGATAAATCTCTATGGCATATGTTTCTTGGTATAAATTTTTTTTTTTGATAGATATGTATGTGGAATATTACATGTACACGTAGTAATAAATTACGTTTTTATAATAAACCTACCTTTTATGGATTTTATAACGGGATATTGAGCTTATTTAATCCTGATATTTCGGATTCTTTACAGCATCCATAATCACGAGTTTTATACGTAGGCTATGAAAACTGTAAGGAATATTAATATAAATTAATATTATGTAGTTTTATTTCAATATCTGGTATTGGTAAGATTCAAATTAAAATTAAAATCATTTATTTCAAGTGGACTAGTACAGTAGTTACAGGTGCTTTTGAATTGTCAAAATAGTTGCACAGGTTTTTTTATAATAAAGCAGTCAATCGCGTGATCAATGCACATTAGTACTATTCTGTGAAAACCATGACTTTAACATTGACGGCAGGGTTAGTGCAGTGGTTGAGCGATCGGATTCTGCGCTGTATGTCGCAGTTTCGATCCCCGAACGGATCAAATATATTATGTAAAGCCTACAGGTAGTTGTTTCAGATGTGGGTGTTTGTGCATGAATATTTGCATTTGTGAATGCACCCACGCCCATGACACAGGAGTTATTCCTTAAAATCTTAACTTAGGTACTTCAATTCACCCTCAATTTAACAGTCATTTCAAATATTATATAACGCAATATTAAGATAATATAATCATCATCATCATCATCAACCCATTATTCTCCCACTACTGGGCACGGGTCTCCTCTCATTTGATAGAGATTAGGTCCACCACGCTAGCCTACTGCGGGTAGGTAGACTTCACATGCGAATGAGAAGCATCTCTCAAGCATGCAGGTTTGCAGGCCTCACTGTGTTTTCTTTCACAGTTTGAGCATATGATAAATACGCGCATAACTTGCGAAAAGTCAGTGGTGCATGCCCTGGGTTTGTATTCGAGACCTTTGACATCTCAGTCCACTGGTCAAACCACTAAGCTAACTTCACTGCGCAAAAGTGAGTTTGTAGTAAGTTTTTACAGAATAGCATGACATCACGATAATATTTTTTCTAATTATATTATTTCATCAAACTAAACTTTAATAACACCCATTTCAAGGATCATATAATGAAATTGCATTGTCCAATATTAAAAGTGATGTTTCTTTTAATAACAATTACAAGCAATGTGCAAGTTTTGTAATTAATCGGCTTGGATTCAAAGCCCTATACTTCAAACGGCGCCGCCACCTTTAGTTAATCGTGGTTACAACGGGTTATTATCTTCGCGTTCATAAAGTATCTAATAACTGTACAGCTTTCTAAGTTAGCAGTATCGTGACAATGGGTTAATTTTGTAGGACGTTAGTATTTATACCCCGGAACTGCTTATATTCGTAAGTATGTAATATTACTATTGACCTGTTCCCTATATGTAAGGGCTCAATATAATAATAATATTTAAATATTAAGTGGGTATTATTCATACTAACATTATAAATTGCGAAAGTGTTTGTACGATTTAGATGGTATAGATATAGAGGTATAGAGATAGTTCGAGTTGCAGGGATATAAATATAGGATTTTAACTCGAAAATCCCCCCTAAAGGGGTGGAGAGGTTGTGAGGGCATTCAATATACTTTTTAAATAGGACTAGCTTTTAATAAGAAATAAATAGATAAATATTTCTGGACATTATAACACAGCGCCATTTAGTTCCGAGCTGGGTCGTCAATAAAACATGTTTATAAAATATACCTATACATAAAACAGGCAGATTATTTAACACAGTGATTCTGAAATAGCAGCTAATGTGTAGTTCCATATTACTAAATATATGCGCCTAATAATATATGTATACGCCTAAAGTTTTAACGTGAATAAATAGAAGTAGGGACTATCATTATCAACCCTCTGTTATCTCACTGCTGAGCTCGCGGTTCTCATTTTGTGAGGGTAAAAGGCTATAGTCCACCACGCGAGCCTAGCATGGGTTGATTCACTAGCATCGAGAAAATCCCTCAAGCAAGAAGGTTTCCTCACGATGTTTCTCTTCCCCGTTTGGGCATGTGATAACTATAGAACTCAGAACCTTTGACTTCATTGTCGACTGGTCACACTACTAGACCATCACAGCTTATATTTCAGTTACATATATTCTTATAATAATAACAGCTAAATTGTACACCTACTGTCATCAAACCATTTGTTTGAATAAACTAATTTAAATAAAAAAAATACTTTAAATTTAATTAATATTTAATTAAATTTAAAGTAATTTTAATCCAATTAATATTTAATTGTACCAACCTTGACACGGCTATCAAGGTAGGCGCCCACATTTATTATTGTATTACAATAAGTTTTACATAAACATTGACATATTATAATTTAAAATCGTTTACGAGACATGGCAAGTATTGCAGACTTTGACCAAGACAATGATTTTATGTTATTTAAAATACAAATCCATCCTGACAAATATAAAAAATCTGTCTGTTTGTCTATTTTCACCCTGTAACCGCTGAACGGATTTGCATGTAAATTGCTAAGGAAATAGTGTGAGTCTCGCGGAGGGACATAGGATAGATTGTCCTAGAAATCAACCGTTAGAAGGGTGAAACGGGAGTGGAAGTTTTGTATTCGGAATCGACACTATCTCAAACAAAAGTGGGAAGAATTACAAAGCAGATTGTATAAAATTATTAATTCTAAAAGCGGGCAAAAGTCTCGTCAAGAAAATGTGCTCGTGATTTTAAATTATAAATTCTTGAATCCGTGCTTGAAGAAAAAATTATGACAATTATTTCCGATTGACTCATAACTTCTAGCGTATAAGATACTCCATCGAAGTCTTAAAAAATAACTCATTTGATAGGGATTAGGGTAACTATAGTCTACCGCGTTATCCTATTGAGGTTTGCCAGACTTCACACACCATTGAAAAAATCCCTCAGCTTTCTCTACAACTAGGTTTGACAATTTAAAAGTATACTTGTAATGTTGGTCTAATTAAAATAAAACATTTGAATTCGAGCAACTGACGTTCTTAAAGTGCTCTAGTACGATAGTTTTGTTTACTCAATGGATGCAATGTAATGAATACATTGTAAGTAAATTAAAAGTGTAGATTGTTGAATCTATTATTAATGTAAGAACGTAATACAACAAATAGCAAGGTATTGCTAACTTCATCCACACTGGCGGGGAACATAAAATACCCTATGATCCCCAAGACTGATCGTAAAAGTGGGTACTTCGCGCATTCCTCATATAATCATAGACCTCGCCGGCATTTGTGGAATTCATTATGCAATAATAATTAATGAAGAAGAATTAAAGGGCACTTAAAATTAATTACATGTGTATTACATTGTCTTCAGCATTCCTGGGGTATTGTAACGCAAGGTAGGCTTTGTGCGAAAAATTTAATATAAATCATTAATATTGCATCTCGCTTGTATCTAAAAGTGCTAGGCAGAGATGTACGTAGTGCTGTACACCTACAAGTAATTTAAATATAACTTTTTACGGATTTTATCTCGGTATATTGATATGATCAAGGCGTAAAGTAAGATCACATGATGCAAACTAAAGCAAAAGGCATAAAACAACCGCTGGTTCTAATCTCTTGAATAGTAAAACGTGGTTACGTTTACATTGTGTACAAACTGCTACTTCATAATTTAGGTTAATAAAATTCAACTATTTGGGGAAATTCCCACGTCATAAAAAATAAAAGTACAGTATAAATAATATTGCAAATAGCGATGTTTAATATAAGTACAAGTTTATTGCTAAATCTGTTAATTTTTTGAATAGTTAGAAGGACATTAAATTAGTTGTACTCAATTAGTTTTAACGGATTTTATCGCAATATATTGATGTCATTCAAGCAGCAGGAATTGGGTAAATATTGGTAAAGATAGAGAGTTATGGAAGAAGATGGAGGAGGCCTTTACCCTTACAGGGGTCCATAATTCAATGATAGCTGTGGTAGCCTAGTGGTGTGACCAGTGGACTGACATGTCAAAGGTCTTGAGTTCGAACCCGAGGCACGCACCACTGACTTTTCTGATTTATGTGCGTATTTATCACACGCTCAAACGGTGAAGGAAAACATCGTGTGGAAACCTGCTTGCTTGATTGAGAGCTTGGTCTCGATGGCATGTAAAGTCTGCCAACCCGCAGTAGGCTAGCGTGGTGGACTATAGCCTAAACCCTCTCAAATGAGAGGAGATCCGTGCCCAGCAGTGGGACGTTAATGGATTGATGATGATGATGATGATGATATTTCAATCACAGATACTAATATAGGTACCGGCACGGGTCGTGAGCACAAACTTCACTCGCGCATTCCATAAATTTTCGGTCTCTTTGGCGGAATGATGATGGCGAGGGGCGCCGAGGCTGCACACGATAGTTTCTGACCAGTAAACCGATACTGAACAAATTTGGCCGAAAGCGTACACGCGTAAAATGGCTTTTACTCCTAAAATCTGTGCTCACGACTCGTGTCGACAATTATACTACTAACATAATTTAAGCAAACCTACTATCAAACTATGTAGTAACAAAATTTGAAATGTACAGTAGAAATATAAAATAAATGGCTTTACTATTATAAATATTGATGTCTTTTGAATTTGAATCGACTACTTTAGATCGAGGTGTTGTTTGTCTTGATGTTATAATTACTGACTAGCCAATCAGCTACCCTTATTTACGTCAATAGTACCTTATACTAAAGAACGAGTGTATGAGCTAAGCCTTAAACTTGACATTGGTCATATTTACGTCACACATACATATATTATCCACCCAATTCCGTTTATTTCGATACTGAATTATAAATAAACAAAAAAATTGATTACTAATAATCAACGTGGATATACAAAAACGAATGATCGCTTTAAGGTAGAGACACACTGACGCATACGGGTAAAATTATTTTGGAGCGTTAAAGTTTTAAGTAAAAAAAACAGTAAAAAGTATGGTGCAAATAGCTTTTAAAACTAATTTGATAATGTAATTAATTAGTTTAAGTTGTTAATAGACACTGATTTTGTACACTTACCTGAAATTTTAATATTAAGCGTATATATTGATAAATCTACTTTATACACGAATTTAGTAGCGGTCATGGATGCTGTATAGGATACAAAATGACGGGATTAAAATAATATTATAATCCGGGATGATATTCATATTAAATAGTTTTATTTCAATAGAAATTGCGTTACATTAGTCCTATTACCTATTCTGTAAATGAGTTTTCATAAAAAAAAAAACATAATTCCAGACGAATTTTAATTATATCCTGTCACTTTATTCTTTTTTATATGTAACTAAATCTCACGAAGACTTATTTGCAGTATTCGAATCCGTAAACCATAACGTGTAAGAATATAACTCAATACAAAGAAATATAATATATTTTTTTTACGAATTAAAATCGAAACAATATGTGTTTCAACCTTTACAAGCGGAGAAGATGAATCCGTAGTCAAGTCGTCATCGGCCAAATTAAAACTAATTTATGTTGATTGAATTCATAATAGAAAACTATCAACACTGCCCAGACCGGCGCTTGGGTCCGACCCCAAACAAGTCACGGATTTTATATATACACATATAGGTGTACCATCACGCCCGACGACCTAGCAGGGTTAGGTAGAACTGTGCTAATATAACACCCACATTTCACTGGTATGTATTAGGTCCCATTGAATATGGGCGAGTCTATTGCCATCAAGGTTATCAGAACTCGTTGGGGGAGTGACTGTTCTGATAGCAGGGGAATTCCGTTTGCCGTCAGTTTAGTGAGTCTCTAATTTTAAGGATCCTAGTGGGTATTCTACATGGTCGGCAACGCGCGAGCGACACCTCTGGGGTTGCAAACATCTATTGTTTACGGTAACCGTCTACAACCAGGCGAGCCGTATGCTGATTTGCCACTCCTGTGACATAAAAGAAAAACAACCGGGCATAAATCCAGATGTTACTGACAATTTCATAGAAAAGCAATAAAACTTAGCTAAACCTGGAAATCGAACCCCAAACCTCTTCCTCAGCAGTTGCACTTATAACTGCTAGACCAACGAAGCAATTTTCATTTATTTCAGATTCTTATATGTTCGACACAACTCGTAATTTTTCGTACAGAAAAAATATCAATAAAGACATCTTTAAAGTATGGTTGATAGTATCTACAAAAACCTGGCGCGCATGTATGAACGTGGCCGATTGTATTTATTTACAGAGGAAAGAAAACATTTACATAGGAATGTTGTGAGTTCTATAAATTGAAACCGACAAAAGTTATCTAAAACATCGGAACAAATTTTTTTTTACAAAACCGCCTCCTTTTTGACGTCGGTTAAAAAGAGAATTATATTTTTTAAATAAGCCAAATACTCAAAAGTTATTCAAAGTCTATGGGGCTAAGCAGAAATGACTAAAGATCGTGATAAAAACCATTAAAAAGATTTCTTGATTTCAACTCAATATGAGACATACATGAGACAAGTTAAATAGCTGTGGTTATCTAGTGGTGTGACCAGTGAATTGTAAAGTCAGAATTGAATCAAACTCGACTCAAGTTCGATTCAAAGACACGCACGACTTTTCGAAGTTACGTGCTCATATCACATGCTCTCATTGTGAGGAAACCTTAGTTTGCCAGCCGACAGCAGGCTAGCGTGGTGGACTATAGCCTTTTTTTTATTGCGGAAAATTCCATTACGGACCTTCCCGCCGCCTGTGAAGGCGACCGCGTGTGTCGTACTCCACCCAACATGAGCGTTTACCGACTAAAAACCCGCACCCGTCAACGCCACTAGCCCTATTGCCGGGGCCATGGGGTTCGCGAAAGCATGCACCACAACCCCGGTGGGGTGTTGGGCTATAGCCTAATTCCTCTAAAAATGTGATAAGTCTAATGCTAAGCAGTGTGTACATGGTAGATACCATCTACTACTTGGTATTGATAAATACCAAGCCTTTTTTATTTTAAAAATTTAGGAACACTTGAAGCTTGTATATAGTTTTATAGTTTAATTCTAACCAAAATTACTAGTGCCTTATTACTAATACAACAACCTCGGGGTCAATTGAAGTTATTTGCGAAACAAAAGCGATTATAACCAAGTAGGTACGATTACTGATGCTAATATAATCCTATGTCTTTATTTTATTGTCATACCACAGTGATCTTTAGACCCGGACGTTAAAATTAATTAGATTATTTATTTGCTGCGGAATATTTGCTAAACCTTTGGACAAACTAAGCTTTTTGCCGATGGGCGTGGTAGCCTTGCGGTGTGACCAGTGGACTGAGATGTCAGAGGTCTCGAGTTCAAACCCAAGGACGCACCACTGACTTTTCGCAAGTTATGTGCGTATTTATCCCGAACAATTGGACTTGTTCAACATGACAATGTGTCCAAGTTCTAAGAAGTACCGTGGATGTGAGGATGTTACCGATATCCAACCTATATACTTATGAATAAAATGACTTGACACTCTAAAAATATAATTACCAATAAAAAATGACATTGTAAATCAACTAGACGTCTTTTTCTTATTTTATGTACCTTTAAAGGAACCATGATTCGATCGATGGTTATAGAGTATGTTTCATGATTCATGAGTGATGTTTTAGAGTTTGTTTCGGCATTTTTCTTCTCCGAGGTTAGGAAATGCCGATGCCATCTAGATCCTAAAATAATCTTAAACATGACTTGTAAAAGTGTCTTTAAGAGATATAAATAAATAAATAAAATAAATATTTCTGGACATTATGACACAGCGCCATCTAGTTCCGTAGTAAGCAACGAGGCTTGTGTTACGGATACTAAGTAGTTGGTTGATATACTACATAATAATTATTTTTTTGTCAATTATACATAGATACATCCATGACGCGGATACAAATGTTTATGCTCATCACACAAACATTTGACCCTACCGGGATTCGAACCCGGGACCCATAGCACAGAAGGCAGTGTTAACTACCGCTGGACTAATTGGGTCGTCTATAGATGTATATAGATCACAAATATCATTTATAACCACGAAAAAAAATCCTTATCAAAATGTACACTTAGCACGAAAATCTAGTGATCATCACCACATAAATCGTAATCACCGTCATTAAAGCCACAGTTTCAGTTAGACAAGTAGTCAAACCGCAACTGTCGTTCGATTTCGTCTAACAACCGGGATCTAGCAATTTGGACGTCGACAAACCGCAGTCATTGACTTGTGCTGCCCATTTACCTGATTAACACAGCGTTGAAGAGTTGGCATACCGAATGAGACGTAACTGTGTCACGAATTTTTGTCGGTGCACTTTTAAAAGAAAATTTTGATTTTCGGTCTTTTGTGCGTCCATCTGTCGCCGTCGGGTCAAAACAACGTTTCTCTGGAATTTGTGTATAGTATCAAGTTGAAATTAATATCAAATACTTAATCCTGCAGTATCTTACAGCTGTATATGCTGTTATAAAAATTTACAAGGTGTCTAAGATCTTGCCAAGGAAAAAACCCAACACTATTTACTCTTCTAATTAGGTATTAAAAAAAACTTATGATTGCAATCTTAAATTTTCAATTGAAACATGAAAATTTAAGATTGTTTTGTTGAAGTTATGATCATTAAAATATTTATTTTCTATTTTCTGAGAGAGGAGAGGGACAAAAGATATGGAACCCTCGGTGCGGATATCAGACTTGCACATAACCGGTTTTGTCTTGTTTGAGCTAGGTGATTGAGATAATAATTGCATTGAGGTTTAATATTGTAATGGTTATGTTTATATGTAAAAGATGTATTGAAAGAAATATGATACAATTAAAAACACATTATACAGATCTTAAATTAATTAAAAACTAATATTTACAAACTTAAAAAAAAAAATTAAAAAAAAAAAAGAAGTTATAGGGCGTCAAAAAACTCGTCCCCGACGCTGTCAGGGGGTAGAGTGCCCAGAAGACTGGCAGCATTGCCACGTTGAATGGCAATGCTAATTCTTGAGGTTTAATAGAATATGCTAAAGTGCATCTTTTATGTCACAGATTGTAATATTTAACGACAGTTTGTCCATTATAGGTCTTCGTTTCCTTAGAATATCTGCTAACTAAAATTGTTCTACTGCTAATCTTACCTGAGCTGAACTATAATCGTGCAAAAAATGTGAAAGTCAAACATGAAATTAAGTGATAATTATAAAGCTGTTTTTTCTACGTATTTCCACACTCCCAAATATAATGATGTTACATTAAAGGTATAACATCTACCTGTACATCTTACAATAAATATTTCTCCCATTATATTGCACCCGTGACTTTTGACCGTAGAAGCTGATCATTCAGACACTGCGCCAATCGAGTTGGCTCTTAATAAAAAGTTGAATACAGACCATAACTTGATAATTACGTACCCAACATATTCAGAATTAATAGTGTGGAAACAACAATTAATAAAAATGCAATATTACTTTTAAAAAAAACGATAGACTATAAAAAGGTTCTACTAATAAATGTATATTATCCTACTTGCATTGACAATGTTATATATATACACTAATGGTGTTGTTTACAACTCACATCCCCCTATAAGATGTAAGCGATAATGTAGGAATTAATTATAACAATTTATATGCAATGCCATTAATTTAATACCGGCTAATTATTTCAAGTTAGTATGTTTTGTATCGACTTCACAGTTAGTATTTTTATAAAGGTTAGGGTTTGTTAATTACAATAATGCGATTAAATGTTTAAAAAAAATTAATATACTCTAAGGACACATACAGGTATGAAGATTTTAAATCTGTCCATTGAATTGATAGTTGATGAAACCAATTCACTATTTTTTTCTTTCAGATTGAAACAATTCAAGTATTGATTGGATTGATCGCAATAATGTAGGTCCTGTATACATACATACATAGGTTAGTCCACAGATGTGAGTTTGCCATTTACAATGTAACATTCAACATTACATATTAAGCTCTCAAAGGGATCTCTACACCTCTACGTGCTGGACCAGTATCCCCACGCCCAGATTAGATCAGAGGTCCTCACGAAAAACATACTGTGATCACTGTGAATACCAAATAGTATATCATTAAAATAGGTTTTATTTCATTTCTAAAGCTGGCTTGTCCAATCTTATTTGAATAGGTACTATCTAATCCTCAAGTATAATTTATTTATTTTTAATAATAATAACCACAGAACATTTTATATAATCTAAGTTAACACCTCATAAATACCGCCTTATACAATAAAAAAGGACGCAAACACTAGTCCATCTGAGCATAAAATAAAATAATTTCACAACTACAGATCAAGCTATTTCAAATAATAATCAGTTTGCATAACGATAATTTTCTATAATAATTTCATGTTTTAACATTTCTAATGGCTGCCGATCGGCAATTGTTTCGGATCGGTTCACAAACAGATCTTATTGCGGTTTGTATAAATGGCCGGTCTTACGTTACTAAGTGTTGTGGAAAAGGCATTTCTTTGTTTGGCCAAGTATTTTCTATTTTCGAGAATATTTCGTAATTTATTCTTGATTTGGTGTTAATTAATTTTCTTACCTGAAAATTTTAAATCTTATTTTCTTTTACATTAATACCCATATAAATTCTATTTGTTCAACAAATCGGGACATTATTATACAGCACCATCTAGTTTCAACCAATAAGGATTGTGTTGCGAATTCTAAATAGTTGATATAGATATATTTTTTTAGACAAGCACGTATTATATTAGAATCATGCGTAGGTCCAAAATTGTTCATACTCAACATTGATCTGAACCTTGGGACCCTGATCACGGAAGGTTACTTAAGAAAGATTGTCCTTTAATACCGTTGCGCTAATTGGGCCGTCCATAATTGCAGGTTTTGATGAGGAAGGAACTTTAAACCTTATCCATCCCCAAAAATATTTTAAAATATTATATTTTATAAGTATTTGAAACCACAACATCACTCAAACGTCATTTAAAGTTAAGTAATCAGTACTAATGATAAAAATTCGCTGCCAAAAGATTCCAGGAACAACAATATTTAAATCGATGTAGTATGCTGTTTAAAACGCTAACTATATATTTTTACAAAATTAATTTGCGGTTGTTTTATAAATACCCATACAGGTTGGTTAATATTAGTCATATTATTATTATTACTAGAGGTGGCTACCTCTTCGAAATTTAATTTTATATTTGACATACATAGATAAGTATAGTTTACTAGCTGATACAGCAAACGTTGTTTTGCCACATCATAGGGGTTGTTGGTAAAAGAGTGAAAATTAAGGGTTATACGTATTTTTTGATGCCATATCATTAAAAAAAACGAAAAATGTTTTGTCAAAAAATAATTTCAAAAAGTGTGGACTTGTGAGCGCCTTATAACGGAGTGTAAAAAATAGCCTACGACCGATTCTCATACCAAATATACAAACAAAATTTCATAATAATCCGTCTAGCCGTTTCGGAGGAGTTCAGCGACAAACACCGTGACACGAGACAATTGGAGGATTCGTATCATGTATACTATACTATGAAGATTGAAAAGGAATGGACAAAGTAATAACAGAAATAAGTAAAAATATCTATATACATACATACGCTCACGCCTTTTTCCCATGGGGGTAGGCAGAAACTACAGAATGCCACGCGCTACGGTCCCTGCATACCACTTTTGCCTCGTCGATATTCATACTTCATAGTTTCATACATCTCGTCATGCTCGCGCGCCGGTTACGAGTACAGCGCACCTGACCTGTTTGAAGGACATTGGATTATAATTTTTAATATTAGATATTTTAAAGTAGTAGGTATAATAGTAGTAGATATTTTAAATAAAGTATTAAAAATAATAAATATTTCTACAATAGTCTAGTCAGTGTAATATTTTCGTAGCTCGCAGCCAGGATTACGATTGCGACCGCGATCAATTGCGATCGCACGCGACTTCCTCGGCCCGACCGCAATCACGGCGCCAAATCGATCGTAACCATCGTTCGAAATGTTTACTTTTGCTCTTATCTGTTATTATCTGTGGTGTAAAGTGGTTCTACTCTATGACCATTGACTATGGGTAATCAAATATAATTTGGACTCCTTTGTTTAGTTTTTTAGAGAAATGAGCCTTGAAATTGTTTTAGAGTTTAGAAGATCGTTTAGTCGAGATGGACGCCATGTAACCGGTCCATGTGTCTGTCACCGGTCTTTTGGGGAGGAGGGAGCTGTCTTCAGTCATTGACATTATAATGTAAAGTCCTGTGATGTATTTGCTAATTACGTATTTAATTTAAACACCTACTAGTGTTATGTACTGACCGACCAATTAAATAGATGAATAATTATATATTTATCCAACAATTATAACACAGCGCCATCTATTTCCGAGCTTAGTTACCGATTCTAGATAGTTTATATATTACATAAATAGATATACATAATTATTATTTTTTGTAAATACAGTCATGACACTAGTACATGACACTTGTACATAGGAACATCAATGACTTAGGTAGAAATGTCTGTGCTGATGTCAAACATTTGCCCGGGATTCGGACTCATGGCCCTTTCCATAGAACTCTGCCTCCTATGTATTATTGGTTATTCACATCGTCGTATTGTTCCCTGCTGTATTTGTTTATCTTTATATACCTACCTACTATGTTTTCGAATATTCTACCAATACGCTTTATTATAATAATTATTTGAAAACTATATCGTGTAATAAATAACACAATTAATAAAATATTAAAAATAATATGCAATCTCATTTTTTTAATTAGGTAAATAATTACAGACTCAGAAAAGAAGTCATAAATCCAATCAATTAGAACAATCATCAATATACGTATAATAGGTAGGTTTAATATTAACATTTAAAACTAAAACCAGTGGGACGAAAAATAAATCGTAATCGTCATTCATAAATAACGACAATAGGTGAACATTTAAATGCAATCCATTTTTATTTCGTGGTCAGGTTATCAAAAGTCTAGACGCCATTTGTATCGGCCGAGACGTTCCGATTTCAAACAAATTTCAAATCGGGTTCCTTATAAATGTCATTTGTTTGTCGACTTCGGCGCGTGCCCGCTAATGGAAAGCTTTACCCAATGATTCGTTTTTCGAAAAAAGTAAGAACTGTCACGAACAAAGCATAGTAAGGTACTTTAATATTTACTACACAAAAAATAAAGTTGAAATTTGGTTACGGTTAGTATACAGTTCGGATGATTCGGCCCGGGTTCGTGCTAACGTTATCAGCCAGCATTATTTGCTTCGAGTTTCGATGATTCTTTTAACCTTTTATCGAATTCCCAAAGAGTGTTTTGAATTAAAACATTATTTGCGTGTTGTGAGCGAATTTAAAGTGCTTCTCGATTCATCGAATCGAAACACAATCATGTTTGATTTAATCGATATTTATGTAGAATTCATTTCAAATAACTCAGGCGGAGTGGTAACTTTCTAGAGGTATGGTTATAAAACAATTAAATTTCTCTATTGGTTTTTATTTAATGAATCAATTTTGATAATTCTTAGAACTATGCGTTAGTGAGGTGAACATTATTATTATTATTATTTAGTAACACACAAACCTACCATCACGCTAACGCGGCCCCAAAGAGGTAGGCTGCAATGTAGGTACTGTTTTTGGACCCAATATCTATTTGCATGCAGCTTTCCTTGATGTTTTTCTTCACCACTTGAGCATGTGATAAATAAGATTTTCTTATCTGGACTCAGTCACTAGATTACATTTAGCTGTCCTACTGGTCACACCCTTCCGATAAAATATCTCAAATGTGCATAATCTTTTATTGATATAATTAATGTATTAATACTTGAATGACTTTGAATACACTTAGTTGTCTATGGTCATATTACTAAGCTATGACGTCACTTGAATCAGCATCGATTTTAATTAATCAATGATTATTTATATCTCTTTTTTAAATATGATATCATAAATATATAAAATTTATTACAATTGACATGAGTAGATAATTATTTTTAATTGGTATTTCAATCAAATGTCACAATTAAATTCAATTCCAATTAATTATGTAATCGTAAATTATTTTAATGTCTAAAAAACATTGTCTATACCTACATTTGAAAAAAGAAAACAATAATAAATAATAGTATAAACGTTTCTGAGTTTATATATTTTGTTTTTTTTTTCAATTATATATCTGACATTCCGCGGTACCTCAAGTCTATATACATATACCTATCTGATATTATAGTTAGTTTCTTTTATGTTTTGGAAAAGTTATTTTGTTATCATCATCGGTTATTGTCCCACTGTGCACTACACAGGGTACAGGTCTCCTCTCATTTAAGAGGGATTTGGCAATAGTCCACCACGCTAGATTATTGCGGGTTGGCAGAGTTCAAACCACTGACTTTTCGGAAGTTATGTGCGTATTTATCATATGCTCAAACGGTGAAGGAAAACATCGTGAGGAAACCTGCATGCTTGAGAGAATTCTCGATGGCATGTGAAGTTTGCCAACCCGCAGTAGGCTAGCGTGGTGGACTATAGCCTAATCCCTCTTAAATAAGAGGAGACCCGTGCCCAGCAGTGGGACAATAATGGGTTGATGATGAGATGAAATATTTAATTACAGTTAATTAACAGAGTTAAAACTGCGGTTTGTGGTATGGTTACCTATGGTATGGGGGATAATATAAATGGATATCCCCAAAGACTATAAAACCATACTCGTTGGATATCCCGCTGTAACCCACTTAGTAAATTTATTGAATACTTAGTTATACGAGTAATTGAAACATTACTAATCCACCATTTCGATTCACAAACTTTTTGGTCGGATTTTAAAATCCCAACAAAGATTTAACTTCACAAATAAATCCTCAGAGCAAATCTCAGTCACAACAGAGCGGACCATAAAAACCATAATTCGGAACATTAGTTCCTAAACAAAAATTCAATCAGCGACGTCTCAAGGCCAGGATCGGAGTCATTAAACTTGGACAAAAAGCTGTATGACCAGCGATTCGATCCACAACCCTTGGCTTACGAAGACTCGGCAAAAAACTACGGATCTCTTTCGATAACTCAATTTGGTCCAATTTATTGCCGGCCGGTAATAGGCGACTGCCTTGCTTTTTTTTAATTAGTTTTGGATGAACGTGACGATATGCTGGATAGTGTTATGTTGGTAAAGGGTGAGTGGATTCACGTTATTCTCATGTTGGTATTAGTTTACTTTAAAAAAACCTAGAGCTAACCTATTTTGTTGGTACTTTTTGGTCGCGGTTTCGTTTTGCGTAGAATTAGGAAAAATATAGTAGGTAGCTTATTAATCAATAGTAGTGCCGAGCTAAGCAACGAGGCTTGTGTTATAGATACTGGATGGTTGATATCATCATCATCATCATCATCAGACCATATTCGTCCACTGCCGGACCAACGCCTCCCCTAGTGAACGCCACAGAGCTCGATCGTGGGCTCTTCTCATGCATGGTTGATATACTACATAGATATTCAATTTTTTGTAGATACATACTTACATACGTAGAAATCCATGACTCTGTTCACATGTTTATGACTCAGTTCAAATATCCATGCTTATCACACATACATTTTCCCTTACCGGGATCCGAACTTATGTCCTTTTTAACCGCTGAACTGAATGAATTAGGATAGATTAAAAAAAAAGACTAAATATAATTAATAAAAATATAGTTTCTTAGAAAACCTTTTTCGTAAGAAATAAAGAATGGTAATACACTTTTGACATAATAAGCAGATTGGATAAACAATATGATGTATCGTATGGACATTTGATCTGAAACATTAATGTTTCTATGTATAATAATTATGTATTTATTAACAAAAAACAAACGTACGTATCGTAACACAAGCCTCGTCGAAGCCACGAGGATTGTGTTACGATACGTACCTCGTAACTAGATGGCACTGTATTATGTTATGATTATAATGTCCTGATTTAGTATAAATATGCTTTATTAGAAGTCTCTGCTACTGCTTCCTAATAATATTAGTATAATATAGCTTGGCGCCGGGTAGTCGAATAATTACTAAACTCATACCGGCCGCCAGTCTCTTGTTTCGCAAATCATCGTCGCTCATTTATTTAAACATTGTACTGATGTTCAGACAAGTGCTTAGAAACTTTTATTAATTTTACTTTTTCCTTATTATTTCTTTACGCAGATCATGACTAAAAACGCTTTAAAGGTGAAAGTTATCGATCAGAATATGATATGGTTGTAAAGTTGGAAGAAGTAGAGTTTGTTTAAATTTATACCTACATCTGGCTACTGTGCTTACAATTTTGTCTGCGTGATGACTAAAATTATACCGCCTGTTTCTCAAATTGAAACAAACTACACAAATAACTGCATGCAAGTTTAATTTTTATATATTAAGATATTACGGTCAATTAAAGTGCTTATTATGTAACTACTTAACTTTAAGCATAAAAATAATCTCGCTTAAAAATGTGAAGTTACATTTTATTTAAAGATCTATAGAACCACATCAATCCTAAATATTTATAGAAAGCAATCCAGTGCAAGTACTGCCACAGCAAACAGAATAAAGTCCTTAAACGAATGGATATTCAAAAACAAATTTGTGTCTCAGACTCCAAACAGTTCTCTAGTCGAGTGTACAGTGACAGAGAGCGATGTAAATTGAATTAGTGGGCGTGTACACGGCCCGGCACGGCACGGCAGCGGCGGCTGTGTGCCGTTGGACTAAACTACACATGCATACATATGATTACACGGAAGCCATCATTTATTACAATTAATCGTGCCATACAGATTACCTTCATAATTACGTACCACGTATCCACTAAAAATATCCCGTAAAAGTTGAGGAAAATTCCCAAAAGGCATCGAGTTGTTTTCCAGCTACTCGTTTTGGCGTGTTGCGGTTGGCAATGGAATAATTTGGACCATATTATGCGTATTTGAATATTTTGTTGGTGGTTGGTGTGTTCATAACTTTTCACCCACATATACAGAGTTCTATATGTTAAAATAGACCTAGATCTTTTGACTCGCACAAGGAATTTCTTCTATATCCTGGGTGCTTTTACAAACACAAATATTCACAATGCACAAACACCCGGGACAGCTACCCTACCTGAAACTTGCGAAATACGGCGTGGAAGCCGATCGCTCGACTGTACAAATTTCTACAAGACATGATATCAATATTAATATTCCAGGCTACAGTCGAACCTTGAAAGACCTATGACGCATACATCTTTAACTCACAGCATCAATCATCACTATGATACGTGTGTTGTAACCAAGCATATTTAATTACAGACTACTTGAATTTCTTACGCGCATTGATAGATATTCATTTCAAATCATTCACTTCTTGTTTGTGTGAGCCGTTTTAACATTTATGTTGTAATAAGAATATGTCTATTTGAAAACCATTTAAAATATTGAAGCCAATTGATAATGTGTAGATGTAAATTGAATTAGGAGGCGTATACGCGGCGCAGTGGCGGCGTAGTCAGCCAGACTCATATGCACATAAATATCCGGAAGCCATGATTGTTGATTGCCTTTACAATAAACAGAGGCAAAGATGGCCACTCGAAAGTTCTTTGGAAATCAATAACAGTGCCCTCTAGAAGTGTTTGAAAAACACTTTGCTACAAATTCATTAGTGATCTAGTCGGGGCTTCATATAACTGTTTAGACTTCTTAAAACCCAGTAGCCTCTCTCTTCATTGAAATAAAACTGCTTTATACAAATTTTATCGCGAGAACGAACATTGGAAGAAACATTGGTTTTAATCCCGATGTTTCGTTGTTTTGTTTCGACCATAGGCACTAAATAAAGTCAATATATCGCGATAAAATCAATGATAAGAAATGTTTTATTTAAAATATCTTCGGGTAAAAGTAAAAACCCTAAGTCTAACTCTATTTTCACAACCCTTAATACGGGACAATGCCAGTAACCGCAGTATAAACTAGTTGTCACGGTTTTCGACTTCTAGCTACCACTGATACTAATATATTTATTCATATTACAACTGGAACTCAGCACTTAATGTCCTTTCCGACGCTTGGGAAGGCCGTGGTGTGTCAAAAATTGTGTGTCAGAACATTCAGCTCGATAAGCGAAATTTAACCTGTCAACGTTGTGTCTAATTAGACAAAATTCGATCCTATGGCTTTAGTAATCAACAGCTAACTACTGCAACCACTAAAAACCCTTGTAGTGGTTAAAACCCTGGTTTAAAACCCTTTTAAAGGAACAAAACATGAGACTGTACACAAATAAATCACTTAGCCTTATGTTATTAAAGTAACGTGTATTAATGTAAATTGAATTAGTGGGCGGGTACAACAGTCGTCGGCAGCAGTGCTCAGCGCTGCCGTTCCGTGCCGTGCCGTGCCGCCAGAGAGGCCTGGGATTATGCACACGGAAGCGGCCGTTATGGATGCTGCGACTCCTTCGAGGCCGATTAATTGAGATGAATCTTGAGTATTGTTTGTGTCAATGTGGTTTTAAATAATTAATCGTATATTGTGGTGTATTTAGTAGATGTACAAATACGTAATCATTGTACAAAAAATATTTCTCCAGTGTCGTACTTGACTTTTTAAAAACATAAATTTCTCATGAACAAGGAACAACCATCTGTAGGCTATGTAATTTAACGCATGAGGCCAAAATCCGTAATCGGACGTTCTTTAAGTTTTTCTGGTCAAAATTACAGATTCTCTCTTCCTCTCAAAAGGATCTTATTACATGGCAGATATCCTCGCTTAGCTCACCACATCATTAAAGTTACTGCCTCTCCGGTCTGGTGTTACTAAAGTGCGATTGTTGAGCAAGATGTCCTGTGAAATTCTCAGTAGCAGATCGAAGTTTAGATTCGTGCCTAGTTGATGGCACTAGGCTCGTCCCCTATTAAAATGGAGCCTAAAACATACCGAAAAATGTGTGGGTACATATCTGCATAATCCTTCGAGATTGGTATGCAAACATTTTCATGATGAGCATGAAATATATTTGTATTGGCATCTGGATGTATCATCATCTGATCTAAATCATCTAATAAAATATACCAAATTTTGTAAGCTTAATATGCATAAAATTTTTGTGTAAAAATATTTATTATATACTTTTGTATATCACTATATAATATGTAAATGCCAAAACCCAGTGCATCCACTGAATTGTTTTGGCATTTATTTAATTATTATAATTTTATGGGTGATTCTTCATATCGTTCTTTTCATACATAATTAAAGATTAAGGACCGAGGTCCCTTTCACAAAACCAATTAACAGCGTACATATATTTTTACATGTCAGGTGATTATAATTCGGGCACAATCATGTGAAGAGAATCGTTGCAATAAGTATTGAATACCTTTAAAAATTAAACATCAACAAATTTTAATTTCTTATTACATTATTTGGCAGTTAATGAATACTGTGTTTGTAAAAATGAATGTTGCCATGTGTATAACTATTGTGTTTGATTTTGTAACATTTTATGTAGGTACAATTCACGATTAACCCCCTAAATAAACCTCATCGACGTCATTATCATCATTAACCCATTTACTGCCCACTGTTGAGTACGGATTTCACTTCATGTAAGTGGGATTAGGCTGTAGTCCACCACAGTAGCCTAGCGCGGGTTGGCAGACTACAGATGCCCTCGAGAAAATCTCTAATCTTAACGATTGAGCATGTAATAAATACGCAAGTACCTTCGAAATGTCTGTGGACGTGAGACATACCCAGATACCTTTAACTTCACAGTCTATTGGTAACATTATACAGCTCATACTTATGGATAGAATAAAGTACCTATCTAAACTTAGTTATACCAATCATTAGAAAACCTTAACCAACCCTAAGAAATTAAACTAAAAACTTCGTGGTTTCAAAAAGAAGAAACGCTACCGTGTCACGTCAAACACTTTTAGGGGTAATTATTAATTAGTTTTCCTAATCCCAAAATTCGCCACATCGTTACTGGCAACACACCTTCGTTCGGCTCAATATTTTGGCGCCAACGCGAGGCGGTGTCGTTTGAAACAAAGGCGGCGCGGGCGCAGGCTGATTGCGACGCAGTGACTTGCGCGTTGCGAGGGCGCCTCAGGCACACTGTGAAATTGGGCACACGGGCACACTACATGCCCAAGGTTCCCTATATTTTTTTCATGGCGACACACAAATGAGTATAAAATGAGGGAATACTTTCAAAGAATGTTTCAATTATGTGTAAAAATTTAACTAGTTTGGTATGGGGGAAATTGATTTTTTCGCTGTTATTGAAAAGATAGAAGACTATATAGATACGCTCGTTTAGAATTTTATTAAATTCCCTTTCCATATACACATTCCCAAACCAGAATATAATTACGTTATATTAGCAAACTACTAATTAGAGGGTCAATGGACAGATTAATTTCTACACATTTTAATACTATTCACCGAAACTTTAAACGCTTTCGTAATTATAATAGAACATTGAAATGAAAACCAGCAACGATTCATGCCTTTTACAACCCAAGTTTACACTACATTAGATACAAGAACATTCATCTGCTCACCCCCAAAATCCAGCTAATCTAGTCGGCATATATCGCTTACAAAGAACGCTTCTTAATCTATTTATTGATTCAATAGTAGTTCGACTTCGGACCACAATACAGACGAACAAACAACGGTAGTTCATTGTAACGACGTCGGCCCCTTTGTGGGCAACTAAACGTCGATGACTGTACGTTTCGATCTATTATGCACGATATAACGCCTTATATAGAACCTGCTTATGTATAAATTGCCCAATATAAGTTGAGAGGTGGCTGGGTAACATTTTAAAATATGTATGCACACCATTTGTTCAGGTTTATCGGCTAATTTATATGAAAGAGTGACTAATTTCAAATAACATTTTTCAGTTCGAAAATTTTCACTTACTGTTTCACTCTCTCCTGTACGTATTTCATACGAATCTCTAGTTGACGTACTGTCGTAGACAATTTCATTACTAATGTATTTTTCATATATTTATTTTGAAATGAATAGAATATTTAGCCTTCATGTTGATTCTATTGCAATGTAATATATAACATATCTACGAGAGACCAATTTATACCGGTCGTGATACGCCAGATCATTGTGATACCGATTGATATAATAAGTGGGAGACTTTTTATTCGATTGTATATCGGTAGTCGCTGATATTTGAAGTCCGAAGTCATAGTCTTTTTTCAAGTGTGGAAAACCGTTCATAATTTATATTAGATGCGAGAGCTTATAAGAAATATATTAGATGTAAACTAGCGTTAAATTAAGTAAATAAATATATGTACCGAATAGATATGCATATTTAAATAATAATAGGTTTTAATCATAGATATATGTAGTTGGTTTAGGCGTTTGTACACCTAAGATGATTGATTTTGTTATACCAAACAATTTAACCGCTATTAAAGTGTATATAAAGTCCATAATTAAATTCCTAAAAGTATTATAAAGCTATTTTAATTAATAAGCTTCTGTCAGGTCTAGACGACATTAAAACCTTGATGGAGTACCATTTGGCGTGTAATTTTATCACAAAACGTGTCGAAGGTAAGTTATCTTTACTCTCATGATTTTTCTATACTTATTTCGTATACTTTTTAACATTCCATATTTCCTTTCCATCCAACAAATCTGCTTCATCATTTTCCGACTCCACATTTTGAAAAAAACTCATGTTCTCAAGGGACACTTTTGGTCCAAAATCAATTTGTAGGCGTAGCTGGCATAGAGGTTTGTCCAAATAGTTTGTATGTGTACGCGGCCACTGGCTTCTGAAGGAACAATGTAGGTATGGAAGAATTCCAACTGATTTGTATTTAGAAAACACACATGGGAGATTCTTAAAACTCATAAGAGACGGTAATATGGGTAGTCAAGAAGATACAGATACGGAATTATTGAGTCGGGTCATAAAAAGGTTGACTAACCAGACTTCAGGATGCGCCCGTATGTATGTATAAACATATTGTCATAAATCGTGAAGACTCATTCTAAAAAGCAGTTGCAACAGCAAGAACATCGCCCCACAGCCCACCAGAGCAGCATAATTAAAACGCTAACCCCATCACCACTAACAAAACGAGACATTAGAACCTCAAACTTTTTCGTCCCCATAAATCGGGATGTGGCCACCTTTTTTGTCTTCAGTAATGAGTGCATTAACATACAAATAGAACCAGCTCGGGACCTCCGTATAATTGGGTACAGCACCCCGCTGGCACCGAGTCTTTGTGACTGCCGCGAATACGAGCGAGCCGGGCTGCAATATATATATCAATGTTCGATGATTACTTCACAAATATTGGTAGAAGGTGATTAAAAATGGCCCTATTTGTTTATTAGGAAATGGAGATCGATAAAGCTTTCTATGTGCTTGTAAAAACTGTTATTACTATTGGCTGTATGACGTACATTCCTGTGCCATAAAAAGTGATATTAGTTCCATTGAGTTATTAGTATACACAAGCGAAATGACGCCAGTAAATAAAGACTAATTGAAAATTCATTTAGGTCTAGAATAAAAAAAAATGGCTTTTAATAGCTCAATGTCATCGATAGAATAAATACTCATCGCTACATCGATTATATATTTGTTATTTAATTATAAAAAGGGTTTAATGTACGTACATAAACCTGAAATATAAAAGTACATTTACATTTGATATATAATAAATTCTACTGACTATTCGCGGAGGTACGCATTGAATTCAAACTCGAGATGTTTAACTAAGTATGTAATACCTATGTACGAACGCAAGAAGAAAGTTATGATGCCAGTCGGCTTTGGGATTTAAAAAATGGCCTACGCAAGTCTGGTCTTATCGTCCGATCGTCGAGCTTCTTAAATGATGGTTAGGCTACACTACAGGACAGCTAGCATTTTTTGAGGCCATTTCATTTCAGAGACCATAATTCTCTCAGAGTTATGTCAGTATTTCTGAAACACCTGACTCTATCTACTTACTTCTCAAAAAGTCTTAAATATGACTCTAGTGTCTGTTTATCAGTTCCCGTGAGGATACTTTAATTCTCAAAAGAACTATTGACAAAAATAAATATCATTTATACAGTCCATAGTCTCATGAATCATTGCCTGCTTAAGTCATTTGACAACATAATTAATTTAAATTAAATTACACTGCAATTAAACCAGCATCCGAATGCTTTACCTAATAACATAATTCTCCGAGTCTCGTAACGATTGAATTGCAAAATCAAACCCAGATCTAAACACCAATAAACAATAACTAATCAAATGGTGCAATTATCCGCATTTCCATTTAACATGACTATAAATATGAGGACCAAGTATCTGCCGACCAATCCGCCGTTGCCCCGAGCGGTTCCGTAGACGGAACCCTAACTAGAATTTATTGCCAGTTGACAAATACAAAATGTATATCGGTCTTAGATTGCCGTATTCCGGTCCCTTGAGGGTTACCTATAGAATAGTAACTGGTTTTTTGCTAAGGTTTTTACGGATTCTGTCGACCCAGTTTTTAAAAGTTCTTACTGGGTCGGCAATAACACCCAAATAAGCGAAAGGAGACCAAAGAGATGGCGGTTATAGTTAGAAATCAAGTAATCAGATCACAGAAGACAGAACAGGACAGAAGAAACAGATCTATAGAAAAAACTTTAAGTAAATATAGGTAACATACTGTAGTTAAATTATTACTTGCATTTTATATAAAATGAGCTTTGGTAACCATACTCACTTGTAGAAGCACAACTATTGTTGTTTCACTGCGGTCAGCTCGGTCACTCAGGCACAGTCGGGCAGCTCAATTTGAGTAAAGAATCTCGCTATACCCTGCCTCTTATAATGTTTTTAGTAACATACCATCATGTCGTCAGCCTGTCGTCCCCGAAAGGTTAGGCAGAGGGTACTAATGTACGTCCACGTTTTGCGCCAGTATGGTTTAGGTCCCATTAACCGGGCACGAATCCAAACTCCGCGCTGCTACTACGAATTTCACAGAAAAATCCAATAACACTTTGCTCGACCTGGGAATCGAACCCAGACCACTAGACCGAGGCAGTTAGGTATTTATTTTATATTAAACCAGTTCTTATCCTTTTCGTTTAGACAGCCCTATTATTCCTCGGAACAATATTTCTAATTCATTCACTGTCGAAGTTGATTTAGCTAGGGGCACCACGCTATCTCAATTTATGTTACTAAATTAAAATAAACAGATGGCGAATTTGTTGCGACTAATCTTGAATATCTATTAATAGAAAATTTATAATGTATTAGCAATTATAGGAACTGCTTCATTGGTATAGTGCAAGAGTTATTGCTGAACGTGAGGTCCTAAGTTCAATTCCCACTGAACAGAATTAGGAGAGAGGTGACGAGAAATTGTCATGTCACGGGATCTAGCCTCTGCACAACATTTAATTTGTTCGAGGAGTGTACTGCATAGAATAATCTATATATTAATACGTGTAACATAAACTTAATATCCCTTACGGAGTGCAGAATGCATTTTATTTATGCATAGCTGGCAACTTATAATATATGGTTGAATTTTGACCACTGGGGGGGTATAAGTAACATTACTAGTGGTTGCACTAGTAAGTAATGTTAAATATACCCGTACAAAAATCACAACTAGTTCTGAGCTACGCAACAAGGCTTGTGTTAGGTATATGTAGTTACAAGATGGTAGATAAGATATACACAAATACATACATTACAATATACAGACAATACTAATATAATGTTTGAGAGGTAGGGTACCTATAGCGAGATTCGTAGCTCAAATTGAGCTGCTCGACTGGGGAAGTACCTCTGCCCCACAGAAGACCGCAGTGAATCAACAATAGTTGTATTTCTGCGAGTGAGTACGGTTAACAGAGCACGTTGGTGGAGTGACTATTCTGCAACATGGGAATTCCTTTAGCTGTCAGTTTAGTAACTCCCTTATTTTAAGGAACCTAGACGGTTTGTACAGGGTAAGCAACGTGCGAGCGACACCTTTGGTGTTGCAAACGTCTGGCAACCACTTGCCCTTAGGCGGGCCGTATGTTTGTTTGCCGCACTTCTGATACCTATAGAAATATTCCTGGACATTATGACACAGCGCCATCTAGTTCCGAGCTAAGCAACGAGGCTTGTGTAAAAATATATACAAAGATACATCCATGACTCGGAAACAAATGTTTATGCTCATCACACAAACATTTGTCCCTACCGGGATTCGAACCCAGGACCCATAGAACAGAAGGCAGCGTTAACTACCGCTGGACTAATTGGGTCTTCAAACCCCACCACGCTAGTCTAGTGTGGGATTGGCCAACTACACACGCCATCGAGGAAATATTTCTGACATACAGATATTCTCCCGATATTTTCCTTCATCGTTTGAGCACGTGATAGATAGACACACTACATACAAATTAGTATATAACACCTACTAATTTATGCCATACCATATAATATTAATTTATATTAAAATTGCGATAAAAGAGGTGGGCAGAGAGGGGTGAAAATTCATTACGACCTTTTCTCAGACCTACCAAATATACCTACACAAAAAAATTGGTGAAGCCGTTTCGGAGGAGATCGATAACAAACACCGTGACACGAGATTTTTAGAAGATTACACACATTACATTACGAATATACGACATTCCAATTCGATAGTTCATTTTAATAATAGTTTTTTATGAATTTTAGTATACATTTATTTCATTGTTAAAAACATTTTTAGGTTCAGACTCGGGGTATAAAATTTACCTAAGTCTAGATTTATAACAACGAAGGAATTTATAAGTTTAATGTGTGTGTCTAAATGGAAGAAACGATTTTCATAAAAAAAAAATCTTTTGTAAGGTAACATGATTGGGTGTGCTCATAAATACGATTCGAGAAAATATGTTCAGCCGTTTGAACGTCATCATTTTATCCGTTCTTCAAATATAAGTATTTGTACACATTTCTTTTAATTTTTAAGATATAAGAGATTTTTGTTTATTTATATTATCATATTAACGTAGGTTAACTATATACTGATTACGATTATTTTGTCGGTGAGTGACGTCACTGTGAATGCAACATGGCGGCTCTCATTTTCAAACATATAACATTAATTCAATAAAATTTACCAGTGACTTATAACTGCCATATAATATATGTGAGCCACTTTAAAAAAACGGAATATGTATGCGTTGTAAGCCTTTAGATATTGAATACATTAAATGGTCATGCCGACACATAAAATAGTAATAGTAAAATGAAAAATGTCTTGACTAAACATTTCATTACATGTGGGTTTATTAATTTTTTACTATTCTCAGCCAGCCGGAGGTCGCGGCTTGTCTAATTATGATAATTACCTCGACACCTATTTACGAACCGACATAATTATGTCAATACAACTGCCGCATCTAATAAATAAAAGTGTCACAAAAAAATCGTCGCACATTAAGTAAATTGCATGAACCGGTCTCTTTTGTAACGCTAAGCACTTGCACTTATCAATAAACGCAATTAGAACTCATTAGAACAAATCGATCGAGCGGAAAAAATCGCGCCGTAATTGACGACTAAAAAGTCGCGCGGCTGCAATTGCGTTTGTGCCGCGTCGTGGGGCGGTGAAGCCCCGCCTCCGGAGGCGTAGGGAGGGCCGCGCGAGTGCGACGGCCGAGGAGGACGGAGGACCAGTCGGCCTCACCACCGCGGAGTCACCGCGCGTTGCGCGCGACTGTCGCAAAAATTCGCGCAACTGACGCCGCCGGGGCACGCACGAGCCTCTAGTGTAGTCTAGTGGAACCTCACGCTCTTATCATTCACACCCGGGTGACATCAGTGATTACACTGCAGCTGTCGATACATCACAACACATCGACTTACGTATCCACAAACTCACACACGATAACGAGAATTGCAAGTTAGCAAATGTTGTGGCCAGTGACTTAAATAACGAAAAACTTTTTCTCTTTTTTAACATTAAAAACTGAAATGTGTTCCAATTACGAATTGTTTATCAAACTTTCCCGCGCGGCGTGACCGAAAATGTCAAATAAAAACAAAAGTACTGTTCGAAAAAGTTTGTTGTTTACCAAGTTTATTGTCAAAAATGGACCTGACCACTCGTCGCGCGGACATGTTGGACGGCTCAGGGGAAGTTCTTTCTATGAACGGGACTGAACAGGTGTGCCGGGAACTAGTGAACGGAACGGAGAGCGGTTGTGACGTCAGCGCTGTAACGGCGGAAGTGACGACGTCAAGGAAGACGAACTCGTTTAGCATTAGGAACCTCGTTGGTACCGGAGACTCGGACAGGACAGCCGATGGGACATCACACCCTAGCGATGGTAAGTGCTTCTCAATTTATTTGTTGTGACACGCCTAGACCAACTTACAATATTCAACAAAATGTAAACTCCTGCGTAAATGTAAAAAATAAAGTGAAAAAAAAAACAAGTGAGTCGTCTAATCAATTGTATTTCTAGATTATTATTACTGACTGTTTCCAGTTACAAAAATTACATGCATGCAATATTTTGACTTATAACAACGTTTTTGGATTATGCTGTGTGTGTATATAGTTGGTAAACGTTTTCATATATAAATCTAATATAAACAGCAGCTCTGAATACTTTTCCATATGAATCTTAATACATATATTATGATGATAATACATTATAAACAAGGACAACAGCAATAATAAATTGTTAGGTTCTCATGACATTTAAGTTCTGTTTCCAATCAAAATTGGAATCAATGAATATTGTTAATGAACATGATCATAAACAAAGTTAATCGATATTAATGAATTTAAAAAAATAAGCTTAGAAATATTAATATTATGAGCAATTTAATAGAATGTGCATTGTCGTATGCATTATTCCATTGAAACTTTTTGGTTTTCTTCTACAGAACTGGTAATCTAGAAAAATATAATATGATCACTTTTGCATCTGCATACATACTTGACAACCTTATTATAATAATTATGTGTGTGTGTGTATAAATATAAGCTGACTGTTCTTCGACTTGTTCAAATCCGAAAAAGAAATTAGTTTTTAATATTTGCCTCATTGATAACATTAAATAATCTATATTTGATTACTTATAAAAATATATCTCCTATGTCAATGTTACTAAACTCCACAAAGTTACAAAGATCGATTTTGATATAATATCTTTTGGACTGTCAAAATGTGACTGTTTGATGAATGGATGATTTAGATTCACAATTTGACCCAATAAGGTCCCTGGATTATTTAATTCCATTATTGGAAAACTGGTCGGTTTGTTTCTGCATCATGTCTTGAAGATTCAATCTCTAAAATGGAACTTGCCGTAGTATGTAGATATATACATAGTTAAGGTGTATTAGTATGACTTACAAGTGATTGTTCTGTTTCTAGGTATTTTTAATTTAACGGTTTTTTTATTCAAGTATATGTTTTCTTTCCTGTTTTAAACAGGAAACGAAACTTGTCATTTTCAGTTAACTAATCCACTCAACATTAGGGAAATTACAACCAGAGAATGACGATCATAATTTTATTATAATGAAACAAAATTAGGTCACTACAGTCAGAGGTATTAGGGTATTTACTATTTACCTGTGATTATTTACCTGCTTTCTGAAGAAAAGTTATAAGCCGATAAATTTGCGTTGAAAATATAATATAAAATAATTCGATAGCTTAAAATTTACTTACTAAGTCATACCGTTCTCTAGCAGACTGTACATTTCAACATTCCCTTTCAAAATTTAGCTAAATGTCACTACTTAAATAATGCAATAAGTATACCTACCTAATTGTTATCAATAATGTTGGTACTTTGTAAAAGTACTCTTTGAAAATCACCTAATTGATCAACTGTTTTTGAAAATACTGATAGTGGTAGCACAATGCTCTCTGTACCAGCAGCTATATTTGCTGTAGAGAACTCTTTACCCTATTTTCATAAGGAGGTATAACGTTTGAAAGCACTATACCATCAATATTGCAGATCGTACGTTGAAGTCGTAGATTCTAACTGCAACAACTAAATCCCTTGGCGCTAAAAACTACAATACATGTGACAAATACACACTTAACTTCGGGAAATCAGTGGAATCAAACTAGGGACCTTTGACGGCACAGTCCACTGGTCATACCACTAGGCTTACACAGCTTTTTAGTTACCTTTCAAAATAAATTAGTAGTAAATAAATTATTTGCTAGCTACACACTTATCTCATTTGCTGTCTATACATTAGTGCAGTTGGTATTAATTGCATTAAATTTGCTGCCATTAAATGCCACTCCCTAAATAATGCAATGAGTGTAAACGTTATTTATATTGTTGTTACCCAACAGCTCCACAGTCACTTGGCCAATCAAAAGCTAGTAAATGCTAGTATAAATAAATCTAATTATTTCTGTAGACCAATTATTTATTAACTATAATCGAACATACCTACGTACACTAAATCAATATTACGTGCGTCTGGTACGCACGTAATATGATGAAAAATATTGTGAGGAAACCTGTATGCCTGAGGGATTTTCTCGAGTGCGAGTGAAGTCTGCCAACCCCTACTAGGCTAGTGTGATGGACTAGAGGCTAGCCCTCTTCGAATGAGAGGAGACCCGAGCTCAAGAGTGAACTAGTAAATGGGTTGATGATGATGATGAAATCAATATACGACCCAATAACTACAATAACTACTGCTGGACTACCAGCGGTAGTTAACACTGCCTTCTGTGCTAAGGGTCCCGGTTTCGAAACCCGGTAGGGACAAATGTTTGATTGATGAGCATAAACATTTGTATCCGAGTCATGGATGTATCTATGTATAATATGTATGTGTTTCCAAAAAGAAAAAAAAAGTATATATGTAGTATATCAACCATCTAGTATCCGTAACACAAGCCTCGTTGCTTAGCTCGGAACTTGATGGCGCTGTGTCATAGTGTCCAGAAATATTTATTTATAATATATTTTACATAACATAACACCATGCTTATATACCCGAAAGTTTAACTAAGATTAAGTGTAAGTTCTCATTTACCCCCATATGTCTGTATGTTTTTAAGTCCCCATGTAAAAGGGGCGAGCCTATTCCCATTGATTAGCCACAAACCCAAACTCCGAGTTGTTACTCAGAGTTTCGTAGGAAATCTCAATACAATACAAATTGGAAATTGGACCTGGGCCCGAACGCTCAGTATTCGCGTTTCGAACCCCTATACCAATGCGTGTCTAGCCAGTTGTTATTGTTGCTATACTTCTTTACTATACTAATATTCTAAAGAAGTATTCTTTCACCGTGTCTTTATACGCAATTAACAAAAGCTGTATTTTATTGAAAAACAATTAGGGACTAAATACCTATATCTAACCGTGTGTAGCCAGAGCAGACCGCTAGTATATACTTTATAGTTGTCCCACTGCTAGGCACGGGTCTCCTCTCATTTTTGTGGGGGATTAGGCTATAGTCACCACGCTAGCCTGCGGGTTGGCAGACTTCACATGTCATCGAGAAAATCTCTCAAGCATGCAGGTTTCCTTACGATGTTTTCCTTCACAGTTTGAGCATGTGATAAATACGCACATAACTTCCGAAATGTCAGTGGTGCGTGCCTTGGGTTTAAACTCGAAACCTTTGACATCATAGGCATTCCGTTTGCTGTCAGTTTAGTAATTCCCTATTTTTAGAAACCTAAACGGTTTTTGCAGGGGTTTGCAACGCATATGTAAGCCTTCTGGTATTGCAAATGTCCATGGGCGGCGGTGATCACTTACCATTAGGTGAGCCGCCTGCTCGTTTGCCCCCTTATAACCATAAAAAAAAAACTCAGTCCGGTGGTCTCACCACTAGGCTACCACAGCTCTCGATATACAATCACTTAAAGTTATAGTATAATGTATTTTTCAATAACAAAACTGCGCATAACATAACAGTACGAACGTTGAAACATAATTGCACAGAAAATAATTATAATTAATTTAATTATATTTGCATACGTGCAAATTATAATGTGGGGAAAATCTAGCAGAATTATTTTATGTGAACATTAGTATCGTAAAATCATGTCGGATATGTGATGACATCATTTATTATGGTGGTTGTTTCAATGATTTTATTGCGTTTTTATGGCTACAAACCTAGCTATAAATATACAATGTAGTTTACTATTAGCTGGCGGTATAATTGGCCTATGTTGCACAATTTAATGTCCGTCACAAATTATAATAATGTCCTGTCGTCATATGATGACAATCTGACTGTAATGTTGACGAGTAATAAATTATAATAATAAATAAATAATATTCCCGGACATTATTACACTAGATGGCGCTATCTAGTTCTGTGGTAAGCAATGAGGCTTGTGTTACGGATACTAGTTGGTTGATATACTACATATATACTTTTTTATTTGTAAATACATACATATAATACATAGATACATCCATGACTCGGAAACAAATGTTGATGCTCATCACACAAACATTTGTCCCTACCGGGATTCGAACCCGGGACCCATAGCACAGCAGGCAGCGTTAACTACCGCTGAGCTAAACGGGTCGTCAAAAGTAAAAAGAGTAAGCTACACCACTGGGATAGAGATGTAACCCTTTGTACGTCGTTGTACGACTCAGCCCTCGGTGTTTGTGGTTCCCTACCAACCCTCAAAAAACCTATATTTTCCTGAGTAGTGGGGCATTTTTCAATAATAAATAGACACACAGATAATACAGGGCACGTATATATCGTTTCAATATGACACCTTTCAGTGAAATAAATACACTTTTTTTGAGTTTCTATTTTTTTTTAATATTTATTAATGTGTGTATTTGGATAAAATTTTACCTTATAGGTGAACATTAATATAAGTTATAATCTGTTTAACTGTACTTATAGGTTAGCGACATAATTTTAAAATTTATTTTTATATTTATAACGATCCAAATGATAGTCTTGCTTTCGAAGAATTAAAAATAAAATTTCGAATACAAAAGTAATTCAAAAAGACATACTCGCATGTGTTCTATATTTAAACTTGTATATTATAATAATTAATATTTTATTACTTATGAATAAAAAGTAACAATTTATATCTGTATCTATTTTTATAGAAATAGCTGCTATTTTTATTCACTTTCTTTTGAATATAATTTAAGTACGTAAATATAAAGTTTGCACAGGTGATTTTATATAATTATCGCTTACAATTAATATAAATGCTGATAGAGGTAGTACCTTTGTACTATTAATTGAATTGATTTTATTTACCATCAAAGTCTTCAAACAACAGTACATTTATTTTCAGCTCTTCAGCAACCTAGAATCACGCCTGAGGAAGGGTTAAGCAGTGATGTAGGTTCTAGGTACTAATGTACCGCACTGCGCCAGTATGTTTTAGATCCCATATAATAGGGGGCGAGCCTATTGCCAACAGCCGGCCACGAATCCAAACTCCAAGCTGCTACTGAGAATATCATAGGAAAACCCAGGAGCTCTTTGCTCGTCCTGGGAATCAAACCCTTTGTCTCAGCAGTCGAACTTACCATCACTAGACCAACGAGGCAGTAATTCTTATTAGTAACTAAATTAACGATAAAAGTACTAAAATCCCATAAAGTTCACAAACCAATTAACTCAGCTTTAAACTACCCTCAGTGGTACTACCATAGTGACGTCACTTCCCCCTAACCAGTTGCTTCCGGAACTAAATTGGACACTCGACAGGTGAACCGACTGTTACAATCGATATTCATGTTCTAAGCTATTTTATAAGGTGTTTTCTTACAACGATTTTAGTTATTTAAACTAGCTTTTGCTCGCGCCTTTGTCTGCTTAGCAGTAGTATTTGTATCCAATCAGCTTATTTATTTCTTCATCATCATCATCATTTCAACCGTTAGACGTCCAAGGATCACCACGACGACCGGTCATATGCCGCCCGCATCCAGTGGATTCCAGCGACCAAGTCGTCAGTCCACCTTGCCGGGGGCCTGCCCACATTGTGTCTTCCAATACGTGATCGCCGCTCTAAAACCATTAAGCCCCATCGGCCGTCCGTTCTTCGAGCGATGTGCCCTGCCCACTGCCACTTGAGTCGACGATTCTTCGGGCTATGTCAGCGACCCGGGTTCTTCTACGGGTCTCCTCATTTCTGATTCGATCACGTAGTGAAACTTCTAACATAGCCCTCTCCATCGCTCTCTGAGTGACAGTGAGCTTCCTTATAAGGCCCATAGGCCTCGAGATCCGAGATCGGCTCTGAGCGCTTATTTATTTCTTATCTTTAAATAAATTATCGATTTCGCATATAAACTTTCACCCCTTTTTCCCAGGAATAAACTATCTCTAAAACAATTGTCATCTAAATCGGTTCAGCGGTTAAAGCGTGAAGGTAACAGACAGAGAGACAGACAGCAAGACAGACGGATAGGCATACTTTCACATGTATAATATTAGTATTGGTTCGTACGTAGAATCGAGATGCTCGCGGCTCGTAACTACTCTGCCCAGACGATGTGGTTATGCTACTCTTGCTGAAGTCAGTCTTAGTATACCTACTTATATCATCATCCCACTGCTGGGCACAAATCTTCTCACAGTTAAGTCACTCTTATGCTTCTCGCATAAGAGTTACATTAGGCTGGTGAAAGGTCTGTACATTTTCGTCAAAATTCCCGTTTTTATACGACAACAAACAAACTTACGGCCCGCCTAATAGTAAGCGGTTACCGTAACGTACAGACATTTGCAACACCAGAGGAGAGTGTCGCTTGCACGTTGCCGACCATGTAGAAGCCGTTTAGGTTTCTTAAAAAAGTTTCTATACTGACAGCAAACAGATTCCCATGCTGTCAGAATAGTCACACCCCTAACAAGCTCTAGTAACCTTATTCACGCTCAGAAACACAAAACACAACTATTGTTGTTTGTCGGCACGGGATCTCCTCTCAATTGAGAGGGATTAGGATACAGACTACCACGATGGTTGAAATACTTCAAACGCTATCGAGAAAATATCTCAGTTATGCAGGTTTCCTCACGATGTTTCCTTTATCGTTTGAGCATGTGATAAATACGCACATAAATCAGAAAAGTCGATGGTGCGTCCCTTGGGAGTCAACTCTACACTTTCGACTTAACAACATTCCACTGGTCACACTACTGGGCTATCACAGCTCTTATATTTCGAACTATAAATTAGGGGGCTTTATTCCCATGGGGGTAGGCATAAACTACAGAACGCCACGCGCTACGATCCTTGCATAACACTTTTGCTTCGTCCAAATTTTGAATTTGATTGACAAATAATGCGTTAGTTAGCGTCGTGGTAGTCTATATCCTAATCCCTCTCAAATGAGAGGAGATCCGTGCCCAAACTATGATTTAGCGTCAGAGTAGCTACACACATAAGCGGGCATCTAAGACAGTTGGGCATTATTTGTCGAACAACAAAGCCGACCCGAAGTACTTACTGCACTTGTTCGGCTTGTGCCGATCGGGTAGTCCGTAGTTTATTCGGTTCAACAAATCATCTTGTCATAGTTTGTGAGTGTATGTATGTTTGTATATATTAGGGGCCTATGTCGACAAAAAAGACTCGAATTACGTTGATAGTGACAAAACATCGTGTCATGTTATTCTCTAATAAAACGTGTAAGTACGGCGTGACAAAACTCTATAAGGTACTTAAGTCGTCACGATCGAGTATAAGTTCCAACGATTAAGATCCTATCTATTGTGATCATGTGACATTTAAAACCAACTCACTTTCAGGTTATTAAGTCTCATCGATCTACTAGGCAGGACTGCTGATCGTAAAGCTCCGTCTTCGATTTTCAGATCTGACGACGTCCTTTTTGACTTATCTTAATCGCAGATTGAAGTATGATTTTGTGCCCGGTTATTGGCAAAACTGGTTTCCTATGGGTTTTTTTTATGGAAATAAGCGGGCAAACAGGCAGGAGGCTCACCTGATGGTAAGTGATTACTGCCGCCCATGGACATCTGCAACACCAGAGGACGTGCAAATGCGATGCCGGCCTTTCAATAAAGAATATACTCTCCTCTTGAAGGTTCCCAAGTCGTAACGGTTCGGAAAGACCGCCGGCGACAGCTGGTTCCACAGAGCGGTGGTGCGAAGGAGAAAATACCTTAAAAACCGCACTGTTGTGGAACGCTGGACATCGAGATAAAATGGATGGAACTTGGTTTGAAGCAGCCTTTTATATGAAGGGTTAGGCAATACGTTATGTTATTGAAATTGAATTCATTTTTACAAATGATATCATGTTATGTTTATATTACTTTAACCCGTAAGATTCTAATCCTTTACAGCATTCACATTCACGGGTCTTATCTTGATATTATTGCCATCAACAGCTTGTCCTACTTACTTGTTGTACTTTACTATTATAACTAAATAAAATATATTATTATGATCCAGGCCGATTTTTGGCCACAGCGATCTGCCTATTGGGTTCATCGCTGGTGTGCCACCAGGTGACTGATATAACCAATTTTTACCGTGAAAGTGCGTCCACATTCACGGCAAGTCAGCACCCCTCCGATGTAATTATACTGAATGGCTGCGGGTGGTCGGGCCTTAAGCTAGTCTCGTTTGGCATCGAGCTCCTCTTTAAGTCGCCTTTCAGACGCCGGTATTGACCGGTCTGCTGCCATTGTCTCCCATCAAATAATATCAATATCAACAAATTACGTAAAATGTATCATAATTTCAAAGATATTCGCTTACTTAACCAGCTGATTTTGTTCACTTAATGTACAACATTTTCTAGATTTCTTGTTTAAGCAGTGAGCGACTGACCTTTTGCTTGTGTACACATTATACATAATATCTGTATATGTATTCTGTACTATAACCTGGGTGATCAAGTTTTTCCATAGTCGCCAATTAGTCACTAGCATCTCGGTACTTGTAAATAGCTAATAGATCTTAATTGCATCAGTATTATTGCTTGACAAAGCCACTGCGCACTCGCCCACAGTGCAAAGTGTTTAATATTCACATGGTGTGCCGAATTAAACCGATATCATACAGACGGGGAAAAAATATTGAACGAGACAAACTAGTTTTGTAGGAGAACATCTGCTGTATGTGATCTATTGTATGTAATAAAGAGACATTGTATTTTGTTGACAAAAATACAGAAATAATACAGATAAACAAGCAGAAATAATATTGGGCAGGTATTGCATTGCAGGGTACTTGGTAGGGTATATACTAGAGAGATTTTCTCGATGGCATGTGAAGTTTGCCAACCCGCAGTAGGGTAGCGTGGTGGGCTATAGCCTTATCCCTTTAATTAGGAGACCCGTGCCCAGCAGTGGGACAGTAATGAATTGATGATGATAATGATGATAAGGTATTATAATAATCATTGGTTCATCAGCCTCCCCCTCCAAGGTATGTTGGGGTCTGCTTCTAGGCTGCTCAGGTACTCTTAACATCAGTTTTTCTCACGAACAAAGACTACCATTAGCTGGGCAGCGAAAGCTTGGTGTGACCACTGGGAGGTCTCGAGTTCTATTTCAAGGTTCTTCACAAACGGTGGAGGAAAATGTTGTAAGGAAACCTGCATGCCTGACAGATTTTAATGATACCGTAACAAGTCTGTCCAACAGAACTAAACTAGAATGGGATCTCCTAATTCTTTTCAAATATATAGGGACAAAAGCAATGCAAAAAAAGGAACAAATGCAAAAGCAATGTAAAAAACAGTAGGTAAAGGAAATTATCAATAAATTGGGCGCTAGTCTTTTCGTCGTTTTGACTACCATTAGTGATTGATATGTATAGTATTAGTATAGCGGTATGCAGGTATTGTAGCGCGTGGCGTTCCTAGGTTTCGGCCTCGAAAAAAGGATTCAGTGTATGTATGTACTATTTATTTTCAATAAAAACATATACATATATACTAGCTGACTCAGCAAACGTTGTTTTGCCACATTATAGGGAGTTGGTGGTAGAAGAGCGAAAATTTAGGCTTATAAGGATTTTTTTATGCCGAATCATAAAAAAAAACAAAAACATACTTTGGTAAAAAAAAAGAAAAACGATCTAGTGAGGGACATCCTTATCACCTAGGAGAATAAAAAATAGCCTACAACCGATTCTCAGACCTATCAAATATACATACACAATTTCATAATAATCTGTCCAGCCGTTTCGGAGGAGTTCAGCGACAAACACCGTGACACGAGATTTTGATGTGTATAGATTTTCTCAACATGTTACACACGAGGACAATAAACACAACACCAAGTCATTTTCAATCTATATTCGTCCCTTCGTACCTTTGTAGTTTTAAAATTTCACCAGGTCGGTACTAAATAATATTTTTTTTTATAATTATGTCTCGACTTTACGTAATTTAAGCTTTACAAACAACTGCAGCCCGTGTTTGCAGCTAAATAATTTCAGCTGTAATTTTAATAATAGAGGAGTGGTACGTGCGAGCCCGTTATTAAACGCAAGTAACAATTCTTACATATACCTGAAGCAGGTGCGCAAGCGCAATCAATTAATAATTCGCTATAACATGCCCAGTTTATTTCCGTCACTTGTTTGTTTGCGTGTGCGTGTGTACGTGTGTTTGCTATTTCATTGGTATGTGATATGTCCGGTCCGGTAATTTTTTGACACAGCGCCATCTAGTTGCGAGCTAAGCAACGATCTTGTGTTACGGATACTAGATAGTTGATAATTATACTACATATTATGTACTTTTTTTGTAAATACATACATATCATACACTACCTGCCTCTCGCGGCTTTGCCCGCATGATATACAAATAAAAAGTAGCCTATGTGTTAATCCAGGTATACTATATGTATACAAAATTTCATTCAAATCTGTTGAGCGATTTTTGCGTGAAAGAGTAACAAACATCCATCCATACATACATTCATATTAAGAAATATTCGCGTTTATAATATTAGTAGGATACATATATGTATATTTGTATCCATGACTCAGGTACAAATGGTGATGCTCATCACACAAACATTTGTCCGTACCGGGCACCGTTAACTACCGCTGAGCTAATCAGGTCGTCGACCGTCAATCGTCCTGATATTTGGTTTATGGTATATAACAATACCTAGATTTACTTATGATGTAGATCTGGTTTTGATTTGGTGATTTTTCTGGACCGCGCGGTGCCTGAGATACAGGTCACTATTGACACTTATTTGTTCAGAATGTTGTCAATTGCTTCGTTGGTCTAGTTGTTGGTCGAGCAAAGTGTTAATGGGTTTTTCTATGAAATTATTAGTAGCAGGTCGGAGTTTGGATTCGTGCCCGGTTGATAATAAAAGCCTTGCCTCCTACATAGGACTGAAAACATACCGGCGAAATATGGGTGGTACTCTACGTATCTCTGTATAACTATTAGGGGGCTAATTATAATAATATATTCGATAAAAAATTTTGGTGTTGATAAATTAATCAGTCGTTATCAATTAATCAATCAGTCAGTCATAGTTTATTATTACATAGGTATTATAAATGAGAAGGCTCAACCCTTCAAATACGTCAGTAGGTATTTTGTGGCTTAGTCCGCCGGGGTTGTGGTGCATGCTTTTGCGAATCCCATGGCCCTGGCAATTGGGTTGGTGGCGTTGACGGGTGCGGTTTTTTTTAGTCGGTAAACGCTCATGCGGAGTCCGACGCACCCTGTCGCCTCCCCAGGCGACGGGAAGGTCCGTAAAGGATTTTTCCGCACTTGTATTTTGTGGCTTACGATGTCGACAATTCTGCCAATGTCAGAAGTGTTATTGAATAACACTTCTGACATTGGCAGAATTGTTGACATCGGCATCGTTGCCATAAATAAATATAGAATAGGAAAATACTAAAGTTGAAGTCGCATGACTTCGACTGCAATTACTTAAAACAATAAGTGTGAGAATTATAATTAAGAAATTTAATTGCTTCCCAGATATAAGTAGGTACCTACATAATAATAATTATGTTGTTATTAATGTACTTTTCAATTAATTTACTTTAATAATCAACAATAAATAATTTAGCAAATGGTTTTGACAATTGTGTTAATTTTTAATTTATTACGAATAATAATCATGTTGTATTTAATTATTTAAATGTCTTATTATAATTTTAAAAATATTTATTTTGTTTTCACTTTATAATTGGGTATAATTCAATTCAAAATTCTGCCATTGTTGTACACAGGTCTTTTGTGAACTCTATAAATATTAGGTTAAAGTCCACTGTCACGCGACACTGAGTGAGTTGAACGACGTTACACACTTCAAAATTCAAGAACATTATGGAGAATTTTGTTTCATGGTTTCACAGTTCAGTCAAAGTCTTTTGTTTCATGGTTTCGCAGTTCAGTCAAAGTCGAGAATAAGTCATTTTTAAAATTTAAATGACGTTGATTATATTAATATTATAAATTCTAAATTCACGACTATTGTTACCGTTAAATATAAAGTATTTAACAAAGTATTTTAATAGAACATTCATAAACGTTAAAATGAATTTAGACGTTAATACCTTATCACAAATATCTATAAAAATGTGCAATTAGTAAGCTTAGCAATTGATAAATTTTCGACTTTATGCTCTTAATAATAAGGTTTATAAAACTACTTCATTACCTATCTACTTAATACCTATCTTCTTAATTCTAAATAATTCTTAATAAATTAATCTATCTTCTTTACCTATCTTCATAATGCAAGTCCGCATACCTCCTTATTTAATTTTTGATAAAAATATTGCAGCAATTTCGCAAAGGTTGTACTCGCCATTATAAATAGATATCTAATAATTAGATATTACATAGAAATCAGGTATCTAGATAATATGGATACTTTAGTATAGGTAATTTATTCTGAGACTGAAAATATATTCTAACTAAAACTAATTATAAATGAAATTATCGTGTAAAGGTGTGTTTTTGAAAATGCAATTTGATATTAGCTCATTAAAAATATGGTTACATGGAAATGTTTAGTGAAAGATTATTTAAATAGATACAAATAATGACGAGGAATTATGAATTAAAAGCTTATATAATAAGGTTTTGTTACAAAATGATTATTATACATGTTATTCAGATATCATTTATTTACTGGCAACATACACTCCATCGATAAATCGTTGATTGTTTATGGCCAGATGTTTTCTTGATATTTATAATAAATCAATACATTCCACCTTTGTTGAAAAATATTTTTATAATAATTCTTATTCTTCGCCTACGTATCTATTTTTACATTTGAAAGAAATAAAACTATAAAAGATAATTAAAAATTAAAACAAATAGGGTACGTATCTGCTACAGTACTGTATAAACAGTATTTATAGTACAGTTTAATAAAAGAAAATAAAAAATATTACATCAAGCATTACAACCCTATTGATTCTTATTTGTTCAATACACGCTAGACAAGACAGCCTTCCATAGAAATAATGTTCAAAAGTTTAATAGCCAGCAATAAAATTATACAAGAACATGGCTCCCTAACTCGAACAAATAAATTTACTATACAACTAAATCGAAAACATTCGAAAAATCCAAAACACGCGGACGGAATCAAAAAACAAACATTTTGATATTCAGAAAATCTTGACTCTAAATAAAGTGCTGATAACTTAACAAATGACTTATGTTTCTGGAATTTAAAGTACTGCGACAATGCAAAAAGGATATGGACCCTGTAGTGAATGGAATAGGGGTGAGAATCGTTTATTTTTCATAATACCTTTATACAGTGACATGGATTTAAAAGTGAGAGTTATCACAGGGTCCCATTTGTGGCGCACGCGCGGCGCTCTGCACTAAAAATAAATAAAAAAGGATCACTTATGAACCTCGTAAAAATAATGCTGTCTGACCATTACAATAGTTGATGGAGGGACTCCCGTACTGGTCTGCGATAAGGGACAGTCCTCATCGGTGGTTGAAGAATGTTTGGGTTATAAAGTACTGTGGTATTTAGGTGGTATGTCATAAGGGGTAGTTTTGAATGGCTGAGTATAGCAAGCTTTGCCTTCCTTTTTTATTCTTTCCATTACAATGAGTCATACGTTGAACATTACTGTCCTAACCCTCGACGCTATCAGAAACCGACCCAATTAGTCCAACGGTAGTTAACACTGCCTGCTGTGCTATGGGTTCCGGGTTCGAATCCCGGTAGGGACAAATGTTTGTGTGATGAGCATAAACATTTGTATCCGAGTCATGGAAGTATTTATGTATAATATGTATGTATTTACAAAAAAAAAAATATATATGTAGTATATCAACCAACTAGTATCCGTAACACAAGCCTCGTTGCTTAGCTCGGAACTAGATGGCGCTGTGTCATAATGTCCAGAAATATTTATTTATTTATTTATTTATTTACTAAACATGTTTTCTCTTGCTCATGATTTTTTTGGCAACAGCACGATTTCAGGAAAATTTCTCAGGCACGCAGATTTTTCTCACAATGTTTTCCATCACCATTTTAACATGTGATAAATACGCATAAATACCTACATTAAAGACAAAATGTGGCTTGGAGGTCGAAATCGAGACTTTAGACTACTTTAGTCCTGCGGTGCACTGTAAGTATACCAGAGTTACTAGAGGGAAATAGTTTGTATGAGTGTGTTTTAAAATTGTGTTACTTTTGATAAAGGCTTAGCGTGGTATCATCACGCTATTATGCCACACTACAGTCCAATTAGGTAGGAGGTCAGTTGTTAAGATCACTTTAGTCACAAAATCAGTGGTTATTTCTAACTGATAATTGGTCTGTATTGGATTCGAACCTACGACTCGATACACAGAAACTAAACACTCCACCAATCGAGTCATCAAATCGCAGGTGAAATTTAAGAAAATTTTTTTAGTGACGCTTACTGATTTACAGTGTATTAACTTCTGCTAGTGGTCGTATGCACAGCTTAAACAGTCTCATTAATGTTGTAAGAAAGAGATGCCCTATGTAACTTGTAAAGCGCCATCCCTCTCTCAAATAGACGAAGCTCGAAGACTTCCGAACAGAAAAAAAGAACAACACATATAACTACTCAACTAAATAAATAAAATTATATTACTACTACACCAGAATAATCACCATCGCGTACAGGAAATTAAATGATGGAAAAAATATACACACAAACGTAATAGAATGTGTACAGAGAATATTGTAAAATGAATGCGTATGATGAGTGCGGCCATCTTGGATCGCGGTTTCATTGCAAGCGGACGGATATTGGCGGAAAACGGCCGACGTTTAATGACTTACTTTAGTTAATTTCTCCAATTTATTATCTAATACACGATTATAAATAAACAAATAATAAGAATAAATATCTTATATTATATTACTTCCTTTGTGTGTACCTACTTAATTGGTTTAAATCGCTCAATCATTGATTCATACTAATATAATAAAGTTTATTTCATTTAATCATACTAAACTTTACAACTATGATTTTAATTATAATTTATTTTAGCATTGGATAATTACATTTTAAAATGTCTTCTTCTGAGGAATCTGAATAATCTTATAGACTATTTACCATCAAGGCCCAAAGGAGATAGGTGGGTGAAGCGGTATTATAAGTTAAGTTAAAGAAATTCATCTTTTTTCTCGTATATTATGACACCTATAGTTTGCAAACATATTATGATTACTAAAATATATGTATTTAGATACCTACTTTTCTACTATCGTACCTTAACCTAGGTACTTTCATTTATTGTTTTCAAGAACATGTTTCATCAGTTGTAAGATTGATTCTATTTGAAGCGATGATACAAAATTAACGGCTACATAAACTAGTGTTTCGATAAATATACTCCTAATAGTAATTGAAGTAATTTTAAAACGTGGTTCTCTTAATAATAAGGTTTTTTTTGTATAAAGTGTTGCAAATTGCTGTTTTGTTGTCGATACAAATGCTCTTAAATTACTATTTATTATTTTGAAATGAGTCATAAAATTACTTGTTAAAGTGTCGCGTGTGTAAACACGTTACACGTTATAGAAAAAAATATACTTACTTAAGTTATCACTTGCATCTAAAAATATCCACTAGTTTGTTACTAAAACAGATTATGGTTGGCTATAATATTACTGTTCGTCTGTTCGTGAGCATAGATGTTTTAAAGATAGATCTTTTAACGTCATCATTAAAATAATATAAAAATACCTCCGGAAAAGCATTTTTTACAAAAGCAAAAAAAAATGTGCGTCAGTTTTAAACAACAATATTATGAACGATAAGACAAAACAATGATTATAAATTACTTATCAGCCTATTGCTGTAGGCGTCAGAAAAAAAATATTATCATAATATTTCAGGTAATCCTTTAAAAACAGTGTATATAATCCACTCCACTTATATAATGAAAGATCAAGTCTTTTCTGGAAAAAAAATCGGAGTAACGAACATTAAAAAAAAATGACAAAATCGCTCGCGATGCCACCGCGCACGTTTTCCGGTAATTTGACGGACAAGATGCAACATTAACAGATAAGTAAAAATAAAATAAAACAAACAGGTGCGCGGGTAATTTGCTAGCTAATGGCGAGCCTTATCTGTCTAATTAAAATGCGATTTAGCACAGAATACATGAACGTCGACTTTACGTGATTGTCACACTGGTTTTGATCGTAATCAGTTGATTATTGTTCTTCTGTCCTAGGGTATGTTTTCCGTTGCATTCAGAATTATTAGTGTCAAGAGTGCACATAATAAGAGTCGTGTTTGTAATTAAATACAATTGCGGTGTTAATAACGACGCACATTTGTTTTGTTTATTTACTGTAATTTGTTTTTTGATTGTTTGTCCAGTTGTGGTTTTAATTAACATCGAGAATATTAATAACTAGCTTTCGCTCGCGGCTTCGTTCATGGTGTGTTATTAAAAAGGAGCATAAGCTATTCTGATGTATTAAAAATATGATATAATAAAACAAATATATGATAAAAGTATGATATAATATAATATTACTTCAAAGTTTTATCGAAATCCATTCGGTAGTTTTTGCATATATACAAATTATAACGCTATTGCATCAAGTTATATTTATATATTCTGGACACATATACAAATGGACAAAAAACCATCTTGAAAACACTATCACTTCATCATTTATAAATATTATACGGCAAGCAACAAAATAGCGCGTTACTTACTTAAATAGGTTCTCTTTTAGTATATTTTTCTAGTCTATTTCTTTGTCTTGTCTTAAATGGTCTTAAAACAGTCACGGAAGAGACGGGGTGTCTGTTTTTATATATCAGAATAGCCAAAAAACTAAAATACCTAGGTGGTCCTACCATTTACAAAATTGAATGCAAAATAAATACTAGTTAAGCTGAAACACTTAATCTTTTTGCTACCATTCTGTGAGTTTTTACAATATTCTAATTTAATACCTTTTGTTACCTAAATGGATACACTATTTAAAATAAATAGCCTTTTACCAATAACACTTTTCCTTTGTATGTCTAGTGTTTTGATTTGAGACAAAAGTAACCGTGTGATTCATTTAAAAAATAAACTAAAGAAATATATCAGAAAGAACATTATGACACAGCGCCATCTAGTTTAATTCTAAGCAATGAGGCTAGTGTTACGGATGACTAGACTAGACGTGTGACTAGATATACTACATATATACTCTTTTTTTTTGTAAATACATACATATTCATCATCATCAACCCATTAACGTCCTACTGCTGAGCACGGGTCTCCTCCCATTTGAGAGGGATTAGGCTATAGTCCACCACGCTAGGCTACTGCGGGTTGGCAGACTTCACATGCCATCAAGACAAATTTCTCAAGCATGCAGGTTTCCTCAAGATGTTTTCCTTCACCGTTTGAGCTTGTGATAAATACGCACATAACTTACGAAAAATCAGTGCTGTGTGCCTTGGGTTCGAACTCGAGACCTTTGACGTCGCAGTCCACATGTCACACCGCTAGGCTACCAAAGCTCTATCTTACATGTAGATAAATAGGTACATAATTGGGATACAAATTAATTGTGATCCTCATCACACAAACATTTATCCATACCAGGATTTGGACCTGGAGCTTATAGCAAAGAAGGCAGCGTTAACTGGGTCATTTTGATGATGACTAAGTACAAATAAAAAGGTTTTAAGCTCGAAGTATGAGGTTATGATATCCTGGTAGTGCCACCAGTGGACTGTGATGGCAGAGGTGTTGCAAACGTCCACAGGCTACGGTAACCGCCTACCATCATGACGGCCGTAAGCTTCTTTGCTACCCTCGTGGTGGTAGATAAAAAAGATACATACCATCACGCCTGTCGTCCCCGAAGGGTTAGGCAGAGGTACACTAATGTACAACCACGTTTCGCCGGTATGTTTTAGGTCTCATGTAATAGGGGGCTTAAATATTTCTTCAGGAAATAGAGAGTGGATAAGCAGAAACAAAAATTTTGCTCATCCACGAATATTTACAAGCCAATTCGATGACCAGCCGTCCATGAATCGACATTTGTTGTCCACAAAAAAACACATAACAAGCACGATTACAAAAACGCCCCTAAAAAGTTTCAACCCTTCCCAAATCGTGCACGGAACCCACAATGAGAATCAATTTGTGGCACCTCACTAAACGCACGCCCGTCGAATTATAGGTTTTTGTGTCGTTACATCATTATTAGTTGGGAATACATTAGATTTTATTTTTTATTGTATCAAGTTATGCAGTGTGCGTACTGACAGATGGCCGAAAGGAAAACTAAGGAATCATGCATGTTATGTTGTCTCCTAATAAAGTACGGCATATCGCCTTAAACTCGAATAACAGGTGTGGCGTTTTTTTTAATACGTATAGCCTAGACACAGACTATACCTGTCACAGTTTATAAATAATACTTCTTGGTAGATAGGTACCTACTTTCACAAATAAGTGTTACTTAGTGACCTTTTTGTTTAATTAAATACAGTTTAATAGATTTTATACATTAGAGTGGCGCCCTAATACCAGAACGGGACCACCATATTTTATAAAACACTGCTAACTTCAAAGATATCTTTACCATGAGGCATGAGCTTGTGTATTCTCAGGGTAAGGCAGAGGAGTACAAATGTACATCTACAAATCACCGGTACGTGTTTTAAACCCATGTAATAGGGGGGAATCTATTACGATGTTTCAAGCACAAATGCAAACTCCCATTTGCCTAACCTGGCAATCGACCTCACATACATTTACATAATTCAAGCATTTTTCAATTGAATTTCAACCACGAGCCTCGGGTCCAGAAAAAGCATTTTTATTTAACCCTTCCTCCAAAACGGCGACAAATAATTAGTTTACCATTAAGCCCCACGCTTTGGGTACCAAATGGGTTTTTTTCGCCCGCCAAATTGCCATGCACTGAGCTATCCGAGTATTAAAACCACATTAGTTTCTGCTTACGATAACAGTTGACAATTATGCTCCTGTGCGATCGAATTACGAAATTTTGAAAATGATTATAGAGTTTTGGTATGAAGGGCCGAAAAATTGAAGATTTAAGTTGTTATTTAAAAGGTCTGACGGCGAATGAAACAGATCGTTGACGGTTTATCGTCAAATTTTTGTTTCATGCTTTTTTTCATCATCATCATCAACCCATTCGTTGCCCCACTGTTGGGCACGGGTCTCCAAATATTTGAGAGAGATTAGGCTATAGCCTACTATGCCAGTCTCGACAACCTGCCTGCAGGTTGCCTCACAATGTTTACCCTGCCCGTTCGAATATGTGATAAACTTCTTTTTCAATTGTTTTCAGTCTTAATTCAAATATATCGGACATTTGTCATTCTTGAAGACCGTAGTTTGATAAAATTTGCGATTGTTTTTTCTTAGCGTAGTGAAATACCATCTGTGGTAAGCAATTAATTAATAAACATATTTGGGCATTTTTACACATTGCCATTTAGTTTGCAACTAGTCTTGTGTTACGGCTCTTAAATGGTTGAGAAACTACATTGATATTTGGTTTTTGGAAATCCATACAATAATTATATCATACCAACATAAACCCAAACTCTTACTACGACAGGCCGTGCAGGTCGGCCTTTTTCTTTGCTCGCCATTTTATAACCGACTTCAATAAGGAGGAGGTTCTCAATTCGTCGGAATCGTATGTTTCCTAATTACCATTCCTTACTTTAAAAAGTCTGGACCGATTTGCAAAATTATTTAGCCTGAACTTCCCTTATCCACTTTCTGCTCTTAAAAAAGTAAAGGGTCAAACGTCAACTTTCTTTCATCACCGATTCATCATCAAATTATACATTTTACAGTAACATTAATAACCTCAAAACAGTTACAAATAGACAATGTAATAGGCAACCCATTCTCTCTTTAAATTACCTATTGCAAAATGGGACCTCTTTTGAACACTGTTGAAACAATAACATAATCACATAATATTCGTTCAGAAACCAATCCAATCTGTACCTTATCAAACAATCAGTCCACAGAGTATATATTCTAATAATATCGTTATCAAATATATGATTACCCACGTTATTGGATTAATGGCTCCCAAAATTACTTAATAATGTACAACCATTACTATTGTTTGAAAGTTTGTTATAGCCTATTGGCTTTCGTAATACCACTTTATTGGCTATAAAAATTGTTGGGAGATTAGGCATTAGACTCACATTATGATTGGCTATTAGAATATGAATTCTGAATCTTGTTACCTATGGTTTATTTTATAGTGGTGTGGCAATCATCGTTTTTAACTGTCATAAAAAAATCGTCCGTCTTTTTTTTCTCAATGGAACGATCGAGAAAGTTCGGGTAGGCGATTCGAAATTTAATTTTTAATTTAATTAATAGAATCTATCCTGCTTTTAGATAAATAAATATTTCCGGACATTATGACACAGCGCCATCTAGTTCCGTGCTAAGCAACGAGGCTTGTGTTACGGATACTAGTCGGTTGATATACTACATATATACCTACTTTTTTTTTGTAAATACATACATATTATACATAGATACATCCATGACTCGGATACAAATGTATATGCTCATCACATAAACATTTTTCCCTACCGGGATTCAAACCCGGGACCCATAGCACAGCTAACTACCGTTGAGCTAAACGGGTCGTCAAATGGTTGACAGGGATCATAGTTGATAGGTCATAATTAATATGCGGAGGTACAAGGATATACGATAGTTCATTTAAACATTCCTTATGTGTTACATCGTAAAAAAATAACTGTAAAAGCCCCTTTTAAGTACAATGTGTTGTTAAGAAATAACCAAATGCATTAAGAATTAGTAAAACACGTTTAGCATTAGATGTCGCTGGAATTTATTTCTAAATGTAAGTGAAAGAACCTACATTTGGATTTAAAAAACACATTAAAGAGGCACGAGTCGAGAGATTAGGCGATAGTTCCCTTCATCATTGGTAGATTTCACAAAATCTTACAGGCATTGAGATTTCCTCGCGATTCTTTTCTTCTCCCTTTGAGCATGTGATAAATAACGCTCATAATTTTGAAAATCCCGGTCGGTGATTTAGAATCCAACTCGAATTTTAACAATACACTGAGCACACCACAAGGCTCGTATATTGTGCCTCAATTATCTTAAAATAATTCCACTTAAGTAGTGAAAGTTATAAACTTATAGTCGCGTTTGTTATAAAATATGTAATTAAATGTAAAAAATGTAAAAAAAAAACACACTTTAAACGCGACCAGAATAATAACATGAAAGTAATGTATTCATTGTTTAATCAGTAATACACTCACGTGCTAAACGCTGTTACTTTAAAACTATTTTATTATTATATGTTTAATAAATTCCAACGGCAATTAAAACTGAATGTCAGGTTTTTTTTGTAATATTAATGCTATTATGAAGATCAGCAATATCTGCCTCGTTGGTCTAGTCCTAAGCACGACTGCTGAGCTGGACTTGGGTTCGATTCCCAGGTCGAGCAAGGTGTTATTGGGTTTTTCCTATGAAGTTCTCAATAGTGGCTTGGAGTTTAGATTCGTGCCCGGTTGATGGCAAATGGCTAGGCCCCTATTACATGGGACCTTAAACATACCGGCGAATGTGGGTGTACATTAGTACACCTCTGCCTAACAGTATAAAAGGCGTGATGGTATGTTAACAACAATACTCACTGTAAGTAGACGGTGGCAGTAACAAAACGCAATCAACACTTATGCGCGAAGTGCTAAGTACATTTGAATAACTTAACAGTATTCTGACAACTTTACTTAAACTTTAACTTAACTTTACATAAATGGCTTCCATGCATGGAAATGTTAAAAGAAAAGGGTACTACAGTTCACCACGCTGCTGCGCTAGTTTAATAGAAGATCTAGGGACCTACTATATTTTGGGCAGACTTCACAAATCTTCAAGAACCCATATCAGGTTTTTTGGTTATTTTCTCTGCTCTGTTTTGTTTGTTCGTCGAGTATAAAAATAAATTTTCAGTGCCATTAATTTTATTTTAAACTAATATTCGTGATTCGTGTTCAGCGGTTATAACGTGAAGAGTTAGCAGACAAACGCACTGTCGCATTTATAATATTAGTATTGGTATAGATTTGTCAACTTCCATGCACGTTCTTGAACAAGTTGATAATAAATATACAATTTCACTTTCAACTGTAAAGAAATTTGATTAAATAAAACCGCTTAGCATAACACTTCATTTTTCCACCACAATAATAAAATATAACAAATAAGGTTATAACAAACATAACAAAAGGTAATCGCGAGTAATTCTTACACACGTAACGGGCTCATTTGATCGAGGGCCCACAAAATAAGCCATTACATGAGTTGACCATGATAGGATTATATTATGTCTATGTTAATGGTCGCTAAACACGTATAGGCGAGTGCTAAGGCAATAATAATTTAATATTTATAGACATGTTACATGCCCGTCGTCAAGACATTTCCTACACGCTGTAAAGGAATCACTAAAATTGATGGACGATTGTTTGTTGTGTGGTGCGAAGTACTTAGTTAGAAACTAAATGATAAGAAACTTTGCCTACTTACAATGTAAATTTGAATACAGTCCAAAAAGTTGTAATTATTACAATCATTGACCATTGAGAATGATTAGGCTATGGTCCATCACGCTACTCTAGTCCGCGTTGGCAGACTCCATATGCCATCGAGACAATCTCTCAGGCGTGCAGGTTTCCTCGCGATGTTATCTTTCACCGTTTGAGCATGGCATGAATACGCATACAATTTTGAAAAGTCAGTCGTACGTGCTTTGGGTTCAATGTTCATTGCTCACACCGCTAGGCTGGATAAAGTAATGGGTGTTTCATGTTTGAGAGATTTTGTCAAACGAGCGAACCACCGTGCTCCTATTCCTAGGGAGTTGACAGCAGAGGGTGTTTGTGTTTGGCTCTAAATTTCAACTTTAAAGAGAGGTTCTTTAGAGTTAAAATTGCCAAAATTCTCTCAAGACTTTTTAGCTTTAAATACTTCGTACTTAGTTCGTGCTGTTGCGTTGATAATGCTGGTGCGCAGTCAGGACAAACAATTATACTTCGTTTAGATAGAAAGCAAATAATTCCACTATTATAACATAAAACTGGTAGCTAGCCTTCAATTGCAGCTGATTTGATAACACCAGTTTCGAACACATCGGTGCAACCTTATACGACTTTTACAACTTTCGCAATATGGGTGCCAGCTCCTAGTCGTGTAGCGGCTTAATAACTATAAAATATAGCTTTATAGTATTAAGCTATTATAGCTGGACATTTATAGCTTGTGTGGGTCGACATTGTTTTGCTTTCGTTTATCATTTTATCGGTTTGCAGTAAATTTTAGTAAAGCTTCCATAATTATTGTGTTTGAGAGTTTTATAGTGGATGCGAGCTACGAAATTATGTTGTTTAAATCAAGGATTAATCTAGAGTGTGTCTGTGTGAGTTTTCTTTAATATATTGTACTATGAATATGTTTATTTTAGAACAATCATACTCTAATACCATTGCCACTACAAAGAGGCATTAGAGACAGTTAGAATCCTAAACACTAAACCGAAATCTGCATGCTTGAGGACAGAAATCTTTCTACTTATGAAGTCTGCTAAACCGCATAAGTTAAGTTTCCGCTAAACGCTTCTCAACCTAAAGGTTCCAACGGTCAAAGGATTCATAGGAAACAGGCGGCATAGTGACTTAAAAAAAAGTTATTTTTTATTGTGGCAATGGCGCTCGAGTAGAATAATAGATTCAGTCACAGTAATATCACCGTTATAATTTCCTCTGTAAGTATTATCTGTATTTTTCATCAAGATCACGAAGTTCTATCCCAAATAATGTCATTAAATCTAAAACTTCTCGCTAATGTTGATACAATTATAATGACGTGTATTATAAAGTTATTTAGCGAGCAATTAACTTGAAATTATATACACATTACGGGAATACGTACTTCTTGGCTCTTGAACCGCATCCGGCGCGGGCGCAACAAAAAGTGTGCCTATCTAGTGCGTATGCGCAGTACAAACCTCAAATGATTTCTTTTGCTGCTTTCAATGGAAAATGTGTTTGTATTGCTAGTTGTTTGTGATTGTGAGCAGCGGTCGCCAACATTTTATAAACAATTTCAATCTTGCAAGTTTATTCCAATAGTTTAGACGAACGTGTTTAGATTAATTCTTAGATAGGAGGTGTCAAAAACTATTTCAATAGACCAACTTAAATTGAAAATTGCAAAATGCATAAGTCTTTTAAAGGTGCGTAATGACTATCTTAAATGTAAGGCGGTCTAAATCAGTCCCCTTCTAAATTGCATGCACACTTTTTGTTGATGGCGAACGATTAAAAAGCAAACCTATTATAGATTGCAAGTTAAATTCTTAATGGTCACGAAATAAATCACCTAAATAAATGATCTACAGTATTTATTCTTCATGCAATATTTCAAAGAAATCGATATTTTATCCGATTCGCCATAGTTAAAGCGCATCAAATGTGTCTCTAACTAAATTGCGTTCTATAAAATGATTAATAGAGTAAAAAAGTTGCAAATCTCTGTCTGGTACGTGGCTCGTGTCACCGCGGCTGCGCGTGCGCCGCTCCATTTCACTCCGCTCAATGGACAACCATTCAAATTGCCCACAAATAGCCATCTTTCTTTTTTCTATACCCTCGTTTTTCCGTTCTTTCAGTAATAGTTGATTAAACCCGAGTTCGATAAACTTTGTAATCACTGGACTGACGTTCTCAATTTTCGGTCATTAGGTGACTGTTCATTTCGACGGTGCACTGAAGACCGGAACACCCACATCACTGCACCTGACCCTAAGATTATATTTCAACACATCACTAACATGTTGAAGATCCTCGTTAGTTCCGCACCAACCTTCCTTTAGTATATCAAAAATCTAATTTCAGCAAATCCCCTAACACATGTTTTTCCTACGAAATGGATCCACTACGCCAATTCAGCGGACAAAGATGTTCATTGGAAACAATGCAGAACCGATTTGGAAATAATGAATATATGAGTTAACAGATTTCCATCCTTTAGCTGATCCTCTGGGACTTGGGAGTGCAGCGGAAACAATGAGACGGCGATTGCCGCTATAATTTCATACTCGATCCGATAACAATATCTCGGCGATGATAAAAAAAGTGATTTAGTATTATTAGGCGGACGATGCGCCGCGGAGATGCGAACGCGGAGAATCGATTTGGCGTCTCTGCGTGAAGTTTGTTTAGCGGAACGGTAGCGAGGCGGCGGGGGCGCGGGGCGCGGGCGGGGCGGCGAGCGTGCGCCCGCGCCGCGGCACGCCCGCCCCGGCCTCGCATTACAGGCTATACAAGCTTTATTGGACTACATTTAGTGACGCTTTAGTAAATAACTACGAGTTTGTTTTTCGTAGTCTTTTTAACACTGCATCGCTTCAGCGCCGACCGCTTTAACGGTCCCACAATTTAGCCTCGTAACATTATTACCACTGTCGTTGTTAAAGATAAAAATCTATAATGTAATTTGGAAAATGAAATTATCATGTTCCTAAATGACATTGAGGGGTTGAAAGTAAATGAGGTGGCATTTCGTGTCTAAATTTACGTAGCGCGCGTTAACGACAGTAAAAATAACAATTATAAGGGTGGAGATTCCTATCTGTGTAATCGTTTCAGACTAATTCCGGACGATAGTTTCCCGTTAATATACGGTTTACACTTGTAATATTACGAGACTGCATTAAAAAGCTAATTTATAAAGAAACATTAAATCTGCTTCTAAATAATTACAATTATAAGGAGCTCTTGATTCTTGATTTCACAGATAAGTGTAGGTACATCCTGTTTTGTAATAAACATTGTAATATACAGTTAATGTGCATGTCTAATATGACGTTAGTGTTGTTTAAAACAAAACATTATTTTGATGTTGAGTGTTTAAAAAAATAACGCAGTGTAAATATTTGCTGTTTACACTGCGTAGATTACACGAAATGAGTGCCGAAATAAGTGGAAAAAATAAGTGTGCGCCGTTGACATTAATATTACTTATAGATAATGAATCTCCGGAAGAAGATAATAAAAATGTTCCCGAAATGTCTCATGATGACAATCTCGACTTCCGGACCACACCGACAGAGGTCTACGCCCTGTTATTTAATGCCGACTCCGTGTTGACTTGCCGCCACGTGTCGTCAACTTAAAAACCGCAAAATATTGACCAACATACTAATGCTATTAAAAAGTGACCAATGAGTCCATCCTCTTTGATATAAGGATCAAAATGGACCAAACAGTATTAGCCAATAATAGAAAAGAAGCAATCATAGCTCTAATTCACACCACAGACGAAAAAAAAATCAAAAAGCTACTGGCGCCTTATCATTAGCAACTTCCGAAAGGGACGCTGTTTTTTTCCATCGTCCATCGGCTGAACCTCAAAAGGACAACAAACTGACAAATTGTACCAACAAACAATGACAAAAGCAAAAAAAGGAACTCCCTCCAAAATGAATTAGTGGTGCCAACAAAGAAAAAGCTTTACGTAAACGAGCAATTGCCTACTGCAACCCTTTGTCATTCCAAATGACAATGAAGAATAATGATAAAGGATTCATTATTTGTTATTGTCCTTAATACCACCTTTCAAATATTTTACTCGAAATTGAAAAACAGCAATTCATAACGAAAGCCTTGCTTAACAATTGCATGTGTAAGACAGCTTGAATACAGAAAAGGAAAGAAACATTTATTTAATCCTTTTTCGTATTTGCATCGAGCTTAATGTGAAGACATTGTGTAAGTTAAACAATTGAAGATGAATGATTATTCGTCCGAGGCATCAAAATCCTTTTAACAATTTCAATTTTGTTATCAACAAGGACTAAGTCGAACGTCAGTCGTCAAGCAAAATCTCCCAAAATAAATTAGTTAATGTGCATAAAGTGGTCGAGCTCGTGACTGGCCCGATGAACCCAGAGTCGAGGCCAGAATCCCATTTTTATCTTCGTGTCAATTCGCATTCGTAAAATATTGATACTGATAAAGCAATAACGCTTAGTAACCAAGAATTTCCTGTTTGATACGTCAAAACAAATCGCCGAATTCATTTGTATAATAGTAACTAAGTCCAAAATGAAATTAGTTTTGCTACCGATCCACGTCGGCCATTTTTTACCGGTAGCAGTAACAACTTGAAATTGATAACCCACTTTTAAAAAAATCAATCGAACGTTGTAATTGCTTTCTATCTTCTCAGAAATTCAATTTGTCAATTAAGACATTAAAAATTACCCTTGTTATAGTCGAAAGACCGGCTCCGGTCGTGATCGTTGAAATCACGTTTGTTATTAATTGAATATTGCAAATAATCAATCGGCACCCACGAGCAATTACATCTGCGACGTTGGGTACCGTCGGCGGCGACGGGATGATATTATCAGCACGTATTAATTTATTGGCGAAATCGAATAGGGCTAATTTTAAATAGGAAAGGTGGGGAAATAAGTTTATAGCAGGCGGAGTTGCGGAGTGTGCTCGATGGGTAAGCTATTGGCTGGCGTACCGCAGGGGCGGGGTCTGGGCCTCATGTTTTATTTGAATTATGGATGAGGTATGCTGCGTTCGTTTCTTCAAACCAGTTGTGAGTGCCACAGCCTCGCGCCCGCTCGCCTCTCCCCTTCTAATTAATTGATGTTTTCATTTAATTGCTTGTTCCTTAATTACTCGGTCATATCAGAAATTGAGTGTTTAACTTTATTAGATTTAGTGTTACAGCCAGAGAGACTATCTCCCATCATTCAACTGTGAGTGCGAAAAAATATATTTCTTTATTTCTAGTATTCCTTCTAATAACTTTTTTTTATTTGTATCTACTGTTTTACTATATTATAACTAATGCAATTATCGTATCTAGATGGCCATCAAGTATTCTAGTAAAAACTGTTTAATGTATTTTTATTGCGTCATATAGCATTATTACATTGGCAATTATAGTTAAATGAATTAATTTTGTTGTTAAATTAATTATGATTGTTGGTAGTTAATTCGGACAGGATAATTATTATTTAATCATCCTACGAATATGTTTTATGAAGAAGTTTTTGATGGATTTAATATATGTTCGTTTAGACGTTGTTTATTTAAGTTTTTTGAATGCCGACGGAACTAGCCAAACACGATAAGTTTCGATTGAGTGATCATTAAACTTTCAATTCATTGAAAAGTTCTTTTTATTCTTGTTTTTAAATGCATTATCATTTATAGTTCAATGTTCAGCCTGGTAAAAATTATCTACAGTAGATTGTTAATAAAAAACAACCATTTCAATCCCAACACGAATATTATATAAATATGTTTGTTCTTATTGCAATCCCTTCATATAATTGATTATTACCTCTTAATATTGCTTTTTTATGAATTAATTTAACTAATGATTTAAATAGTTTTTTTTTATATCATGAATATTTAATTGACTAAAAATATAATTATTATTTATGCATTAATTATTCTAAACAGTTAATCGTGGATGGAATTATTTAAACTTCTTAATTACTTATAATGATGAGCTTCAGTTTGTTTGTTTTTAACCGACTAGTAAAGAAGAAAGTTCTTAATTTAACGCATTTGCTTATATTCTTTTTATGAAACCATTTTTGCCTTTACACTTTTTTACAGTTTCTATTACTTAATGGAAAATAAAACGATTTCGGAGTACCTAGGTCTCTACCTGGGACCTATATACAATTGACCCAGAAAAATTGTTTTAGATTTATATACTTAAACAGTAACACGTTGTGTGTTAGGTTGAATAAGGGATATAAATATTGTAGGGAAAAAATGACTATAGTTTCACTAATAAATTTTGTGAGTTTGATAAATTTTGAAATTTGTAAGAGAATTATACAATCAATTCAACTTATAAACCTAAAATTTTGAGTTTATCTATACTAATCTATAACCATACTTACAAATATTATAATTTGCGAAAGCATGTCTGTCTGTCTGTTACTTCTACACATATAAACGGCTGGACCGATTTATATACTCTAATTTTCAATGGAGATAGTTTGAGTCCTAAAGGAAGGATATTTCTTAATGAGAGGTAGGATAGTTCTTTGTCATCAATCAATCATCAGTCATACCTTAAAAGAGCAAAAATGGGGTGGAAATTTATATGCAGAATCTTATGATAGATATTACAATTTTTTTTTAAAAGAAGTGAATGAGATAAACAAATAAGCATATTGGATAAAGTTGCATTTCTTCGCAGACGAAGTCACGAAAAAAAGCTAGGTCAACTATATTTGATTTTTAGGCCTCTCCTGACTTATGTTGTTAATACAATAATATATGACTAGAAACCTATGACGTCACTCGTTATGTCCCACGTATCGGGTGGCCGGTGACGCTATCTACCGCCGTTTTCGTGGCATTAACTCTATCAGTTACCTACCTGGGAGCCTCCTGCCAAGTTTAGCGATAACCTTTTAAAATCGCAATTGGTTTCACTGTAATCTATCTAGAAGCCGACTTCTATGAAAGCTGTTAATAAACAGCTTGAAGTTGCAATTAATAATGTAGTTAATATACTTTTATTTTCCACATCAATTTTGTCTAATTAGTACCTGATAAGAAAAGTATTTAGCTTTTCAGCGCGGGTTATTGGCAGGTCGGGTTATTGGTATCTAGGATGATCAAGGAAGTTCAGATCGAACCCCCAACGAAGCCTGCCTGGTAATAAGGACAGGGTGACCTATTTCAGATACCAGTATCCAGTATTAGTATAATAAGATAAACTAAAATTTTCTATAGGTCATTTTATTTATTTCATATTATTTCGACAAAACAGTACCCAAATAATTTAACATGCTTCTATATTCCAAAAATGAAGCATATTTTATTTTAATTATCTGGATACAGAAGTTACAATCTATTTTTTTTTAATTGGGTGCAGAGTACTTTATTTGCCAATCCTTTTTTTAAATGCCCTCAATATTAACTATTCTCAATTTTATATAAGTAAACATACTAGATAACTATCTAATTGGCCAAATGATTCCCTAGCTCGAGAAATTTCACAGAAAAATCCAACAACACTTTCCTCAATCTGGGTACAAACACAGCAGTCGCTCTTGGGAACACTATACCAAAGAAGATTGTTCATAGGAACTATTTTGTTAGTCTAGATTAGTCTAGAATATTCTTTTTGGACCTATCAGTCTGTATGCCCACTCCATTTCTCTGCACACAACAAATTGCATGTTACTTAGACAAGCACAATAAATCAGTCATCGGTATCTCTATAGTAAATGCAAAGTGAACAGATAAATTATGCAGTCAAGGTGTGTTAGTAGAACCTACTACAGTGTTTCTACCATATTGGGTTCTAAATATATTAATTTATTAGTCTTTCCAACTTAATGGTGATATGAGTAGCCTTGGAAATTGAAATGTTTTTTTTTAATGTAGGTAATGTTTTTCATTCGCTTCGTGCGTTACAATAATAGTTTTACATATACTACAAATATCATCAACCCAATTACTGTCCCACTGCTGGGCACGAATGCCCTCCCATTTTTAAGATAGATCGGCCTAGTGCGGATTAGCAGACTTCAGACACCATAGCATCACCATCTTTTACGCAAGCAGGTTTCTTTTTGCCGTTTTTATTTTTTTCGACTAGGCTATTACAGCTTTCTGTCACTCAGATGTATGCCCATCCCTGTTTGAGTAATCTCTTTGATAGCCTGTCGCCCAGGACAGTGCACTCTCCTCACCTCATAAAGGACTCAGACACGGATTTGTTTTAATCGTTGCCCCACACTATGACTTTTTCCTGTGCCGTTGGTGCTTTTACAAATAAACGCCTCCTATCGCGAAAGCAATATCGTACCAAAGTTAATCTGTACGGTCATCGAAACCACAACCTTTGATATCAATTAACAATTAATTAAATAATTTAACAGACTTTCTTCCAAAAATTAAACAAGAACTAAAAAGAAACTAATAAGGTACCAATACCTTTCACGGTACCTAAAAATAAACTAATTAGGTATACATTCTACCAGGTAACCAGGATTTTGCGAATGTCCATAGGCCTGCCTGATGGTAAACGATTACTGCGGTACCAAGCAGTTAGCTTGTTTTTCACCTCCGTTGTATAAAAAACCCTACTCACTATTTCGTTTTTATTTATATATATTTTTACCAGCCGCTAGCAATCACTAACTAACCCTACCATGCATAGTAATATTTTATATAATTTACAGAAAGAAATAAAATATAACGAACAAAAGAATAAAGATAAATTTGACGCTTGAACGTGCGTGCTTATAAATATTTTATATGACAATAGAGAATAATAAAAACCCACATTATAAATAATAATATGGGTAAGTACCTATAAGTAGTCTCAATTGCTTTCTCATTCATTTAAAAAAATGAATATGACAAAGACAGGTAATATTATGAGGAAGTTTTAAAGCGCTATTAAATAGAGACATGAGAAAATTCTGTTTTTAAAAATTATGCTCTGAGTGGTCTTACTTTATAGTTATAAATTAATTCATCAGCACAAACTATTAGCACATTTATACAGAATATAATTCATAATACTTAATTAGTGAGTATACTTAATATGTTCTCAGATACTTACTTATACGCGAGTAGGTATGTTCAAAGCAATAAAGTTCAATTTACTGATGAAAAAAGTGCTACAAATTGTGGATTAATAATTCCAAGGTGGTCTAATACAGAAATGTATATTACTTGTTGACTTATCTTAAGAATTATCTACCTAGAACAAAAAGTCAACTGCGTACTTCGGTAGGTAGGCATGTCACTTTTTACGCACAGTGACCTTTACAAAGAACACTAATTACTGTTACCTTCAAAGAACCGACGCAGTTTATGTCCACATCACTAGCGTCATCGCCCACCCAACGAAAGTAACTGTTTATACATCGACTTTAACTGCCTGATACTACTTTATACGACGAGCTTCACGGGAGCGTGTATTAAACAATAAACATAAAAGTTTTACAAAGGAACATCGCGACAAAACATGTTATAACACACTCCAATCAACACAAGCACTTATGAGCCCGAACAAAAGTCCAAAAAGGACTCCAGACGAAAATATGTGACAGAGGCATGCAGCCTTACCTACCAAGATAACCCTAAAATGAGGACATAACAAAAACTATACGGGCGAAATTAAAAGCAGCGACGTACAAGCAACTAACACACGCTCTAACGTTTTGTGATAAGCTCGTTGACTTTTTGGGGCCGACGTAATTTGTCGAAGGCGCCTAAGATAAAGGCGGCAATTTGGTCGCGGAGGCCCGAGGCACGCCGCTGGAATGTCAACCGGGGTAGCGGCCATAGGGTTAACACGCAACACGATATGTACGAGCACATTTTAGAAATTGAAGTTGGTGTAGTTTATTTAGCGGCAATAAATTTCAACATTGTTGTCTGAAAAAAAAAATGTGTTTAAAATTATTTTTTCGAACAATTACATGGCACAGGTGTAAAGTGACATCAAATGTCATAGCGGTATTATGTCGTTTTGACAGTGAAAGGCGCGAAAACACCATGTGCGCGGGCGCCGCGGGCTCTCAGTCCATTCTGTACAACCCAACTGATCGGTTAGGCTCTCCACACGCGATTCAGAACGGATAAAGCCGCGTGTAAACTATAAGTCACGAAGTCTTGTACAAACTTCACGGTAATACCTATGTGTTCACTTATCGTGAATCGGCGATTTTATTATAAAACCGTCTCGAATATACGTGTCACGCGATTTCGACGTGACTGATCCCATTTGTTTTACATTCACACGAGGTAATATTATTCAGCACATTGTATGGAGTCGGCATCACTATCAATATAGGTAAACGATATGTCATTTGTACATGGGTAGGAGTTGTCAGAAGTAACATTAAGTACAGAGTGCTAGAGGTCTAAAACGAGACGGTACTATATTATGAGTTAATGACGTAATTTTAGCGCCCTCGATTTTTTTATTATCTTATAATTTTTTTTATTATGTTATCATAGAGTAATCATTATTATTTCCTTTAGCAAATAAATTGGCATAATATTTTTATTTTGATATATTTTCACTTTAAAAAAAATGTTGTAATAACATTTAGAAATAACTTAGAATAGAATACATTACCTACTATTATATATATATAGGAGGAGAATAATGAATAAACCGGTAAGTAATTAAATTTGATTAAAATAATTACCTTAGAAAAACAAAAATACTCCTAAAACCCTACTTACCTTAATACCAAGTGCAAGACCAGGAACCTTAACCTACTTTTAACTTTAACCTATAAACCAAAAACTGTTCTAAAAGACGGCCAAACTATTTGTGTGTCCGATCACGTCTCGGTGGTCGCGTGTCGCCTCACTAATTATACGTAACTACTTATCGTACGGACTCTGTCTCAAACCTTTTAGCCGGTGACGTAGTCAATAAATCTTGACATATCTAACTGACGGCGTCTGCTACGGCGACGACACACAAATATTAATTGCGAATATATTAATAAAACTGATAATTTGTTATACGGATACAAATTTATGGATAGAGTTTGGGAGAAGGTTTTAGTGAGTGGATTTGTATCGATTGCCGTCGCTTGCAAAAGGCTGCAGGGGTGTCAAAAAATAAATGATGTCATTCTGGAGTGTCAAATTGTAATCGTGAGTGTCAAATCGTGTGTTTGTCAAACTTGAGATTTTCAAAAACAGCAATATTTTTGGATTTTATGAAGAAGTTCTCAGTAGCAGCTTACGACTTATTATAACTATAGGGTCTTAGCATAGTAGTGAACTTGTGTACAATTGTACAATGTACATATATCCTCTGCTATACATTTTGGGGACTAGAAAAGTTTGTTGTGTAATGAAATATATGTTTTATGTGTAATTTAATTTTTATACACTCTTATCGAAATGCAAAAACTGAATTTATTCTGATGGATGTTGATTAAAATCAACTAAATTGCACTCCTGACGTTCTTGAGAGAAATTCAACACATTACAATATAATGTTTTATAATTCCCCCATTTTAAAAATGTATGTTGTGGTTGAAACACGCTCTGTCTAAATATTTTATCCAGGATACCAAGCGGCAATAAATTTGTTCAAGTTAAGTAAAAAATATTCGCCAAGTTAGAATTCCGTGTACCTACATACGTTCAAGTTCATAAATTTATAACATATTCATCGCAAAACGTGTAGGTTATAGTTGAGTGCGTCGACCATGTGTCTAGACGTAGGGTATTAATAAATCTCCCCATATACGACGATTGCCAACAAAACACTTTCTGATTCGCGCATCCTTGATTCTATTAATTGGTTCTCATATCGCTACGCAATGCTACCGTTTCGTCCGTCAATTAATTCATTTCTTTGAAACCCAGTTATACGTAGACTATATCCGTCGTTCAGAGAAGGTCTCGGCCGCATTTCAATAAGAAATTATCAAATTAGTTTCATCGGAAATAAAAAAACCTGCCGTGCGACCACAAAGGATGGCTGGCATTGTTCACAGATTTTAAAAATCATCCATAATTAAATGGAATTTGGTTTTTATTGGCGGGAGCGTTTCGCCATGATATACATTCTTGCATCGACGACACAGGGCTATTGAAAAAGGAGTAGTTTGCCACCCTGCTGCATGGCACTGTTTAATATTGAAAAGGCATATCGCTACCCGGGTGTATACAGCAAATCAATAATAAGGTTGTACTTAGGACCTTCTTTGAAACGTATAAGAACAGTATGAGGCCGATCGCGGGGTGGGCAAAAACTGGTCAGGCTGTGGTGCCTGTTTCTGCGAAGAATCCGGGGAGCCCAGCTCTGGTTATAGCACACAAAATAACAGATTGTGGAACATTCTTTGTCGTGTACGCCGAACTGGCACATGTCCTGATTACTGCCGCGGTGGTCCTACACCATGCAAATATTGGAACGTAAATTAAACTGGACAATTTTACTTAATATTGTCGCTAAACAGATTTAATGATTTATTTGTGTGTTTATCTCCCTTTGTGATGAGAACAATACATTATTATTTATTTAAAATATTTGTTAACAGTATTTACTATTAAATCATCTACTTATTATATTTTAGTAGAAACATAGGAAATATATTATAAATTACTGTATACCATATTTACACTATTGCACTAATGGGAGATATATAGATCTATGTGATTTGAATTGATTGATTGTTTGAATCATTAGATTGCTTGGACTGTGGTGCAGCCCAATGGGTGCGCACTCCGCAGCGAGGACTTGCTTCCACGTAATTTGATTATCCACTTTGTTTGCTAAAAGACGTTGGCAAAGGAATGATAAAAAGTAAAAGTGAACCACAATGATCACAAATTTATTTAATTTTTCTGTAGTCGCGCAAATAAAAATACACATTTAACGCATACTATATCAAAGTCATCTTCATATTTCATCAAGGTTACTTGTAACATAAATTGCGCTTTTATGGAAATAAAATACTCATAAATTGGGTAAACGTCGAAATATTCCATTGAAAGTTAAATATTTTTGCGCAAAATGCGAACTCACTTTATTAGTGATAGCCAATCTAATATAGACATTATAACTGATAGATATGGTCTATAAAATTTAATGCCTGTCCATGTTGAATACCTCAATAGATACTCAGTTCATACAGGTTTCCACAAATCCATGCTAATATCATAAATGCGAAAGTGTCTGTCTTTCTGTTACCTCTTCACGCTTTAATCGCTGAACCGATTTAGGTGAGATTTGGTATAACGATAGTTTGAGTTCCAGAAATCGTCCCTTAAAAGGGCGATGTTTGCGAAGTGGTAGAATAATTTCTTAAATGAGGGTAGATTTAAATAAGCAGGTTGATGAAAAGCACACATACGAATTGTAATTTATAAGCATTAATTGTACGCAGACGAAGGCGCGGGCAATAGTTAGTATGTTTATAAATTAAGAAAGCACTTAATTTTTATTCACTTTAACACTTATCATAATGTAGTACCGCCATCACTGACCACTGACATCTGCAACACATTCTCAACTAAAATAAAAATAAATGTAACAGTCTGCAATATGATTAATGGTATAAAGGATGTTATATTCTACTCAAAAAGAGGCTTACAAAGTATCAATGGCGTGTCAATATTTATGAAAACATCTTCATCTAAACAGTAATGAAATGGAAACATCATATACATTTCTTGTATCATCTGCCATTCTCTCTAAATACCAGAACTGGTACAAAGCCCGGATATTAACATCAACGTTATTACGCTCACACCTATGCATCAGTAACTTCTACACGTCCAATCCTCATCTGTATAGAATACAAACATAAATTACAAAGATAAATAAGACATCTCGATGTAAACGCAATGATCATTACCTGCAACAAAAACGGCAAATTGTTCAAAGAAAAAGTGAAATTTCAAGATAGACACATCATTGAAGACATTGGCGACATAAAATGGGAATTGCCGGGAGCATTCAATGTGATAGGTGAAAAAAGCAATATACAGTGAGTTGTAGATATATTTCTCGGCTCAGCATGAGACTAATTATGCTATGGGATGATCGAAGGACAGTTTTTGTCGCGCCGCGCTCGCCTCCACATCCGAGTTTCGAGCCAGAATTGAGTTTTTAGTTTGGCATAACTTAAATTGCATTTTTGTCACCCACCGCCTGCAAGTCGTGATTGTAAAATGTTTTTGTTACTTGATTACGAATCTCATGTTTATTCCGCTGTGTCTTCATTAGTCACCGGTATTTTTTGTTTTTTTTGTTGTTGTACAGAAGATAAAATTGGAGATAGGATGATATACAATGTTGATTTTGATTCGATTAAGTAATGTCTTTATTTCAACAATATAATTTCTCTGCGCGTTGAAACAGTTTTTGCTCTGAGAAGAATAAATGAATAACAATAGATATAAAATCTTTTTCAGAGTATAGATATATAAAATAATTAGACACATAACGAATTCTGTGAATACTAGACTACTAAAAAGACCAAACAAACTTGCATAGGCATGTATGGCAAAGACCTATTATTATTTTACACAGCTTGGAAATCTAATTTTATCTCAATCGGTGCAGAACTTTTTGAGTTCGTAAGTTACATTTTACTATCTTAAAATTGTTGTATAGAAGATATTACTTGATAAACATATTGAACACATTGTAGCACCCCATATTACAATATATTTATGAATAGCCAATAAAAATAACTACAAGTATCTTTAATAGTTAGTACATACTGAAAACACTCTTGACGACAATGAATCAATCGGAAACAAATACTTAGGAATAGTTATAGCACTTATGAATGCACAACAAGACATAGATTAAACACTACACACAGCAACACTATACACAACAACTTTGTTTCAATGTCTAAGAAGCTAGATGATTTTGGGAGACATAAACCAACGAGTATTTTCCAAAGTATAGTCCAAAGACTATTCTTTGGACATAACACATATATAAGTAGTCAATTGAGTTTTTTTTTGCCGTTCTTACAATCTAAACCAAACAACATGTGATAGAGAACTCTTCTTAAAAAAACCCTCGAAAGCCGCACATATTTTTATTAATCTTTCTTTCAACTTTATGTCAATTACTTTCTTCTTCCATACATTCTTCCTCACACACAAATTGCTACTACATACATATGAACATAGGTACATTAAAGTGAGGTTTCGTGCGGTATCGCAACATCGGCGCGGCATGTTGATTGCACCCCAGCTTAATTAAATAAACCGTTTCTTAGTAACTCTGTTTACTCGTTGCTTGAAAGCTTAATGCCACAATCAGCTGATGCCTATGTGGCTACCGACAATCATTATTAGGATAGTGAATCAAATTAACTTGAGCATGTTCAACTTTTTACGTAATATTATTTATATTTGGATTGGACTAGTGTAGGTACAGCGGTCGATTTCTGCGCTATATTTGCGAATAAATTATTGTGTAATCTACATTTGATTGTCTTGGCTATTTGTGTACTTAAAAATTCAAGACACGGCAATGTCGTAATAATGGTCTATGTGCGAATAAATAATATTTATTATAATAGGTCTTTACCTATCAAATTGCCGTTCTGCAGTACTGGCCATTTCAAATCAAAATAATTTTTGTTTGGCTAAGAATTCTAATTTCAAATTAATTTTTTTTTGAAAACATGGAATTCTTTTTCCAAAAGTAGTCATTTGTTTATTGATTAGTGTTACATTTTGATCGCATTTCAATATTTTTCGTCATCATGGATACGTTAAAAATTCGAGTAATTATGGAATATGAGTACCGTCGTGGCAGCAACGCGGCACAAGCGGCACGCAACATCAACGACGTTTACGGAGCTAACACTACAAACCAACACACCACCTGTTATTGGTTTGCTCGCTTCCGTTCTGGGAATTTCGACCTGAAAAATGAACCTCGCGGTTGTCCGACGACTTTGGTCGACAATGACGAATTAAAGGCGATTTTGGAAGCTGATGATACACAATCGACGGCAGAATTAGTAGCAGCTTTCGACGTTAGCGTCAAAACAATATTGGTCCATTTGCGTCAAATTGGCAAGGTAAAAAAGCTTGACAAATGGGTGCCCCACGAACTCAATGATCGCCAGCGCGAAGTACGCGTCGAAACGTGCCTTGCACTGCTCGACAGACACACAAATGAAGGAATTTTGAACCGCATTGTTACCTGCGTTGAAAAATGGATCCTGTTTGATAACCGCAAGAGCTCAGCAAGTTGGTTGGAATGGAATGCTTACCCCTAGAAAAGTAATGGTCACTGTTTGGTGGTCTAGCGCCGGTGTGATTCATCACAGCTTCTTACCAAACGGGGTGAGCATTACTGCAGATGTGTACTGTGAAGAACTGAACACAATGATGGAGAAGCTGGCACATCTCCGACCAGCATTGGTCAATCGCTCGTCTCCACTGCTCCTGCACGATAACGCGCGACCTCATACTGCACAGCAGACGGTCTCCAAGTTGTAAGAACTGGGGTTGGAAGTTCTCCGTCATCCGCCCTACTCACCAGACCTTGCGCCTACAGACTACAACTTTTTCCAGAATTTGGATAACTTCTTGGCGGGAAAAAAATTCAATACCCGAGACGCATTACAAAATTCCTTTGAAGAATTTGTTGCCTCCCGTCCAGCTGATTTCTTTAAGAAGGGCATCAATAAACTACCACTGCGTTGGCAAAGATGCATTGATTGCATGGGTGATTACTTCGATTAATACAAATAAAAAATACTTGAAAAAAATTCGTTTAAATTTTTTCATACAAAACGGCAATTTCATAGGTAAAGACCTAATATATCAAAATGCGTTAGTTCTATTAATAGTGTATACATACATATATCATAATTATACGATTAGATAATTATGTTGACAAATTAATATAGCACTTTTATACATAATAAGATATGTGAACAATAGCGTCACTGGTATTTTTTGGTCTTTTTCACTAAACTAGCAGACCTCACTAGTTGTCTCTTCCAATAAATTTAACTTACTCTTAAAAAAATAGGCTTTTCAAGAGCAGAAAAAAAAACACGGCAACCACAAGTGTGAGTGAGATAACATTGCAAATAACCAGTTAAAATTTCGGAACGCTTACAAACAAGTAGGTAACATAAATTCCTATGAATGCCATAAGGAATTTTTATGGTTGACCTCAATAGTACAAAGGATGGGCTTTGAACTCACGACCTCCCGTTCGCCTAGCCCACGCACTCGCCTATAGGCTAACTACAATGACTCTTTACTTTTATGAGATTATTTCGCAAATCAAGAAATAAATAAGGATAAAAAATCTGTGTCAGTAAATTATAATCCCTTTTGCCTTGACATATCTAATAATATTTTATTAATAATAACCATAAATCACTTACAAGCTTCTTCTAGACTATAAAAATATACTATCAAATACTACACATAATCGGACTTGCCCACCACCCGAATCCCTACTACTGCAACTCCTGTAAACCAGGATCAACAATAGTAACCATCCAGAAAATCATCGAGACAATGAAGTGTGACGTATCCCAGGGGAATGATTTTAACTTTCTTGGAACCCGCAGCGAATTTAATCATGATATTATATAGGAGAAGTAAGAAAAATATCAGTTTCCACTTTGATATTCGATTTTTCGAAAATAAACTACACTTGTGTGAAACTAAATTATCAGCAGGTCATATTCATCACTGGGCGTCAGCTATTAAATGCTCTAAAGCTCTATGTTGAGACTCCCAGTCACAGCCAGTTGCTCTCCTTTTTTCAATTCCTGAAATACTCGTTCCTAATTCCTCCAACAATTTTATCGAGGAATCCTCAGGATTCTTCAAGTGAACACAAAGAATCTGTTGAAAAAGTTTCTTCTTGTGACCTACCTTCTATTCCCTAGCTGTCTTTGGTTCTTGGAACTGGTTCATGTTGGAACAGGACACCGTCCCGCGTCCTGATGAACCTAGCGCAGTGATCCGTTGTAAAGTTCGGAGTCGCGTGCTTAGCGCGTCGGGAGGTGTGTGGTACAAGTGAAGAGCGGAGAACGCCAGTATTACACAGCGCCACCTAGTTTCAACATCGTGAGGCTCGAAACTAGAGGCTTATGTTACTAGATCGTTAATGAGACACTACATAGCAACTATTGTTCTTTTATAAATGCATACATATATATTATAAATAGAAACCTTTATGACTCAAGTACAAATTTAATACTGATCATACAATCAGTATTATTATTATAATAATATAGATAATTCAAACAATCGAGATAAAAATAAACATATTGCATACATAGTTATAGTCATGGATAGGTACCACATAAAATTATGATAGTTTAAAATTGTTGATCAGGTCAACCACTTATAGCACTGAATTTATAGGTAAATAAAATTAAAGTTCTATAACAGTTATTGATACAATTTAGATATAGCCATTCTATGTCAAAGTCGCGTCCTCACCTAACTTGGGCCATTCGTGTCAACTCTATGTTCAGTGTAAGCGGCCGCGGAAACGAGCAATTTCCTCTTCCATTATAATTGATTGATGTAATTGCGAGCGGATTCTTTCGCGAATGGCCCACTGCGAGTCGCCGAGTCCACTGTGATTACGCCTTTCGGCTAATAGGATAGCGAAAAAAGCATAATTCCATTGGACACATGGGAAAATCGTACTTAACAATCCTATTCAATGTTAACTGCATCGTTGTTCGAGTGGCCGTAACGAGCGATTGCCGAACGAGAGCTCTTGGGTTCGATTCCCTTGTCGAGCAAAGTGTTATATACGTTACAGTAGCAGCTCAGAGTTTGGATTCGTGGCCGGTTGAGGGCAATAGGCTCGCTCCCTATTACATGGAATTTAGATCCCATGGTGAAATGTACATTAGAATACCTCTGCCTAACCCTTCGAGGCCGACAGGCTTGATGGTATGGCTACTAGGCTACTTTAACTGTTTATGATTAATCTCACCCGCATAAGTTTTTACATCTGACAGATACTTATAAGGGTGTAGTTTATTTACAGGACGATGTTATAGAGGCAGTTAGACAGCTTAAGCTGACAGTTATGAGTGCATTATAAATTGGAGTTAAACCAAATATTAGTTTGTATTATGCTAACATTACAACGTTGTATGCAAATCACCATCATATCTTTGAATTTTTCTATCGCACCTTTACTGTCTTTAACAACTTAAAGACAGTAAAGGTGCGAAAAATCAAAATGCCAACGCATTTTCATAAAAATAACTACATATTTTTCAGTACGTCCCACTGTCGTCTTTTAAATTTCTTTATTATTACTAATCATCGAGACTATTAGTTGACAAATTTTGTTAATACAGTAGCAATACATTTTGATATGTATATTTTATATAAATGTCTAAATCTATGGAGTTTCTTGTCGGTTCTTATTTATTATACCTACTTTATAAAACACTGTAGCAAGTTTTGATATCTCAAAAGTAGGTAGCTACAGGTACTGTTGATTTTGGTCTAATTGAAATTAAACATTTGATTTTGACTCGAGTTTGGTTCTTACTTCTTATTAATACAATAATCAACAAAGTCTTAAACGTGACTCAATTATAAATATAAAGAAAATAGTCTTAAAATATAGAGCATTAGTTGCCTGTAACATTGAATTGGGAGCAATATACTAGTATACTAGTATAGAGCTTTGGTAGCCTAGCGGTGTGACCAGTGGACTGAGACGTCAAAGGTCTTGAGTTCGAACCCAAGGCACGCACCACTGACTTTTCGGAAGTTATGTATGTATTTATCACAACCTCAAACGGTGAAGGAAAAACATCGTGAGGAAACCTGCATGCTTGAGAGATTTGTCTTGATGGCATGTGAAGTCTGCCAACCCGTAGTAGGCTAGCGTGGTGGACTATAGCCTAATCCCTCTCAAATGAGAGGAGACCCGTGCCCAGCAGTGGGACGTTAATGGGTTGATGATGATACTAGTATACAGCAGACTACTTTACATTGAATAGCACTAATAGTATTTAGGCAATAAGGCTCTTTCTTTAAACTTCTGCTTTCGTCATATTATTATCACTGCACATGCAACCACATAGGTATGTACAAACAACTCTAGAAGCTGCTCCATAAAATCCCTGCCGTGTCATAAACAGTATAATTAAATTCAGCTAAATCAATCTAATCAAGCATAATCACACAATTAATAAGGCCAATCCAGATGTATCAATTAACAGAAAAATTATCTACGTCAATGGAAACAAAGGAAAAATGCAAAAATGTCAACGCCTATTGTTTTTACTGGGAGCTCAGTCTTCGTAGAAGCAATGTCACTAATTAGATCATTTTCATCATCAATCAGTTATTGACGGCTAAGCATTATATCGAGCATCACGAAGATTCAATTAACAATGGACTTTATGTTAGAAGACGTAAGATATATTAGAGTTCCGTAGAGTTTAAACTACACCCCGGATACTCTATAGTAACTGTCAGATGTTGACGATTATTACAAGTTTCACCACATATGCGTGATTGACATTTGTAAATGTGTGCGTGAAATAATTAGGGCTGCTATTGTTGCACAATTATTTATCACAGAACCCTGAAGCACATCTGCATAAAACGCCCGAGCATCAAGATCGTCAGAACTATCACAAAATTTAAGTAGATTTTCGACGTCTGCTCTCTCTTTGATGAAATCATATTAGTTTTAGGTAACTGATCACGATGAAATCTCGAGAAAGATTTGACTCCTTTCTAATTTATTTCAGGGATCACTGGCGCAGCAGAATATGCATATTTTACACCAACTTCAAAAATTTTTGAAGCTCGGGATCCGATTACATTAAAGTGAATTATCGGTGTTTGGGATATCTTACTTAGATGGCAGTTTTGCCTTAATCATTTGTTTTGCTGAGGCTTTCATATCATAACTATACCAATCTTTACTTTACCAATCTTTATCTTTTTGAGTGTATTTAGAGGTCTCGACTGTTGCGATGCCGTCTAAACTTTCTTCCCCAATAATTTCACCAACTGGCGTGTCAATTCTCCGTTAACCATGATTATTCAGAAAATGTGCACTTAAAAAAAAGTGCAGGTTTTCTCCGCAACTTACCCAATAATACTGATTTATAATGTGATGCAATAATAATCATGTTATTTTGCCAAAAAAGGATAGCAATAAAAACTAGGAGTGCGTTTGATTTATTGTTTTGAGAAATCTTGTTCATCGTAGATGTATCACTTTGAAAAAACTTATAATCTTTACAGTACTATTTGAATGGTTTATGTATTACTTACAAAAACATTGTTAATACTATCATGTTCAGCTTTAGAAAGGGTATTCAAAACAGCAAAAATATCATTTTTGTTTTATGAAAACGCTCCTCAAATATTCTAAATCGAATAAGCGAATATTTGGACCATATGTTAATTTCCAATTTAACGTGAGCAACCGCTGAGAGAATATGTAGTAATTTTTCAATGTTGCTTGGCACCGGTATGTTCAAATAATAAACAATCATATTGTTACACGTGTAATCGTATTGTTTCCATGACAATAAATGATTATTCTTTATTTTTATCGTTCACACATCGTACATTATTTAAGTACTTAAAACATATCATAAATTGTAATTGAACTTTACTAGTATTAGACTTGTTATTACATGTTTTTATCGTATTACCAACATAAGAGAAATAACATTATTCTTGAATCCTACTTTTCCGTGGGAAGTTCATCCTCATTCGATATGGTTTTTGCCTCATTCCCACTATAGTAATACCATGCGGTAGATTTATAAGATTCATATTCAGGTGCCCGGTAAATGGCAATAGGCTCTTCCCCTATTGCAAGGAACCTAAAACATACCGGTGAAATGTGAGTGAAAAATAATGAGTACACTTGTGCTCACTCATACCTTCGTGGATGACAGGCGTGGTATGTATGTTATGTTAATTTATATGTATAGAATATCTGCCATGGAACCTTTTGTAGACACGAATTAGATAAATAATAAAATAAATAACAAATAACATTAGCATAAATTCAAACTGCCGCTGCTAAACATTTAATAGAAGGACCCACTACATTGATATCGACGGGTTTGTACATTGCTCAACATGGAGAACAAATTTGATGAATAACTTTACTTTTACGATAAGAGTAAACAGAAACATCATAACTCCACATTTGTTTTGTGCATAAAAACTTTTTAGTCATTCAAACATCTTGTCATTTAACTCTAGTATTTCTCATTTCAATTTCGCATTGCCATGTATCTCATAAAACAACACAAACCACAAGTTTCCCATGTTCAAGTTCTATAAAATAATATTAACTTTAATCAAGTTAAATAGTTTTATTTATTTAATTAGTTAATATGAACATATCTTGAGAAGTTATGTTAAGGAGAACAAGTCGGCCGCTCAATTAACTAGCATTAAAACTTAACAAACAAGTTTACAATAATTACGGAATGACATAAAAATTACTGAATGAATTGTGGGAGTAAGAGAAAAATTTATATATTGAAATTGCCTTGTTGATCTAGTACTCATAATCTTATGGGCGTGGGTTCGATTCGCACGTCTAGCAAAGCTTTAATCAATAGAATATGCTTTAAAACACCATAAAATTATTACTTTGATATATTATATTTATTTCTGAAATAAGATCAGGTATAATATCGTTCTTATCACTAAATTGCGATGTTTACCAGACAACCATAATTATGGGGATTTTCTCGGTAACGGATGAGTTTGGGTTTCTGTACGGTTAATAGTAAAAGGCCCGCCTCCTATTACTTGGTACCTGAAAACAGACTGGCAACCTACGCTTTCCCCAATCTTTGGAAATACCAGTGTGATTGTATGTAACAAGGATCATACAAGCGAACAATTACGGTTTTCGTTCAAAGAGGACGCGCGTGCCGGACCAACTTGAAAATCACTTACCGGTACCAGAATCGATATTACCTGAAAAGAATTAGAGGTTTCCCAACAATAATATGTACTTACTCAGCACCACTGGGTATAGGGAAGGGCTTTCTGTCTAAGTATTTAAAACTCTATTTCGATGAGAACATTTTTATCCCTATAAATATATATTCTATTGGTTCACTTTCAAGCTACCGACATACTTTTATCGAAGCAATAAAATTCTGATCGGTGTATTAATATATTTATAAATAAATAATAAATAAATATTCAGAGGCCTTTTACAAAGCACCATCTAGTCCCAAACTAAGCAGAGCTTGTATTATGGGTGCTAGACAATGGATATAATACTTATATACTTTTTTTTGTAAATACATACTTATAATACATAGGAAACACTCAGACGAACACAAACACTTATATTCATCACATAAATATTTGTGTCCCGTGGGAATCCAACCCACGACCTCGTGATCAGCAGTCCGGTACTCGAACCACTAGACCACATAGGTCGTCAATATATTATATATTTCTATTATATTCAACTTATTCTCCATTCCTTAATAGGTTATTGATCACCGAAAATGTACAAGTAACAGCCCTGGACATTATTTATAAGCCTCTCCTCAAATGTATTGTCTGTTTTTTTTATTATTTCTGTCAAAATATATCTGCAAAATAATCCTCTTATATCACAAAGTGCATTAATTGCGTCCAGTCAAAACACAGTATGTCCACCATGATCTTAACTTCAATAAATGTATCTTCTGACAAATCCCATCGCAAATAAAACAAAATTAATTTGACACTTAAAACAATCTTTCAACCTTTATTTTCTGAGCTGTAAGGTTCAAAGCTAAAGTGTGCGATGGCAATATTAATTTGTCACGGAACCGATCCAGTTCAGTTAAGGGCTGTCAAAACGTTTTTTTTTCTGTTTCGATGAATTCTGATTATTCTTAATAACGTGAGGACAATATTGCGTGTTGTGTTTTTTTCGATCGGTTGTAAGTTTAAATATTGAAATAAATAATGTGAAGGGATTTCTTGTGCCTGTGCTGTGTTATGAGAAATGTCGGATTTAATTGAATAATAATTTGCATTCATTCATTGACGTAGTTATTTGTAGAACGTTAAGTGTTACTAGTACTTACAATATTTATAACGACGCGACGAGTTGATTGGTGCAATGTCTCAGTCTGTGCGTCACGGGTTAACAGCTTCGATCACCGCGCGGAGCAAATATTTCTACGATCTACAGGCACAATTGTCTGGGCATTTTTGTATGTAAAAAATTATGTTTAAAACACCAACGGTAGATGAGAGATGAAACTTAGTATGAAGCAAAGAATCTAAAGAAGAAAAAACTTCATGATAAAATAAAAATGAGTATGAACGTGTTAATATTAATTTTAGTTGAAAGCCAACGCCCAACACTAGTGGCTTGACATTTAGTTGAACTGCATGGGCCTATTTGGCGCGGCCGCGAGGCACAAAACACCTAACTTAACGACGTATTATTCCATAGTGTTATTGTAATTCGTGTGTACGATAATTGTACCCAATCAATATTTTTCTTACTTACATTTTTTGACTGACTAACTGTCTAACAAGTGTAGTCATGTAGTCAGTTTATAATTATAGGCTACATTTTATGGTTTAAAAAATAATACATCAACTTTTTACACAGTGGCAAGAAACTAAAAATCCTCTTTTCCATTCTGAGTTTAAAATGTTACGCAAAAAAATCACAGTGATATAATATATTAATAATAATATAATTAATCAAACAATTATCGGTTTACAAGTATCAACTAAAAGTAGTCCCAAGTGCCTTTTAATCAATTAACAATTAACTTCTGCGAAATTATAATACCTACTTGAAATAATTGTTCTGTAAATAGATAGATTCTTTGGAGTGGTTCATTCATAGGTTTACTTTGAATTTTATTCATCAATATAGTGTTGACAGGTGTTTTGTCGCCTTAATGATAGGTAGGTACTATGGCTATGGGTCCTGGGTTCGAATCCCGGTAGGGACAAATGTTTGTGTGATGAACGTGAACATTTGTATCCGAGTCATTGCTGTATCTATCTATAATATGTATGTATTTACAAAAAAAAAGTATATATGTAGTATATCAACCAGCTAGTATCCGTAACACAAGCCTCATTGCTTAGCACGGAACTAGATGGCGCTGTGTGCCATAATGTCCAGGAATATTTAATTATTATTTATTATTAGGTGCATTTAAAATTAAATTTTGCCATGAATATCTGTGATATTCGCAAAAAAAATGAACCGCTTTATAAATCCCCCTTAAACCAGAAAATATATAAGTATTATGGTTACTTGTATGTATTTCCATAAAAATATCTACGTAGTGTATCAACCATTTAGTATCCTTTACTCAAGGCTCGTTGCTAAGCTTGGAACTAGATGGCGCTTTGTCACAGTGTCCAGATATTTATATGTAGGTAATATTCGCATATTAACAGGATCATTAAAACGACACCGCAAAACCTCCATTTATTAAGCCAATCATTTAATTAACATACATAATTAAACGTGTTTAATAAACGTCTTATGAATTTATGATTAATCGAATTGATAACAGCTGATTGTAGCGACAGCAACGTAATGGTTCATTATAATATAAAAAACGTCATTACACAAGTTTGTAATGCAAGTTGAAATGGCGCTTAGGTAAGGTCTAATTTTCCTTGTACGCCAATAGCATTAATGAAGGTATTTAAAATGACACAATATTAGAGGTTTTCTCAAATAAGTTTATACTGTTAAATTGGTTTCCACCGTCACTGACTATTGCAGCAATCCAGAAACGTTTTAATCTGATAAATATATATAAAAGTGACTCATTTGCCTGATAGTACTTAGGTCTGATTCCGATTTAATCTCTAAAACCCCAATTGTTACGTCCCTAGAAATCTAGAGATCTTAAGCGTGATTTCTGGGTGGGTTGCTTCAATTCTCAAACCGGGCATAATGTAGGTAATTGGGATTTTTCATAAAAACCAACAGGTTTGAGTCTGGAATTGTGCCTGGAAATAGCAATAGGCTTGCCTATTACAAAGGATCCAAAACATACCGTTGGGAGTACATCAGCAACACCTCTGACTAACCTTTCAAAGACACAGTCGTGATGGTATGATATTTTGCATTAAAACCAGTCCTCGAATCAGTGAAAGTTATGATCCTATATCTAGCCCAACACCTAGATATACAAACAGACTCACTCACACACAAACAGACAAATAATGTTAACTAATGTTACTTAATTTGATGCAACTTGTGATTATTAATATGAAATACGGATGTATGTAAGAGTTGCAAGTCAACCGGTCGGTGAGTTCGGGCAATTAAAGTCGCGGCGTACAACCGTCGGTGTAATCCGGCTTCCCCGATTACACCGACGACTGTACTCAGTGTTAAACTCACTGTGTCACAGACTGTACTCAGGGTTATGATAATTGGTAGATAGAAATGAGAAATTGGTTGTTTTCAACTGCAATATGATAGGCATAATTGAAGAAAATACCTATTAACAGTCAGTTCCTTTTCTTTTCAAACCTTCAGCGAAAAAGTTTATGCCCAAGTTGGACGTGTAACACTGTGTCAAACTATAGCATTCAGAAATAATCTTTTAGTATTTCGACGACGGTTCTTTTAGTTTTTGTTAAATTAGAAGTTGGATTTTCAATGTTGACTCCCAAAATCCACTTTTTGTAGGTATATGTTCTTTAAAACCTTAAAACGATATCTGTCATGATGTACCGTTAGTGACTTCACTATACTTTTAAGTATATAAAAATACGTATTTCTGTATTGTTATAAGTTACGTCTAAATAAATTATACACATAAAATTGTGCCTTGTTACCTCCCGGTGTAATTATTTGCTGATAATAAAAAGAAAACTTTGACATGATAATCTAAAATATTGAATACTTTACTAAGTACATAGATTATAACAAGTATATTAAATACTTGACACTTCATGCATCCACAAGTTATTTACTCAATAATTGCTTTTCCAATTATAATTGGAATAATTTGAAGTCCACAGTTTTATATGTCGTAGGTACTTAGAGTTTAATCTGTCAGGGTCGTTTTGTGTCAATCAATTAAATTAATAAATATTAATGTTGCATAATAAATTATGTTTACTAAGAAACCACGCGAATACGTTATTCAACCCGTGAATGCAAGCCCACCTAGAAAGGCCCGCGATGCTTTTATCGCGCCTATCCCGCGAGATTTATGCGCGTCATAAACTTGACGCATATCGGCCGATAGTCCGCCCGTCACCGCTCGAATCGCCCCAGGAGCGTGACTAACACATCGCTTCACGCACAATATTGATGCAGTTGCACCACACCACACACCTAGATTTCGCAGAACAGATGATTATATAAAAAAACCGACTGATCAACTCATTTTACTGGCCAATTCAATTTGCCGTAAAGACTAGATCAAACCGGTTGACCCCTCTTAGTGAACGGTTAACGCTTGAAGGCAATAGTGAGTATCAATGTGAAGTCAGCGTGCGCATCTAATGTCCTTACACAAAGCTGCACTTACGTAGCGGGCAAACGATCCCATAATTATGGGTGTGGAGTACGCAGGCGCGAAGGGCGATATTTGTTTGCAATTAGTGCCCGCACGGGAAGGCGATGTCCGGACGTCGTCGGTAATTTATGGTTGCGCGAAAGTACCGAGTTGAAAATGAGGCCGGGAGCGCCCGCAGCTGCCGCGAATGCCGACTGACATTTCCGCGCGCATTCTAGGGTTAAATTGCACCGGTGGAGTACACACAGTTCATCACAACCGATGAGCTGTTGAACTGGTGAACTGATGAGCTGATGATGATTACAATTGTGATAATATATTTCAAGTTAATCCAAAATAACTTACATTCTTATTTTTATTCAACCTGATGCCCCACCTAACTTAATCTGGTTATATAAAGTATGATATACCTATCTACTAATATTATTTGAAACAAAACAGGATAAAATTGCAAAACATTTCTATTTTACAAACAAACACAGTAGTGACATCAGTAATACCCAAATTATGCGTACCAGAAATAACTAAAATGGTATTCTAAAAAAATTATTTATGGTCAGGGGGACATTAATAACATGTTATTACACGTTAAATTACAATAATTATTCAACTAACTATTATGTGGTAAATACTTATTAGGTAGGTATACTAAACCATAGAATACATTTATTGACAATTTAATTAATTTAAAATGTGGTTTTGTTGCTAAATTTAAAACGAATACCAGCGGTCATTCTGAGTTTATAAACCAACATTTTTGAAGTTTTTAAATAAAAACCTATAATGACTTTTAAGGGAATTGACGTAATAATCAAAATTAAAAAAAACGCAATAACCGACTGTAACACAAACGACTCAACGAAGTCAGCACTTAGTTTTAACACTTGAAATAACTTAAAAACCACATTTTCCAACGCTCGTAAAATATAACCACATTATTTTTCTGTAATGCTGCATCATTTTGAAGGATCTAAAATCTATTATCACAATATAACAGTTGACTTTATCCAGAAATAAGCTCTTGTGTTATTTTTAAATCATTTAAAATATAATTATTATGCTATATCACAATAAAAAAAAATACAAATGTGACAAGTACTAATTTTGAGCTGGTCCCTATTAGCTATAGCCCCCCTGCATAAAAGAGTTCAGGTTTCTTAAAATAGAAAATTACTAAACTGACAGCAAACGGAATGCCCATGCTGCCAGAATAGTCACTCTCCCAACGAGCTCTGGTAACCTTACTGACTCGCAGAAATACAACTATTGTTGATTCACTGTGGTCTTCTGTAAGGCAGAGGTACTTCCCCAGTTGGGCAGCTCAATTTGAGCGAGGAATCTTGCTATACTGTACCTCTCAAGAAGCCTTCTTCGTGACTTCTTTTTTGGGGGGGCAAGCTAATTATCGAAAGTAGTATGTTTTTTTTTTTTAATAATGCATAAATTATCACAGTGGGACCAGCAATGCTATAAACAGTAATATTTCTTGTCACTTAAAACAATTAGCAAACAGTTGTGGACGTCCGTGGGAGTGTACATTAATGGCTGTTTAAAATTGTAAATATGTGCGTACCTTTGTCCGGCCGCGTGTGGAGCAAATAAAAATAATAATAGCCGTAATTGTCGATTAGCACGAACACTGGACGTGTGATCGAATTACTGTGAAATTATTTTTATACGTGGCACAACACTATCGCGCACCGCATAATAAACGATTTAATAATGTTATTAATAACGATTATGAGAGTAGCGTTAAATAGTGACACAATAATAATATGAGCATTTAGAGGGTTAATTGGCCATTTATAGAAGATTATCTTAGACAATACGTTTTTTTTTATTTATGTCAATGTCATCCATTAACATCGCATTATATGGATGTTATTTATTAAAAATGAAGTGTTAAAACAAAAATAAAGAATAGACCGTTTTATATTTGCATACATGAAACGGACGCATAGGTCAAAATTTGCATACAACAAATGTAATTCTATACGATCGTACTGTTGTATTTTTAAAATTGTAACCCTTTTTCCTGTCTCAGTTTTAATTTACAAAAAATCTTGATGCAACCATGTCTATGATTATTTGAAACACAAGTGAATACAACTATCGATCAATGTTTTTACCAACCTACTGAAGATAAAATCAACCCTGCGCGCGCCGCGCACCGCAATTAGAACTCATTGAATTATTTTTTAATTTAGTGCGACAACGCACGCACTTTAGAATTTAATTTCCTTCGGAGTGAGTAGTATCAATTTTTTACAAATTACTTTATGTGTACATCTACGCCTATTGCATTTCTATTTGCGTTCATTAAAAAAATATTTGTATTCACAATATAACCGTCTCTAACTTTACATAGCCAATAATAATCTGTAATATGAAGTTAATACACTTCGATATCAGTTCATGATCGATTCATTTTATTAATCAATATAATTGCAATGTACCGGAACGCATTCTCTAGTTAAAATAATTGGCAAACTAGTTAAATTTGCTCAGATATCAGTAGTTATTTGCCTTTGTAACATTAAAGTTAATTATATTAAAATTGCCCATTTACTATTCGTTCCTATTTGAACATATCTAAATATATTAACATTTTAATAAAATTAATTTAGATACCGCTATCATTTAATTAATTACAGGCTATGTACATTTACTTTTATGAAAGTCGGTAAATAAAAGTATATACCTTGAATCGGTAGCTCGTTTGTACTTAGTAATTATTGTTCGATACGATCTTATCGCCAAAATATCGTGATTGAAGTCTATTTAGATTTAAAAACCGATAAATACTGTGTAGTTGCATAAGGCAACATTGATAAATAACGTGTTTGTTCTATTTCCAATGTAGAAATACTTTGGTATAACAAACATATGCATTGTGCATGCATTTATCTATTTAAACCTAGATTATATCATTTAATTAAATTGAATAATACGTGAAATATTTAGCTATGTATATATTAATTTACCTATTATTTTTTTTTTAATATATTAATAATCAAAGCATCGCACGGGTTAAACATTATTCTGATTGAAAAAAGGCAAAAGCTATTCCTGTAAAAATAATTCATTTAATCAAACCTCTACAGGAAAACGAATAAAAAGGCAAGTAAAGAATAAAAAAGATACAGATAAAAAAATGAAACTTTTTAAAAACTACAAGATAACATCGGCTGTTATCTTGAAGGGTAATGGCGCCAACAAGTACCCGGTATCTCTTCGGTATTATTAATAATAAGATAAAACAATAAGTAGTTCCGAAAGGTGTGTTTGAAGGTAACGCCTCCATCTGGTGTTAAAAACACCAGCCTATTATCATAACTGGCGTCTTTTAACACTTACGAGGGCCTTCTTGGACCTTATCTATAATTTACATACTAGATATCGCCTTAACAAGACGATTACATGAAAGATCTCGTTTTTAGAAAGAAATATTGCTGAAAAAAAAATGGCAAATTGCTTGAACAAGGTGTTAAAAGGGCTTGATGTACTTTTGTCCGCGAGAGACCGTTTAATTCCATTTTGTCCTTGTTCTCACAAGCACATAAGTATGGGACATTCTTTTTCGTTTAATTTTCAATTCTGTCAGAAAAAGTTCTAAGGTTTATATTTTCATTTTTGTCTAACAATATAAATCTCAAAAATATAGAGCCAATGAAACGTTATTAATATATATTTTTGTTTAAATAATGTAATGTACGTTGTCAACTTGACCTCGCAAGTTAAAGGTTAACGTCGCCGCCATTTTGAAGCATGCGTATGCGCATTATCTCTTCCTCAATCTATAATTGCTTCGAGAAAGTCTCACTTTTCCCGCGTTTTTGCACACCCCGCCACGCAATTCGATACAAATTACTGATGTTGATTATTATATAATTTCTTATATAAAGATGTAACTCAATATTCTATACGTGATCATTAAATGCGTTCATTTATATTATATTACTAAGTATTTAACAATGTTTAATTTGTATGATTAATGGGCGAATACTTAATTGTATGTAAGCACTCTTTAAACATGGTGCTGCCTCGAAATATTATATTTACTTTTAAATTTATACATACATACATACATACACTCACGCCTTTTTACCATGGGGGTAAATTTATTGTAGTAATAATATACCTACACTGGTTTCAGAAGATCACAACTCGTGATATGATTGAGTATGAAAAAAATGAGAACGAGAGAGAGTGAAACAGAAATTAAATGTTAATAAAATTATCGCGCCACACCCGACTAAAAAGACAAGTAGAATTTCAACATATTTTTTTGGGTCCTGACATCTTTTTGTACCCTTATCAAACTTTTTATTATATGATTTTAATGTATATACACAGTTTTTTTAACAATTTTGGTATGTATTATTCTAGAATTGAAGAACTTTATTTCTGAAGAGAATATAATATAATAATAAGAATTATTATATAATTATTATGAAAAATAACTAAAAAGTATAAAATATAATGCCTCCAGCGGCATGGCATTCAAAACTTAAATATATATTTTACATTAAAAAATCAGTCCTTTCAATTAAATAAACTTAAAATATTTCGCAAAATCACGAGAAGTTAACGAGCAATAAAATAAAACAAAATATTTCGCTAATTTTGCTATTCATCCTAATAGATATATTATGTATAGTTATTCTGATTGATATTAATAACGCATTTCAATAACAAAATTAAATTTATCGAAAAAACGCTTAAGTATTATAATCTGCTTGCAAAAACATAGAAGAAAAAAATAGCGACGCGATATAGCAAAAAACGTACAAAAAGATCACGTTATTTGATTAGACCTAATTACATTTCTGGTCGTAATTAACTTGCACGTATCGTTCCCTTTGTTTTATTACAAACAGATACCAAATTAACTTTATGCCTCTCGAACTGAGAAACAATCAAAACTGGACTTTATTGTTACTGGTCTAAGAGTACAATGTGTGTATATGTAGGAAATTTTATTGGTTAAAAGTAGATGTCTTAGGTTGTGATAAGCCTGCATATTATTAAGGCATAATTTACGATGGAAATTAAAGCGATTTGCTAATTTTATATTAGCAGTGTTATAAGTCGTTGATAGTCCGTTTAGTCGGTCTGTTTTGTTTGTACGCTATTAGTGTGGTAGTTAGGATTAATTTCTAGAACATAATTACATAATTATATACAGAGACTAGTGATTCATAATTTGAGTTTGCCTGATTTAGAATGATCGAGAATACATACAAACAAGAAGTTAAAGAAGAAAAGTAAATACATATATTAAACCAATGATATAAAAAAATAATATGTCATTGTATTAAACAGTTAGTGCATCTTATCCATGGCCACGGGCAGACTGAGGTGTAGGGTTTCTCGATTTTCTGATGATTAATCATTAGTAGGGTATCTGTTAGCAACTACGCAATTTTTTTGTTAATGATTGTCATTCCCATTTATCAAAAAAAAATAGTCATTTCTGTCTCCTTTATTAAAAGGGTGTTTCTTATATAAATTAATAGTAATGCATCATAACTTAGTAGGCAGAATTAATTTGAGTTTGAGTAAAATTTGAGTAAAGTTTCGTCCAGAAATCCTATTTTATTTGGATTTTGACACAAACAACCGAACGGATTTCAATATAATTTGGCATTCACGTGGTGACATGGTTTGCTACCAAGATTAATACTTTTTATCAGCATACCACGCTGGCGAAACCCCAAGCGGAAGCTGGTATCAAGAATATAAAACACGTGTCTTGGTTATTTAATTAAAAAATAACCTCCACCACTATATTAGTCATAACCAGCAATTTACCACATGCGCACTATTTCATATAATTAAATTATATCAAATAAAGGAAAAATTAGCACAAAACCGTGCAATCACTAGGAATAACTGTAATTATGTAAAAACCCAAAGGAAAACGGTGTTCGCAGGCCGATGTCACGACCCGCACGCTTGCAATTAAATAATTATAAATAATCGCTGCCCACGCGCATCTTACGAACACCCCAACGATTTGATCTCGACAACTCGACGTGAAATCGCTCTGATACAATTATCTCGATTTAAATTTGCCACGAATTGTTTGTTTCCACTGGAGGATAGCGACCGGGCGAAGGTTATGACAACCTTGATTATTTACACCGTGAACGACGCGATTGATACAGTAGTAGTGGCCACGGGATCGATTCCAACACTGGGCAAATATTGGTATAACTTTCATACATATAGTTGTTCTTCATTTGTGTACGTGAGAATTGATTCTTGAAATAACACATACGGCACAGGAGAAGTCTGGTGTGTGGACTTTGAGTCATGTTGTATGTTTAAAATAGTAAAAAAAGTTGTATCCAGTGTAAGATTGATTTTCAAAAGCATATAGACCACGGATTTGAAGGGATAGGTAAAGTAACTACATTGTATGTCTTTACATACATATCCTCACAATGATTAAGGAGAAACTACAGAACACAAAATGCTCTACTGGCAAACTACTTTTGTTTTGCCCACATTCATACATCTGGTCATACATGTGCCTAGTCGTCAGTGCAACGCCCCTAAACTTCTTCACTTGACGAAATATTCATACTGGTGACTAAAAGACTGGTAGTGACAAATGTTTGTGTGATGAGCATCAACATTTGTTTCCGAGTCATGGATGTATCTATGTATAATATATATGAATTTACAAAAAAAAATGTATCTATGCATTGTATCAACTATCTAGTATCAGTAACACAAGCATCGATGCTTAGCTCGGAACTAAATGACGCTGTGTCATTATGTCCGGGTATATTTATTTATTTAATTGATATTAGCCTCATAATTCTATTCATAATGCTGTCTTATTTCTGTCAGAATACAGAAACAGTAGGCTCCTAAAACCTAGAGTAAGCTAGAGTAAGGGCTAAAAATCAGACTACTTCATAGGTATAGTTGTTTCAATCGGGAGCTAACAAGCGTGAGCGTCCTTGATTAAACTCCCAAGTCGACCAAAACAAGAATAAAATTGACGTTTTCTTTGAAATTGTCAGTAGCAGCTCAGAGTTTGTGGATGTATGTAGGTAAATCATTAAAGTTCTGCCTAATCCTTCAGGGTTTCGAGCGTGATGGTATTACTTGTATACCTGAAGACCATACACCTGTATTTACTGGAAACCAGCCTCAACGTAGCTGCAAAGCTACATTCATCAACAACCAACGTTGTACGTACATATGCCATCAGTTATTAAATACTGGTATGAAATACACAGAACTGACAAACAAGATTGTTCGATAGTACTCGATTGGAATACTGGGAATATGATCAAACATTAATTGTGGCGCTATTAACCACAAATTGGCCCACATTACGTCATGTGCATTATCGACTTAATTGCATAGTATTTGAAATCCTAATAGAGTGTAGCTATTTTTGGAACGGGGACAAACATTGACAGTAATTGTAGCTTTTTTTTATAATTCTTTTACAAAGAACTGCCTCGTTGGTCCTAAACGTTAAATCGACTGCTGAACGGTGGGTCCTGCATTCGATTCCCAGTTCGAGTAGTGTTATTGGGGTTTTTAATGAAATTTCCAGTAGCAGCTCGGATCTAATTCGTGAACTCCTTCAAAAAGGTCAGGATTGACTCGTAACCGGCGCGCATGCTTGACAAGATATATGAATGTGAACGAAGCAAAAGTGAAATGCAGAGATCGTAGCGCGTGTGTGTAGTCTCTGCCTATCCCCATGGGAAAAAGGCGTGAGTGTATGTTTTCTCCAAACTTAACATTTAACGAGTTTCCTGTTCCCTAAATGAATTGGTCAGTGACGTGTTTTAGCAGAAAATATAATGACTATGTTTCCTCAAGCTGATTGTGCTGATGTCGGTGGCAAGATAAATATTGTATGAGTAAGATGCGGAAAATCGGCGGAAATTAACGATAATACTCGAGTGTTACGATCGTGATTATTGATCGGGCTAATAGAATTTGTCGATCAGTTTGATCTAATTAATGACATACCATACCATGTATAGACCAATTTGCCCCATAGATTTGTCCTGTGCAATTTGATTTGACTGGCACAGAGGCTGAGCGATCGGCTGTCGCGTCATGGGTTTAAGCTTCGATTCCCGCACAGAGCAAATATTGCTACAAATACAATCTACAAGTTTTTCTTCCGAGTTTGGGCGTATGTGTAGGTCCCTATGTGAAAATATGTCTTTGTAAACGCACAACACAGCAAATAACCCTAGTGAGGACAAAAGATTTAACTATGTTGAAGAGGCTTCGATGCCTAAGGCAAGCAATTTGACATAAAGCTTATTCCAAGAAATTCTCAGTAGGTCGAAGTGTAAATTTGTGTCCGCTGACTGATAATAGGGTTGCCTCATTACGTGGGACCTACACAACTGTGCTTAACCTTTCTGGAATAAAATAAAGTTCACAAAGAGATTGATATTGTTAAAAGCAGTAGGTAAGTCAAATAATTATACAACAAATCTCTGGTATCTAAATGAATAATTTCTTGAAGATATTAAAACATTCAGTATGAGCGACGTTAATTACTTATTAGATTATATGGAACTTGAACATACGGTTCTATTATATTCTAGCTGCTAGTAAGCATATAGAACTGTCAATACAATAAAGCAATAGGCTTTCAATAATCTGACTAATACAGCCGCCTTCTTTGATTATTATATGGATCTGTAATCGGATTAAACCTCTCTCATTGTTAATGCTTTGCCATTTTAAACTTTATTTGTTATTCTGCCCAAGTATTTGAATATGAATGAACCATTGAATCCACTTATCCCCTTAATAAATACAAGCATGCGGATACTAGAATTAAAATGTATTTTATCGTGTTAAGTATCAATTACTCTCTAAACATTGTATATTATATAAACTTTCTATAGTGTTACACCTTAATGATAATATTGCGAATGCTCATGCAAGTTCTTCCCATAATTATTCCCATTATAGCATCATCAAATTCTATTTAGTCGTTTTTGCGGTACTTATGAATTAATGAACTTCACTTACTGATAACACTTTCTCTGTTATATAAATTATATGAAAACTCATTTAAATGTTAATCACAATTTCCCACAATATGAGAAAATTTAATTTTCCTGATTATTTGTTTTTCCTTGACGCTTTAATGTCATGTAACGCATTTACGGCCTTTTGTTTTAGAGAAACTTATACACGTTAATATGTATACACTTTAAACGTGCCAAATCTTGCACTCCACCATACTTACAATAGACTCAAAAAGAGGTAAGCAAGTAAGGAGTTTTGCCTTCATTTGTTTATAATAATAAATACATCTACCTATGGCATAAATATAAATATGTAAATTCATAAGCTGTAAAAAACTGTTTTAGTTCATAAATAGATTCATGAATGATCGCTAAATATAAAATTCAACTATCTATCTCAAGAATTTCTTTTCTACTTGATGTTTGTAGTTTACCAGATTTTCCTGTTGATAGTACAAATTGAAACCTGAATACATACAAAATTGTAAAAACGCCTTATCATTTTCAATCACGTCATTTCAATTTTCTATTATTTGCGAGGGATACAGAGTACACGGTCGCGCTGGTAATTCACCGACATCGTTGATAATAATATCAAAATGTGTTATCACCGATAAGGTCCGCAGTTGTCATCTAATCTTTGAAATCTTATCCATCGGAACTTTTGTTGTTAGATCAGATTTTATTTGTAAACTTAATTAGATCGAATACTGCATTACCCAGATATAAAATTATATCGTAAATTCAATAATCTAGATCGTTTTAAAACTGTATCGTAATTAAACTTGATTCTTTAGATACAGTTTACAACATTAGATCACTAATATTTTATCAACCTAAGTTTCTTGTGTTGTTTGAAACAAAAACTATTGTTAATAGATTATCGACAATAAATCTAAATTGGACAAGTATTGTTGCTTGTTACCAAGTTATGTTTTAAAATGTTATATGCTATCTAATGTTGGTAAATAATCTGTTTACTCATTGAATGTAATGGGGTTTTAATTTTATAATTGAATAGAATTACAATCGTGACTTTTGTTCATGTATTTAATAAGAAGCATAACTTAAATACCTGTGTAATGATGAATTGAATTACCTATCTGCAGTGTGACGTCAATTGCAATAAATCTACAATCATATAACTATAGTTATTTAGATATGTAAAAGGATAGACTGACGAGTACAGAATTTACACTCACCGTTTGCTGAAACGTGTATAATTTTTTTTAGGTTAGTGTTTGACAATCTCTCAAGATGGTAAGAGACGATGTGGTCTAATTTGTAGCACGCTAACCTAAAACATAACTACATAACCTAATATTCTTTGTAATAGGAGATAAACCTATCCAGTCTTCGAACACAAGTCCATACGGCGAACTTAATTTTAAAAAATCCGCATAATTAAAGTACTATTTTCTACTGATATAAAAAGTTCTTAAATGTTAGAGATTTCAAATATTAAATATCAAAAAGTTCTTCAATATTTAGGATTGTTTACTTGCCGAAAAGAAAATTGTCAGGCTTTTAGCTAATGACTAAACAATCTGTAATGTGTGAGTGAGAAACATTAAAGTCGAAAACCCAGGCAACTATATTTTTTCTACTTTCTTTTTGATTTCCGAATCTAAACGGACAGCAATAAAGTTCGTAAACGCAGTTTGTATAGCAAAAAAGTTCTTAAAAGATAAAGAACTTATAAATTAATAGTTGGCTACATACGTAATCCAATTCACTATGATAAAATCTGTGAGGAAATTGCATTATTTATCATTTCTTATCGCCGCCAACATTGTTTAATAGAACAAGCTCATTCATACACCAACCATCAACTATGACTGTTCTACGTAAATAGGGAAGGAAAGAAAAGTGAAAGAAGGAAAGTGGAAAGAATAATTCAATTGGAGTTTGTGTATGAAAGTGAGTGATAATTATTGCGGTGTGGTTTTTTAATAGTGATTACTAGTTTAAAGTGTAAAGTTGGGAAAAAAGTGTTAATTTTGTTTAGGTAAGTTAAATATGAATACATGTAGCCTAGTGACTATAGATTGGTGACTAGCCCATCAGGTTCTCGACGTCTGTCCTGTATTTTCTCCTCTCCTTTGAGAGAGATTAGGCTATATTTCACCGCGAGAAAAACTTAGGCATGCAGGTGTCCTTCACCGTTTAAGCCCAATCGTTTGCAACAACTTCAAAAAATTAGGGGATTTCACAGTTCTGGTCATACAATTAGGCTATCACAGTTGATAAGCTAATATCAATATATCCCAATAAAATCTATTGAAATCAGTTTCTCATATTACTGTTTCAAAAAAATCTAAATTACTGTCTAATATTCGTGCATGTATCCGTTTGTCTCACTATTAATTACCTTATTTCGTCATTATTGTTTAAGGTCGTAAATTTATGATTAAACGTCATTAATCCTTAATTATCCACACAAGAGCAAGCAAAATCTTTACAAACAATTATTGAGCGTGTTGTCCTACCTGAGCTTATAATAACCGATCAATTAAAGACATAACACCATAATCAGACACCAATTAACTTAATGACATTAACTGAATTAAATGACAGAATTGATTACTAGAAACTGAGGTTGGAATTATAGATAATTGTTTTGAACCACGGCACAAACTGGCACTCATTTTGTGTTGATCATATTATAGCAATAGAACGTTTTTGCTCGTGATGAAATAGCCACGGTCGTTGATCAAAGGGCGAGGTTAAGTTGTGTCTCACGGGGTCAGCTGATAGATGGGTGGCATCATAGTAAAAAAATATATACTATAGCACTTAAAGTGCTCTTATAAGGCACTAAGCGGTAGCTTAGTAGACTTAAGTGCAAACGTTTTTTATTGTTTTAAATTATAAAACATGAATTTTCTAACTACAAAGCTTATATTTCTATACCACTTACCTACAGATTAAAGAATAAATTTAGCTAGAAACATAATTTATAATTCATAGCTGCATTTGTACTGGATGTGACACGCGACGCGTTATAGTCAGCCATCGCTGATATGCGAACAAATTGATTCTAACGTTACCTGTAGTACAAACGACCAAAGAGTTTAACATGCACGTAAATATCGAACATATTGTTAGGTCTGAGATGCGATGCTGTCATAAGTGAATTTTTGTTACAGAATTATTTTATTAATGTTTTCTATCTTCTGTTATAGAGACCTGTTTATATATTGTTTAAGGGTAGTTTTATATAGTATAGTATATGTCAGCATATTTCCCTCCACTGCTAAACGTAGATCTCCCTCAAAGAGTGACAACCATCCCAGTCTTAAGCCGTTCGCACCCATCCGGTGCCAGTTACCTTCATCCAATCGTCTATCCACCGACGGAAATCTAATTAACTACAAACTACCTCATAGATCCTCTACTAGACTGAGATATGGATAGAGTCTAGACCTACTAGGACTGGTCACTGTTGGTGTACATCAGTACTTCTCTGCCTTACCCTTTGGGAATATAAGCTTTGTGAAATAAATGTATGTAAAATTATCAAAAACCACACTTTCTTATATTTTCTTTACCATCGACATCACATACTCGCCGAAAGCCTCCCCTATAGATTAACAAGGGTCACTTACAACAGTACAAAACAATTCCTCAATGATACCCTAAGGGTAGAAACCGCTTCAACGATAATAATTATTCTTCTTTAATGTATTTGTAAAACAAAGTCTGACAGCTTTGAAATTCGCTCGCCTGTCAATATTTTTTTCACAACTTGACAACTTAAGTTGAAACTGTTTATTCTGTTTAGTAGGCAACGTCTTTATAGAAAAGCAATTATATGGCCATTAAAATAGTAGCTATCCGTGGTCATATAATTGCTATTCTTTAAAGAGGTTACTGGCAATGTAACTGTATACAAATAAACACAACATAAACTGTGTATCTAGTTAGTCATAAAGTGGTTATAGGTAATATCTAGCAACGCTTTATGTGAAGTCTAATTAGTCGTATAAAGGTTTTGTAAAGTAACCTCTGTAAATATTCTTTTGTAGACTACCACACCTGTATTATTTAAAAGAAGTGTATTGTGTACCCACTGGTAGAATACGTGTATAATATTTTTATTAACCATATAAGGAACGAATTATTAACAGATAACAAATTTAAACAAATTGATGCTATTTAAAAAATTCCAACAGGAAAACAAAACAATGTCGCTGTCGGATAGTAATGAAACAAGTTTGTTTCTAACGTATTCTCGGTATTATCATCATCATCGACCCAACTATTGTCCCACTACAGGGTATGGGTCTCCTCTTATTTGAGAAGGATTAGGCTATAGTCCACCTCGCTAGCTTAATGCGGATTGGCAAACTTTCTCTGTATATCCTAAGCAAAAAATCCTGTTCTTTCCAGACTACTTCACGCAAAACCAAGAGTACCAAAAGTACGCGTCAGCCATGGGGGTCTCCGAACCTCCGAAAGACGATTCACCCCGGACAACCCCTGACCTGTCGCGGGCAGACCAGTCCCCTTCCGAGCGACCCCCACCGGGGTCTGCGGACAGCGACGATGCGGATGACTTCGCGCCGAAGAGGAAGCAGAGGCGGTATAGGACCACCTTCACTAGTTTTCAACTTGAAGAGTTGGAGAAAGCCTTCTCCAGGACGCACTACCCTGATGTTTTTACGAGGTGAGCTATTTGCGGCTAGTATGCCTTAAACCCTGATTCCTTGGTCTATAGGAACATGTTCCTCATACCTCTAGACGAGATTATTGACAACACTTGATCACCTGATTCAAGCAGGAGTATTAAAGATTGCCTTCTGTGATTATGGTAATACGGGTATGAATTCCGAGAGGGGCAAATGGTTGTGTGATGAGCTTAGACATTTGAACCTGAGTCATGAATGTTACCGGCGAAATGTTCGTGTACATATTAGTACACCTCTGCCTAGCCCTTCGGGGACAACAGGCGTGATGGTATGTATGTTTCATGTATGTTTCTATGTATAATATGTATGTATTTACAAAATGTAGTAATCTCGGTCGCTATGTATTTGTGTATATTTTTATAATTTTATGTAGGCACATAAATTAGTAAATTACTGTTTTCTTGTTTCAGGGAGGAGCTTGCTATGAAAATAGGTCTAACTGAAGCACGAATACAGGTAAACTTTAACTTACTACCTAATGTATCATTAAAAGCTGTGATCTATAAATCAATGAAGCAATCAAATAATAAAACAATAGAATATTAATAAAAGTTCATAAATAAAATAAATGTTAAATTTAAAGGAGAATATCATTGGATCTGGCACAAAAACAAATAAGTAATTTTATTTTAATTCACCTAATATTTCTTTATTTAAAGTTCAGTACATTATTTGTACATTAATCGAATTTAATGCCGAAGGTACTATCAACTAAACCTTAAGGTGGAGCAAGGACAAAATGGTCAGTGCACTAAATTTATACTGATAGTATATAAATAAACATTGAACACAGATCATATAACATTTATTTTTTTACACTTACGCGAAAATTCATAATCATGCTTTAAAGGATCCGAAACGACGGGAAAAATAATATCGCGATAAAACCCGTTCATAATTGTTTTATTTCAACACATTAAATTGGCTAGAATAATAATTATTTGTACTGCTATTGCACTGGTTCAAGTAACTTCATTTGTATGCTACAAAAACAAAACAGTTAATACCAAGTAACTCTTGAAATAAATACATGCGCTTAAAGTTTACTTGTTAATGCCATAAAATTATCTTAACAATTAATAATGTTGCGGTATAATTATTTAACAGGTAATAACGCTCAGCTTATATCTCATTAGTACGTATAAATGCGGTGTAGGACATGTTCTACTTAATGAAATTACCTATTCCGTTTGTTAATTATCTGTGGTGATGTTAGGGGAGGCGAATGTATAGTGAGGAAAATGACAGAGTATTCGTCATGGAATGTAATAGTCATATATGAATACTAGCTGACCCGAGCAACTTCCTCTGTGTCACATAAGAGAGGGAGGGGCATTCATCGTTTTAGAAACTTTTTTTATGCTCCGCTCCTATTGCTCCGCTCTTTTTTGTCATAGCGTGATCTTATGCAGCCTATATCCTCCTCGATAACTGGGCTATCTAACTCTATCAGATATTTCCTTTTTTTATTTATTTTTATATAACCAGTCATCCAAGAGATTAGCGCCAGCACTGCTGGACATGGGTCTTATTTCATTTGAGAGGGATTAGGATTAGGCTATAGTCCACCACGCTAGCCTACTGCTGGTTGGCAGACTTTACACGCCATCGAGAAAATCTCACAAGCATGCAGGTTTGCCTCACGCTGTTTCCTTCACCATAAATACCCACATAACTTCTGAAAAATCAGTGGTGCAGCGTGCGTTGGGTTTGGACTCGAGACGTTTGACATGTCAGTCCACTGGTTTCGCCACTAGGCTATCAAGCCTGCAATTACTGTTTTATAAACAGTAATTGATATAAAATGACACAGTATATATATTTTTTAAGGAATACCGTCTGTGGTGCATCGCTGTTATAGCTTCGGGTTTCATTAGACTACCAAAGCTCATTACAAAATATCTGTCATTCACATATAATTAAATCTACTAATAGTGATAATTGGATAAAACGGTATTTTAGTAACAATTATCACAACTATATTAGTTCTGTGAATAGTCCAAACTACTGAATGTCAATAAAACTTAATATTAATATTATTATTAGTATCAGGATAAGTTTAGCGGTCTGACCAGTGGACTGTGATACCTTTCCGATTTTAAATCGATTGATTCTCATTTATTTCATCTGTATAACTGCTTAATTAAGGTTGTATATTTGTCGCAAGAGCATAGATAACAAGCCATCGTAAAATATTTAATGATATTTAAAAAAACGTAACGTTGCAACTTGCACCACACTAGGAGTTTCTCCTGTATCGTAGGTGCGTTTAAAAGCACAAATTTTGACATACACTAACGCCCAGACCCGGAACAACTACCTGTAGATCGTACAAATACTTGATCCGTGCGGGGATCGAACCCAAAACCTGCGACACACAAACCAAGCGCTCAGGACCAGTGCCAGTCTAGTCGACATTTCAATAAAGTGGTATAGTTGCGACGTGAATACAAATAACAAGTCAAAATTTCAATTCTCAATGCCATAAAATTGCACAAGTATCAATAAGATCGCGTTGATCTGTACGATTTCTTAGAAACAGGCTCAGAGAGCACTAATTCCTGTGAGTCCAAGGACCTGTCACACACCCCTCAATCAGTCCAGACCGAATCGAATGAGACACAGCAACGACTGCAGTGATAACTATAATAAACTACTTCGGACATGGAGTTGGGAAACGCACTGTGCTCGTTGGAGGAGGCAGTTTACTAATGCAGTTTGAATTTAACTGTCAGTTATGAAGTCATAAATAAAGTTTTTATTTATATCTATTGTATTTTTTTATACTACACGGGAGGCAATGAAGCTTATGCGCCGTATGATAGTAAGCAGTTACCGTAGTCTATAGACGTTTGTACCATGTATTCTTAGTGTTACGGATAAAGTTCCGTTATGACAAATTCACCAGTTTCTCAAACTGTGTCATCGTATCAATATTTTAAAATATGAATGATTTTTATGTAATTGTCTATTTTTATTGCGGCTATAAAAATCAGTTAAAAGTTTTTTTTAATAAAAATATTAACCTAGGTTTTGTCCTCGACTTCGTCTGCCTAGAAACTTCTACTCCCCTTTTCGCTTTATAAAAAGAATGATTTCCGGAATAAAAACTACCCTATAGGTATTCTTCTCCGGGACTCAACCTATATGCTTACAAATTTTTATCAAAATTAGTTCAGCGGTTTAAGTGTGAAGAGGTGAGACAGACATACTTTCTCATTTATAATATAAAACGTATGTTATGCTATACTTCAAGTAGCAATACATATATTTATAGTACAATATTATAATTAGGGTTCATCGTATAAATCATATTATGTTATTTCACGCACGACCCAATTAGTCCAGCTGAAGTGAAAACTGTCTTCTGTGCTATGGGTCCCGGGTTTGAATTCCGGTAGGGACAAAGTCGTGTGATGAGCATAAACATTTGTATCCGAGTCAAGGATGTATTTATGTATATTATGTACGAATTTACAAAAATAAAGTGTATATATAATATATCAACCAACTAGTATCCGTAACACAAGCCTCGTTGCTTAGCTCGGAACTAGGTGACGCTGTGTCATAATGTCCAGAAAATATTTATGTCATTAAATTTCTGCAATAATATTATTTATAGGTCGTCGGGAAAATTCAAAACCTATTGTATTATTCTAAGAAATAAATGATAAATGACAACCACTCGTTGAAATTACTAACCATACTTAATTGAAGTTTAGTATTAAAATCGTCGTCATATTATTAGTAATTTTAAACTGCATAAAATTAGTAATTTTATCCAATCTGCTTATTTATTTTTACCGATTCTACATACAAACTTCCACCCCACTATTGGCTCTTTGAGGGGATGATTTCCGGGGTAAAATCCTATACCCTTCATTGGTACTCAAGCTGTAGCCGTACCAAATTTTATCTAAATCGGTTCAGTGGTTAAAGTGTGAAGAGGACTGATATACTTTAGCATTTATAATATTAGTGCATGGATTAATTTAGTCAATCTTGACACGTGTTCTATCTATATATGTAGTTTACGTCATCTAAATATAGGAATAATTATTCATGTAGGTGAAGTCTACGTAATTATAGGAAAACACTGTCATTTATCATCAATTATAATTAAAATTAATCACTTATACATTCAGAACAAAAAATATTGATTTAACATAATTATTTAATCATCAACTCAATTGTGTCCCTCTGCTGGGCACGGGTCTCCTCTCATTTCAAAGAAATTACGCTAGTGCTCCATCGAGAGAATCTCACAGTTTCCTAACGATGTTTTCCTTCAATACGTTTGAGCATGTGATAAATACAAATGTAACTTTGAAAAATCAGTGACGTATGCCTTGGGATCGAACTCAGGATTTTTGACTTCAAAGTCCACTGGTAACACTGGCACACCACAATAATAATTTTATATTATTATTGTGCAAAATATTTAACAATGTAATATACTGCACAATAAATGTTTATATGTATTGCGATTAAATTGACCCAAAATGTATCTAGTTTCCTTATAAATAGGGTTATTAATTTAACAACACCTTATAAGGCAAATAAATGATAATTTAGTTGTCTAAGGTTTTATGGTAATAAACGACTTTATATTCGCCTCTTTATGATATTTTTAATTATAAATGTAGATTTTAATATAATTGTCTGAATATAATATGTTTATGTAGATTTCAATTAATATTAACACAAAATATGTATATTTTATTCAATATTTAATACTTTAACGTGTGACCCCCGCTGTGCCATAATTTTTAATTTAATGACATTTTACAATGTCGTTTGCATATCTTATTTTATTTTACTAGTTCGTAACAAATAAAATAATATACAAGTTCCCTTTGGAATAAAGTTTCAGTACTAATTTACATACAAAAAAAATATTAATACGTAGTTGCTTAATTAATTATTTAAGATAACATACCATCACGCTTTTGCTCCCCAAAGGGTTAGGCAGAGGCATACTGATGTATACCCACATTTTGCCGGTATGTTTACACGGGTTATTTTAGGTCCCATGTAAAAGGAGTCTCTTCCCATCAAAGAGGCACAAATACAAACACCGAGCTGCTACAACTGAGAATTGTATAGAAAAACCAAAAATCACTTTGCTCGACCTAGGAATCGAACCCAAGACAAAACGATCTCGATGAAATTTGATATATAAATCTTAGGTACCTTATATACCTTCTCCATTTTAAAGTTTTATCATTCATTGTTGCTCGCGATCTTTTAATAACAGAACGAAACCCACACTTATTTATCTCCGCCGTGTATTTTGTACACAATCGATGGGAATTCTCTACAAATTAGTGGTGTCCAGATAAAGTAATCGAATCATAATTGATGCGAATTATATCGGTTACTATTCGAATGGTTATGATACAGATAATATTAATAGATATGTCAGTATCATATTATATTTTTATTTAATAATTAGGAATACCAACAGCTGTACAAAGAAATAAATAGCAAGTCTATTGTAGTCTTTGGTCAGTATCAAATAACGGCCTTACTTTACGAGTATGGTGCTGATTAACATCAAAATTTGTCACGAACGCTACCGAAAGTAAAATATACCCGTAAAATTTTCCACACTAAACAATAAAGTTTGTTTTTAGAACCTTTTTTAAAAGAATCCTGCCTCACTATAGGAGTTTATCATACTATTTTGGATGTAAAATCACAAACAACCCGGAATTATTACTTAAAGGCCATAGACATACTGGGTCCGTGCGGGAATCGATGTTGCGATTCCCAGGTCAGTATTCAATCGCTCAGCCACAGAAACCATCGTGTCATAGTCTCAAAAGTCTATGTATTTTCTTCTATTTCTGTTTAAAATTCAATCAACACAATTATTAAATCCGTTATTAGTTTTTTTTTCAACCTGTTTATTGCAACGACAACTATTTTTTTTACACTCGTCGGTAGGATTTTTGTAACATAATCCTTTGTATTTTTTAAGAGACTACTACTATGCCGTTTTTCTAAAATTTTCTCCAGTATTGGAGACGAGTTTGAAAGTGCAAATCTTTACACCCAAATTCGGAACTGTTACTTACAGCTTTAAAGATATTTCGTGTCGTGTCATTCCGTATGTTAATGCGTACTGTCACCAACGAGGCGAGACATTTACGCGCCTCCACGCTTCACACGAGACGAACATCTTAAGATATTGTGCCGTCTCCAGACGAAAGAGCTACCATCCATTTAAGTAATAGGCGCGTATTATTCAAACCCTTGTTTATTAAATGAGATCATTAGCAATTTTCTTGTATTATTACCAGCTGATTCGATCATGGCGCGGTTGGCGGTTAAGATCGCGCTTCGGTGGCCTTAATTTGAATGAGTGAGTGCGAGTGCCACAAATATGCAAACAATTCTTCCATTAATTAGAATTAAAATTTCTTGCACTATCATAATATTAGTAGGACGTTGTTTCCGAAGGATTAAGCAGTGGAGTACTGATTTACAGTTCGCACAATTATCACAGTTTATTATTGCAAACATCGTTAATCGCATAAAATAATAGACTAAAACTTACACCAGACCAATGTCTAAGATATACGTAGATATATTTATGTTAGATTTCACACAGCTGTTAACACTATTATAGGTGTATTAGACAGAATAAGCACCAAATATATTTGTATTTTTATTTTCGACTAATTACTTTTTGTATTGGTAAATTATTATTAGTATTATTAAAAGCTAATATAACGCAGCGCAGTCTTAGCGCTCCAGTACAGTCGATGGCAGCGCTGCGCGGCCGACGTGGTCATTACCTTAATGCGCGACTCTGTTAAGCTATTAAACACGGCACCTGGGACGCAGTCGGTGCCTTTTTGTGCCAACCGTACCCGCATGCCGTCAGCCAGCCCGCCACCAATTACAACATTTATAAATTCGCGGCCCCAACGCCGTATGAAGTCATATCCGTAATGGCCATTGTAAACTTAATAGATCACACCACTATTCACAATAACCAACCATAACATCAACATGCTAAGGTCCAATTTATAACGACGAGCATAACCGTAGACATAAAACGTTTCTTGTTTATCACAGCATCCGCTAAAACCGCATCGACATTTACAGAAACGCGTTTAATTTTTTACAGTACACCATTTATCATAAGTGAATTAATTTAAATTGCCATAAAAATAACAGTTTACATAATGGCTGTATGGTTCGTGACGACTTTTTCCGTGTCTCAACATTTTTGTGCGTGCATAAATATTTCATGCTATGTTAATCAAGCCATAACAAAAGTATTGAATCATGGTCTTTTTGTCGTTAAAAGTGGGATCTCTGTTGCCAATAAAATGTGATGGCTGTCATTTCGAATACAGTCAATTAAATTAATTTAATAACACCGTAAGTTACGGAATTCTGGTCTATCGTGTAGAAACATTCCTCATTACCGAGCTAGCTCAATGAATGGATAATAAATCCATTGAGGCTTGTATAAAAAAATGTAATAAAGTCGTGATGCACTACTTATGTCTTAATATTTACTCATATCAACTGTACTTATCCATATTTGTCTTCCATCATTTTATATATATATATATACATTTCGCCTCACGTTCTCGTCATTTGTTCGCAATAAACTTCTAAACTAATGAACGGAATTTAATGAAAGTATGCATAATGTGCGTAGTTTTGTGTTAGTTTAGAGAAAATATAGTTTTTATCTCTATTTGTAATGGCTCTATCTACTCTATCTCTTTTGTGTAATGCAAGGTCAGGTCTGTAAATATTACTAAACGTAGCTATTGAAGAAAAAAGCTGTTTTCACAAAATAACGTTTCGGTGCTCGAAAAAATCAAATAGCACTGAGATCACTCAGTACATATGTAGGTGCGATTGGTAAACTTGGTAGTAAATCCAGAAGACGCGGGTTCGAGTCCCGCCTGAGGTTGAATTTTTCTTTTCTTAATAAAAATTTAAAATAAAGTAAACCGTTTTTAGACTTTATCCTCATAAAAATAGGAGCACATTTTCCTGTACTCCTCCTACCCTCAATATTTGCGATGTATGATCCTTTTACCCATTACCTCCTGGAACACCCTCATCTTCTCAATGCTTACCTAATCATACTATCGTGTATCCACATCAGTCCATCCATCCATCCATCCGTTCTTTCTTCTCCCTCTTCAATTATATCCATGTAAATTCATACTGAAAACCTTCCTGGTAACATGGTCTACTTAGACACAATGGTTGCTAAACAAAATTAAAACAACACCAAGAAACACAAATTTCGAATAATATTTAGCGTTTATTATATTAAACGAGTCATGCAAGTAATTCTTACTGAAGTTTAAAGGTTAGATCCAAACATTCCAATGCATATTACTATTATAAATATACTTATTTCCCTCATTTAATCTGCCTTATGGTGCAAAGCATCAGTTTTTCTCCCTACCATTAAAACATAAATAATCGTAAGAGACATCTGACGATATTATGAAATAAACATGAGTTTGTTGAACAATAATTTATTGTTGCTATAATACAATAAATATCAGTTTGTGTTGCCATATTTTACGACACATATGTCGCAGCTTACAATGTAACTGACAGATGAAAGATCAGTTCGACTTTGTAAAAGGATATTTAATTTATTGAATGCTCTTGTGTTAGTATTGTTATATGACTTAAAAGAACATACAAACCCCCTCATCAGCCATACTTATTATGCTGTTGAATCAACTTTCGTGAGAAATTATTTAATTATCTTTTTTATTTGCACCCTGTAACTGGAGGGCAAACGCTAAGAATACCTACATACAAAGAAAATGCAGTAATCACTATATGACTACGTGTGGGTAATTGAACGTCATTAAATCCAATTCAATTCATGGTCACAACAGTCAAAACTGTTATGTTTATATCAAAAGAAATCAATTGACGAATCATAACATCTTTTATGGCAATACATTTAAGCACGAAAATGTAAATATGAGTAGCTGTAGCTGCCGCGAATATTGTTGCTATGACCTCAAAAACTATACCATCACGCCTGTCACCCCGAAAAGACGGTTAGGCAGAGGTGTACCTACTAATGTACACTCTCTCAAAATGGGTTATGAAAAAAGTTTAAATTTAGAAATTTGAGCTTGTTTCTCTTAATCATTAGACTTGGTTAACGTAGTTACATTAACTAGTAGTAAACAATAAGGAATTCAAGCTACATGAAACTCTTTTGTACGGCAAAAACCTAGCAAAATAAAATCAATTTGAAAAAAATTACACTCATGCCACCTGATTATGATGTATGAAGAATTTCGTATCATTATTTATGGTTTTATAACTACGTGTTAGGTAACTGTTGGTTAAAAACATTTAGCACTTATTACTGGACGTAACCACGCGTGGTTAGGTAACCAAGAGGAACCAAGTTCTAGTTAACTTCAAATTTAATTGACTACTTAAATGTCTAAAGGTTTTGCTAACAACTCATTTCCTATGTCTACTTGTGTAGCCCAAAAAACGATTCGTTTTCTTTAGTTACCGTGAAAATAATATCGTCTAAGATAATGAAAAAATTTTTAATATTAATATTAGATAAGAAAGAAAGTAAGACTTTAATTAATTTTAAGGTGAACTAGCGTATTGTAGAAATATAAATACATATTCTTGTAGGAAATCAAACGATCTCCAAGAAAAAGTTATATGAACGAATAACATCTTGACCAAAAATAATAAAAAAAGGAATGCCTCATTTTAAAATAAAACGTTTTTACCTACAAAAAAGATAATCTTCCTGAATAACCCAGATCAAAGACTTATAATTCAATTACTTATACATACTATTTATTTCAGGTATGGTTCCAAAATCGTCGCGCGAAATGGCGTAAGCAGGAGAAGGTGGGTCCTCAAGCTCATCCCTACAACCCGTACCTGGGGGGAGCAGGTGGGGCCCCACCCCCGTCTGTGGTGGCGTCCATGCCGAACCCCTTCACACAACTGGGCTTCGGTTTCCGGAAACCTTTTGATACGAATGCGTTGGCGCAGTTTAGGTGAGTTTGAGTTCAAATTGTCATTTATTTTTTTGGTACTGTTGATGCTTCAAAGATATTTTAGTACATTCATTTAATAGTACTACCTAGAAAATTTTCTAAGAGTTCGGCAAGACCACATCAAAATGTCTAAAACACAAATTTTCAAAAATGCTCTTTATTTTGAACCAAATGAACAGTCATTTGGACAGGGAACTGACTTAGAAACTGTTTATAAAAGGATCAATAAGAACTATCATTAAAATCGAATAATTGTATGTCAACAGATACGCCGCTGGTGGGCCCGTTCTAGGAGCCCAATACCTCGGCGCCCCACTGCCGAGGCCGCCTCTCTTCAGTGCGCCTCTCTACACCAGCAGTCCGCCCTTCCACTCTCTCCTCGCCGGCCTCGCAGCGCCCCCTCGACAGTCCCCGGACGCGCCCCCAGTGTCACCCCCGATCTCACCCGGCAGCGAATCGCCCCCCGCACAACCTTCTGCACCAGAAATAGAAAGAAGAAGCTCCAGTATTGCTGCCCTCAGGATGGCGGCGAGGGAACACGAATTGAGATTAGAAATACTGAGACAGAGGCAACACACCGACTTGATTAGTTGAGCTGCGTTGCGCTCCGTTTCGGAGAACCTCAATCCGGTTTCCTAATTGAAGCTCGAACCTTTGGCGAGGCTGGCAAGTTTGCGAAGGATCTAGAGACGTCCAGTTGTAGTTTATTTGTAATTTCGGTGTCAGGTTTTACGTTAAGCCTGATAGCAAAAGTAATATTTGTAAAATAAAATTCTATTTATATATTGTTGGTATATACTGGAAATGTTATTCTGAAAATAATTAAAAATTCATCGAATAAGAATTTCAATATTGAAACAAAATAATATCTGATATATTAACCTTTTTTCATGTAAGTTTTGTATTACAATGAGTATGGTCTCATTGTCATACAAAACTTGTATTGTAGAACTCTCAATACATAATTATATTTCTTTACATATAACTAATGACATAAAGTGACATAAAAAATCGCTCCTTAAATAACTAGATACATATTATATACAATAATACGTTCCATTAATTTACAGTGCTTAAATGAATTAAATATTTTAAACCAGTTCCAGTGAGCTATGAAAATATACTCTTTATATATACATATATATAAAATACATAATATTGTGGCACAAAGCCTTGTAAGATAACTATTGTAGTAAATATTAGTACATCTATGTATATGTTAAATATGTTTAATATAGGATTCATGTAGTTACTTCAAATCCGTCCATTTATAGGCCTTATTGTTATTTATTGTAGCATAAGTACTTAGTAATTTTAAGTTTTTCAAACGATAATGATCAAAGGAAGTCTCCATGCCTTCACTGTGCCTTAACTTAAAGAAAAAAAGTTGAAAAACTATTTTTGTTTAAATACAAAAGTATGGACAATAAAACAAATTACTATACCCAGTTAAATATTCATAATGTAATTTTGTTTAAAATTCCGTTTAGAAAAATTATCTTTAAATAAATTGCTATGACAGCACAAATACAATTTAAATGGCTGACATTAGCTAATCATTTGGTATCTTTCTACATCTTCTGTTTTTTAAATTGCTTGTATGTAACCTATTTACTAATCAAATGATGTATAACATGTGTTTACATAAATAGTTTTCATTGTTTTATACAAATGTCATTTCAATCATCAGAAAATTGATTAAAAGCAACGTGTATTCACATTTTGTACAGCATTTAATAGTAATAAATTAAATATTTATGCATTGAAACTTACTTTCTGTTCAAGTTTATGGCATTTTGTGGGTATTGATAGTGTTATATTTTGGTGTGGTGTTAGTTGCCATTTTTATACGACATTCTATTTTCAAAATTGTAATAATTATTTTGTCTTCTTTTGGCAAAAGTACGTTAATTAAGTTGCACCAAAGAGGATTGAACGTAAACCGCAACATTCTGGTTAAAGTAAAATTATTTAATAGTTGCACACACCACAGTGACTTCACTTTTACTGATTGTTAAAAAGTAAAAAAAAATACATTATGTATTATCTTGTATAAATTAAAAGTATTGAAACCTTTGACGCATTTTTTTCTTAAGATATTATAAATTTTTCCCCACACTACGTTTTTTCTTGTGTCGTGAGGGCGTTTAAAAACACAAACACCTGGAAGAAACCAGGAACAACTAAGTATTGGTCCAAATATTAGCTCCCTGGGGGTCGAACCCGCAGCCTATGAAGCACAAGCCGATCACAAGCCACTGCGCCAAGCGAGCCTTCAAACGAGATTTTATTTGACGAATTATTTCACGGCGTCACTTATTTCCGAAACGGACAATGAGTTATTTCCACAAACATGTAATGTGGCAACGTAAGCAATATATGTATATATACTACATACATCTATGATATAATCAATTCAGATGAGATACAAATGTCCATACTTATCACTCGAACTTTTTCTACTGGGATTCGAAACTGGAACACTTACTACAGAAAACATCATTAACACCTATGCACTAATAGGGCTGTCGATTAACGAGTATAGGTACCTTCTTCTAATTTAATGGAAATTTTAACTATTAAAATATTTAAAGCTGAATTCAACAAGCAAGTCTAAAAATTTAAATAGATTACCTAATAGAGAAACTCTTTAGTTTTCTGCGTTCTCGTTTACTACCGGCCAGCTTATATACTTTAGATTCTAGATTTGATTCCCGAGTTGAATAAACTGATTCTTGTAAGAAAATCTTAGTTACCTCTCAAAATTTGGCGAGAGACTCCACCCCCATTAGGGTAAAAGTTCATTTGTATGTACGCGCTAATCTACTAACTAACTACCAGTCCGATTAGATAAATTCTTTCACCAAATATAGCCCTTGTACTAAGGGAAAATGTAGCATTGCTACATTTATTAGAAAGGCTATATTTATTAGAAAGTATATTCCAAAATGTTTAAAAAATAAATGTCCACCCGTGCGATGCCGGGGCGGGCCGCTAGTTAATGATAATTATAAAATAAAGTAAGTACCTAAAAACATATCAGTGTATAGTAAGTAGATTAGTACTTGCACTCTTTGAGAACAGGCGTGAGGATACGTCATTACATTGTCTTTAACAGCTTATGAATAATGAGCTTTAATCTCACATCAATATCAGCAATTTGAATGCGTATTGTAGTAGTAAGATAGCACGTTTAAAATCGATCAAACATACACTCAAACGGACAAGAGAACATAACATTCAATAAGGTTCATACAAGAGGGATAATGTTCACCTTTCAACGTTCAACTTCATCAATCAACAGCTTATTATTACATGTCATAAGTTGAAAAATATTGCAGCTAACCGTTTGAGGGCTCCAGTCATTCATCACGGCCGAACAACAATGCAAGCCATATTAATTACATAATCCAATTCAATTAAATTGTAATTCAATATTATCCAATTACATTGGATAGGTATCGTCGTGGGTAGTTCTATGCGTGGGACGCATCCGATTGGCTCATGATCAACCATTAATCTAAAATTCAATTATCTTATGATTTAACATCGTTTGATTGAAAGAAAGCCGTGACTCACGATTATTATGTTTTTTAATTTCCACTAAAAATTTTATTGCCATACTTTCTGTTTTGCTTGGCGGAATAGAAATCTGTAGGTACCTAATTATGAAGTAGTGTTGCTTAGAAATTTTATTATTGGTAAATAATTATTTCCTCTGTTGCTTTATGAGCTATAATGAGTTAGAATGGTATAGTCATCAAATCCTCGTCATTAGGGTGGTCCCTTATTACTTAAAAGTCTAAGAACCGGCGACCTGTGGGTGTTCATCAGTACTTAAAAACCTTCATAAAGTTCACAGCATAGAGATACAATAGTATGCAAAATTTCGTAAGTAGTACCAAGTAATAAAAGTAATAGATTCCTTACACTTACGCAAATACTAGATATTGATATTATTTTATCCCGACGCGACGTTTCGAGTCTAAATTGATATACTATCTTATCATGATGGCAAAACAAAATGTATAATTGGGTATATAGATGTGTCTACTTTTTTATATAACAGTTGGGAGGCATACAAGCTTTCGGCCCGCCTAGCCTGATGGTAAGCAGTTCCGTAGCCTATGAACGTTTGCTACACTAGACGTGGCGCTCGCACGTTGTCGACTCCGTAGAATTTTCTCGCTCCCTTCCTTAAGAACACCTAAAAATAAGTTGTGTTTTAGGTTTCTTAAAATAGGGGAGTTCGGTTTAAAGATATTTATTCTCATAAAGAACACAAATAATTCACTTACATTATGATATTATCACTAGATCATGCATTACATCATGACTCCGTGAGTTGGTTACATACTATAATTATATTACAAAGGGCGTTCAAAAAATATCGGTCTGATTCTAAAGAATTTAGGTGCATTTTGGTTTAGTTACAAAATGTTAGATATTATATATAGCTTTTAACATTTTTTTTTAAATATTTGTAAATTTTTCATTAATCATGTCACCTGGTAGTTTATTATATAACATTGCTCCTTTATATAAAATGTTTTTCTTCCCGTAATAAAATAGGGAAGTTACAAACGGTGACTTCTACTAGGTACTAACTAATAATACTTACTTAGTATGTTTTTTTAAAACAATATCAAAAGTATACAAAGCAAGCACATAAATAATATCCTACGAGTTCCCAAATCAGATATTAATGAAAAATAAATATGAGTTCGGTTAATTTAATTGTAATCGAATTTTTATCCTCCCGAACTCATCTACATGGGAACGCCTCCCAACAGCCGCTTATTATCTAAAGGCTTAAGTTATAAGCGGCAGCGTTTTATGGCACTGTATTGAATTAAGGCGTTCCCTAGGTGCACGTGTACGTCAATACCGTTTGTATCAGTAGGAGTTGTATGTTAGTGTAGTGTAGTTTTTGTAATTTTCCGTTTGGTGTAGTGTAATTTTCCATAATAAAATTTATATACTGCGATAGTCTTTTTATTATAATATGTTGTTATTTTTATTATTATGGACTAAAGATTACATTTCAACTTTCAGAATAACTACCGAAAAGTAAGAAGAAATAATGTATTATAGGTATTATTGATACGCTGATATTTTGTTTGAAGTATGAATGTGAACGAGGCAATAGTGATATGGCAGGGATCGTAGCGATGGCATTCTATTGTTAGCCTACCCCCATGAGAAAAAGGCGTGAGTGAAAGCGAAGTGTATTGTATGAGTTTTTTTTTTTAATCCATATATATCTATTCATTTTCATTGCCTATTACTCTACTAGTAATAGACAATGAAAACCATCTTTCAATTCGCTTCTGCCAGTAACTTGAACCAAATCCCGGTTTACCGTGAAGGGTGGTTCCTCGCCAAATCTAATTATGGAAACCACATAAAAAGTAAGCAGAGTATACTACATTTTTGTATATTTTGTGACCTACTAGTTAGTATTCGTCCGTGTGAAACAGGCGTCTGGCCGTTGTGACAGGCCATTATCATTTTATGAGAGAATTTCACGAAATATGGCCGCGAGATATCTTATGCACCGTCTTAATAACGTTTAGAGGGTAGAATCAATATGCTATAATTTATCTGAGACGTTGCAGAAGCTTATATTTGGAATTTAATACTGTTTTTTTTAATATAAATATAAATGAACGTGAAGGCTAAACATTTACTGTCGTATCTTTAGGTAAGTTTTCAACGACAACCTTTTGCATAGACATACACAACATAACACATAATTTGTTGGCAATCTGTGAAGTTCATCACATGCTCAAACGGTGAAGGAAAACTTCGTGAGGAAACCTTGAGAGATGCCAACCCGCAGTATGCTAGCGTGGTGGACTATAGCCTAATCACTCTCAAATGAGAGGAGACCCGTGCCCAGCAGTACAGAATATTACAAATCTAATAGAATATGTACCTTGAATCAGTAACTATGGTTGTTATTTAAGTTCATCACAAACCAAAATAAAATACACATATATCTAGTACATATGCGTATATATGGAATGGAATATCTAATATAAAAAAAATCTCGTATCTCAGACAGATTTTTTTTATGTTTTTTTTTGTGTTTGTTTTGTATTAGTAGGCCTGAGAATAGGTCATAGACTATTTTTACACCCCTAGGTGATAAGGGTGGCTCTAGATTATACTTTTTTATTTCTTGGCCAAAGTTTTTTTTTGATTTGGCATCCAAAAATGCTTATAATCAAAAATTGTCAACTTCCATTATGTGACAAAACAACGTTTGCCGAGTCGTTTACCTATAAGAAGTACCTACGTAGACGCTGTATTATGGGGTACATAAAATATTTAATTTGAAGACCAGAAGCAAGCATTCAATAACACAGTACCAGGGCAGCATAACAACGCGGGAGGCGGAATCCTAAGTAATTAAACAAACACGAGATCGGCCGGTCTCGTTAGCCGGGCCACGCCCACACCTAATCAATTCTCATAATTAATCGGAACGCCCGATCACGATACTATCGATACAAACATCCGAATATCGATTATTACTGCGTGCATAACGGTATCGACAATTGATAAAAATCTTCATATAGCACGCTATTTTAACATACCATCACGTTTATCGTCCCCAAAGGATTAGCAGAGGTGTACTAATGTAAACCGACATTTCGCCAGGCAAAAATATCCAAACCCCGAGCTGCTACTGAGAATTTCATAGAAAAACCCATTAACACTATGCTCGACCTGGGAATGGAACCGAAGACGTCTTGGTGAGCAGTCGCATAATCACTAGACCAACCAGGCAGCTTTCTTAGTAAGCAAATAAAGTTTGCGCGTGCGATTTGATTAAAATATTCCGACGTCGCGAATGTAACTAATTCGTATCGAATCGTTAACTAAACGATGGGTGATTTCATACAATAAACTTAATTCGAAATAATAGATTCTGTACGCTTCGTTATAAGCGTGGCGAATCGATGAAATAAAAATTTATTATCGATTAATAAAGAATATTGAAAAAAAAAATCGATAAAAGTAAACGCAGTTGAATCAAAAAGGTAATGCTCAATTTTGGAGTCAATTATGTTATTTTAGTATGATCGCTCAATTGCGAAATTGATATTTGAATAGCTTAAAGTGTTTACTTATAACTTAAATACGCATAGTTAAATAAGAATTAATGGATATTTGAGTAGTGAGAAATCCATTCCATAGTTTTGGCGTGAACAAGTAACAAATTATTACAATAAACAATCCATAAATACTTCTACTTTGACTATTATAATATATAACGGTTAATATGAAAACACGAGGGAACCTACCTACTTAACAAGGTTCCATTATAACCCTTAAACTCATCATCGGATCCCATTACCGTGTTACGCGGACCCTGGACCTCTAAACAGTCGATAAACTGGACCTCCTGACTCCATCAATCAAAGCTGCATCCAATGAACATCAAGAAGCGCCACAATGATTTATCAGCGCGGGCATGCGCAAGCGCAGGGCGCGTAAAAGCGGTCGATCACGACTTAGAACCGAGTTTTTTTTGTTGTATCTATATTATTTGATTGGGAATCTAGCTATGGGAACTTTCAAAAAGGTAACAGTGGTACTTAATTAATTATTTAATTTGAATTAGTAATTAATATATCTTTAGTCGGTAGTTGGTCGACCAGTTTTGAACCTTATGTGTCTTATTAGAAGGTCGAAAAACATTCTTCCTTATTTGTAGAGGTATTATTTTGCGCACTCTAGCCTTTTTACTCACGCTTGGAAACTGAAGGACGCTAGGTCGCACTTGTCCAAAACTTTAAGAAGGACTGCGTTATAAATAATACATGTATAAAATACCTTTACTATTTCATTACTCTATTAAACGACAGGTAATATCCCTATCCGAACAAAGAAAGGGACATGAGATTTGAAATATCTCACTCACGTGTTTGCCTAATCTTTTGGGATTAGGATATAGTCGTGAAGCAAAGACTTTAAAACCACGTTGTCATGAAGGTATACCGTCATAGAAACTTTGAAATGCCAGAGTATTCGATATTGGCATTCCTTTTCTTTGATGTATCATATTTGGATGTCTTACATCCTCGAACAACTTTTTTCTTATCCATTTTTCATATCCATTCTTATTTTACTATTCATTTGGCAAAAAAAAAAACACCCGATACATCAGGATTAAATAATATGAATACACCGCAACAAAATCTGTTATAAGTATTTTTACTTTAGTATCTATTTGTATGAGAAATCAGTCAAACAAATATTCAGCTCAACCGTTAGCGATCATAACTATTTTATAATCAATCCAGTTCAACGTTAACTGGTAGGTACATAAGTTTTTACATCAAATAAAATAACTTCTTTAAACATGCAAAATTCCTGAAATAAATCAAATCATCTATCCAAATATTAATACGGCAACATCACTAAATTAAAATAACAAATGGCCAACAATATCTCATACCAGAGACAACGTAGACTTTTAAAACAAAACTACCATAGACAAACAGTAACAAATGAGGTCGGTTGAAATTGAATGGGCCAGTTTTAAATGCGATATTTTTGTTATAATATCCAATTATGGCGTTTTAAATTATTCGAGGCTTTTTCATCGGCTCGAAGGTAGGACTTGGACTAATTAATGATTTCCTCACAGCTGGGGATTCTCAGCGATTAGGGAATGCATCGGTATGTCATTACAGCCTTAAGTTTTGAAGAGTTGAGGATTAATTTTGAAAGGGAATTAAGAGTTTTTATGCGTGCGCATCCATATTTGAAGGTTCTGTGAAGTATGCGTGGAGTTTGCGTTTTAAAGGGCACGGTTAGAAGCCGTAGTCGAGCGGTCGGCTTCTGCGCCGCGTGTCGTGAGTTCGAATCCCGCACGGGACAAATAATTATATGTTTGGCCTATACCCTATAGGTTGTGAATTGTAATTATTTCGTTTGTACCTATCTATACGCATTCAGGACACAGGAGAAATTTTTAGTGTCGGGCAAGGCTTTTTTTAAACAAAAATCCAAAAAATAATGTCATCAAAAACAACAATTTAACCTATTTGATTTTAAAATGATTTTAACAGCTACCATAGACTAATAGCAATGAAAAATAATTAAAATGGGTTTACAGATGTCCAAAATATTTCGTAAACTACACAAAAAAAAGTACGGTGAAATTGAGAACCTCTTTGTTGTGTCGGTAAAAAATATACATCATTATTTGTGAATACACAAGCTAAAGCTCAGTTTTAATATAACGATTAAACTTATAATGTTTAATTACAAACGTTTCACATCTAACACTTCCATATAACATCATAATTTTATTATTGTTTGTAGAAACCTTAAAGTTAATTTACATGTTTGTGCCATGTTACTCGTAAAATGCTAGTAATTACTGTTAATGAAGTAATTTCCCTTCGTACGTAGGTTAGTGAGCAAATGTTGGTGAAGGGATTTCTCCCTTCATAAGAATGTAACGTAAATGTGTGAAATTCGTTTCGTACTTTAATACCTCCATTATTACTGATTCTAAATTCGCACTAAAATACATAGTTTTGGCACAACAAGCAATTTTTAAAGCATTTTGTTCAAAGCCTGCCTTTCGAGCCGACTTAAAAAACGGAGGCGGTTATATATTCCAATGTATGGCATATATTATTTTTTATGGACTTAATTATCTAGCGGTTGCAAATGGACTGGTGAACGTGAGGTCTTGGTTTCGGATATCCAAGTCGAGCAGACTGTTATTGCGACTTTCTATAAAATTATCGGTGACATACCCGATTATGAACGGTCATCCATGAAGTTACCTCGATAGGTGTCGCTTAATCTTATAATGATAGATCAACTTGAATATTATTAGCCATTAGCTTTTCTATCGGTTAATTATGTGTCTAAATGTTAGACCAACATAACTTCTTCAAGGCAAATTACAGTTTACCGATATGTATATATAAATAATGTACAGACTCATCACATTTATATATAAATGACATTATGGCGACTTATAAAAACGTGGGACAGGAGAAATGCAAAGCTGTGCTAACGGAGAAGGAAATTATTGTGAACGGGATATGATCGTATACTTGTGTAAACGAATATCAGTAATGTACATACCTAATGATCATCATCAACCCACTTTATCGCCCACAACATGGCATGAGTCTCCTCTCATTTTTGAGAAAAAATTTGCCAATATTTTCTAAGAAATTAAGTCGCCACCTAGTGCTGGTTGGCACAGACTTCTTATGCCATCAAGCAAATACCTCAGGCATGCAGGTTTCTTCACGACGTTTTCCTTCACTGCTTGCTAACGAAACTACAAAGTGCTTCAGTAGTGCATGCTTTGGGATTGAATTCCGGACTTCTGGCTTCACAGGCACATCACTAGGCAATCACAGCTTCACTAAGCTATCAGTAATGTAACTATATAATGATGACAACATAAAAAATCAAGCTAAATAAATTGAACGGGAAATAATACCAACAAATGAGACAATATGTATTTCCTTCGAGCCGTTTGAGCAAATAAAGTCACAGATATCTGAGTAAAAGTACCGGAAAGCTTATTGCATATACGACATTACATACACAGGTTAGGTAGAGCACGAAGATATATATGATGTTTCAATCTAATGACTATTAAGGTGGATTCACACCTGCGCGCAAATCGGACACGAATAGACGAGACGATTTTTTGTAAGCCTACATTAACCTAGTGTGTCACCGACTTGCAAAGTCTACCGCCGACTTAACATGCTATCGAAAAAATCCTTCGTGTATATTCGGTCTACTCACTATGTTCTTCTTCCTTTTTCAAGCAAATTATAATGAATATTCATATCATTTAAAAAAGTCAAAGGTATGACTTGACTTGACATGACTTGGGATTCTACAATCATACACTGCTATTACTTAAGAAACACAGTTTAAATAGATAATATTTATGTTCATATTACGTTACCAAATCAAACATTACCAGAATAAAACTTGTACTAAATGTATTCAAAATATACAATAAAGTTTTACGGTATTTGTGTAATATTCAAACCAAGATTTCATGGATACAAAAAAAAAATTAAACATACACCTTTAAATCGAACAATAAAATGAAAAATAAGTTGTATTAGCATTAATTTTGTTAACGAAAAAATTTTGAAGTCGCGTTATCTGTGGTACGTACAGTTGCTTCTATTGGACGCGACATTCAATTGTCTCGAACAGAACCATGTAATATGCTGCTCGCCTGTTGAAATGTACGTGTGCTTACAGCCGATCGGGACAAGTCACAGACAATGAAGCTGGACTCGTCCTAGGGGAATGATTTAAACTCTCTTGGAATCCGTCATGAATTAATCATGAAATTAAATAGAATGAGTAAGAAATATAAGTTTTCCACTTCCCTTCTTATCAAGCGATTCCCTCCTTATTATGCTTCTTGTTTCGCTCGCTTGAATTAGTATCGTGTCACGTGTGCAAGTTCGTGATCAGCCATGCTTCCTTTACTTACCCTATCTAGCGTACTGCAATGCGTGCGAACAGCTTGCTTGACTGACACGCGCCGGAGTGCGATCAGGGTTGCTTCCCAACTTACTTGCCAGGCCATCAATCGTGGGTCTAAACGCAGCATGAAATTTGAGGCTCAAATACTCTCTGTATCATACTTTTAACTAGTAGTAACTAGTACTTCTATTGCTATAATATCTGGTTCCTAATAACAAACCATGATTGCCATTTACTCTTCTATGTAATAGGTTTATGATCTTGCTGACATTTAAATACAAGATACTTGTATCGTGGCCTAACCAAACACCTAATAACTGCAATAAGCCACTAATCTCTGGTAGGAAAGTTATTACGAGTGTACAAAAACTGTGCTAAGTATACATACGTGTCATTATTTTGATATTATTATGTTCTCGCGATGAAGATGTCAGTAAGCGATTAGGTGATGTGACTATGCTTTCACAGACAAGTGGGAATAAAATAACTATTATGTCAGCTGAAAGATATTTCTGTCCAGAAAACGCACTGAGCGATAAGACCGCCATTGTAATGTCGCCTTATTTCATGAATAAATGATGTTAATATAAAAGCATATTCTATCTCTCATACATTTACCTAAAAACCGGTATCCCATTCTTTAACGTACTTTACCAGATCATCTATTCGTTTCTCTAAAAGTCTTCCCACGCTGCACTTTTCAGTGAGTCCTCTTTGTTTTTTAAAAAGATTCCTCTGAAAGACTGATTTCAGTCCTGGTCGTACTTAGCCACAACTTGAACTAGTACAGTGCTGTCTAAAGCACCATACTAGTACAGTTCTATACATTCTCATTTTAAGAAGACTCGTGCCCATAATAAGTGTGACTTATACTTCAATTTGCGGAAAATGTGTCAGCTATTGACTAACGTGGGTGACACAATGTTACCAAAAGGAAGACCCCTAATCAGCAATACCATAAAAGGAACCGAACATTTAATTATCTAAACAAATAAATAATCGAAGTGTCTGTTTATGAAGTCAAGATAACATTTTTTTTATTAAATGCATACAAATATATTTTTTGTCTGTTTGTTCTGGTTAATCTCCGATAAGGCTGAGCTAATTTTGAAAAGACTTGCACTGACAAATAGCTGATAATATAAGGAGTAACTAAATCTTTATTTTTTCAAATAGAAGTAGATCCGCGCAAAAAAAACGTTTTGTTTGTACGCAACCGTGTTTAAACAATATCTATATGCTGTAATAAAACCCGTAAAACCCTGCGAACAAAGTCACGATTGTTCGCAGGGTTTTACGGTTTTTTTTACGGTAACACCTACTATTAACAGTGCTATTCTACCAAAACTATAAATAATAATAATAATAATAATAAAAATATTTATTCATCTCCACAAATTACAGGATTCACTTATAAGCTACAGTTGACAGAAACAGTTGAGGAATTTGTAATTTGTGGGAGATCTGGAGTCTAAACTAAGCCTAGGCCTGTATTTTAGAACTCCAGGCCCCCCTTTACATCATAATTATTGTAATAATTGCCAACGCGGTACAGAAGCGTTTATAGTATGTGTGTGAGTGTGTGTGTGTGAGTGTGTGTGTGTGTGTGTGTGTGTGTGTGTGTGTGTCCTATATCATTAATTATTATTGCTAAAATATATTATGTATACATATATAAATAATAAATATAGTTAACTTTATAAATAAATATATTTATACCTACTAAAACGACGAATTTGGAAAACTTATTTTATTTCAGTCATATCAATTGAATCGTCATAAAATGATTTCAACAATGTACATTCAGAAGCATAAAAAAATACAAATAATAGAATAAAATGTAAAACAAATGTTCGTTCAATCATTTCTTAGATCAGATGTTATATCAGAGTTGTGCTCGCCCGCCCACATCACGCGATCATTGAAAGGATTTAAATAAATTCCCAATAAGTTAACCCTCTGTCGATCATCAAAATGGAATAAATTCCCACCTCTGACCCTGACATCAAACTTTTAAAGCTCCATTTATTTTTATAACCGAAATAAAAATACAACTCTTTTATAACATTTATAAGCATAAAGTTTTCTTTGCATACCCATAGACAACGGTAATAAAAGATGATGAAGATTTACATTTCCGTTCTAATTAACTTTTTGTTTAACTTTTTAGTAAGAGAAAAAAAGATATTTCTTTTTCTTTATAAAAAATGTTATACTAAATCTGTCATCAAATTACTGCAATGAATTGTCTCCTTCATCAGTTTTCTTTTAAGTTAAATATTCAATTGCTTACAAAATCATTAAGCGCTTATTACACGCAATCAATGAGGAGACATCAACGCTGATATCAAACAAACATTTTATTACAACCTCAGGGGTCAACAAGAAAAAAAAACCGTAACAACGTTTACATGGCAACACTATGCTCGAACAAAACTATTAGGCCTCATGAAACGCTCAGAAAAATTCAATTTGTCAATATTTTTGGTGCCCGTACATTTTTTTAAATTAAAAAAGAAAGGTAATCAGCTATGGTATTAAATAATGCATGAAAAGAAATATACAACAAAAACATTTAGAAACAACCAAACGAGCTTGATTAGGGCCGATGTCACGCCGATAAAGGCCGTAAAGCCGAAAATTGAAAAGGTTACTTCATTAAAAATGCTATATTTTACAATTTTTAAACGGGCAGGTGAACCCTATGGCGGTTTGGAGGGTGACCATCTTGTTGAGCGTGGAGAATTACTGTTTGTATGTCGACTTTTTGTTTTAGTTTGTGTACTAACTCCATATTATGTTTCTTTAGTTACAAGATTTTTTAAAATTTAATTCTAATGTTAATCAAACGATGCGTACTAACTTAACATGTTATAATATAACTTGTGTTTTATAACAATGTTGTATAACAATGTTACGTAATGTGGACGTGTTATAAAACACAATTTATATAACATGTTACTAAAGTTTGTACGTACCTTAACATTTTAGTAATAAATACGATGTGTACCTATGTGTTATTTTAGGAATTGTAAGCGCGTAATTTATTTAATATAATTAATGGGTTTTTATTTTATATTTATGCTTTTATTTTAACATTAGACAATATTCAAGACACTGTCTATAAAGGAAGGGACTGGTCTCATAATATATTTAGTATATAAATGAGTAATAGTTATAATTAGTATTATTACAATGACAAAATATGCAATGACAGTACCAGTAACAGGTCCTACTAAAACGTCAAAATTGGGTAGAATAGAGAAAATACAAAGTCATAATAAATCAAATACAATACTACATTATCAAACCTAGGGACACTCATAGCCACCCTACAGCCCGGCGTCGACTCCTGCGCACCCTGCTGCGTGCATCTAATGAAATAAACTGAAAATCAACACGCGTACCCGCGCCGCGCCCGCTTTGTCCCGCCGCACGACCCACTCACGATATAATTAACACCAGAATTTATTATAATAATGTACCGAAATAATCTTACGATGCGTGGACACGCTATTGTTATTTTTTTAATCAACTTTATTTGGTAGTTTGTTTTCGCGGGTTCGCATTTCGAATTATGAATGTTTGTATTCGTTCGGAATGTAATGACATTTCTTTTTTTTATGGGTGTTGGTGCCTGAATTATACCAGCCAGTATCTTGGCTAGTTGTTTTATTGATCCATAAAGGATTTAATTAACAAGGCTTAAGTATTAAGGTGCATGATTCCGATTTAAAGTTATATTCTAATAAAGAAATGTTTACAATTTGGATAAATGATATACCTGTTTACATTAAAAATATTTATTTTGTGTATGTATGTATATTTATTTAGTATCCGTAACACAACCTCGTTGCGAACTAGATGTGCCCTATGTCATAGTGTTCGTACATATTTATACGAATTTCATTATACTTTACAGACATTTACAATTTTAGTCTAGGAATAATAATAGTTATAGTCATACATGAACAATTCGAACAACGACTGTTTAGGACCCCAGGCACACGGCCAGGTAAGGTCAGGGCCTCATTTAAATGATTGATACGCCTAATTCAATCAGCCAGCTCCGAATAGGTTGTTGGTAGCCGATTGGCTTCCAAGCGAGTGATGAATTACGCTTATTAAGTTAAGGAGTTCGGTGGAAAAAAAAATAGATTCGTTTTATATTTTTAACGTTTTTTTGTTTTGATCTATGAGTCAAGAATTTGGTATTACATAAGGATAAATTTCAAAATTAATCATGACTAAAATGACAGCGTATTGATATAAATAAAGAGGTTTCCGAATTAAGTTAAGCTTATTTTGTAAATCTGGGTAAGTTTAACCTAAAAATAATAATAAAAACGTTCATTTTGACTGAATATTATTTATATTATACCTTATTACACCTATATATTATTCTTATGTGTGTGTATCCTTCTACGTGTTATTCTTATATGCTAAATATAAATATATCTAACAAACGTAAACTGCTAACACTAACAAATTACGACTCCGAAATATCTGCAAGACCTGTATCTCGAAAAACAGACAAAAAATGAAAATACTATGAATAATTTTGTATTCATATCCGTAGTTTTATTGTACGGTTGTCTTGTCTATGTGAAACTGTAACGGTATTTACTAAAACTATCTGCTCAAAAACTAACTGGTCCCATCCCTAATTTGTTCTCGTTATTAATTTGTTGAATTAAAATTCAGTACATAAAGAACAAGAATAAATTGCGATATTATTAATACGATGATAATAAACATTCGAACAGCTGAGTAAAATAAATAAGAATAATTACTTGTTTGTCCCATAAACGTATAGATCAATAATTATTTCGTCCTTGTCCTTCTTACATCAATATATATTATATACCATCTCGCCACCAGAGGTACACTAATGTACACCGTCATTTCACCGGTACATTTTATGTCCCATGTAATAGGGGGCGAGTTATTGCCATCAACCGGGCACGGATCCAAACATGTTACTGAGATGCCAAGATGTTACTGAGAACTTCATAGAAAAACCCAATAACACTTTCTTCGACCTGGAAATCGTACCCAAGACCAACTCAGCAGTCACACTAACGACTAGACGAACTAAGCAGTTCAAATTCCCATTACTCGATAATAATACGTTAATCGATACACAATCGATGCGGCTTTAATAAAGAGCTAATATTCGTGTGTAACGGTAGGGGTGCGCGCGCGCAGCGTGACGCCCACTGTCGCTACACATCCAAAATGATGTGCCCAGATGAAATCGATTATGATTCGCAGGTGCAAATAACGATATTTTTTACCAGCTTTAATTTAATACTAGTTTTCACCCGCGACTTTATCTGCGTAAAATTAGTAATTTTATCAAATCAGCTTGTTTATTTCTAACCCTCTTCTTTTTAGAAATTATCGCTTCTGCTTTCAGATTACTATTCCCCTTTTCGCGCCTTTTTAAAGTATGATTTCTGGGACTTACACCATCCTATGTTAAAATTTAATTTAAATAGGTTCAGCGGTTAAAGCGTAAAGATGAGGTAACAGACACACAGACATACTTTTGGATTTTTAATATTAATATGGATGGATCGATAAAAACATACTCGAATACTTTTTTGGTAATTTTTTAGCCTTGATGATGTTATTAAATATTAATAGATTGAAATGATAACTAGTTAATATAATTATAATATGATGACCTGCGTCTATTTGAGCAATAAATTAATGTCGATGTATACCACTAGAAAAACTTAATACAGTTTTGGATTATGGCAACATTTTACATAAACCTAGATATACCTATCTAAATACGCGTATTTATCATCACTAGAGAGAGGTCGCCAGGTGGAGACAAAAATTTTTTTTTTATTTGTCAATAGTTGGTAAAAAAGGCTTACTTAAACTCCTTACTCAAGTTGTGATAGCCTAGCGCCGTGATCAATGGCCTACTGAGTAAGTCAAAGGTCTCGAGTTCGAACCCGAGGCACGCCAACCACTGGCTTTTCGGAAGTTATGTGCATATTTATCATGTGCTCTAACGGTGAAGGAAAATATCGTGAAGAATACATCCTTGAAAGACTTTCTCGATCGCGTGTGAAAGTCTACTCTCCTCACTAGCCCCCCCCCCCCCCCTCCTTACTAAGTCTCCCCTGAAGTCAAAGTCGTCTACTTTTGAGCTGTCAAATTGTTATTGGTGACAAATATTTACGAATTACCGGTCGGTAAGTCGGACTTGGGACAAAAATTGCCAAAATAAATCGTCACTTAAGTACCTATTTAATGTCAAAAGTTACGTAAGTTTTTGACATGACATGTATACGATTATTTTAATAGATAACAAACACTTTAATAAAAAGTTGTGGACATAATATAATTATTTATTTGATTTCTAAAGTTTAAAACCGTGTGTTATTGACAGACTGGTAATAACCAAATAACATTTAAGTTTAGCGGGCCCAAACGGCCCAACTATATCAGCCTCGCCTTAATATGCCCCTGGGTCGTATTCCATTAACTGAACTTTAAGACAGTCTACCACGGCGGCAAAGATATTCATTTAATTTAACATTGTAATGAGACACGTCAAGCACACGAATCTGGCGACGATGATATATGAGCAGTCTATGATTTATCGTAACAAATTATCTTTTTTTCTCTCCATTCACCTTCATCTGTAAATGTAAATAAAGTCCGGCGTTTGATTTAATAATAAGATGATAGAGAGAAGCGATTGATATTTGTTTGTTTGAATATTTATTACGCTTTTGTTGGTACCTACAATGATTTGAAATTTCGAATTACTCGTGCTTCAACTGGCGCCATTAGCGTAGTAGCGGAGCTACCGGTTCCTGAACGTGTCACAGTTTTGATCTCCGCGCGGAATAATTGTTTGTATGACCAACGGGTAGTTGCTTCAGGCGTGTTGCAAACGCTCACGTAATACAGGAGAAATAAAAAAAGACATTTAAAGGACATATAAAAAAAAACACATACTCTATTGAGAGGTTCTATTCACAGCCAGTTCAAGGGTTTGAACAAAGATTTTGCTTCAACTTACATAACGGCTGAGGCCTGGCAGCAGTCACGTTAGTAAAACTTAATCTGAAAACAGATATTTCGAGTAAACATAGTGAAAATATCAATCACTTTACTGTAATATTGTTATCCTCTACAATGGAGAAGACTACTGTTCATGTTGCCCTAGTACACGTTGGCACAAATCATAGTCCCTACCGCCCAAAAAGCTCTCAAACTTGGAAATCTTCACCATGTTTCCTTCGACGTTCGTGAATGATTTTCGCTAGAAATACTCATCATCATTTCTAATTTCAAATATTTCCACCACGACCGGTCCTGCGCAACACGCATCCAGCGGATTCTAGGGACCTTTACCAGGTCATAAAAAAGACACATTATTTTAAAGAGTCAGCGAGTGTTTTTTCGAGTGTTTTTTATTTCTCCACCAAACTTTTGACTTAACAATCCACAGTTGTAACAGTACCTAAGCTTGTTAATTTGCTTACACAAACATAATAGTTATTAAATTATTTTCAGTACAATACTCATGAATGCCTGCCTCGGTCCTGAATAATCTTAGCGCTAAAACAATAAGAAACGTCAAAAGAAAACTTAATATTAACAGTATTTGTAAAATAAGTTAGTACCTAAAAATCGTTTCCATACTCAAATCATATGCCATTCAAAATTGTCAGGCCTCAAACTTTTATCCATTGGCACACATGTCATCAGTAATTACTTTACTGGAAAATTACACAATTAGTGCTGTCGGGCACAAATAGGCATAACACAGCAATGAGCGATCGCCAGCCGCAGGCATTCGACCACCAGCCATAAAAATCTCCCGAACGTATGCAAAGTAGCACATATGGAGGTTCAAAATAAAACGGATGCGTTAAGTTCTATGCCCTATTCATTTGCGTTGTTAAAATGATTGACACATTCAATTAGCGGGGTGACCGGCGGACCTCCCAGCTTGGTTCTTAGCTATTAACGTCACTGATTTAAATTGATCCCCGCAAATTTATGAACTTGCCCCCTATGCGAGTTACTAAGCAATAGTTTAAGGAAGAAAGGAGAGGTCATGTGAAGCTGGTCGGGTAAAAAGGGTAGGGTTATCGCGTAGTCTTGTGGTTTCACTGTTGTTTTGTGCAATTAGTGGACGAATAGCGTGTCTCTGTTTAATAGGCCTTTCAGCGATATACATCGTTGTTTAACAAGAAATTTGTTTGGACAGTGACTTATTGTTTTTAACCTTTTTTTACAAACCATCCCCGGAGGGGTTGACAGAGGATTACTAATGTACTCTCTAATTTCAAAGGTGTACCTTGTAATAGGCGAGGCAGCTTGGGGTTCGGTTTTGACTCGGGTAAATGGCAATATTAACTGGGCACAAATCCACTCTCCGAGATGGTATCAAGAATTTCATACAAAAATCTAATAACAATTTCTGCAATCTGACAATCGAAACCGAGACTCAGCTCCTGAAGCTGCGAGAAGCAAGTGTGTTCAATACATGACACGATACAAATATTCATTATAATTATGACCTAAAAACATTACAGACGAGATGTACCTAATTAATTTGTCACGAAAAAAATCGACACCTTTTTTTGAAAATCAAAGTTAAATGTTTTATTTCAATTAGACAATAGAATATTACAGTTACTTTTGAACTGTCACAATTAGTTGCACGGTTCCAAAAGGTAGGGTTTTGACATCAAGTGCGTATTGATATCGCTAGTTGAATGAGAAAAACTGTACGCCTGAGAAGTGAACTGTAGGCTGTAGGCTCGTTAAACGAAAAAACACGCCTTGGGATTGAACTTCAGACCTTTGACTACCACTAGACTATCACAGCCCCTAAAGCGACTCTCTAACCCAGCTTTTGCGTTACATTCATAGTAGATTTAAATTGAATATAGTAGCTATTAACATTGGCTTAAAAACATTGATGCATATATTGCAATTGAAAATTCGTTTTGTAATTTATTGCGATTAGTATATTAATGTCCCAAATAGCGCAGTGTCTGAAGACGAAAGTCTTTGACCAGTTTGTGTTGCCAGTGATGACTTATGGCACCGAAACGTGGCCGCTTACTGTCACTCAGAGAGCGATGGAGAGGGAGTTGGAGTTTTACTACGTGATCGAATCAGAAATGAGGAGATCCGTAGAAAAACCCGGGTCGCTGACATAACCCGAAGAATCGTTAAACTCAAGTGGCAGTGGGCAGGGCACATCGCTCAAAGAACGGATGGCCGATGGGGCTCGAAGGTTCTAGAGTAGCAACCACGTACCGGAAGACGCAGCGTGGGCAGGCCCCCGGCAAGGTGGACTGACGACCTGGTGAAGGTCGCTGGAATCCGCTGGACGCAGGCGGCGCATGACCGGTCGTCATGGCGATCTTAGGGGGAGACCTATGTCCAGCAGTGGACGTATAACGGTTGACGTGATGATGATAATGATGTATATTAATACTGCTTGCTGCCTCACCCAGGTGATACATCTATTTCCAAAAGCGTATTACTTTACTATGTATCAATAATATGATAGAGCAAAATAACATAGCTAAGTGTATGAAGATGTCTGTGAGTCTCAGTTAAATTAGATCATGACTTTCGACATTTTTTATTCGATTTACGCGGAAGGTGTCGTGTGGCGACCAATCAGATGTAGCGCTTCTAGTAATGAAGTTGTATCGTATTCCAACTGCTTTTCAGCTACTTTTTATGGAACTATTTCAATTAGGACTGATAATAGCATAGAGTAAATGTCGAAGGTGCATAGACTAACAAAATAGTAGATACGTCAGTAGGTACATGTCAATGTCAACCATTGCCAACTTATCAAATACAGAAACGTCTACCCGACCCTAAAAATATTGGCTCATTGTGTATAAGATGAAATCATAGGATAATTTTTTGATGAAGTGCTCATGTAAATCTCATGAAATTTCACGGAAAATGAAGACTAAGACATTCTAATAGTATTCTTTGGTAATATGAAGTTACATTTAAAGTTGAGACCTGTAAAATTTGTTAGCTTAAATATGCTATATACTATGACCATTAACAATTCCCACATCCCTCCCCTTTTCTTTACCTACTATTGACATCTTTCATAACTTCAGTCATTCTACGTTTATTCACACAGAAACATTAAAATATGTGTGTAAATAAATTTTCTTTATTTAATATTACTGGAAATTATGACACAACCCAATCTAGTTTCAAGCTATGCAACGAAGCTTGTGTTACGGATACTAAGTTGGTTGATATACAACATTATATACTTTTTAAACATTCATGACTCGGATACAAATGTTCATGCTCATCGCACAAACATTATTTTGTCCCTACCGAGATTCGAACCCGGGACCCATAGCATAGAAGGCAGTGTTAACTACCGCTGGACTAATTGGGTCGTCAAATTATATCATTACCTGAATATACACCACAATAATAATCCTCGGTGCGGTATTCGTAGTGATACTGTATAATTTTCCAACGATTTTATTCTATGACAGTGTCAAGTGAGACATTGACAGCGTGTGCGCGGGCGCATCGCAGCGGGAGCAGATTGCGCGCGCATGACACAGCGCCCACGAACCACGACAAATAGAAACCCGATTGACTCCCGTGCCTTCAAAACGAATGCATTATATTAGCAATAATTCTTATTGTATACAAAATAAAGCAACATTTTGTCCCTTTTAGAATTATAAATAACAAAATATCTATCATATTCATTATAATGCGAGACGAGAAATATATATCATGTATGTATGAAGCTGTTTATTGAACATTAACATTTTGTCGCGATCTGATACATTAGCTGCATCAATGACACAAATTCTTCACGGTTTAACAGGCAACAGCCTCATGACTACAGCCTACCATAGGTAACATAGAAAGGTAAAAAAAAACATGTCACGTTATTTTTTCACGAACTTCTGACTTATTTAATGAAACATACATACACTATATTGAGTTTTGGTCCAACTTGAAATATATGTATATAGTATTTATCTCCATTTAGCAAACCAATGAATATCTTAACCACAAGTGGCCACAACAACACGTTACTAGATCTGCTAGTAAAGTTATATAAATATGTAATCAACTTTAAATTGAATAAGTAGTATATTTAATCAGTAAATCCTACAAATAATAGAAACACCATGTCACAGCTCATAGTCCGCCTGCATACTACACATATTGTCTGCGACATCTTGCCACATAATCATCATTATACCACAAAAAAAATGTCCACAGCGATAAACGTCAAAAACCAAAAGAATCATGACATCAATAACGTCATAAATACGTCAATATGCGTCGAATACGGTCACATCGTAAAACTCATCAGGGCGCACAAACCGCGGCCATATTGGAAACTGGCGGCTTTTAATAATCTCATTGAAAATGTTGATTAAAGCGAGAAGACGCCTCTGCCACAGGCTTTATTAATAGGCTTATGATTGCGGGCTCTATTAAAAGTTATCACAACACCACCGGACAGGTTGAACGAGATGAAAGTCGATTCAAGTGTGTAGTCAAAGAATTGTTAGCAGAATCGATACAATATTGTTGTGCACGCCTCCTCAGTTTTATAGTTTACTGTTTTCTTGTTACTTCTACTTACCGTTACTATGTTTGGGATCAAATAATATCAAAATACAGCAATAAAATCGTATTAAGTTCTTAGTTTTATTGCAAAGTTATTAAAATAGTTCTTACCGTAAGTGTGCTTAATGCACATGTTCGTAAATAAATAATCTTGAAATTATTTGTACTGTATTCCATTATCAGCAAATTGTTTATCACTTGAACATATTAAAATAATAAGGAATCTTTTTCCTTGCGTGAAAAATTTCAACTTCATCCTATTTTACCAATAGATAGTATATTATAATTATGCACTCTGGGTAGGGCGGGTGGGTCTGTATGGGTCGAGGCATAAACTGCATAGCATAAATACAAAAACTATTACAAAACATACATACTTATTGACATCTATCCCCACGACACATATAAAGATAGATTTATTTAATTATTGATACTTCGCATCGATTCTAGTCTCGTCAAAATGCCTTGACCTTTACATGATTAAAAAATTGAGTATTTTTTTATTATGAATCTAAAAGTTATTCGGAACTTATCAGACTCGTCAGAGTTTGATAACCGGAGTTTGAATCGTGTAAAAAGTGTAAAGAATATTTTAAATTAAAAACGTCTAATGGTATTCTTTTCGTAAATAGCGTGTTTAATTCAATTACCTAACCATCAATTACTGTTTAATATACGGCTGTAATTGTATAATAATGTTGATTCAAGGACAAAATAATTATGTTGTAACCGATCACTATCAAGCTTACATTAAAACGTTATATCTAAAAATATAGCCAGTTTTTAAAGCATTACAATGTCAGCTACGAGAAAAACCGAACGTTTTTTTTTTCAAACTGACACTGACATTTCACAGTGAGCACAGAGGCTTTACATTTCGTATACGTATAGTCAATGGTACGACGCGCTCCTGTGTCTGAGTGATTGAATGCGAGAGCAAATTATAGGCTGTATACAGTACACCTTATTACTGCTCTCGGACTGTTAAAGCAATTTAGCTGACATTTAAATAATTCCACGCCGAATGAGGGCACCAAGTAATGACGGTTTACTTAATGTTACCTCCGCAACACCATGGGACTTGGGTTTCTTTAAAAATTGTCGCGTGCCGTGAAGTTTTGAGTTAAACCTTTTAACTTTGGCTCTCTCTTATTTGAAGCGTATACGTAGTAAAAAATCCAATAGCTTCATTATGTTTCTGTAAAATAAAGGTAAATAATTTTACTCTTTAATCAAAGCCGAAGAACTGCGTAACCAAGCACTAAGTAATAGGCGTACCGTTGACTATATAATGCTAAATTAAAATACACTTTACCCAATTGAACTAACCAACAACTTCAAAAAATATTCGACCGCCACTGTTTCCAACATATCACCAATTTCTCTTCGAATAAAAAGCCACAAATCAAAGACTGCCGTTAATCAAAATTTCGCAGCGCTTACACACCGTGTCAATTAAATACTCATGATTCCCACCAGCACAAGATCGGCAACTAAACAAATTCAAAGGCAATTACAACTTCTCCCTTATATTAGCAACAAAATGAACTTGGTCCTAATAATAGTGGTAGTGGCATGTTATGGGAGGCAATTACGTGGTGGGTAGCACAACAAAATCCGGTAGTTAATTAGCCTAAATTGTATAATGGCGGTGTGGCAGTTTGCGACGAGTAATTGCGGGCCCCAGGCTCGGCTCTGGGCCCCATCCGCGACTCGAGCGCACACTAGTGACGAGACACGTCAACTGTGATGGTAATTCTCTGATTTATTAACTAGCTTTTACTGGGGATGCGCGCGCGCAAAGCTTTCTGGAGGCTTTTGGTATGTTTTTTTGGCATACGAAATGTTGAATGAACGTTGGAAAGGATGTTGGTTTTTAAGTAGATATGGTTATTAATCTATGCCTGGAGTTATGGCTGAGATATTAGTGAGGCTTTAATAGAAAAATGCTCAGTCTAGTAGGTTTAACTATTTACTTACTTCTCTAAATGCATATGAAGTAAAATTGTCTATTGAAATATCGTTGCTAATTTGATGTTGTCTATTACTTTACTCTCCCTTGAATAATATAATAATTCACTAAACATTAAGCTTAACGGAATTGAAATTAACTTATTGGAAAATTATGACTATAAAAAATAACAGTATTCTATCCGAATGTGCTACCTACACGCGCAGTTTCACAGAAAAGGAAAACCATTAAAAAGAGATTTTAATTTCCTCTACAACGACAACAATCTATGGAAACGGCTATCTTATGGCTATCATACTTCACACATAATGACATTAATTTAGAAGGTGTCGTTATACCTCTTAAATTAAATGCTACACATCAAGGAGTCGCGAAAGAGACCAAAAACCAGTTATATCTCTATAACTCGTAAGTACATCATATAAACGTATAATTAACTATCAAATCACTCAACTGACAGCCAATTAATAATGACCGTAGGACTTGTCTTTCATAATTTGAATTATTAGCTGATGGTGTGCGGATAAATAAAAACAAAATCAAATTATGGGCCATTTATATAAACCAATTTGCATAGCAAACTATTACGACCTGGCGACACCAGGACATTATCTGAGGCCGGCCCTTTTGAGGCCAAACTAGTATAGGTTCGGTTTCAAATACGTGTCATAATGACAAGCACTTGCTATCCATCCATATTAATATCATAAACGCGAAAGTGTGTCTGTTATCTCTTCGCACTTAACTGCAGAACTGAATGTAGTTAAAATGGAGATATGTAGTTTGAACCTCAGGATAGGATATAAGAAATATAAATAAGTAAGAACGGAAATCAAACATTAAGAGACTTAAAAGGGGGGTAGAAATTTATATGCAAACGAAGTAGCTAGTCATCAATACGTTGAACAAAATTCGTAATTTACAATTTGGAGTTATATCCATGTTTTATTTTATTGATGCGATGGCGTAGTCTAGCTAGGCATTCATGACTTATGACCTTACGAAACTGAGTACATAACATTGACGTCAGTATAATGAGAGGGTACTTACGTAATCTAATTTGACATAATTATAGTCTTGATAACGATTTACTAGGATATATCGTATCATCTACGCAGATGTTTCAGTAGCGTTGTATGAGGTTGTTAAGCTCCCTATTATTATAAACAGAAGGATAAGCTCAACAAACGATGTCTGAACTTTAAAGAGACGATGATCTATAATTGTCTCAACGCCAATTGTCTATTTATTTTTACCTATTACTTAAAATTATTTTTTTACAAAGTATCGCTCTAAATCAACCCTAAGTATATCTATATATATGTAATATTTATATATTATAAGTCAGTCACTCTGAGGAATGCCTAACCCTCGCCACTCGGCGAAAATGTAAAGTTGAAATAACAAACTATATAAACTAAATAATTATACTAAAATTACACACCTCATGGATCTATGTTACTAAGATTAACAGTTTTAAAATGATTAATATAAGACAATATACATCTTTTACGTTACGGACTTTTCTAACCTGTTACCCGTATTTTTCGGTGTGATTGAAAATAAGTTTTACGTAAAAATATATAGAAAAAACTACATTACATAAAATGAAAACTTTTGATAATGAAGGTCGTAGTATTAAAAACTTAATGGAAGCTATGTAATTAGGCCAATAACGTATGTAACTAATTAATGAAATTCACACAATATCAATAACAAACTTCACAATTTAAATAGGAATAAATTGAAAGCAATAGCAAGTGCCACGCGCTCGCGATACGTAAAACTGTCGTCGCAATCAACGGTTTAATCGAGCGGGTATATCGCCTTCGGCCATTTGCGGTCACTTGACATACGACGTGCGAACTCAACAATTACCGAACTCACTGATTACACAGTTACACCGGTGATAGCCGACGGTTCTTGCGGGATTGACGACTGTGTGAAGCCTGCATACAATGATATATGGCAGTGAGAAATATATGCAAATGCGGTAATTGAATTGTCGAGGTTCATATCAAATGTTACGACAAGCAGCTCCGATAGAGTATTACACGGTATGCAAGATAATACCTACTCAAATTGATTGTATTGTGAAGTTTTCGAAATAAACAATCAATCAATACAAGTTTATAATTTTATCAGGAGACGGAATTTAAATTTTTAAATTCGTCCTTAAAAGTCTCTCTCTCTCACTCTCTCATCTATTATTCAAAAACCTAAAACGATTCTCACCATAACGTTTCGCATGTGACGTCACTATAGCAGTAATCAAACAGATTTTTGCGAATAAAATATGGCCGTTCCATATCCTCCTTCGAATATTATTTTTTTTTTTTTAAATCGACGTTTTTAATTTTTTTTATTTTAGAAAAAGTTAGAAAAGAAAATTTCAGTAAAAGTTGAGACATAAAATATCCTAACACATTTACTCGATGACAAAGACATCTGTATCGCCCAGGTTTTATCTCAAACCAACGTTAGTTGTAAAACTGTACAAGACTTTTTTCGCAAGGTATGCTGTTGCAAAAGCGATGAAATCCGCGACAAATACGTCGAGGAGTCGTGACATTTAAACGCACGTCCGCCGTGCCCCCATAAAGTGTTATTGATGGTGTTTCCAAAAACAAAAACGGCTCGTGATCATTAAGTCATTAAGGGGCAATAATAAAGTGATCAAGTGTACACAATTATGGGGAAAATAATATTAAGGCCGCTCCTTAATTATGTATTTCTTTTCTCTTAAACTCAAAATGGAATAATACCCATTAGTTCCTGAATTAAAAAGTGTTTAAAACTAGGTATATCCTCAATATGGTGGTCACTATATGACACGATGACCGAGCAATCGGCCTCTGCGCTACGGTTCCCAAGTTCAATTTCCGCATTGTCCAATTCCGTAAACGGTATAGACGAAAATCTTAGTGTATGGCAACAACTTTTATAATTAATAAAATACTTTTTCACACCATTTTACACACATTTAATAACTCAAAAACCTGCTATAATCCACAAATGAGTGAATGAATTTCCAATTGGTATTGTCTAAACTTAATATGAACTCGAGTGTATGGGATATACCTCTGCCTATTCCGTAAAACACATAGGTACGGTAGTTACTATATTACTGTCTAGAAAAAAACTACATTCCCAATAAAAATAAAACACTGATGAAATGAAATCATCAAAAGAATTCCAACGAGCCCAGTCTACCGCAAACCTATGTCTAATTACAAAATTGCCTAAAATCTGCCTAACCTACCACACTCCAAGCCAATGCAATCAGAAACCTACACATTAAATTACCCATGCAAATTACTAAAGTCTGCAAATATTAAATTAACCATTAATTCTAGTTAATTTGAGCTAAAAGCTTGCAAAAACAGAAGTTATGTCTGGTGATTAAAGAAGTTTATTCAACAATCATTATAATTTATTATAAAAATTTCGCCAAGAGAGATCCCTCTATTGGGTTGCAAGGCCTGGAATTTGTCCAATAAATAGAGGATTGATTACACCACTTTTTATTCTTTGAAGGTATCAGGTCTAATGGTATTACTAATTGCAGAATATTATAGCATTCCCTTGATCAAACAACTATAAAATAAATATCTTTACGAATTCAGTCGTATATTTTTTGACAATTATTTTACTTCATACATATGTGAACAACCTCATATATAACAGTAAAATAATTGTTTTATGCAAAGAATTCAGAAAAAAGGTACAATATATTATTACGATATATTTACATATTATATTTGTTAAATTGGCAATTTTTTTTATAAATGTCTTTGTTTAGTATGTACTTATGTGTGTCTTATAAAATCAATGATTAAAATATTAATTACGCTCAATACATTCATACCCAATGCCTGCACATCGCAAAAAATCTTGATTACACACCGGAGAATGTAAGCGGTATACCTACCTACGGCACAAAATCGTGATGAATTACGACGTGCTAACACCGAATTACCCACAGCAATGATTACACGGTTAACACAAAAATGATACCGCCATTACATCGATAGAACTGTGAGAAATTAGTGAGGCGAATCGCAAAACTGCACTCACCCGTACCGAATAACAATTACCGATATCAATCGATATAAATCGCTAATTTGCCATCTCTGTTGTTTAAGAGTAAAGGCAGTTTGCAGTAGTAATGCGATTGATCAATTGAGTAAGTAGTTTAAAAATATATGTTTCGGAAATTTACTGATTTTTTTTTCACAATTAAGTAAGTTTGCAACCCGATAATTCATTACCAATAATAATAATAAAATAATAATAATTCTATTATTATAATAGATAAAATGCAGCTCTTTTCATATAAAGCGCTTGCACATAAATGCAGCATACTCAAACGAAAAACGCCATTTTCTATGAACATAAAACGTATTTATACAACAAAATATCATTATTACAAACCTGTAGGCTACCAATATAATTTCATTACTTACGTTCATATTTTAAAACAAGGGGAATATTCTCTTAACCAACATAGTAACAAAATCGGTGCCGAGATGGTCAACATTACGTAGGCCATAAAACCTTATTGCTCTCTGTTCCATTATCCTTCATAAGCTGTGGGTCCCTTATACGCGTTACAGAAAGTATCAAGTAGTAACTGCAGTTTATTACCGTTTAACTTTAAACTGAGCTTGTGTACGGTAAGTACTCGTAATTGTTAAACTGTTTGCTTGTTTTTACTAGAATATTGATACCTTGTGACGGACGGATTGTTAATTAAAAAAGAGATTTGCATTAATGTCTTTTTTGTTCCTTAAGAAGACAACTGTGGTTATTATACATGTTGCAATCAAAAATATGACTTTTGTTTATCTCATAGAATTTTAATTTAATAGAAAATATTTGCTACCTAATTATAACTTTATTCTCAATTATAAGCAATTATACAGGGATCGTAGCGCGGGGCATTCTGTAGTTTCTACATGTTATATTTCATTGCGTTTTTGGTTTTAATTAAGTTAAATACTGTGTATTATAAACATAATATAATACTACGGTATACCGTACTTTAAAATGTGTTACTGACTGCTATTACTGCCACTGACCCACTATTTTATAAAAAAAAAAAACTCTTCTAAAAAATACCATTTCTCAAATGGAATCGTCCTTTGAGAAATGGAATAACGACGTGAAAAGTTTGCAACCTGTCTAGATTCGAGGCAGATATTATCAGGCAAGTACAAAGTGAACAGATAAAGCTAGAATTATTACATTACGTGCACTTACCGTGAAATATGCGCATGTTTCTATCACTGCGCTCGCCGAGACCCGTCACAGTAACTAGATTTATAACGTGTTTGCACTTTCCCTTGTTTGAAGTTTCGTATTAAGGCTTGCCTTGAAAGAGTGTAATGTTTTTTTATATGTTTTTATTATTATCTGGCTCGATGGTCGACTGCTGAGTTCGTCTTGGGTACGATTCTTAAATTGAGCAACGTGTTAGATATTGGGATTTTGTATGTAATTCTTAGAAGCAGCTCGGAATTAGGATTCATACCCGGTTGATGGCAATAGGGACCTAAAACATACCGAAATGTGGTGTACACTTCTGAATAACCTTTCGGGGATTACATGCGTGATGGTATTGGTATGTATGTATAATTAATTACGGTATGAGAATACATAAAAACACCAAGTCAAACTAATCATAATTATAAATCAAATGTTTAAGAAATAATCAAACTGAAGCATTCAAATAATAAGCCAATTAGAATTAACACGCTTCATTAGATATCTCAATTTAAGATTGTAAACCAAACAAAATTTAACAATAAAATTGATTTGAGGCATCTCCCGGTGAGGTAAAGAGTGATCTGAGTAATCTTTCCCATCAACTTTACAGCATCTGGGCTCGTAATTTAATTAAAAAATTCACAGAAAACAGGCACCGTCGGCGGCGCAAGCGTAATCTACCAAATTGCGCGCCACACCACACCGGCAGCCCTAATTCCCTTAAATATTATTTTTCCATCCTTTATCGTATATTTTGAAATTAACCCGACCCCCGTAATAACTGTTATGCCAAATTTTTGATTAAATTTGCCCAAAACCAATACTTAAACGTTATCAAACTGTTATCGGTCCGCGAGGACAATTTGCGCGGGACCATGATCTTGTGTTAGCGATTGTTGGACATAAAATGACGTATGGACCTCCTCTTTTGTGTTTTGGTAACGAAGTTTTAGTCTAGACTGCTTTTATGCTAAGTAGGTAAAATCTTTAATGAGCCCCATCACATTTAATTTGGAACCAAATCATCACAAGCTACCGTTGCCTACAGACTGTTCTTCTGATATTCTGTATGTATGTTGATAATCTGTATAATTAAGTAGAAAATGTATATAAAAATCCTCTCAAATTATTTATCAAAATCTCGCTAACAATATTAGGTTAGGTTATATAATATTAGGTATAGGTTTTTTTAGTTTTTGGCTTGTTAACACTTCCTACTCATTTCTTACACTTAAGCGAAAACTAAACCCTGAAATAAAACTACTTTTTACGTATTTTATCTAGGGACGCCGTAAACGTTTCGAAAAATCTGGATTAAATAATGTTTATAAACCGCGATATAATCCATGAAAAGTAGATTTATTTCAGTAGGTTTTATTTCAATCGTTTGAAATAAAACCTACTCCATTTAGTATGCATATCAAGAAATGTATGTACTTGCTTAAAACAGTTAGTAGAACTAACTGAAGAGTCGGATGTTATTATAAACGGTAGTGATTTAATAAACCCTGACAAAAAGTATACCCATATATATATTCTAAATAATTACCTACTTTATTTGGAACGTCGGTTAAATCAGTTCATGCAACAATTGCTAAGTAAAAAAACACATCTCGCTACTGCTTTAAACATTCAGAAGCATTTGAATCAATCTAATAACTACTTATTACAAGTAATTACGACCGGTTACAAATTACACCAACGTATAATTTAATAACACATCTGTACATTTGCGTTACCTATCATTATTTTTATATGATAAAAAATGTCCTACCGCTTCGGAGAATGCAAGGTGCGCCAAGGTCGTCAATGTTGAAGAATGGTTAACGAAAACTATTCATCTCATCTGTCAACACAATAAAATTGATCAAATTACTGTTCCACTGCTGGGCACGGGTCTCCTCTTATTTTGAGAGATATAGGCTATATTTGCCACGCTAACCTAGTGCGGATTGGCAAGCTTTACATGCAATCAAGAGAATCTCTCGTTGGTGCGTTTGTGGCCTTTGGATCGAGTTCAGTACTTTAGCGTTCACATTTTCACAATCCAGTGGCCCATAGGCTCACACCACTGCTGTCTGCTTTGTTCTCTGTCATATAGACCCTGATAATATTGACTCGCTCTAACTAAAACCTCCTTTTTGAAATGGAACGCAACGTTATTGACACTTAGGTAAGATTTAGGGGACATATTATATCGAATAAAATTGGGACAAGCCCGCCACTCTCTAAATCCCTGCTACTGCGACTCCTATAACCGACAAAAAATTAAAGCTACCGTTCCGAAAATTCTCGCTTTAATCTGACTGGAACCCACAACGAAATAGGTTGTCTACAAATATCAGAACTCACCGTGGATAAAGTGCCAATATACTATTTAAGTGTTGGCACTGAATGACTGATAATACTGGGTAGATATTATTCAGAACGGCCAGACTCTACTCCTATTTGAATACATTTGACGTTAGTTGGGGGTTTTCTCAATATCATTTATCGAGATATCATAATTTTTTTTTATTCTTATATAGTTATATGAATATAAACTGTTGTTTTCTTAGATATCTGTGTGGATATCATGAGGAAAGCTACAATAATTAACTTCCTGATATTTTATGGTAATAAATTAATTGAAAGGTACTTAAATATTGATTGAATGCCAAGTTTACGTTTTCACTTGAGATATATAAAGATAATTCAAAATGAGTTTGTAAAAAATGGCAGATTACTGGCCCCTTCGTTTTTAGAGCAATAATTTTCCCGCGCTAATAGTTTCGAACGATTAAGTATCGCAACACTTTACGCCGCATTTGCATAATAAAATTACAACACTGACCCTCGGCACTGCGCTTATAAAAAATAGGTACGGAGCCACCATCGTTTACCGCATAAATGCAAAATCGATTCGATCAACGGTTATTAATCGAATTGTCCGTACCCAACGGTAACCTAATCGATTGAATATTATTTAGGTAATATTACACAGTGAGTTCATTGACAATAATAAATCAGACAAAAAGTTTACAAGACGTTAAATTGAACATTTTGCATATTTTAATAATACGAATTATTATTAGAATATTTTTAGAAATTAAAATATTTTTGCTCGACCTGGGAATTGAATCCTAGGTCACCTTTAGTCCGATAACAGAGCACTGAGACAATAAATTGGATACATTAAGAATAGTATACATATGTATAAATCTTCCTGAATACCTATATTATTTAATGGATTTCAAAAACCGTTTAAAAATTCCGTAGCATAGCTTTGATTATAAAGTTCTCGAATAGATAATTAATTATGTCAGGACATACGTAGCGCCATCTAGTTCAGAACAGAGTAACTAGACTTTTTTACGATTGTTATATTTATTTGTAACTACATAATATTATGTTGTACATCCATGACTCAAACACAACCTTTGCCTTTACCGGGATTCAAATCCGGGACCCTTACCACACAAGACAGCCATTAATTTTTTAATTAATTAATTACCAATGCGTTAATCAGATCATCGAGAACTATTTAAAATAGTTTCTCTTAATCGTTATCCAAATAAAGTTTTAATTGCTCCGTAATTACTAACATTTATAATAATAAATTAACTTGAGATGATCACGATACATCTATTTTCATGAGATTAAAACATAATTACGAAATATTATCACAAGAAATTATAATTTTGAATCGTTTTAATTTCTAATCATTACAAACATCGCTTTCTCTCTCCGCCGTTAGGTATCTGGAGGCTAGTGGAGCCTTTAGGGTCATGGACGCTCAGATTGGGGATTCTGTCAGCCCACAGAGTGACCCCAGAGAAGATAGTGGTCCTGCCATGTGCTTCTGAGCACTCCAGAATGGGGGAGACCCTTCACAGTCAATACTTGTACACAATTTAACAATAACATTTAAACAAAGGTGCACAGAGACGAGCTTAATTCAAGATTGAATTTTCTTCCAGCAAACCTTTGAGTGAGAGTTTCAAAGCACGGGAATACTCAATTGTTTAGACAAAGGCAAAAGGTTACACAGAGATGTACTACCGAATGTACAGCCACATTCCACCGATATGTTTTAGGTCCCGTATAATGCACGAGCAAGCCTATTGCCACCAACCGGGCACTAATAACCGAGCTGCTACTGGGAGCTTCATAGAAAATTCCACAACACTTTGCTCAACCTCAAATTCAACCCAACCTCTCAATTAAACCCAAGACCTCAATAGTCGCACTTTACAATCACTCAAAATCAAAAGGTTTTTAGTTCAAATAAACTTTTTCAAGCACTTTTGAAACAATAAGATTCTATATATTTCTTACACTTACGCGAAAATTAGACATTGAAATAACATTACTTTTTACGGATTTTATCGCGGTATATTGATATTATTTTAACCCGACGTTTTGGATCCATTACAGCCTCCATGGTCACGGGCAGACTGAGGTGTTGGTCGTCTTGAAGTTATAATTACTAACAGCTACCCTACATTTTTCATTATTATCGACAATCCGATTTACACAGGATGAGCTCACCGTGTCCTTCGGTCTTGCACTTTTGTTCTTGGATTTAGATTTAATAGAATCTATGATGAGGTTCCAAGCAGGTGGTAACACACAGCCATCCTTTTTACTGAAATTTGGGTGCTTTTTAATTTCAATAGCCTCACGAATCATCCTGCGTAGTAAGGAATCGGTTTTCTTCTGCGAGGACTTATGGTTTATCAAATCTGATGTAATGCTGGGGTTTGTCTATGGTATGTTCACAAACTGCTGACTTCTTGGCACGGCGGTGTTTAACATCAGCGACGTGTTCTTTTACGCGGGTCCCTATGCTCCTTTTTGGTGTCTAATAATATTCTAGTTGCACTAAACCAACAAGGCAGTTGAAAACTTCCACACCTTTTAACCAAAATAAAAAAGGTGTGCGGTGAGTATTTTTTCGACTAGTCAGCTACTAGTCTCTATTATATAAAATCTGCATATGATATTGATGCCTTAGATAGCGTATTAAGTGTACCTATTGGGTTTTATCTATAATTGGTTTTGTATGTATTGAATATTAGCAAGCAATGGATTTTGCGTTGTTAGTGCGGTTAATTGAGTGGCATTAAGTAAGTATTCGAGTTTAGCTGTTAGGGCTCGCAGACTTATATTTATTTTATTAAAAACATAAAATATCACTCTACTCATAATTCTCTCTTAATGAGGTCAAACCAAAAGAAGCATAGGGACCCATTCGCAAGGACACATCGCGGCTGTTTAAACACTGCCGTACCTAAAAGTCAGCAGTTTGTGAACATACAAGTCCTCGCAAAAGAAAACTGAGTCGTACCCAAGATCATTTGTGAGGTTATTGAAAAAAAAACCAAATTTAGTTAGAAGAGATGGTTGGAAAGAGACGTAGACCACTTCGCATCTTATTGGCTCTAAGAACAAGTTTCAAGTACAGAAACTGCAAATAGTGTACCTATTAGATTTATAGAATTACCTTTATAGATAATTCCAGGATTCAACGACCATGGATAAAAATCCGAAATGTCGGGATTGAATTATAAAGGTAAATATACCGGCAATGAAATAAAATGTGACTTTATTTCAATTTCATGTTTTTTTTAAAAAGCTCCCAGCTACGTAGTTTAAATGTTTTATTAAGTAGCAACCCTGAATATTATTACATATAATACCAAGACAAGCTAATGAGCAAACGATTTAGCAAGTAGTCGTGTCACAGACCACTCTAACAAGGCACTTATGGTCCTACACGTCGCTTGAGGCCATTACATATTAAAACACACCACCAACTCGCCCCTCCCACTTAGAACTGGAGATTTCCATAACTGGCAACACTATGATGCATGGGTACAGAATGTTGCTAGACTAATTATAGAATCATACTTACTATCTTAAATGATATGGCGATGCTTCTAAAATGTTGGAATTGATAGTTTTAAAAAACAGATGACAAATATTGAAGGATAAAGCAGAAGAACTATCTTATTTTGTTTTAAAGTGAGATACGGCAAGGTGATTTGAAATAAAATAACTAACTAGCTTGTTCATGCTAATTAATTATGCAAAAAGTACTCCCAGCTTTCACTATCTATCTTCCTGCCATTAACCCATTACTTACTTGAGGTTGTCACTATTTATTGTGTATTTTTCTTAAATACGCCTATCAATCGCATATCATTTTCTTATTGGACATTCCTGTGCTTTTTTTCACAACCTGTCGCAATTGCATCAAGGCTTTATAGAACTTTAAAAATCGCATACGAAAATGAAGTTTCACACTCTTATGGAGAATAAAAAACGGATAACAGGAAATAATCTACTTTCATCAAAGAATGAAAGACGATTACATAAATGCAGAAGACAATTAATTATAATGAAATAAAACTAAAACTTTTGATGTGAAACATCTATAGCGTACATACACAACACATATATTATAGCGTATTCCTTCGTATTCATGGTATAATATATATACAGTCTATATGCAGTAGTGTGTACGGTGTGGCGACGCGTCGCCACAAATATTTTATTTTATCATTATGACATATTTAGTTCCTATCACAATATGTTCTTTTCTGCATATTACTTTTACAAAATAATGTCGATGTTTCCACATCTGCCAGGCGTCCCGTGACGGCTCACATTTTTTTTATTGTATCGAAGATTCAGAGTACCTATATTGATATCATTTTTTAAGAGTCGGGGTTTAAATATATCAATATGGTGCGATAAAATCGCCTTACATATATTTGCGTGAATATAAGTACTTGACCAACACGATTAAGTACGTAGCGGATTAAAATATATTCAAGCTAAAATAAGCCAATGAAATGAAAATAATAGAACAGGAGAATGACAATGAAAAGGCTAGAGAATAAAAAAAAACTGTTCATAATAACATGTTTGTATAACATGAATGACAGAACCTAATTGGTATACTCAATTTGACCGATTAGTTATGTACGATATGCAATCGTATACACCTTCTAAGGAAATACAAGGTATAATATAATGTAAATACCTATGTAATTACGAGTTGTAAATCAGACTATTTAGTTACCTGTTGCCACATTTTATGCTAACATACACTATGAATGCCGAGAAGGTATTCATTAAATAATTATGCGAACATTTGCGCTAGAGGTCAAGAAATTTAACTTAACCTGCTATGACTGTAGGTGTATCTACATATTATCGATTATACAAAGTAGAAATATCATAATTTATTTATCTATCTTTCGTCATTAGCCTATTTACTGGTCTACTGCTGTGTACGGGTCTCCTATCGGGTCGAGCGTGGTGGACTTGACGCTTGACCCTTGGGGTTCTCGCCTTTTCGTAGTTGGGGGGTTTAGTAGCCACGGTAAAGCTAAGTAATCCCAACAGGGTTCTGAGTGGGAAGCCTGCTATTGTGAAGAAAATGAATGAGGGCCCGTTAGTCCAACCCAACGGACACCTTATACGCACGTGAACTGAGGTAGCCGCGGTGTTTTTATGAGCGACCGAGATTATTGAGCCGCAGTCATTGAATTGTGGACACAGCGTGTCGGTTGGGAAGGAGAAGTGCCACGTATTTGGACGTACCGCTTTCTATCCTCTGTGGCCAATATGAGGGCCTTGGGAATCAGAGTATTCATACACCATGTATTATACCTGACCTCAAAGAATAATACGTTAGCAGGCTTCGCCAGCGTGATCACGCCAGAGCGTGGTTACTGGTTTTGGGAGTCGAAGTCAGATCTTCGTGCACAGCGATCACAATGCCAACAAATTTAGCAGTTAATACGATAATATTTTCCTGATAACGGATTCGTTTCCATATTTACTTCAATATTCTAATTTTCAGAAAAAACACTAGGTACAATATTTATCTAAGATAATACTTATGCAGAAGTTATAATTAGATAAATATTCTAGTGTTCTTCAAGAAAAAGTTTCCAATTAGGTAAAGTACATTGTAAGAAGTTATGCTTACATAACATGTAGTCTAACAATACAAGCTATTAGTTATACTATTCACACAGAACCTATTAATTACATATAATAAACATTGTCATACAAAGCATTCAGAAGACTCGCTCTAAATCATCTAACGAGGGAACAAAGTTGCCAGCATTTGTTCACAGACAAGAGATCATGGTACAAACTCCCACAAATGACACGCGAGTATTTTTTTGTTACATGCAACACACAATTAGTAGCTGTTTTCCTGCACAATTACTTTACAATATAAAATTGAAGTTAAATGCTCATCTCTGTTTGTGTGGGTAAAACGTGCCTGGTCGCTATTTTTAAGTATTTTGTAACAGCTATTAGTAAATTTTATTGTGATTCGTTTACATTGTATACTGCTCAGAGTTAAGCGTCTTCTGGTTTCTGTTATAATAATTGACTATGAAAGTATACTGCTTGGCAGCAATATTGACGGAGGTTGCCAGGCAGTTAAACAACGACAGGCATACTAAAATATTATTATATTACTGTTTTGAGAATTTTATCTACATTCTAAAACTTCAACTTATGAGAAATAACATTTGACTTAAGGACCTTTGCTTGACTATTGGCTATCGAGCTTCTGTCCGTGATATGAAGTTTGTCGTCGACATAGGCAGTTTGATTTATGCACGAAATAAATATTCGTATAGTCTACAGGTACCTATTCAGTTATTCCAGTTAAACGCACCCCAGACTCGAGTAAACGTTAGAACGTAATACGTGTTTTTGTTACTTAGACAACGGTCGATTAAAATCATATTAATACATACTAATTACGCTATTAAACTATTAACTCATTGCCTGGTTCGTGGCAATCGGCCCCCTATTGAATGAAACTTAAAAACACACCGGCGGAATGCGACATTTTGCCGGTGGTATACTAATGTACAACCCTGCTAAACCTTCCATATAAACATGGTATGTTTCTTTTTTATGTTATTTTATTACATCAAATCCACATAAATGCTCCAACTGCTTGAGGAGGCAGCAGGGTATGTAAGATTCGTACTAATTAAAAGCCACACTTGCCCCCGCTTGCCCTGTCAGTAAAGTCCGTACAACTGTTATTCTTACGACTAAACTTGGCACTCGTTGCAAAGGACATTTTGTAAAATATGGCTGGACTCAGGGTAGTATTAACCTATAAGCCACTGAGTATGGGATTTTGTCCTGCATGGAAGAAAGAGGTATCTAGTCCCGCATTGCTAGGGACCAAATCCTTTCTATTACAAGAAAGTCGTCCGCGCGAGGAAGGCGTCGTAACGTACCTAAGTGAGAAGCAACCACAAGTTTACCCCACTGCCACCTCTTAAAATGATATGTATTGATTCTCTAAACAAAACAAAAAGAGCTAGATTCACCTCTTGTTGGACCGTTAGATAGCACGCTTTTCCTATCAGAGTACCTACTTGAAGTGTGTGTTACCTTATCACAGTATGCATAGCCTGTAATACTCCTTAATGATAAATAAATCATGTAAATATGTATCTCCTATGATTTGGTTAAGTGAATATTTTCGTATAAACGAGTACATCACTGTGCGTTCCAGCGGTATCTATTTACATCTCCGTAGATAACTTTACACTTCATGCTAACTTCACTAAAACTGTTTACTAAGTACTTACGAATTGCATACTTAAAATTAAATAGGCTTACCTATCTATATGGTGCAATAAACAATAGATCATAATTGTCTTGTAAAGATTAGGTACTATAAAAGTTTGATTAACAGTAAATTTAACTGTCCCAACTAACAAAAGTAAAACCGCGTTAAAATATCTGCGCATACATAGTATAAATTACATGTGTACCCACAGTGTACAGAAAGCTGTAAAGGTGAAATATAATTGTAAATGCTTACATTTTAATAGCGGGAAATTATCGTATAAATTCAAAGCAATTTGACTTTCTTTATTATTTGATCACGACAGTGTGTTATCAGCGTAACATTACAAAGTTCAAAGTTAAAATATAGGTACCGTGTTGCGCCTGCGCATGTAATTTGTTAAATTACAGACGGCAACACAATTAAGGCCTATAAATACATAGCTACATTACCTACCTATTTTACTTTTAACAAAAATATAACGTCAGGTAGATTTATGTCACTATTATGGGTAGGTATAATTTCCCCTCACTTGAATTTAAACGAAAACGTCTTGTCAGTATTGCAAGGTCAAAATTAATAAGGAGTAAGAAAAACCGTTAAGTATCTAAATACTTTAAACATAAATTATGTGACCTGAGGACGGATTTTAATGATCATTTCATTAAAATCCGTCCACTAGTCAAATTAGATATACGTACGGTTTTTTTCAGTTGACAAGTAAACTTTCGGCGCTCTAATTAGTAGAAGTACTTCAGTAGAGCACCAAATGCCTATAAATGTCGATACTTTAAAGAAACTAACTCTAGGATTTCAGAACGAAGACAAGCAGAAGAATGACAAAATATTAGGCTTGTGTCCACTAACAACAATTTGCTTGGTTTATAGTTTCTACATATAAATGAAGAGACGTAGATAAGAAAAAACCAGTCTATTTCTCATAAAAGTTAAAGATTATTAATATTTTTAGAAAATAAATTCGAACAAAATTGGCATTAAGTCACGTGACAACAAACACCAATCAGAAAATATGACGTCACGCTCTGCAAATATTGGCATAGTGACATAGCTCCTTGGCCTTTGAGCCATTTCTTCATTAAGTATTTTTACAATTTATTAATGATGGAGGATAATACATGATAATGGTTGATTATTTGGTGAATGAATAGCTGTTAATAAAGGATGATACATGAATATATCAATGAATATAGCCCTAAAAAAAATCTAAATCATAAAATTGCAGAGTGTAACGTCATTCAAAACGCCATGACACTATTCAGCGTTTTCGAGGGAAATTTAAATTGTTTTTTTAAAATACAAAATACGTAAAGTAAATATTGCTTTTTCTTAAAAATATAGCCTTTTTGGGATAAAATAGATATTAAAGTATCTAATTAAGCAATTTTTCAAATTTAGTCAACTAGCCTATTATACTTAAGTCGGTAGGTAAGTACCTACATTACCTACAGTCTATTTTTCTGTAAATGTACCTATATAAAAACAATTTATTAGTTCGAACATCAAATAACAGAAATTCATTTTCAAAATAATGAATTCACTAATATTTATAAAATATTGTGACTCATGTATTTTTTCAAATAATAGTCTTAGTCATAAACGTCACCACCACAGAGTACTTTTATAGATAGGAAAGTCACCACATTTTATTTTTATGGTGATAAGGGGGCAAACGAGCAGGCGGCTCACTTGATGGTAAGTGATGACCGCCGCCCATGGACATTTGCAACACCAGAGGCTTGCAAATGCGTTGCCACACCCCTTAGACACCGTTCAGGTGTCTTGAAATAGGGAGTTACTTAACTGACAGCAAACGGAATTCCCATACTGTCAGAATAGTCACTCCCCCAATGAGCTCTGGTGACCTTAATCACTCGCAGAAAGACAACTATTGTTGATTTACTGCGGTCTTCTGTAAGGCGGAGGTACTTCCCCAGTCTCGCTATGCCCTACCTCCTAAAAAATTCATTCATCAACATTCTACGCCCTCTCATAGTCGTATGAGTTATGACACACCAGCACCACTAAGTAGTTGTGGAATCGAATTTCGTTCTCTTTGTCCCGTCATACATATGTATAATATTATAATGTCTATGAGCCAATCAAACCTTGCACATTATTTCGAAATGGTTACAAGAAAATTATCTAAAATTAGTGTAGATACACAGATGTTGTGGTTACGCTTGATCCTTGCGGCTAGCCGGCCATCTAATCGGAACCCATATTACGGCATTTTAGTGGAGACATCTTATTTTTTGATAGCTTTATTAAATGAAATGTTGTAGTCTACGGATTTGAAGGAAACGACCTAATGGCCAAACAGTTGCACGCGAATACTCAATTTATATAATTTTCCTACGTACCTATTAAGACATAATGGGACAAAAAAAATATGGTTCGTGACATTTTTTTATACCTTGGTATAGGAATCGGCTACGAATGATGTTTGAATTACGATTCTCAGAGTCCATATCAGATTCACTGATATCTAGATTTAGTTGTTCTTGTTATCACACTCTAGAAATTTCTCAGGTATCGTGTGTACGTTTGCAAACACAAATTTTCAAGTAGGTACACCTACGCTAAAAGCCCTTACCCGGGACAATTGTAACATGAGCAGTATTGGTTCCGTCCGATCGAAACTGCGAATAGTGGCGTACAAGCCGATCTATTGCCGTGTTTTTATTAACTTATCCGTCTGTATAAATAATAAATTGCTGGTTCCTATTACATAGAAGTTATTAAGCCGCCATTTAAAATAAATGACGAGATCATCCATCTATATGATTACCTCATATTATACAGGGACAGATACCTCAATTACAGGTAGGCGACGTCGGGACGAAAATAAAGCAATTTGTGGCAATTGAGGGACAATCACAATTTATCACTATTATCCTTCGGTGGGCGGTTAATCCACTGGATTAAAGAAGCCTGTGGTAGTCTAATGGGAGGAAATATTCGATTTAAAAGTGCAATTAAATGTAGTCTCAGGCAACAGAACATTTGTTCTGCAAAAAGGTTTTTTTTTAATAAACTTGTCATGCATTCATGAAACGTTAAGATTTTCGTTGCACAAGATCCAAGGTTCCAAAAAGTTGATCCTATGGAGAAGAATCCGGCAAGAAACTCCAAAACAAGAACATGAGTTGACTAATGACTAGGCATAAGTGAGACATAAATCATCAAATATATCCATAATATAAATCCATGTCTAATTTTGAAAAATTACAATAATTTATCATGTAATTGGCGCAAATCGCAATAAAACTACGCTTAAGCTCGATCACGTAACGCCATCTATCGGACGACAAGTTGTAATGTTAGTAGAACTCATCACTACACATTTGACTTTTATACACTGGGCGGTGCTAAATCGTTTACATGGCATTATGATACGGGCCAATATGAGCATAATAAACTTTGAGAAAACTATATTTTGATGGATTTATTTTATTATTCTTATGATGTTCAATTTAGTTATACAAGTAAAATTTATTGAGAATCTCCCAATAACTAGGATACGCTTTCCCAGCTTTGTAGTAGTGTGCTAAAATTATGATGAATATTTTAAATATGTATGAATATTTTTCGTTGAAAAATAAATGAAACAGTAATATGTGACAATCAATTTAATACAATACAAAATCAGTTGTTCTGCTTTGATTCCTTCGCGTTTTGGAGTGCCTGCGTCAAATACAATTTAGCAAGACTCTGGGAGCAGAACTGGCTTATATGTTGGCTGTAAGTGTTGATTTGTCCGGCTACAATCATAGGGTTGAGCCTAGGCGGTACTGGGTGGGGCTTGAAGAGTTTGTTGACGTCTTCTTCAGGTAGTGGCGGCTCATCCTTGGCAGCCCTGGCGATATTCTCTTGTGTCCGCTTGGTGAGCCAGCGATGCTTGTCCTGCTGTTGACGAACGACCAGCTGTTGGTATCTGTTGAACTTGATAGCCTCTTGGTTGAGCTCGTCGACGCGTTCCATCAGGCTACGGAGTTGACCTGTAAAATGAAAGTAATAATGATGACCAATCTTTTCCTGAACAGCTTATTTTATTTTACATACATACATACATTTAATAATAAACTCACTGACTGGCAGAATGTTGCAGGCAAACAGGATTCCTGATTAAAGCATTTGTAACAGACTAAAATCTCTTTTATTGTTACCTTATAACTTTTGTTTAAAGCAACAATTGCACAGACTGTACAGAATACTTCACCATGCATTGTCATCCTTATCACACTATAAAATCTCTAATATCTAAGTTTCCTAACTCACCTTCCAATACTGAAGCAGTACCCAGATCCAAGAACTTGGATCCTTCTTCCTCTGGGATCATCTCGGACAGCTCCGACATCATAATGTTTGTGAGAGGAGAGTTGCGGATCACAATAGGCACCTCAATGAACAGACTCTCATAGCCTATCTTTAGATTGCGGAGAGCTTCTGGTGTGTAATCACCGTCCTTGTACATGGCGATGGCCTAAAATTATAAAGGGAAATAGTTATTTATCTGATAATACAGTTTATTGGCTGTATATGAGTGGTTCGCATTCTCATTGTGAGTCAAGTGAAATTTCGTCAAACTTTTTACTGTATCCATTTGTTTTTCACTTAGTCTGAAGGTGAGCATATCCTTATTTAAGCAGCAGTGACCTGTTTAGGCTCTGATATCTATACTCAATGCATATTTCAGTAGATTACATTTGAAGCTAGGAGAGCTGCTTGCCTATCAGATTTTTCAAAAAGAGAGAATCAGATGTAATAATAGACACCCCACCCACAGTTAGATCATATTCTTTTAGGTTCAATATATTGAATAGAATTCCAGCTTAAATTGCTATTAATGAGACATGGTTACGAGGTGCAACTGAGAAATTGATGGAAAAATGTAATAACACTGGCCGATAATAATTCAGCCTAGAACCTGACGACGTGTAGCAATGTAGTGGTAGTATGGTTTTTTTTTTCATACTATAATTATATCATTAAAAATCTCAAACTAACCTGAGGAGTCAAGCGGTAAGCTTTGAGGGTCAAAAATCCTCTAGCAGATTTTTTGGTATCATAAATGACGACCACACTCTCCTCAATGGATGTCTGGTAGTGATACTGAGACTCCAGGAGTGACTGGCTTAGAAAGTTGCCAACATCAGCACTCTGGTACCTGGGGGAAGAGAAAATGTTATGTTTATGTTGTCCATTGTGAAATAGTACCACAAGTTAGGTTGCACCTACATTGTTAAACAAGTTTTCAATGAAAACATTAAAAATGAAAAAGGTATTGGAACTTGCTTGTTTAAGTTATAATTTTCATAGAAAACAAATTGCCCTAGCCTCAAGAACTCAAACCGGCATTCTTTATTTTGGTATACTAAATGCTTTTGCCACCACTGTTTTGGTGTTTGAGACCACATTGTCACCTGATGGTAAGTGACAATATGGTCTAAGGTGTATAGCACCCTAACCTAGAAGATACATATTCACTTGAGACTTAGAAGGCCCCTAAATTGTACTTGACGGATAATACAGACTCAGGAAGCCAATTGCATTTCGACGAAGGGAAACACTTAGTGCGGGTTACTACGGATTATTTCATACAAAAAGATATTATGGTCAAAAAGTCAAAATTTATTCTCAATTACCATCCAACATGGAAATGGTCAACATTTACACGTCGCAGTCTTCTCATCATGTCCAATTGGTACTCCTCCTCATCCATGGTGTCATCATGCTTCGGGAATGGGAAGCAGTTGGTGATCTCCAGACGATTCTCCACAACAAGCCCAAGCAAGGCCCCCTGAGCCACCTCCATATTGCTGCATGATTCCTCATGGCAATGTTTCACTATTTTCATCACCGCCTATAAATATAAGAAAATTCATACAGATAATGGATTCATTAGGTAACAATGCTTGCTATAACAGAAATCTAAGTCTAAGCTGAATTTGAACTAAAACTGAAACATGAAATACTTGTAATTGAATCAAAGTAGGCCAAATTTATGACAGCCCAATAAATAAATAAGAAACGGAAATGAATAATAAGCAGCAGATTAAACTCAAATTTCTGTCAAAGAAAGTTTGTGCAATGCGGATGTTTGTTACTCTTTCATGCAATAACCAATTAGGAGTTTTTTGGGTTCCAGGTTTGATTGTTTTTGTCATCAATATAACTATGACATTGGCGATATAAATGTAGAGCTATATTCTAATTTAATTGAATTGTAAAATAAAAAATATATATAGAACTTCTAGCGTTCTACATTATTTTAACTAAACTTTAGCTATGCCTAATTTCATAGTCTTCTGCAATATTGTATATGCTTATATTTCGCAATATTAATATAAATATAAACAACAGCCCACTCAGTCTATACTTTAACATAGCTAAAAAAACTATTAAGATTATTGTATTTGTTTTTGTCTTTGTCAAGCATAATACTATATTTATCCTACACAAACAGTTGGTGATTTAATTAAAAAACTAATTAATGTACTATAGCTGTGATAATGAGGTATTTGTAATATAAAATTTATTGTAACATAGTGTTTAATAGTTGTCTGTCTATACTAGCATCCTTCATTAAACACACATTATCCAGATGCTAATGTATCAAGCAAAATAACTCAATGTCACAGCAGTGAGATCATCTCTGTAATCGTCTGCTAGCTGTCTCGGGTCACCAAGGTAAATGTCCTAAAAGAGTTCATGACTCATGCTCATCAACCAAAACTAACTTTCACTGTAAACAAGTGACATATTAAAAACTGATGATAATAACATGTTTAAACTATATTAATCTTTAATAAATTGATAAATACATAATATTTTGGTTCCAAACTCATATTATTAAAGTAGGTAACGTTATAATGTCGGTTTTATTTAGATTTCCAGGAAGCAAATAATAAACTTTACGTTCACAACATAACCTATGCGGACCATGATAAAGTTTATAATCAATCGATGATATGTACCACAGACGCATCTAGGACCTTAAGTAAAGCGTGTAAATACATATCACTCCAGTAAATAAGAAATTAACTACCACAAAACGTAAAAACAGAGAATACATGACGTGTCGATGAGGAACTGCTAAACTGTTACTGGGTACCATTTCAAGTACAGATTTGAGTAAATAGTGACCACATGAATGATTTCAATAATTTGCTTACCAATCCATCGCACTGAACGTACGTAATTGTGGCTTCAGTTTCAGGAACGCGTCTAGCAGGCCCACTACGGTTCGCCATTTTTAAGAAAGGTTAATCAATTCTGAAACTTTGACATTATAACAGCCCCAATGTTACCAGTTTAATAAAATCTATTGAGTATGACTCGAAACAAACCGTAACATATATTACGGTTATTTAAATTCTATGATTGTCGATGAATAGTAGTCTATTTGTCTTTGATTGAATCAGCTGTCATCTGTCAAATTAGATTATTTTCATGTCAAATTGTCAATCACTGAGACAAGAAGTCCTGAAAAAATCTTATCAAACAAAGATTATGTGTAAATAATTTAGTGTTTTCGTAGTAAACACTATATTTTAGTTGGAAATGTAAATATAGTGAGCAGTTCTATTTAAATACATAAATTATGTGTGATAATGACTTGAGAAAGTGTACATTAATTCTTCCGCCCTGATTTTAGATCGATGATACTTAAACTCTCAATGAAGATAGGGATTATTGAATATGAGTCAGCATAATTTCTGGAGAGGATTAACACCATTGAATGTGGCACCGTCTCAGCAAGTACCCGATAAAATTGTTAAGCTGTGTGCTCTGGGCACAGACTTCCTTGTGTTAGGAAATGACCATGGTATCTATCACTGTGAAAATTTAGAAGACTCCTTGAACTTTAGAAAAGTCACAGGCATTTCAGCAATAGACATATCATATCATAATGATATCCTTTATATTATTGACGTTCATGGACGGCTGTATAAGACCAATGCTAGTTTTAAAAACAAAGAAGAAGTTATTGTTAAAGAGGATGCCAAGTGTTGTCCACATGGTTTTAAAAGTTCCAGTTATAAAGTGAAGTTTAGAAATGTAGTGATAAGTGATTTTGGACAGCTGTTCATAAGTAGTGATGGGCAGCTGTGGGGTTCTGGTGTTATGCCCCAATTATCATTAGATACCAGTAGTGTAAAGAAAATTCCATTTTTTGAAGGTCGGACTGTGTATAGTGCATCAGTGGGTCAGAACTTTGCAGCTGTCATTGCCAGAAAAAATGTTAGACGGTCTGGTAACTGTGATACTGAGAGTGATAATGATGATGAAGAGGTATTTGCATCAAATTGCTCACAATGCCAGACAATAATAGGCCTAGCATCCCCTGCATCCGTGCCATCCCTATCAGAAACCTGCCCCTTAGGTGTTCAAATTAGTAAGTCTAGTGAAGATTCAAGTAGTACTACAGCCCCACAGACTGATGTGCATATTGATGCACACAGTTTAACAGAAGATTCTAGTCCCTCCTCTGAGGAATCCAAAATAGCAAGAACAAACTTACAAAAAAATACAAACTTAGATGCAGATCAAAATTCTCAAGATGCTAAATCTACAGATGATGGTGATGACCACACAGATAAAGAAAGTGACAAAGAAGAAGCATGTGGGGATAAAATTAACAACATCTTCATAAACACAGATGCTGCAAGACAGTTTTTGAGTAGACAGCTCTCTTGGGTATCAGCTGGTGAAGACTATTTAGTGGAATACACAGAGAAACCAACAAGAATAATAAAAGAGAATGTATCAAACCTCACAAACTTTGTGTACGAAGGAGTAAAAACTGTAGGTGACAAAGTAGCAACACTTTCACGACATGTTAGTGGTAGCAGTGACAACAATGATGCTGTAGAATTACAGATGAATAGCCAACATGAAGAAATTAATTCCCTGATGTACAGTTGTACCTCTAACTGCAATCTAGAAGATTTACATTTTTCCACCAGCACAATAAGCAGTGAGAAAGAATTTGAAGCTGCAAGAAAAACAGAGAACCTCAAAAACATGTCTAAACTCGGTAAGAATATTTTAGCAACAGAATTATGGACCTGGGGTGACATATCATATGGACAATTAGGTGTAGGAGACAATGTTAAAAGGATAAAACCAATGGTAGTAATGAGCTTGTCAGGTTTTGGACTGCAGAAAGTATCCTGTGGCAAATGGCACTGTTCTGCTTTAACATTAGATGGGAGACTCTTCATGTGGGGCTACAACCAATTTCATCAAGTCAGTTTTGATACTAGAGAGGACAAAAGTGGTCCTAAACAGTTCACAGAAAATTCTGACAGTGACAGAGTAAGAGATATGATAGCCACTGATCATCACACTTTGGCCTACACTCACAATGAAAATATATTTTATATGGGAAAGCATACTGAAGGGTTTACAGATTCTATTGTTAATTTAAATGTCAAAGAAGAGAAAGAAGAGAATGAGAACAACACAGATATGACTGTTAAAATGTCTGAAAGTTTCACCACTAAGCCCCAAAATATGTGTTACCATTGGAGAATATTATCATCTGGTAACATCAGCTACTGCTCAATAGAAGAGTCATCTAAGTGTCCAGAATTCCAAGATCTGTCTATTGCTCAAAGATACCTAGAGGAAATGCTTTTGATATATCATAATTTAGTTAAACCTTTTCTAAAGAAAAGTAAAGTGGTAACTACACATTCCAATATTTACGAAACAGTTTGTGATATTTTTGGTGACATATTAAACATAACTGCTCTGAATGTTCTCTCGATGTGGCAGTACGCCGAGAAACATATAAACGAATGTGATATTTCTTTAATAAAAAAATTAGAAGAATTTATTTATTTGTACAGAAAGTATTACGTAGCTGTAAGTAATTTGATAGTTATCGGCGGTTTCTCGCAGATTAACAGTGTCGTCGATGTCCCGTCTAGTGTGTATAACTTGTTTAGTGACCAGCTCCCGACTAATAAACAAAAGAACAATAAAAAGACTTTAGAAGCCATAGTAGGTCTCGCGTTTGTTCAGCCTTTAACAAGATTGAGCTCTTATAAATGCATAGCTCAATCATTATTGAGGTACAAAACCAAAAGAAAAAGAATTGACGCGAAGTCAAATATCGATGAAAGATTAAATAAAGTTATAGCTTCTTTGGACTCCTTGATGGATGAACAGGAAAAGAAACGGAAGGAAGCAGATGTCACAAAGTTATTTTGGGAAACAATAGGAAAAAGCCTTGAACAATATCGAACGCCGGAACGGCGTTTAGTCAGAGAATCGAAATCACGTCCATTGAATTTGGTGAATCCAGGTCGTTTTACTTCGCATTGGTTTGTTCTGTTCAACGATCTTTTCGTTCACGTCAGTGGGAGCACACCTAATATCCATCCCTTGGAAACTTTATGGGTAGAACCTGTTCCGAACACAGATTCTCTGCAAAATGTGATTCAGCTTACGACTCCCGAAGAAATTATATCAGTGACAACGACTACAGAACAGGATAAAACAGAATGGACACATTCCTTGAACACTTCGATAAGGCTCGTGCTGAACAGGGAGAATTTCAAACCCCCCGCCGTAAGAACGGCCAGTCACACTTTTTCGAACAAAAACCCTTTCTACAAAGATGCCAAGTACAGTGGCAGATGGTTGGACGGGAAGATCCATGGGAGCGGGAAGGTGGAATGGCCTGATGGGAAGCTATATGTGGGCCAATTTCAACTCAATGCGTTATGTGGACACGGCAAAATGGAAATACCTAGTGTAGGTAAGAATTCTAAATGTATATTTTTACACACTCTTCGTCCTTCTTCGCACAGCTGTCCACCGCTAAAATAATGATTTCGCTAAAACAAAAACAGCGCAGTAGCCGCGTGAGATGAACCGGGACCGCCCTTTCATAAAAATTTGACGGCACGTTTGGTGCAGTAATCGAGCGATCGGCTTCTTCGGTGTGTCTCGCGGGTTCTATCTCTTTACGGAATAAATATATGTACGGCCCTAAGTAGTTGTTCCAAGTTTGGGTATTTGTGCATTGGGAATATTTATATTTGTAAACGCATCCACAATGCAGGGAAAATTTCTAATGTGAGGCTACGTTCATTATAAAGAAAAAGAAAACAGGCAGTGCTTACATGACAACTTGTGCATTCAATTAACTCTGTTCCTGATAGGCTTTGGGGTTGACCAGCTAGAAACTAGAACACATTATTTTATACATATATGTGAGCATATTATTACGCTAATTTCGGTTTCGGATATTTTTTTTTACCTCATCAGACCTAGTGTTACGACATCTTTTTTCAGCCACTAGCTTCTCATCGCGATATTTCGTTTTCGTCTAAAAGTCTATGCCATAAGAAATCAAATATTCCCTGTATGACTTTTATCGGCGAGCTTTCTTCCTTCTCTTAATGTAAATTGGAATTCCATTATGATCATTTCCTTTATTCGAATGTCATTCAAGCTATCGTTAGCGTTATCTATCAAAATTCCTGACGCACGTATTCGCATTATTTCGACGGCGCGAATTCTTGTAAGATATGCGACATCAATGGCCATGCTTATTATTAGTCATATCATATTTATTGACATGTGCCTGTAATATATGTGCGTTTGTAATTTGTAGTGAACAGAACAATAATACTTCAATAGGTATTTATCGTATATTCGTCATACGTTGAGTAGTATTTACTTTACCTTGTATGTATATAAAATATAGTAACATATTTTTTTCTGTGTGTCATCCGAGACTATATCCGAGCCTTTTACGAACTACGACCCTATTAGCTCGTTGCTTAGCTCGGAACTAGATGGCGCTGGGTCATAATATCCGGATATAAAAAAACTATATTGGGGTTGGGTTCTAGACCATCCAGATGTACCAGACTATCAGAATTAGACATGAAACAGGGACCATCAGACTTACGCAACCTGTTTACTAGGCCATTACCTATATCTTAAAGACTAACTATCAGAATTTTCGGAATTTTTTTTGTCACTCCGAGACACGAAGGGGTCCGATTAATTGATGATGGTCTCCCATCTGGCTGGCCTCAGCAGTCGCGACAAAACATAAATCGATTGATCAGCTTGATTACTTACGAGCACTGAAGCCTAGTTTCAATATATAATTATATTTTATTTCTGTACTACTTTTTACCATTATCATATACACATGAGAGCAATAAGTCGTAGGGTAGGGTAGGGTAAGTAGGGTCAGACACGATTATGTTAATATCTGAGAATATTAATGTTAACTAGACAATAAAAAGTATGAAGTTAAATAGTTTTTATGTCATTACAATTACAAACGTTGCTACTTTCGTAGTTATAAGGTTGTTACCGATTGAATCATCGGTCACGAGTGTATTTTCGATTCTAATTTTCTAGTTCCCCTAAAAAAGATACATACGGGCATTATAAAAGTCAGGAGAATATTATCCAATAAATAACACTTCTAATATAGAGCAAGGAACTATCAATTTACATCATTTGAGCTCAATAAGGTAGTTACGTATTGTCTGTGAAGAATGCTTAGCTACAATAGGAACCACGCTATTATCGTTACTAAAAAATACACAATCATTAGTGTCAAGGTAGGAAATAACACGTAAAGTAAAGTTTGCAACAGAGATGTGCTAAATTTTCCATTGTACTATATATGTATAATGTCTATATATGTTTAAATATTATCTTCACAAGAATTAAGGTCAAATATTTGTTTACATTAAACGGGATCTGTACAGGTTTAATGTCGTTGCCCAGACCTTTTATCTCAAGGATAGGGAGAGGTGTCAAGTTGAAATTTATTTTGTACACTTAGGTTTAGGGCCTTGGAGGTGTAAAAATGGGCCTAGATATTTCTTGTTGACCTAGAGTCATAAAATTTTGTGCGGTCTTACAGCACAATAAAGAGTAAAATTGGTACGTAAGTGTATTACGAATTTTTATTATGATCACTGCTGACCATGACCAGATGTTATGTTCTAAATGTTCCGAAACGTCAGGTTGATAATAATAATATTAACTAGCTTCCGCCCGCGACTCCGCCCACGTGGTATGTTGATAAAGCGTAGGTAGCTATATCCTTCTCCAAGGTTCCGTCTTGATCAATAAAATGATCAAAATCGGTTCAATCGTTCACGCGTGATGCCGTGACCAAGGAAAATAGGGATTCATTTTTATATATATAAATATACTATAGTCACTGAAGTAGAAGGTCTGCAGTTGACTCTCAAGGGACGCTTAGAATCGAACGATTTTCTCAATGACGTGTGAAGTCTGCTAATCCGCACTAATCTAACGTGGTAGATTATAGTTTAGTCCCACCCACACACCCCACAAATGAGGGGAAACCCGTGCCCAGAAGTGGAATAGCAAATGAGTTGATAATGATTATTGAAAAAATCTGTGTAGTTTTACATAAAGGTCTAATAGTCACCCGAGTATCAGTTTTTTTTTACGCTTTAAATTCAATTGCAGGTGTCTATGAAGGTCAATGGAAAGACAACCTTCAAAACGGTTATGGCGTCATGAAGTACGCTACTGGGGACCTTTATGAAGGCTATTTCAAAGATGGTAGTCCTCACGGCCATGGCATCAAAAAACAAGGGGATTTTACGTCATCATCAGCCACCATTTACACAGGAGAATGGGTAAATGGTGTCAAACATGGATATGGGGTAATGGATGATATTGGGAAGGGAGAGAAGTATCTAGGGAATTGGAGTGACAATAAGAAGCATGGCTGCGGTTTGATTGTCACGTTGGATGGGATTTACTACGAAGGGTTGTTTATGCAGGATGTTCTCACGGTAAGCATTAAGACATATGACTTCCTAAAACTTAATTAGAAATACTCGTACCGGTTTTGTCGAAAAATTAGTGGGAGCAGTTATACAGCACTTAATTAAATGAAATACTCTTCTCATATAAGTACTTTAAGCTGCTTGGTGTAATTTTAGGCATTCTGCAATAATAAACTGCAATTAAACAGTGTTTTGGAGGTGATAAATCATCTGTCACTGTTTTCTGCTGGATCAGCGGGAAACCTTCATACATCTTCCATTTACTTCTGCTTAGAACTTTTCACCATCAATGCCGTCGCGCTATTCAATTGACTATACACTGACACTTTTACTAAGATGTTGTTTATATCTCTTAGGGCCATGGCGTAATGGTATTCGAAGATGGCACCAACTATGAAGGGGAGTTTCGTTCAGCCGGTGTATTCTCAGGAAAGGGAGTTTTAACCTTCTGTAGTGGAGATAAGATCGAAGGTTCTCTAAGCGGTGCGTGGACTGAAGGCGTTAAGATTTCTAATGCGACGATGCATTTGAACGTGTCCAATCCGGTGTTGCCGACGAATTCTAAACCTAAGTGAGTTTGATTCAAAGTATTATTTTGTATAATTATCCGTCTTTGATATCAGAAACTAGTTCGGTGATCCTAAAGGGAGTTTTATTAAATCCATTACTATCATAATATCAAAAGAATCACGATCAAATCTAGCATTTTTTAATACTGTAATATCAGGCACACAACCTTTTTAAAAGACATACAACGTCTTAGTTACATACAACGCATACACTTTATTATTATTGTCTTGTATTGTTAACATTGTGAATTGGTAACAGAAATCAAGTGTTGTTTTTTATAATTAGTCATATAGTGAAAACTTTTATTTTCTTTAATTTCAATATGACCTTAAGTATTTACACAGCTGTTTAATATTACCTCATTATTTCCATAGTTAGTGAGGTAACCATGACTTTTACAAGTCGTTCTTTCAAGGTTCCTTTTTCAAACAAACAAAGTTCAAAAGAAACTGAGTTTTTATAACCTTTTGAATTTTTCGTCGTTTATAATGTTCTGCGTAAATCGTATTGTCAATCATGAATAAAAATGTAGGGCCGTCTGTATTTATAACATCAAGGCTATTAGTATAAATTATTAACTAAATTTTATTTTGAATACTACCAAGTATTAAAATAATATAAATTAACAGAAAAAAACAGTAAATAGCAACAAATTACTTTGGAATGTTAAAATCATTTTCTGCTGGACACAAGGCCCCTGTCAGATTGAGCGGGATAAGGGCTGGCACACTTGTCAAATGCTGTTTGGCATACCATGCCGTTAAGAAAATCACTCCGATTGCAGATATTTTCCGGTTCATCGTTTGAACGAATTATTTTTGGCTTAAGTGCTTTCAAAATCTCAGACGTCTAGTATTCGAAATGGTTATTGACCTACTTGTGTAATTATCTAATTATCCGCTTATCTAATAGCCCTTTTTTTATTATCTTATTAATTATAATGTTTTCTCTGTTATCCTTTTCAGCTCATTCGGAAAGCTAAGCGTCGCACCAAATCAAAAATGGAACGCCCTCTTCCGCCAGTGTTTCCAGTGCTTGGGCGTCTCTGAGTCCATTCTCACGCCGACTGGCAACCATTTCGCAAATGGCCCATCTGGCAACACCATCGACAATGCCAAAATCTGGCAGAATGTGGCCGTTGCAATATCATGTTCACACAAAGAGAGGAACAAGTTGTCTATAAGGAGGCAGACCAGTGATATGGAAAAGTCTGTTGATTGCTTAGAAGTTATACCGCAGTTTGGGCAGAAGACGCTTAACTTGGAAAATTATATGGAACTGAAACAGTATTTGTATAATGTGAGTTAAATTTTTAAATAGTTTTTTTATATTATTTTTTTGTCGTTTATAAAGGCTTTTGAAGTTTAACTCTAACGAACTACAATGCAAAGGACAATTAGGATCTAAAATACACTGAATTCTTTATTCTAGTTAATACTAACAAATGCATCCAATGTACCGCGAGAAAATACCTTAAAAACACTCTTATTTTTTCTAAAAGGATGAGTGTAAGAAATCAGTAAATACCTTATAGGTAATTTCGGCAATATGAGTAGCTTTCAAATTTTCGGAGAACTTATTCATTTATTCTAGTTAATTCTAGTAAAAATATTTATCTCTCTCTCCGTCTCTCCCTCTCTTTAAGCGCCAATAATTAGAATTCAGCATGCACTACAGCTGACCACAAGAGCTGTGGTAGCCGAGCGGTGTGACCAGTGGACTGAGATGTCAGAGGTCTTGAGTTCGAACCTAAGGCACCACTGACTTTTCGGAAGTTATGTGCGTATTTATCACATGCTCAAACGGTAAAGGAAAACATCGTGAGGAAACCTGCATGCTTGAGAGAATTCTCGATGGCATGTGAAGTCTGCCAACCTGCAGTAGGCTAGCGTGGTAGACTATAGCCCAATCCCTCTCAATTTAGAGGAGACCCGTGCCCAGCAGTGGGACATTAATGGGTTGATGATTATGATGCACTACAGCTTATTTACTTACAGCTTGCCCCATATCCACAGGCCTGTGAATCCACGCACCATCCTCTAGGACAGTTGGTCTTGGGCGTGACCAATGCCTTCAACACCACTTACGGAGGGGTGAGGGTCCATCCTCTACTCCTCAGCCATGCTGTGAAAGAGCTGAAGAGCATCACGGCCCGGCTGTATCAGGTCGTTAGGCTACTGTTCCCTGCCTTACCGCCAGAGGGCACTGACGCTGTGTTACCATATAAAAAAAGGGAGGATGGTCAAGAATATCAGCAAGAGGAGAGTAATCCTATTGATGGGTGAGTGAGAATATTATCCATACTTCCATATTTAATATACTTAATAGGTACTTAATATATCCTTACTTTTTTTAATATTATAAATGCGAAAGTGTGTCTGTCTGTCTGTTACCTCTTCACGCTATAACCGCTGTCCCGATTTAGATGAAATTTGGCATAGAGATAGTTTGAGTCCCGGGAAGGATATAGGAGAAGTTTTCATCCTGGAAATCGTCCCTTAAAAAGGGGGAAGAAATCTAATTTTACGCAGACGAAATCGCCAACCTACGCAGTCAAGTCAAGCCCATTGTTTCGTTTTTTAAATATTGTATTTTTATCGTACTTCCTAAATTTACGTTTCTGATTGCTGTTTATAAAATTCCTATTGTACAGAATTTCTAGGTATTGTGTATAGTAAAAATTATGTCACACATTTCTTGTAATTTTCATTTCCTGAATTGTATATTATGACAGATTACATTTATACATAACTTATAATAATGTTTACTAGTAAATCCCCTAACATTACGCACCGATAAAAATTACAATGTGATGATGACGTCACTATAGATATCAACTAACTTCATAACATGATTATAAATATTAAAATACAATACAATTTACATCGGGATTGAGGAATCCCGCTATCCATCCTCTTATCGGGTCTGAAAGGTTATTTTAGAGTCTACACAAAATGTGTGTATATAACCGCCATAGGATGAAATAAAACAGGGATGTTGTGGAGCTCCGTAACCGTAACCGAAACTATCTGATATCCGAAATAAAAATATAACCGTATCCGAAACCGATATAATTTTATTCCTATATCCATATCCGTAATATCATATCCATAACATCCCTAAAATAAAGTATTGAATTTAATCAACTTCGCGCGCGATAAAATACGTGCTCAAATATGTTATATACTAGCTTCCACCCGCGGCTTTGCCCGCATTGTATATCTTTATTGTGACCTTATAGATATAAGTACCTACTGTAAAACGGTTTTGCATCAATATTTTATTTTTATTTTATAATGTTAGCGGTTTTTGTGTAAGAGTAACAAATATCCACATAATACATCCATTCAAATTTTCGCGTTTATTATACAGGTTTATAACTGACAAAATGTAAATATTCTCCACTACCGCAACCCAGAAATACAGAAATATATAAAATGTTCGTTACAAATTCCAATGTAAACCACATAAACATGATAACGTTTTTCGATCAAGCAACATACATACATATACATACCATCACGCCTGTTGACCCCGAAAGGTCGGCAGAGGTGTACTATATTGTTAACCACGTTTCGCCGGTATGTTTTAGGTCCCATGTAATAGGGGCGATTAATTTACCATGGCTTATAACGGTTTTACATTCTTACAGGGAACGGATGTCACAGAATAATAGTTTAATGGCGTGCTACTTACAGCAGTTTTATGTTTACAGCGAAGTGGTATCAGCAGCGTCTCTCCTCCAACCCACCCTCCTACCTCGCGTGCATCCAGCTCTCTTCGTGCTATACGCGCTTCACAACAAGAGAGAGGATGACCTGTACTGGAGGCGGCTGCTTAAGTGGAACAGGCAGCCCGATCTCACGCTAATGGCGTTTTTGGGCATTGATCAGTGAGTATATGGGTTAAGCTACTTATTTTACATATTCCAGAGTACTGTGTAAAGGTTTAAAAGCCTAAACTTAACCTGTTGACTTTTTCTAAAGGAATCCTTCCTTGTTTGTGTGTGTAAATGCGTGTACAAACACAAATTCTCATATATACCTAACCCAAATTTGGACCAATTACATGTTGGTCACACAATATGCTGATTTCTGTAAGACCTACCTACCTAGCACAGACATTATGGGCTTCATAACCAACTGTGCCTTCTTAGGTGAATCCTCATCGACCCATTATTATCCCACTGCTGGGTACGGGTCTCCTCACGTTTGAGAAGGATTAGGCTATAGTCCACCACGCTAGCCTACTGCGGGTTGGTGGGTTCTTATGTGAATAAAGACTATTATTGTACTAATTTATATTTTCTAAATGCAGGAATTGTATTTTCTATTGGCTATCGGTGTTTTATGAAAGTTCAATTTTCTTCCAGAAAATTCTGGGTAGGTTACACGAGTCCTAACAACCAGATGTCTCCAACATCCCCTCTCAAAGAGCAACTGTTCCAAGAAGCGGTAGAGACTCTCCAGCAATTGAAGACCACGTTCTCCCCGATTGAGAAGTTGCTCGTCATTAGAAGTACCTTCCAGAAGATGACCATCGCTGTCCAACAGGAGTTGGGTAAATCTTTAACTTTTTTTTTTCTTATTTTAAATTTGCTATATAGAAATATATAGAAATCAAAGATTAGAACAAGACAGCGCGAGTGGTTAAAAAAATGTCTTTTTAATTACATAGTATATGAAAAAAAAAAAAATTTACAACTTGCTCTTTGGGGGAGTGACAGAATTCTCATGCTTCTGACAGCATGGGAATTCTGTTTTCTGTTAGTTTAGTAACTCCATATTTTAAGAAACTTAAATGGTTTCTATGGGGTTTGGCAACGCTTTTACAAACCTGTGGTGTTGTAAATGTCCATCGGCGGTGGTGATCACTTACCATCAGGTGAGCCTCCTGCCTGTTTGCCCCCTAATCACCATAAAAAAAAACAAATACCTGCACCTCAAACTCGTACCGACTTAAAACCGCAATTGCCTCATGTCCCATTTATTTTAAATCCATTTGTTGCCTTAATCAGGCTTCTAAAAGGAAGCCTCTTTATGAGTTTGACTGAACATAAATTATTTCTTCTCCTCGGATTCTGACACCTATGGTTAATTTAACCAGGTTCAAATTACCTGTGGAGTATGGACGAGCTATTCCCCGTTTTCCACTTCGTGGTGGTCCGCGCTCGGATCCTGCAGTTGGGCTCCGAGATCCACTTCATCGAAGACTTCCTCGAGCCAGCCATGCAGCACGGCGAGCTCGGGCTTATGTTCACCACGCTCAAGGTAATATAAACTGTGTAGTATGGTATGAAAGTGCAATATTGAATGTTATTATTTAGACTGATCCAAATCGTGTAGGCTGTAGCGTTAATTTCAAAAAAGGATTATTTAATCTTTGTAAATATATGCTCTATTACTGTTAAGTAACGTCTAAATTCAATATGTCGATGCACACTTCTTTTTCAATAATTCTAATATTATTTTATTGACTTTATTCCCATAATAATAACGTATAAATTTCTCAATTCCAGGCGTGCTATTTCCAAATTCTTCAGGAGAAGATGTCGATCAGCTAATAAGCAACTATATTATAACGATTGATCTCGCAATACGTATGGTGCGTACCTTTAGTTGTAGCTTGCGCAATAATTTGCTATGTAAGTCCTCGCTAGATGTTCTGTTAGCTCGTAGTTAGAAGGACGTTTACAAGTGGACACTGTTAATAAATCTAGAATAATAATCATAGAATAAAAACAATATATACCCGTTATATACCCTTAATATAATTTAGTCGGGTATAGACGACAATTGAGAAAACACTTGACGCTACCATGGCCTTTAAAAAACTTACAATTTGTGAGAAACAGATGACGCTCTACAGGTTGAATAGTGCTGTCTCCCTCTAACAATCATTGGTACACGCAAAAATTACAGTACCTATTGCTATTTTGAGTAAAAAGCCTTCATATAGTCATAAATGTTATACTAGCTTCGCTAAATACATATTTTTATTAAAATCTGGTTTAAACATTCTTAAGTTAAATATGCGGGTAGAATTAATTTGAGTATAATTTTTGACAATCTTTTCTAGTGCAATTTTAAATTAACATTAAACTATGGTCAGATTTTATTCCCACCTGGTTTGGAGTAGCAGTTCAGAATCTGTATTTATTCCCCGTTAATAACAATAGTAAATCATACACCATACATAGAACTTAAATACAGAGGAGAACCGAAAGCATTCATTTCTTTTGTGCCATCGAAAAAACGCTATGACAATCTACTTGCTAACCCCTCGACTGACTCGACGTCCATTAACAAAGATATAGATGATGAATCCATAACTTGTATACGTCCTTCATAATAATAATAATTGTTATACAATTCCAATTGTTATATAATTGTAAAATGTCTATATAATGTAGTATACTGTGGTTAGAATAACATAACGTACAAATTCCCTCTGAAAATGTAAAAAATAGACTTATATATAACCTTTGTATGTATTTTATACTGAAATACACACCACAGTATCTGTGAATTATATGGTTTAAGTACCTGTATTGTATGTTGTTAATTTGATATACATTTTTTGTTAATACATATCTTGATTCCTTGCATTATGTTATGCAGGTAAGAAAATATATATTTAATGGTTCTCCTTCATGACAAAAGCCTTTGCGGGCCTACAAATGGGGACCTTTGACGATATATGACACCTGACTACAACTATGAGAGACCTTACCCCTCTCATTTTAAGACTGGATGCTTATTTAGTCAGTTCTTGAAACTGCTACATACACTAACAAAGGGGGTATACGCACGTACACGGATTCTGTGCATGTGTGCACGCTGTTTCTTATTCACAGTCTATCGTCTGTGTTACAATACGCGCAATTTTAGTTGACTGATCTGAAGCTGCGTAGCAATATTGTTATAAGGACTAAATGGTAACAAGAAGTCTTCTTGTGCCTAACTTCAACACAGTCAACTATAATCGAGCTTGGTGCACCAAGCAGACGTACACGTCTTATTCTGATTAACAGGCTTAAGTTACCGAGGCTAATTATATTTGACATCAAGAGGCACAAATATTTGTCTTAACTATCATTATATAAATATGATAGCTCTTTATGATAGATCTTTATCTCATATATATATTTATATATAGCTAGCTAAATCAATTGTATTGAATAATACTTTGATTTGAAAAAATATACCAGTACGTTGGTTTACAATACACTTTATTGAAAAAGACATTTTTTGCTGGCATGTCACAGTTTATACTTTCTATTTTATCTGGTTTTATATGAAGATTGATTTGTTTTAAGTCATTGTTGAAATTTGGTGATGATGAAGGTGGATAATAGTGATTGTTTTTTCTTTATTGAAAGGGTTTTTGGGAAGAGTATTTTATGGGTTACAATGATCTTGCCGCGTGAGCCGCTAGTTACTGTACAGTCATTTAATATGTCGCTCTACGGTGCTCTTCCACAAAAAAAAACACGTTATAAATCTTAATAACAAACCGAAATAACTTTGAAAAGTAAGTAAATATTTTCAATATTTAATCTTAAAACAAATCAATTCCATACAAAGACGCGAACACTTGATTTTGAATACTGTCTTTTGTGATAAATGGAATGTAACTTATTTATTTTATCTTGTATGTCTTATATTTAATGTTGTCCCATATAAATGACTTTGATTTTAAGCAGAATCATTTCTGTTAAATCAGCAGGATAAGTTGTAAAATGAGATAGTAAATAATATTTTAAATATGGTAATTAGGAAGAGTGGGAGTGTATTGGCGATATATTGCTATTTCACTCGCACACCCAAACTTTAATGACGGTGACGTCACAGGTCACAATTAGATGCGATCCTTATTTAAAGGATATCTATTTTTTTTTTTAAGAGATTTAGAAAATATTATTTTTGAATTTGGCAATGTTTTTTAAATAAAATGAATTCACTACCCAATTATTCCGGTTTATTATTAATAATGCAACATCTAGTATATACATGTATTATATTATTCTTTAATTTTCATGTAACTTTAGAAGACAAACTCGCACACTATTGTAATTTAATAATACTCCTATAGATTTTGAAATAGAATTGATTTTTAATCCTTAAGTATTTATTTCGAGTATTAAGCAACTATCTATATTAATTTTTAGTTATCGTACTAAATAATAATATTGTGTCGTTTATTTATTTAATTATGTTGAGTGCCAAAATTTATTAAATATAGCATAAATATGTGAAATTTAGTAAGTGAACGGGATTTGTAAGGTGATTACATAATTTTACAGACTAGATAAATGAAATTATAGATGATCTGTTTAGTTAAATTAATCTGAGTATCTAATCTCGTCCACTCACTGTTGACTTCTTGTAACCAATTTAATAATAATTATGATAAAAAATAAATGTAAAATAGGTTAGAAAACTTAAGCAATAATCCAAAGGTTTGGTAGTACAAAAAGAGAATTGTTATATTAGCGAACAAATTGTTATTTTTTTATTTGACTTTTTCTGTTGCAAAATGTGGAATTATTTTTAGTCTGTAGCTAGTTAGTATATTTTTTTTCATTGGCAATCCGAGCCGGTTAAAAATGTTCTGACGTGTAGAATATTGTAGGGACGGCAATATTTTGAAGTTTTGTCAGCCATATTATAATCTACACATTAATACCCACCCGGAAAATAAATAATAACAGTTCTACTGTAGTCATTTAATATCAATACAAGGTATGTACAATAGTAAGGTTAAATTTGCCTATCCACTGTTAACTATAATCAATTAAAAAGATTGTTCAAGATTTTATTTTATGCAATCCTGAAAATTGGTATTTCATATCTCTGTTGTCATAGAAACGCAGCGTAAGTAGGGTTACCATTTTATATCGTAAACTTACTCCTATTAATACCAATTGAGGACATTACAATAAAAAAACACATTAAAAATTTAAGTTTAGTTTTGTCTCATGTTTCAACTTCTACGCGACAAGTTGCAAGGATCACATTATATTTATTTTTTCGAGAGATAATATCCAGGGTATTCTTGGCATTATGACCTTAGGAGACGTCCATTAATTACGTGGGGCGTTTTTGCGAGATTTTGCGAGTATTTCTCTCGCTGATGGCTCAAACACCGCATGTAATTGATGGCGTCTCCTTAGTTGTCTGTGCTCAAAGGTCACACAATAATATCAAAAGGACTGTAGATGTACGATATGAAGTGGTAGCCCACAGCCATATGTTGAGAAAACTAAAGCGACTTATTTATATGTAGTAATCAACCCACTCAATCTGAATGTGTCATGTCTGAACAAAATAATTGTTATATGAATGCAATTGATAAGTACCATATCATTAATGTTACATAATGTTAATTAATATTTATATCTTTGTCCTACGTGAAGTGTGTTTAAACATTTTTAAAAAAGTATATATTTAACATTTAATAAAATTCGCAAAAAATATTTTAAGTTTTATTTGAACCCTTAGTAGGTAGGTACTACACTGTGTAAGGAAATATTAGGCTACGTGTAGTCTATACTCTATACATAGCGCTAATATTTCCCTCAGATTGTCATTTTCCCTTATTTTTCATTTCATGTGTAACTTCACATAATTACATTTCCATTTAAAACAGTAGTATTTCATGTATAAAACATGGATATTATGTATTTTTTACATATGGACTGCAGAATAAATGTTTGAGGAGCGACTGGAGACGTAATTTAAACCACAGATCAGATAAAACCTCTTAGCGCTCGTTCAGACACGGCGGGAACCGCGCGATTATAGAATCGCATGGAAATCGCGCGGGTCTTATTTATATGAGTTAGTTAGTAATCGTTCAGATATAACCGCGCGGTTACCGCAACCCAACCGCCAGAAAATAGAATCGCGCTGCTCCCGCGCGTTTCTATTACAATGGAGTCTTTACTTCGCGTTCAATTGCGTTGCGGATACCGCGCGGTGAGCACGTCACTGTTCGTGAGTTCGCCATGGATCGTTTCGACACTGAACTATTTATTGATGAGGTGGAGAAGAGACCTGCAATATGGGACATTCAGTGTGATGATTACTCAAATAAAATTATCAAGAACCGAGCTTGGCAAGAGTTGGTGGAGATATTTGGAAATTGCGAAGACACGGTGGAAAAAAAGAATATTTTAAGTAAGTAGGTTTATTCACCAAAAAATAATTGACAGAATTATGTTATAATTATTGTTATGAAGCGTATATTATACTCTCCGTATACTTTAGGTACTTAAATAAATATAAACAAACTTCGGCTGCTTTATGCAGACATTTCGAGCATTTTTTAAATGAAGGTCACAACGGTATTACCATATTTCGTTTGTTTACATTTAGTTATGTACCTAAACATTACAAGTACGGTATGTTAGTTGCAGCTATATCTTTGTGTCTTGCCATGGAACACGCCCATCGTTCACAAAGTAATGAGCGAATTTATCTCTGATATTCAAAGATGACGGTGTCCCTCTTCCCGCATGCAAGGTATTGAGATTAGTCATGGGTGCATTATATAAAGTATCTTTAAATTTTAGACCATCTCTAGTCCGCACATAGTTATGTAGAACACAAGAAGCTTTTATTATATCTTCGGCAAAATCTATGTTTACATTTATAGGCCTATGAAAGATGCGCCATTTGTTCGCCAAAATACCAAAAGTGCACTCAATATTACGTCGGGTTCTCGATAACCTATAGTTAAAAATCCTTTTTTCATATGGTAAACATTTGCCTGAATATGGGCGCATTAAATTTTCTGCTAAGCAGAAGGCTTCATCTCCTACTATAACATAAGGCATTGGTGTTAGGTCTACATTAGATATTGGTTTAGGTGTTGGTATGTTTAATGATTTTTCTGACAGGCGTTTATAAAAAACCGAATTTTTAAATATAGCAAAATCACTGCTTTTGCCATAAGCCCCAATATCAACATAAGTAAAGCAATAGTTGGCGTCGCAAAGTGCTAAGAGCACTATGGAAAAGTAATGTTTATAGTTATGATACAAAGAACCCGAATCAACAGGCTTTATAACTCGGATATGCTTGCCGTCTATAGCACCAATGCAATTTGGAAAATTTGCATATCTCTCAAAATCTCGTGCTATTGTCTTCCAGATATGTTCAGTCGCTTCGGGCATGACTATGTTTACCAACTTATTCCACAATGATTTACATACTTCGCGGACAATTCCAGTAATCGTCGATTTTCCTAGGCGATAATTGTAGCTTAGTTCTCCAAATGAACCACCCGTACCAAGATATCTGAAACAAGAATATTATTAATAATGTTATTATTTTTAGGTACACAACTCCAAAAAAAATGGAAAAACATACGAGATTGCTACAATAAAGAATGCAAAAAAGAAAAAACAACTCCTTCTGGTTCAGGTGCTCGTAAAGGAGCCCGATATATGTATTTTTCAAGATTATCTTTCCTGCAGAATAGTGTAAGTAATAAAGACACTACAACTAATATTGAAGAACAGAATGAAAGGCAAAGTGAGGAGACAAGTGAACTAAACGCCAATGCAACCGAAGCCACTGAAATACGTCCCCCTAAACGTAAGAAAACACAAGTGCCAGAAGAAAAAATAGCTGTTTTAATAGAAAAAAGTATCGAGTCACGAAAACATTTTCAGAATGAACTTCAAGAAAATAGTATTACCAAGCAAGATGACGACAAACTCTTTTGTTTGTCGTTATATAAAGAACTCAGAAAAGTACCAGAAAATAGGCGTTTAGCAACCAAAATTGAATTACTTCAAGTGATACAAAAAGGACAAAGCTTACCACCCCCTGTTCGCTACAATACTCAGCAGATCACACCTACGTATTGGCAAGGACAACAGTATACAAGCCCGCAAGGATATTTTACTACATCTGGATCATCTCCTCCTGTTCCGGCACCGTCACCGTCACCATCGCAATTTAGTTCTGGCTCTCAGTCCTCTACAGTTATAGAAAATATTTATGCTGATTTTGAAGAACAATAAATAAATCTTACCTTAAAGTTATTACGAGTTTCTCTTCCGGTGACACGCTTGGCCTCAAATGCGTTTCAGAGCATGAAATATCTTGCCTGATCAGTTCAATTAGTTCATCAAAAGATTTTATTGACATTCTCAAATAGTCAAAAAATTTGTTATCATACATTCTTAATTTGGGATATAATGTTACGAACTGACCATGTACTAGTCGGTCACGTAATATTGGATGCACCCAATACCGCCTTTTTCTTTTCTTTTTTTTAAGGAGCAACCACAGTAAACACACTTCTTCGTCGACCTCCATTTTGAAACTGACGCTAACCCGCACGAAATCGCATACTAACCGCGCGTGTCTGAATAGCTTCACAATTTTGCGGTTTGAAACCGCGCGATTCGTAAACGCACGATTCCCGCATGTCTGAACGCAGGCTTATTTGTTCTCTGATTTAACCTATACTAATAAAAACTCTCATCGAAAGAGCGCTTTGACTTCCTTGTACTTAACACGAATCCTACCATTATCATCAGATCGTTTACTATTCTTTGAGACACGAGTATCTTGTTCAGTAATGGCTATATAATCCACAACGGTGGTCTAGTGCAAAGACTACAATATATATACGGGTATAGACAGGCAGCTCTGGCTTTTTTTTAATTGTCAGCACAAAGCGCCACCTAGTGTTCAGATAACTAAATCTTTTGCCTATAGCTACCTATTTATAGTTTTAGATATACATACTGTACGTATAGGTAGGTATATATACTATAGATTGATTAAATTATGAAATTGATTAGCGTTTATATTATTGCTTACCTTAATGCTTTACTAACAATTATGTAGATAGAATGTATTACATAACTATTAGAAAAGCACTAAGAGTAAACAATAATTTATACGCTATTGTAAAAAATCCCAGGTGCTTTGTTTTTGACTTGCAGATACAGAAGAAAAACTAAACAAAATGCAGTTTATTGTTTAAGAAATTTATTCGTGATATAATATATTCGTATATTTAAATATTTAGACATTATTTTGCCTCTTCCTCCCTTTGTTTTTCGAGTAGTGCCTGTGAGGTTTTTCCTTCATAGGGTCATTCATATCCCAAGAGGTTACTTTGCCAGTGAGGATGCTGTTGATTTCTTTGCACCAGTTATGAATAAAAAATTTGGTAGATTTATTAATTAAAAAATTTGATAAATCATCTTTATGTATAACACAAGTTACAAAATTTAAATTTATATTAATTGTAACGATTAATTTAATATATTTCAATAAATTATTTTTGTTGCTGTATTCTTTTAATATTTCTATAGAAATGTGTTCCACTTGGGCAAAGAAATCAAACAGCGCCCTAGTAGGATAGCACAACCACTTTTTGTTTTCATATTCTTTAATTTTAATATAGTTATGAAAATCTAAGATATTTTCTGCCTCCAAATCATGCCTACAAGTGACACAGTTCTTGTACACATTTTTTTTGGCAATTTGTGCTATCCAGCCACTGCAATAACCAATTGCTGCGCATTTTTCAATATCCATTGGAGTTTTACTTCTTATTATTGTGTCTGTATTTAAAAGGTCGAGACACATATGATCCCGTTCTATTTCATCTTCACATTCAGTTGCTGCGTTGTTATCTCCAGGACTCGCTAAAAAAGATTTTAGCGACTGGAGACAAACACTATCATCTTTTTCGCAGTTTGATCCAACTGAATGTGAAGAAGTTATATTGTTTATCAAAAGAGTCTTAAAAGCACCTTCAAATGCAGACGACGAGGGCATTATGTTACTACAGCCATGGGCTCTAATTGCTCCAAAAAAGTTCTCCAATGGATCTTGGTTAAAATTTCGCAGCAATAAGGAATTGATCCCTTTCGAATTTAAAAACTTTACAATATTTCTAAAACTTTCTATTGTCTTAATCCAACTGGATAAAGAAGGCACTACTCCTTGCTTGTAACCATTTACAAATTTCATGGTTTTCAGTACTGGGAGACTATAATTCCACAAATTGAGATGCGGTGATGTTGGGGTAACTGCTGCACGATACTTTTTCCCCTGTTTGATATCGCTAAAGCTGCCATTCACGCTGTCGAAAAGGTCGTCGAAAAACATCAAAAGGTCTGCTGTCTCGTGACTGTCCTTATCAAGGACTCCCATATCTGCAACAATAAACAAATAGTTTTATGAACATATAACCTATTTAACAGTAAAAACCACTGTTTAACTTAGAATATAATCACACCACAAAATTTATAAAATAGCTATTATTTTTGCTATTGCAGTCAGTCCTATAGTAATATGCTGTTTCTAATGCACAATAAGACGTTAAAATAGTATTTATTATAATGTATTAATTGAGAAGGCATACTACTGCCCACTGTGGGATTGTGGCCATGACAAGTCTTAAGCAATTAAAATATATAAAATATAGATAGCGAAACAGTTAATCAATAATAACAAAACATTACCTGCTAGACATGCAAGTCCTACCCCAACTGACTGACTAAACACTTGTGTACAGTGTTTCACCCTCATCTTGGGGATTAAATTTGGTAATACGTGCAGAGCTGTCAGCTTAGGCACAAGTTTGACGCCTCTGTATCCTGGGCACCTATTGTATAGATCTATTATGTGAGACCATTTAGCAGTGCATTCTTTTTCTTTCAAAATGTATTTTAAATTTTTTGTGAGTAGATTATTTCTAATCCCTTTCATGAGATGAGGTGGATCGTATAAGGGGAAAATCTTGTGTTCGCCCACCTTATAAAATCCGTCCCGATATTCTTCACCATTTCTTATGTACATTTCTCGTGTCTCTTTTAATAGCATGTTTATCGCTGCCACATTTGAGGCACCTTGATCACATATGGTTGCAATGACGTTCAATCCAGTTTCTTGCAATTTTAAAATAATATTTTTAATTTGGGCTTTTAGCTCAATAGCCTTAGTGCTTCCGCTGCAATAATAGTAAGCTATAGGCTGCTTGTATTTTTTTACAATTCCCCTTACCATGAATACAAGGACATGGTCGCAATATTCCAATTCCGTTTTGTCTCCATTGTCGACAAATCCGAGTAATTTATCATTTTTTTTGTTGTGTGTAAGCCCTGGTCCAATTGCCATCTCGTCAAACAATAATGAGCAGTATCTATAATTAGCAGGCAACTTTGCAACTCTGTTTTTTAAGTTTTCAAATATTATGTTATTGACTCCAGCTTTTAAATCCAATTTGTGCAGTAAATTTTGTAAAGTTCTCCGACTCGGTAAAACGCACATTTGACTTAGCAAACGATAAGCCTTAGGCGAGGGCTTATACAAAGATAATGCTAAAATTTTTTGATCTAGTGTGAAACGTCTACCAGGTTTTTTCTTGCCACCCTGAGTAACTTGCATTTGGCAGAATATTTGGGCAGTAGAAGACATTTTTGATGTCATAATTTTGAATGCTGTTGTTTTTGTCATTTTCTTGGCAAGATAATATTTTTTCTTAAAAGCCACCTTGATACTTTCACTTTTCTTCATTTGCTTTAAAAGCGATTTATACTCTCTATGTTTTGTTAAGGGTACATAAAGACCTGAAAAAAAAAATAGCTTAAGTAAACAGATGTACATTGTTAAACTTTTATCATTACTATTCTTTTTATAAGGGAATGAAAGTTAATGTAAGTAAGACGAAAGTTAAGTTAATAAGATGAATTTTATGACTGTGCAATATTTAGATATTTTATTTTACTATTTTAACAAAAACAAAACACTTCAAAAAAATTTAAACGCACAAGAAAGGAGATTAATTTTTTAGTTAGTTACTTATTATTGTTACATACTCTGTAAAATATAGTAATTTATCCAACCAATGTCTACATTGGTCTATTTTGCTTAAATATAAATAAAGCAGCAAACTAAAATTATATCACAAAAGGGCTAATGTTAACTTTGATCGTTTTAGTTCTTACTCTATTACTAGGAAAGTGAAAAATAATTTATTATCGGCTTAAATTTTGCAGTCGGTTTTTTAAACACAAAAAAGTTAAAATTATACAAAACTATATAAATATACAAATAAGGTACAAACCTTTCATATGTCTTTGTAATTGAGTCTTTTGAACACCAGATGTTGAGGGCAAGGCAGGTGGCACAGTAACGGATTTAGTAACCAGTTGATCTGAAAGTTTAAACATTGATATTAAGTATATGAAAAAGGTACATAGTTTTTTGATATCCTGTTACTAAAATTATTGTAAAAGCTTTAATTCAGGATATGACTCTTGAAGAGCTCAATATTTTAGCTTTCCTGCTTTTTGCTCACTATGAATAAGATACAAACCTCTCATTTGAACATTCGATTGAGTCCTTTGAACACCAGATGTTGAGGGTGACACAGGCGGCATAGTGACAGATTCAGTAACAAATTGATCTGAAAGTTAAAATGTTGATATTATGTATAAGGAAAAGATACCTAGTCTTTTGATATCCTGAACCTAAAATTATTATCTAAAAGCTTTTGTTCAATGTATGACTCTTGAAGAGCTCAATATTTTAGCTTTCCTGCTTTTAGCTCATTATGAATAAGATACAAACCTCTCATTTGAATATTCGATTGAGTCCTTTGAACACCAGATGTTGTAGGTAAGGCAGGCAGCATAGCAACAGATTCAGTAACTAATTGATCTGAAAGTTAAAACATTCATATTATGTATGAGAAAAATACACCAAAAATCGTTTCATGTTCTTTAAATTTAATTAATAAGACACATGTTTTAATAAATATTTAAGATATTACTAACCTGGTAAATATAATACGGGAATTGCTAACATGCTCAGTCTATTTTTTGAATTCATGTGTATTCTTTCAAAATGTTTATGACAGACACGTCTGTTTCTAAAAACATTTGAATTATCCATCACAGCTACTTCTCCGCCTATTTTTGAAATCCAAGTATTAAATTTCTCTGCATACACATCTGGATTCGGAAAGTGGTGCAATGGTATCCCTGGGAAATAAAATAGCTGATAAAATAATAATAATACAAACATATAATAGAAGCTTGCAGGCAAAATATAATTACTACCTTTGCAAAAATAATGTACTTGTTGCAAATTAACATTTGATCCGATTTGATTAAGGTGAATGAAAGAAAGCAGAATGAAACATTTATACAGGTAGTTAGTGGCCACATACAATCAAAATAAATTTATAGGAAATTTATAATAATGTGTGCCCACTACTGCGCTAGAAAGGTTCTGGTTCAGCATATGCCAGATTGCCTGGTGCTGGTTTTCAACCAGACCTGCAGACCTGTTTTAAGAATGTGCATTTGTGTACTTCATTATGTAGGTTGTAAAGTTAGCAGACTGTATACCAAAGCCATGAGATGCAACACATAGCCATATGCTTCGAGGCAGTAGTCACAGCGCTCATCGCATAATGTTTGCTAATAATAATGATAAGTTTTATATTCTAAATTGAGTTTACCAATAATAGTGTGTTTCTATTGTGTAAATACTTTAAAAGTATGATGTTGGTGATAGAAAATATACGTAAATATCTTAGTAAACTTCATACAAAGTTATAATCTAGCTATAAAGGTAATTATCTATTTTAAGGAGTGCATTGTGTATTTGTTATAGTTTATTGTTCCCCTTGATGGGAAAAGATTAGACTAATTTTTATATTTTTCGAAGTTGAGAAATGACAAGTTGTGCTTCGGATGGTAATAGTTAGTCAATACATGTTCTGCTCATGTCATGTTCATGAACATGAAGCACTAAGTATTATGAAGATGGAACAGGGTACGCAGCGTAAATAGACTTACTAAACAAGAAATACATACCATCTTTCTTAGTCACTAGACATCCAGGTACACAACAAGAGTTTTGTGACATGATGGAAGTTCACTCAGTGTTCAGTGCACTATTCGCAATTATGGGTCCAAACTCAAAAGAGTGCCTATGCACAGTAGTTCACAGAACAGAAACTTCACAAGTTTATTTCGAAACGGCGACACGGAGGAGGAGGACTCAACTCAACGTGTTCGTACGAAAAGAGGATGATTGTAACGCGGCACGGCGACACGGAGGAACAGAGGTTCAACTCGACGTGGCTAGATGCACTTGCGAAACAAACAGAATTTAATTGCAAATATTAAACCCGAGAAATGGAAATACTAACGTACTCCAGCGCAGGCAGACATTTGCAATTAAAGTGTTGCTATTGCACGTATAGTAAATTCCCATTATTTAAATGAAAAGTCAACTATGAAAAAATGCTTATTTCACTTAACAAAACGATCTAACGCATCCATTTACTTGGTTTATTACTCGATAAATTTATTGATTTATTTGTATTCAATGTTTGGAAATAATTCTTTAATTTTATGTTAGTGTTGAAAATCGTCACCCAGCGTTATCATCCTATGTTACGTTATGGCAACACAGTATTTTTATTTTGGGTAGTTAAACACTAGATGGCGCTGCACTCTAAGACAAAACTGAAATTTTCATAAGTTCCTAGTTTCCATAGCATGGTCTAGTGTGAATGTCAGAGTTGCACCAAAGCCACGACAATTCAGGTTCCCTTACAATGTTTCGTTAACCGTTTAATTTTGTTTGTACTAAATGATGGCTTTCAATTCGATCTCTAGACAACTGAAATCATAAGCTTACAAACCCTACGCTTAGGTAATGGGGAGTAAATTAAAAACAAAAAATATTTAATTAAGGCTATTTATTTCATTCCTATAAAATAACATACCAAATGTCTCTTTTGTACAACGTCATATCAAAAATGTACACCATTATATAAATTTCGTCTCAGGTAAATGTTACCTAGCTACTCTCGTGTCATCCCTATTATTTTCATGGCTATTATTACATAAATATAATTATAGTCCTCTCACGTGCCTAGCCTGATAGGTACAAAATGTTCATAATACCGACTCGGACGCAACTTTATAAAAATACATAACACACCTGAATTACAACCTTCGTGTATTTCTATAAAACGACTCGCCGTAATGCTGTACAATATATCTACAATATGCCAACTTCTAGTTATTGTTAAAATTCATTGTTATGTGAAATATAATCTTAATAATATATTTTTTTAATGTCCAGAATAAATTCTATGTATAATTTAAAAGGAATAATAATATTGCACTGTTATGATTAATGATAAGCTGGAAGTTACATACGTAAAGCATATTGACTTTAATATATTTTTAAAATTTCTATGACAAATACATTATTATGGGACAGAGCGGTATTTTTTACTTTTTAAGCAAGGCTCAAAATAATAAGTACTTTTTTATCTTAAATAATAAATATAACAAGTAAACATAAAATGCTAACGTAATATAAACCTTTTCACCGTCACGGCCGAAAATGGACATCGACGTCGATCAAGAAAAACCAACCATTACAACTCCAATAGAGAATAAATTAAAACTAGTTTGAGTATTAGGAATTCCAGGTGTCTGGGTGACAATTTTTTAGGCACCGTGGTGGTAAGAAGGCTAATAAAACGGCTATTAAGGGAAAGGCCTCTCTGAAACTGTACGCAGAAAATAATTTTACGTTAAAAATCATAAATGGGAAGAATAGAGGTACTAATATCTTGTCCCAATGCATCCTATTGGTTGAAAACTTCGACATCTGTTTTAGTTTTGCGTTGTCTCCCCCTTTGGAGGACGGCAAACGTCGCAATAGTCGGGTTCAATGCTTTTTTAATCTTCAGAGAGGCAGAGCTACATTCAAACTGTAAAACTTCACCGTTCGTTTCAATATAAAACTTTTTGTAATTAAATTCGAAATTTAAACTAAGCCTGGCATGAAAGTCAGAAAAATATACCGAATATTATTTTGAACATTATGTGTTGCCATTTACACCAAACGAGGGATTCATTATTGCATTTTTTCTTAATAATAATCACGAACTGCCCAAGCACAATCGGGAAAGTGCAGATAGGTGATCGTATAAATATTAATATATAGTATATTATTATAGTATGATTAAGAATATAAACTCGATATATACCGCTCCAGGTAATACAGCTTATTATGTTGGGGCAATCTCATAGTATAAGGCAGTGACAGGTGGGTAGCTATTGTTAATGAATTGTATAAAAATTCGAGAGTATTCTTTTTTTTTTGTTTTAAATTTACATTCTAGAGGCAAGAATTCAATGACCGATCTACTCGAATACAAAAGATATGTGGTACAGCATAAGCACAACCTTAATATAAAGAATCGTAATAACTGATTCATAACGTTTTGTTCGTAAAGTTAAAACCAGCAATGCTGTCGTATTTTGTACTTTGTTTACAAGCAATTAAAGGTGAGAGTGCAAGTGTATAGTTTCTGCAGTGCAATTTTTCTCGCGTATGCATTGGATTTAAAACATTTGAATAATTATTTTATTCAAATGTTATTTTTCCAAGTGCGATTTGTTCTTACGCGACTCAAACAGCAATAGCATTCGTTTTATACTGACCAGCCCTTTTTATATAACAACTGCAATTAATTTTACTAAAACGTAAGTAATACTCGACCTTTGGTGTAAAAGAATAACGTCCTACCGTATTACCTAGGTATTTAAGGCGAAAGTCGAGTGTCACTTAGATAAAATACTCATAAAAGCACCGATAGAAACAATCTCAAACAATTACATCAACAAATAAGCTCATACAGAAAATACAAAAAAAAAAACAAATTATTGCATTATTATTATAAATTTTTCATCTCATAAGTCCTTATACATCAATGTTAAATTACATAAAAAATCCAAATTAAAGATACAACAATGATACCAAATCTCGCTATAATGTTAGACATAAAGTATTATTTTCATTATATTATACCCATTATTAAAAAATACGATATTATTAGCAAAATATCAATCGAATTTTATTGCATGCATATTAAATAAACGTTAACAATTATTTTCCTAAATAACTTTGTTGGACGATTAAAAAATATTTTGATAATAAAAGTTTCAATTAGATGGTCACAGGGTGGTATTACTATCAAGCTAAATACTTTTTTAATAAGAAAACGCATCATTTAGAACAACAGAGTTCTTAAGTCTAAAGAAATCAACGTATATATTACTATAACATCCTAATCCTATGTTAATGCTTACAAATAAATGCTGTCTAAGTGGGTCTAAGTGAACATCGTGATTAAGTGATAATATTATAACCGTGTAATCCACAATTCCATAGTTTAAAAGACGCGTCCGTAGTGATGGGAACTGAGCAGTTCTTCGTATGAAAGTAAATATTCTAAAGACCTATTTCCAATACTCCCGAAACTTCTAATAAAGTTATGATAAAGATATCAGACAGAACATACGTTTTAAGTTACCCGGTGGATAGAGTTTATGCAGACAGCGTGAAATAGATCCTAGAATAAATACTAGTTTAATTTTATGTTTATTTAGATTGTATGTATCGCTGTACATTTCTGTCAGAAAAGCTTAACTGACTACGAAATATATGAACGATCGAGCAAAATTCTGACAGTGCGTAAGGTCTAATACAAAATATATGGTGCAATGTCAGATTTTCGACAGAAATTTTAGTGTGACGTCGGGCTTGTTTATAAACTAACGCACATTAATCGTTATCTATACCTAACATTATCGAAATCAAAAACAAGTTATTTATTTTAGCCAACACAAGTATGTAAATAACAAAATATGTTGTTTTGATATTCTATTACGAAATCGAAAAACTCGAACGAACGAACTCGAATTCTTTCGCCTAATAAGAGTCCTTACACATCGTGTAATAGAATTATATTGTGAGGGTAGTTTAACACGTTCAACGCCACGTGGGTATGCCATTATACACCTTAGTGGAACTCTCATAGGCCTGAGCCTAGTTATACAGCTTGAGTCGTCAGCTTTAGAGGCTTTAATGTATCAGTGATAGAGAATAGGAAAAATATATTAAGTTCGCATAGTGTTTTAGGACTACTGCCACAACATTTGCCTCAGTGGTGCATTGGTGTTGAACGTGTTGGCATAATGGCATCTAAAAAAATAAGCCCGTATTAAAAAATGGCGCTCAAGCGGCGTTTGCAAGAGTGAGGTTAGAATTAATACAGTTAAAACTGTACACAAAGTTCATAGCTTGAAAACCATTCTAGAATACGTGTCCTTGCTTTTAGAAATCTAAACGATAATGTGCGCCAGATTACCTATAATAATTGAAGATCGGATTTTCAGGCGCTTATATAACGTTGACTTTTTTGTAAATTTAAAGTCTAGAAATTATATTCTTTTACATCAATTTAATGAAGTTATATAATGTTCTTTTAGACACTTTCAGAAGAAACATTACTTAAAAAAAAACATATCCCCAGAAGTTCTACAATTATGTAGTATGAACTTAGGTGTAATTTCGAAACAATTCCGGGACATATTTTTTTTTTTCAAGATAAAAATAATTTACTTTGCAAGGAATTTCAAAGCAAATTATTTTTATTTTTTTCGTTTTCGTCTTTCGTCAAAGTTTAAGTAAATAGGGGCCCAAATATCCGATCACTCCTTATACTGGACGTTAGATAATTTGAGACAGTGAATGGCTTCGGAGGACTATAATATTCTAACTTATATGGCCTCTGTTACGTGGATTACAAGCGCGCTGTATGAATCTGTCTATATCAAGGATACAACTAGCGTTAAGCGTACATATACCTACAATATGTATAAGGTATATATATATACATACACCTGTGTAGTCACTAAATAACAAACTAACGCGTATATTAAGAGAAAGTGATCATCTATACGATATCTTAAAAAAAATCGTCAATTTAAATCGGTTAAGTTAATAAAAATCTTATTTACAAGCGCCTACACAACAATAATAGTTCGACATCAAAAGATAAAAAAAAAACAATAAAACCTTTTTGCTAAGCAATAGAAACAATAAATACGTGGCGTTAATGAACCAAGGAGTTTTTATATAAGTTAGATTTTGCCCGCCAATTGTGATTATTCTCAGTATGTCAATTATTATTTTTATACCAATTGTATAAACCGAATGTGCGTAGTTTATTTAACAGTCAGTAATTTCGAGCTGCTTAATCAACTAATACTGAAAGCACCATTTAGTATTTACCTAATTTAATCAAATCTTACTCAAGCCCGTTAGGTACGAATTTGTTTATATTTTATTTTAGGTGTGTCTACTACCGCGTGCCGGTGACAAGGATATGCGACATTATTTTCACAAAAGGTAGACGGAAATATTGAGCTTACGCTTTGCTTAATGCAAAAATACATTAACTACACCAATTTGACGATAAAATAAATGCAAATTGTGTACTAAAATTATCGGTTTTTCGTCCAATAAGATGTTTTGATCAAGTTATATTAATATTTCTCCGTCGATACCACAATTCCATATCGCTTTCACCTCGTCAATGCGGTCGAAACTTCACGTTGGTAATACTTGATACCAAATAATTTACCATAGAAAAATATTGCCATCATAAAAAATATTTTAGTAGTTATTTCTTTTGTATAAATGGCATCAAATACTACAAGGCTAGATTAATACTGAGATGATGATTATTTATTGTAATATTCTTAAGCATTCATTGATTTTCGCTCGTGTAGACACGTATGACAATATAAATTAGGTTTAATTTTTCATAAAACACTTATTTTAAGGGTTACTTAGATTTGATTTTTGTGAAGTTATGATGTCTACACGAGCAGAAAAAACGTAATTAATACATTAAGATGCCAGGTCGATCTGATACTACGTTCACCCGTGTTTAACATATCAATAAACATATTTTATTAATAATTAATAATAATAAAAAAAAAACACTCATATGACACTGTCGCGATTGACTTCTTATTGTCACCAATGCAATAACTATTTAGAGGGGGAAAGTTTAACTGTAAAACGCAAAGGTATGTACACACTAAAGGTTATAATATGTTACATGAAATGTGGGATAATGTAATACACAATCTGTCTAATGTGCACAGACCTTAAAGTGACCCGTATTACACAACTTTCTTAATAATTGACCATCAACTGTCTTAATAAAATCACAAATCAACACATATATTTATTTCTCTTACAAATTAGATACAAAATGTATATTATATTTGTTGTATAAAATAATATTTTGTTTGAATAAATAATTCCCTTAAATCTCGATCGATATTATTATTAAATTAATTATAATTGTATACATTTTATTTATATATTAAGAATACGAATGCAATACGAGTCACGGTTGAGTGCGACCCAATTCACCTTAAGTGCTATCGTTCTGCCGCGAGCGGATCACTTACAATTCAATTGTTTATGTATAATATAAATGTATGTACATTAATTTATATTAATTCTAATCATGATTCAAGCGGCGCCCATCTTTACTCTCTTATAAAAATATTTACACATTTCGCCAGAGCCTGGATACCACTGCTTATACCCAGTCGAATTTTATAATTCGTGATTATGTCGAAAGTCTATCGATTTACAGTTAAACATTAATACATATTATATGTAGTATAGTGAATGACGAATGCAAATCATAGTGATGCGACAAGTCGATATCGATACATACATTGCTGACAAAACATCAGAAATGAGCGATAGGTTGGAATAGACTGGAACCACCAAGATAAAAATATCCTAACTTATCTGTATTTGATCCCAAGCACGATATAAGTTGTCGAATATTTGCATTTAAAAAATAGACGTTAAACATACGTTAGTCAGCCGAAAAATATATCGATAGAATTACGTCCAAATATTATACGAACACTTCGTTTGCAAGCTCACCAGATTGTGGAAATGTTAAATAATAAAGATTATCGTCACAAATCCATCATACAGACCACTTACGCACTAAGAAATACCTAAAATGTATAATAGGTAGAAATAATGTCCTCACTATCCAGAAGGCAAAATTGGCACTTAATACGAAGTTCGCTCCATTCTTGATGAGTGTTGGGAGGCAGGCGGCGGGGGGCCGCGGCTATGTGGCCGGCGGGCTGCTCGCCACCGGGTTGTACGGGTGGTTCGAGTTCCGCAACACTGTGTACACACTGTCCACCTTAGCTAGTTTCTCGAAAAACGGTATCAAGTCCAACAGTTCTGAGTCTGTCATGTCGTCGAACCATGACGCGACAGGTACCTGCAACGATAACACTTGAATTAGCTACAAATTCTTTAGATAAAAATACTTGTGTTGAAAACATTCCATTGTTTAGGAATTGCATTTATGATACTGACACATTTTACCGTATAGACTATATATAATAGAAATAGAATTCAGTGTTAAAATGGAATACGTCTGGTATTCCGCTTTAACACTGAATTCTATTTCCTTAACAAGAGCTTCAAAAAACTTCATTGGAATATTCCCTGATAACTAGACAATAAACATTCACGACAGTAAACAATCCTAGACATTGTCTTGGGTTACATTCGATAAGATTATATGCCGTTTTTAGAATTCTGTAGTTTCCCTTATAATCACCACATCCTTCCGTCTGTGTGTCTGTCTGCTTGCTTATTATTTATTTTAGAACAAAGCTCTGTATATGTCTATATAAGTCCTTTTCTTTAAAATATAAATGTTTGTGTTTATGTTGTTGATGTGCCTTAAGGCCAGGATATTCGAGCGTAGTAGGCATTTAGCGCTACCTCCCCCCGCGCGCAACAAATAGCGCGGACGCGTAGTGCAGATGAACTGGCTTGTCGGCCGTGCGAACATTTTGCGCCACAGTATAAAATATGTAACAGAAGTATAATGATTTTTGTGGTTTTCGTATATTTATTAACACAATGTTTATAGCTCTTAGTTTAGTAGTGGACGTCTTTTGCCTGGTATAGTGGTGTTGAAATTACCGTTTCAATATAAATATGAAATATGTGTATTGTAATTGTATAAGAGAAAAAAATACTAACTATTTTATTTTGCGCATATTCATTATTTTTAAATAACTGTATATGTTACCGGCAGTCTATATAATCCGGTATTCTATACAATACCTAGGTAATGTATAGAATACCTAAAACGTGCAGGTAATGTATGAAATACTATTAATTTTATACTTTGTCTAGGTATTCTATACAATACCGAATGTGCAGCCGGTAATGTATTTATAGCCAGAATAATTTTTAGTTTCACGTTAATTTTAGTGTGATTATTCATTTTATTGTGCATTCCGTTTTGGCAATTCGCAAGTGGAAAGTAATAGATGATATAACAACAAATTCTCCACTCAAAAGATATAAAACTTATTTATTCTAATATGGTGAAAACATATGGTGTTGGTTTAAAAAAAAATATCACGAGGACTAACCTAACCTATCCATGTGGCGACCTCTGTGATCTAGTGGTTCGTGTACCAGACTCCTGATCACGAGGTCATGGGTTCGATCCCCACTCCCATGGTACACAAATATTTATGTGATGAATATAAATGTTTGTGTTCGTCTGGGTGTTTCCTATGAGTATATATTTATAAAGTATATAAGTATTATATCCATTCTCTAGTACCCATAGTACAAGCTCTGCTTAGTTTGGGACTAGATGGTGCTGTGTCAAATGTCGCAGAATATTTATTATCCGAGTCGGGGTATTAACCATAATGACGTTTTTTATATACCTAAACGTTATGAACGATAATAAAATGAAATAAGACCAAATGAGTTTAAACGTTAAGAGACGCACCCATTCGCAGAGGGTCACAGTATTTTACACATTGCCGGTGCAACAATAGGTACTCTATATATACAATCCCTAGGAATTATATACATTACCTAGGTAAAGTATGTAATGGGTAATAACATGTATGCAGTGTATCTATGAATCTATTTTCTTTTTTTTATTTTGTCTGTATGTACAAGAATTAAATAAATAAACAAATAAAATAAACATTCACAATATTTCATACATTGCCCAGGTATTGTATAGAATACCTGAATTATACAGACTGCCGGTAACATATACACTGATACTATCAATAAATAGTACAAGAAGTCCAATAGCACAGTACTTAAATATCTACATACATATATAGTGCCGATAGTGGTTTGGTTAAATCTCAACTATCGACTGTCTATCCATAGACTGTCGATATGCAACTAATCTGTTTGTAGTGTATACTGTTGTACTTCTGAGTAGTTTTTTATTACTCCTAATTTTATTGCCCATTTTTAAATTTAAACCACTATAATTTATGCTTCATAACTTATAATAATATTTACAAAAACTAAAAGAATATTTACACTAATTTTAAAAACTACTAACATATAAGAATAATATTTCGATCAACGAATGTTACGATAGCTGGGAGGTAGCGAGCATGCAAAAGCGACACAGGTCCGACCTCGGTGACGCCTGGCTGGCTACTGAGTAGTACTGAGGGAGGGTGCGCAGGCCGCGTATTGTTTAAAATAATATTTAAAAAAAAAAAATAGTTTTCCAAAAAAAGTAACCATAGAATTTCCTTTGGAATATCTTTGACAATTTTTTTACATGATATTTGGGATAAAAAGTTTAATATGTTTTGAGTAAAACTCAAAAAACCATTTAAATTATACTGTTTTCGCATTTTTTTTTGATCGGGTGAAGTTATAAATAACGATTATTGAACTATAACATATTTTTTTATCCGATCAAAATAAACAATATTTCAGTGTTTATTGTTGAACCAAAAATAGGCTGATTTCGGATATCCTAGCCTTAAATAAATAAATAAATAAATGCATGTTTTAGGCAACATGTAAACAAGGTATTAGACGTATCTGTTGCCAATGTTTAGATCCAACTATTTAATATACATAAGCGCATACTTTGTATGTAAATTATCTCTACAGCTAAATGTCTTAGGTAATTCCCTGCGTGTTCATTATTAATCTGATCATATCTATTTTTGTAGTGTGTGCTACAATATGATGACACATATGACTATTATGAAGTAATATAAATCTAGTTAATAAAATCATTCAATTATAAGTAAATTAGCAATGTTATGCATGTTCTTATAGATTCCAAAAAATTACGTACAGTCTGTATGTAGGGACTGAAATATTAACATACTGTCTTCGTTAGCGCGAGTGCTAAGCGGTAGGTCCTTTAAGGACGGTTTAAATTCTTAAGCAACTCGCATTTTGGTTGAAGTTACGTAAAAACGAAACACACGTTTCGTTTACGCTATTCGTTACTTCAGTACAGTAAACTAATATCGCGAGATTGAGTTTTTCTTTGAAATCTCTCGGCATCAGCTCTACGTCATATGTGTTCGGATATAAGCGATACGCTATGCCCCATTAGAATATATCATTAGACATGTATCTCTGCTTAAACTTGTTGTCTTAGAGGAACAGTTGTCACCAGGTAGTCCATAAAACCAATACAACGCCTCTGCTTATATCTTACTTAAGCCTTTTCACCTAACTCAAACCGTGAGTATTGTAAGTAATACCACATTTACAGAAAAACTAACTAAATAACAGTTTATTTCCTAGCTACACAAACAAAATGTTAAATGAAGAGATGAATATTTATAATACGAAAATTTACGACATTTATATCGGTTTGTGAATGAGAAGAGCCGATGATCGAGCTCTGTGGCCACGTCCAGCAGTGGACAAGTATAGGCTGATAATGATGATATTTGCTCGTATTACTCCGTTAGTAGAACTTGTTTAAAATGTAGGTATACTCACAGCATTATCCGGATGGAATATATAAGAGGCGGGCGAGTTGTCGACGATGACGACGCGCCGCAGGTCGCGGCCGAGGCTGTTCAGGTCCTTGACGTAGTTGCCGCGGTGGAACACGCAGCTGTCGCGGAACAGACGCGCGCGGAACACGCCCCATCTGCAACCACGGACCACAACTTCAGGTCATTATCATCAATCTATTATTGTCCCACTGCTGGGCACGGGTCTCCTCTCATTTGAGAGGGATTAGGCTGTCCACCACGATAGCCTACTGCGGGTAGGTAGACTTCACATGCCATCGAGAATATCTCTCGAGCATACAGGTTTCAAATAAAAAAATAATCACAAAATCGATTCAGATCGTAAGTTCTGAGGTAATAAAATATTTTTTTAAATACGGTCGATTTGAGAACCTCGTCCATTTTTAAAGTTAGTTAAAAATACAATTAATACACAATAATAACAATTTTTACAAATCAGGTCGCAACGATATTAAAGGCTACCTTTTGTGGTACCTTGGTAACGGCCCTGGATTTGAATCCCGGTAGAGGCAAATGTTTGTGTGATGACTCATCACTGATGAGCATTGCTCAGCACCTGAGTCATGGATATTTCTTGTTTCGATGTTTCTATGTATAAATATACATATTATATGTACGTCTTTACAATAACATCTATGTAGTGTATCAACCATTTAGTATACATAACAAAGGCCTCGTTGCTTAGCTCGAATTAGCTTACTAGATGATGAATACACTACATATTGTTTTTTTTTCAGTCTATCACAGTCCACTGCTGGACATAGGCCTCCTAAACACATAGGTACATAGTAATATCCATAAGTTAGGTACAAAGGGGTGCTGACTTGCCGTGAATGTGGACGCACTTTCACGGCAAAAATTGGTTATATCAGTCACCTGAGGGCACACCAGCGCAGCGATGTCCTCAATAAGCAGATCCAAGTCGCTGTGGCCGAAATCGGCCTGGATCATATATATACAAATATCCCTATATTACAATGGAAAGGAGCCCTAATACTGGTACTCCAATCGTCAACATAGTAATCATCTTTATGAATTGTCTAATACGAAACGAGATTCACACACTAGCGTGAACCGCGGAACACATCGTTGACATAACACACACACACACACACACACACAGATACAACGTTAAAATCGCATACATTACTCTGATTCACACGCAACGCACTCACGCGTGTATCGTTTTCTAATTACACAACATAATTATATGGCGTGTAGTCATTCAAAGCCATCTAATTATCATAATGTATTTAACGTAACTATGTGTGAATTAATATTAATATATGTACTATAATGCTTATCTAGTTACAGATAATCTAACCTAAGTATCTAAGTACATACCAGAATCGTGCAACAAAACAAAAACACCAGTAGGTACTAGTTACAGTGACGCCAATATAATAATATATATCTATAACAATATCTAGGTACCTATTATTTGTGTGTGTCAAACACGGGTTTCATCTTAAGTTTAGATCTAGTTAGTAAATAATTTCATCGATTAGATCGACCATTAAGTGTTCTAAAGTCATCGCGAATTACAAGAGGTCGTTCTCGACAGTTTGAAGTTGCTGTATTCGAGTGACGATGTGCCAAGTTTCACTATGTATCTATCTTCAGAGTGTTAAATTTAAGATATCTAACCGATAACCGTTGACACACGCAAAAGAATTTATAGCAACTCCTGTAATAAGCCAATAAAAGCAATAGCTACCATTCATAAAATCAGAGAACCATAAAGCCAGCCGTGTCCCAGGGGAATAAAAAATATATATTAACCGGACATTATGATAATGATTTAAACTGTCTTGGAGACAGAGACATGGTTAGCAAAATTCTATTATACTTAACTTCCTCTTTATCAAAATAAACAGTAGCAGACATCACCAGTGGTAGACTCGCAACAATTACACCAGTATGGCCAACTCTCACCTGTTCAATAGTAGTATTAACACCAGTATCGCCAATAATATCTCACCTGTCCAGTAGATCGGCGACAGGGTCCGCGTATTTAGCGAGTGACGCGGTGAACAGCACGCACTCGTACAGTTCCCCGCAACGCCGCAGGAACTCGTCAACGTGCGGCCGCTTGAGGACGTACACCTGGTGGACTGCGCCATCGATCTCCACAGGCACCACGAAGTCCGCGTTATTTATCGGCTGGAAAGAAAGGAAATTATATTTGGTTCGGTTCACCAACAACACCAACAAAATTATAGACAAGAGCAAGTATAACTATTTGACTTGACACCTCTGGTATGGTGTTAAAAACGTCTGTAGGCGACGGTAACCGCTTACCGTCAGGCGGGCCGTAAGCTTGTTTTGTGACAAATAAATAAATAAATATGTCTGGACATTATTACACAGCGCCATCTAGTTCCGTGGTAAGAAACAAGGCTTGTGTTACGGATACTAGAAGGTTGATATACTACATATATACTTTTTTTGTTGTTGTAAATACATACTTATTATACATAGATACATCCATGACTCGGATACAAATGTTAATGCTCATGTGACAAACAATGATATAGTTCACAATAACACATTAACAGTAGTAAAACATTAACATGTTACACAACATGTATCGTGATATGTTTTGTTGTTCATAACGACCACACTGATTATAAGTAAATCTCGAGATATTTGAATCCCATACAAACATGTTGCTTGACACGCATCAATGCAGTCACATAAAACTGTAATATTTACATGTTTTTATGAATGTTGCGTCTGCTTCAGTTAAAATGTACGATAACAACTACTTATAGGAAAACATTTGAGAATGTTGTTTCAGTTTTAAGAATTTGTTGCCGGCTTTGTATAGGAAATTAGCATTGGCAAATATTCTGGTCTCAAGCAGAAGTGTACCAAAATTATTGTGTACCTGTTTCAAGTAGCGAATGAAATTACTGGGCAAATGAGACTTTAACAACTATAAAATCTAATCTAATAACGGCAACGCGAGTACACTATTCGTAGTCCACTAAAAAGTTCAAAGGTTACGGTTGCCCCTCGTCCGTCACCTTTCATAAAATGACCCCGTAATAATAGAAGCAGTGAAACTCCATAGTAAGGAAAGTAAAATCTATTTATTTACTACCACGAAAACACAATTTGATTCAAAGCCAAAACTAGAACCAGAATAATAAAAAAAATCTATAATAAATAACTGAGGATAGACGAGAACACTAGTATCATCATTATCTGCTTCATTCTACCCACAAATGACTACTTTCTCGACTGCCCATCCATCAGATGAGCTACAAAATCTCGCGAACCATTAATTTTATAACCAACTATCCAATTAAGAACTCGATAACAGACTGTCATTACAACTCCACTCATTTACAAATTATAAAAATATAACAAGTAATAATAAAATGTAATGATCACGTGTTAAATTCAATTAAATCACATAATTAATTCATTTAATTAAGCATCATTCATCAATTAGTTTCAGACACTTGTGTCAATAGTTCAATACCAAATTACAAAGACAATATAAACGAGTGAGTATAGAATGAGCGCTAATGTCTGGTTAATACATTTCTACAATTATTATCGTACAAAAACGAGTATAGTTCTTGTATTCAAACTCATCACTTTCTTGGACTTTCTAGAAAGTTTTAGAACGTCGTAAATAAGTAGATGATTTTGCTGAAAATCAAAATAGAAAAACGATTCAGTATTTTCTAACGCAAAAAGTGTATTTATTCGTAGTAGTTTCTTGCAAACGGACTCGTCTAGGGAATTTAATATTCTGAAAAGCTCTTTACAAGATTAAAGGGATTTAAAGGGCACGTGTAGGGAATTTATTAATACGTATCAAAATAATATATTTTGTGTCTGTACCCACGTAGTTTCCATCGTAAAGCAAGGTGAGCCTAAAGCCTACACAATTGTTGATTTATCTTTTAATTTAATCCCACTGCATTTATGAATTGTTACTAAAAACCTCCAGTAGGGTTTGACAATTAATTATCTTTAAAATTCCCCATTAGATTTCTCCTGTGTCGTGGATATGTTTACAAATACAATCATCCAGACTTTAAAACAACAACCTGAAAACCATTAAATTATGTCTCTGTTCGAGGGAGATTAGGCTACAGTCCACCACCTAAAGATTCTCTCAGGCATACAATTTTCATCACGATGTATTCTTCATCGTCAAATTAAATTATTTATTGGTAGGCATTAAATCGGTGGCAAAGGAGCAATCGTTAAACCACTACGCCAATCACGTCTATAACTAGTTGTGAGATTAAAGCGCCCCTAGGAATGTGAAAACGTAAATTATAAATATTAAGATTATTTCAGTAAGTAAATTGATAGCCAGCCATTGCATAATAAACAAACCTTCACATAACTTAAGTAGTAAGGATACATTTAAAACGACAACTGACTGACAGGCTAATCATGTAACTTTAGATTTTTAATCTGGTAACTTAAGCAACATAAGCATGAAACATATATGGTAAAGGAGAACGATTTCATATAACATTTTCTTCGTCTCAAATATCAAACGAAACCGATTTGGGGTACACGATTCGGTTGAGTGAAACAGTGATGCTTTTGTTTTACCAAAGAGAATGCTGTACATGATAAACGATGCACGAAACCCGGTAAAAAAACAATGCTAAGTTCAGCGTGGGCTTGTTGTATTTCTTGTTGAATATAACAAACAAAAAATTAACAATAATTTAAGAGAAAATCGGACGCACCTGTGATACAATTCTTACGAAATATGAAAAATGTAGCATGTATCGTAGCCGCCCATAACGCGGCTAAAAAAAAGAAAGTTATTGCAGAAATAGAGCTGTCATGTGGATGTCAAATATGCTGCGGAAACGAGAATGTGGAAATGGATACGTGAAGTAACTAGAAAAACTAACCAAAATTAGATACGAGTGAGTTAGATGAAGTTTGAAAGTGGCACGAGTGATATAAAAATTGAAAGGGAACTGCTTATCTTGGTACATGATAAGGTGGTTTTAAACGGATGTCAGTATAATAGTGATAAATGTGAAGACAGAAAATATAGAGATGTAAATGATTAACAGAGACGAATGAAAGAAAGTAAAGGGTCGTAGATCTTCAAAAAAAATTCGGACCATGAAAATATAGGCGAATAAAAATCAACGCCTTATTCTACGAACAAAAATAAAGCCATTGTGGAAGTTAGGCTCGAAGCCTCTGCACAAAAGCATAAACCCGCCATATCATGTACGCGTGAAAGAACTGGTTATACATTTGCTAATTAGCGCACGACATAAACTCCTTTGGGCAAAGTGGATCAAGGAATTCAGACGCTTGGCGAATTAATACGTCAAGACAGAACAACAGCTCAACTTATATGACAGAGTTATTTCCCTTCTTACGACGTTAACACTTAAAATGAAATAAACATTTTTACTATGGCAATATACTAGAATAGCTTATTTCTTTACAATCAAAACAAGCATATACGTGACTAAGGGTAATTTGATTTAACTACATGGGATCATAAAAAAAAACACCTGTTTAAGTAATTCTGCTTTATAACCGACCCACTTAACAAACAATACGAATGAACATACCATAAATCTTATCAGCAAAACAAAATAAACTAATTAAGACACGAAGGGGTTGGGAGATAGGGGGAAACCAGTCACCAAACAATGGGGAAATACGCCATTGCTCATACAATTTAAATCAAATATAATATGAATAACGACAGAAGTATTTGCAATTAAGTATAAAGCAGTTGTAAGGAATTAATTATTAATTGGCATAAACCTAATACGCAGTATACCGTAGAGGTCGCATAGACATGTTATTTGCGTGACACGAGGCAACACTGCTTTATTTATATTGCCCATAGGAAAGCTCCAAGGAAAGGTAAAAAAAACAGTAGCGTTGCTACAATTATTTAGCTTTGTTTACTAGTTTGTTTTTGTAAGTGGCGTGACTGATATTTCTGTATACGAAGAGAGATTCAAACATACAATTTCTAAGGCCTCGAAGCCCTAAAATGTCGGTTTTATTGTGGTAACCATTCCACGGATAAGCGATCTATTTTGTAAACAAACACTTTGCCGCAAAGTAATGAAGCCAGTTACGTTACCGATACGTTCAATATAAAAGTAATCTTAGTAAATTGCGTAATCACATATTTTACAACACTTCATTGTCAATGATTACTTTATCAGAACGTTTGTTAACTGGATTAAGCACTTACTCTTAGTATTTGTAGAGCAATATTTAGGTGACCTGTTTCTTTTGTGTAGTTTTATATTGCTATTTATTGCATCGTGTCGCCAACATTATTTCCGTGATTATCTATTCTATTCCGCATCCAAATCACAAAGGTACTACTACACAAACCATACCTACAGTGTCGATTCAATCTCATATTATTTTCCTCGTGTCAATTTATTTCACTCGTTATGCACAAAATTTGTTAACAACTGAACTCAATGAGATAATTAGCATAGTTTCGTATTATCCTCATCCGTTGATGTTCCGTTATTTATTGCGACTTTATCGCAATAAATAACGGAACATCACAACACTGACACATGCGATTTTGCTATGAACGCTCACAAAACGCAATAGTAAAGATCAGGCAAAAGATATGGTATAAGATCGTTTGCTTTACTGGAAAAGATCATTATAGATGAACTGTCGTAATCACCACACCCGCTTCGTCGGTGATCTCACAGCAGAGTAATAATACATATAAATCTAAATTATGTTCCCTCGGAGCACGTAATATTACCGGACCAACGTGATGTTTAACATAACTTAGACATCATTCATTGGCAAAACGTAACTCAACATAACTCACTAAAATTGTTGCGGCATCATAAATGTCGGTGCAACAGATAAACAAAGTGTAGCAAGAATCAACTATGACGATAAAATATATCGCCTAGCTCTTGTAGATTTCCAGGTCGACGTCCGATTTACAAATTGGACAGTAATAAAAAATTTCGAGAAATGTATCCGTTGCTAGGTAACTTACTAATTTATAAGTTTAGCCCAGTAAATAAAATAGAAAGTGGATTACTAAATAGTAGCATACTTTTGAACTTTTACCAATCTTAATAAGTATCTTAATCTTATTATGTAATATCAATTTTCCTACGTCGATGGGACTTCATCAAACCTTTTGTTTTAAGTGACATCATCGTATCTAATCCAATCAATTTGAGTCAGTACTTTTGAGTAAATATGATTGATAGCTGCGTGTGTGCCAGAATCATATATTACTGACACAATTATTATACTATTCAGATCAATAATTAACCGTTAGGTTGGCGTTTATAGACAGGTCAATATTCATATAGTATAGATCCATACGTATTAACGATAGTAATAATAATACTGCCGGAAATTTGCCTTACGATTGTCGTAATACAAAAACTGGAATGACTAGATTTTGAGGCCAAATAAATGATTGAAATGAGAATAAACAAATACTGCTTTTAGTGTAAAACGATGTGAATGGGGCCAAATTATCCGTAACATTCTAATATGGTTGTGTTTAAACTTCGATTCACATTGCAACACCTGTACTAGTTTCTGTTTACAGCATAAGCAACAGATATTGGCAAAGGGATGCAGTATCTTATAGAAATACTGGTTCAGTAATTTCCTCAAGCAGTCTCATAGCTGAAGCATGGTTCTCGTCTTGGAATTAGAGAGGGATTATGTGAAAGTCCACCACTCTTGCCGATTAATAAAATTCATTATTGCCACTAAAGATGAAGAAAGAACATCATGAAGAAACAAGGATGTTTGAGATACTTTCCGGACAGAGTGTGAAGTTCACAGTCATAGCCACAGTCAAACTTCAGATGATATTTTTTCTTTACCGTTTAGCTAGGCGATAATTCATTTTTAATACGCCAGTTTCTGAAAGCTTGTATAACACTGGCCTTCAGCCGCTTTCAAGGTCTACACCGAACTATCTGTTAGACACTGTGGATGAGAATTGATTCCCGATACTGTAACCAAACACGTCCAAGGCCAAAGCCTTGACACGGCCAAGCTAACCAAAAGCGAACTTACAATAGCAGCTAACATATGGCGTAGAACACAAATCGTGCTAACAATACAACATTTGCGGTTTTATTAACTGTTGTATCAGTTGGTAAATTCAGCCTTGTAGACCTCACGACAAATCTTGTTCTATAAGCCAAAGAGATTATGGGAAGAATGTGCGCGTGATTTTTTAATAATAAGGATTAACGCTTTAAATTTTGCCGAATATGTCGGAAGCTACAAGGCTTTGCTAATCATAATCACACACAACAACTAATATAAACGTCTTTACCGGTCTGTGCTTCAGGCCAATCTAGACTTGGAGTTAAATATGCGGTATTTTACGAAAGCGTTTGTTGCCTTGTTAGACAAAAACTTTCTATGTTATTATCGCGTAGAACTGGATTATAAAGTGATTAAAATCTCGTTTTATTTTGATTTACATCAAGATTACGTTTCTAAAGAGAAGGTAGTGTTTTTGCGTTTTCTAAGCAACTGCACGTAACTGCGAGTGCTCCATTAGGGATCGGAAGTGAAGGGTGTCGGTCACCTCATTTCCTACACGTCGCCGTAGGTACACCGCACGGTTTATCTACAGACTATGTCGGCAACTCGAGTAAACGTATGCACGATCACATTTACTACTGTTACTAACCACCAGTTTAGATAATAGCGCTCATAGAAACTATTGGACGGCGTGTGAATTGTACCAATCAATCTATTTACGTGGGAGTCAAAGTTCAGTGCACACCCTACCCGGGTTACGTTAAAAATAGTCCCGTCATTTCAAAAGAGTGAAAATTGTGTTAGATAGAATGTTTTCGTCTCAACTCACAACATAACATCATCAACTAATATTTAATTCTGTCATATCTTAGCGAATGAGAAGTGCGAGTTCACCGGTACCATAAACTTAAAATCGAATGTAAAAATGTGAAACTAGGCAATAAAAGTTAAATCAGAAAGTCGCTGTGGCAACAATATTCTATAGGGCATCGGAATTTATTGAATTGATTACAAAGATGGTATGAACCTTTATAAGGCTTGACGAGTAGACAGCAATAGAATATAAATCATCTAATTAGAGTGCAGCACTGATTAAGTGAACAAAGCAAGAAAAAACATCTACTAAGGGGGTTCACAGAATGGGGATATAATTAATCAAAACACAATAACCATCATATTACACAAACACACACAAAAATATTAGCCCATAAATATGGCCAAATTTCCACAAAAAGTAAAAATCTATTCGAACAACGATTTACGAATTTTCATTGCCAGATCTTGACAATAACAAAGCTGAAAAATAATAAAAAGCTACTACTTATTCTGTTGTGATGATAGATTCTCAGAATCAAGATGAAATATCAGACAGATCGACAGATTCCTTAAGCGAGAATCAGATTACTCGACTCTCGTGGCTCGAATTTGCTGTCGACAGAAATTTTGAACAAGCATACCATCCCAAGCGAACGAGTCTCGCTTAAGTAACTATGCATTAATTTAGTTTCAATTAATATGGTACCTTAAATGTGCAATACCAGCGTTTACCATGATAACAGTATTTAAACTAATCGCGTAAAACTTGCTCAAAGCTAGCAGTTGAGCAGGTTGTAGGAAGTATTTTTAGTGGCGCACGTACATTTCAAAGGCTTCTAACGGCTATGCAACGCGCGTATATAATATATAAAAAGGAATACGGAACACATTTTTAAAAGAAAATTATTCTGTTTTATCATCGAAAATAAATGTTGCCTGAGAATACAATATTTGACGTCTTAAGATAGATAGACATTAATATCTACTTAGAATTAGAGAAATTAGGCGCGTTAACGTTTTCTTTCGGGAAACAAAAAAGTATACATATAAGAATGCGTTTACTATTTTCTTATTCAATAGTAAGAACATCGCACGTGTCACGTCCATAATTGATTTTCCTGTTAGTCGATATAGATAGATGAATCGTAAACATGAATACGTTTTCCTCCAACGTGTTACGAACATAGGCGAGGAGCGCTGATGTATGAAGCGACAATGGAAGGGTGTGGTGAACGGATCGGAACTTAGAAGTACTCGTAGGTTGACCTACAAATAAATCTACCTATTGAACTTTTTGTACTCAACCCACTCGATATTTACTCTTCAAACATGCAATTATGCAATATTAATATACCACTGGCCAGCCAGATTTGGCATAGCGACGCAACACGTCGAAATGTAGATACATCCTACTAGCAGATACTTTCGCCTTCCATTTGAATCTTTGGCTTCTAATCGGCATCTTCAAGTGTGGTCGTTCTAGTTTGTAAAATAATATAGGTATCCCTCTTTATTTTCTTTTCTTGATTCATAGGTTTAATGAGTGTCTCGAAAGGTAATTCCAGCTATACGATGATAATACCTTGAGGTAGTATCATCTGGGAACATGAGCTTTGATTATTGCGACAAAATATGACATTACAGCATAATCATCAAAATGAATATTTTATCGGTAATAAGTTAATAGTTACATGACAAATGTCAAAGTAGATGCATTCATTATTTTGTTCTATCAAATTCTTTACAGCCAAATTTATAATTTTACAACCACAATACTTAATCTAAAATGCATTTCACTTTTCGATTACTAAATATGAGAAGCAGTGTTGGTAAAGCGCACAATAATAATGTAATAACATAGTCGTAACATATACCTTGCAGTAATTTCGCCTTAATGTAACATTCAATCAACGGTGATGACCACTTTTTATCAAGCACCTCGAGATTGGCAAAGCTTCAAATTAAATCACGTTTCAAAGTGAAATGGAAGCGAGACTTTCACATTATTTCAAAGCTGTTTTACAATATTAATCTGACAATTTCCCGTTTTGCTGCGAGCCCTTGGACAGCAGCACGCTCTAGTTCCCAAACTGAAATGTTAAAAAGAACAAGTGTTTTGGAACGGGAACAAACCGGTCAAATGCGAATAAAACTCGCACAACTGGTGCACATTCCTAACTAATATTATTATTTGGGATGCCAAAGACTGAAAACATAGAGTTGCATTTACTCATTATTGATTTACTCGACGGTTGTCATTGCTTCAGCGCCTTGTTCAATTATATTTTTATAACGAAGATCTTTTAAATAACCTACGTTACAACTCGATGAACATTGACCAGCCCCGCTATGGAACGATTAAATTATTGTAATTTTTTATTTTTGCTGTGTTTGCGGTGTCAAGATCTTCGTCATTCTGACCACTCGCAATCCATTAAAACTAACACAGTTTTACTGACCATGTTGCGCAAACATGGTGACGTTAGCAAGAAGCATTAACCACGAAACTATTTACGGACAATGGATTAATGACACACGCAGTAATTGAGACCACGGCGATACCCAGGCGATAAAGTCCTTTTAATGGACTCCGTTTCTGAAATAGGAAGCCACAAAATATTCGGTTCCGATACCAAATTGATCGCTACCTGTATTATCTCCACTTCCTTTGCGCAACCTGTTGCCACTTAAAATACATTTGCTGATTGCTTAGGCACTTGTAACATTCCGAATATAGGAAAGCAAGGATTTTTAAAGGTGTTTCGAGCAAGGGCAACGTACAAATTAGAACGACCAAAATGCGTCACGTAGATTTCGTTTCCCACATTAATACACGTACGTAAACTGGATTTACGTCAGAATCATACTGGGAACTGAAAATACTCCGTACTCACAACGAGTTAGTGTCACAATTGAGTGATTACATTACAAATTATTCAATTCGTTTATTACAGGGTCTAGCGCAAGTTTACGCGATCATTTCATGAAGGTTGTTATGCCAATTCGGAATGTCTCGTAGGCGCAGCTCTAAACTGGCGCCCTTGGCGTCGAGATTATGGAATTGTATAAATTATCTCGTCTCGTCTCCTACACCGTCAGATGCCGCCAATATGAACATTTGTTTTTATATGAGAGTACTTAAACGGTAGTGTGGCACGCAACGTTTTTATACCTAATACTCCTCTCGAATTTGTGATTGACGAGTGTCAAGTTTGGCACGCCAAATTATGTTTTATAGGCAAAGCTATTGTTTTATAATATTAATAGTAAGAAAAATAAATAAATAAACAGGGCAAACTAAATAAAACCGTTTAAAAATGCATGGCTTCTAATGTAAAAATGGATCCGATGACTAGATATGAACGCGGAAGTTTTACTAAGGATATAAAAGTGCAGAAAGGATATTTATTTGACTTGCTTCCTCTCAAATCCTGTAATTTTCATCAGGGAATAGTAGGAGATTCAAACGCATTCGAGCAAAAAACACTTGACCGATCAGGTCTGAAACAACGCTCGAAAACCAGTATCATCGATGTCGCCCAGAAATTTACGCCGCTCAAGTGGAATGGGGCATGCAATATCAACACTGCACCAAATCGACGACTATATGACATCCCATTGCAAGACAACGACACGGGCATAGGCAGTTCGGGCTAATAATAATTAAATGATCTTTGTTAATGACCGTCCGCCGTACCATGGGCAATTAAACTCGCTATCAACTTGTGCGTCGAGTATGAGTTTCTTTTTACAATTGAAACGTAAATGCGTTCGTCACATTTACAGCGTTCAACGCGTTTACCGCGCGCGTTGTTCTGATTGGTTGGGAAACTCCGAGCAGACCAATGGCGGCGACTCGACTACATTGCTGACTAGAGACTAATTTTCATCACAGCAACTCTTTGAAGTGATTTCTGAATTTACCCATCAAAAGAGAAAGCTGAACATTACAATTTTATAGCGAGACTTTCCTCATTTATTCTCGTGGACCATTATTAGTTGCACAATACACTATTATTGATTGAGTAAATATATTTAAAATCAACATAATATTATGTATGAAGCATGTCTGTCCCTGTTTATATTCCTTATATGATCAGTTTATTAGCATCAGTCGTGATCTCGTGGACATAGAGAATAAATGCTATATGATAAAAATACACTCAATTACAGATAGAAAAATCAAAACAATGTTACGGCAATAATCCGATGCACCAGCTCTCAAGGTTATCAAAATATGATATGAATGAATTAGGTGTGATAAAAGATATATTATCTGCAATGTCGGAACGAAAAGTGATAATGTAACGATAAATATTTATATCAATATGATATTGTGAGCGATATAACTTCGGTGTGGCCGTGTGGCCGAGAACAAAGCAATGTCATATTGGACAATAAAACATATCATTACGCCTTCTATTTCCCGAAGGAGTATTAGAATCCTTACAAATCCTTACTTATAAAATTATAAATGCGAAAGTGTGTCTGTCTGTCTGTCTGCTACCTCTTCACGCTTAATCAGCTAAACCGATATAAATAAAATTTTATATGGAGATAGTGAGTCCCGGGGAAGGACATAGGATAGTTTTGTCCCGAAAATCAGCCCCTAAAAGGGCGAAAATGGGGGTTTAAGATTGTATCGAATTCATTAAAAGAGGGTAAAAAATAAGCAGATTGGATACATTTACTAATTCTATACAAACGAAGTTGCGGGGAAAATCTAGTGATGATATCAGGTGCACCTGTCGCCACAAACTCAATTCAAAACTCCAGGAAGAGTTGTAAAAGAGTAAACCAAAGAATCCTACTAATATTATAAACATGAAAGTTTGTAAGTATGGATATATGGATACATGTTTGTTACTCTTTCACGCAAAAACCGCTTAATAGCTTTGGACGAAATTTAGCACACATACATTTTATTACCTGGATTTATTACTTTTTATCTATATACTATGCGGGCAAAGCCGCGGGATGCAACTAGTACATCATACAGCTATATCTAGAAATCGAACCCAGGATCCCAATCCACAGCTGCCGCACTTGCATTTCTACAGTATCGGCACCATAGAGAAGTTTATTGAATACTAAGATTTACTTTACCTCAATTCGTGTATGATTTAAATGATTTACAAAATCATATCATCTAATAATAGACAACACGCGACTTAAGACCGCACGAATGAATGCTTATACACCAAGAAAATATCATTAAGCTAACCCAGTTTCTCGTTAATTACATCGGTAAACAAAAAATGTTAGAAAAACTTACAGTAATTGCGAAAAAAAACTTTTAATACTGATGCGAATTAATTATTGTATCAAATTGAGCGATTAATTTAAACAAATCGATTAAATACGTTAGGTACGAATATCAAACGAATCACCTGTATTAATTTAAAATAGTAAAAAGTAGGCCACGGAACAGGTTTTATTATGATAGTCTGAACGTTTGTCGCCAGCGAACAAAACCATGGCCGATTTTGGGTGAAAACTTTCACTTTGTTTATGGCCAAAAATGACATTGTGTTATATGAAATGAAAAAGTTTACAATTGAGACAGTCTGTGGTGAGAAGTTTTGAATTATTCTCTTAATTTGAATCATACAGAGCATAGTGCTCTATTGATTTATGACACACTCTGACTTAATATCATTAACCTATTTTTAGTATCCCACAGTTGGGCAATTTTGCTCTCACATTGACAGGTGAGTTAAGCTATAGTTTACCACTACAGAAAAAGGTCTAGCAGTACGAAAGACGGTGGCCTAATGTTTAGTAAAAAGATTAAATTTAGATGTCACTATTATTATATCATATTTGAAACCGTTAACTATGCTTTTAGAATAGTTACAAAGTGCTTCTATTGAATTTTGATAATATTTCCACTGAAAAGCAAAAAATACATAAATAAAAATTTTATAAATATGCATTGTTACTGTTTTATAAGATAACATTGTGAGAATAATACAATGAATAATAGCAGTAAAATGAGAATTGTCTTTTATAATATCATGTAAAAATTAAAAAGTATTGAAAACAAACACAAACAAAAGATTAATAAACACAAACAAACTGTTGTAAGTGTGCCTGATTCCCAGGATTAGCTTATTGGATTTTTCAATGAAATCATGGATATGCTTATCCATGATTTCATTGAAAAACCCATCAGTTTAGATTGGTGCCCAGTTAATGGCAATAAGCTCATCCCTATTGCCTATAAGCAAAATGTGGGTGAATATTAGTACACCTCATCACCTTTGGGATGACAGGTGGGATGGTATGTATGTTAAAAAAGGTTTATTAGAATAACTATAACAACAATCCATTACGATAACAAGCTGTCTATCTGACCGACAAACATAGAGTTGATGTTGGGTTAAAAGGTAATTAATTGGCAATTTGCCGAGCTGTGAGATGTAGAATAAGTACATCTGAACATAATTATCATTCAAAACTCACTTTGAATTGCTATGCTTATTAAACTGAGTATAAGTTATACTCAGGTAATTTCCAGGTTGAAAAATATTGTTGGGTTTTCTATTAAATTCTTAGTAGCTACTTGAGAGTTTGGTTTTGTGGTTAATAGCTGACATACAATGTTTTCTATTCTATTACATGTAATTTTAAATACTGACCAGAACACAGGCACTGGAAATCAAGACTGAGTGCAAAAAATTCAAGTACACAATTCTCTTTCATAATAGCTTCTTTTTACAATAGATTCAGAGAATTACCGGGTATAATTGGAGATATAAAAAGAGTGGAGCATTTGAGCTCAGCATTTAATCACATAATAAACATAATTGCTGCATTGTCTGTCTGTTTAAACCACTTACATGAATCATAGTAGGGTACTCATCTATAAAGATAGCTACTATAGATATATAGTTATAGATTTAGTTTTTAAAATATTGTATTTATTCTACTTCTGTCTATAACAAGAATATCTCTGAGAAAAAGCGATCGAAATTAATAGATTCTTTCTTCTTTCTAGATATTTTGTTTTTTTGTAATGGATAGTCAAAACCGAGCCAGCACACAAGTACTGTTGAGTAATTTTATGTACCCAATGCTAGGTAATAGAACACATTATCCGACTGCTTGCTTTTGTGGCGGATAAAAAAGTTAGAAGACTAAGGTATAGCACTTTTAATTTCACAAAAGAAAACCATGTTGCCTCTTTAAATGAAGATTTTGGTCATAGATTTTTATAGATCCTATAGGATATGTTATATTCCCAATACTCTTAAATGAACCATATACCAATATTCTTAAATGAACTTAAATCATTAGGAACAGATGGTCATAAGGTTAGTACCCGTAATTCAGGTTCTGTATCAGAGTGCAGTCTTTATATTACTTTAAATTGAGGGTAATTACTAACAGCACTCATTAACCTACTCTCTGTGAGTTTGAAAATACATTGTTAATGGACACTTTTCTACAAAAATGTGACACCAAATGCTGTGTTTGGGCTTGTTTTCTGATGTACCAAAACAAATTATGTACTTATTTTATTCCAGAAGGCTTATCACACATGGTTAAAAGATACTACTGTTGTTAATTAATATGTGAGACAAAATAATCAAGGGGCTACCCTTCGTCAATAAATATATCAGCGAATGTCATTGTAGGGGTGAAGTAAACACAGGTGAACAAACTATTTAAAATAAATAATTAGAAAGAATTATCATTTACATAGTGATTATTATTCTCATGATAATTCCGAGTTGATATAATAAAATGCATGTGATTAATTAATATACTGATACAGTCAATGCACAGGACGCAAAGAATTAATTAGTTTACACCAATTAAACTGAAAACCTGTTTTTGGTATGTTTTAACAGCCAAGGTCAAGACCACATCAATAATTTAGGTAATATTAGGAAAAAACACTATCAAAAAAATAAACAATAAGAGCATAATAAAAAACATGAACACAAACCTTGAATGAGCTGTGCACTAATGTTTCATCGAGATCAATGACCATACACTTTTTATGCATGTCCTGGTGCCTCACTGGTGGCAACAGTGGTCGGGGGGCGTGATCAGCCATGACCAGGAGCCCCCGCTCCTGCGGGAGCGGCGAGGCTCGGCCATCGATGCTGTTCGCGCCATTGCTGCCAGGCGGACCCTTGCCGCGCCCGCCGCGCCAGCAACACAACAGCGACCGCAAGAACCCACCACTACCACTCGACTTCTTGCTTCCCAATGGGGTAGACCCTGACACCGGCGTACCATCCCCTTCATTATGCTGGCCGCCAGGGGATGACCCTAAAACAACCATTGCACATCAGAACACTACTACACAATAACACACGTGGAATCTCCAATAAGTATCACAAGTGGAACCGTAAGGAAAGCGAGCTTCTCAAGGTTTCCGTAAATGTTATCGCGTCCACACGATCCAATTGTTTACCTCACAGCACACACACGCGAAACGGAACCAAAGGGGTACCAGACATTCACTAATCCGGAGATCCAACATCCATCACGATTAGCAAATATTAACGAGTCGTGAGGAGGTAACACTATACGCTCTAATTTGATGCTAGTAGGTAACAGGTGTAATTCGGTTGGGATTTACCTCTGTCGGATCCATAATTGTTTAATTGCTCGTCATCCCGTGACACCTGAGTAATAATGGACGATGCGTCCATTTAAACATTTGTTTTTGGCCCTATGACAAATGGCAACGGAGTTTTTGTAAAATTTTAACACCATAAAACTATTTTTTATCTCCCTTCTATCTTACAAAATGGCAGGCTCTTGGCAAGGCAAATACCAACTTCAAATGTAGCCAACGCACAAAAATTGTTCAGTCTTACTATTACTCTTTCTAGCACGAGCATTTTTACGCTGAAAGAGTGAAGTGACAATAATGAACTTTTCTTAAACTTCGTAATGTTGCTACTGCTGTCAACAGCCAAAAATAGTTTAGCTGTCGTTCAAAATATTGACTCATTAATATTTATAATTAAGTAACCCAGTTGTTTATATTTATTACAAGACTACTATTGAACTTTTTCCAAGAGATCAAAGGTGTATAATTATAAACCGCAAAAATTTCGACATCGCTTCGATATAACAAAGCTAAAATTTATGTAGATTTTGAAACATCTATACAGATTTAGGTATTTGAACATTTTGATGTAAATAAAAAAATTAACTGTTTATTAAGTATACAGTTAATTTTTTAGAAAAAGCAAAATTTTTCTTATAATTTTTGAACTTTAAAAAATATTATCTAATTACTTACTTTGTATTTTTTTTTATTTATATACCTCGTTTATAATCTGTGGTACCTTCTCTTTTCAATAGTGATGTTAAAGTTATTAACCGATTTTAGTATATTGATTTATGAGTGAGAATTATTTATTAATATTTTATTTTATTTTATTTATTAATATTTTATTGACAAAATGAGACTTGTATCTTAAGTCTAATTTTGTAAAAAAAAAACACTAGAGATAAAAACATACATACATACATACATACACTCACGCCTTTTTCCCATGGAGGTAGGCAGAAACTACATAATGCCACGCGGTACGGTCCCTGCATACCACTTTTGCCTCGTCCACATTCATACATCTCGTCATGCACGCGCGCCGGGTGAAAGATAAAAACATGATTTAACTTATAATTAAAAATAAATAGTGTAACCGAAACTATAAACTCTGCAGTCAAGTATTACTGTACTGACTTGACTGCTCTCCACATTCAATGCTTAATCACCATTTATTGGCACTCCCACTCATGCTTTCCTCGAAAAGATTTACTACAATTGAAAGGTAAACAAGTCTGTTACTCTTGATGTGACTTATGCCCTGAACAGACCTAGGTATTACTGTTATATGAAGGGAACATTTGAAAATGTTTTGAGCGAATATGAGTGGGTGCGTGATACTCCGTACTAAAAAAATATAAAACCGACAATTAAAATAATATTTTATCGCCAGTAATGAAATATATTTCTACATCACTAGTCATTAATAAAGAAAAGATGCTGACTTTTTGGCGGGAAAGTGAAGCGTCATGTTCAGCAGCTTTGCTTTATTTTCTAAAATTTGTGTTTTGATAAACTTTAATGTATAATAATGGTGGATTATTAACCGTTAAATGTTTGAAAACGTGCATGAGTGTTGGCAAATGAAACAAAACAGTGTAACGTGACTTTCAAATTCTCCCAAGAAGTCCGCCTTAGGTTTCAGTAAAGAACCACATATTTACTGAAACTAGGAAAAAAAACAATCATCTATCACCGTTCATAAACCATTAATTCACCCTATCATCAACCATTATCGTGAATCATCCAGTCATCCATCATAAATAAAATAAAAGAATACTGAAGACTAGGCTGTATGGACTAGATTCCTTTGCCTCATCCCGAAAGGAAAGAAACGTTTAAAAAAAAAAAAAAGATGCTGTGTGGATTTGTCAAAATAGATGTCAAATCAGAAAGAAGAGAAGACAGTGTTCAGTTTTTCATCGGAAAAATATTTTTTCGTGTAAATTTCTAACACTAATGTGTTTCAAGCTGAACTAGCTTTAGTTTTGTAGTGAATTGACCTCTAAATTCGGTCACAATGTCGCAAAGAGATCCGGGACCTATACCGAATAGGTGGTTAAGATGTCCACGAAAGGCCACGGGACTCGTAGCTGATAAATGTATGGCTTTCAAGACTCCTTTGGGAGCCCAGTTTAATGATAAAGTACCTGAAGAAAACCGCTTCACACCAACTATGTTGTTTATGTACATGAAGAGTATGAAAGTAAGTCATATTTTCTATTACAATGTTTGCGTTTTGGCTTTTGTTGTGTTCTGTTTATTACGGCACTTTTCGTCTATTTAAAAAAAAAAAGTTGAAATTTACGAAAAATCCATAGTCAATGTTTAGATTATAAATTTAGCACTCCTCATTTATCTGAGAGGTGTACTCAGGGAGAGCAATCTTGAAATTATTTTTTTTCAGATGCAATCCATAAAAATCTTCATTAAAAAAGCATTTTATTATTTTCTTACATTGTATTAATTCAAATCTTTTAGTAGTAGTAGCACTCTACTTGAAAATCTGAGTGATTTTTTTTTATGTAGCAATTGCCATTGAATACATATTTGTGACATCTAGCATTAAACTTACTCTCAAACAATAACAAATCCAATATTAATTGAGATTTGGTAAAATTAAAAAAAAAAATTATTCATTCATTCTTTTGTAATTAAGTAGGGTTAAAACCAAAGGACTTACTCACATTTAACACATTTTTTGTAATAAGACAGTTTTTTCATAATAATAATTGACTTCAAGTAACAAGTCTTCCTAGTGAATATTTAGGCATTTTAGCACATTTATCATCGTCATCATAACAGCTAGATAATCAGTAGCGTAGCGTGGGGGCGGCAAAGGGGGCCATGGCCCTGGGCGACATATGATTAGAGGCGGCATCAGGTGCCACATCAACTACTAGAAAAGGGGGCGGTAAATTCCAGATGGCCCCGGGCGGCAAATACCCACGCTACGCCACTGTGTCCACTGCTAGACAAAAGCCTCCCTTAACAGCACCTTACAGAGATAAAATTGGTGGTAGGACAAACTTTAATTTGAAAATTATCAGCTTTTCTCTGGGGAGCAGTTGGAACAATTTGGATTAAGTAGTGCAAAATAGACTATTCTGAGTATTGAAATGTTCTCCCCCTCGTAGAATGAAGTATTATGTATTTATATTAATATCCTGGTATTTCTAGATAAAATTAGGTCTCTGGATTGACCTCACAAACACCAGTCGGTTTTATGATAAAAAAGAGGTTGAAGAAACAGGCTGTAAGTATGTGAAGATGCAGTGCCGTGGTCATGGAGAAACACCTTCAATAGACCAGACTAGGTGAGATCAATTATTTTTTTTAGTCCAGCTACAGAATAAATAAATAAATACCTAATGAATAAATAAATAAATTCTTTTTTGACATTTCTGAATGATAGATACATTTGACTAAAATCCTCATAAGATCCCCATGCATGTTGACTTATCTTAATTAATCCTTTGTAATATATTTTACTGTACAACTCAACTGTTGGTAGGGAATATTGAGGGTTGTACTAACATTTTTACTTGATCTCTGTAGGTGTAGTGGTTAATTTTCGATATTTTCTTTCCTTTTGTTTGCTACTGGCAAGCACAAGAAGTGTTTTCGTTGACTTAACGCTTGTGTGGGGCCCACACGACAGGCATGTGTTGTTAGATTTTATAACAAAGTGTAAAACGCCTGTGCGGCGTAATACGCCCTGCGTGTATCTAACGGCAGTAAGCTAGTGCTGATGTTCGCGCTGTTGTTTGCACGCTACGTCTGTGTGGATACACTGCAGAATAATTCGGAACAACATTTGACTGCAATCAAAATGTTAAATAAATGTTTACCCATGCAAAGCCTGAGCGGCTGCTAATTTATTACTATTTTTCAGGGAATTCATCCAGTTAGTCAGCAAGTTTGTGAGTCAGAACCCACTGGAAGTGATAGGTGTGCATTGTACTCATGGCTTCAACAGGACTGGGTTTCTGCTTGTGTCCTATATGGTGGAACATTTGGACTGCAGTGTTCAGGCAGCTATCAATGAATTTGCCAGGATGAGGTAGGTGTATGAAGTTACAAAGTCAAAAAATAATGTCATCATCAAAGTTTAATATTAGTAAAATATTCTTTTGGCCTTTACATATACAAGTGCAAGTAATAGTCAGATCTGTTAACCATAGTTTACAATGTGAAACATTCACGTTTCAAAACATGCAATGTGATATGTGTATACATATATATCAGCCTATTACTGTCTACTGCTGAATGTAGACCTCCCCCAAAGAGCGCCAACCATCCTGGTCTAGGTCAGCTCATTTGAAATATGTATATTGGTATTCATACTGCAGATAAATCTCAGGGTTGTATACATAAAAAATACTGACTAAAAATACAGAATATCTAGTTCAATTACATTTTTTATTTTTTTATTTGTTTCGTCTTTTTATATTATTTATTAATACAACAAAACGTTTTTGTTTTAGGCCTCCTGGAATTTACAAACAGGATTACTTGCAAGAGCTGTTTCACAGATATGATGAAGTCGATCAAACACCAGCTGCTCCTGTGCTTCCTGATTGGTGTCATGGTAAGTATTTTCAATAATATCTAAGGCATCATATTATACCTTACATGTATTGCAGTAGTCATTTTGTTTACAGTCAATAGATTAGAATTATTTTTTAGTCAAGCTTAATAAGAAATACCTTCGATATAAATAACTAACAGCGATTACAGTATAAATAACAGCGAATACAGTAAATCAGGTATAGGCAATACAGCGCGCGACAAGTATTGATCCTGTTTGTATAGTTAATATGTATTGTTAAAATGTTTATTGCGAAGAAAACCCTAGTAAAACACATAAAAGAAAAAAAACGTAGGTCTGAAAAAGGGATCAATGAAGATGATAAAGAGAGGTTCTTTTATCTATTCTTCCTTATTATGTTCATGTATTTTTTTACAGAAGAGGAAGAAGATTTTGATGACGATGTGCCGAGTAATTCTCAAGACACATCATCCAAGTAAGTTGAATAGTATGCTACTCCAGTGTAAGAGGGTCTATGGAGTTTCTTGCCGGTTCTTCTTCATAAAATCGAATACTCGGAATCTGCAAATAGAATGTTACAAATATACTTGAAAAAGTTTATTTGTAATAAAAAACCTTTGGATTTGATTTGAGTGGTAAAAAAAAACCACTACTCTTGTATGTTATATTTCTTGTCCTTGTAGCTTGTGTATCTCGAGACACGTATTCTTGATCGAAGCACTGTACGCAAGAATTATCCGGGTGGTTATTTAGACAGTCCATCTCCAAAACTCCAAACCCAAAAGCGGAGGTTCCTGTCTGTGGAGTTGCAGCAGCCCTCAGTAAATTTAATGTGGAATGAAAATTATTGAAAAAAAGCACAGGAGACCTTTTATAAATTTCCAATTCCATCCTCACAATTTTTTAATGATTGCATGTTAAATTTCCAGTCAGCGGAAACGTAAAGGTAGACGTGAAACTACCCACAAGAAGACCACATTCATGCCCGGTGTGCGAGGCGTGGAGCCGTTCGACACACAGCCTCGGCTCATCGAAGTACAGAGGAAAACCCAGCAGTTCTGCAAATGGGAGTCCACTGGATTCCCAGGCTCACAACCCGTGTCCATGGACATGACAAACTTGAGGAAGCTACACGAGAAACCTTATAGGGTCTCGTGGAAGGCCGACGGTGTAAGGTAAGGCGGAGATTGTTGGTGGTGGACTGGTCTTCAACCTTATGCTCTTAATTATAGGGATTAAAATTGGTCAACCGTTAATATTTTTTTTACTGTAGGTGTGCGTATAAAATAAATTGATAATAGTAATTGTGACAACTGTGTCAAATTTTTTATTTCGTGGTCAATAACATCATCATCATATGAGCTAGATGACGTCACGTGATTCTTGCATCTTGTCAATTTGTCTTTACAAATTTTATACAGATACATGATGTTGATCGACGGTGAAGGCGAGGTGTACATGTTGGACAGAGACAACTGCGTGTTCAAGGTGCACGACCTAAAGTTCCTGCACAGGAAAGATCTCAGGAGGCATTTGAGGAATACTCTTCTTGATGGTGTAAGTTCCGTTCAGATTACATACTATTATCTACAGCTTGTTTGCCCACTGCTGGGCGTGGGTCTCGTCTAATTGGAAAAAGATTAGGCTATAGTCCACTATGCTAGCCTAGCATTGGTTAGTAGACTTCACACTCACTTTTCTGGAGGTAGGGCATAGCGAGATTCCTCGCTCAAATTGAGCTGCCCGACTGGGGAAGTACCTCCACCTTACAGAATACCGCAGTGAATCAACAATAGTTGTCTTTCTGCGAGTGAGTAAGGTTACCAGAGCTCGTTTGGGAGTGACTATTCTGACAGCATGGGCATTCCATTTGCTGTCAGTTTAGTAATTCCCTATTTTAAGAATCCAAAACGGTTTCTGCAGGGGTGTGTAACGCATTGCAAGCCTTCAGGTGTTGCAAATGTCCATGGGCGGCGGTGATTGCTTACCATCAGATGAGCCGCCTGCTCGTTTGCCCCCTTATCGCAATAAAAAAAAAACTAAAAGCCCCCAGGTATGCAGATCTCCGCACGCTGTTTTCCTGCACCGTTTCAGCATGTCATAGATACACATATAATTTCTGAAGTCAGTATTGTCAGTCAGTGGTCAGCATACCTTGGGATCGAACTTCAGACCTTTGATTACACAGTTAACAGGTCACACCACTACCCTATCGCAGCTTTTATCTATTAATTACCTTCATAAAAAGCGGCGGAGAATATTTTGCAGAAAATTTGGAGCTGCAATTAAAATTTTGTTTCTTTATTCAGGAAATGGTAATAGACAAAGTGGACAACAAAGACATACCTCGGTACCTATGTTATGACATCATAGCCTTCGAGGGTACTGACACTGGGAGGATGGAGTTCTTCCCAACTAGGCTAAGTTATATCGAGAATGAAATTGTTAACCCAAGGTGATTAATCAGTTTTGTATTATCATTATCGGCTATCAAACTTGTTGAACATCAGCATATATGCCTACATTACAATTACTTATCTGTTCCAAACCGTTCCGATTAAAAAAATACTAGTTGAATAAGCATACATATATTGGTAATATGTAATGTAACATAACTTACAAGTATTTTGAGATTTTCAGTTTAAGTATTCAAAATAAAGAAAAGAAAGAAGAATTGAACTCATTGTACTAATATGAACCTTATAAACCAATGTATTAGCTATAAAAACAACTACATATTCACTTAGGAACCCTGAATTTGATGAATAAACATTTTCCCAATTAAATAATTTGCTAAAACAAAACAAACCTTCGTATCTCTGACAAAGAGTTCTTATTTCTTTACTAAAATATTTAAGCAAATATGAGGGATATATTGTGACGGTGTAATAGTAGCTAAATTTTACAGGCATCAGGCAATGAAAGAAGGAATAATAAAGAAAGAGAGGGAACCATTCAGTATACGACTGAAACAGTTTTGGGAGCTGCCGATGGCTAGGCAGTTGCTTGGAGAGAAGTTCGCTAAAACACTGTCCCATGAGCCCGATGGACTTATATTCCAGCCTTCAAAAGAGGTATGTATTGAAGAAATAACACACACCACGCTATTAAAATTTCGCCGTCACACTTCCTCTTTCTGTCAATCGAATTTACTGAGTATGTTGTTTTTCAGCGGTACGTGCCAGGTCCATGTGAAGATGTGCTTAAATGGAAACCGGGCAACATGAACAGTGTAGACTTCAAGTTGAAAATCATCACACAAGGAGGTCAAGGGTAAGTAGACTTAGGAGACTAGGTTTTTTCTTGTCATATTCTTGGCTAGTAGTGTCACCAGTAGACTGTGAAGTCTAACGTCCTGAGTTCGCTTCCTAGGCGCGTACAACCGTTCACTACTTTTCGAAGTTACATTCATCATCAAATCAACTTGATGACGTCCACTGCTGGACATAAGCCTCCGCCAAGGATTTACACAACGACCGCTCGCATTATATTATATCAAATAGTGAGTGAAAGAAAATATCGTCAGGAATCTTGCATGCCTGAGAGATTACTCGATGGCGTGTGAAGTCTGCTAACCCGCACTAGGCTAGCATGATAGACTATAGCCTAATCCCTTTCAAATTAGAAGCGGGCGGTCAGCAGTCGGACGTGAAATGGATTGATGATGATGATATATTTTTAGATTTTATTGTCTGTTTTTTTTTACACCACCGCCTGATGGTACGCGGTTACATATAGACGTTAGCAACACCAGAGGTGTCGCCCGCGCGTTGCCAACCCTATAAAAACCGTTTAGATTTCTTAAAATAATTCCCATGCTGTCAGAACTCACAGTAGTCACTTACTTGTGTTACCGTTCCTATACATATTTAGTGTACCTTAAAAATGTGATAAACAATATGTACTTTAATAGTAAATCCATATTTCAGAATCTTACCAACAAAAGTTGGGTGCTTATACGTCGGTAAAATGGACCAGCCGTTCGCATCGATGAAAGTGACAAAAGATATAAGACACCTTGACAATAAAATTATAGAGTGCACATTCGAAAATGGACGCTGGGTATTTATGAGAGAAAGAACTGACAAATCATTCCCTAACAGCTTCAATACTGCTACTTGTGAGTATTTATCTCTCTATAATAATATATATATATAATTATATATCTTACTTATTTGTGTTCCCCATGAACTCGAAAACAACTGGTTTTTGATGAAATTTTCTTTACCCAGGGGTGAGTTTGGTAGCGAGTGGTTCAAGTTTTTTTTTTTGGTAATATAATATTTTTGTGTATGTATGTCCAAAATAAATTCTAGGGTACGTTGCGTACGCATATCGTACACACGTAGTCCTAGGGAAAGAGCTACAATTAAAAAGAACTAGTATTTACAGATTCTGACTTATGCACAATTATTATTAATCTTATCATATTGCAGCAGTTTTGTTTTAATATTTCCCAACTACATCATATTATCATCATAGTCATAGCAAATCAACCTTAATCTTTCATAATAATAATCAAAATAGATAATTCCTCTTATTATTATTCTGTGGCCTATTAAATTATCGTTTTATTTTCTTTTTCCAGCTGTATGGGAGAGTATAAAAGATCCAGTTACTAAAGAGATCCTACTGGATCACATAGACAACCACAGGTTCCATGACGACTCTGACATGATGCCCCCGCCAAAACGCATGCGCCGATAGCGAATATACTAAGTTACGACATTTTAATAATAGCGCCATTTTCGTTATTATTTTACGCAGATATTGAGTCATGTTTTTCTGTTCTCAATTTAATATTGTGCTTGGTAGCTAAATAACCACGGTATTTTAGCACTTAATGAGAATTTCATAGAAAACCCGTAATACTACGGTTAAGATCAGCGAGGCAATCATTTATTGAGTCATAAATAATGTTATTGTAGTCTCAATTTAAGATTGTGGGTGGTAGCTAAGTAACCAGTGCACTATTTAAGCTTAGAAACTTAATTCTCAAACACTTATTAAGGTAGTTCGAAATAATAACGAAAATTGGGCTACCAGAACACTGATTTTTGTTGATATCAACTTAATAAATAAGTAACTAAAAAATGTAAAATAATTATAAGAACTTTATAATATAAGGTTTCGTCGAAAAACCCTTGTGTATTTTTTGTCTCACATAATAATGTGATTTGTCTTGTATTGAAATGGATTGTTACGTTGTACTAAACAGTATAAAATAAATCTGTATGATTAGTTAATTTATGGAATAATGTTCTTTTATTTACTTACTACAAACTAAGAGGAATTAACCTAATAGAGTTGACAACCACGAACTAAATAAATAACTCCATACTAATATTATAAATGCATAAGTATGTATGGCTGTCTGTTACTCTTCATGCTTAAACCGTTAAACCGATTGAAAAGGTATGTTATGTATGTAAGATTTTTACCCCGTAAATCATTTTTAAGAGAGTAGAGAGTGTGATAGATGTTTCAACGCAGACGAAGTTACAGGCAAAAACTAGTTATTTAGTAGACTTGTAAATAAATTCAATTGGTTTTCAGGTATAGAATACAAATAGGAACCAGTTTTTAATATTGTAAGCTATTGTATATGTTTGTGTATGAGTTATTATTCTTTCTATAAAAACGCGTTCTGTCTCTTACAATATTTTAGTGATCAAGATTTAGATTACAATCCATAATTCTACATTTTCACAAAATCCAAGTAGTAGTAATCTGGATTATGTGAGTTTTTTTAAGTGATGACTTTAATGAAATGAAAAAGAAACACATTTATTTAAAAACAATATAATATATTTATTTGTAGAATTATCACACAAAAAATCACGAATTATAGTCGGTAGTGTTTTTCTCCGTGTGAATAATACGGTAGGTACCTAACCATTTATAATATTTAATAACATAATATCATTGCACTTCATAATGATAAAGTAGTAATGGATTTTTATAAGTTGCAGTCTATATTCGGAGCGTACTGCCATTTATTTTCACCGTCAACACTTAAACATATCACCTTTTTTTCTTTCTTCAGCTTACTCAAATGATGATTGACGTTATACGCTGCTGCGGGCCACAGGTGATGAGGCGTTTCGGTGTAAATTATCCTAACTAGGTCCATTTCATTTAGTTTCTTATCCGAGTTATTCTTTAATGCTTCTAGAATTTGTACCTCTCTTTGGTTTCTGTGTGCTATATAGTATTCTATTTTAGTTATTGGGTCCTGAAAACGTAATAACGCAATTAACCCTACTAATATTATAAATGTGAAAGTTTGTATGGATGTTCATTACTCTTTAGCAGACATACAGTTTATTACCTGGATTAACAGAAAGGCTACTTTTTATCTAAATAAAATGCGAGCAAAGCAGTGGGAGGCAGCTAGTAAGAGCATATAATAAACTTGACATTAATATGGATATCATTTTAAACTCATTTTCATTAATTATTTCTTTATAATAGGCGTATTATTGTCCATAATAATAAAAAAGTGTAGTATTAACACCGTAATCAATTTGTAATGAAAAACACATGGTGCAATATCTTTTTAATAATAATTATTATTATCTTTTACGGGCATAAGATCAACAAAAGTCGTTGTTTTTTTTTTATAGCAGCATATTATAGAAACAGGGTTCAAATAACAATAATAGCTTTATAAATAATTATTATAAATCAACTTTATATGATTTAAATAGTAACTCTATTTAAATCATATAGAGTTGAAGTTGAATAAGAAAATAAAATAGATATCTATAAAATAATTTCAACTTAATCTGACTAAAATAAGGACAATAGTTACATAATAAAATTAAGTATTACCTCCACTACATTGCCATGTCCTGGATAAATAACTTCTGGCTTCATTTCTAATATTTTCTTCAAACTCTTCATGTATGTGTACAAGTCTTCAAACACAGCAGTTCCCTCACCCAAGATACAGTCTCCACTGAACAGAATGTTTTCTTCCAAATGAGTTAGGACCACATGATCCGTGGTATGGCCAGGAGTGTGGTGGACCTTGACCGTGGCCCCTTCTACTTTAATCTCTTGACCATCTGATAACCATTGTATTGGGATTGATTTTGGTAAACTATCCTCGTCGTCATCTGAACTCCTTTTATGCTTCCAAACTTTTGGCCGTTCTGAAATAGTGATTGATACTCCTTAGATTTCATTTATTAACTCTTCAATTAGCATTAAATACATAGTGTCAATAAATAGCAAGTAAATTTATTCTGGTCATCAAGACAAATTGGAAAATCCTCCCCTCATAATTTTATATCAATGGATTTTCAATGCAATATTTGTTTGTTGAACCTTATGTCTATAAATAATTTGACGACCCGTTTAGCTCAGCGATAGTTAACGCTGCCTGCTGTGCTATGGGTCCCGGGTTCGAATCCCGGTAGGGACAAATGTTTGTGTGATGAGCATTAACATTTGTTTCCGAGTCATGGATGTATCTATGTATAATATGTATGTATTTACAAAAAAAAATTATATATGTAATATATCAACCATCTAGTATCCGTAACACAAGCCTCGTTGCTTACCACAGAGCTAGATGGCGCTGTGTAATAAATGTCCGGAAATATTTATTTAATATATTTGTTGTACCAGCGATGCTGCCATACAGGTTCTCAACTCCACCAATATGGTCATGATGCCAGTGAGTGATGACTATATGCTCAATGTTCACTTGTTCTGACTGCACCACCTGAGCCAAGCTCTTCTGGTAATTCAACACATCTTTGTCACCAGTATCTAAGAGAATACGGCTGTAAAAATATTATTCTGTAATTCATTAGGAAACTCATACTACAGATGCAATAAAATATGTTTAGAAAATCTCCCTCCTATTTTTATTTTCAAGTTGTCGGTATTTTTAAGGTTTTTCAGAAAGCCTTAAGAATATTTTTAAGTATTAAAATTTTTAACCTTACATATTTTTAAGATAGTCTTGAAGTATTTTATTTTAATCTTTCATTCATTTGCTGTTGAAAATTATTTTTGCAATAGCCTAAAATCAAGACTAAACTAGAACAGACCTAGATTGACAAGATCCTACTTAGAAATTCTATAAAACTTTTATTTGGATGGGTTTCATTTCCAAATCAAATAAGTACTCAACAAGCAGAAAATTTGGAATTTCAAGACAACATTGACCTGAATTTCAAATGATATCTTAGATACTAAAATACCCTAAATATAGAAGTAACAATGTAAATAAAATGTTATCTACTATTATTGCTTTAGCACTTTGAAATTGAATTTAGTGATACACATCATTATTTAAATTGAAGCTTACTTTTTTCCCGTACCAATCAGGTACGTGTTAGTGCCTTGAAGAGTCATTGGACCAGGATTGCACCCTAGAATCCTTATTATGCTTTTAGTAAGCTTTGTTACCGATGGTATAACGGCTGCCATGGTTTAATATTTTCGAACAAACTATGAAGTCGATCAGAAGAAAACAATCGTAAAAATATGTCTCGTATATAATAAATTGCAGCAATTCGAAACACAATACAGCAAATTGTTATTTCTACGAAAAGTTCTATTCTATTCTATTTTTATTTAAATTCGTATTATAATTTTCTAAAAGTCAAACTTCATTGGTGGACTTTGACTTGACATGTTGATAAAATTTGCCGTCTTGTTGACAAAAAAGGCTGATAAAAAATTATGTTACCACATAATTATTACGATTAGTTAATCAGGTAATTCATAGTATGGAAAGATCTGATAAATCATTTAAAGTCTATAGCCTGATTTAATATTTTTTTTAATAAATCGCCCCTAATGACCCAAATGACCCATATTGTATAAGTAAAGATAATCCTTTTAATGATCAGTACTTACAATAACAACGACACACCACTTCAATTGAAAAATTACTTCATTTATATTTAAAAAAATATTAGAAACCTGACCTAAAGGACATGAATGTTGATGCTGACACCGCGCAAGTAAGAACCAAATGGAGAAGGCAGACAAGGAGAGCCGACCCCAGATGTTGGGATAAGGCAAAGGGAAAGAAGATTAGAAACCTGGCAACGCAACTAATAACACTAATTTGTCTCTAAAACCTAATTATCATTCAGACTTTGTGAAGCCTTTTTTTAATTTTGCTTTTGTTTGCGTCGTTCTATAGATACGTATTATACTTGTCTTTTGATCATATGAGCATGAGCATAAATTAATTTTACGTTTAAGTTACGAAGTGCTCCTTCGTAACATATCATAGTCATAGAATGTAAAAAGCACGTAAATTTTATTTATAAGGTTTACGTTGATTAATACAGTCGAATAACGCCTCCTATTTATTTCTCTAAGAGAGTTTTTCACACGAGTTTCTAAACGTTACAAAAATTATGTGACAGTGAAATTTGTTTGAAATTTGTCATTCATTGACGTTTCAGAAAACGAAAAGATGGCTGGTGCGCTAGCGAGAGTAATTCAGGGAACAAAAACGCATTTGGGTACATATTCAGTAGTTTAATATAATTTGATTATATCCAGTGTTATGTAAAAATATGCTATTACAATAATATAGAAAAAGTAGTGGCCAATTACTTATTATTGTGAGAATGCACAGTATAAGACTTACATAATTTTGACGTCTCGTTTTAGGCATTATTGGCCCATTGGTTAACGTCAACAATGTGGTGGCGCGCCTCCAAAGCACGGACCAGCCGCAGGCCAAGACCAGTGGCGGTTTCCTGTCTGACTGCGACAGAATCTTCACAAATCTTTATGGCCGACATGATTGGAGGCTGAAGGCCGCTATGTCCCGTGGCGATTGGTATATGACCAAGGAAATACTATTGAAGGGCAGCGACTGGATAGTCAGTAAGTACTATTAATTAATTTCAAGTATATGTACTCCTTAATAGCTGCCCTAAATTTTTAACATAGTTTGAAGGTAGTTTGTTTAGTGTCACTAATATTGCTGTTTATATTGAGGCTATAGAATATTTCACAACATTATTTAATCATAGTTTCTCAAAGTCAGGCTGTAATAATAACACAATAGTTCAATTCAGTAAATAATTCTTTATTTCTTGTTTTCTCTTGTTGTATGTTTGTAAGACAGTTATGAAAAGTAAATTTACTTATAATGCTATGTTTACTTCAGAAGTTATGTGCAATACAAATTAGATATTATTTTTTTATTTATAAAGCTAGTTTGAGCTATGAATATAATAATGATTTAAAATAATTAATACATAATATTTTACACATTAAGATGTGTAAAACAATTATTATATTATAATTTTTTTAGCAATCATGTTAGTTAATAATGTGTTAGCAACAGACCTAAATTGATTGTATTCCAATTTGGCCATTATTATGTCTAATAAAACAACGGTTTTGTAGCCTTGTTTTCTATTATGTGATGGTCACTAGGTAGTGCTTAGTGAAATCACAATCAAATTTTTCACATACAAGATAATGGTACTACTAAATATATTATTCCACAATAAAATATCAGTTTACCCTCAATATTTAGACACAATAGCCTTTTTACACAATTAGCCATTCATCGAATATAATCTAAATGCAGTGGAATCCGTTAATAATGTCCATAGTACGTCCATAGTAAGTGGACATGATACAAAGCATTTTTGTGAAAAAAAAACAACCTTTCTAATCCATTTTCTAATCTGCACATACATATATTGCACCTTTAACTTCAAACACAAATGCTTTACAACATTGAGATCTCATTTTATTACCAAGGATACACAATAAAATACAAAAATAAATGCATGATGTTCAACTGTCAAATAGTCATTGACATTCAAAACAAAAACAAGTCTCGTGCCTCTTCAGAAATCGACCAACATTGCCTACAGTCATAGTGGTCACTATAAACAGACAAAATCTTTAAAAAATTGCTCATAACAAGCAACATATCACTGTAATATCTGACTTTGAAACAAATAATTTTATATGAAAACCGATGGTAATGACATCATATTAGGAGGTTGGTCAATATAGGCGGAGTCATAATAAACGGATTCTACTGTATCAGAAATTTCACATAAATCTCTAAAAAATTTACGATTACAGGTGAGGTCAAGACATCGGGGCTCCGTGGTCGTGGTGGTGCTGGTTTTCCGACTGGCATGAAGTGGTCATTCATGAACAAACCTTCTGATGGCCGTCCTAAGTACTTGGTAGTAAATGCGGACGAGGGCGAGCCTGGTACTTGCAAAGACAGGGAGATTTTGAGACACGACCCTCACAAGCTTGTCGAGGGGTGCTTGATTGCTGGCCGAGCTATTGGTGCACAGGCGGCTTACATTTATATTAGAGGAGAATTCTATAATGAAGCTAGCAACCTACAGGTTGCTATCGCTGAGGTGAGAGTCTGGTGGTTCATTAATATTATGTGAAAATATGTTTTATTGAGGCATTATCATTGTAACAGGATAGTATTGATTCTTTGTTTACCAAAATGGGCAACTCTTTCATGTTGTCTAAAGTGGCCATAGCTTTAACCGGTTGTCTGCTTGGACACAGATCCATGTCATGGATGGCTCATCTCTACTGTATAGAGTATTTTATCTATTTAAAAGGAATGAAAACTTATTAATGTTATGTGTTATGTTGTTGCATTCCTAATGGTTCAAATTAAGACAATTTGGATAGATATGATTAGGTTCTTAGGTTGGGTTATATTTTATTGATATTTTTGACTAAGCAGACAACCAGTTAATACATGTTATAAAAGATACTGAATTCTTACTTTCATTCAAAGTCACACCATCTAATCTACTTTTTCTCCACTAATAATTATTTTATCATATCATAAAGTGAAAATATGAATTTATTTTATTGGTTTTGTTCCTCAAGTTCCATTGTCAAGAATTTAAAATTATACACTAGTGTCTCATCTATATACTGGTTATACAGTTTTTATTGGTAAATTAACTTCATATAATTATTTGTGTGTCATTAACTTATATAAACACTAATTCCTTAATCAATTCCATAGGCATACCAAGCCGGTCTAATCGGTAAGAATGCGTGCGGTTCCGGTTACGATTTCGACGTGTTCGTGCACCGCGGTGCCGGCGCCTACATCTGCGGCGAGGAGACGGCGCTCATCGAGTCTATTGAAGGCAAGCAGGGCAAGCCGCGCCTGAAGCCCCCGTTCCCCGCTGACGTCGGCCTCTTCGGATGCCCCACCACTGTTAACAATGTGGAAACTATTGCTGTGTCACCGGTAAGTTGGTTTTTAAACCCATCACGCTAAAACAGGGGAGATATAGGTTAAACACAAGATGTTTTCCTGGTTAACATATAACATATTGATTTTTTTACGCGAATAGATATTGAAACAAGACTACTTTTTAAGATTTTATTGCGGTATATTATTGATAATATTTTAACCCGACGTTTCGGATCCTTTACAGCATCCATACTCAAATAACAGAAAATATATTGTTTATCATGTAGTTCACTTAAAAATATACTGTATACTTGGATTACAATTAAATATTAATAAATTACAACTCCTACTAATTATAAATATTCAGTTGAGTTGGCACAAAAGTGACGTCACAGGTTGGCATTACCATACAATATTTACAACATCATCGTATTTTAACAACTCATAAAAACTAAGTGCATTTGAATAGTGGTGTGGTCTACCGAATTCAGACATCGGCACAATCACATTCATATATGTAAATAGTACTAAACTTATCTTATACCTAATAATATTCGTTATTCACCTTTCCAGACAATTTGCCGTCGTGGCGGTTCCTGGTTCGCCTCATTCGGCCGCCCACGTAACTCCGGCACCAAGCTGTACAACATCTCCGGACACGTGAACACTCCGTGCACGGTGGAGGAAGAGATGAGCATACCGCTCAAGGACCTGATCGAGAGACACGCGGGCGGCGTCACCGGAGGCTGGGACAACCTGCTGGCCATCATCCCAGGAGGTTCCTCCACTCCTCTCATACCTCAGCAGTGAGTATTGTGTGATTCCCTATTACTGGAATATAACAGAGATCCGTGCCCAGTAATGAGATGGTTAACGGATTAATGATTATCAGCTATTATTATTAAACAAAAGTGGATTTATCATAACTAATGATCGCTAAGTGATCGAAATTCGACCGATGGATTTCGTTAGCTGCCGGTTTTATTGTCAAAGCTTAATCCTATGCCTGGCACATCAATTATTCAGTATAATAGGCAACAGACATTGTGTTAAAAGCTACTATAGAACTCAAATATGTACAACACAACAACTCATCTAAATTATCTTTCCCTATCAACAGCGTTTGCGAGACCGTGCTGATGGACTTCGACGCGCTGGTGGCCGCGCAGACCTCGTTCGGTACCGCGGCTATCATCGTGATGGACAAGTCCACAGACATCGTGAAGGCTATCGCCCGCCTCATCATGTTCTACAAGCACGAGTCTTGCGGACAGTGCACACCTTGCCGCGAGGGTGTCTCTTGGATGAATAAGATTATGTACAGGTAATGTAATTTATACTAGCTGATCCGGCAAATGTTGTTCTGCTATATATGTAAAAATACTGATATCGCGATTAAAGTACGGATGGGGGTGAAAAAAACTACGAAATATTCTACAAAACAAATATTTTTTTTATTTAATATTAAATGAAAATTTAAAAAACCCCCGGCACATTTTTTTGGCAGCTATTTTGGATAGATTATCATCAAACATAGCTAAGAATAAGAACGCTCCCAACTAACTTACCGGTCAAACAAAAAATAACATTCAAAATCGGTTCACCCTTTCGGAAGCTATGATGCGCACATCCACACACACATACAAAAAGTAATGGGTATGTTCGCTTGAAAAAAAGATGGCGACCGCTTACTTTGGCTACGTTCGGCGGATACAAGTGCCACCCAATATATTAACGGTCAGATAACGCGCTTTTGGATTTATTTTGTTCTAATCATAGCACTTTAATGATAGTTTTCAGGTACTTTGATTTTGCAACAAATTTTATAACACCTTCCGATATCGTCGTTAATATGTATTCATTTCTGGAAGGCCTAGTAAATTGTGAACAAAATAAAGCATTTTGTTCAATGCTTACCGACTAAAGCTACTATTTTCAGTGTGACGAGATTTAAAAAAATAATGTTAGATGTATGACGGTTAAAGAATTTGAAATTTAGCATGGCAACCAATTAAAATTGAAAATATATTTTTTTAGTATTTATACCAACTTTATTATGTCATAATATGGACTCCTTTGAGTGCCATTTTTTTAAAAGACGGATTACTGGGTTGTATGTATAAGATGTCAACATGGGATGCCTTTTTTTATTTATCCCTGCTAGAAGGAAAACATTCATAACAGATCACTGTTTTTAAGTTCTAAATCCTCCACACAAACCGTCCATTTGTACTTTGACCCTGCAACACAAAGACAAACATTCCCGTGTAACTTCCTTTAAAATAATTTTACTTAGTCTGATAACGTTTTTCAAGTTCCAATTAATAAAAGAAGCTTATTACTGGACCAATAAATCCTATAACAATAATTACGAAAATAAAATATTGTGTTACGGTATTTGAGTAGAAGGGCCGTTATAAATTTGAAAATCAGTCAAATATAAACAGTTATTAAAATCAACACGTGCATTTGATATACATTATTATAATTGCCACGTGCGATAATACCGACTATTGTTCCTGAACTCATAGTATAACGGATTATTATCCGCATTTTCTCGGCAATAATATCTTTATTATACTTATATAGTTCCATTCAATTTGTACTCTTAGCGAGTTATTTACGACCTGGGTCGGTATTAACCGTGCTTTGTAATTACCTTTTAAGATACGTTGACAAAATACCACGTGTACCTAAATTTTTTTGTTGCTAATTAATTACATTACATTAATTTATTTTGTTACAGATTCGTCGAAGGAAACGCGTCGCCTAAAGAGATTGACATGTTATGGGAGATCTCCAAACAAATTGAAGGTAAAATAATGTTACTTTTGTTACTTATTGTCTCTTAATTTATAATTGTGTACTTAAAATCAGTCGGGCATTTTTTTAAATCCTGAAGTAAGTACAAGAAATAAAAATATTGCCATTTTTTTTTCATTTAAGTACATAGTTACTTCAAAATCACTGACGCAAGTCAAATATAAGTTTGCGATTTTTATGATCGTAAATTTTACAAACATGTACTAAAAGTTTGACAAAAATTGAATCTACAAAAATTCTACAGACTAAGTACAGACTCGCGCCATCTAAATAGATGTAGGTCTGTGTAGTTAAAGTTACTATATCAGTGTTTTAACTTCAACTACAATGTATTAGTAATAACCCTATTGTATAGAAAAGTATTCCTTGAATTTTAGTTTTTCATAATTACGGCATTTTAATCTTTGTTAAATTCTCAGGTCACACAATCTGCGCGTTAGGAGACGGCGCCGCTTGGCCGGTACAAGGACTCATCAGACACTTCCGGCCGGAATTAGAGCGCCGTATGGCGGCCTATGCCTGTACATACGGACCTAGCAAGGCGGAGCGCCTCTACTAGAACACTAGCTTGTATCACGACGTTGCTATGCGTTGAGAGATAGGATTCGATCCACACATTACATAATAGTAATGATAGTGAATTAAAAGGCGATGATGCCTACTGTGAGTCTTGATGCACCAGGACTTACGAAAACAACCATGTTCATAAAGAACTATGATATCTCACATATTATTATTTCACTAAAATTTACTTATTGTTCTGTAAAAAATCATTACAATTTCAAATATAAGGGCTGGCAAAACAAAATTACTTACTCTCTATTACTCATTCCAATTCGAATTATTAACAAAAAAGGGAAGATCTACGTGTACTACAATAAGGAAAATATTGTTTTCATCATGTACACAATCAATTTAGACGTCGACAATGGCATATTATAATTTTAATATCTAAGTAGGCCTATGTGGATCTAGTTTATCATAATATGAACTAGATTTCCGCAATAGAATTCAAACTATGTCGTAAAAACAATGAGTAGCCGAAATATCATCGTTGATAATATGAAAATACCTATTTCACAACACATTGCAACTGAAATTGAACGTATGTACTTGTTATTACGTGGAACTAAGGACAGATAACTGTTTCCATCCTAATTTATTACTCTTATTACACTTTTTATGGTGTTTTTTTAATTATTTATCCCACATATTTCTCTTGAAATATGCATTCGATGAAAATCTCCCAAATCAACGACGACGCTTAACTTATTTTTGTCATTGTATAGAAAGCAACGTAATAAATATACATACAATTATTTAACAATTCCACGATTCCTTTTACTTGAATTATATTAACATCTTTGCCGTGTGTGTACCAACTTTATATGTATAAATGTTACCATATAATAAAATACCCACAAATAAGTCGATTTATTTTTCCTGTTATCTGTTTTTAATATGTGACAGTGCACCGTTAATATTCGCATACGGGTGATCAAGTAATTTAGTTAATTTTGTATAATATTGTAATTAGAAATAAATGTTCCGAGATTTATATGGATTGGTGTTTTATTTGATTTTCCCTTGAGCAACTTATTTTTATTGTGATAAAGGGGCAAACGGGCAGACAGTTCACCTGATGGTATGTGATCAGCGCCACCCATGGACGTTTGCAATATCAGTACGATTGCATATGCGTTGCCCACCCCTGCAGAAACCGTTTATGTTTCTGAAAAATAGGGAATAACTAAACTGACAGCAAACGGAATGCCCATGCTGTCAGAATAGTCATTCCCACAACGAACTCTGGTAACCTTCCTTACAGAAATACAACTACTGTTGATTCACTGCGGTCTTCTTCGTAAGGGGGGCAGCTCAATATGACAGAAGAATCTCCCTCTACCTCTTGAAAAATACTACCGCGTATTATAAGAGGTGAAGGTGTACATCAGTACACCTCTGCGCAGACTTATACTGATGTGACCTTCAGTTCGTTAGAACTATTTTAAACTAAATTTAATAGGGGGAAAATATCAAGCAAAACAGCAAAATTTCTCACACTGAGGCCGTAAAAGCGCGTGATAGTGGTTTTCGAAGAATAATAAATTATATTGGTTCTCGGAAAATCGACTTGTCCGCTACAATCAGCAAAAAGCTCCCCCCATACAGGAATTTAAGGTGATCCACACACTGTCCTGCATCATGCAGCGTGGCGCGGGAGTGCGTGATCTTACGTAGTTCGCAAGTACCTCCGTTTTTATACAAAACACGCATTCACGGGGTTGCAGATCAGGCGTCTACATGCGGAGAAACATGCACTCCCGCGCGTGGGTGCGGGGTGATACGCAAAGTATGTCACACTGAGATCTGCAGTATCGTGCGTGATTTTAACAGAGCCAAAAGTACTATTTTGAAATGGATCTCGATATCGCTCGATTAATATTCGAAATATCAGGTCGTGAAGCAATTTCGAATAATTTTATTCTGAACAATTCTTCGATCTTGTTCGTAAAAAAAGGATGTACCAAATATCTTCGAGAGACCCGATTTCTTCTAATTTAATTATACAAAAATAAGCAGATACCCAGCAATCTGAATGAGTTCGAAATTAATAACCATTTTTAGTATAAAAAAAATGCTCTCAATGTACGGAGAAATCTTCACGATGATGCAGATCTGCACTCCCGCACCCACATGCGTGGTCCCCATACGTCCCGCAGCGTGGTGCGGGGCAGTGTGTAGATCGCCTAAACATGTCCTTTGACTGAGGAAATGCAGTAGGTCAACAACTCTACTATGCTAACCCTAAGGCATAGGCCATAGGCAATAATTACGTTTGTGTAGTCAGTCTGATAAGTTCTTATTTTGTCTAAACGACTACGTTATCATTTTGAAACACATCAAAGTAAATTACAAATCTGGTAGTAGGTACGATAATTAAGAAAAACAAAGTTGATACCTAGCATCAAGTTTTCCTCTTCTTAGTAATAACAATAACGTATGTACATAAGTACTACAGGCGTTTACGTGAGCCAACATTATTACGAGTAGGTAGGTACGTACTAAGTCAAACTGTCTTTCTTTCTAATGGAACAATGTAATTGAATTGCATCGTCTACTTATGTACATAATACGTGATGTAAGCGTCAGTCGAAGCTAGCTGCCACCTACTTATTAATTACGTCATGCAATAGTTTCCTCGAAATAAATTGGAACTCGATGATCAGCTGTTACGTATTCCAGTATATGATGTTAACAAACCTTTTTAGCCTCAAAACAGACAGGTGTTATTGAGATTTTGGGTTTTTAGATTAGATAGATAATGTCAATTGAAATATCTAAGGGGAAATACATAAAATGACAGCGTGGTTTTCCCCAAAAACCAATCATAATATATTTTTTTAAGATAGTGAGGAATTATGGCTGTCTCATTGAGCTGAATCTAAACACGATTGTTATGCGTGAGGTCTGTCTGGGGCTTGGTTACTATGTTAATAATTATTATCTGATCATTGCCAGGCGACTCCTTATTCTTATTCCTCCTTACTCCTTAATACCGAAATGGCTTTTAACATATTTCATGAACTACAATTCCTAGAGTATAATTTCAAAAATCATTTTTAATTGAATATGTTTCGGTAATTGAAGAACAGAGAGCGCAACCAGAAAGAATCATGCTTAGTTCTCGAAGTACCAATTAAGCAGATGTGTAATGAAATACAACTCGTAGTTCCGAGGTTTTTCTTAACTATACGGTAGGTATGTACGGGCACAACATCATAGATCCTGACTTCGAAAAGGAATCGTCTTGTCTTATAATGACACGATCAGCTGACACCTCGCGATCACATTCCCAGTTTATCACTTACACTCACGTAAAATATCGTCAGTGCAGTACATACCTACTTATGTTTGGACAGAAATATCGCGAATTTAATAGTGACAAAGCGTATTTATAAGTACTTAGTTATCATTTACACATGTTTGTTTTCATACATCACAGTTTGATTTGATTTTAAGTTGTTATTGTTCGCCCTTTATCTGTTTTCAGATATTTTATTGAAGGATTTTGACTAGAATGTACGATTGTTGCCAGCCGAGTGTCGTCTTTATGACACATAGTCTACGTATTTGATATACATCAGGATATATTAGGTACGATAATCTAATCTGATACAAGGGTGACATGTTTTGGTATCTGATCATACTGTTCTCTCAGCCAATTTTCCTTTTAGGTATTACTATGTCGGAGTTATCTGCCAGCATGCGATATGTCTATAACCAGACCGATGTACCTTTATCAGGACATCCGCCGATTTGTCGTCTCGTGGATGCCTTAAACTCCAATACGTATGTCAGCCACATCTGCTGTGATTGTGATCTGCTTACTGTTCTATACGTCGGTCGCTTTGGCTATCTTAACCAGATATCAAACCAGTATCAATTAGTCTTAACTTAATGTGTTGTAGAATTCGTATGACCGTATTTAATAAGGTTTCTTAAAATAGGGAAGGTACTTACACATACAGCTATTGAAATTCCTATACTGTCTATAGTCACTCGTAACTCTTGGCAACCTTATTTACTAACAGAAACACAAGTTACAACTATTTATTGTTTTACTGGACTTGCCCATTCGGGCAGCTCAATTTGACCATGAAATCTCGCTAATAAATTAAGAGACTGATAAAATGGTTCGCGTTAGACTACTGACATCTAAAGGTAGTAACGCGCCACTAACATTACTGGTGTTGCTAACGTCCGCGCTATACCTGCTATTGCCGCTTATTTACTATCAGGCGAATAATATTGGTAGTTGTAGTTTTCATTAGCATTGGGCCCAGATGCTACTTAGAGCATTTTAAGCTACCTATTTCCTTGGCAATCTACCCCCACTTGAAAAAAACTATTTATCTGTGTAGTAGGGTAACGCTACAGTCCGCAGCGCCACAGGTTCAGTATCCCCCTAATCTAATATCGATTTGTCTTTGTTGTATTATCATGTATAAAATGTGCCGACAGCAATTTGGTCGAAATAAATCCTTATCAACTTGTTTGTCGGAAATTAATAATTGGTATCGTTTGATCTTCTATCAAAAGATATTTTGTTCTTTTCAAAATGAGGTTGTAACAGACAACAGTGTTTGTTTGTGTGTAGGTTGGTTGATAAAAAAAAGTATATGTTTAAATTTTTTCTAAATTATTTTATTCCCTCTATCTCTTTCTTTTTTTGATAATTCTTATGATATCTTAGCGCTATTTACAGTTTGTATAAATTAAAGTAGTAATAGTTTATTTTACATAGTAGGCTACTATTGTACAACACGCTTTCATTGATCATGAAAGACTTGACTACTTCAACTGTACCATTCAACATAAATCCCAAATGAACAAAAATAAAATAAAAATGATTGGTAATGAAAAAATGATTGATACAATTCAACAAATTTAGACATGGCAACACTACTGATTGATTTGAAACGATTTAATTACAATAAAAACTTAAATTTGATCTTAAAATTTTAGATCAAAATAAAAACTCAACACCAAGTACCAAATGGAAATAATAATTTAGTTATAAGGAAGAGAGTGCCGACATCACACCGTCAATTACAACAACAATAAATAATGTTTAAATTAAATAGATGGCACAGACCAAATTCTACCATTACTCGGTACAAGGTGGTGGGCATAATATTTCTTTCTCTCACAAACATAATTTCAAATTTGTATACAATAACAAAATAATAATTTCGTATGTTGATTCGCCGAATAATCACGATTTAATATAACCAAAAATAATATAATCAAAATAACTCTATGATGGAAGCAACTGATTGTTGTGCAACAAAAGAACTATCACTTCTGCGTAACAACATAATGGCAATCAAGTAATCGCTAAATAACATCGGTGGAGATCACAATTACACGATATAACTTTATATAAATACAAAATATACATAGGTCATTCACCTAACACTACAGCAACAACTTCAATGCAATATACCCATCTATATTGATGTGAAATTGATATGGTTACATTAGGCTTATGAGAAATTAACGTAGTAGTTAACAGAATGTTTCATATAAATAATAACTCATTCCTGACGATGGACGGGTCGGACGACGGTCGTGCGACGAGTCCGCAGCGCCCCCCTCGGCGAGTTGGGGCGCTATCGTTTGCAAAGAAGATCACAAGAACGCGATATCAGTCTCACTTATTCTGTCATTATGAACGTTACGACTATACCACAGCTCGTAAAAGCTAAAACGAAATAGTGCCAATAAAAATCGCATAAAACTGCAGTAGGATTGTTACAATGCGTTTGTTTAGCATGACTAGAGTTATGCGATTCTTATTGCTGTTCAGTCAAAGCTTCTACGTTTATAAATTAGTAGCGGGTGTCCGGGACGGGCCAGCCGCCCGGCCGCTTGATCCCGATGGATCCTAATCACTAAATTAAAATCTCGACAGAGACATATTTGGCTTGGGGTACTTCTAACTGAAAGTTGGATATTCAGACGAACAGCGTAGGACTATTTCAGTGAGGATAACCGCAAGCCTAAGTAGGCCGGAATAACTTAAGTTAAATTCATAAATAAGGAATAGTGGGCGCGAGGCGTCGCGCCGGGAGTCGGGTGCCCGATGCCAGCACCGGGGGCGAGAGGGCGGCAGGACGCCGCTACACGCAGTCGTCGTCCATGTCCACGTCGGGCACGAGCCGGTCGTGAGACGCGGCGGCGCGCGGCGGCAGCTCGTTCCTCGGGTCCCGCGCCAGCCAGGGGTGCCGCAGCACGTCGCGCGCGCTCAGCCGCTCGCACGCCTCCCGCCGCAGCAGCGACCGTATCAAACACTTGCCCCGCGATGACAAACATTCAGGCACCACGAAGTATCCCCGGGATATTTTCGCGAAAAGGGACGCGTGCTCGGAGTCGTTGAATGGATACCTACAACAATAAAAAACATAACGTTAATGAATTGTTGGTAATTAACAATTTAGACTACATTGACAATGTATCTTATCTGTAGATGAATTGCTATGATTCGATTTAGACCAACGGAAGCGAAAAAAACCTCAGCAAAAGATCTTATCGCATTTTGATGATAAGATGAGGGATCATTAAACATCGCCTGAGAGTCCCAAATTATTGCGTTTTTACACAAAACCGGGTTCCAATTAATAGCGATCCGATTGTCATTTAGAAAAGGCAGCTGCGAGTCAAAACAAAAACTCAGGTACGATGGAACCCTTCCGGCGACAGGTGATGCCGGCGATTGCGGCCAAATCCCGAATTTCGTATAAAAATTACGGGTGTCAGTCCAAAAAAAAGCAGAAAACAAAGGCTCGCGAACGGCAGGTGCTTGCGGAGGCGGGGCGCGGGGGGCAACGTCTTCGCCACATGACCGAGGCAGGTGCGGCGAAGATTTCACGAGCCTCATTTATATGTGGGTGATATAATTGTTAGCCGTTGGCGCGTAACGGCCGACAGGTGATCATCCCCACGTCGCCGTCGCCAACGGTCGCCGGGACCCTCGCTTTGTGATCTCTAAAAACGGTAAGTCCCACGCCTCGCAGGTGAAGACGCCCACCCCGCCGCCCTTTGCATTAATTATGCGCGCTAACTTACATTTTCGGTCGATCCTATTCCTATTATTAGCTATTACGATAGGGGAGAAGTTATCATCATTAGATACGCACCTTCCAACGAGCATGGTGTACAGTATGACACCGAGTGACCACATGTCTGCTGCTCGGCCGGAGTACGTCCGATGAGCCCTCAGGATTTCTGGGGACACGTAGGCGGGACATCCACGCTTGTCCTGAAGTAAATCTTCTTCAGGATCGTCGAGAACTACTGCGTCTTCCAACGACTCGAGTTTTAACGTCGTTCTGAAACAAAAACAAACTGAGTTTAGTGTTATGGTTCTGGATGAATTGGAGCAGAACGTATAACTATGCGGGTAATATTCGCACATAATTCATCTTGCATTTAGCCAGCCACATTGTCAGGTCGCGTGCGTTTGACGTGCATGACCAGTGACCCATATAAATCGCGATCGTTTGCCTACAATATACAGGCGCAATACGCACTCGTCTGAAATGGATCCCTTTGTGCAAAGCTTTGTCGGTGTACCATAAACGATTTGCGCGTTGCTAATTACTATTAAACTGTCATACATTAACTGTTCACGTTAACGTTGCAAAATAGTTTCGGGGATACAGTCGTGTATCGGTGCGTATGCAACAATAATGTCATGTAAATAATTACATAGCGAACCATAAAGCTGTTCGGTGATGCAATAGGTTTTGTTTCATCACATTGGGCTTTAGGCTCACCGTGCGCGACCTCGTATTTCACAGAGCGGCCGCATCGTTTCGAAATGCATTATTAAATGCACAGTTGGAAACATTACACCGGCTGCGTCGTGTATGATTGAATGTAAACCAACTCCAATTGGACGACAAACGGGACTTTTCGATCTTCGGTTTCATGGGAACGAATCGAGCCTACTACATACGCTTGCTGAGTCAACTTATCAGTGTTTTACTATTAATAGGCTGAATAGTACTACATCGATCCTTTTTATTTAAATAAATAATATATAAGGAGTGACGATAAGGTAAAACAGAACAGGTGCACGGTGGGCAGTCCGATGCAACAAAATCAACATAAATGCATTAAACACACACACGCACAAGATATTTTTAGCTGGCTTAGTAATAATTACACAGGGGAACGGTACGTTTAAACGATTTGTAGAATCTTCTATCCTATTAATACATTCTGAACCCTATAATTGTATAGTTCAAAAATGTCGTAACCAACTGTAACATTCGATTGTGAGGAAATGTGTAAGTTTCGTTCGGCTGTGCGTATTCCGAAAGCTGAAGGCAATAAATATCAAGTTTGCTCAGAGCGCTGTTACAAAACCTACGAGTTGCGGTCTCAGCTGTTTGACAAATAGTCTGCGGACGCACGCAAGACTTGCTGGAATTGACGGCAAGCAGATCTCACTACCAATATAATGAACGAGGCATATTAGACCGTAGCGCGGTATTAGTAACGCGTTGCGATACTTCTAGATGTTAGATAAACGATAGCTATTTATTACAAACACCAAGTGATCGTGTCGTGACAATATGGAGCGGTTGGCTCCCGCTAAAGGTTACTCTCGTTAAGACTGTCGCAATATCGGCCGGTTATCAAGTGAAATATTATGCGCTGGGGCAGCGAGCCACCTCGCGAATTAGTTGTGCCGTGTGCGTGCACGGTTATGTAAAGTCCCGATTATTATTGTTGTAATGATGGCGTAGATGCAAGTTGGATGCGCTGTGCCGCGGTCGTGCGTGGCCGGGCACGTGCGACACCGCCAGTTAATCGCTGTGTAGCAACAGATCCGCTGTGGGAACTAGTTGACGAAACGTGTGACGTCACTATGCAACTGCACTCCGGACCTTTTTTGTAATCCATCAGTGAGCGGAGCCGACTCTGGAGGGCGTCCTCGTATCCGTTTAGGTCTCGCGACTGCGCAACTGATCCTAATTAAATCCCTACAACGGCAAGGCTAAAGTGCGATGTCTGCAGTTGCAATCAATTCAAATTTCGCAACGTGTAAATAAGTTATACGGTGTCGTAACGCGGTCGGAAGGTTGGCCGGATTTCCGAGCGTGTTCCGAGCGGTGGCCTCCAAGGATTCTCGCGGTGTCTCGGACGCGGGCTGCGCGGCCCGCGGGCGAAAGGACACCGTCGACTTTACGCAACGCTTCGTTACGCACACGCAGGGCTGCGACTGCGAGACCAGATACTGTACAGCGCACCTAGACCCCATACCTAATACAGTCGTGAACTCGTGACGTACCCACCTACCCGAAACTTAACGGTCTCAGATTACTAAATTGACTCACGTTTAAACCTTCGCAACTGTGTTAACGAAATATTTCGTTAAAATTACACGTTTGTAACTGGGTACATTCTCCTTAACATTTCTTGGTCAAGTTTGCTCACAGGTGTATCATCAAATAATAAACGAATATAGGTGTCGAGCGTTAGTTAATGTGTAGTTACAAAGTTGCACGTCATTTATTAAGATTGATTGTGATATTAATTGTAAGTAGGTATCGATATCACGTGGCATGTGGAGCGTGTCGGCAGTGTGGGAGATCGCCCACAATTAGCGGGATGCGCCGGCGCACGTTTCGCAACCGCCGCCATTGCTCAACTCAACCCTGACAGTTTCGTAACAAACAATGGTAGTCATCGAGACACAGATGCACCACACATGCATGCACTTCCTGCTCGAGTTTGTATCGCCGCTGTGTGACGAATACTTGCGCAACAGCTAGGAAACGCTTCATGACCGACAGTACACAAATCCGAGTCGATGTGTCAGTTGCATTGATTGCAAAAGGCTCTATTTTATTCAATAGCCGTGTCAACAATGTATAGCTTTATATCGCTGCTCAATATAAGCCTTTTCCGAACCGTACCGATCGGCTCGATGGCGCAGCGGTTAGTCACAGCTTTTCGTAACCCGCATTGAAGGGACATGAGTGATGTCGTAAGCGCGATGCCAGTTGCTTCACCGCGGAGATGCCGCCGGGATACGTTGGGAAACCATCCCGACCATGCCCAATTATATGTCGGCTGCAGTGACGCAACCGCGGATGTTTAATGAAACCTGATTGATAACAGAATCTGAATAGATTCACGAGAACACAACATCTCGTCTTATCTTGACATATATACGTAATTCACACAATTATAATATATTTATTGATTTTATTAATAAAGTCACACGCAACCTAATGTCGCATGACAACCGTGTAGGTACTAGGTACACTTCAGAATTTAGGTCTCAAAACCGCGCTGGCCGCGGCACAGTTAGCTTTATCAGAGCGCCGATAACGAAAGTCGAACTGAGTTTTGAAACCGAGCGTTGGGCCGCTTGCGAAAATGCTAATGTGAACATCGGTTGCAAAATTGTTTTAGTTTTAAAATCGAATATAGTGACAATGGTGGCGCTCGGCTCGATGTAGATCGCTGGCGGGCTGCGACTGAGATGTTACACCCGTGACATTTCATCTGCGCACGTCATTTCGATGAAGTAAAGAGATCGAGTAGCGCAACTTCGGTGCGGCCGTATTTGGCAGGCGGGCGGCGTCCGCACACCGCCGCGTGTCACAATGGCGTGGATTATGAGCCGCGTTGCGATATGGCATGTTGCAAGTCCGGGCGGCGGTCCAAGCGCCTCTGCCGAAATAATCCCGTGTTGCAACGCGCGGACTGCGGAACGGGCGCCACTCCAGAGCCCGTTACGCAAACGCACTACCGCACGCAATTGGCCAATTGCGCACCATCTCACAGTTCTAAACGCTCGCGACGTTTACGAAACGTACTATACCGTTCGATGACCTGCGCTTCTATTACGTGACGATTGCATAAGGAAAGAAAGCGGCCGGAATGCGTGCGCAAAAAGTATCCAAAATCTCGACGAATCCCGTCTCGAATCGTTGCAATTACACCGTTACGCGACGTCGTGTTAAATCCGGTGAGCGGTCGACTTTCTAACGCGGGGTCGGTGTACGCGGCGGCGTGTCGCAATAATTTCTCCAAGCGGCCGTCGCGAACGAAGAAAGCGCGACCTCAGCGGCGTTTTGCAATCGCACGCTCGCACCGCTGCCTCTGGAGAAAGACACGCTGAGCGTTGTAGAAAGCGTACATCGACCCGTGGCGCCCAACCACCGCTACAGTCAACACCAGACCTGTCAACCGCAGGAAGACGCTTGCGACAGCGGCCGCGTTAACAAGATACCTGCCCCGCAGATTCCTGCAGACTCCTGCAACCGCATTGGCACGAGGCGCTTAACATAACAGTAGTGTTCCGCATGTAGCGATTGGGCAAGTGAGCCCGGTGTTACGCAAGTCGCGATAAAGCGCGCCGCATGTCACACTCGTGAAACACTTCCGTTCATTGACTCCTTCCCGATATAACTGCGTTGTCCATTTCGAAATACTTTCGCCGGCCGACGTAGCACACATGTGACGACACTAGGCCACCGACGACTACGAAAAACGACGAATTGCATCAATACCCTTAATTTCATACACCATTAGTTAGACACGCTCGAGAAATCCCGGCGCCGGAGGTCTTATGGTATCCGAAATCTCTTCGCAAGTCTAATTTAAACTAAGGAATTCTGTCATGCAGAATATTACACGAAGAATCAACGGGTAACCGGCTCACTAGCACGTTTGCGTATTCACTTTCATAACTCGTTGTTACGTTTTAAACAGACTTTTCCAAGTGTTGGGAAACATGCGGGTAAAAAGCTGGTGCTCCCACATCGCGGACGAGTAATCATCGTCATTACACCACTATTACGTGAAGATTACAAAAAAATAAGATTATCGTGCGACAGACTGTTATTAGTTACGACGATAGTGTCATAGAAAGTAGTAACAGACAAAAACAAATGTCTAGTTTTAATGTGCCTACCTACAAACAAACTAATTTGTAATCCTGTGAATGAAGAGTGCGACACCTGGCGACAGGTGCGCGTGCTCGGAGGCTGTATAACGAGTAAGACCGTCGCCATAAAGGGCAGCTGTACGATGTATGTCGCCCGACAGATGCGGTCTAGATCGCTCGATAAATAAAAAGAGTAAATCCACATCCGTATGCGCCCGCGCAGCTTCCGCCGCACGCAGCCGGAATCAGCGATTGTTTCACTCGCAATCGTTTCCTCATCATTATTTTGAGTCGGAAGTACCAAAGGTGTAAGATGAATGCTCACCCGTAAACAATGTGACTCAATATAGGTTAGAGCAGTTGGCACATTGCAATATAGGCAATGGAAATTAGAACGACGATTAATCATGAAAGCTATGCCCGCTGGTCGGACGACGCAAGAGCTTGCGATATGTAGCGAACGGAGTAGAGTATTGCGAACTGGCGAGGCAATGTCGAGAATTACTGAAACAGTTGGTTAACTATTGGATCTGGTGAGCGGCACAAATGTATGGAAAAATTAAACGAGACAATGTTTGGTTGACTTTACGGCTGATTTATATGCGGCGAGTAGAACATCCTAAAACCTTTGGTAATCCAATGTTTTGTAACGTCGCATTAGGCACAGAACGTTTCGCATAGTTATCGCAATGTATTAAACTGTTGGTCCTTACGCTCTATTTCATAATGTGGTTTGCACAACAGTCGAAACAAGCGCGCGTTTGTCTCGTACACGGTGACTGAGCTCTTACTAACTTGTTAGAAACAGTATACATTCATTAGAATAATAACTAAAACAATAAAATATTACTAGTTAACAACTTGTCAATGCGTAACAAATATAATGAAGTGTAATCAATCATCCATGCATGCATAAGGAACAGAGTTATAATTAAATTTCAGGCATTTATACGTCAACGAGGCGGTATGGCGACATTTTGACACCAATAAAACCGTTTTAACATTAAATTTCATTTAAAGACAATAAACACAATGTAATTTGACATAAGTACAAAGCAGGAATGAATGACGCAGGATGATTTCGAAAACGCGAAATAAGCGATGTTGCGATTTCGCCTTGTGAAATACATTTACTTCGTGATTGCAGAAACGCGTGGGACGACAAATAGGATTAATCTCTGTCGATTCCTAACTATTACGAGGTAAAAATAGCTTTTTGTCCACGTTTCAGAGTGCTGTTGAGTCATTTGATCATTTCCAGTGAAATGAAGAGGAAAATCCGTCTTCAATACTTATTGTCAATTCGTTACAGTAAAATTGTTATCCTAATAAAATCTTCGTAATTGAGTATAAGGCAATAAAATTAGATAACGGCATCACTTGCTCCGTTTATCGCGATTTTTATCAGCATTTCACTCGTATCTTATCACCAGAAAAAAAACCTTTAAAAATTTTCACCACCTGTTTATTTGGTTAGTTAGCAACGTGAGTGATAAGCTAATATTTTGTAATTTAATGAGTGAACCGTTTGTTATGTTGCACAATCCAGTTTGACTTATTTATTGGTCGGTCGGTTGCGAAAATGTGTTACATATAACATGCACTTATTGTGATGCCATTGGTATGGAAATTTGTTGCGTGGCGTCGCGCTCGCGGGGCGTTGCACGAGCAAGCCTTATGCTAATAAATCGAGCTAAGCTCTGACGTTGCTAGAGAAACACTACTTACATATCACACTGCGTGATTTGAATTCGATCCGAGCTAAACTTCGCCGTTTATGCCACTTAACTTCATAAAAAGTGTGTATACAAAAAACTTGTTTGCAAACAGAATTACTCGTACGGCTCCGGTACCGCTAAGCCTCTCATCGTGAGTACTTACATACCGCGATCATTATCTGAACTCCATCGAGCAGGAACAATAGCTATAGTAATGGGGTCTGTACGACCCCAATGACGTCGCAAATACTGTCGGTTCACCGCGATAAGACACGCAAAAGCATTTACTACGTTCCCCTACAACTAGAACACAATAATATTGTAGCACACGATATACATCACTAGGTGTTCCACAGTTAACATGTTTTACAACAAGCAAATACGGCAGTGTACTTATTGATTAATTTACTCGTTAGGAATCTAGAACAAAGGTTTATGCTCTTGCTCGTTCAAGCTTTATTAGCTCTTTGATACAACTAATGTGGTAAAACGTACGTTTGAAGTAAATATAATACGAGGGAATTGTATGCCAACTACACACGCTTTCCAAACTGTTTTGGTCAAAAGTTTGTAAATAAATGCTTATCTTTGTAGGATAAAAATTGTGAGTGGAGAACTCGTTTCTACCGTTAAGGATTGCTGAAAACGACGCGTAAACATCGCTAATGAGGACCAGTCGAGCGAGAACTGGTTTCGATTTATTGATTACCGAGAAAAGGTGCGATTTTGCGCGACAACGAGTATAATATACCTACCTATCAAAAATTCCCACATATCGTTAATCGAAAGCGAAGTACATAGGGCTGTACGTCGAAGAATTTCAAACACCGTACGATTGTGTGAATCGAGAACGTGGATCGAATACGTTTCGAGTGATCGTGGTTGATAAATAAACAGGCTTCTAGGATTCGCGGACAATGCCCTTTGTGTTTTCATATTTATTGGAAGATGTGCCAAGTTATGGTAAAGTCGGCAATGCGAACAGTAGTAATCATTTCCTCAAGTTTACAGCTATGGCTCGAATGTGGCACGCCAAACAGCGGTACTTTCTGATTGGTACGCGGTTCGCCTCCGCGAAATGGTACTAGGCCGATGAAAGTATTGATGGTAACACAACGTTGTTATGGTAGATCACACCCGGCTCCTAATAAAAATAAGTGATTGATAGTTTAAAGATTTTTTCTGTCCACAGTGGTCATTAAAAAATCCATTACGGTTCAGCAAAAAAGCAAGTGTTTATACATATAAGTAAAAAATCATTAATGGGCTCATACGATTTATTTTTTTGTTATACTCGAAAGTACATCGAACTATGAGATCATTGAAGGATCAATGCTCCCTCGAATACCGAAGAAGCAATGATCAACAACATTAAATTAAGATGGCCGGCCTATTCGGCCGTTCACCCCGCGGTTACTTTTTTCTAGACGCAATGATGTAACTTGGAAAGTGCGGAAATGGTAATTTCTAAACACCAGCAGAATTACACGGCGACTTATTATATCACTATTCCGGGCATCTCGCTCGCGGATGCAACGCGGGGCGGGGGGAGGTCACTGAACTTGCGAAACTTCACCTGTCATTTTCGAGGGGAGCCAAACAAAGCCGCGTGATGTAACCAAAGAAAGTGCGGAAATGTATCAATTTAATAATGAATCGTGCGCTCAGACAATTTTATTAGTGGTGTCCGCATCACACGGGTAAAACTTTTCCTATTTTGAAACTGGAACTGTTCGCATTCCAAATCCATTATTTGATGCGGTGCGATGGTCGCTTGCACAATGTTGACGGGCGCAGCGGAAGAGAGTGCGGCGAAACGGCACACATCGGTGATGCAATAAAGAAAGTGCGGAACTGAAGTAGGTTTTCTAACGCGGTGAATGTACTCTGGCCATTAGCATTTTATCATTCGCGTCCGCAGGCTGCGCCGCCGAGGCTCGCCGGCCGACGACCTCGGGTGATGTCAGAGGAACCGATGTGTGATTCGCGTTCGGCAACATTATTCATATAATGTATCATACCTACGGGATGGAAAATTACGATGCGAAATCACGCCAGCTCACTGTGAGGAGGTTACACAGAACGTTACATCAAGCTCTTGCTGTATTGGAGACTGCAATGAGTTAAGTAACGAGTGTTGTCACACTTGTTTGCTGCATTACACAGCTGACGTAATACGTGCACGGTGCGAGCCAGGGGTACATTTATAACTTAGATGGAACATTTTTCATACATATGCATGAATTGATGTAACAAATGCAGAATGTATATATGTATACTAAATCACAACAAGGTCTTTAATTCTAAAAGTGGATTGTTGTAATACTTAATACAAAACGCATGCGAAAAAGAAACTGTTGCAGAAATAAGTAACCTACTTAAGTTAACACTGACATGAATAATTGGCAAAAAAATATGTTAAAAAGCGATATGTCAAGTTCAGCGGGCGCGAGGCCGATGCGCGAGCGCAAGCGCTGCTTGGTAGGGGGGGCAACCACGCGGGCCGGGGAGGGGGGAGTTCGCCGGTGACAATGAATGGCAAAGCACCGTTGTACTTGACCCAGTATTCTGGCCGTCACGCCCGCCGGTGCAGCGCTGACGTTCGATTGATGACATGCGTGAGACACGACCACAGCCACTAACAAACGCTACCATTTCTCACATTAGCGCTATAATTAACCAGTATGTAGCACAGCGATGGTTTTATGATAAGTCCGACATTGGCGCTCTGACCCACTTGGCACCGGCCGGCAGATTTCTTTACGTCAATCAAAGAATATTTCATTCTAGCCGCAGTCATTAGTGGGACCCAAGCTCAATCGAATGCGATGATGTCATAGTTTTGGAACGTGCATATTAGTTCAACAATTGAATCATTCCACTAACGATATTATTAAGAATTCCATGTATCTCGACACGTTTAGGACGCTGAATATAAACATCGATGTCGAAACGCGTACAAAGTATCTCGCAAGCGGTTTCCGATATACATTTGTTAGCGCCTAGATATACCTGAGTATATGTGCCATTGCGCAAGGTCGCCAGTGCACCTGCGTACGCGCCGCCGGTCACTGCAGCGACCGTTGCAGCTCCCACGACAAGGCACTTCATGAATTATTAATTAACTCCAGAAACTTAAAGGGTAACTTCAGGAATTTGGTGCCATCTCCACCTGCTAATCGACCTTTTGTATTACGAAGATTAATGATAGTAGCTAATGTGATGTTAGAGCAACTCATGTTAGCACAAAGGCTACTGACAAATGTACTGAAAAGCGTTTGCAGCGCTGCCGGCGCGGGCGTCCGGCGCGCGGCAAGCGCACTCGTAATCATCCAAGTGGGTTAAGGTTCTATCAAGGATTTATTGCGGCAAGTCTCCGCTCCAAAACGCCGAACGTTGGTTACTATGAGCTAACTGCACGCCGCCGGTTCCGCTGCATTTGTCCAACACAGCCTTTTGTTATTCCGATATTTTAATGTTCGTGTTCAATTAGCGTCGACGCTCGGTCTGTCAATGTCTCGATGATGAATACGGGCAATTTTTTTCACAAAGCAGAGTATTTTGAATACGCTGGTTGGGCCATTTCATTCACCTGTCAGCGATAGTTACAACTGCCTGACACAAAGAGAACCTGGACATCTTTTGTTTAATTAGTGTCGGGCAAACAAAAGTAACTTGATCGTTAGGGCGTCCCTTTGTGCCAGCACTTAGAGAGCGTAACTGTAGGAATAATGAGAACGTCCTTTGAGAGGTTTTGAAACTCTGTAGTACAATTGAGCGCAAAACAAACAGGTTAATAAGTTTCAAAACGATCCAGATGTATTACAAAATTTCAAAAGCGGTAGCACACAACTGTTTAGCAACTGCATGGTCGATTCTTTCGTAACTCACATCGCAGCGTCCGGACCACTCGATTAATTGTTCCTATCCTACAACATCGCACATTCCAACTCTTTTGTTTTATAAACAACAACCATTGTAGTACGTTTAAGGGTCCTTAAGCTTTTAAATTATTGTACTACACTTTTAAATTGCTCTGACATATTGTAAAATTTTAGTTAATAACCACCCTTTCGATGTGAAAAGGTTTATTATTTTAGTGAATGGACAGTGTTTGGTGTTTACAATTGTGCGTTCTTTTAGTTGTTTTCGGTAGAATAACTTGTATATACATCTCACTAAAGCGGTTGGCAATTATTGAGCAAACGCTAGACCTCGAAATTCGCAGGCCTATAAATGGAGTTTGTAAAGCAAGACCACCGCTTAAATTGTTCCACTATTGCGGCTCTATTTAGTTCAAATATCCCCCCCTTGGCGATTTTAAATTAAAGTGATTCAAGAAATATCCTTAAGCAACAGTTTATATAAGCAAACAGATCTCGATGTCACATGAATATGGATCTTTTAATGAATTAAGGCACCTAGGCTTTATGTAGATTTCGCGAAGTCAGCGTGAATGAATCGAACATGATTGATTATGGATTTTTATTTAAGCATTAGGTGCACAATGGTACAGGAGAAGAGATCGGTGCGCGGGCGGCACAGGCAGATGTGCGCGCACGCATTGTGTTGGTAACAAAGGCAGGTAGAGAAACCTAGAGGACGTTATCGTGCCATGTGCTGCGTGTCACTTTTTCATATCGATGTATGTTTTACGTAAAAATAAAAAATAAAACCTTTTTAATCTGACCGAACAGATGGCCGTGCACATGTCGATATAAAAAAAAATGAATGCCAGATTAAAAACCGAATCATACCAACAAAATTAATCATGAATAAAGTACGGCCTCGTATTGCCACTGTTACGTGGAACTACTCAAAATGTAATTTCGACGCCAATCGCGAACGCTTTGTTTTGCTGCGTAACTATATTAAATTAATTACGATGGTTTCCCTTTGTTACAAAAGAGAGAAACGAATCGAATCCCAGTTATCAAAATTAATAACAGCAAAACCAATTTACTCTGATCGCGTAATATCCTGTACGGCGCATTTATTGAGCTGCGCAGAGTTTTCAATGAATTTCCGCGCTAATGTTGGAAGTGGAACCATTTAGTCTTGCTAGCATCTGCCGTCGACTCGTATAGACCACTAAAACAAAAGCTGGCGATGAAAAGGCCAACAGAGGGGACTCTGAATACTGTAAAGAAAGGTACGTTCGAAAAAACGGCAAATATTGACCTCGTGGCAGATGTCGAAATCCAAACTTGGAGCTGGCAGTAAGTGCATTTGAATAAACATCGCCTCACGATAGTAACTAAACTTTGTTGACCTTCCGTTGTATCGAATATCGGGCTGTGCGCATGCGTTTCAACAGATAGAGTTGTCATCACGTGTCTAACTAAACATTTCTGAATAGCCATTGTTTCGTCTAACACGGTTCTGTGTTACAAAAAGATGATATGGTATGGCACGTGACAACAAAGGAGTGCTTAACTTGTAATTGCATCATATAAAGAAAAAGTTAGGACAATGAGGGATCCCGGGACCAGTCTAGTAAAATTACATTTACTAGATATAGACGGAACGATATAAAGTCGAGAAATTGTTGGCTATTAAAGTCCTTTTATGAGATTCCAGATTTACAGACCCGTGTACTTTTTTTATTTTGAGGCAGAGGAATAGCAACCGTGTTATTATTTCACGAGGTTCTTTTTAAAATGACAGGTTGGGGAGAAAAGTAATTCATTATTGTCTGTGCGGAATGCGAATATCGAACACGTGCGTGCAGGTAAAGTCTCCTTGCATGTGCAACTCATTGTCAGGACCAAAAAGGTGTTTTCTTAGTGTTGAATAGGATGAATCTTTGCACAATGGTCGGTAGTTTTCTGTCGTCCCATCATCGTTTCACTAAAGGTATAGAACGAATAAATCATGCGTAGTAGAGGAGTATAATGGCCATATTTGTTTACTGAAACATCTGTTCGAGTTGGATTGTGCCGAGGCTATAGAATTGGCAAAGTCTACAAAAAGTCAGCATTGTAACGTTGCTCCGGCGGTTGTTGGAAGATTAACCCGATACGAGGTACAATAGAATTTGGAACACCTTGATGTTATTTTTATAAAATCCTGAATGAACGTCAAGGCACTGATCTTGCTGTAAGGTTGGAAGGTATACGAAACACGGGCCACATTGCGGCATCCCGCGACCTTACAACGTTATCTGCCAGTGATAAAAGATTGCTGTGACCTTTAAAATGATTAGGTGTCTAGTAAGACGATAAGGCTGAAGTACAATGACCGTGTCACAATCCGAAATATTATTTATTTTTAATAGCAATTAGTGTGCCTACGGTACTGTTTCCCAGGGCACTTGATTTTTTTCTCTCTTAGGGGAGATTATGTGCACTGTGCATGAGTTTGATTCTCAAGCACTCTTGACTACCGGATGTAACGGGACCGGAAACGGACTTCAAATAAAATAGAACTGCGCAGTTTACACGGCAGATGGCTGACAATGTATCAGGACACAAAAGAAAAACTTAAATTAAAAATAAGTGTTCACCGCCCGGCCACATGGCAAAGGTATATTAACTTAATTATCTTATAAGCGGCGAGGCTCCGGGGTTTTAAATTGGATGGTGTCTAGCTGGACTCAAAATGGATGCGCTGCAATTATGACCATGCCATTTTTTTGGCATTAAATAATTATCAAACGGCTTTTAAGTTGAATAAATTACAATAGCTGACACTTAATGGACTATATCATTAGAATTAGTATCTAAATATAATTTACAAAACTCGCCAATAGACTATTAATTTTAAAACGACAATATTACGAGATTACTAATCGTATATTTATAAACATCTCTAATACACATTAATCAAGTCAAATGTCGGAATATGAATCAACAAACAGTTTTACGTAAGTGTAGTGGGTTCAAGGGAAGTAGCCAATACAAGCCAATATTACATAAGAACGTGCCGTTCACGAGTACAAGAAAAGCTACATCTTCAAATGTATTATGATTTTCCAGCCTCATGTCACGTCGTGCTGGGTGCATGACAAATAGACTGGCACGTGTACGCGTTTTGCACGCACGTATAGAATTAGCATGCATTAACAATATACCTATCTCATGCTAAAATAATACGAGAATATTTACGTACTAATTCAGGGCAAGAGACGTTACAATTTAAATTTGTATCGCGTTTTCTCGTTCCTGGTTGGGCGGCGCGGCCGAATGGAAGGCGGAAGAGTGGCGCTTGCGCAACTGACATTGAAACCAAGCGGTCTTCGATCCGAGGCCACCCGCCCGATTCGTATATGTAGTTTAACGATAATTTAATCACCGCTTTATCTTCTCGTGCTACATCAAATAAAATTTTCCTTGATTATTCACTTTAATGCGAATTAGAAGGATGCGTAAGAGGAAAACCGCAGTACGTATACAATAAACATTTCCATTATACGAAAGATTTCTCGGTAACAGGATGTGATTTGTAATAACACACTACACGTTCAGTCGCACGCGAAAATCTTACACGAGAGTATATCATGAGAGCGATACGTTTCGTTTGTTTTGATGTGTATTTTCTGCCATCCTGTCGGTAATTACAGCCGTGTCGTCATCGTCCCTGTTTACCTCCAGATAAAACGTGAACGGCCAATGAGCGTGATGTAAAAAAACTTTGTTAAAGCGTCATTTGTAAACAACTCAACATTTCTCAATGAATTTTGTGATAAAGTACTTACGCCTCTTCTAAATAGAGTAGTGAGTTCGCAAATGTAAGTATGAATTTCAACAGACAGCGTCAAAGTCACCTTCGTGTCATTCACCAGCAAGGTTAATAAAGTCAATCACGTTATAAACATTTTATAGATTAACTAGCCAAAGCATAATGCTTTACGAGCGGAATGTGCGTCTAATAACTCATAATAATTTTTTTATGGCAGTAAAGATTTTTCACTGAAAGCGCTTGAGACTAAATCAAAGATCAGCGAAAATGGATGATAATCGAATCACATACGTGTGCAGAGTTAAAGAAATGTAGTGAATGTGACGCGGCGTGTGGCGCGCAAAGTGCATCGGTGCCGCATCGCTATTGCGGTGTCGCAAGGTACGCGGTGGCCGTGTGCGGGGTCCGCTCGTCCTTGGCCACGGCTCCAGCCCGCCGCCGCCGATACAACGGTCCGGCGAGCCGACCACGCCGCCGCGGCCGCGGTGCGACCGTGCGCAACCGCTTCCGCGTACGTTTACGTCATAGAAAACAAACTGTACTGGAATTTCATACAATTACGCATCTAATCGATAACACGCGCCGAGAAATCATTAGGTGCGTCACTAAAACAGTATCCCACTCGCGGGGTAATTTCGCTGCTCTGACGTCAATGCTACGTAGCCTCGTAGCGGTTGCTACGGGTCACGTGCTACAATTTTTAATGCCCCCGATGCTCAACCCTCGCGTGGGAAGGTCTTCAAAAATGTTAAGAGCCGAATAACTGGGTCGGCACTCACGTTTCTCGAACTTCGGAATAATTTTCTTCGTGGAATTGGATGAATTTTATACAGCTTCGTTTTGTATATAAATTGTTTATTAAGCTACCCTCCAAAGTATCTGCTTACGTAAATGCAAAGACTATTGTTCTGTGCGAATTGGGAGAGGAATGAAATTAGTTACCTACCAGACCGAAATTACGTAATAAATTTTGTCGGCGATAAAATAAGTAATATGAAATGTCCATTTTAATTGGCATCTTTTTAACAGTAAAAGCGCGTGTCTTGGTTAATTGGTACACGTGAGCAAATTGTTCTGTGATCGTATCATAGCTACTATTACATCAGACTGGTCGCGAATATGTGCGGGGACTTACTAACTGCGCAATTTGTCGTGAAATCTGTACAAACATATCGATTGTGCGATGAAAAACAAGAGTGGGTACAATAGCATTGCTAATGACGGCAGTGTTATTGTCGAACGTTTTATATACGACGATGACTTCATGTTGATAGGGGATCATCACCACGACAATGTCACGACCCGCTCTTGGGCGATATCAGAGTTAATAAAATTCGGAATTAGTTACGCCGCGTGTTCGCCTAATCGTGAATGTCCCCTCAACGTCACGTCACACGGTCAATAATATTGTTTTCAATTAATAATACTGATTAATTATTATCGCTTCTGTTCCTTCGATTGAACATATTATATTTTGGACACAAACAAGACAGACAATTAATTTATTCAACCTAGCGATAAGGGGTCTTATTGTCAATTTGTGTTTATTTTTAATGAAATCGTTCTAGAAAATTACTTTGATAATTGATTTGGCATTATATAATTGCATAATATTATGCAGATATTATTAAAATCTGTGTATATGTCGACATATATCAAGCGCCATTTGTCTAGCAACAATCAAATGCAAATTCTGAAATTACGTCAGCTCAAAATCACAGTATTGTTTGTCGCGTTCGGTTACACAACTAGTGACCGCGAACTGAGGTCGGATACGTTCTCATATTTATTATACGTATTCTTCAATCTTGAATGCGCCGCCCGGTCGCGAGGCCAGAAACACGAAAAGAGTACCGTTTCGCAACACAACTCATTTCAATGTCAGTGTAAACGTTACCAATAACTGAACAAAGTTATGATTCGCTTCTCGTATACAACGATGCGTAGGACCGCTAAAAACCACTTTTCTGTACAGTAGTTCATTATCAAACCTAATTAATTTATTTGATGATTAGTTCTGACATTCAAAACACCGGAATTAAAAATAACATCAATATAAAAACCGTGATAAATAGTTTTTATCTCGAAAACCTTATTCTAATTCAAAATGTTATATTTTAAAGTTTTGTAAGCATTGATAGATATTTGAAAATAAAAATAATACTACAAATAAGCTGCCAATGTCAAGAGTGGCGCAATTGCAAACAGAACAATTATGAGTTCTCGTTAGCATTTCGCTAACAGTCCTAAACACGAGGTTGGTGACGTTGACATGGTCACATTAACATTTCATTGCGAGGAACCTTACAAAATTTCCTAAACGATGAATGGATTTGGAGCCCTTATACTTGAAAAGTTGGAGGGTTTTATTCAACATTCGCGCACAATGGTCACGTGAAACGTTTTGGCAAGTTTGTGTTCGCCGAGGTGTTGTAATGTTGACTGCCTGTGTGCAACGATACGCTTGTGCGCTTGCGTCATTTCCTCTTGTTGACCGTGAACCGAGTTACGTCAGCGTCAGTGTTTCGGAACGAGATTAGGATGCTCCTACACTTTGTATCTAGCGGGCTACAGCGATTCCCACACCACTTATTGGATGTGATGGGAATATTCAGATCAATATTATAGTGCATTCAGATTTGTTGAATTACTTTGGGGAATTAAGTTTTCAGACGGCCGGATATATCGTATACAATAAAATAAAATAAATATTAGTTTAAACGATACAATTTATAGATATTATTCGTTGAAGTATCACCTTAAAGATGAACACTATAGTTTGGTATTCTATTTCACAAACTGAGACACAAACTGATAATGTTCGTAACACGTCATCTTAGTAACAAGATACTTAAACGTAAATGACGGCATTTAGGGTATTTTTTTAATGACATCACCTACTGTAAGTGTAATTAGGTACCATATTAGTTTATCTAGTTTTCGATGATTGACTCAGCGACTGGAATTGTGTAAGCGTTTTGGTTATGAATAATATCAATAAGGAAAATGAGTATAATAAAGTCTCGCCCAAAGGTAAACAGATATATTATTTATAGGCTCTGGCCATTAGTACTTAAACAAACAAATAAACAACTTTCATGAAGAAACGTTTCTTTTTTTTTGACGATATACCATCCGAGACGCGTTAATATCGTAAAAAAAAAGAAACGTTTATCAGATCGAGCTTTATTATTGGCTTCAATTTATATTTTAGACATGACATTTACGTTATAGATAATTATGGAAATACAAACATCAGGATTGGTTATTAAACATACAGTGTAGGTCATACATTTCATCATTACTAAAACAGTAATTTAAGCCATTATACGGTCAATGTTAATGTAAGTATCAAAAATCGTGCCATTGCAGCAAAACAGGAAGCCCGTAGGACAAACGCCCGTGACTTGCCTGCTAATAACATAATGACCATTGTTTTTAAACACATCATGCTTTAGTACGTTACTTATTAGTATCGCGCCGACCTAACTTCCACAGTTACTTGAGAGCTCAACGTAATTAAAAACAAGAAGATATAAATATGTTCATAAGAGCGCGCTTCGCGGCAGACGGCGAATATTTTTAGTGGAAGGCGCATCACAACTGCAGATTGAGGGTTAATCGTAATTCTGGCCACCGCTCGACCGGTTTGGACTTACTTTTTATTCAGACGCTTGCATCGCAAGGCAAACGCTTGGATCCGAACACAGAAAAATTGCAGCGCGAATAAATCGCTAGCTTACAAAGGTTGTTCTAAGATTCTGGGATTATATTTGGCATAAGCGGGCGCGATGGTTGAATATTTGTAAGGACACACATATTTCCCTGTATATATCGGTAGATTTGGCTCGGCGCCCCCGGCTTTAAATATTTTGCGCACTAACGGCGATGTAGGTGGCAAACAAATGATACTGGATTAAAAATAAGGAGCATCCAAATTGCTGACGCCTCCGTTTTCAAGTTTAATAGAACGAACCGACGTTTTATTTTAGTATAGGATAGTCGTAAAACGTGTATGCTCCACGCAAGCCAGCCCACGCTCTCTAGAATCTATGTTTATGACAAAAAAATAAAAACAAAAACTGCTAGCAACCGCACTACAAGTCTGATGGCTCGCTAAATTGACTGTCGTCCGCAGAATATCGAAAGTTGTTGAACTTTGAAGCGAAACAGGAAAAAGCTGACAGTAAGGGGCAAGAACATCTCGAAAGATTTACGATATTGGATCGGTAGTCGGGGTCACTCGCCTGCAAAGCACTTCAGCAGGAACTCGTATAAGTCGCCTATGTTTTTTTCCCAGTTCCAAGTAACTTATGTTCGCTTTCTCTCGATCACCGTTTAATATTTTTATTATGCGAACTCGTTTCATTTGCATGCACGAGTAGGCCTCGGTGCTCGCCGTGTTTTGGTGTTGTTTTTATTTTTGTTCGTGCGTTGGCGAGTGTAAAAGGACTCCGGCAATTAATGCACCTCCAGGTTTTGTATGTTTTAGTAGCGCAACTCGGTGACTGCCAGAACAATATTAAACTTGAATTTATGTATTGTTTAGACGACTAGTACCTACATATGAATGAAAACTAAACATTTGCTCCCCACAGAGGGTTTGTTATAATAGGTATATTTTAGAGTTTCGTCTTCGTCATAAATTCTCTGTAAATCTACATAACCACGGTTAAAATTATCACCAATTTATCAATCCCTAAAAGGTGTGTTCGCCTATTTTAGATATCTGTGAAGTTTATATTTGGAAGCCGTTTTAGGGTACTTATATTTAGCTACGTAGGGTGCGAGGCTAGCGACCCGATAGAAATTTCCTATGATTCATTCCTGCACCCTCCATTATTACCCTTACATTTTTAACTTCCCTCTCAGATGACGTCATCGAGTGCACTGTTTCGAATGGAATTCATCATCGGCCTGTCACGTCAGATGATTCATTGCTATACTGAGAGTTTTATTTTTACGGTGACAAAGGCTGAAAGTATTTTTAAATTCCACATCCATTGTAATGAAAATATAGGAAAAGTACTAACTAGTTACGTGCACTATCGAGGCACATTCTTGAATTGAACAGGTTCAACGAACCCATTGGCGTTTCGTACCGATAACAGTCATGTTATCGGTGAGGCTCGCTTTTGTTGAAACAAAAGCGTTAATTGCCAGTGTATTTTGCTCATCAGTAAAATGTATTTCGTTTCGTAAAAATAATTCAATTTGAGATAAAACAATAGCAGGTACTAGTTATGTTTATTCTGAGTTGGTTTTACGCTGGATGATTTCGGCGGTCAGCGACCTTCGCGACGCGGATGCGCTCGCGGATCGTAATGGTGCCTGCGACGCCTCCAAAACGACGTAACAGACGCCCCGAGCAGGTTTAAATGCAACCGACGCAATAAAAATAGAGTGCAGCGCTGAATCCCCCCGCTTTAGAACAGCTCTAGTGACTTACGGAGCTTTGTTGCTACCTCGTTAAAAACTAATCTCAACTCGTATGGAACGGGACGGAACGATGTAAAAATGGAAATTCTGGCTGGCGCGTGTGTCGACGGTCAGTGATTCCACCTTCGACATAACTTGGTTCTCCCTGAGCGGCCATGTGAGACGGTATTCAAGAGAGGGTGCAATTATACTGCTTCGTCCCTATTTAATTGCTGGCACGTGCATATTTTTTGTCTGTAGTGCGAAGTGAATGCACCCATCTCTTGCAGGGTGCGGTCGCGTGCGCCCGACCAGCGTGAAACTTTTTTGCAGGACTTTTAATGGCCGTGCTTTATGCTCCCGACTGAGAAGGTTAAGTCAGTTCAAGTCGCCTTTATCCGGCGTTCACGTCTCTGGAGTCACGAACGCCGTAAGTCATTCGGTGATATCATGACACGACACCACCGTTGTTTTCCATGAGATGTGTAGAAGGTAAGCTGACTCGTAAAATGGAACGCCAGTTCATTGGGAAATTAATTAAGAACAAGGTGCTTGAGCGGAAGCGATGCTTGAAATGGGATGTTGTCGAGCTGGTCAATGTCAAATTAATTTGCATTGTCCTTGCCATTGAACGATGATATTTTGCCCGATTACGATGTAGCGCCGTTCTTGGTCAGACGGTGTAGATATGTTCGATCAATGATGGTTGTAGAATTCAGCTCTATATATTTTATTTCACTAAATGTAATTGGTGGCACATGTTACATTTTCAAATGTAGGTTGTGCAGATGTAGGCAAACGGAGCGTGTCACAACACACGGGCGGGCGTCGTATCGGCGGATAAGTGCGCGGTTACGCAAATCCGCAGATATGTCGGCGCTGCGCGGGCGCGCCGCTTGCACAAGGTTTCGCAGACCTTTGTTTTACGCAACCGGATCGATTTAATAGCTAGTCGTGCGTTTTCTCAGCTGTGTACCCGATAGCAAAATTAACGACCGCCGAATTGAGAAATTGAACAAAATTATTCTAATACCTGCAAAATATTAAGTCTAAATTTCTTAATAAGAAATTGTAATAAAATCTGGGGAGGAAGAGCTGGTTTCCGCCCTTTACTTAACAATAAACTTGTTGTGTATGTGCCCCCGGTTCAGCAAGGTGTACGTTAACACCAATTCATCGTGGCTTTCAATTCAACAAACAATCAGATTTACTTTTGTATGGATGACACCTATGTCCGGTAGTTCATTATTAAGAACGTTGCGACTATATTTTGTTCTGTCCTACGAGCAAGTAAAGGCGACTTTCGCTTGGGATCATTGCACTATCGCCTGCGTCCGGTAGTCGCATCCGGTGTTTTCGTACCACCAAAAAAGGTGCGAACACGCGTTATTTATAGCCATGACGAATGCTTGCGTCGTCCTCGCCGTTTCATTTATTTTCAGAATGAAGGAAAAGTGTAGGCGTCGCAAGTGAAAAGCATTCCGGGTTATTTCACGGTTAAATACCAGACGGTGGAGCAGTCGAAAATGTTTCAGCCGAACATGTTGTGTCTAAGGTGAACGATGAGTCACTTTAGAAGTATTGATATGGCATTCGATTTTTTCAAAATGCAGTGGTAACATCGGTTCCGCTCGATTGAGGAGGCGGTGCGGAGCGGGGCAGCGCGGCGTCGGCGGCAGTGTCGGCCACGCGACATTGGCACAGTTGCGCGCGACCTCACCACGCCGCGCTAGTCGCGATCGAGGCCGCGAATAAACGCCCCAAAACAAGAACCAACAGTGCGCTTGAATTCCGGCACGCCTGAATCACGCTGTACAAATTAGCACTCGATGGGTGCTCGTTGATCTTACACGAGCGGCTAGCAGCCACGCCCGCGCGAAAAATACCAGCAGCAGATGCCAACTACGTAGTGCCGTAGACACACCGCGAAATAAAGGTCCGTTACGCAAAGCAGACAATAATGTTGAAGTCCGACTGCACCAAAAGTTATACAACTAGCGAAACTGACGTATGGTTATATTACTGAGCGCCCAGTATTATGCAAATACAGCGCTGTAATGTAGAGGTCTCTTGCACCACGAGGCTTTAGCAACTCTGTTTCAAAACGTTTTCAAAATAGTCAGCGTAGGCGCTCAGGTACTTGCGTTGCTCTGATCGACCGCTGTCGAGATATCTCGTGGCGTTATTTTAGGTTAAATGTTGCACATCTTTTTTGAAATTATAGAACAGTTGCGTGTCAGTCCAGAAATAAAAATGGTTGTGAATAAGGTGCAGATTTGTAAGGAAATGGTGGTGGCCGGGCCGGTATGCAACGTGGCGGCGTCTGCCACTGGCGAGGCGGCAGTCTATCGCGGACCAATTTGGCACATCCGCTGGCGAGCGCCGACTCAACCCGCACCGTAAATATCCCGTCCCGTTAAACACGATAGACATGCGAATATATCATCCAGATATATTTGTGGCGGAATAAGATTTGAGATTAATTTTCGCGAGAATTTACCATCCAGTTTGGGAAAATATTTATCACATCAGTAAAATAGTTTTCTAAAACCCTCCTTTGCGTATATAAATACACAGAAGCAATATTATAGACGGTAAACATGGACTTGCGTAATCAGATGCCGTTGAAACGTAGTCATTGTTTGCTATACATTCGATCATCCGATCGTTCTTCTGAACACCGTGTTACGCAAAAAATGGGGTTTTGTTACCTGGAAACGTTCTACGAAGTTATTATTTTGGCGTGGAGTGGGCGAGATGCGCCCGAACAATGCGCCAGGGATAATTTTTGTACCTGAACTTATTTACAAAGGACCATAACTATGTTCGGCGACCGAAAATGGGCTCCGGACTGTCTGGTACGTTATGAGATTTGGCTAATGCGCTATTATGACAAACTTGTAAAGCAAATTAGATTTTAGAGACACCCAGTGGACAAAGGCTATTTTCGTCACGTGAATGTGTTTCCGCCTTGTTATATCCTGTCGGCAATGCCAAAATTAAGAATGCATTATTCGTATAAAGGTAGTTTACAGTGAAACATCCGGCTTTCTGTCGTCAGGTCCGTGATGTCATGTCACCAGCGAGGTGATTTATTTTTATACTTTGTCGTTAATATCTTGTTATTGTTATGTTAAGCTTAAGATATCCTTCCTGGAAGTGTGCGCATTAATTATGTGTCGTCATAATAATTTGACGTTTGTGACGTGAACTTTGTGCGTGTTGTCGTAGGGCGCGAGGATTGCTACCTGCGTTATCGCGGCGACCTCGTTTTCCTCCCCCAAGGCCTGCGCCCGGATACACCGCCGAGATTTCTCTTGATAGTTTCTAGTTACACACACGAACTTCTCATTTGTTATCTAGTCGAATACTAGATAACAGAGAAAGTGGAATTTGCCCTAACAGCTAATTATAGTTTAATAATTTATTTGATGCCAAAATAGGAATTTAGTTCACATTTTACTACCATAATTACTACTAAAGATAATTTGCATAATCTGAACTAAGATTAATTTTATTGAGGTAGCTTCAGATCGTCCTCATCATTTTTCATTAATATGCAGTTTGTTTTAAAACCATCACATTTTTGCTTCCTAATTTTAATATCAAAGAAAACTAAGAAGAAATCTGTTTTCATCTCAAAGGACAAGAAGAACTACGGGTGAGTGTTAAGAAAATCCACTTCAAAGCGTCAAAGAGAGTACGGAATCAATATTAATGTTCTTGTTTACCTTTGAGACGGGACGAGGCGACGGCGGTATCGCGGGATGTTGATCGCGGCGCCCCGCCGGATGACTAGAATTTATAATCAGGGGTGCCTTTATGTCGCATCGAGACGTGAGAACGGAGGTCGAAGGGCGGGGCACTTGCTCAAGTTGCACCTTCACCATACACCATTCTCACGATTGCAAACAACAGCTGGGGAATAGTGACCGACGCGGCATGTGCAATCATTAGAATTTATTAGGGCTGGACAAGGTCAGCTGCCTATTTATGATAATAAGGGTTTGCTTGACCACCTGAATAATCCGATACGTTAACTTTATATAAAGGATATCCTCTGGGAAAAAGCGAAACACATGGTCATTAGCCAAAGAATGCCTCGGGTCAGGGATTGGTACAACAGCTGTCTACCTGCTTGACCCACACGCTAAGGTCCGTTATCATTAAGTAGAACAAAAAGCGATGTTTCCGCTCCGACACCGGCACATGGCAAAACTGGAAACACATCTGCAATATCCTGCTTAATTTATATAAACGGTCAGACAAAACAGACACCAACGAGCGAGTGCGTCCCGTTTACCCAATAGCTAGTCTTTGTACACGCCATCGCCATGTCCAGCGAACATTATCAACGCTATTGCAAATTTAACTGTTCAAAAATGTTCTCTACATTATTGATGAAATAAAACGAAAACGTATTTCAAAAGGTTGATGCGGTAAAAGTTTATCTTTCATGTTTAGAGGATCTGTGTAATAACCAAAAGTAAAACATTCCGGCTTTGAGAGGCAAGTTCGGAAAAGGCTTCTCAAGTCGCAGCGTACTCTGCTATTACGTAAAGGGTAAAGCAAAAGTTTTTACATTAGAGGCACGGTCGCGGTGCTTTCCGTTCCGCATCGCGAACTGACGCTTTTGACAACACTCGCTTTGATGACGCGACGCTGAAAGGAGTATTAAATTTTACCTTTTCCACTGGCTGTCCACTCGAAACCGGGCTGAATTAATACTGTTGCGCAAATAGCAAATGGATTTTGCGATTCGATATTGCGTTTCGTTTGTACAGAATATGTCTGCGGCTGAGCGGTCATGTCAAAGGCATTTTCGGGTTCGCAATATGAATGTCACCTGGGACGCGGTCCAAAGGTCAAAGAAACCATCACAGCAAAGTTTCAAGTTCGGGTGGGCGTACTGAATATTGTCTCAGAGAGAATGACAAAGATAATCCAATATACAAAAGGTTGGTTGTTGCCCTCGCCGTGGGGAGATACTAGTATAACAATAAGTCAGATTCTGACTTACGGTATATGGAGGGAAGGAGGTGTGAATCCCTCCATTGGAAAAGGAGGATCCTCCGACCAGGCGAGGTGTTGTGCCTGGCGGGCTACTGCCCAACGGTTGATGTTGTGTGGTTGTATATATGCAATCTCGCGTGCAAATGTCACTTGCGCGATGTAGGATTAACTGCGTCATCGCACTGAGTCCGTAGTTCTAATGTGGCGAGATAGAAGTCGCCACATCACTCCCCTCCGAGACCGAAGGTCGATATGATGATCTTCTGATGAAGAGTCAGCGGTTGTTGCGTGTTGCCAGTGCCAGGTTTTTGATGTTCCAGTGGGTCGGAACAGGTTGCCGCGTAGTCCGCAGTGGGTCGGGACTGTGTTGCGGTGAGTCCACGGTGGGTCGGGACTGTGATGCTGCGAATGCCTCAGTGAGTCGAGGTGGTGCAGTGATGCGTAGTGGCTGGCTGCTGCGTCGACCAGGAGAGAGTGGCTCTGCTAGATGACCGGGCGAAGTGCAGTGTGCTGTGCCAAGTTGCTGATGCCGGCTGAAGGACCTGACCAGGCATGTGCGTTCGCTACAGGCGTGTGGTCAGGGTTGAAGCCGGAAGGGTGCTGGCTGGCTGAATGATGCGCTGGATCGAGTGCTGTGAGGAGTGATGAAGGCGAAGCTGCTGGTCATCGAAGGTTGCGTTGATGTTCAGCTCGGGGTCACCAGTATGGAGGGAAGGAGGTGTGAATCCCTCCATTGGAAAAGGAGGATCCTCCGACCAGGCGAGGTGTTGTGCCTGGCGGGCTACTGCCCAACGGTTGATGTTGTGTGGTTGTATATATGCAATCTCGCGTGCAAATGTCACTTGCGCGATGTAGGATTAACTGCGTCATCGCACTGAGTCCGTAGTTCTAATGTGGCGAGATAGAAGTCGCCACACGGTAGCTAACGAATTTGATATAAAAACGGTAACATACAATATCACTTTTTAGATCGTTATCTAATGGAAACAAAAAACTTATAAATTAATCTTATTACAAGCAAATACGAGGGTCGGGATACGGGCAGGTGAATAGAATTCATTTAAAATCTCTTAGGAATGTGGTCGTTAAAATTACGTGTTAAGGGGTGCATAAAGATTATTTTCTTTTTCTACTGAGTTTCTCAGGATCACCTGATCTTATAAGGGCAGGTACCCGTATGAGAATAGAGAACAGCATAGGGGTTAGATGGGGTGATGTGTTGCACACGTATTCGCTACGCGGCGGCGGGCGGTGCGCAAGCGCATTACCGCGGACCCTTGACCCGATTGCGGCGCGCGCAGTATTGTACGCAGCAATGACACCGTTCGCCTTGAGCCGCTAGCATTGCCGGAGATATTCGCAACAATGGAGGCCAGATAACATTTCAAAAGTTTGAAAATCCGCTGGTTCCTACCGGCCGACGCGACACCAGCGTAATTAATAAACGTTGGGTAATCTTATTGTACAATTGTCCTTTTATAATAATAAATAATGAGCTTATTATTAGTTTGCTAGTAATAGTAAGCCTTTAACAAATGACGTTAGAGCATAGAAGGGAACTGTTCGATATCCTAACTTGTATCGTCTCTGGCGCCAGTAACGCAACGTGCCTGCAATAAATACTACTTCGGTTTATCGGAATAACAATCTAACATTTCTAGAGCGACATAGAGCGCATGTGAATTGTCATAATGAATGACTTGATAACAGTATACAGCAGTTGTAGCACAAGGCGATTGACTCACGGAGGAAACGAGTCGCTACTTAAAATACAAAGAGCATTTCCGTTTCCCTTCCGACCTTTTTTATTAACTCATCGGTTTTCTCACGATCGATCTGTATAGTGGGCGTAAAAAAATACTGAGGAAGTAATCGATCGATCAATTTAAGGCAAGCCGATTGTCGCCGATATCAGTTGCAACAGATATTTTGGCAACGATAACCGTTTGGGGCAATCGGTTCTGTAGCCGAGTTATGAGCATATCGCAAAATTAAATTTTCGTTATCAGACAACTTAAATTATACGATTAATTTAAAGAAAACTCACCTTTGAGGATCAGCGAAGACAAACTTTCTCAGCTTAAGATCCCGCAAAACGATGCCTTGTTCGTGACACGCGGCTACTGTTTCTGCCATTTGTCTGAACAATCTACGAGCTTCGTGTTCCCTTAGCCGTTTCCTCGCCCTCACGTATGAGTGGAGGTCGGAGTGCGACCGAGGGAAGATTAGGTACACTCTCTTATCACCGACTAGGACTTCGTGTATGGGGTTGACGTGCGGATGGCCATCAAGCCGATAGTGGGCTTGGAGTAAGCTGCTGCAGTCTCGTGACACCACCTAAAGGATAACGGGAAAAATTAACACACCACAAACGATATGCATCAAACATAATTATAACTTTTGTTCTACGCTTGCAGACTATATTGATTTGAAGGTTCTTTCCGGGAAAATTAACATATTTCCTCTAAATATGGTTGGCTCCTTGCATTATTCAGTTAAATGACATGTTGGGGGTCGTTACTATTTTCCTATCAGCGTTGACCTAGATTTCCTCATCGCGTGTCTCTACCTTATTGTTTGATGAATACATTCTATAATTATTTTGTTATTTTCACCGTTTAAATTGAACGTTACCCGAAATAAAACGTTTAAACTTATACAGGTATATACATATATATTCGAAGCTTAGATTCACGATCCCTGTTAAATACATTCAAAGGGGTCCTATTTCAAAGCGTCCATGATTTTAAAGGGCTTAGTCTAATGTGAATAACGAGGTTGAAACATTTAGTGAATAGAGGCAAGCTTACCCTCCTTTGCGAATCTAGCCCGGTTGACTTCAAAAAGAATTATTGGATGACAACAAAGTAGAAATCAAACGAAACGGACAAGATGATTGTTGCAATACATTTTTCAATAGGCAAGAGTTGTCGGCAACGTTAAGCTTTCTAGAACCGCTAGCGCCTAGACTACATGCGAATGGTACAGTTATTTTTAAATGAGCGATTGCACCGATCCGTGTGTGCACAGTGCTCGGTACGATCGGCCACCAAATGTCAACGACATTGTGAACGCAAATTCCAAATCTGATTTCTCGACTCACGAATGATGAATCACGTCGCGTGCGTCAAACCATTTCTTTTTACTCGTACGTATAAATAGTTCGTTGGTTATTTTAGCGCAGTCACCCTAGACACGATGTCGCTAATTTCAGTTTCTCTATACTGGGTGTTGTACGAAAATAAAACATGACCCATTTGTCGACGTGTTTGCGAAAATATGAAATATAGATAAGAATTCGCAATATTGACAGAACACTTGATAATATTTGACATCAAACGTATTTTACGGGAGCTAACCTACTTAACTGTTATCAATATTTGTATAATCACAAGGTATATGTATATCTATTGCAAAATATTTGTAGAGCGCACTCGACACCTATGTAGCCACAATTCGGCTTCGACTATCCCATTAGCGATAATCTGGCTATACATATATTTTATATGTGTACATCAATCCAATACAATGGTAAAGTAAAATAGACAAGATATACGTAGATGAATTTCCTGTTTCTCTTGTATCAATCTAACTCAAGTAGTTTATGTTTAAGAACCATAACAAATTCTCAAGCCTTCATCCGTTCTAGGCTAAATTACAATAGTAGATTACCGTATATACGGCAGCTGTCTCGATTGTTTGCAGATTGATTGCAGTCAACAACGATATAATTCGATCATTTTCTATATGCTCAATATTACAATTTACGGCTGGCTACGTTAGCTTTACTCATTTTAATGGACCTGTTAAGCCAGCGATGAATAAGCGCTACACTGTTAGTGTTGATTGTTCTCTTGTTTAGTGGGGGCCGAAAGGAGGGGGGCCTCTAGCCTCGCTATGACATTCGGCGATCGTCGATCGGCGCGTTATCAAATCCTCTATTTCACAATGTCAATGAGAAGGTCAAGCCTATTTTCGGCTCGACCTGATGCGATCACATGTGACGCTACTTTTACGAGTAAAGTCTACATCGTTTTATGGTAGTAATTTACTTTTTTAAAACAAATACAGTGAGACGATATCACACATGATGAATGTGAAACAAACGTGGCAGTCGTGTCGGCAATAGTCGGTGTTGTAAATACGCTCGGCGTTTAGCAACGATAACGTTGCCACACTTTAACCTTGCCAAGTTCTCACGAGGGAAGTGCCTATTCTCTGCCTTGACAATACCCGTATAGGCCTTTGTTAGTACTCTCATGTATCCTATATTGCCTAAAATTATTAGTCGAAGCCTAGGCATAAAACTCGTTAACAATAACAAGTTTTCAAACTAGTTTCTATGACCAGTAAAATGATTCACAAAAGCCAATAAGGATAAGCCTATTTAACGCAAAAGATGAGTAAGTTTGGAATGTTAGCCCCGCCTGATCATTATGCGAAACACGTGATAACTTCACTAAGTAGTGTAGTGCAACAATTAACGCGTTGTTCGTGTTATAATTGCCGTTATTGTTAGGTTATCGATTGCGAAAGTCGACACATGACATTGTAAAAACGGCGATGGCTGTGGCCTACAAGTGCGATCGAGCAACGCAAGGGGCCATGACATATAAAGTATGACATCGGTTTTGAACAAGATGCTATGAACAATGCACGCGAGACTCATGAAAAAACTACTATTGAACATTAAATACTTATTTACTAAGAGCGCAGCTATTTATGTCTCTTTAAACATGGAGTAATTAAGTAATTTAAATACACATTTCTTTGAGCGATATTACATTTCAATAACACAACTATGTATGTATAAATATAACTATGTTGAAACAAATTGCTAAATAGAACAGACTGTCAATGTCACTAGTCACTAATAATTAGTAATGGTTAATTTTGGTACTCTAATAATTGGATTGAAGGGACGCGACATGTGGGCATATTATTGTGTACTCGGCTTATCTCTACATGGGGTCCAATCCCGTGGGATAGTGAGAACCCTTTACAAAATATTTTGCTAAATTATGCTATCCTTGTGATTATACGAATATACTGTACCTATTATTCAATTATGAGACTATGGTGAGGTTTAGTTCAGATTTTGGAGTAGTTTAGGTAAGTTGGTATTTATATCTCTGCCCAAATAAGTAGGTAACATATTTAAGGACTGATAGGTCGAACTTAAACAAGAGATTACACACTATATCAATCAAAGCTACGCAACGGCTGTTGAAACCTAGCACAGTTTCGACACGGCACACGTTACGCATCCTAGCCGCGACGCGAGAATTACAGATCAATGTTCTTTTTTCAATTTGAAAATAATAAATGTTAGAAGAAGTTACACGCGTGGATAAAATATTGATGTTATGACTGGTCGAAAGTATTGTGGTTGAATTAATGTTTGCCAACAATCCCGTCGTCAGTATCGCAGATAGTGAAATATCTATCAACAGAACTCAGTAGGTACATTTGCATAAACTTTTGCAAGTTCTCACGATTATATTGTTGGACTCAAGAACGAAGTAGGTATAGGCCAAGAGGATTTTAAATAATATTTTACTAGGTACAAATACACATATATCGCAATAAGTACTGATGTAGGTGTCTAGTGTAGTCCAAGTTTACTGTGGCAAAGAAACTCGATCTCTGTACAGCATCCCTGTGCATGTGTAGGTAAGGTTGGATGTACGTATCTGTTAAAACTCGTCTCGGTTCCGGGAGTCGTTGCACTTACGTGAGTATCTAACAAAGCTAACGTCTTACTAGTAAGCATTATAAAGTCTATCTTTATTTAGCGTTCAGATTAGATAAGTCCTTACCTTGCAAACATACTCCTCTTGCGTTCGCACGTCCACACACCGACAAAGAGAGGATCCTTCGACTTGTTCTAATAGAAGATATTTTTCAGCGACAAGTGCCGCTTGGAACTGGTGTTGAGGTGGCGCCGGGCTGGAGGGGGCTGGGGGGCTAGACGGAGAAGGCGCCGCCGTCAGCCGGTCCGTGAGCACCGGCGACTGTGCCCTCTCGTCGGCTTTGCTGTCCTCACCGTTAGCCGGCACCGGTACGGTCACGGCGGGTTTGCTCAGGCGCAGCGGCCACAGCAACGACGGTGATCCTGGTTCCATCACTAACACTTTACACTTGTCACGTTACACTTATGTTCACAAACACACACAAACACTAAATAACGATGAAGGAACTACGATGAGATGAACATGATCTGCAACAAAACGAAAATCACTGATTAGCAACTTCCCCGTTTGTGACACCGAATTCACTGCACCGACGATGTTTCAAAATTTAAAACAAAACGAGACAATCGACACGATTTAGTAACGTTATTTAGTAAGGGGAAATTACGAATAAAGTACGAACCTTGAAATGATTCGCCCTGAGTGGATATCGTACCAAAATTTGACTGTCCGTGGTCACGAACAATCGCTTTATTGTGTGAGGAATTACAAGAAGTATCTTCCAGTAATTCATGCACTGATAGACGGCCAATATTTTGGGCCGGTGTCCGCTCGGGTTGTTGTGAAACTAAACGAACACACGTCCTATCTTGACTAACGCCATTGCGAGACTGACGACGCTCGCCGCGAAGCCTCGGACCGGCAACCGATCCAACGTCCAATGTCGACACACACTCAGCTTGCGTAGTACGCTACAATACGCCACGCGATTAGAGTACAGAGTTATTAACTATATATCTGTCTCTGTCTTTATTACAGTAAACTTAGTTTTAAGAAAAGGAAAGATTATAACCATTCATTTACGTTTGGCAATGCAATCGCAAACGTTGGTTTCAATATTTTTCACAAGAGTCAGGTAATATTATTAAAACACATTTAACTTCAAACTTATTATGTTTTTACGACTAAAATAATTCTAATATTCGAACACGAGTTTTTAATATTTTCATCATCCAAATGTTTAAATTAAAAGTAGGTTTAGTGAAAATTGTGTTCGTTGAAACTAAATCATAGTAAGTACTACTAGTATAGCTATACTACTAGGGTCCTCCATTTAGCTCAAAATACTAGTATTTAGTTCAGCTTTATGTAGACCAGTTCCAGAGTTATAGACGTCATTCATACCTAGTGATAAATCATGTTTGTACAGTAAAATCTGCGAACTATTTCATCATACCTATCCAATTAATGATACCTTTTGCTTATGCATGTACGTGTAGTGTAGGTAAGTTGATAATTAGGTGACTTCATGAGCTAACATAGTAGGTATCGATTGACATTCGATATATCTGAAGTTCCCGTGGTTAAGACTAGACAAGTAAGTAAGTACCTACCTAGTCATTGAAGTGTAACCAAAGTTTGTTCTCAAACTAACGCTCTGTTCTACCCACCTTATAACATACGCAGACAAGCGAATTAGGTAGTCATATATTTATAATCTGATCACGGTTTAATCAGAGTAGGTATCGAATAGGCAGGTACCTACTCTAGTAGCTACATAAAATCATAAATAATTACAATTAGTGTTGAGCTAAATTAAAAATAAAGTTAATATGAGATTTTTGATTTGAATCCAGGCAGTCTGTCTATTAATTTTTTACGAGCCTATTTACGACCCTTTTACGAGTCGCGAGCTGTTTATGAATTTATGATAGGCAGACATTTCTTTGTAAATGAATTTGGCAGGTACCCCGTACAAATATACCTATGAATGGCAAATGCAGCATGACATGTCAATGTCACTAGTAAGTTAGTGACGTAAGCACCTACCTACGAATACAAGAGAACACCCGGATTTTATTTAGATAAATAATTGATTTTATATCTAAGTAGGTACATATACATATACATATCTATGATGATGAATCAATTTGAACGATTGTAAATTAAATCACAATTTAATGCAAATTAAGTCGCATTTTGTACGCACCTACTTATTGTCAAGGTTTTTTTTATTACTCACGTGGAGAACTGGAGACCTGTACCTATAGGCCTATAAAGGTAATTTACGATACTTAGAACTAAAAAGATATTTAAATTTTTTATGTTTTCTATTTAGCTACTCAGGTATTGCCATAATTATAATTGTAGTAGGTAGGTATACAGTTAACTATTAATCAACTCACTTTGTCTGCTATAAGGTACCTACATAAATCTTTAAATTTCGATTAATTAATTTATTATAATATGGTCATAAAAATGATAAGTAGGTATAAAGTAGGTAGGTATGTACCTAACTTTTATTTACACATTCTGTTTAAAGTTAGTTAAACAAAATCCTGGTTGCCTACTGTTTTTTATCTATTGTTTACGCAATATTTTTTATTGTCTTATAACGCGGAAGTCAGATAATAAGAATTGGTAATTAAATTGTTGTTGGAGCAGTATTATTTTAAATATAATTATTTATTATTCGACTCAACTAAATTTAACAAGTTTTTAACTAGGTATTTGAATAGGTAGGTTCAAGACAACTTGAATTGCGCAATATATTTTTTTTCTTGTGCAAGCACTCGTAATTATGAACAAAAATATCCTTTGTCCTTGTAGTACCTATATCCTCGAAATGATAACACATTTAAGGAGTATGTACTTACATACTCCTTAAATGTGTTATCATTTCGAGGTACTCACATACTATGTAAGTATGTACTGAATGACTGACAATTATGCAATTTTTTGATTTCCGTCTTCGCAAACACCCGGTTGCCTAGCAACGCCAACGTTCCATTAGCACGATGACACCGATGTCATTATTTGTTTACTTTTTTTTACCTCAAAAGCCTCAGACATTCTCGAGATCACCTCTTGAAGAGTAGAGACGGATAGGACGCTAAAGTTATTCACCGCGCACAATAAACTTTTAACTTTAAGAAACATTGTCTATGATAAGGTCAGATGGCTCAATCATATTAATATTGAAGTGAAACCTCTTTATAGAATAAAAGATGAATAGGTAGGTACAAGAATAGCAAAAAACTTAACTTTACACAAAATAAGATCTGCAATTAGACATCCAATACGAGGTATAAACAATACTAGACAAAAAAATTGTCTATATAAAGGAAGTCAATAATAACATTCAATAAATAAGACAGGGCTTTAAATGGTTAAGCTTCTACACAAATAAGTAAGGAATGACCCACTGCGACCTCAATTTTGTTCCTTGAAATTAACGTCTTATTAAATCAAGTAGAAAAATATTAATAATATTTTTGAAAGCCTCATACAACGCGCGTTCTAAATTCAAGATTTTTTTTCATGTGTCACAATGCACGCAATGGACGGCAGATAGCGCTGATACATCGCGTAATCGTCATGTTTGCATACGTCCAGTTGATGATTCAACAGTCACAAATTCAAGCGATCCTTTGTGCACTCAAGTTAGTCAGGGTTCACGCATTCCCGATCAATGAAACACGGGATGATGATAGAAGGGTCTCTACGCCGTGAACGCAACGCATTAGTGACTGCTTGCTATTTCCGGGGTTAAGCTAGTATTTAAACTATCAAGGAGAACATGTTTGTTCAGAATTTAACAAGGGCACTTTATCCCAAGTTCAAAATGAGGGCATTACTGGAAACGGATATTTTTGTTATTCTCATGAGTGAGAGATATTTTATTTATCGTAGAATGTACGCATTTACCTGAGAAAAAATGTAGGTCTTGTTTCCAAGGTGAATGCGAAAATTCGGTCAGACGAAATAAGATTAGTTTGTGTAAACATTCTATAATATTCTTTGCAACTGTTTCTACAAACCGTCTAATATACCTATAAAGTCTAATAAAGTTATCACTTTCAATTTGAGAAAAAGCCAGTAGGTACTGTGGGACAGACTATTATTATTTATTTTATTTTTAGCCCGAACTGTCCCAAAATTTAGCAAAGGCCTCCTCCAAAGGGACAGACTATAGGGCTGATTTTATATTGCGGCATTTATTGGGACATAAAAAATAAGGACACAAAAAAAAATTATGTTGGCTTATTTCTGTCTTCGTACAATTTGGGCTAAGGTATTTTCAACCATTCAGCCTATTCGATCAACACTAACAAAAAATAATAGGTACATGGCTTATTTTATCCAATAAATTGAAAGCATGTAGCATTTTTTATAATCTTGATTGATTGTTTAAATTGATCTATCAATCATATGATAATAATTTTACACTGGTTAAGTAAAACTGAATTTATCTAGGTATTAAAAGCAAAAAACGTAAGCAAAGGACACTTTTTAATTCATCAATCATCCATCGTTCGTCTAGTGTGGTATCTTGATAAAAACTAAAGAAAATACGTACCTAAGTACCTATTGTATTCGGCTAACTTGCTAAATTAAAACCTGACATACCTCACAAAAACATTACTTCTTCTTCTTCGTGTCGATGGAACATGTTTAGACGTCAAATTTAATACCCGTATTTACTTAGTAAATGTGACCATTAAACCTGACGAGCCCAGAATGATGCCACATTTACGGCATTTTCAGTGGCAAACTAAAGGTCTCTCGAAGAGCATGAGAGTAGGTGCGACATGGTTTGGGGACCAATGCTACATGAAAGTAGTGCATGAAAGTGCATTAAAGAAGCCTCCCCGAGCGACGTCAAATAGGTAACGAACCCCAAAACAAAACGTCCGGCGCACCCTGGACACCTAGCACTCGGTAACGTAGAGTAGAGAAAGTAGTTTAGGTGACTAATCCTTTCACCATGATAGAACAAACCGATTCCTTGAGGGATCTACCCCAAACGGCGTTTCAGACACTTTCAGAGCCAAAACCAATAATGGAAAACATTACTAAATCTCCTTTATCTCTTATAATTAGCGGCAATGAATGATCCATGTCTGTACCGAACAATTAAAAATAAATACTGCGTCGATTGTTTTAATTTTCCTCAACACAAATGACAACTCATATTAATAATAATTTAAATGTTTCTGGAATTATAATGAAGTCAGTGAGTGGGTACATTGTTAATAGCACTGTTTTCCGGGCACAAGGAAAACTATAATACCTACTTAGAAATTATAATGTTACTAGCGGTTGTAAACGGTTTTTGGAAGTCCTTCCCCTCCTCTTAAAAATCCAACCTATACTCTAAGTTTATAACTAATTAATTACCTGCCAAACAGCGTCACAGATGCGGTTGTTTTCGAGATTTCGTGTTTATTAAATAACAGTGACTTTTCCGTATGTATATATTATACCTAGCTAATGTGCTTATACCAATTGCAGTCAGTGTATTTCCATATAACGTCGACTCGAGGTATATTTATAGCAAAAATGTTATGTCTTCTCAAGCAGTACCTACCTATTGCACCAATAAAACAAAACTTACGGCGCACTTCCTGAAACTATTGTGAAATAAATACTTACACAAAATTGTTTAAGAATCAGTTTTCTGGTCATCACGAACATTATTCACGTTATATTAGTCAGCATGACTCTAACATGGATGTTTTGTGAACATTGTGACATCATAAATATCTCTCACTAGTGGTTTTGAGTACTCATTTTGTAATTATGTCGCAATGCATTTATCATCATATCCTTAAAATGACCTGACATAGACTGCCACATTGACGGGCGTGGCTGACAAACGTGAGGTCCTGAGTCAAACTCGATGTGCTTGGTTTTTTTTAATGAAATTCTCAATAGCAACTCAAATCTACCTATGAAAGACTAGGCGGTATGGTTGATGAACGACTTTAGCCTGTCGTCTGGGCGAAAAAAGGAACAAAGCAACTCAGTGTTTGTATTTGTGTCCGCTGTGTCTTGCGGGAGTATATCAGTACTACTCAGTGTTAGGTACAACCCTTACAGTAAACAGGGATGAAGTTCCCAATTTTGTGTTATCCTTATGATATTAAACAGAAATAATTTTCCTTATTCATGACGCACTTGCTGTAATGATAAGCGCGTAAGCCGTAGTAACAAATAGAAAAATTACCGAATTAATAGCTTGATTTAATAGTGCAATCGTTTATTTCAAACTGTCCTTTATTATGGTAAATATTTATACATACTAAAATGGTAGGAAATGTAGATAATACATCTTAGTCATCTTTATATTAAGTAATTAAATGAGACGGGAAAACAAAATACCATTTTTAGACGTGTTAAGTTTGTTCTTTTAGCAAGAATGGCAAACAAGTTTTCCGAACTGATGAAAGCAATGTTGTTTGTTACTAATAAGTACGATTATACAAGGATAAATATTATTACAAATATTTAAAAAAAATCCCATTCAATATTATTGTACCACTATTAACTTTTTCCTTTTTAACCTTCAGGTTAAAAAAGCCCAGTGTTTTGAGCTCAAAATAAATTATAAAATTATGGGATATGTCTTATTTTCTCTTGGATAGAATCACATTTTGGCCGTAGTTTCAACGTATATGTGGTGTCCATTAATTCAATGGATCTTTGTTATGATCAACTTATAACTTCATGTGGTAACTTCGAAAAGCAATCTTATGTAGATTCTCAGTAAGCCAGGACTTCGATTATTCGCAATGTCACTTCCGCCAGCATTGTGTTTGTCCCGGAAATGAGGTCATTGCTGTATGACGAAACAACGGTTGACGATGTCTATTTTAATTAAGTATTATCATTTATTGCATCAATCATGTGATTATTGATAAAACCGCATGCGGTTGTTATGGAAAGATAACGTTGTGGTCACACAAAATTAGTCTATTGTCACAAAATGACACAACCATTTTCTTCTTTTTTTTTAAATAGGTTATCAATCAGAAAGTTGTGTATTTTTGCAGTTTTATTTTTTGCGGAAAATAACTCTTTGTAAGTTTGTGTAAAGTATTTATCATCGTGCTTATTAAATAACGCGTAGTTTCAGGTGATACATACGATTTGTTTTTGTACTGTGGATCCTTTTACAAGCTACATTTAAAATGTACGTATATCATTTGTGTGGTAATGAATTAGGGACTCCATGATTTGATTATTCTACCATCAGTCGAATCGTCTACTCTATACTCTTAGGTACCCTTTTGAGTTTCTAAAGAAGCCTGCATTGCTACTTTCTATCTTTCCTACTCCTCAGATTTAATTCAATGATTAATGTCGTTGCGGGTTCCAAGCCAGTTTAAATCATTCCCCAGGGACAAGTCGGGCTTCATTGTTTTGACAATTTTCTGGATGATAGCTATTGTTGCTCTTTGCTTTACAGGCTTAGCTAAAAAATGTCTTGCCATATAATTTGAAAAGGCATTTTTTAGATTACAAAGATTCTCATAATTATCAGTTTCAACTAAAAAATCTAGTCTCATAAACTGTAGATGAATACTGAGTGATAAAATACCAACTTTAAACCACAAATCTGTTAAATGTAAACATTTTCCCAGACAGGATCCAGGAACACGCAATTCAAGTTGATATCCCTTTAGACTCAAGTTCAATTACCAGCTCTCACTCTACTCAAGTAATCCTTTCGAGTTTCGGCTTCAACAAATATCATTTTAATGATGTAGGGTTAAGGGCCTGTCTGCCACGTGTCTAAGAAATTAAGAATTCTGGTTGTTTAACTACCTTGACTAACTACTAATCTGATAAGATTAAAAAAAACAGAGCCCTAAAAACGTAATGGAAAATCTTAGCTTGCGGAAGCAGTCACGTCACAGACGGAAACGAGTTTGTAAATAAATCGTACCAACATTGCTAGTTTATTAAACAAACGCTGCAAGAAATCCTTATCAGAAATTATTACACGTAGTAATAGAAATAATAAACTATTCGGTGGAACTATCACGTTTGTTTTCGTATGCAAACGCGAGTAGTTTATAACGACCTTACACAGTCCACCATGAAGATATTGTCATCACATAAGGAGGTAACACCGGATCGTATATGGCAACACTCACGATTAAGGCCTCTGATTAAGACCTAGCAACGAAACATGGCGAGTGACGTATGTTGTGTTGAGGTCGATATCAAGTCCTTTTCCTTATATTTTATATATACTCGTACTATACGTAGGACTTGATTAATGTAATTAATTTATTAGAATAATTACTGGAATTGGTTGTCGTTGTAAAGCCGTTGTTGCGTAGTGTTTTCCCAATTACAATTTTGTATATAATGTAGGTAAATTAGAACGACCGTCGTTCGGGGAATAAGCTCACCGCATTACAATAATTAGCAATATATCTACTATTTACGGATTTTGTCATGGTATATGATATTATTTTAATGCCTTTACGGTCTGCGGTACGCTTTTCCAGTCACAGACATTGACTGGAAAATGCGTTGCGTTGCGTGAGGCCGTAATATCAATGAACTGAGATAAAATCTGTAAAAAGTATTTTTATTTCATTGTCTAGTATTTGCGTAAGTATAAGAAATCAGTACGTTAGTCATTACACTACTTCCCTGTAGTAAAAAAAATAAAAAAAACCTGATATTCGATCGTAATTAAGTTAATTAATTATTGCGGTGAATCATGACATTATCGAATCCGCTTCCTAGATACATTAAAAAATATATATTAAGGATACATATGATATGGGTAATACAGGGCAGGACTTGATAGTACAAATTAATATTTTTTGCATACAAAAGACTGAGTGTTTCTAGTACTTAAGTAGATATAAACTTTCTACTGACAATGCTGTATTTGAAAAATACGGCCTTTACTCTTGTTATGAACCGTACAGATTATTAGGTACTAGTTCATTGTTTTTAAAAAGGGATGCTAGTAACTGCCTCGTTAGTCTAGTGGTCGTATGTGCTAAGCAAGAGGTCTTGGGTTCGATTCTCAAGACGATCGAAGTGTTATTGGGTTTTTCTTTCAAACTCTCAGTAGCAGCTTGGAAATAGGATTTGTGTCTGGTTGATGGCAAGGCTCGCCCCCTATTATATGGAACCTAAAATATACCTATGAAATGTGAGTGTACATTAGTAGATACACCTTACCCTTCGGTGACGACAGGCGTGATGGTATGTTTGAGGTCAGATGCAAAAGTATAATTATACATATAATTACTACCTTACTAATATTCCACAATCAGCGATTTTGGAGTTAACATTGTCGAGAAATAGATTCGTTTCTCAGAAGTATTTCAGATGTTACGAACATTTTTCAGTATGACGTAGCATTCGCGAACCCAGTTCATAACATTGCTTTCCAAACTAAACATAGGAAAACACAAATATTTATATATGAGTTTGTAACAAAAACAGCTGATTAAATACTGTTCCGAGACTCCAAATCTACTGTGACGTCAGTGTAAGTAAATACATTTAACGGTCGGAGGATTCTCATATCGATTATTGTTATGTATAAAAACAAACAAAGATAGAAAAAAACATTTATTTGATACAAAAGAAATACACCCACAAAAGATGATCACTTGTATGATCTTGATCACGTAAAATGTCTAACACAGACTACGATTTTGATACATATTTTGGTTAGAGAGAAAAAAAAGACACTAGGAGAGGAAGAGCAGGAAAAAAAATTAAGTTATGGTTGGCGTCAACTCTAAATTAGTTAGCACTTACATATTATTAGGGTTTTCACTTTGATTTTTTTAGTTTATTTGTGTATATATCTAATCATTTTGTATGTTTAAGTGTAGATAAACATGTAATGTCACATAAAGTAATGTATATTAGTGATAATGTCCTACGCAGTTTTTGATTATATAAATCCGATGATATATAATAAACTTATGTTACTGATAAGCAAAAAAAATGCCTAGTTGACAATTGATAATATAATTTAAAATATTTAACATTACTATATTTATTATACGATTGCTATCTCTAAAATATGATAAATCAGTTGAATTACTCATTTAAATTAATTTAAATGACATAAACAAATGGTCATAAAGTCATAAGATATTTTCCGTAGATGTGTTAATACCCGGACTGTAAATGTAACCCCGGCCGGAAGCTCGACCTCCCCGTACGTGTCGTCTAAACTAGGACAAATCCGGTGAAACTCGGGCAGGTGGCAAAAATATAAGATAAAGCCAAGAATTAATAAATGTACTTTTTCATAAAAAAGTACATACAGTTACCAAACTAAACATCACCAAACTGTTTATCAATTTGTTGGCGATACTGCATTATTACACTGCTTATCCCTCCTGGTACGTGCAGCGTGATGTTATGTCTAAGCTATCAAGACCAGAGGCCAGCAGATTGATACCCTTAATGACACCATTATCATCGAAGAAAATGATCTAGTAGCTTGGTTCAAACGTACCTAAAATGCACTAAACTTGTACTTAGTTTATTTACTTTTTATTATCATGTCAGGCGGTGATGTGAGCTCGTGATCGCGGGGCAGCCCGTAAGTAATACGTAGAATATAATACTAGTTCGTTAAACCTAGGTATCATGATTGTATTATTAGTGATTCATCAATAATTGAATATGCAACAATAGACTGTGTCATCAGTTAATATTCCACACATTTCTTGTAAGATTTCCTATGAGTAAGCGACGGAATTTTCATTATCTTGTGTAATAATATAAGGGCTCGATTGGTCCCACCGGGTCGCAGGTTTGAATCTCTGCTCCATGGGCGTACCTAGAGGGGGGAACGGGTGGGCCGTGTCCACCCCAGAATGGGCAAGTGCCCACCCTAGGATGTGGGCTACCGATTAGAAATTCTCATACGGTGGACTGTGCCAACCCCAGGTGCCCACTCTAGGAGGAGCCAAGCCTGAAGGAAAAGTTTAGATACGCCCATGTTCTCGTAGAAAAATCCCCCTAATAGTTACTTATTATAAACGTCAAAGTTAGTACGGATGGATGTGTGGATGTTTGTTACTCTTTCATGTGCCGCTAAACGGATTTGGATGGAATTTACCATATAGATAGTTCATTATAATATATTAACACATAGGTTACTTTTATCTACATAACACGCGAGTGAAGCCGTGGAAAGGATGCTAGTACTTATAAAAACCCCTACAATTCAAATTGTAAAGGTGAGGTCATATATGAACCAGGGATTTTATGTGAGTTAATCTATCCCATACATTATTATAATTGAAATTATATCGAGATGAAATCCTGACAATTATTATTGATGAATATTACCCTACTATTCCTGTAGGTAACTCAAGCATCAAAACATCATAAATATGTCAAAACAGTCTTAATAAATATATTTTGTAAGTTATTGGGAATGTAATATGGCGATTAGTATTCAATCGACTATTGTTCGAACTAGTTTCAACCGGTTATGTGTCAATTACAGATAAGCAAAGGCAGCCCCACTAACCGCCAACCGCAGTCTTTATATTGTTAAATTAATTTAACATTTATGCATGTAGGTAGCGTTCAAATATTATAATATAAATAAAATAATATAGCGTATTTTTAAAACTCAAACACAAAATATTAGACCAAAGTTGCAGGTACTTTTGAATTGTCAGAAACTAGTTGCACGGTTCCAAAAGGTAGGTCTTATGGAAAAGAACCGACAAGAAATTCCATAGATACTCTTCTTAAATGGTTTTGTTTACAATGTTCTATGTATGTAACAATATGAGAATAATGCAGTTTGATGTGAAAGGTATGAATTATGCAGAAAGGAAATAACTAAACCAATTTAGGTTGCCATTAAATGTATGAGCCTGTATGAGCAGTTAACATACATAACATACCATCACGCTTGTCAACTCTGAAGGGTTAGGCAGAGGTTAGTATTAATGTACACCTACATTTCGTCTATGTTTTCGGTCCTATGCACGAAATTCCGAGCTGCTACGGAGAATTTCATAGAAAACCCCAACTATAAAACTATAGTTGGGGTTTTCTATGAAATTGACGCGCGTGCATGACGAGATGGATGAATGTGGACGAGGCAAAAGTGGTATGCAGGGACCGTAGCGCGTAGCATTCTGTAGTTTCTGCCTACCCCCATGGGAAAAAGGCGTGAGTATATGTATGTATGTATGTAAAACTAAAATAATAAATAAATAACTAAACTATAAAACTTTGCTGATCTGGGAATCGAACCAAAGAGCTGTTGCTTAGCAGTCGCACTGAACGACCACTAGACCAACGAGGCGGTCGGTTAGTATTTTAATTAAACATTTTATAATTAATAATTTAGATATTACTATAAACACGCGTTTAGTTTTTGTTATGGTATGGCACCATGTTATATGGACTCTACCCATATAACATGGTGCCATACCACCAGTCCGAATCTTGTCAGGCTTTTTATCTTGCCCGGATACTTGACAGCCAAAAATTACAGTGAAATTTGCGCGTGGTATTTTATCCCGTGATCAAAATGACCGATTTTATAGTCGTGTTTTTTAGTGTAAATTCCATTACGTTGTCAGGACATTTGGGAATCGTAACCTCAAATACGGGAAAAGTACACTTTGCCTTTGATATTAACTGTATGGATTTATGTAGGTAATACATAATTATGTCACTCCATTAAATGTCAGTCTGTTGTTGTATAATTTATCTGGTTTTTCTTCAGCCCCACTGTCAAGTGCCTAAGTAGCCATACGCTTCAGAACAATCCGAAAAATATTCTCTATATGTAATTGTTTTCTCAGTATAATTCCAACACTTGTTTTTCTGTTCAAAGTTTTCTTAATTAACGTTGTTTTCGTGTTTACGTCGTCGTCAAACAAATAAATGACAAAATATTGGGCAATACTTTGCCCAAACGTGCGCAAACTGTTCCTCAACATCACCGACCCTCGTAAGACGCCCCCGTGGCCGCCTACGTCAAAGTCGGCTGACGTTTTACGTCATCATCTTTGTTTTACATGAAGCCACTCAAAGCTTTCCGACGTAGCGGCGTCGGTCGCCGGGAAACTTCGGGGCACGCGCCTCAAGTTGCTTAATAACACGTCAAGCCTTACTTGCTCAATACTGTACAGGCAGTCACGACTTTGCTGATGTAGAAAAAGTTTTCATAAGGAATAGCCGTTAAAGAAGGTATAGGTACATGCCCAGTTGCTACTCAAAGATGTTCAGTTAGTATCCAAAGAATTCGAAATTAATTATCACTCAAAAGGCGAAAGAAAATGTTGTGAGGAAAACTGAATGTCTGAGGGGTTTTTCCGACAACAGCGAGTTAAGTCTGACAACCCAAACCGCATTGAGCCTGCTTGGTGTATAATAGTTTCGCCTGTGTACTGTGTAACCGAAAATGGGTCAATGATGATGACATATAACATTAATTGTAACTGCATTAATCGAGCTTCTTGTCACAAAGTTTCATAGCAAAGTTTCAATGCAACTAGTGTTGAAATTTCGAAAGAACCTGTAATATTGGTCTACTTGAAATAAAATATTTGAATTTTAATTTGAAAGAGTTTAAAAATCACTGAATCTGAGTCTAAATTCAACAAATATTTTTGCCCGATTTGCGTTGCAAAAAATATCAGCGTAATTGTATTTCCTGCCTAACGTCATGTCAGTTCTATGCATCCTATATTCTCATGATCGTATGACGGCAGGCGTGATGCTGACACATAATAATATCGACTATTGTACGAAGAAAAGTCATCCCAAGGTGACTAAATTGCCTACGTCATTTTTTGACGCGGTACGATGTGGAACAATATTCATTCCTTTCTTATGACTTGGTATAAATATGACTTACAATTTACAATGGCGATACATGCTTTGCTACTTACGATAGTTTTTTAATCATATAGAGCTAATATGCTCCACTAACACGGACTGTCAGCTAAAGCAAGCTAATAACATAAATAGAAAAAAACTAGAAGGCTGGAAAAAAACGCTATTTAGCGATAGGGCCATTGTGGGTATCCTTATTTCATAAATAACGATATTTATGTAATTTATAATTTAATAATATGGTGTACAATAAAGGATATTGTATTTATCTATTTTTGAAAATGGAAAGCTTTATTCATTTTAATATTTCTAACTCTAAACTAACTGCCTCGTTGGTCTTGTGTTCAACGGCTGAGCACAGTAGTTCTTACACCGCTGCCTAACCTCTCGGGAACAACAGGCGCGGTTCAATACTATGTTATATTTATTACTATAAATAAAGAAAATCTCCGCCTCACTGGTCTAGTGGTCAAGCGCGGCTGCTAAGCATGACGGTATTAGGTTTCTAGGTCGAGCAGAGTATTTAGATTTTTCTTTAAAATTAGAATTGTAACTCGGAGTTTAGATTCGTGCCGGGTTAATGACAGTAGGCTAGCTCTTATTACATGGGACCTAAAAATATCGGGGTTTTGTAGGTAGCTAGTAGGTAGGTATACATCAGAACTCTAAAAACTATTACCCAGAGGTACCCAGCCAGGTGTTGTTCTCATCATTCTTCTGCTTTTCTGATCATATCTTTGGACTCGGTGCAGCCTTTTAGAAAGAAATAAAGAAAAACGTATATTCTGACGTTCATTAAACAGGATCATAAAACATTTACATTATAATTAAACTCTGCAGTATTGAGGAAAAATTAATAGTTGACAACTATCCTGTGCGACGACAGTCAAGGCCTTCAGATCAGCAATGTGCTTCAGCAGTTTAAACAAGCTTGCAGCGCTGTATTTTATATGGGCCCTCAATAGTGACGTCATTGACATCCACAGCACCTAGTGATCAGACTAAGAGAAAAACACATTAATAAATAAATAAAGAAAAGGAGGTATTTATTCTCGCACAAATTATACGCACGACAATTGGACCAAAAGCCAATGTGTCGAAAAAAAAGATATTCAATAAAACTACTTTTTGAGTATATTTCATCGCGGTATAATGACAGTAGCTATTTCTTGTCTGCCGGTGACCATGTTTAAAGTAAGCAGAAACATCCGGTTTAAACGAATATTAGTATCATTGTATATTGTAATATTACGTAGTAGCATAGCGGGAATACTCGCTCAAATTGAACTTAATGATTGGGGAAGTACCTCCACCTAAAAGTAGTCGGCAGTGAAACAACAATAGTTGTGTTTCTGCGGATGAGTAAGGGTGCCAGAGCATGTTAAAAGAGTGATTATTCTGACAGCATGGGAATTCCATTCGCTGTCTTAGTAACGCTACCTATTTTCTGTTCTCTACAGGATCGGCAACGCGTGAGTGACACTTCTGGTGCTGCAAACGTCGATAGGATACTAACTGGTTACTAGAAGACTACCGCCTCTGTTACAAAAAAAATATATTCAAAAAAATATATAGGTATATTCAGACAAAAAAAGCTGTCTGTTAATTTAATACACTTTTATCTCCCTTTCTAGCCATTTAATATTTAATATTAATCTACATTGATATTCAAAAGTTACATGCAAACATACTTCAACATTGCATACATATAACATAGATGGTATACATACGATAGTACACATATACGAATCACCTTATTTCTAAGCAAAACCTTAGCTCGTAACTTGAGGTGATCTAACAATATTAGATAAAGCAAGTTGTTGAGAATTAAATTAAAATTTGAGTCACGTTTTCGAATTAAACACAGTTATCTATTGACGTTAATTGGTCAACAAAACATTTAGAATTAATATCAAACTAGTTTAACTTGATATTTTACCACTAAGAATAAGTAAAGTTTTATTTAAAGTGTTTGAACTCAACCTGGCAGTTATTATTATTTATAAAGTGATCATTAACCTACTTTGGAACTATTTAGGTAGGTTACGATTAGCTGGTAAAAAGTATGGTACAGGAGAGCAGACAAACGTCTAGAAAACATCGACTTCTAAGTCAGTGCCCCTTTTGTCCCCGTTTGTGGGCCATTTTGGTAGGATTTCTGATAAGGTTTGTTAAAAAACCTACCTACCATTTAAACCACTGCAACGAGCACTTTGAGCAAAGCAAAAACTACAAAAAGTCAGTCTTATAATACCTGGCAAGAAACATCAATAGTAGGTACCTAATACAAATGAAATAGCCTATCACGATGCCTTTCAAAAGAGACTTAAAGTTCGAAAGAAATAATACCTAAAAGTTTAACTTATAATAGCAGTGTTGCATAAACCAGTACCTATTAGTTTCTTTCTACATCGCTGACCCATCAAAATTTGTCGTGCGTTCGCTATTTCTTTAAATTTTCTTAATTTTTTTTCGGTTTTAAACCTTGTCTTGACAATAACGAACTTAAAATTTAAGAATATGTGCGTACATACATTCCGGGGATTCATTTTTATTAGGGTTCCGTACCCATAGGGTAAAAATGGGACCCTATTACTAAGACTTCGCTGCCTGTCCGTCCGTCTGTCTGTCACCAGGCTGTATCTCAAGAACCGCGATAGCTAGACTGTTGAAATTTTCACAAATTATGTATTTCTGTTGCCGCTATAACAACAAATACTAAAAACAAAATAACAATATTTAAGGGGGCTCCCATACAAAAAACCAAATTTTTTGCCTGATTTTGTACGGAACCCTTCGTGCGCGACTCGCACTTGGCCGGTTTTTAGATTCATAATTATATCCGATTAGTTTCCAGTTTCCACCCGCATCTGTTAGCGGCAGGCACTAGCCGTGTGTGTAACATCCTTAGAACTAATGGACACAGTAATTAAACGCTCACGTCATTCGCCCACAACACACCGTAAACAATTGTAGTGACACAGTGACACTCTCCTACGTAATGCTTGTTATCATGATAGGGAAAACACAACACTATAATACACTTATACGTCTAATATAGCATAGTATTATCAGTTATTATACCTATTATTAAAGTGCGACATTGGTCTTAAGGTCGCTAAGTGCCACTGCTGAGAAAAAGGTTTTGGATTCGTTCCTCAGGTCGAGCAGTATTACTTTTGGGATTTTCTATGAAATTCTCAGTAGCAGCTCGGAGTTGGACTCGTGCTAGGTTAATATAAATATAAATAAATAAATATAAATATTTCTGGATATTATGACACAACGCCATCTAGTTCCGAGCTAAGCAACGAGGCTTGTGTTACGGATACTAGTCGGTTGTTATACTAAATATACCTATAATATTTTTACTTTTTTTTTTGTAAATACTTAAATATTACTTATACATAGATACATCCATGACTCGGGTACAAATGTTTATGCTCATCACACAAACATTTGTCCCTACCGGGATTCGACCCCGGGACCCATAGCACAGCAGGCAGTGTTAACTACCGTTGGACTAATTAGCTCGCCCTCTATTACATGAAACCTATAACATACGTTGTACTTTATTACACCCCTGCCTAACCCTTCGGGGACGAGGCGTGATGATATGTGACGTACGTTATTCTATTAGTTATGATTTTATTTTCCTTCAGCTTACGTCACCCTCATGAAAACTATGATTATTCAGAAACTCTATCTTGCGTCATGCGGAAGGTAATAATAAATATAAACATGTGTAGATATGATATCGATATACATACGACGTATTTATTTAAAACCTACTCTAATAAGCCTGTCTAGGGTAGGTTTTGCAAAAGAATATTATGTGCTCGTAAATCGTAAGCAGGTACAACAGGGTTTCTAAGAGGCATAATGACCACTTATGACGAAATGGTTGGGTGATCATCAGACTTCGGAATAGGTAAAGAACCATTTACTTGTTTCAAGTCAATAAAAAATACAGAAACAATTTGTTACCAATGTATTTAGTCTTCTAGCTTTTGCCTGCAACTTGGTCGGCGTAGATTTAGTGATTTTAATGAATCTACTTGTTAATCAATCTGCTTATTTATTTCTACCCTCTTTTAAGAAGTTATCAATTCAGCATACAAACATGCTGCCTTTTTCCGGGACTCAAACTATCTCCATACCAAATCTAAATCGGTTCAGTGATTAAAGCGTTTAGAGGTTTTTTTTATGGTGATAAGGGAGCAAACGAGTAGGCGGCTCACCTGATGGTAAGTGATGACCGCCGCCCATGGACATTTGAAAAACCAGAGACTTGCAAATGCGTTGCCAAACCCCTTACAAACCGTTCAGGTTTCTTAAAATAGGGAGTTACTGAACTGACAGCAAACGGAATTCCCATGCTGTCAGAATAGTCACTCCCCCAATGACCTCTGGTAACCTTACTCACTCGCAGAAACACAACTATTGTTGATTCTCTGCGGTCTTCTGTAAGGCGGAGGTACTTCCCCAGTCGGGCAACTCAATGTGAGCGAGAAATCTCGCTATGCCCTACCTCCTACAAAACAGGTAACAGACAGACCGACAGAAAGACTGATAGACAGACAGATGCATTTTCGCATTTATAATATTAGCATAAGTATGGTTTTAATCAATAATAATAATGATTCTACTCTGAACCAAAACTTATGATTATTATTCCGGAATTTCGCTTCTGTTTTTATTACTACTAGAAATAAGTACGTTTAATAATAAATCTAACATAAAATATGGCTAATTAATAGGTGTATATTTTTTGTACATGTCTTCTGTAATTTGTAAAAGTACCTAGTTCTTCGTTTCGTTCAGTTTCAGTTCTTATACGAATACTGGTCGTATCAGAGTAAGAAAATTGGATACAAATTTATTTATTTAATCTTTATGTAATGCATGTACCTAGTAATTACACAAAAGGCGCCAAACTTAAATGAAACAAACCTACAAACTTCATTACAAAGACGTACATGGTTTTATATAAAACACACCAAACAATTTTACGTAAACAACGTGAACCAACTGCGTTGTGTGATTTTAATCACGTTTTAATATTACGCGTTTCTGATTACGTAATGTTCATGAAAACCGTGCTGAAGCGCTGAGGTACTCGGCTCCACAGATTGCGTAATACAACCTTTTTTCATTTAGTTTAGTTGCGATTAACATTAAGGTGGAAGCTCCACGCTAGCCCACGAAATTCAAATTTTTGTACGTTTTTTGCAATTTGCCGGTCATTGTCAGGATGTACATTGAACAAAATATGATTCGCGCCTGTAATAGGTAGTTAGTTACAGAATTATAATCGTTAATATCATCAATACAACCCTCACATTGCATACAATTGGATTGAATTACTTTTTCATGAAATAGACAATCAATACAGTTATATGCACTTTGAGGGCTGTTTTATTGATTTAAATGATTATAATTCTAATTCTGTATATTTAAGTTATTAAAACGTGTAATTAAATCTTGTGAAGGATTGGTATATATTCTAACCACCTTTTAGATATATGTAATTTATAATTAAACATTAATACATTTTTCGCAATTATATTCATTTGTATATAATATTGCTCTGATAGGGATTCAACTTTAATTGAAGATATAGAATGGTTGCCAGTGCCGACTATAAGTATTTATTTTTCGTGTATTCAGAAATAAATATCGTATTGTCACCAAAAGTTTTACCTAATATTTAAATAAAGCATATATGATTACCATCAGTATAATGCAATGAAGTCGGTTAAAAAGTGGAAAGCCTGCGAAAACTATATTTTATCTGAGTTGTGAATCGAATTTTCGATAAAGCAACCATTAGTTCTTCTTAAACCAATCTCTTTTTGCAAATAAGGCAATTACTGTCCTAGTTTTGGAGAACGAGTATGTAAAAAATCCTCAAGTATGTCAAGAGATGTATTACCCAAATCTTCGCTTGATTTTCACAGATAGGTTCAATCTAATTGCCTTCTATCTACGGAATATTGCTCAAATCCGTTTACTATTAAGGGCATACGGCGTGTGCCCAGCATAGTGCAGGCCCACTGGTTGCCCTTGGCTCATAAGGGACAGCTTTTAGATACGGTCGTAAACATTAATAATACCTACGTGCCAGTTTTGCAATATTTTTGAGTGCTAAGTTTTTTTTTGGAACCGATATTTATGATGCCGCTCGCGTCGGTACCGGTTCTTTTATATATACTCTTATGGTTTTTATTGGTAAATACTAATAGTTTGACAACCCTAAAGGTACTAGGTATTAATAAAATTATCTAATAGAATATATTCATGAAAGTAAGTAAGTACGTATACTGTATATTTTTCATTACGGCAGATTTACCAATCAAGATTTATACATGACAACTGCCTCTTTGGTCTAGTGGTCGTACAGTGCGACTGCCGAGCAAGAGGTCCTGGGTTCGATTCCCAGGTCGAGCAAAGTGTTATTGGGGTTTTCTGTGAAATTCTCAGTAGCAGCTCGGAGTCTGGATTCGTGTGCGGTTGATGGCAATAGGCTCGCCCCCTATTACATGGGACCTAAAACATACCGGCGAAACGTGGGTGTACATTAGTACACCTCTGCCTAACCTTTCGGGGACGACAGGCGTGATGGTATGTATGTGTGTATATGATTTATACATCAGCATCATCATAAACAGTTATACATCTTCTGTTGGACATAGGTCTCCAAGTTTATACATAGATACGATTATTTATATTGAATCTAAAGTGTGATTTTGTGTCAGCACTGACTAGACATTTTACTAAAGAACATGTAGAGTACTTAACGTATTTTCTATATGAGTTTTCCTCATTCATAAATAGTTAGCCAAGTCAATACGCTTTAAATATAGCTCTAAGAAAATATTGGACCAAAATGCCGTGATTAAATTGAAGTCTTCGCACTTTAGTTTGAAAACACTTACATATACATACCTACATATATTTATAGTTTTGCTCAAAGAAAAATATCATAGAACCTTTGCGTCCTTTCAAACATTTTCGTGCATTATTTACTTTTTGAACTAAACTATTTTGTTCGATTTACTACGTTCGAACTTCGAACTGCTATAATGTTTAAAATTTTGAAAATGGAATATTGTTATTTCACCGCTGGATTCTTTTAATTTTGTAGCAAATTTTCAGAAACATTGTTTATACTTGGAGGTAAAACGTTCATTTTAAACGCGTGAGTAAATTTTTGAATTAATTTAAACCTAGATGATGCCGTCAAATATTCCAATACATCGATATAGGTTGATGAGATACCAATAAAGTCACGCTCGACATTTCAGTTTGTGGTCCGTCGTAAATTAACGCTGAATAAATTTGTATATGTTTAAAATTCCGTTACAAAATTCCTTACAACTGATGTAAACATTCGATATAAGTAATATATTTTATTTATACACGTGTAATTTGATTTAATGCCGATTTAGAAGTTATTAGGTATATTTTATTTATGAGATAACATACACATTTATTGGAATATCGCGCACCTGTCAATTATTTAAAGTATTTCTCGAAAAGAGACCCAATGTCCGATCGATATCTTAATAAATTCGGAATTTTGTCAGTTAGTTCCTTTAAGAAAATATTAATATGTTAGCCACCAAATACGTTTGTGCTAAATATGTCTAGGATACAACAAAAAGTGACAGTGAAATCCGTCGAAAGCTTAAGTCGTTTCGAAATAATGTAGACCCGTATTTATTTGTAAATAAATGATTATCATTCGTTTAAACGGTGAAGTAAAACTTCGTGAGGAAACTGGCATAACTGGGAGATGAGATATTCTATTCGCCTAGAAATCCTAGAATATCTGGGTTGGACAATATCCGTGGTGGACAAGTCTAGTATAGCATAATATCTCGCTTATTGAGGAGACGCGTGCCCACTCGTGGCCTAGTAAATGGGCACATCCTCGTAGCCTATTTGCTGATCATAAATTTACATTCATAATTTGGTGTTCTTTTTTTAAAAACCCAACTCACTGGTTCCTGTTATATTTATTCCTTCCTGGAAATTACAATAAACCTTTTAATTATAAGTATCCCTCACAATTACATTTTACGGTAATTCCAGTATGTTTAAAACATTGAGAAACGATTTGAAACGTCACGTCCGTGAAGCGGGTCTTTTCTGGTAGGGAATTCCCCGGCGAGTTATGATCGCACAATTGTAGGTAAAGTCCGTTTCGTAGATACAAATTGACATGACCAACAAGTCCATTCATGACCACGATGAAAATAATACCAATACACGCGATAAATAAATATAATAAATCAATAAATATTTCCGGACATTATTACACAGCCATCTAGTTCCGTGGTGAGCAACGAGGCTTGTGTTACGGTCTTACGGATATTAGATGGTTGATATACTACCTACATGTATACTTTTTTTGTTGTTGTAAATACTTAAATAGATACATCCATGACTCGGATACAAATGTTGATGCTCATCACACAAACATTTGTTCCTACCGGGATCATCGAGTTAAACGGGTCGTCAAAATATAATGGAATAAAATCCATTGCTTTTATTAAATGTATTTTATTTAGTAATAGTATTCGCGTAAGCGTAGGAAATTGATATTCTTACAGAAATATTTTTTGTTGCAGTAACTGTAAGTGATAATTAACTTAGGTAATTACCTATTACTTACATGATTTTACGTAGCAGGATTATAATATTTACAATGTGGGTCTTTGTGTATCGCAAATAATTACTAAATTATTCACAAAATTAATAATGGGAAATAATGTTATACCATCACGTCTGTCGGTCCCGGTTAGGCAGAGATGTACACATTTCGCCGATATGTTTTAGGTCCCTTGTAATAGGGGGCGACCCTATTACCATCAACCAGGCACAAATCCAAACTCAGAGCTCCTACTCAGAATTACATAGAAAAACCCAATAACACTTTGCTCGACCCTGGAATCGAACCCAAGACCTCGTGTTCAGCAGTTGCATTCACGACCACTAGACAAACGAGCCAGTTAAATAATGGTGCAAGTGTGTTTACCGATAACTTGCACAATATTTAAAAATATGGCGAACAATAGTTTATGTCACAACTTTATACTCATGTTTGTAAAGTCATTATATTAAAGCGTTTTACTTATCAGCAGATCTCACGGCTCTTCCGCGTTTGTTTAACCAGTTCTGAGTTCCATAATTTTAGAGAAATACTGGCCAAGAGTAAGGAAAGTGATGTTTTCCTAATTTATTAATATTTTATTGTTTATTATCAAATTCCGAGAATTTTCGGAACTATATGTATTTAGGAGTCAGTTTTCCGCCTACCATCTAAGTCGTGTCTGGCTGAATATCAGTACCTAGCAATTTAACAAAGAAGCGCTTGCCATCACACCTTCGCAGTCCAATTACTGGGCAATATGGATTTCCTATGGATATCAATTAATACAGGTATTCTCATTAAAACTGGGACGGATGACTTAATATGCTCTCAGAGGCACACGTCACCCACATAATTGTCACCCATGCACAGAACGACCTCGGTAGGCACGGCTTAAACAGACAGATCGATTGATCAGCGTGATAATTACTGAGCCTCTCAAATTCTTTTATCGCTTATAACAGGAAAGACGTGTCCACCAATCAAAATACTCCCCATACAGGTAAAATAGCATAGAAAAACTCTATCAATATTATCAGCTTAATCCTATTAGAGATTAAATAAAAGTATTATTATTCAACTTTAAATTACATATATAAAATGATAACAGAACCCTGCTTCATCAGCGGCCCTCGAATCTGTCCTCAATGTGGATGACTGGATAAAATTGTAAATAAACCTTATCTTGTTTTATCAATAAGAGGAAGTGAGTCATAGGACAACGCGCGCCGGCGCATAAAACATGAGTAATTTTTTGACTTTCGATTCGTCATAACGCCAACAGGAAAGTAACGGGGACCGATGACGTATTTGCACGTCATACTTCTTATGAACACAGACAATGTAACATTTAAAAACTCCGTTTTAATTTGGCTTGACTTCAATCAATTAAAATAATTGCGTTTACAAAGTACCTATCTATTTTTAGTATTCGATTTATGAAACAGCTTAATTAGCATTTAGTACATTCGAAAACAACAAACTGCGCATTCAAAATCCTTAAAAAGGTTGCATGAAGTTATTTCCTAATGCCAAGGTCTCAGCTCAAAGATGTATTAATAAAAACTTAACAAAAAAAAAACTGGCCACATAACTGTTCGAAAAAAAATGTTTGTGACAGCCACAAGGCCGTAGGAATTTTAGTATCTTTGACAAAAAAAGTTTTCTTTTATTCCTGAGGATCCTGTCACGTTAAATTATATAACTTTTAAATAGACGTATATATTAACAGGAAGATAAAATTAGTCACCAAACTGATAAAACAAAAATAAATTACGTCGGTTTTTGTAAACGAAAGTCGTCACCTGCGATTTTTGTTAAGATTTTTTGCTACAGTCGAGATAACGAAGCCATCACGCACAAAAGATCAAAAGATAGGTTGAACGTTTGAAAGATAATGGAGTAAGAGGTACCTACATTATTTATGGTAGTTTTAAAAACATTGTAATTAGTTATTAGCATTATATTTCTTTAAGTTAAACTCCGAGTAACATTTAGTGAGTGTTTTAACAGTAATTTAGTTTTCAGAACTCATCCTGATTCAGACAACTACATCGCAGTTGGGAAACCCGATTAAAGTCACGTATACTCGTATAAGCTATTTAACACCAATTTACAATACATACATAGTGCTATAATATTATACGGTAATGTTGTGTCAAGATGCACATATTACAGTGATTTTTTTATACGTTGCTTAAAGCAACCGATTAATGTTGGTATTATATTCTTTACAAATTAAAGGATTTAAAAATTAAAGGTTGTTTTCATGCTCTTCTTGAAAACCCGAATCACTCTTCACCATATTATTTCGTTTGTGACAGGAAACAGTTTTTTTTTCATTATAATATCTCAGACTTAAGTAACGGACACATTCCGGCCAGTGAACTCTTTAGATCCAGCACTAATTCATAAAAAAATATTTTTTAATTTTAATTTTAGTATAAGTTAATATTTGCCATAATTACTACGGAAGCTGCTGTAGCTTCTGTAGTAATTATGGTTATGTATAATACAGTTACCCCATAAGATATTTTGTGCTATCAATCCACTCTTGTTCTATTAACGGGCATATTTGGAACCCTTATAGTGATTTTGGGAGATTCTAAGAATGTTTTTTCAAGTCATATTCATACTTATTTGAAGATTGTAGCTGAGTATTTCCATGAGGAAAAACAAGACTTGTGCGTAGACAAGAAAACATTTTTGATAATGTTTTACGACTAGGTATTTTGTCTAACAATTAATCATATTGATATGGTTTGTTATGAAATCATTCAAAATATATAAAGTACCTAGTTGAAAGTTTAGTATATAACTCATTTTTTTGGCGGTTATAAATGCAAAACGTGTAATCACTGTAAGAATTGTGGTGATAATGGAAAGGGACAAACGACATCTATAAACATTAAGTTTCTGTGTTGCTTTCAATTACTGTATAAATACTTAATTATTTATCTAACCATTTGACAGTCGGGAATTACCGCCAATTTCCATCGTCTTGCTACTTTTTGACCAGCTTCAAACAGGAGGAGGTCCTCAATTCGTCGGACTCTTTGTTTTTTTTTTATTCTTAGGAAAGGGCCTCAAATCTTCTATTTCACTATATTACCGTGACTGTAGGATGTGTAAGGAGTTTTAGTAGTAAAACTGTGTTAATAAGTTCGTTTAGGATAGTAAGTAGCTAGCGGCTTGTTCTACAATTGCCAAATCATGGTAGTGCAATAAACTGACTAGTGCCTTACCTAATTAAATTTGTGACTCCATAAACGTATTAAAAAGTCAGTTGCGTCTGTATCTCGCTGTCTTAAAGCTCGACGCAACGTTTGTTGCAATACGTAGTTTCAGTAACGCAATGTTTCATAACAGTGAAATTCATAATAACTCGCCACGCCAGATGGCAATGCCAAGTTACCGGCAGTCAAGGTTGAGTCAACTGTATGCAACTATTTCAAAAAAGCATAATTTAATAGTGTAATAAAATACAAGGTATTTTTTTTCTGCACAAGTTTATGAACGAAAGGAAATCTGTTAATTTATTATCCTCCCGCGTTTTGAAATTAGAAAAGGTACAGAGAAAACGAACGAATCGAATCAATAGGCGGAGCCAGTACACAGTTTGAATTTTTTGGCACGCTTCGGAATTCAATTATTTATTATTCTTTTTTTTTAATGACGGAATATCTTCGTACAAGGAGCGTCAGACGTTCATGACTCGGCCGACGCCATAACATGAACTATTTTTGTAGCGTTCAGTTCCATGAATGGTTTCCATTACTAATCCATCTCACGCCGGTCCCGCCAGTACACCTTGATTTCTGGTCTCCTTTTAAGGATAGGTAGGTGAATCATTATTGTAGTGCCGTTCATAAAAGTACGTGCTAAGTGTTACATATTAAAACAAAAATAACAACTGGCTGTGCGCCATTTTTTATAACCTAGATCTATTTCATGCGGTGGAGCTCGTTTGTACGTTTATGTTGTAATAAAATAAATTTAATATCTATTACAACAAATTTCACAATCCATTGTGTATATTTTTAGAATGTAAGTTGAATGTGAACGCAAAAAAATGTTTAATAACTTATTAATACACATATTAAATTTGTTTATTATTGTTATATGTATGAAAATAATTTTAATGAATGAATGAATGAAAACTATTATACTTACCAGAAACACTACACGTAGTCCATGTAGTGTACTGTAGGGAATAATAAATACGGTATGATGTTTACCTACTAGGTAGGTATTATTACATTTCAGCGTTAAATATTTATGTTAATAATATTACTACCTATAAATACGTAATTATATCTAGTAGTAATATTATTAACCTACAATAGAATTTTCATTAATATGACGGTTTTATTTAGCTTGCCCTGTTTATTTATTTATTTGGTTCAAATCTAGTCATTGAAAATTTACCCCCTTCCGGTTGACGGATTGATCTGAAATTTAGTATGCACCTTTGTTTCTGATGACCATATTTTTTTTTATATTAGTAGGTACATTAGGAACACGGTGAGCTGTGCTACATGACTGTCCTTTGGCAGAAAATATTGTTTGTATTAAGCATAGGTACACGTGGTATACTCATTTATTACCTTATTTTAAACCATACTAATTAATTCATACTAAAACAAATAATTATGTTGAAACATAATTGAAGATATTTACTTAAACAACTAATGTAAAACTCAATTATATAGCTATTAATAATTTCTAATTTCATACTATAAAGTAAGTAAACGTAAATAAAATATGAACTTCATAATTAATCAAATATTGAAAACACGTTTATTATATAAATTACTTTCCAGTGTTGCCTGCCTACGTCATAGCATAAACCCTTGTAACCTTTGTCTTTGAGAAAATTATTAATAGCTGTGTAAAGTCTCTTCGATAACCTTTATTAATGTGTGTGAGCTGTAAACTAAGCCAATTGATTGACGTAAACAGAAAATTAAGTATGACGTAGAAATTCTGAAATTCTTCATGATGATGTCAAGGGAATCGAGGGAATGGAATCAGTTGCCTTGTTCATCACAGTTTGTATTTCCCGATGAATAGGTGCAATTTCGGGGTCATCGAAAAATCGGGAGACACCTACGTCACGCGTATCTATTTTCTTTCAGGTAGGTCACGCGTCACTTACCATCAGGGGAGATTGTGGTCAAACGCTAAACTTATGTGTGAAAAAAAAAGTCTAAACTAAAAGGGTCTCTGTTTTAAATTGGCCATGTATGTTCGTAGCAAACAAATATCGTCGTTATCTGCACTACATCTTATTCGTAAGGGACGAGTGTATGGAAACGAAAAGCAGGGATTCAGTACATCATCATCATCATCATCCTATCTTGTCCTAGTGCACGTGTGTCTTAGTGTGCAGAACTAACATCACACACAAATCGCATCACATCACCATGCGCTCAACTCTATTCTATGGTTCCATAAACACGTTTTCCAACGTCAAAGACCTATGTGAATCTTCGGATCTCCCGCATATTGTAAACATACTTAATTAAATGCGTTAATGATAAATATGTGTACAAATGAACAACAAGGTGTCCAAATCTAGTTTATGTGGGCATTAATTATTTGGAAATATGACGCGTTAATGAGAATTTAATTCGTTCGTCTATTTACGACAGTTCGTGTCCAAATTGTGTTTGGTAAATAATAAAACTAGAAAAATCGAGAAAAGACACGACAATTATGCACACCACATAAATTTGTTAAATAGGTGGGAACTGTGGGCTAACTTGCGCTATTTATCCGTAAACAACACAATATGTTGCATATCTCTCAAATATTATACTGTACTAGCTGATTCCCGCGACTTCGTCCGCGTGCAATTTAACTAAATAAATGAAGGTTTCATATTAACTTTGCACCCCTGTTTTATGGGGGTGAATTTTCAAAAATCCTTTCTTAGCGGATGCTATCATAACATCTACCTGCATGCCAAATTTCAGCCCGATCCGTCCAGTGGTTTGGGCTGTGCGTTGATAGATCACTATGTAAGTCAGTCAGTCACCGTCAGGATTAAGAATTTTAAGCAAATATTTTATTACAAATTAGTAGTTTTTACAATTACTACAACGTCTACGTCATAATGTGTTCAATTAATTAATTATTTTCCAAAACCAACTACTAGCCTTTAGTTCTAAATTTAGACCATTAAACATTTTATAACCGATGCGTTGAACGATGTTTCTCACGTCTCGTTGCTATATTATGCTAAGCTTTGATATTAATTAATCCTTTCTTCACAAGAGACAATCAATTTAATTGTTCAACTCAGATCTACAAAGACAATCTTCGATGTCAACATTAAAATGTCACTTGTCTTAATGAATGACTCGAGGTCTCAGAGTGTTAATGTGCGTCTCAGAATGTGCCAATAAATCTTTACATCATAGTGCGGCAAATAATTTGCATACATGGCATTATTTCGTTACGAAATAAACAATACAAAATTGCAGAAAATGTCAGTTTGATATCAAATATACAGCGAAGTACACATTTAAAGATTGAGTTGATTGTGTTTTGATGGCCTTTTTTAATTAAGTAATATCTTAATCCAGCGCTAACGATTTTTTCGTTATTCCTTTTGTGAGTAGTTGAGTACTAAGCTAAGGTAGCCGGGAACAAATCCTCCTCAGAGTTAGCTAATACTGAAAATAACCAAATCATTTCCGAAAATACTAAGATATCTGAGGTATCTGGATTGTTCTATGTAATTCTAATTTTATGACTATAGCTCTTTTTAGGTACGTGCCTTTGCCAATATGTAGGCAAATTGATACATCTAACAATAATATATTTATTGTTCTAATCGAAATATTACATATCCGCACGTAACTACGTGCAAAAAAGCTATTACAGACGAGCTATTATCTACGATAGTGCGGCGATAACGCTGAATTTACGCAGTAAAAAGAAATTATCGATAAAAATCGTCTGCAAAAAGTGTAACGAGTGCCAAAATGGGGCCCTAAGTGTCCGAGTTGGCCGCCCAAACATACAAATTCCTCTCTAATTGAACTCCTAGCTTGTTTTCCTTGGGTGCTTAGGTACGGCATGTCGACTTAAATGACCTTACTTCAAATGCAATAGTTGATGCAAGTTAACATTTTTGCAATGCAATGGCTACGCGGGAGCTCGTGCAAGAAACTTACGAAGCTGTGACGAAATTAATTAAATTATGTGACGTTACTATAAAAACTATGATGACGTAATTTTATGTTAAGTCATGACCATAAATCAATAAACAGTAAGGGTACATTTCAATATACTTACTTATTACATAAGTAGTGAATTTGCTATGGTACGATGAAGCGAATAGAGAGCGTAATCAGTTGAAGAAATTACAATATTAGTCCTATATCTTAAAAATAAAAGAACGTCTGATACGATCAATGTGTCATTCATTTATTATTTATTTATAATAATAGGTACATCCTAAGAAGGGTGGAGTCATTTTATGTAAGGTCAGCTTTGTATTACCTTGATCTCAAAAATGAGACCTCAGATTTTTGCGTAGGTACGCCTTTGTTAAGTAGGCTAGTATATCCAGGAATCTATTTCAGCAGCCACAAACTCCTTTCTCTTTATCGGATTCTAGCCTATTTTGGAGGGTTCTGTAACGACCAATTAATCGGTCGGTTTGTGAAACTAAAGAATCCATTTATATATAGACTTCTTTCTAAGATTCTAAGAAGAAAATCATGAAACGACTCAGATAATTACCTAATAGAATAGAAAAGTGAGCAGATATTAATTTTGAAGCTAGGTAATATTTAAACATGGCACCTACTTAATTCCAAAAGTCAAGGTATCTGATTCCAATATTGTAAAATAAATAAATATAAATAAATAATAAATATCCCTGGACAGTATGACACAGCGCCATCTAGTCCCGAGCTAAGCAACGACGCTTGTGTTACGGATACTAGTTGGTTGATATACTACATATATACTTTTTTTTTTTTGTAAATACATACATATTATACATAGATACATCCATGACTCGGATACAAATGTTTTATGCTCATCACACAAACATCTGTCCCTACCGGGATTCGAACCCAGGACCCATAGCACAGAAGGCAGTGTTAACTGCCGTTGGACTAATTGGGTCGTCTAAAAGGTTAGGTAGTAAAATTATCTCTGTGTAATCATTATGTAACATCCGCCAAAACATGACCGAAACTAGATCGTTTCTACACATTACTATTATGTGAAATTTGTGACCTTATTCTGTAGGATTGTCCTGCAATTACAAATATTTATGTGTAGTTGGCAATATTTTAGCTAGTAAAGCTTTATTATAACATTTATTACTCATTGACCCAGTGTTCTATTCTTAATATTTTTTAACTTCAGCCCCAGATTATAACATTGCGATTTTCAATTGTTACAAATTGGAGGCATCGTTATTGGTCAAGATGTTTGCCAAGTATTTGGTTAGTAAAGTAGAATGTTTAATTAATCAATCTAATACCTATGCAACTAATTACGACATCATTTACGCATTATAGTCTTACGTTAGATTAATAACGTGTTTAAGCGTAATGTCATTATGTATTACCTAGGCTAGTTGAAAACGGGCATGTTGTTGTGCTAATTACTTAGATTATGTAAAGTACTTATATATACGTTGTATCAAAGAACATGATTACTAGGACCTAATGTACCGAAGTTACGAGTTAACTATTTTTATTAACTAGGTGCCTGCTTATAACTTTTTATATCCATTTCATCCAACCTTTTTTCTCAATCGTTATCATGTTGACGACCAAATAATTGGAACCCTACCCCCCGAAATTAGTTAGGTATAATTGTACAGAACCGATGTCAAAACAAGCATATTTTGATTTTTTTCGCTACCAATAAAGATTGTCATGGTGAGAACTGGTACCAATATCTATTACCTATTACCCATTTATGAATAATAAGGTATCGTATGTAAGCATCCATTATTATTTATTGTCATGTGTTGTAATAATTTTAAACCTGAATAAAGTATAGGCGTGTCTACAAGAGCTAGCCATTTAAGTGTTTGTATAAACTTCGAAAGAGTATTTTGAAGGATTTTGTATTGTCATTATGATCACACCTCAGCATAGCGTAACAGTGGGCCATGTAGGCCCAAATCCCAGTGGGGCCCGTCGTTATTACCAATGTAAAGATATTTTTGTCCATTCCGCTGTAAATCAAAATGGTAATTTTAAATTAATATTTTTCGGCATCTAAACAAAGTCTATGTTTTTTTTACATCTTATTACCTTACACTAAAAACGTTCTATTTTCTCATAAAAATCATGTTATTATCCTTTGTAGCTTAATAACACATTCAGAGATTAAAACAAATTATAGGTCATCAATATGGGTACCTATCTACGTATGTAAAATTAAACCAAAACATATTTATTAATTTAATTCGGTGAGCTTAAACGTTTAATTTACCTAAACAAGCATAGTCTAGAAAGTCAGACGAAGAAGTCAGTAAGAGACAGTGGCTAACTCTGACTTGACTTGACTAAAAAAGAAATAGTTTACAGTGTGAAACATTAATAATGACGATTTTCTATAATAATTGCAATAAACATCGAGATGAATCCTACAAATAATCCAAAAGACCTAAACCCATTACCTATCCACAATTCCTACCAAGCTCAGATAGGCTTGAAGTCTACATAGATTAAAGAATCTGTTTTCTTAATACCTACCGTAATACGGAGTACTTACCATTACTGTACTTTATAAAAAAATAAAAGTCCACCAAGCCGTAGACGGTTAATGATTTGCCTAGCTAACTACCGTATATGAGGTTGTCGTCACTTTTATTGTGTTCCGTCTACAGACTAAGAGATCGAGAGGCCAAAAAGTATTCAGTTACATATATTGCGTACTTTAATTTAAGCCCTGTTTATAGTTTCCAACATGTAAAGTCGAGGTCTGACGTCAGACTCATTCAAATCACCAATAAAAAATAGCTACAAAGTGCTCACTATATACAGAAAAGTGGCAAATTAAAGAACTAATCAAGAGTGCCATTTTTGGCAACACCTAATATTTGATTCAGCGTCCCGATCGTTCACTTCTTTAAATGCATTATATTTACATCCAAATATTTACTTTAAGATCCACTGATTTCTTAAACCTAGGTAAAAATACACATTGCAATAAAATTATGTACCAACTTTTTAGGAATTTGGTATAGAATAATATTACCAAGTTTCTGTTTTTAACGATTAGCCATAGACACTGTAAAGATTATGTGATTTAATGCTTTTAAAGTTTTATTTCATTTAATGGCTGCATGTAAGATATTTCTCAAAAAATATCTAAAGTTTCACGAATGTCTTCTACTCTACTTTGTCTCTGGCTAAAGTAATGGTTAATCCAGTAGCGTGCCAAGTTTACAAACTTAGATTAAAAAAAAATACATTTTAGTTTATGGTATCTACTTGACAATCATGGCGAGCACGTCGAGGTCTGTTTTTCTAATTTATTTTATTCCTGTTTCGTTATTATCGACGTTATTTATGTAATGTACAGCCGAATATCATTAATGTTAACTATGATATTAAGTAAGTTCATGATGGTACTAAATGCTAGTGTAGCAAGACCACGGCAAAGTTGTTTCCCAAAGATGTGATTTCTACTTGTTGATGAATGATGAGCCTACTTTCTTTTGTGGTTTTAGAATGGAGGCGAATAAGGTGGTGTGCTATGCGCACCCAGACGCACCGCTTATCGAGGATTACAGGGCTGGGGACATGATATGCTCGGAATGCGGCCTGGTGGTCGGAGACAGGTACGTAAAAAAATGTTTGTTTGGCAATATTTACGAAACCCACAGAGCTTTCCACTGCTGATACTGTGTCGTAATAATAACAAAGTTGTTGAACTAATGCGAGTGATGTATTTGATTTCTATTATTCGAGGTCGATAAATAATTGACTAATTGTGCAATGTGGAAACTTAAGAATTGCGCATAGGAACTAACATAATTAAAGCTGCTAATGTAACGCACACACGTACATTTAAGAATTTAAACTTACATCTTCAAGCATTTAAAAATTCTCTTTGTCTTTCTATTTTTAGAATTCTGCCACATATCAACTTACCCTACAATCTTTCTTTTCTTTTTTATTTAATTACACCAGATTTAGAACAAGAGTCTCAGTCCCAACAAAGCATAAACTGTTTTTTTAGCTTTGTTATATAAAAAATATTCTACAAAAATAATAAACTATCTCCGCAGAGTCATTGATGTTGGTTCTGAATGGCGTACATTCAGCAATGAGAAGTCTGGTGTGGATCCCTCCCGTGTGGGTGGGCCGGAGAACCCACTTCTCTCGGGCGGAGACTTATCCACCATAATTGGACCTGGGAGAGGAGATGCATCATTTGACAGCTTTGGTGTGTCAAAATATCAAAATAGGAGAAATATTAGCAGTACTGACAGAGCACTGATAAATGCATTTAGGGAAATCAGTACTATGGCGGACAGGATTAACTTGCCCAAGACTATAGTTGACAGAGCAAACAATCTATTTAAGCAGGTAAGGTTTTGTTTCTCTTGATTATTTTGTCTCATAGTACATATCACAGCAGTACAAGCTGTACTTACACTTTTAATTATTAAAACCACTTACAAATTTTATTTTATACCTTGTTGGTGGGTAATAATAGTAATATTACTATTATTACTTCTAGTTGTCTTTAATGTGATAATAACTACATTTTTATTTATGTCTTGCCTTCTAATTAATCAACAATATTGGCAAAAATTTTAATATAATTGATTCCTCATAATAAAACTACATGATTTTATGGCTGCAGAATATTCAGTGGCTTCTGTTCAAAAGAATTATGACATTTTTAAAGTCTTAAGTACTCATTAATTATTAAGAAAATTAACAAATTATGATTATTATTAATGTATGCATAATGACTAAATTGTATTTAGTTAAGTAATAGGTAGCTTGTTATTTTAATAGTCATTAATTATTGAACTATGAGTTAATATGGATGACCTTCACTTGTGTCAAAAACAATTTCAAAATGCGCATCACAAACTTTACAATTTATTTATAACATAGGTACTGCAACGGTGAAGGTAAAACATTGTGAGGAAACCTGCATGCCTGAGAGACTTTCTCGAAGGCACGTGAAGTCTGCCAATCTGCACTAGGCTAGCTAATCACTAAAATAAGAGGAGACCCGTGCCCAGCAATGGTACATTAAAAGGATTGATGATGAACATTTACACACAAATAAAAATTGGAGAACTATTTAACATGCATAGAAGTATTTTCCAAGGAAACATTGAGTTTATGAAGTATATAATTATTATGTTATTTACATGTGACATTATTATATAAAATTTCCACACAATCTGTTGACATTGGTAACCTTATATGTAAACGAAAATTAACATGTTTGTTGAAGGGTATATACATTTTAAGAAACAAAGCAATAACACTTACAATATATTAATTTGAGGTCATACTTATAGGTCATTACAATGAGCAGTTCATGTAACATTTAACATAATAATACATAGTATAAGGTAATCAAACAGGGTGCTGAATACATGATTCTAAGTCAAAATCAAAATATCATTTATTCAACGTGGGCCAAATTTAATTGACTCTTCTTGAACGTCGACACTAAAGACAGCCCTAAAAACGCCCGTCCTTTATCGCTTCTTAGTGTTTTTGCTGGGAAGAAGAAGCGGCGGCGGGGCAACAATTTCCCCAGCAACACAGTTCCGTCTCTTTATTTAATTAATGAATAATTCTATATAATATTATATGGTCTAATAATTATTTGAAGCCATTTTCATAGTCCTTCAGAATAGGAATTTTGAATTGTTTATTTGTTAAATAGCTAGACTGAGCATAAATCAAAGATAATCTGTTCTGTGTCTGTAGTTTTATTCTAAACAAAAATAAAAGATGAAATCATTTGGTGATTCTTTATGTCATAATACTTACATTTATACACATTTCATTAATAAAGGTTTCTGTTGGAAATTAAAAGGAAAAAGCTTTAATTATGATTAATAAGTAATGAAAAAAGGTCAATGGAAAATAAATTGTAATGCATCATATAATGTTTTACAGGTTCATGACGGTAAGAACTTGAAGGGTCGAGCGAATGACGCGATAGCCTCTGCGTGTCTGTACATCGCGTGCCGACAGGAGGGCGTACCACGTACCTTCAAAGAAATCTGTGCCGTCAGCAAAATCAGCAAGAAGGAGATCGGCAGATGTTTCAAACTTATACTGAAGGCACTCGAGACTTCAGTGGAGCTTATTACTACAGCAGACTTCATGTCTCGTTTCTGCTCGAACTTGGGGCTGCCCAACTCTGTACAGAGGGCCGCTACACACATCGCGAGGAAAGCAGGGGAGCTGGATATCGTATCTGGACGCAGCCCTATTTCTGTGGCAGCTGCTGCCATCTATATGGCTTCTCAGGTATGATTTCCTTGGTATATTTTTCAAAATTCTGCTCTTCTAGTTTGTATTATTTATATAAGAATACTAACCCATTTGATGTCGAGTATGCCTATCGATTTCGATGTTGAACCTATCGTCTTGCAGCATCCATATTATTGTTATTAATATGCTAAGGCAGAGGAGAAGAAGATAAGTCTTTAGTCGCATATTGTTATTATTTAATACATCAGCTATTTATTTGAAACTTGCTATTAAAATGAATAAAATAAACGAGTATTAAATACTTAATGAACATTTGTGAATAAAACAATGCAAGGATGTTTTTTGAAATAAAGTGAGATTTTGTTTAATTTCTCACAGTAAAGGGTAATTATTATAATTAACAATCTTTTTTAATAATTCAGAATACAATGACGCAGCAATTAGTTGAGTTCTAGAAATTAATAAAAACATAGTTTATAGAAAATTTATTCCAACAATTATTATTAGTCTGTGAAGCTAATGCGTGGGTACATGCAGGTTGTATTGCTAAAGTATTATTTATATTATGATACCACTATCTTCACTCTAAATAAATAAACAATGTAACTTGTTTATACTATGTTGAATAAGTGCATAATATTATGTTATGACTGACTTCTGAACATAATACATTGATAATTTAATTGTCTGGTAAAGTTTTCCAAATTTTCCTTAACTCATTTGACACTCAAAACCATTTAAAAGGTAAGGTTAACACATTATTCGGTTGTAATAAGGTTCAATATTGCAGTGATTATTTACATATTTTTTTCCTTATGACAAATGATTTTGACCTTAGCATCCGTCAAAGGCCTGTAATTGTTTAGTAAGCAAGTACTTATTTTTTGTTGCAACGAAATGATTTGACCTTCACACTTCAACGATAATTGAGCATACTAAGTACCAACGAATACTGCAATTCTGCACAAACAGAAAATATTTAAATACATATTTGTATTTGTAAAAGAGTTTCTTGACCCTGAAGTTGTCTCACCTTGAAAGTAATGTTCATACCTAGAATAAACTGATAAAACTATAAATCTAGATAAACATAACGACTATCTGTGATGCTTCAAGAGCATTCAAAACTGATAGTACCTAATTAAAATTAATATTTATAATACTGTCCTTAATTTAATGAAGAAGTATAATATTCATCATTTTAAGTTAGACTAGTGGAAAAAAAACACGTCTCATACAATAGTTGTCAGCCAACTACTGGCTTGTATGTAAAAGTGTTTCCTTATACAAATAAATATAATTATAGATGTCCTTGAATAATATGTCACTCTTTACTCCAGTCTCCAAGAATAAATAGAAATCTACCATTTACGAATTTAGCAATATAAAATTATGTTTAGTACAAGCATGGTAACAATTTTTTATATAGTGGGTCATTGAATAATACAGTGGCAGAAGCTACCCAATATTTTGGACTTAGTTTCTTATACTAGTAGTCTAACCAGATTGAGGGTGTCAGGTTGTGAACTATATTTAGCTCACTCTACGGCATTGAATCGTTTTTTTTGCGACAAATCGCACTGTGACCTGACATAATCGTATGACAGTAAAATCTTAATTTCAATGATGCTATAGCATACTACTACGGTTATTATGATTGAAATTGAAATTTGATAGTCGTTCTGATTTCGTTACTTACGCGAATTTGAAAACATTTCCTATTCGTCACGTATAAATCTTTTACCGTCCTTTTTTTAGGGGGTGTAGGTAAAATAAATAAATAAATATTTCTGGACATTAAGACAGCGCCATCTAGGTCCGTGGTAAGCAACGAGGCTTGTGTTACGGATACTAATTGGTTGATATACTACATATATACTTTTTTTTTGTAAATACATACATATTATACATAGATACATCTATGTCTCAGATACAAATGTTTATGCTCATCACACAAACATTTGTCGCTACCGGGATAAGAACCCGGAACCCGTAGCACAGAAGGCAGCGTTAACTACCGCTGGGCTAATCGGGTCGTCAAATCGGGTTCTCTTACCTTAGTTTTCTGGGTGACATGACAAACCTTTTGGCATTTGCGAGATATGTTGGCCAATCAAATCTTCTTCTAATTCCAGGCATCGGAAGACAAGCGCAGCCAGAAAGAGATAGGTGACATCGCCGGCGTGGCTGACGTCACGATCCGTCAGTCCTACAAGCTCATGTACCCGTTCGCCGCGAAGCTGTTCCCCGAAGACTTCAAGTTCTCCACACCTATCGAGTTCCTCCCTCAAATGTAAATGTAGGTACATTGTTATTTTCGCTTTTAAGTACTTATGCTGTTTCACATGGCGAATTTGTGCAGATATTTACTTGTTGCGCTGAAAATCTGATAGAATTCACCTACTGATTTTTTTTCTGTAATTTATGTTATATCAAATCAAAATACACACACGAGGACAGACACACTATTGTGATAATTTTAATATCATCCTTAAATCATTCATATAGAGTTGAAAATAGTAAGCAGATAAATGGACCACTATCTACATGAACTCGAGTACTTGTTATATTTTGAAGTCTCATCTGAATAGTATAATGATGTAATAATATAATGTAATAAAGAACCCTAATAAAGATTCCAGTTTCGAGCAGTTGGATAAATCTTAATTGTCGTTATTGTCAATCTTTTCTTAGATCCATAAGCCTGGTTTTTTCTGGGTTCACCGGTCTTTTGAAATGGCTCACTGATATCTGTTGAAACAGTTTCCTTATTGTTCGGGTGGAGCGGGTTACTGTTGGACAGAACCGTATTTCACTGTCCGTCATCAACTCAGGTTATGAAAACCAGGCTTTGGATATAGTTGACTGATAGTAACTGACTGTTTGGAATTGGTTTCTTGTTGGGTGACTAATTATCAGACAAAACTGGACTCTATTGGCCGCCAGCTACTATGAAAACGCGACTTTATATTAAATGTACAATACGCCATGTGAAATGTAAGCGTTACAGATATAGGATTATAAAATAAAAATGACGGGTCAGTAATAAGCTGACTACGGCTGAAAAAAAAAACGCATCAGAAATGTCCGCATCCGGTCTGTCGTGCGTATTCCTATTTTTTTTTGTAAAATGTGATGTCCATGTGTATTAATATTAGTAAGAAGGTTATATACACGCTATTTACTTATCGTTTGTAAACAATCAGATGACATAAAGAGTAGTAAGCCAATTAATTTTCGCATTACAGTATTTATAAATTATTGTACGAAAGTAAACCTGTTTAGATAATTCAAAAAAAAATTAGAAATAGCACTTCTCTTAAAAAAATGTTAAGACACAGTTTTGCTTTATTGCCACTAGATGGAGCTGTCGTCACAGAAAAAAAACTGTCAAAAAAATGGTATTTTATTTATTTTTTCCCATAATAATGTTCTGAGAAAATGTATTGCTGTGTAACAGATTCTAAATCGAAATCTGTCGGTTATGGCAAATTTAATAATTCAGCTCAGTTATGATGTATTATAAAACGAATTACAAAATAATAAAATTAATTGGTTACTACTCTTTATACATGTTAATCAAAGACAATATTTTCCATGCATTGATCTATTGATACATCTCTACAGCATCACGTAACATTGTGTACATTTATTGTTAGTCAATACTAACACACAGCACACAGATTATACATTATGCACACATATTTATATTTTAATGTTTTTTTTTTACCTATGTACTGACGATTTTTCAACAGTGAGATAACTTTTATCAGGTGAAAACATTTTTGAAAAAAATGCGACCTGTGTACTGTGAAGTTCGACTTTTCAAACTTATGTGCGTATTTATTACATGCTCATACGATGAAGGAAAACTTCGTGAAGCAAATGATTTGTGAACGAAGCCTTCACTTCCGTCACGTGTCAAACTGGAGACTGGGTTTATAATTAGTGGGTTATCCCAATGTCCCCCTGTTTTTTTTCTCGGTTACAGGACATGTATGTGATTTATGTCTATCATTAATTTGATATAGGTGACAGTTTATCATACCTATATATAAACATATACATAATGTGTATATAATATGTATCATGTTAGGTCAGTTTTGTCTAACAAACGTTAATCGATAGTACCGCGTTAGAATTATTTTTACTATTGGACTGCAGGCAGTAGGAAGGGCAAATATATTACAAACATTATCTTCTTAATTTGTAATTATACTCTTCATTATGAACGACTATTACATTAGATTTAATTAGAGAAAAAAAAACAGCTGTTTAGTAGGTACATTTTGTCAATTAATTTCAACACTAATGTGATTTTAGGTTGTTGCCCGCCTAATGTCTAGTTCGGTATACTATTTAGGAATTCAAATTATGTACGCAATTTTATTTTGTGCTTCGTGTAGATTTGCTTATAATATGGCCGCTGTACCGATTTAAAAAAGGCCCAAATTCAAGACGATAAAAAGACAGATTTCATTCAATGCCCATATAAATATGTTTGCCCATATTTGTTTCTATTGGAGTGTGTTAAATACCATTATTGTCTTTACTTTAATATGTGTATTGTACGCACGAGTAAGTAGTGCTCTATATTTTTTTTAATAGACGTACTGAAACACCATTCTATTGTATATTTTTGGACATTTATCACTATCCTGGGATGTTTGAGATTTTCTCGAAGGCGCATTAGGCTGCTACAGTTCAGCATAAACCCTTAATTGAGAGGAGACCTGTGCCCAACAGTGGGATAGTAAATGGACACCAACCATAGATTTGAACTAAATGCAAGCCAATCATAGGACCTCTGCAAACGATTAGCGTTTCAGTGTTACCATATACAAAAGAAGAACACGATGCTGATATAAAAAAAACAAAATAAAATTAAGACTAACATTTTCCATGTTTTCACTTAGGTTAGTTATTGAGTTCTATGCATTTTTTTAATAACAAATAAATTTATATTGTGTGTACACGAAAATAGGGTATCTGCTTAAATCTGTGAAAGTGTTCTCGGTGAAGGGTAGAATGTATTAATTAAGGAATTAAATACAATCGCCCATCAACCATTGAATGAGCTTTCCACAGATAAATAGATTTGAATCAGATTGTCGTAATTAATCTATAAAATAAAGCATTCTCTTAGTATTATCTTATAAAACAGTTTCAGAAAAATCTGATATATATGAGAAAACTTAACTTGATCAAAATAATTCATCTAGCTTATAGCAATGGAAAATCGCTTGGCTTCATTAGAAATGAACAAACTAAAATTATATTACAGTAATATCAAAACTGTTACTTAGATCAAAAAGCGATCTTATGTGTATGTATTCACGTTCTATTATTGTTTTTTTACAGGAGATTTTCTGTTTTTGTGTGCGCCCTGTATTATCTAGTATTTATTGTAAGTGTGTATGTGATGCCCGAAATAAAATGTTACTAAAACATCGACCATATTTAGATAGAAAAGTTGATATACCACTATATTGCCACTGTTGAACTTTATAAAATTTATTAGTCCTTATACAGACAGCGCTAAGGCAATATTATTTACCATATTTATCGGGAATAAAATATTGTGATAATCTGGCAACTATTGTTAAAAAACATAACTTACATAAGTATATAAGATATACTGTAACCTATAAGCATATAATTTAATGCAACAAAAATCCAATGATTATATTATATTATAATGTAAAAAAAAATCACGACTTTTGCTTTAGACAATGATCTCTTTATCCTTCGAATCTTTTGGTCTCAGTGTTGCCAGTTATTTCACTTCAAAATAGACTATAAACTTTTTGTAAAGATGTATCGTTGATTTTGAATGTATGTGTAATGTAACTAGCCGTAATTAGTAATTATGAATAACGCCACAAAATAAATGTATATTAAGTGAAATGGTTTTTTATTATACAATTCCTGAATAACAAATGCACAATGACAACACTAGTTGTGTTGTGTGTGTCCACAAGTGTTTTTATACCAAGGAGGCTGCAAACAAGCTTCGGCCTACCTGATAGTAAACAGTTTCTGTAGCCCATGGACGTTCGCTACACAAGAGGTATCGCTCGCGCGTTGCCGATCTTGTAAAGATCATATCACTTTTTTTAAGTACCACGTGTGACGTGCTGTAGTCGTTTGGGATAACCCCGGCAGCTAACTTATTTCAATTTCCAAGAACTTTGCAGAGGATTTTATAAAAAACTTCTTCAGGCAAGGTTACAAACCTTGCCTGAAGCCTTTTTATTAATCAGTTTTCCTGTTTCGTTAAAAGTACCTCAGGCTTAATTATAGGCAATGTTTAAGATTTTTTAACTTTCTTTGGTCAGTAACACGCGGAACGTGATTGAGTTAGCTGTGGTCACGCGATGGTTTAGTTTTTCCTTTTCCTGTGGGGATTTCCGTAAATGTTAGCAGCGTATACGAGTAAGTAAGATTATAAAGGTCTATAAGAAAATTACTTGCCTACAGAACTTAAACAAAATTAAATCTATATTTATATATACAAGGTTAATTTAAGGAGCGGTGAAGTCGGTTGTTAAATTTTCAACTTCATGCTGGTAACTAATGCCAAGTACTGACATAAACCATCCAGGTGACACCATAGATACAAATAGGACAATATCTAAATCGGGCAAGTTCTTTTTTTTTTTAAACGTTGCCCTACACTAGGATTTTCTCCTGTATCGTGGGTGCGTTTACAAACACAAATGTACACATACACAAACACCCAGACCCGGAACAACTACCTGTAGAACGTACAAATATTTGCTCCGTGCGGGGAACGAACCCGCAACCCGTGACGCACAAGCCGATCGCTCAGCCACTGCGCCACCGAGTCGTCATTTTAACTGTAGATTCGTAAAAATAAGTCGCGATTGGCTACTCTGTATCGCTATGGTTCTACAATGTTTTATAAATTGAAGATTTACAGGTAAAATTTTAAGACGTGAAGGAAGAACCTTACATAAATGAATATCTAAATATTCTATGGCATAATAACGATGTTGAGAAGCTTCCAAATAAACATATCTAATGTACTTTAATAAGTAATTTATGTAAACAGTACTCGAGCCTACTTGCTTTATGTATCGCCCAACAAGAATAAATTTATATCACTTGACATAAAATGAAACGTGACTAGAATGTCTGCGCCCTTTCGTGTCCTTATTCCACGTACAAATAGTCGACGCAATATAACATGAATGAATTCCTCTCCGATATTTTCCGTTATTAATTAATTTCCCTACCTTTAATACCTGAAATTGGCACAAAGAACCAACTAGTGCCACACTACAAAAAAAAAAAAAAAAAACATGAATGAACTGAAGGGCCGCACTATTTGCTTGGCGCTATCTTGATCCTAACGATACTTTCTTCAATCAGATATATCTTTCAAACTTCTCGCAGTTGCTGATCTTAGCGCAGATGAGGAGGATCAAACTTGTCACATTGTCTAAGTTGGTAGTAGGTCTACTTTGACTAGAACTATTTTTAATGCTAGTTAAGAAGACTAGTACTGATATAAAATCAGTAAAATTTAGTTTTATTAGAAAATACTCACGTTATAGTCTAGTACCTACCTACCTACTTGCTATTTTAGTTTTTGTTCTTATTAAGAATTTATTAGGTAAATAGGTAGTTTTTTTCATGCATTTCGTAATCGTAACTTACGACTTCCGAGAAAAAATGCCGAAAGAAACTCAGATAATGTTATGGTCAAATTCATATGCACATTTTATTTGACTACTTAAAATAGAGTACTGTTTGAGTATTTAATCAATAGTCTCTTTTAATTAAAGTAGGTAGGTACAGATATCTCGAGTATCTAAGTTATAAAAACAACAAACGACGAAGCAGCTTTGAGTTGACCTGACGTGCCTCGATATGCGTCTCCGTGTAACTCAAAGAATTAACGAGATCAACTTAAGTATCTTGGTAAGTATGCATATAACCTACCCATGGCCTAAATATGTTCAAAAGTACGTGGAAAAAGCTGCATACCTATAGGTACGAATAAACCAAATAGAGACCTATCCTATTTACGCATGCTTTTCCTCGTATAGACACCTATCAATTAATGTCAAGCCGTTTTGGATGTACCTACGTACAGTTGATTGGCATCACCATATCGATTATTGAATCATCTATACCTTTAAGGTATTGGCCCTTTTACCCAATAAGTATTTGTGATACTTCCCTGGTTTGTAAGTATGGTGAAGTACTTAAATGATTAGGTTAATTGTATACTTTGTAATAAAAGTAATTGGTAGGGCTGGGGACCACCTATGTGTGATCTACTGACCTATTTGATTACGATTTTTAGTTACCTATGTATGTATTTATATTCTTAAATGCCTAGGCCGATGCAGTTTGTCAAAAGACTTGAGGGCGAGACCTGCAACAGAGTAGCCTACCACACGACTTTAGGTGACGTGGGATGAACCGGGATGAATTGGGTTTCTACTGAAGAGATTTTGGCAGATAAAGTGTTGAGGATCTAATCTCGCACTTGGGAGTATTTATAGTTCTTTTTTATTTCGGAATTTTTTTTTCTTTATTCCTTTGGCCAGTCCTTTATTTTACTAGTCTTCTGAAATTACATTTTTAATTAAAATAAATAAAATTAACTACCAAAATTTTAAATCTTAACGTTCGCGTGCAAGAAATCGTAACAAATCAAATCATGCTTACACACGCGGTTTTCTGTTGACCGCACTTACTATTCTTAATCCGATATTACTTACAAACATAAACTTGCATCACTCGACTGTGTTTATTCGATAAGCCGTCAACGAACTCTACTCCAATATTCACACTACAATGTATACTATTTTTAAAGACATAGTCGAAATATCATTTATTTAAAGAAGGCCAAATTGATTCTTCTCGACCGTCGACGGTAAAGACAGCCCCCAAAACGCCCGCCCTTCACTGCTTCATAGTGTTTTTGCTGGGAAGAAGACGCGGCGCAACCTACTCCCCAGCAATAAGTACATCTTTTAACTCAGTAGCTCTAGCTAGTGTTCTTGCTCGTTACAAGTTACTCATTACTAACGGATTCTCTTATTTGAGACGGATAAGGCACGCTACCCTAGTGCTGTTGGCAGACGTCACAGTGCCTTCAAGATTAAAATCTCAGGCATATACTCAAAATGTTTCACTTCATCGTGAGCATGTGTGGAATACTCTACTTTTCGAAAATTCTATGAGCTTGGGATCAAATACGAGATATTCGACTTAGCAGTCCACTGGTCTACTGGGCTATCACAACTCCTCACACTGCTGCTTGAATATTAAACACTGATGCCTACATGAATAGACACTGTCCTTACAAACAAGAATTGATAAATTTCTTTCTTAAAGTGATATCTTTAGAAATCTCAGCATAAAGAAAAACACTAGCAACATAGACGATATGCGTCTGGAAATTTGACTATATTGTTTATAACTATGTATAATACACGCATTAATAACTTAGTGCATTCCATAGTAGGTATTTGCCTGGTTCAACAAAATTAAATATGAAAAATATAACATAATTGCAGTAGATAACCATTTTTTTTATCGTGATAAGTGGGCAAACGAGCAGGGACCGCCGCCCATAGACATTTGCCACACCAGAGGCTTGCAAATGCGTTGCCAAACCCCTTAGAAACCGTTCAGGTTTCTTAAAATAGGGAGTTACTAAACTGACAGTAAACGCTATGCCCTACCTCCTATAAAACACGAAGAAAGAGAAATTAAAGAATTATCATCATCCTAATCTCGTTCAACTATCTTGAGGTTGGTGTTCAGTGTACCCTGATGTAGCTGAACATCAGTATTTTATACAAATCGACTGTTTTCAGACCCTGCCATCCAGATCGATTGATTAATACTAAAACCACACTTATCAGTTATTACTTAGCTACAAAACCCTCCAGGAATACTAATTAAATGTTACCTGAAATTTCGTAGCAAATCATTGATCCTAGCGTTAAACTAAGTACCTAATTCTACCAATTATGATAAGCCTTTATTAATAGGTCCAGTAGTGTGAAATAGTTAATTTCATTTAAACGAATAAGGCCAAGCCGACACCCCACAAAAAGCCTGATAAGTCTACGCATAAATTAATACAAAGCATTCTTATTACGTCCAGACTTAAAAGTGATTTATTTGCCGATAAATGGCCTGTTATAATCTGGTTACTTAATCAAACGCACGACTCGAATGAAGACATCATCAATTAAAGTAAAACCAACGAAGGGTTTGAAAAACGATCAATTTGTTCATTCGGTTGGGCTTTCCCAAGCGCTACGAGCTACGAATATTCCACGGGTTATTCTGCAACACCCAATCGCGCTTCTATCCACAATTCAGTACCGCGTGAGCTTTTGAACGGAGCGTCTGTGTCGATCGTTCGTTTATTCCCGGTGCGTATTTACGCACGCTGCCATTCAACCCTAAATCCAATTAAAAATACAATGTGTCAGTGACCGTTAAGCCGCTATAATGAAATAATCTCGTGATAACTAATCAATAGTTTTTCGTAAGTGGAAAATGTTTTTGAAGGATGTGATTTTGGAAAAATGTTGAGTGCGTCCCGCGCGCGATGTGTACACGCAGGATTGCTGTGGTTCTTTTTGTGCCTAGGCGACGTGGATGGACTTATAGGTATGTACACTACTTTAATAATTAGATTACGTACATTGAATAGCACCAAACGCTATGAAAGTTACAAATTTGAAAATGGAACTGGTAAGTTATTGATGCTAGATTTATTCAAGAAAGTATTTTTAATCGTATTTAATTATAAGCAGTTTGTGATTACGAATACAGAAATAAAAAATCTTTGCAAATACCTACCTATTGGCCGAAGAACTATTAGGGCTAGCTGTTAAAAAAAAATTACCATATCATACATTTTTCTTGCAATAATTAAGGGGTGCAATTTTGACACGAGTGAGCAATCAACCCTAAAAACTCGCACGATATCTATATTTATTTATGCTAATAGGACTCAGTGTTAGGATAGGGAATAATATGATGGAATTTATGCACGTGCTCGCTCCCGATAATCGTTTTTGTATCCTATTCTGATAGAGGCAAATATATATTTCTCAGTCTACCTAAACGTTTAGCCCTGAAGCAGTACCTACTTGAAATACCTGGGATTAATAGGATGAAGAGGATTAAAGTAGATCGTTGATGTTCATAATTAACAGGTTTCAAGTTACATTAAAACTTTTTACTTTAACTTTAATTGATTAAATTAATTAACTGACAGAACTGTGTTGCTGGGGAGTTTGTTGATTTGTTGCGCCGCTTCTTCTTCCCAGCAAAAACACTAGGAAACGGTGAACGGCGGGCGTTTTTGGGTGCTGTATCGTCGACGTTCAAAAAGAGGCAATTAAATTTGGCCTATTTTGAATAAATGATATTTTGATTTTTTAGGAAATCTGTATACTAGAGTTCTTTAGCTACTTTGGGCCATCGCTTCTTGAAAATCCTCTATCATGTATACCAACTTGATTTTTAATACTATTTGAATACAATTTCTTTTGATTTCATTCGGATTACCTAAGATTGCACACCTTCCTAATCGTACAGACAAACCGCAAACCACAATATTCCGATATCGCTGATGTGATAATATTATTGTATTAGTATTCTTTCAATTCTTTATTTTTCTCTTTAAGCGTCGACCCGATTAGCGTAGCGGTAGTAAATGCTACCTTCTTTGTTCCCTGGGTTTCAAGCTCGGTAGGGGCAAATTTGTTCCAAAGGATATTTGCACCTGAGTCATGGATTTTTCTATGTATAATATGTACGTTATGATAAAAAAAAGTCTAACTATCCAGTATGTGTAACAGAGGCCTCGTTGCTTAGCTCGGAAATAGACGGTGTTGTGTCAAAGTGCCCGGATATTTTTATTGTATTACCGTAGTTATTAGTCTAGTGGGTCATCATCTTCGTTATTTTAGCCAAAGGACACGTCCAATGTTGAACATAATTATATGTACCTTCTTTATAGATTTCCACAAGGACCAGTAATACGTGAGGCCTATTATTTCCTATGATTTCCAGCGACATTTATCAGGTCATCCATCTCTTTGGAAGCCGTCCTATGCTGCTTTTGCCGTACGTTTATAACCTAATCATACACCTTTCATATATTCTATACCTGTTAATAAAATTCGCTCCAAATATGCGTATGTTGATCTGATTCCGTGACAGGTTTCGCAAAAGCCACACCTAGACCAACACGCAACGATTAGCGATTGATTAATGAAATGTCTTTTCAAATATAGTTATGTAGTTCTAGGTAATTTGGCCGGTATAAATTGTGTGCTGACCTTTTTGGATTATAACACCTTTTAATGCGTATAAAGAGATAGTGGCAATGATATTTTGCCATTAAAGAATTAAAAATAAAATTTCGGTAGATAAAAAAAAAGGAAATGAAAAATATTCTTGTCACCGTGGTGTTAAAAAGTACAAATATGTTGCGAATCATCGCAAGTTTAAATTTCGAACAAGCCATTCTCTAGCTGACAAATAGAGCTCAACCCCTCGAAGCTCCCCGTTATAATTTCGTACGAATTTCGCGCAGATGATTATTTCATACACAATTATGACAGTCTGTCATTAATCCGGCGAGGGTTTTATTTTTTATCCCGAATAAAATTCGGCAATCGATATCGTAGGGAGAAACAGCTATTGTGTTTATTGAATAGTCGCTAGTCGACTGCGAGGTCTCGTTGACAAAGTCCGCCAAACATTTGCCTATTCATCTATTTGTATACAACTTCTATACAAAAATGCTGCAATACTGCAATCGAATTTTATTACTAAATCAATAAACGGATTTCTGATTAAGGTATTACTTTGTTTTCAGCTTAGGTTTTTTAAAGAAATCTTGTCAAAATTACTTTTGAACAAAATTCACGAGTCCTAAATCCAAGAAAAGTTATCTGACAAAGACTCAGACGACTAGAAATCATGACCAGACTTTTCAGTTTATGATTTAATACTAGACTTTACTGTTAGACTTTTAAGCAACTATTTGATATTTATAATATTTAGTTTCGAGAATTTACCGCACTAAATAAATATTACTCACAAAAATGGGTTTGAAGCTTAATATCAGTCTGAAGCACATTTAGATTTTCTATTTTTGGCGCAATTTTGCGTAACGAAAGTGAAAATAAGGACGTTCTAGCTCCCTCTTTTCTTAAGTCCCCTGTGATTAGGTACCCACGCAACCGGTTATTTGAGAAGAGGGGGTGTACGTACCCTTTCCCGGATTACAGGCGTGAAAACACATTATTAATTCATGTACATTCAAATCGTTCGATATAAAAGTTTTATTTGGAGAGCATTTCTTGTGGAATCTTTTTTAACAAACAATAGTCCACATTTTTCCATTCTCTGTTCGTCTTCTCAATTTAATCCAGCTTCATGTCGATAGCTCTTTCAACGTTGGAGGTGCCACATATTATTGCATTTTTTTTAGCAGTGGCGGACTAACAAATACAACCTAGAAGTGATCACTTTTCGCTATTTTGTTAATCTATTTTTCTACAAGTATGGCTTGTGACTTCTGCTAACTGCTGGTAATCTGTATGACAGGGTATCCTAGTTAAGATACCAGTCTCCCACAAAGGATTGCTAACTTTACGCTTTTTAATTTAATTACGTCACCTTTGTGGAAGAAAACAATAAATAATTTTATTTATTAAAAAACAAAACTATGTTAGCGTTGTCAATAATTAATCTGGTTACAGATTTATACCGTCATTGTTCTAGTAAACATTATTGTAGGGTAGGTATGTCAGAATAAAATTGCGGCTCCCGTTTCTGTATCGAAATTAATATAAATTTGTTTAATTTTCTCTGCCACATAACTGCTTATATATGTATATGCGGTATTTTGTCATAGTATATTAAAATAATCCTTTGCAGTAGCCAAAGTTACGAACATACTAATTCTAGTAGCTATACGAACCAAAAATAATTTTAAGCGCAACATTACAGTTTATTTTTTTTATACCCACTTTTAGATGACATGACAGTTAGATTCCCTGCCATCATTAATCAATTACTTGCAGTATAACGCTGTTAAGGTGATGCTACACACCTTGATGTGTTGCCACTAATGGCTCCCAATTTTAGGGTGCAATGATATATCGTTTTTATCGATTCCCACTCGATATTTGAACCATTCGAACCGTTGCCACCACTTAATTTTATTGTAAACCTAACCATTCGATTTAACTTTATAGCCATTAATTAACAACATTTATGTGAATGTATTTTTATTTTTACGTGGGTTATCGGGAATACTTATACCGAATTGAACTGTCGCTAGTAAAAATCGTTTTATGAGATTTAAATTGATCGTTAGTTAAGTTCGTTTTGATTTATATATCGATATTATAACTTCATCACTTCTCCAATCTACTGATTATTTAAATAAATTTCTGTAAAATTAAGTTGACAGATATACAGCGCCATCTAGTTTCGAGTTAAGTAGCGAGGCTTTCGGGTGGGGTCATGGATATTGAATGGTTGAAATACTTTATGTAGATATATTTTTAAATACCGTCTATACCTACCTTTTACATAGAAAGAAGAAACTAATAGAAAGATTCATGACAGGTACAAATGTCCATGATCATTGTCCAAATATTTGCCTCACCCCAGAAGGTAGCCGGGTTGTCGATTAGCGCAAATTTATTTGTAGTGTCGCTTAACATCAGGCGAAATGCCGGTCAAGCGTAAACCCATCAACAATCAACGAGAATTTTATAGTCGTTGTCAACAATCCACACTAATATTATAAATGCCAAAGTGTGCCTGTCTATCTGTCTGTCAGTCTGTTTGTCTGTTACCTCTTCACGCTATAACTGCTGAACCGATTTGGATGGAATTTGGTAGAGAGATAGTTTGAGTGCTGGAAATCATCCCTTAAAAAAGAGAAAAGGGGGTTGGAAGTTTGTATGCGGATAAAATTACTAATTAGTCGCGGCCAAAGCTAGAGATAAATATTTCGACAGTTTACGGTCTGACTAGACTTATTCTAAACTGACAACTATTATTTAAATAAATAAATATTCTTGGACATTATGACACAGCGCCATCTAGTTCCGAGCTAAGCAACGAGGCTTGTGTTATGGATACTAGTCGGTTGATATACTACATATGGCATACACTCTTTTTTGTAAATACATACATATTATATATAGATACATCCATGACTCGGATACAAATGTTTATGCTCATCACAAAAACATTTGTCCCTACCAGGATTCGAACCTGGGACCCATAGCACAGCAGGCATTGTTAACTACCGTTGGACTAATTGGGTCGTCAATTCGTCGTGTTTGCTAGTTTATCTACTCCACTTAATAAATGAAAATACTGACTCTAACGTATTGGAAAGATTTTTCATGTCCAATGAAAATATAATGCGACAGAAAAGTTCCATTTTGTTACAAATGGGATGACATTACTTTTTAACCGAATACACAAGGTTTCCGTTGCAAAAGTTTTTAGCAAGCTTGGTATTTTATACTTATGAAAGCAGCTCAGTTCAATTTCTACAAACATTTTGTTATTTCTTTATAGGGTTATTTCTTTTTAGTGTTTGTCGCTGAACTCCTCCGAAACGGCTGGACGGATTATTATGAAATTTTCTATGTATATTTGGTAGGTCTGAGAATCGTAGGTGATAAGGATGTCCCTTACTAAATTAAAACAAAAAATATTCTAGAAACCATTTCTTTGTATTTTTTTTATGATTTGGTATTCAAAAATATTTATAACCCTAAATTTTCACTCTTCTAAATCTCTTTCACCAACTCCTAAAATGTGGTAAAACATCGTTTGCTGGGTAAGCTAATATACATATAATTTGTTTTAAAATTAGGTCACATCTGAGGATTGCCTCGTTGGATTAGTGTTCCTAAGCGTATGGGGTTTTAAGTTCGATTACCAGATCGAGCAAAATGTTATCGGGTTTCTTAAGATTTTATAATATCAGCAGTTAGTGGGAATATGGTTGCTACCTTTATATATGAGACCTGAAATAAACCTGCAAGTGTAAGTAGTATTTCTACTCTTTCTCTACTCGTAGTATCTCTTTAATATGTATACATATACATTACGTTTGTATCCCAAGCCTTATATCAGTTTTTTTTAAAAAGCTTTAAAGTAAATTCCGTAGTCAAAACAAAGGAATACTACACATATTTTACCTTTGCCCACAAAAACCCTTTGTTTCATGAAAGGATTTATTGATTTCTTACACTTAGCTAATACTAAATACTAGAAATTGAAATATAACTACCACGTTTGCTAGTGTGTAGTTTGGTAGACTGAAATCTTCCATGTCGTGACCAGTAAAGGATGATTGATGGATGCGGGATTAAATAATATCAATATACTGCAATAAAATCCGTAGGAAGTAGATTTATTTTAATACATAGTTTATGCGCAGTACCTCCTAATATTACACAACTCACTTTTTGCTTTCCAATTTTCAATGTAGATGCAGTTTTTTTTTAATACAAGTAGCCCACCCCGGTTTCACACTGGTAGACGTATTAATTATATATAAATAAAATATAGTTCAAGTTCACACATCACATTTTAATAGTAAAATATTATTCAGATCGGTCCACTAGTTACGAAGCCAATTCAGTACAGACAAACAAAAAATCCAAACTTTTCTTTTTATAATTTTAGCAAAGATATACATATACCCATTTACTAAGCATGTCTGTCTGCTTGTCCATTTCTCTTGACTTAGTGCTGTACTCGTATAACGCATCACACATGTAGGTACATATTTATCTGTAAAAAATCGCATAGTAATGTTAATTACTTAACAGGCTAGTTCAACATTTATTGGCTGATAAAAAAATAATCAATGAACAAGCAATTTATGTCTCAACGTTCGTGTTTATCAGGAAGTTCAAGAGAAGTGGGTCACCCTACTTGTTCGTGTACACAGTTGGACACGACACGGTATTGTAGATACATTTTCAACGTGTCAAATGCGTATCATCATTATTTCTCACTGGTCGCTAAGAACATGCCATAATTTTTATTTGTTATTAATAGAACAATAAGTTACCTAACCTAACATATGTATTTAGTCGAATACGGTGTAGAACCGAAAAAAGACTTATATTTTTTTTACACTGACGAGATAATGGTGAATGAATAAAGATCCCACCAAAAATATTATCATATAAAATGACGCCAAGACTCGCACAGTCAAGAAATTATCAGATTTCATGTAGAGCCAAGCTTCTGATTTTACACGCCCTAACTCTGCAAGGCCTAACTGCACAAACTCTACACCTCAGACAAAATATATGTAGCTTGGCAATTTCACTGCATTCAAGATGAAAAATGTATTCACTGTTCATTATTTTTCTGTTATACAATAGTTCTGGTAGTAACGAAAATGCACTATTTAAAGTGCCCTTGCGCTTCGTTTGGCTAGTCTTGGCAGGGTCACTACCGTCCCAAATAATATGTTGCATTATTGTTATTGAATAACCAAATTAGTTTAAGACAAAGGTATTTAGTATCAGTCTGTCCTTTTAATAGTTCTATTATAGTAGCGAGTGTCAGCCAATAAAAAACGATCTTAAACAGTAAAATGACCGTGTGCTCAACTTTTTATCACATTGAAAACAGAGTCAAGCTTTAGATCTGTTTGATATAAAATTATTAACATTTGGAAATGTGTCCAGATTAGGACTGTACATGAAAAGCATTAAAAATTTATAGCTACATTCAAATGAATGATCTTGTGGCTAATTTAGTGTTAAAATATGGTGTTGGGCAGTGAATTTATAATTAAGTAATGTCCTTTCGAACGAAAATAGCAATGGACTCCGGAACGCATTTCTAATTGGATGGCTAGTTATAAGATATTATGTTGATGATGCTTTAGAAGACGGTACGATTTTTTTAACGCTGCTTAAATTAGTAATTTTTGTAATCTTCTTTTAAGTATTAGTTAACTAGAGAAGCAAGTCTACAAAAATTTCAACAGTAAAAATTTCTCCTGCGTCGTGGATGTGTTGACAAACACAAATACTTATTCACAATGCACAAACAACCAGACCTAGAAGGATATGTAGGCCACACACACATATATGTATGTATTTTTTTCTCTGCGGAGATCGAGCCCGCGACATACGGCGCAGAAGCCAGCCGCTTGACCACTGCACTAAGACAGCTAACTTGGGAGGTACATATACTAGGGACGTGTTCCTCCCAAATACAAAAAAATATATAAGTAGATATATATGTATTTGTTATTATTTTATTTTAGTAACATTGTTTTTCTCTTGTATAACCATTTAACCTTAACATTTAATAGTTTTATCTGTTAATGGGTGCGATGCGATAACAGAGACATATTTGAAAGTGTTTTATAAAAGCTGTATATTATTTATTACCCGGTAAATAAATACTCATCTTCTATGGACACTTGCTGCATTATGTCTCAATCAAGATATATAGATATTAGAATATTAGTAGTGTAGAAAGATATATGTCACACTGATATCTCATTAGTCATCAGGTTGTACGTACGACTGCTTCGCGTGAGGGCCTGGTTTCGACTCCGAAGCCAGTCAATAATATGTTGATCAGCGCGAATTGTAGGTGTACATTCATGCACCTTTGCTTTACCCGTCGAGAATAAAGACATGTCAAAAAAAGTAAAAATATTTTTTTTTCGAAAGTCAAAAAATATTTTTTTGGGCATTTGCCGCTTCTTATATTGCATCAAAATTCTAAAGATTTATAGAACTAAGTATACTACACATTATTTAAGTAAACAATCACGAACTTACGATGTTTTCGTCGACAGTGGAAACGTGCTGTATCCAAAACGCTGTCTTCACCCCTGTCTGAGAGGGTTGCACCCTCACGAAAGTATTTGTTGTACAGTGAATTGATTTCTGCATGCATCCCTTCAGTTTTTCGTTCATCTAAGAGCCTGGTTTGACGTCTATTGTTCTTTGAGTGCCTCAGGGACCGACAGGTTTTTCTTTATTAAGCAATAAAGAAAAACCTGTCGGATTTTTTTCACAGTGTGGAAGCCGTTTGATTGTTTTTAATGGAGTGTGGAAATGAGAAGTTTGTTTGGTTTCTACTTTCATGAATACCTTAGTGTTTTTGTACTAGTTTTTTACACTTAAGTACGCGAATATTACACATTAAAATAAACTAGATATAAAATGGGTGTATTTAAATCTAGTGTAGTTAATCGGTGTCTTCTATGTAAGCGCGCTCCAGCGTAGATCGGAGTGTTGCTTAATGTCAGGCGAACTGGTAGTTCAGCGTTATAGCGCCATTAATAATAACAAAACGACACAGGCGTATTACTTATACTTAATTATATTAGTATACACTTTTGCTTCCTTTCTAGGCCTGGCTACTCTTGGGGTTGGCACAGTCCAACGTACAAGAATTTCTAATCGATAGCCCATCCTAGGGTGAACACTGGACCATTCTGGGGCGGGCACGGCCCACCTGGCCCCCTCCCTAGGTACGTCCATGTAAGAAGAAACTTTTTATTGCAGCATATTGTTTTAATTCGCTTTAATTCCGACATTCTCCTCGCAGATCCATTGGTCAAGAGCATCCTTTCGTCATGACAAACAAGAAGGCACTCAACACGTCAGTCTTCCTGAGTTGTATTGGGGTTTCTCTACATTTTGTCTTGTTCCGTGTAACTCTCATTCAGACACGTGGATCTATAATAAAGTTTTCCAATCTATCAACACTTACTCCATAGGATCCGATAGAGAAGTAACCGTCTCCGTTTCGCCATAAGAAGAGGCTTTGTTGTACTAGAGGACTAACGGCTAAAGGAATAGAGAATATAGAATAGATATTCTCAATGCTTCCTTGGATCAGAATGATGTTGTTGTTTGTATTGTTGATGGAAACTTTTCACATAATGTTCGTGAGGTTTATTTTTGAGGTTTTTCTTGTTTGTGTTTTGTTATATTAGTTCGTCTTTTTACAATTTAATATAAAAGGTTCGCATAATTTAAGATTGAAGAAGTTTGAGCGTTTAAGTTAGGTACCTACTGATATATTTCTTTGGTTTATTAAGTTTACAAGATTAATTAGAAAAATTTAAAATAAATCTTTTTTTTTCAGGATTTTGATACTCTTTTTATTCCGACATTTCAGATTTACAGCATCTTTAATAACGGGCAGATTATTTAAGTATTTTGATATCTAATATTCGCGTAAATGTAATAATAAACTTGAAATCGTTTTATAAAAAAGGCTGGATTGTCCTAAAAGCGAAATGGTGATGACCTGGTACTATGGCCAACACTGAAATTGAATAGAAATAATGTTTGGGAAAGGCTGATTGCCAGACAAATGTGTAAATAAGTATATCCGCAAAAAATATCCCGGTTTCTGTGTACACAAGGATCAAATGGCAGCACTCTTCTAGAAGACTAGTGCTAGTAAAATTGTTCATTTGTTATCTAAGTTATATTACATCCTTGACAAATGTTATAGGGGCAATTTACTACCCTCCAAAGGGTCCAACAATTCAGTAGTTAGTACCTATCTACTCCCGTGCCGATAAAATACGAACATAACATCTCGGCGCTCCCCAAAACGAAAGCATCGTCAATCACACCTCCGAAAAGTAACTACCCTAAATTGCAATTTTATTCATCTACTTAAAGTTTTATTTGCAGTAATTGATTACAACCATATTAAGTTGATCTTTGTTTGTATGTTGATCTCATTTCTATTTGCATCTGTCGAGAAATCATTTGAGTATTTCGACAGATCAATAGTAACTGGTGCAATCGTAGAAGCGTTGTTTTGGCTCGTTGTCATAGCAACGGTTGATCCGAATTCGTGACGCGTTGGGGTGTATTGTGTGAGCGAGAGGTGGGTATGGGAAGTCATATGTATGAAGGAGAAGGAGAATAGGGGTTGGATGATGCACTGCCCACTCCGTGTATGCATGGTTAAATTGCATTAGCGTTGGTAGCTACGTTCGCAAATTCGTGTTTTAGCAATCAAGGGCATCCGACTGAATTCATATTTTAGCCAATTTATGTTTGGATGTGCATTTTACTCGCTTTGTGATTCCACAATATTAGGGTAGTGTATTTATAAGTTTACTACGTCTATTTTCATTTATCAGAGTGCTGTGAGTATTACCAATACCAAGATAGTGGTAGATTTCCAATGATTTGTTATGTAAATGTATTGTTTATTGTTTTTCGGTATTACAAATTTAAAGACACTTAAAAACATTATTATTTTTTAACGTCCAGTTGAAGATTTTATAAGAAAATACAGTGGGTATATTAATTATACTACACTACAAAAACGCAATAAGTACACCGTACAGTTACACTATTATCACTCAAAATTCTGATTAGCCCACCAATTTAAGGGCCTAAACACACCTTTAGCGTACAAAGTGAGGTCGAAAAAGGCTTCAGTATACACAAGTACAATACAGCATACATTAACTATATAAAAGACCCGCCGTGAGGGAATGTTGGTTTGTTGAATTATGCAAGCAACACAATAAGGATTTACGAACAGACGGAACTTCTTTAATACATATTAAAACCTCTGGGGGTTATAAGTATTTAGTCCCTTTTACCCACAGTAAAGCGGGTAATGAAATAATTTTGGGTAAAAAATACAGCTTACAATTATTTGGGTAATATTAGTAACGGTTTTTAAAGAGGGATTTGGAAGCGTCAATCTAGAACAAAGCGTACGTATAGAAGCTGTTTCCGACCGCTATAAGTGTAGTTTTAAATTGTATGAAATGTGTGGAATTACTTAAAATATCGTATAGCTTTATCTCTATATTGTGTCATGCATTTACAATGTATAGGTATGTACTTACATAAAACGGTTGAACAATTGTTTCATATTATACAAAGACTTGCGGAACGCAGCTGGCAGCCACTGGATGAGAAGAGCCGTAGATCGAGCTCTGTGGTGATCACTAGGGGAGGCCTACGTTCAGCAGTGGACGAATATGGGCTGATGATGATGATACAAAGACTTCGATTTGATACAATTACTATTTGTTTTAATTCAATTACTAGTAGCATTAGTAAAAATATTTCTATGGTAGCGGTAAGTAATCATGAAACATTAATTTTATGAGGGAGTCGAACTTGTGACCTTTGGTGATGCAGAGGCTGGTTTCTGAGCCACTGTGTTAATCATACTGTTACTTTAACTTAAATAGTTCAATGTTAAATCAATAATACTTTGTTATTGTTGTACAAATATAACTGTCTTTACTGTGTGACTTTAAGTCACCAAAATAGCCAATATTACGTAAAGTTCGTAGTTAGGCAATCTGACCCTTAGTTTGTAAATTGGCTCGCCCTCTGTAATGACGGACTTGGCTGTTTGCCATACGACCGCCTAACCCTTCACTGCCGCCACTTATACACACAAACATTTGTGTTTATGGCGGATTAAAAACTACATTACCGTTTCTTTTTCTAAGATGAATGTGGATACATACCATACAGTGTATTAATGCCAATTTATATATACTAATCTACTTTATTTGTTTGCATAGATGTATATACTTTTATGAAGTATGAATATAAACCGGGTATTACATAAATGGAGTCAAAGAGCAATATCGTAAAGAGAGTCACAGGAAAAGTAATAAATAATGGGTTTCTACTACAGCAAGTGAAAAGGTCTTAAATTATTTATCAGCCATTAATGTCGCGTTGACTTTTACTGTATTTACGATGTCAGTCGGTTTTTTAGATAGATTGCTATCTATAGTTGTTTTTAATATATAATATACCACCACTTCTATTGTCCCCGAAAGGTGAGGCAGTAATGGACATTTCGCCGGTAAATAATATCAATTTTGAAAAAGTGTAAATGTACTGGAAATTACCTATAAATGTCACTAGATTAAATAAATCACAAACTATTAACTTATCGGATGTATGGATCCATTGATCCATCCTTCCTTGTGTCTGTGTTGAAGGCTTTGTGCGAAACAAACTTTGTCAGTGCGATAGATATTTAACTAAGAACTATTATAGGTATTTTACTGGATTGAAAAAAAAAAGGCTAAGCACATTAAATACTGACAAGATATAAATAATAATTCTCATCGATATGAATTTCACTACTAGACATAAAAACATACAGACAAAAATAATGAAAAATTGTACGAGAAACCGTCAACATACAGGTTATCAAAATATAATAAAGCCGCTTTTATACATTTATACTTTAAATAATGCCTATTGTTTGTGTATAATAAAGACTTCTTGTATACTAAACAGTCCATTTCGGGTACATGTAACGATTGATCACAAAGTTATCAAAGTTTATAAAAGCTTACAAACAAACAATGACAATACATTAATATTGACAACACATCACTACTTTATAATATTATGGATTCCAAAGTTTGTCCGTTTGTCTGTTATCTCTTCACGTTTTAACCTATGTACCGGTTTAGATGAAATTCGATATGGAGATAGCTTGAGTCCCGGAGAAGGACATAGGATAGTTTTTGTTTCAGAAATTATCCTTTAAAAGGGCGAAAAAGGGGGTGAAAGTTTGTGGTGTATGTGGAATCGATAATTTCTTAAAGGGGTCACAGGGAAAAGGGTAAAAAATTATAATAACTATATAATAAAAATATAAATACATGGATAAAAAAGTTGGATTGGATAAAATACTACGCAGACGAAATCGCGGGGAAATGCTAGTGCGCCATAAAATTAATTTACTATGAACATCTATTACCAGCCCGTTAGATATGAATATTTATGAACGCACCGTATGGCATTACCAGTGTATGGTATTTAATGCACCTGAGCAGTTTAGGGTTAATAAGATTTATTGATCACATGAAGATAATGTTTGTTTTATGTTGCATAAAATCAATAAATGTTTTATTGACAATTTATATATAAATTGAGTTTATTTATTTAGGTACGATTTTTAAATTAAATTTATTATGCGTACTCATGTTGATTATAATTTATTAAAACAATGTTTATGCATAAATATCTTTATCTTTATAAGTGTCTGTATTCATTAACTTTTTATATAGGAAGATGGTGAAATTATAATTTAAAACTGGATAATGCTCATTATGTCACGGCTCCTACAATTTGATTTTGAGAGGACTAGGTTATAGTCCTAGCCTAGCCTAGGCCACGCCAGCCTAGTGAGGCTTGGCCATATTTTAGATCGAACACATGAATGCAAAATGTTTTCGAACTTGAATTTAATCACAAAGGTCAGGACAGAATCACAAATAGCCAGTGTGGAGCATTTGTTTTAAAAAATAGAATAATTTTACAAATGACATATTGTAAAATGAACAATGTATTTTAATTAACGGCCATTTTGTTTACACATACACACACACATATATATATATATGATTAATGAGGCTAATAAAAATCAATCGGTGGTCTTATGTTATAGCCGTGAAGATTTGGTAATCTAATCGTCAACAAGTCGAATGGAGTTGTAAAGTTATGTGAATATATAAATATCAAGTTAAATTAGTATGCAAAAGTGTTATTTTTTCTATAAAGAAAGATTACTTCAACAGATTCTTAGAAACAGTGAAATTGAAACTATGGGAACAGAATATCTCTATTTTATAATCTGTACCAATAACTAGATTATGGTAATAAGAATTCGAATTATAGTATTTTAGTTAACTAAAGTTGTATAATAAATAAACAAATATAAGAAAGGATTAATGTATTCTAAAGTTGTTTATTTGCTTAAATTACCTGCCATTGAAGTCAAATGGATGTAATGTTAACGTTTTATGTATTAAGAAAACGTCTTGACTAGTTACGTCACGTTTTCAGTCATAAAATATAAGTTTACTTTAGGAACTTTCTTAATAATAATATTCTTTATTTTCGGACAACAATGATTTTTTTGAAGAGGCTAACTCTTTTCTCCTCGTTTCAGAAATAGTGGAAGAGCAGCAATGTCACGACAGCGAGTTCCGGCTGACGTGCCGGGACTTGGACTCTCATATAGCTGTCCTCGAAGCGTGGTACACCTCCGCAGAAGACTACCACGTCAACACCACCCACGAGAGTCTGCGGATCAAAACTGAAAACGACTCGGAATTAAACCGAGTCTACGTGTATTCTAGTCCAAAACATAACGGGGTGTACCAACCCTCAAATTCAAATCATTCCATATTTGAAAACACCTCGTATGTCAATAATAGTTTTGAGTTTAATGAGTTATTCAATGAAACCTCCTTTTTCAATGATACTGTGGATCTGTCAGTGGATTATGTGAATGTGTCCAGTTGTGGTGTACCTACATTCGCGAGGAGTTATGCCAGTTGGAGAGAGGGGGATAAGAGGAGACAGCACCAGTCCAGGGAGGCCTCAATCAATTTGAGAGCACCTGTCAGCTATAGGTGAGTGACGTTTTGTTTTTTAAGTAGTTAAACATTGGCAGCAACGTCAATTTATTGTTGCTCTGTTTCCTTCTAGGAATATCGTGATGTCGTAATAGATATGCAATAAATTTGCGAAAAATGCGTTTTATAATTGATGTCTTTCAAAATGTACCTATCTAATAAAACTACTGTTTACCTTCCATCATATGTATCATCACGCCTGTATCCTCTAAAAGCTAGGCTAAGGTGTACTGGTGAATAGCCCTAGTTCGCCTCCTTATTTTGATATGTTCCATGTAAATAGTGTATGAACCTATTGCCATTAACCTGTCACTAATCTAATCATTAAGCTGCTATCAGTAGCAGCTTAGTGATTAGATTAGTGACAGGTAGGAGTTTCCTAATAGAAAAACTTTACAACGCAAATTTAATTGGACCTGAGAATCGAAACCAGGCTTTCAATCTCAGCAGACGCGTTTCCGACGACTAGACCAATAAACCAATCAAGTCGTCTCGTTGTCTTAACAATCTTAAGTGGATTTGATAGACAATTTAAATCCAATTGAACCTTCAAAATATGAAAAGCCCAATTTCAATTTCAATCAAATAATAAATTCATCTAACTTGGTGCCTCAAGGCAAGTGGATTCAAAGGGATGGCTATTGATCGATTTGTTTTTCTGATCGGCTGTCAATTACGTACCATAGATACCTATATTCAAAGAGAAAGCTGTCTTGTAAACCTTTTTTTATGTTTTACTGTTAAATGAGCATTCCCTCGCGTTCAAATGCAAGGCACGCACCATTAACTTTTCGGAAGTTATGTGCGTATTTATCACATGCTCAAACGGTGAAGGAAAACATCGTGAGGAAACCTACATGCTTAGGATTTTCTTGATAGCATGTGAAGTCTGCCAACCCACAGTAGGCTAGCGTGGTGGACTTTAGCCTATTCCCTCTTAAATGAGAGAAGACCTGTGCCCTGCAGTGGGACAATAATGAGTTGATGATGTGAGCATTGATCAACATAGAGAATTTTAATAGGCAATAAAATAAAACTAAGTGATATTCTATGTCTGTAAATAAATAGAATTGACGAATGTTTTACAAGTTTTTAATAGTAAAGATCTAATATCTTAGTTCACCTAGCGTGTTTTGTTTATCATACGTTTCCAAATACCTTTAATCGTTAACAAACCTACGGTAAACAAGTTTTAAGCCCGCCTGATGGAAAGCGATTACAGTAGACTATAGATGTTTGCAATACCGGAGGTGTTGATGATCAACCTAAACAACCACAACCACCTAAACGGTTTCTACAAAGAAACCCTTTAGGTTTCTTAAAAAAACTCCCTGTTAAGTATATTATAAGTCACTTTGAAACTTTTTTTGTGTTCCTCTAACATACAAAATGTCAAGATGAAATTAGTACGATGGAAGCAACAATCGTCATAAAAAAGCTATTTTGGACTCGAATCAACATTACCGGAATCCTAATTGTGGAACCATAATTGAATGTCACGTTAAATACTAAGTGGTGACGTAACTAAATTACGTTGTCATGTGGCATACGGTTAAATACATATTTAGACATTTATATTATTGTAGAGTCTATACAGTGAAGTTATGAACCTTAAGTTTTATTTGATTTTTTTTTGAGAAACACAGCTTCATTTTTCTGTAGATAAATATGTTTAATATTTTTAATTTATACGTATATTTGATTAAAACTAAAGCAACATGATGGCAGATATGTATGTATTTGAATAAAATTTCATATTTTGCGATATTAAAATTTTGGAGATATAAAGTTATACAATTAAATGAAGAGAGAGGCAGAGAGAAGTAGAAGATAAATCGTTTTCATTTCAGTAATTTTTTAAGTTTTTTTGTAAGTAACGTTACCGTAGGAGAACTACACAGTAGGAATTTCTCCTGTGTCGTGAGTTTATAAAGACAAAGATAAAGATAAATTTATTTGCTTAAAACATGCGTTTACAGAGATGTTGTATTATAAATTTTTTAGTACCAACATGTTCTGCCGTAATAGGCGTACAAATTTTTAGGTAGGCAGGTATGCATTAAAATATATATATATATATAGGTATGCATACAAATACTCACAATGCACAAACATCAAGACCCAGAACTACTTGTAGACCATACTTATATTATTCCGCGCGGGGATCGAACCGCGATGCGGCCTAGAAGCCGATCGCTCGACCACTGCACCAACAGTGACATCAATGTATTTCTAGATATATCACCGATTTTATCACAATGTTTTTAAATATGTAGATAATCTTTTCAAATGCAATCCTAGAAACCAGCAGCATAAAAGGTTTGGTATTTCGGTTCCACTCTAAAAATAACATTGAAAGAGTTACAACAAATTATCCAATTTCGTATAATAAAAACGTTAGTCGACGCCGTCTTTGAAAACTGGGTGCTGTCTGGCTACTATTACATTATCCAATTATATCATATTAAATACAAATGTAACCAATTTAATTAACGTGTATTTAATTTATTGTAGGTATGCACACAGAAATCGATTGCTCAACGATTGCGTTAACTGCGACGTATTTTAATCGAAAACCAAAATAGATCATCAATCATTAGGTTCGTAAGATAGGTCGGCAGACTGAGGTGTGCAGGGCGATCATACTTTGTCTATGATCAGTCTTAGAGGTCTAAACACATGTCTATAATGTCCATACCTGTTCTACTATACATGTTGGCCCTCCCATCAGGTTTTATTATTCATTCAGAGCACACGGCCGCACACGTAACGATGTCAACGATACTTTTCCCATGGGAATCGCCCTACGATCCTGTGGTAGGCCGTTTATACTGCTGTTGGTTATTTCATTAACTGCCTTTTAGAATAATAAGTAATGTAGGTATTTATTTATACTGATTTTCCAGTTGCAGTAAATAATAATGCGTTACTCATAAATAAAGACAAAAATAGTAATAACACATCATACAAAAATTGTAAATACAGCTTAAACACAAGATACCCATGTATTCTTCTCACAGTATTTCTGTGCAGATCACATTCCATTCATCATTGGCTTTATGTCCAGGAGACCAGTGAGCGCGGTGAGAGTTCGCGGAACAGGAGATCTTGTCTGAGCAAGTCTCCCGTCCGAGTCTTGCTAATGGGAGTTGCAAACACAAAAATAACCGGACATTATGACACAGCGCCATTTAGTTACGAGCTAAGCAACGACGATTGTGTTACGGATACTAAATGGTTGATTCACTACATAGATATATCCATGACTCAGTTCAAAAATGTCCATGTTCATCACAAACGTTTGCCCCTGCCGGGCTACGAACCCAGGACGCTTACCACAGAAGTTAGTACTTAATACCACTCCTTATTGGGTCCTCAATGTACCAATAGTGTTGGTACAACCGAGACTGTGTCTTTATGTCACCATTCTGAAGTCTCCAGAGAACATCGATTGTCTTTTGTTAGCCAATACGGTGCCGATTGCACTTCAGTTCTAGTCATTACGAAATCAACTCTCAAGTGAGTTTTGTGTCTAAGTATAATCCTCAAAGCTATTTAGCATTTTGCACTTAATACTACCAGTAAAAAACCTGTGATAGACTAGTGGTGTGACCATTTGACCAGTAGACTGTAATGTCAAAGGTCTTTAGAACGATCCTAAGGCCACTGACTTTGTAAAGTGACGAGCGTATTTATCACATGCTCAAACATTGAAGGAAAACATAGTGAGGAAACCTGCATGCGCGATGGCATGTGAAGTCTGCCAACTCGTACTGGGCTAGCGTATAGATAGCTAGCTCTCTCAAATGTGAAGAGTCAAAGTCAAAGTCAAAGTTTTTATTGCATGCTAAGTGTACATATTGGTGTTACATGGTATGGCGAGTACTTATGACTTATCGACCTTTTGCAAGCATTGCAACATTGAGGGAGAGCCCCGTGCACAGCAGTGGAACAATAATGATGATGACTTTAATCCTAATAGACATTAAAAAACTAACATTATTCGTTAGTTTCTTAATGTCTATTAGGATGAAACTAATATTTTTGATAGAGTTTTCCTATGAAAATATTTATAGGTATACTTGCGTAAATGGATTATAATATGGACAAGCATTCATTAACTTCACTCACATTAAGAATTCGGATTAATTTATAACTTTGCACATTTCCCAAGGACCGATGTCAATACGATAATTTAATTTGTTTGTCCCATTACTCCAACAAAGATCTTCAGGATTAGTGATTGATCACGCAGAGCTTTATGTAGGTTATCGGCTGTTTGTACGATGTTTTGATATGGAAGTTTGGTGTTTTAGATAGGCTTATGTAGCATTTATGTAAAAAGACAGCAAAAAACAATGATGAAGTTTTTAATTAAACGCCTTTTTATTGGGAATTAGTATCTAGGTAAACTGTTTGCAGCCCTCAAAATTATTGGAAAAAAGCTTCAGGGAATAATGGGTCGAAATTAAATACAAAATACGTAACATAATAAATAGTTCATACTGTGGTCAGAAGATTAGCCAATCAGGGATTAATATCATTTATTCTTTTGTTTTTATAAATTAGTACTTTCTGTGTTGCTATACTTTATTCAGTGTTGCAATAGTGATGTTTATTTTCATCTGCGCACTTCCGTGCAGTTTCCTATCTTTCGCGGTTGGTTTGTTTTGTTTATCGCCTTCTGAGATATAAACATTGTACGCACAATCCAGGTAATGTAATTATTGCTTATTTTAACCTGATCTATGTGCTATATCTGTACTTTCTCAATAACAAAGATGAAGAAAGTAGAGCAAGCGTTTCCTACCACTGTGTTATTTTATTGTACGGGTGCGAAAAGGGTAAAATTTACCGTCGCTTTAAGTCGAAATTTATTAGTTTTAGCTGAACTGAACTTGTAATTAAAAAAATCAATAGTAGACCACCAATAATGATAATGAGTTACTATGTTTAAGCACTTTTTATCAAACACTCGAATTTAAACTCAAACGCAAGGTGTCAAGGTCGTGAATTTATTGCTATAATTGGGGTAGATATAGATAGTTCTCCATCAATTGATGCGCTTCTAAATAGTGAGTTGAAGTCAAGGGTTATCAGTTATTGAGGGCGCGACGCGCCATAGCGCAAGGTAATTGATCTTGCTAGCAACTCACGTGCCAACCCTACATGTCACGCACTTGATCATTATTGAAAGGGTCCACTTACATTTTGGAAATTAATGATTGCTGACTAGCTTTTGCCCGTGACTTCGTCCGTGTAGAATTAGTATTTCTTCTCAATCTACTTATTTATACCCTCTTTTAAGAAATGATCGATTTCGCATATTGCCTTTTCGCCCTTTCAAGGGATGATTTTCGGCACAAAACCTCGAACTATCTTCTAACTAAATTTCATCTAAATCGGTTCAGCCGTTTATACTAAGTACATAAGTAACACTTTTCTGTAAGATAAGTATAGTAAATATGGAAGTTTAATTAATAATTCAGAACCACAGTTTATTATGCTACTACTAGATATTATCTAGCAGTTACCGTGGGTCCGATTCTGTGGTAGTGCAAAGTGTTATTGGTTATAAATTTTTAAAATCCCTATTAGCGACTTGGTTGTTGCATATGTGTCTGATTAATAACTGTAGGTTCGTTCCATATTGGACTTAAAAACATACTGATAATTTCTGAGTATAAATACCTACATAAATTACTCTACTCAACCTTGTAGAGACTACAGACACAGGCGTGATGGTATGTTATGTGTTTGAAGATTTTTTTAATAGGTATATAATGTGATAGTATTTTTTTTTTCGCTTTTGATATTTAAAGTGAACTGACATTGCAACATTCATGCTTTTTTAATCCTAAATTCCAGTTTTGACGACTTGTAAATGACACATTCTACGTTTTACTACTGAAAGTCTAAAATTAGTAGGATTTGAAAGTGTTCTGTCGTTTTGTATTCAAATCCCGTGACAGAGTGGTTTACAAGAAAATATAACGCCGTAATAAACTGAAGATATTTGGGCTCGTAAATACTTGCTCTTTTGTAAGCTGTGCTCATAAATCAGCGGGGATGTCGGCTACTGAGCGTGAAGTTCAGGATTTGGTTTCCATTTGTGGCATAATACGGCTTTGTCATTGTTCCATTTTGATACAGAATGTTATTCTAATCGGTAATATGTTTTAGTTTTTGTAAACGCCTAGTGAAGTTCTCCTATATTATGCGTGCGGTTACATGTATTACATTGTTATTTTTATTAGGTACTTATATTACACATATGTACATAAAAAACGCTCAGACTTGAAAGATTTTGCAAAACAGAAAAAGCGTTGCGTCAATTTATATGTAGATTAAACAAAATATATCGGTTTTACGGTTTTTGGTGAAACTTTTTGCTGGTAGATCCCTCTGATAATATTCATTTTTATATAACTATATGTGTGTAAATATATATCAGTGTTGTATACATATATTAGTGCTGTAAAAATGAACATACCTTTTAGTAGTATAAACTTATTTTTTACTCTAAGTTTAATCTCGACTAAGTTTAATCCTGAGCAAGTAAACTTAGTCTATGAAGAAATAATTTATTACAAAAGTTTTCCAATTTAATTTTAACTTGTCTTGTCTTGTTTCGTTTTAGGTACTGTAATTAAAAATGTAATTTAAATGTAAAATTACTTTTTACTAATTTTATATTAGCTAAGGAGACCACGGGCTCTAGATATATCTATTGCGATAAAATCCGTAAGAATATACTCAATAGCCTCCTTTTTTGAAGTCGGTTAAAATTAAGTTTTAATTCAATGTCTTATAATTATACTCTAGGTATTTAGATGAATATCGAATATGCGACCTGATTGGCGCAGAGGCTGAGCGACCGGCTTGTGCGTCACGGGTTGCGGGTTTGATCCCCGCGCGGAGCAAATATTTGTACGTTCTACGGGTAGTTGTTCCAGGTCTGGGCGTTTGTGTATGTGAAAATTTGTCTTTATAAACGCACCCACGATACAGGGGAAACTCCTAGTGTGGGGCAACGTGTTAAAAAAAAAACTTATATCAAAATCCGATTTATTCAATTATTATGTTTTTACGAGCGATTCAGTAACTTAATAAATCTCCTATGGATTTTATTCTTACAGTGCTAGTATAATGTTCTGAATCCTAGATAAGCTTCGAAATAATACACAGTATTTTATTTGATGTCAATTGTTATTCTTGTCACCGCTGAAACCGATCTCTAGGGAGTGAATGAAGAAAATAAGAAATACTTACAAAGGCTTACGATCGTCTTTGATACCGTCTATCTACCGTTATTTTAATTTAACTGGAAAGATAACGAAATGTTTGGTTAAAACTAGATGACAGCACGAAATTAACTGTTAAAAATAAATGTAAAAATAACAATAAGCGCGTTAAAAAACAACTAAAAGAAATAGTTGAAAAGTTGCTTAATTGCCTCGTTGGTTATAGTGCGACTAATACGTCGTGAGATGATAGTTTTCAGTCCTAAATCGGGTAGGGGATTTTCAATAGAACACTAGTTTGGAGGTTAGACTTGTGTGGTCCGGTTATTGTATATAGTTTCGCCCCTTGTTAGGTATATGGGACGTTAGCTATACTGATTATCAGTTGAAATGAGTTTACTCCTATCTAATAGGGATTCAGTGGATTGAGTGACTAAGGTGTGACTAGTTTTTGAATGTGTGGACCAATCCACACATGCCTGTTTCATTTATATCTACGAACAAATCTTAAATTGTATTGGGTTATACATATCTATAAATATAAATAATTTATCCTGACTGATTCATCAACGCAGAGCCTAAACCACAAGGGTTACAAACTTGAAATATTGACAGATGACGCGCATTTTATTACAAAAACATCCGCTAAGTAAGGAATTTTAGAAATTTAACCCCTAAGGAGGTGAAATGAGGGATGAATGGTTTAGTGGAAATCCATCATTTTCGAAGTTATAGGTATGAAATTTCATATACATGTTTTTGATTTGATATAAATAAGCACGTATTGCAGGATAACGGGCGAAATGAGGAGAAGAAATTAGTACTAAATTGCGCGGGTGAAACTACGAGCAACAGATAGTTAAGTATATTCATAATTCTAACATTATTTGAAATTGCATCAGATTTTGTCCCGTGCATGCACAATATGATAATATATTTTCGACTTTATGACCTAACATTCAATTCCGGTTAGCATCGTGAGATTTAACGAGCACGAAGATAGACCAAATGTGGCATAACCAACATCAAAGCGAGTACAATTAGATCGGTAAAATGTCACTGCCACGCGTCGTGACGTGACGTGGGAACAATGCGAACGATTTGACGGAAGATATGGCTACAATCCGCACAATAGGTCGACAATGAGCTTAATGGCGGTAGAACAGACGAAAGGGTTATTGGGGCTGACAGATAGGCGATAGGTGGCGGATTTCATGGTCATTTAATTAGCTTAAAGTCCTTCTGTTAGAACATTAAGGGGTTAGGATATAGTCATATGCTAGTCTGAAGGGGGTTGCAAGAATACACACGCCACGCCACCGCTGCTACTGGCAAGAGAATTTTGCAGGATTCTTTACGACGATATTCTGTAGTTTATTAATAATAGAGATGTGTGATCTATTTTATTAGCCTGATTTCTAGGCTATCAGTGCACTTGTTTAACAACAATAAGAATATTTAACTAATATCTAACTACATATATCAGAGCATTTGGCTTCAAAATGCGATTGTATATCAGTGTTGTACGCGAAATGACTGCCATCAGACTTTCGCAACCCGAATATTGGAAATCATCATCAACCCATTACTGTCCCACTACTGGGCACGGGTCTCCTCTATTTTGAGTATGTGATAAATAGGTACGCACATAACTTCCAAAAAGTCCTTTCACATCTCAGTCCACTGGTCTCTCCACTAGACTACCACGGCTCTTGAATATTGGGAAATACCGATATGCTATTTCGGTTTTTCGTCCGTCCGTTATTATCGAATTTCTAAAAGCCTGTAACCATTGTCATATGTATTTGCATAGCCACTGGGGCCGACAGCTTGAGAGGCACGGAGATATACTTATAGTGGTTATATCAATAATGATCACTTTCATTTTCAGATCATCATCAGATCATGTTCATAGTCAGACCGCAGTAGGAGCCGCTTAAGGTCTTCCTTATTTGGAAATCCTTCTCCTTATTTACTAGTTGCAGGTGCAATATTTATGAGTCATGGTACCATTGGTTCCGTTACAGTTTTATGTTGTTCCCATGTTACTTTGATGTTATTTATACCCTCTTAATTGGATTAGTTGGAGGCAGTAATGATTTGGATAGCTTGTTTTAATTACAGCTGGGTTGAAAAGGGTATTTGAGTAGTGTGGATTAATATATTGTACTACCAAAGAGCATTTTTAAGTATCCTGAGGTAGGTACGCTTCATTCATTTCTTGGCTTCCACCAAATTTATATTAAAGTCAAATGATAAATACTTCAATCTTTAGCTGAATGATGTAATTAAGGCTGATAATATTGTGGGCCATGTATTCCTAGTAACTTTTACAATATAAAGATATTATTTTAGCTTTACTCTTTTGTAATCCAATTTCTTCTTCAACTTACTTATTTATTATATTTTAATTTAAATTAGAATCTTATTGACACACTTGAACAATTTAATTGTATATTCAATTGAATCGTCCTTGTAAGTATTATACACTTACTCGTACAGGTCCCTCAGTGGCACTTTATTTTGTACGCGCGTTTGTGAGTACAATGCTGGCATTCATTAATAACAAAATAAAAACCATTTTGGGACTCCGTAAGGACACTGAACACTCCATATAATATGTTTCAACTACATTAGTTAGATGACATCTTGACACGTGTAAACGTATCTGTGAAGTTAGCAACCATGGTTACGGGACAACAAACGGTACAACAAACTGTGAGAATGAATAAGGTGCGGGGTGAAAAATGGCCATTGTACGAAGTGATATTGTGGAAGTGGCTTCAATATTCACAATATCATCATCATCATCGTACACCCATTAATGTCCCATTACTGGGCACGGGTCTCCTCTCGATTGAGAGGGATTAGCTTATAGTCTACCACGATAGCCTACTGCAGGTTGGCAGACTTCACATGCCATCGAGAAAACCTGCATGCTCTCAAGCGTGCAGGTTTCATCACGATGTTTTCCTTCACCGTTTGAGCATGTGATAAATACGCACATAACTTCCGTAAAGTCAGTGGTGCGTGCCTTGGGTTCGAACTCGAGACCTCTGACATCTCAGTCCACTGGTCACACCGCTCGGCTACCACAGCTCACAATATAGTCTTCTTTATTTATAATTCTCAAAAGCTTAAAGCAGCGATTGAGAGTATTTTTGTTAATTTAATTACGAGTCTAAAGTATTGTATTGGCCTCTTATTACTCAAACATTGTTTAGCCATTGACACCATAATAAGAAGAAGAAGCAATGTATACATATGTAGTAAGAAGTACTTATTTTAATTGTGTAAAGGAATTGTGTACCTGTCTTTAGTTCTATAACAGAACCATATATAACTCACAACTCCTGTTCATATAAATAGGATACATTTTATTCTCCTACGTTTTTTTCCCAAAACATTGTTTCACAAATCGTTCTAAAAATCAAGTTATCATTGTCTAAATATTTATTCAACAACCATTTTTTTACTTCTGTTTAGCAGATTGCACACATTTCAATAGAATTCAATAGAATTTCCTTCAATGTTTCGTTCAGAGAAAAACAAAACAATACTTTAAAGATATTTATTTTTCTTTCGATATCAGCCAATACGGTAACTTATCTTCATTTGTTTGTCTGAAAGAATAATGCTTCCTAAATATTTAGTCTGTATCAGTAGATACATTTTACGCAAAGGAAAATATCATAAGGAATTGCTACATGCCTGAGAGATTTTCTCAATTACATGTGAAGTCTCCCAACCCACACTAGGTTAAGGTGGTAGACTATAGCTTAAGCCTCCTGTCAAATGTGACGAGATCCATACCCATCAGTAGGGTTAATAATACTTGGCAGTGGCGTAGCGTGGGTATTTGCCGCCCGGAGCTGTCTGGAAAATGCCGCACCCTTTTCTAGTAGGATAAAAACGACGTGGAACTTGATGCCGCCCCCTTTCATATGCCGCCCGGGGCCATGGACCCCATTGCCCCCCCCCCCCACGTTACGCTACTGATAATTGGGTTGAGGATCAGTTCATTATTTCAATTCCAATTTAAACTTAAGAATGCAAAATATAGTAGAGTTCGTATTGTTATTCGCTAAATACATAATTAATATTTTACAAATGTGAGACTGATTATAGAAAATATTTAGATCTATATCGTGAGCGAGAGACGTACATAAGTGATAGAATGAGTACAAAAGATTACTAACTTGCATCCTCTTTCTTGAATCCTATCTGTGCTCCAAGGCAAAACGGAGCGTAAATGCGTTCAAATTAATAATTCAAAAGTATAGTTCTCCTTTACTGAACTCTTTTATTAAATTGTTAACAAGAATCTGTAGTTTATACATACGAATCTGCATTTACACAAAACAAAGGGTGTTGCAATTAGGATAACGGTGGAAACAGTTCAAATAGAACCAAGTAATTAGGCGCCGTTTAATCTTTCGATTTTCGTGTAATTATGTTAATTGGCTTCCAGGTTATTTGGTGTAAGGTAACGAATGATTTACTGAAGGAGGACAATTATAAGACTGTTTAGAGGAATGACAAATTGGTGAAGATCGGGTACCGTTCGAGGGGTGATGCCGACTTGGCCAGTTCCCTTAAGATATATTTAATATGACTTTAGCAAAGAATAAACTACATACTAAACTAATGTACAGTACAGTTGGTGTCGCCAAGATGCTAAATACATTTAAATATTTTTTGAATAAAATTATTATAAACATTTTTACAGAGCGAGGTAGTTTCGTAGTTTCGAGCCAAGCAATGGCTTGTGTTACGGAGACTGGATGTTTGTTATGCATATGAACTTTTGCAAATATTTATGTTCATCATATATGGTGTTGGACGAATTACGACACTATGGACCGACGATTTGAAGAAGGTGGCTGTGGCTGGCAGCGGATGGATGCGAGCTGCCCAAGGCCGGGATGGTTGGCGCTTTTTGTGAGAGGCCTACGTTCAGCAGTCGACAGCAATAGACTGATATATTATATATTACACATACATAGATTTATGATATACACCCACATATATAGATGAGCCTAGCGGTGTGACCAGTGGACTGAGACGTCAAAGGTCTCGAGTTCGAACCCAAGGCACGCACCACTGACTTTTCGGAAGTTATGTGCGTATTTATCACAAGCTCAATCGGTGAAGGAAAACATTGTGAGGAAACTTGCATGCTTGAGAGATTTGTCTGCAAACCCGCAGTAGGCTAGCGTGGTAGACTATAGCCTAATCGCTCTCAAATGAGAGGAAACCCGTGCCCAGCAGTGGGACGTTAATGGATTGATGATGATGAGGACATAGATTTAAGCCTGGGCCTCTTACCACGAAAGGCAGTATTAATACTACTTACAAAGTCTTACACAGAAGTTACCTAGAAAGAAAGAAAAAGCCAGTGTCGCACAGCACAGCTATCATCACTATCGTAGTGTTATGAAATAAGATACTTACTTATTATTTAAAGTGTTCTTTATTTATTTATTTCGATTTTTACTATGTCCACTTAGTGATAATGTCTATTCTTTAAACACTTTGGATACTTAAGTCTATAAATATCGCAGTTACAACTTCATCTTTCCCAAATTCTTGTGACGTAACTGTCCACGTTTATTTTTAGTGGACGCTTCACTATAAATGGCGTCGCGGCTATTAAACGCCAGTCAGACGCATAACTAATAGATACAAATATAACATCGTTAAGTTTACATCTGTATCATCTGTGGAGTTATGCCTGACATACGCTTTGCGTTTCGGATCGGTCTCGTTTGATTTGTTACAGCAATTTCGGTACGCCGCACCGCCTCACCGTGAGCCTGTTTAAGCAAAATGCAACCTCAATTAGAACCCTTAACAGCGCCATCTAGTTCCGAGTTAAACAACAGCTTGTTGCGGGTACTTGATGGTTGATATACTATACTTTTTTTTGTAAATACATACATATTATAAATAGGAACATTCATGACTTATTCGGTTCGTGTTCATTACACAAACATTTGCCCCTACCGGGATTCAAACCAGGGACTGTTACCCAGAAGGCAGCCTTTAATACTGCTCCGCTAACCGCATCGTGAAAACATATACTTGAAGTTGGAATTGTAGCATCGTTCAAGCGCTTGATACGGATTCTTTTAATACCAACATTCTCTGATACAGAAGGACCAATTAAGATAAAATCAGCTGGTATAGAACACGTAAAATTGAATGAAAATAATGAACTAAAATAAATTTAACCTATATCATAATAAAGTCTATTATCGTTTGCGCCACTACAACATGTCATAATTTTCACTAAATTAAGACCGCCGATTTTCTTGACTTAAGTTCCAAAACTAATGGAAATTAAGTGGAAATTTAATTAATTTTCGAGTAGTTTATTTTCGCTGACAGAAAATTTAAACAGATGCGGACTAGCCGTTCTCTGCAAAGGGACTTACCAATAAGATCGAGTCCAATATTTGCATGAAAAGTATTTCCTCTGAGGGTCGAAATACCTACTGATGATATTGTATTTATTTATTTGAAAAGTCGCCAACAGCTACTTTTATTAACAAAACAACAAGATATATACCTAAATACATAAATTGATTAAATATTAACAAGTATAGTCGTTTTACAGGCGAACAATATACGCACTAATAGGAGCTATACTGAATTTTTTTTTGGACATATAACCAATAGATATATCAACCAATCCAACCATATAACCAATAGATATAAATAAATAATGAAATAAATAACGTAGATTTAATTTGTTTGAACATGAAATGTATCAAGGACACATCACATCAAAATGCAATATCACGGATCATGTCATGGATGTATCTATGTATAATATGTATGTATTTACAAAAAAAAGAAAGTACATGTAGTATATCAACCGACTAGTATCCGTAACACAAGCCTCGTTGCTTAGCTCGGAACTAGATGGCGCTGTGTCATAATGTCCAGGAATATTTATTTATTTATTTAGTACTTAATACATATATTTTGAAGAAGATTACCAACTAAATTGATCCAGCTCAATTTATACAGTACCTCCTTACAGTTTAACATATAAAGTCAAAATTGGAAAAAGAATACCAAAGTACCGTATTTAAGCAGGAGTTACATAAGATTTTAAGTAATATAAGAATTGAGAGCCTCCCTTTTATAAACCCGTTTAATAATGAATACTTTAACTGTGTGATTTATTGCAGAAACTTTTAAGCGTTGAAAGTCAGGAAAAGTATTTTTAAGGCATTCAACATTTTTTTTAATATTAATTAGTTCAGTGGAGCAACTTTTCCCATTATTGGGTTCCACAAATGAACTGGAAATGAAAAAAAAGTTTGGCAAATTTCAGTTCGGGCATTTTCGCTCCGCTGAACAACTCTATACGTTTTCCATTTAGAGTTGCGTAAAAACAAAGTTTGGGAAAGCTTTGCTGTATCAAAATACTTTTTGAGAAGCATGTAGTTATTATTTGTACTATGTACTCTCTGTGAGTGTGTTTCGGTATTTGATAGGTGACGTCATATATGAAGAATTTCAAATAACTGGAGAGATGACCTATACGCTGCAGGCCTGTCAAATGTTGCTGAAATTTGGCAGATTCTTTTTTTTATTTCGAAGTTCTTTGGTTCGTGGAACACCGCGAGCAACAAATACATAAGCTTATATTTTTTAGTTCAAAGTCTTAAGTACGACATAATAATAAACGTAAATCAAATGTCAAGGCATTTATTTACATACTACGAGTAGGTTTTTTGTTTGTTCGTATGTAATGTTTTTTAATGTTGACTTAATAAGTTCTTACATGTTAGTGTTCTTACATTATAGTTGAAGTATGTTTGTTTTATTATTTATCGGCTTCAAACATGAACTGACCGCCTTCGACGATCGTTTTGGTCAATACCTTACGTCATTTCCTTAATCCTGTACAATGACATAGGTCAGAGGATTGGCCGGAATTAGGTCACCGTCATACAACCCGCAGTATCCATGTCAATGGGCCATTGTGGCAGCCCATGTTGCTGACAAAGGTATGATTAATTAATTTGTAGCATTGTTTTTTTTGGGTACGTAATTCGGAATTTTACCGTCTTTTGTTCCTGGAAGGATGGTGTTATGAAGATTGCTGCGTTTATTCTCTGATAGCGCTCGACAATAACACTTCATTTATTATAAGTACTTTTTTCATTATGTCTATAATATAACTAACTATACATATATTACTTTCGCAATTGTAACGTCATGTACACTGGTCCTATATGAAAAGCGCTGGCTGCAGCATTAATTTATTTTTGTTGCAACAATATGCTGAGATAGGGACTATTTTTTGGCCTCGTTATTTGTTAGTGTCGTGTTGTAAGCATATAAAATGCATCATATTGTTTTTTTTTATGTTTTTTTTATTTATAATAATATCGAACCCTGCGAGGTCTAGGATAAACGTTTTTCTTTCTTTCTTATTGTAATAATAATAAACTTTTTATTTGCAACCTATTATATGAATGATATCAATGTTCAAAGAAAGATATATAAATGTAATAGAGCTAAAGAAAAATATAAAATAATTAATAAATCGCCATCCAATTTTAAAATTCAATAATTATTGTGATATTTTAAAGTAGTTTTTTGCAGTAAAACGTTAGTTTATACAAAAATGTCATGTTACTTTCAGTAGCGTCGTGCCTTTTTAAGTACGTAGTAGTAGTTTAGTACGTACCTAGTACTTAAAAAGGCGCCACGGAAGGGTTGTCGGTTCCCAAAATACATTAAATAATCAATTTCAATTGAGAGATATTGAAAATTGTTTTAACCTGTTTGAAGACCATAGATATGAAAGTGTAAATAATCGTTGTTCTAGTGGTCGTATAGTGCGACTGCCGATTGAGAGGTCCGGGGTTCGATTCCCAGGTCGAGCAAAATGTTATTGGGTTTTTCTGTGAAATACTCAGTAGCAGCTCGGAGTTTGGATTCGTGCCCGGTTAATGGCAATAGTCTTCGCCCCCTATTACATGGGCCCTAAACACACCGGCGAAACGTGGGTGTATATTAGTACACCTATACCTAATATGTATGTATGTAAATAATCTATTAGAGATACTTCCCGCAATCTCATTTACGTGCTTTATATCGACGTCACAACATAATAATTATACCATCACAAACTTTACCAGTTTCGTATACATCTTTACTTAAAATAACCATGAAAATAAAAAGAAAACAACAAACAGAGACAGATTTTATCAAAGCAAGTTTGAAAAGCTCTCCAGATATTGCTACGAATCCGAAGCGTAGTATATTCCGCCATCGATGAGCGTAGGGTTGACAGAAAGGTAATATTGACATAAAGGCAATATAAATAGGTACTCATATTTATAAAGAAAATTTTAAGAAATATAAATATTGAGAACAAAATAATTGTAATGTGTTTATTTGAGAGGACTTAGGTGCGAGTGTGTATTTTTTTTCGGTAAATTCTAAGTAGTAGAGGTGGTATGATAGCTATATATGGTCAAAATTGAAACATGAATGTGAACGTTCGTGCTATGGATATTTTATATGATTGATGATTGTTTATTTCTGTAAATATATCTTTTTAAAGACACTTTTACAAGTCATGTAAATTTTTTTTTAATGTCTAGTTGGCGTCGGCATTTCCTAACTGACGACTAATTCATTTTACAATGTATGGAACTAAAAGTCCCGGCACGAACGACTGAAGCACGAACTGTTCACGAACATAGCCGAGTCTAAGACACGGTTCGCCTCTGTCTTGTCTCATTGAGCAAGATTTAGCGACTGTCAACGTTCTTTGTTGGTATCTGAGCATATAATGTTCTGCAGGAGTCTTGGATGCTGCTCGCACCCCGTCAAGTTTAATGTGAACCATCCTCAATGCGCGACAAAGGTGGTCAAAATGCCTGTTTTAAAAAAAATCTTAAACTAGACCCGATAGAAGACTATGTAGAAAAGGAACCAAAAACAAAACTAAAAAAACAGGTGAATGTTATCTTTTATTACTATCATATTATATCATTTTATACTTAACTAGCTGACCCAGCAAACGTTGTTTTGCCACATTATAGGGGTTGGTGGACTACCCCTAACTTTTAGGGGGATGAAAAATAGATGTTGGCCGATTCTCATCGATACCGGATAAGCACAAAAAATTTCATCAAAATCGGTCAAGCCGTTTCGGAGGAGTATGTCAACGAAAACTGTGACACGAGAATTTTATATATTAGATTTCATAGTTATTTCGTGTTCAGTGTGAGATCGAAATAAAAACATTTCTTTTTTGTTCATACGGTGCGGTGTTAGAGTTTATAAAAGTTACATGATATTTGGTCAAAAACTATAATCTACTCAAAGTAAGCCTAATTAGAATTGGCTCTTTTTGAATGTCGACAATACACTACACCCACGTTTTGCCTGTATGTTTTAGGTCCCATGTAATAGGGGGCGAGCCTATTGCCATTAACCGGGCACGAATCCGACCTGCTACTGAGAACTTCATAGAAAAACCCACTAACACTGCTTGACCTGGGAATCGAACCCAAGACCTCTTGCTCGCAGTCGCACTGTACGACTACTAGGCCAACGAGGCAGGTAAAATACAGCCCCAAAAATGCCCCCCGCCGTTCACGTCGTTTAGTGAGTAGGGTAAATACCAGTTACCATTACTGACTTCCTGTTTATTTTTATGGTGTTCATTGCACGTGCTAGCCCTACAAATGTAGTCTAAAGTAATTACAGTTAAAGGCGCGCGTTGTCTTATTCCAATTGAGTGTAATTGTTGAGAGCAGAGATGGGTCCAGATTCTTAATGGTAACATTCAAGCTGTTGTTACTAGATTCAGTTAATTACACGCATTTTTTTACACAGCTTCATCATTCATCACGCTGGCAGTCCACCAGAGGTTAGACAGAGATGTGCGTTGATATGGTTTAGAAATACCAGCAAAATATGTGTATTTGTGTCATTGATCTAGGGGTTATATGATTTCCCGCCGGGGTTGTGGTGCATGCTTTTGCGAATCCCATGGCCCCGGCAATAGGGTTGGTGGCGTTGACGGGTGCGGTTTTTTGTCGGTAAACGATCATGCGGAGTCACTTAAAAAAAAAAAAAGGCGTCGTATGATTTATTATTATTTAACATAAATGCCATCAGTGGCGTAGCGCGGGAATTGCCTCCCGGGGCCGTCTGGAAATTTGCCGCCCCATTTTCCAGTAGTATATAAACGACGTGGCACTTGATGCCGCTCCCTTTCATATGCCGCCCGGGGCCATGGCTCCCTTTGCCCCCCCCCCCCCTACGCTATTCTACTGCATGCCATCATGTCGTCCCCAAAAGTTTCGCCAGTATGTTTTAGGTCCCAAATAATAGGGACTAGCTTTTTGCTATTAACCGGGCACGAATCCAAACTCCGAGCAGTTTGCTCGACACTGTACGACCACTAAACCAACGAGGCAGCTCAGTAACTTTTACTTAACCTCCTACTAAGTACTTGCACTTGAAAACTCAACAGCACTACTCGACCTGGTGTTGAAGCCCAGGACTAAACGACCAAAGATTCAGTTTATATTATCATTCTTTGCTATTTCTCCAGCTCTTTACAAACATATAAGTAGTTACTTTATACGTGTTATACTGCGTCGTAAAACATGAGTTATGTGAGAGCATCTCTCAATGAACACAGTATATGTATTAACTTTTATATTGCCAGTGACATTTATGACAGTTCTACCGTCACTTGTTTAACGCTCTGGAGGCCACGTTGGTTTTAAAGTTCGAAATATTTGAAAAAACTTCTACTCTTTATGGTTTTTATCGCGGTATTCTGATATTATTTTAATCCGACGTTTATGGATCTTTTCCAGCATCCCTGGTTCTTCATTAATGGTAAATAAAACAAAAGAGATATCAAAGAAAAGCTCAAGCTTTAATTAAGTTTCGAATAGCTACTCTTGCTTCCACAGATACCTATGCATTTATGGACCTTCGCAGTGTATGGTGTAGTTTGTTTTTTATGAAAACAAGCACACATTTACGTAATATTTCTTTTGTAGTAAGTTGAAGTAAGCATTAGTAGACGCGAATATATCGCGTCTACCTCGTTCTAGTTCTCTTCGTTCGTGTCTAGTCGTTATTTATATAGCGTATAGCGTTAAATAGCGTAATACTATTTCATTTCCCCATTTATTGAGGGACTTGTAGGGCTAAGTATTAATGACATAGAGGGTTGTTTTTACAAAGGTGACCATTTTTAGCACACTTCTATTTTCTCAATTAATGGAAGTCAGAAACTACAACCTATTGTAATAATACTACGTTTATAAGAATTTTATCGCGGTATACAGCTAATATATTTTTCGTATAAAATACTAATATTCGCCAATTCTGGGTAGATTAGTGCGTGACCTTGATATAGTTAAAAAACGTCCAAAAATAATGAGCGTGGTACTATATTAGCGCCGCCCAGTGTAAACTGATGTAGCGGAAAAATTTAAATATTTCCAAGGTATACCAAAATAGACAATATTAAAAATTTGGGCCAAATAAATATTGTTTACATCGTGTATCCGAATTGAAATATAAAATATTCTGCCCGCGTGACGTAACCTTCTTTGTCTTCCAAACTTTCTTGTCACCGGCCAGTCACATCTGTCGTCACTTCGAGCGAAAAACAAACAATTTCTTTCGAAGCCATCTTTATTTAGTACTCGAGATATCAATTTGTTATACATAATTTATTTATCAAGGGACTTGTTGACTTGTAGTGTTAATTGAATAATTACTATAAATCACTTCTGTCAGTTTTAATTAAACTATGGCGCTCTTGTTTCCATCATCCCAGTCATGGATTTGACATCCCTATTACGCAATTTAATACAGCCGTTGTAACAACTTAAAACATACTTTGTATATATATAAATAAGATTAAACTTTCTTTAAAAAAAGTTGCATTCGTTTTATGGACAAAGCGAGTCGAATTTTGAACAAATCGGTTACGTCACAACGTTTTGACGGTTGACGTATCGAAATGTTTTAAGTACATTGCTGTGTTAAAAGGAACTTAAGAAACGTTCGTTAAACAATGAACAATGGATTTTAAATAAGGATTTGTAACGTTTTGATTGAAGAGGATAGTTTAGTGTGAAGTCAATGCTACGTTGGCTTACATTGATTTATTACGGGGCGTCTTAGATTAAAGGGAAATTATCTATGTATGTTTAGCGGTGTTTTAAGAGCCCAATGGGCATTGAATAGCAATTAGTGAAGGAATTTCTTTTAATGCCTATCCAGTTTAATGGGCAGGTTTCAAGATAACTTTGTGTTTGATGAATGGGTTATGTGGTTTTATGATTATGGTTTGTGGTCATGTCAGTAAATTTAACTTCTAATTATAAAAGTAGAGACATACGATAATCATTACTTAATTTTATTTTTCATCTTGCTCCTATAAAGCCTTTGAGTTAAAAGAAAAAGAGTAGATAATATCGATTTAAATTGATACTTAACTGTATCGATTACAAAAAATCGATCGTCACGACTCGATGTCCCGTTATGGGAACAACTGTAATAATCGTAGTAATTATGTTTACCGGGACGTAAAATATCAGATACATTTATCGTATAGCTATTTACGCAGATGTCTTCTTTCATTTCATGTAATTTAGGTTTATTTTTCAGTGACTAATAATTAATTAATATGTACAGCATGGCCACACTCCATGGCTCCTAATGACAAATATCTCACAGACCTGGTGTTCTTTGAGTCAATTACAACAATCGTGAAAAAGTTTGCTTACTTTGCACACACATTATCGCGTGTATTGTAATACAGTATGATTATTGTATAGTTAGAAACGAAAAGTTATCTTTATACCTTATTAGGTACTATAGTTAAGATACAAAATAATTTTCTTGTCTATACAATTAAGGACCTATTGATATCAATTAAAAAAATAGCAACTGTCTATTACTGACACATGAAGTACAGATGGCGCCACTTACGTTTGGCCCTCTGCAATTCTATTGGTTGAAACTTTTTTTGACATCATAACTAATGTCAACATCACACATACCTATTTATTATTTGAAATTGGAATAACTGAAAATGCTGTCATTTGTTAACCCACTCTTTGTAACACAAATCTTACCTTAAATATAACATAATAGAGTCCAAATTTCGAGTATTTTAACAGAGTATTTAAACATGTGTGGTCCCAAAGTATCAATTTCCCATAGCACCTTAATCAATCCACTCTGACCACAACACACACCTAATAAAGGCACAATTAGGGTTCAACTTCCCAAATCAAATCTTACCTTTCCATTTATAGCGAAGAATTCCTATATAAAGCGAAGAATGTTTCAATTATAAAATTATCTGACATATGTCGGATACAGATTACGAAACGGACAAATGGGATCAGCCGTTTTCGATAATACGTCGTACAAATAGACAGACAGTTCCGTTGGATAGGCAAACAGCGTTAAGAGCATTAACTTCCAGTTATGTCACTTTAACCGGTAATATAAATCTGTTTAAATACGTGTAAATCCATTTACATGTTTTAGTGAATCTTAGTTTTATTAATTGTTGATTTCTACACAAACTGACAAGGGAAGAAATTAACAAGTATTGTATGCTGCATACGTGTGGGATAGATTAATGATATACTATCACGCTTGTATCGCCAGAGGGGTGGACAGAAGGTTAGGAATACAAATGTACTCCCACATTTTGCTGGTATGTTTTATGCCCCATGTAATAGGGGGCCATGGGAACCATCAATAAACCCATAGCTTAATCGTGTATGCGACTACTCAGTGAGTAAATGTAACTTGAGAATGAAGAATAATACAGAGTTGTACTATTTGTACATACATCCATAGATTGCCAGTGGCGAAAATGTTCTCGTTCCATATAACATCATCCTTCAAGAATAAGGGGGGGGGGGGGAGGGTTCGTAGTTCACAAAACAGCACTGCTCGATCCAGAAATAGAACCCAAAACTTCACGAACAGCAGCCGTCTTTCTAATTTGAATAATTTTAAGTTTCCCTATTCTTAATATAAACTTAATACATAACCACATATTGAAATACAAAATACTACAAACGGCTTCCTTTGTAAGAAAAACTTTACCAAATTACGTAACACACAGTTAACTTGTTGATTTACTGAATGAGTTATTTTTGTTTTGTCTGACAAGACAATTTCGAAGTGACTTGATTTGGACGAAAATAAATCGAAGTAAAAATAAACTGAATGGCAGGTTGAACAAGAGACTATTTTAGGTTCTGTCGTTTACATTAACAGCTTCAGAAAAGTGAAAATATTCATACCATGTGGTATGAATTGGTAAATAAAGAGGTTTTTACTTTATGCCAAAGAAATAAAGCTAAATGGACTAAGCGTTACCGTGAGCCTAGTATATAGTATATGATGGTTACTAGAAAGAGATGCAAATAATCACTTCTAACATCTGTTTTATTTTAAGATATTGACTTATAAGTGGTCATTCTTTTTATATCAATCACTTTAAAAGCAATCGTAAATCCAACCTCAATGGACATTGATATCAATAATATATTCTTTGAAATATCAATCGGCAACGACTCTTCAATGCATCCGTCCAATTGTGACTCCCATTCAATATTTTGAAACGACATTGTCACTTCTGGAACCAACTGTATTATCTAAGTCGTAAAGTTTAAAATACTTCACTGAAACTGAAAAAGCAATTTGGAGATTCCGTCACAGCAATTTTAGTTTTACTGTTCTAAAATGCAACGGCATTTCTTATTCCAAAAGCGTTTAAGCCGAAAATAGTCTGGCTTGTCAGATATTTAAAGGCATTAAAGGTATGCCAGACTGAGCGCCGTATTGTCAGAAATTCTTAAAGACGGTTTCAGCGAAAACTTGGTATTGAAAACGATATTTTTAATCTTCAATATTTTCTTTGCAATTACCTATTCAAGTGGCATTGAAAGATACCCGCCGAGTGATTAGGAATTCTATGATTTAGAAAAGCGGGTGTTCCGGTTAGACGAAAAAGCTAATAACAGAATCTTTCATAAACGCGTTTTCACTTGACTGCATTTAAAATAAAATTCGGGGCATTTTTTGCAATTACTTAAGTTTTTCAATACAACGCTAGAACCGCATTCCACAAGTAGGTACTTCAGACAAATCGGCACCCATCAAAGAGCTTATAAAAAAGTTTACCTCGCTTTTATGCGAACCTTATCAAGTATGAAAGATTCATTGGTTATGTCTGTTGTGAATTGGAGTACTTTATTGAAAAGTGGCACTTAAAATCTTCTTTTTACTATCGAAAGAAGTTGCAGTGAAAAGTTCTTAATAAATAAAATCGTATATTAAAGGAGAAAACATTTAACTGCCTTTCTAATCCAGTGTTTCTCAGCGTCCCTGTTGGTCATGAGGTCGGATTTATTGGGTTTTTGTATGAAATTCTCAGTTTGGATAATGGCTCGTCCTCCGTTACATGATTATACATTGGGATATATGCATGGGTTGTCGGTACTTGGACATTGGAGTTTTACTGCAATATATTGTGGCAAGGTTTTTTAGGTTTAATTTATTTTGTATTTTCATGTAGCTTTAAATTACTTAATTTAGTTTTGAGATTTTGACTTCGGCACATGCGTCAGCAGCTTGAGCTTGAATTTGTAGTCCACAAATGAATTACACTCGGAGTGATTAGTAGAATAACGCAATTGATACATTACATAACTATTATTATAATCCATAACATATTTTGTACTGTTTATAATTTAAGCCTTCGTAAAACATTACGACCTTCACATATTTTGAGAACCACCCAGTAATCAATAACCATTTAATAACCTCTCATTTTGTGCCTTAACAAGAACTGATTAACTAACCGCGAGCAATTGCGAAGCAAGAAAAAATAAAAGACCATTTCTACTACCAAGAAACAATATGGTTTCTACGATTACCGACTGGAAATGACGTCATAAAAACGATAACCTGGAAACCGGCTTACACGATTTTGGATTAAATTCTCTTGTATTACTATATTTCCTACGAATGGTAATTAGATTATATAATTTATTATATCTCTAGATAATGTTTGGATGTGAACCTTTTGCTAATGTTTATAAATATCAGCTGATCGAGGAAGTTGGTGTTGATTAGGATGACGTGGAGTTCCACTTTACAAGTAGAATTCCCAGGGATTAAAGGAGAAGCAACTACAACTTACTCTACTCCCTTTTGGGTTCCGTATTCCATCAAAAATAAATTAAAATAATGACCATTGGATAGGTTTACAATGGATGACCTCGGTGACACTTAATATTAGTAATTATTAATTACTAATTTTAACTGCCTCATTTGTCTAGTGGTCGTACAGTGCGACTGCCGAGCAAGAGGTCTTGGGTTCGATTCCCAGGTCGAGCAAAGTGTTATTGGGTTTTTCCATTCAGTTCTCAGTAGCAGCTTGGAGTTTGGATTCGTGCCTGGTTAATGGCAATAGGCTCGCCCGGATCTAAAACATACCGTCGAAACGTGGGTATACATTAGTACACCTCTGCCTGACCTTGCGGGTACGACAGGCGTATTCGCCGTTTATGATATATTCAACCATATACCTATATAGGTAAGTCTTGCTACTATTTCAGTACATAGCAATAATTTCCTCTATAAAATCTCCCACATGTAATACGATATCTTAAGAGTGTTAGAACATATAAATCATCACGCTCTGACGTGAGGGAGCTCAGTAATAAAATAGAGAACTCGAGAGCAATATAAGGTACGTCTAAAATGGGGGTAGGTACGAGTATGTTTTTAATACCGTAATACATGGGTTATATGTGTTCTATTTTTCATCAGCAAATATGATAATTATAACATTCATTTTCCCTCACTTTTACGTACAAAGCTACCAAAAAAGTTGAGTAAATTGATACATTTAATGTGAACTACCCGCCTCCCGCGGATTTGCCCGCATGGTATATGGATAAAAAGTAGCCTATGTGTTAATCCAGGTAATAAACTATATGTATGCTCAATTTCATTTGAATCTGTTAAGCGGTTTTTGCGTGAAAGAGTAACAAACATCCATACATACATCCATACTTACAAACTTTCACGTTTATAATATTAGTAGGATAGTAGGACTAGCTTTTTCTTGCGTATTCGTCTGCGGGGAATTAGTAATTTTATCCAATTTGCTTTTTCATGAATCTGCTACCTATATGTATATTTATATTATTCTACTGTCTCTTTATCCTCCTTGAAGAAATTATAGATACCGCATACAAACTTTCGCCGGAAGGTTTTTTCCGGACCTTCACATTAAGTGACGATTTTCGGGACAAAAATCGATGTATTCTGTCCTTCCCCGGGATTCAAACTCAACTAATTATCTCCATATCAAATTTAAGTTATGTCAGTTCAGCAGTTTTAACTGCGGTTTCAATATAACGCGATTAAATCCTTAAAAAAGTAGCTCCTATATGTCTAGTACAGGAGCCGTGGTAGCCTAGTGGTGTGACCAGTGGACTGAGATGTCAAAGGTCTCGAGTTCAAACCCAAGGCCACTGACTTTTCGGAAGTTATGTGCGTATTTATCACAAGCTCAAACGGTGAAGGAAAACATCGTGAGGAAACCTGCATGCTTGAGAGATTTGCCTCGATGGCATGTGAAGTCTGCCAACCCGCAGTAGGCTAGCGTGGACTGGACTATAGCCTTATCCCTCTCAAATGAGAGGAGACACGTGCCCAGCAGTGGGACGTTAATGGGTTGATGATGATGATATGTCTAGTACATGCGAAAGCATGACTTAATCTATAAATTAATCATTACTAGATTTTGAAAACATAATATTATTATCTGTATCTAGTCTCAAGTACTTGGCTCGTCCTTCACACAAGAAATAAAAGAATTCGTGCAGAATTCAAACCCGCGATCCAGTAAGCCAAACCAAGCCGACGAAATGAAGATCAAAGTAGTTTGGACAGCCATTTTCCGTTAAAGAAAAGAGAACTAATTTAACCGTCGAGTTCCTTTGAACTTAAGTAGTTAAAAGAAATGTCTCTTCCCAAGTAATTTGGAAGATTTATAGATAGTCAAATCGGGACAGGTTTGACCTTTCTATGGGTAAGTAAAAATCTAAATTTTGGTTGAATTTTAGGAGGCCTTTGTTAATGGTTTATTTATATAAAGCATGCTATACACTGGGATTTCCCCTTGCGTCATGTGTTACAGATTAAAAAAGAAGGTACTGTCGCGATGCCGCGACCCATGACGTAGAAGCAGACCGCTCAATCAATTCTTATGATCTTTAGCAATTTCCCAAAATATTTTTTTTTATATAAACTGACGAAGAACAAACCTAAAATTAAAAACAGAAAAATAGAAGAAAAACAGGGATTGGTAGAAAAACTGGTTTAATTATTTTTTACCCACAAATAATAACATAGATAAGTTTGTTTCTCTACCACCCGTCAGATTGTTATCAGTGTTAAGCCAAATTGAGTGCAAAATTTTACAAAAGGGTTTTTGTAACATACTTTCATTCAGTGTTATCTGCAATCTGTATACGAATGGTTGGGCTTTCTGATTAATTTAATTTAATTCAAATACTTTGACAACATTTTTGCCATAGATTCAGTGTTTCAAGTTTGTTTTTGCGTTTGTCAATAATAAGCACACCAACAGCAAATATATACAACAATTATAGACTAAATATATATTTAATAATATCCTCCCAATGAATCCCCCTATCATTATTTAATATGCTTTTTTAAGGAGTAATTTCCGGGATAAAAAGCGTTCATAAGTCGTTCACCGGGATTCAAACTATCTTTATGCCAAATTGCATCTAAATCGGTTTAGCGGCTTAGGCGTGAAGAGGTAACAAACAGAAATACTTTCCCAGCTGTAATAACATTCTGTCTGTGAGTTTTTTATCAATATTACGAGTCTTGTAAGTGAAATAATCTTATGAGGAAGTTTTTAGTGTTAACATTCTCTGAGGACCGAAAAGCAAAGAAAGTTTTCAACTATTGTAACTTTGTAAACTGGTATAACAATGTTATCTTTAATAACAAAACGTGCCGCTCATGGACAAAACCTATACCCAAGACGATTTCACACATTCTCGTTAAAAAGTTTATTTATTAAATATGTGACCTTTTTACAAAATAAAAGCTCCTCTAGGCACTTACCAAAAAAATATTGGAGGTTATTACTATAACTTTCTTTTTATGAAGCACTAACATTTATTACTTTTTTGGCTCTATATTAATGCCTAGTGTATGGATATCGGCGACGGAAAAGCAACTCTATAAATTTATAATTTAAGGACGAAATTTTAAAGACAGGGTTCAAATTAAAATATGAGATAGGCATATTGTAATTTGAAGTCTGTTACATTTATTTATAAGTAAGCATAGGAAAAATATTATAGCGCTAGTTGTCACAACACCGCTTAAGCTTTGCGAATTAAAATAAAACGTTAAAACGTTCTTGTTGTTCCAAATTTAAATTTGCAAAATGACAGTGTGACGGCTCATATGTCAACTTGTGTCACTGCGTCGGAACGTGTAGCGAAGACTTGACATGTCATGTGTCAGAAAAATGGGTCGTACAAAGTCGTACACCGTTTCGGCACACTTCCAGATGACTATTAACCTACTAGTCCACAGGGAACTGTTGAAGAGAGAGGTCTTCCGCACTAATTTGAGAAAAAAGTTCTGCTTTTTCTATTATAACACTGTATTTTCCGCCATCTGTTGAAAGAAAGCGTCTAAGATATTATACGGATTATTTCATAGTACCTACTTATGTTCTATTTATTCACTTATATTAACACAGTTTTATACCCAATTTCCAATTAGTGCAGCGGCAGTTAACACTGCCTTCGCAAATAAGGGTCCCGGATTCGAATCCCGGTAGGGACAAATGTTTGTGTGATGAGCATAAACATTTGTATCCGAGTCATTGATGTCTCTATGTATAATATGTAAACAAGCTCACGGCCCGCCTGATGGAAAGCAGCTGCCATAGCCTAAGAACGTTTGCAACACTAGAGATGTCACTCGCGCATTGCCGATTCTATCAAAACCTTTTCACTCTTTTTTTGTAGAACCCCAATTTATAGATACAGTCATAAAATTGTATCCATCAAAAATTAGTTCTAACAATGCGTATTTGTCTTTAATGGATATTCTTCTTTATTGTACTACTAGCTTTTGTCTGCATCTTCGTCTGCGTAAAATTAGTAATTTTATATCTACCCCTCTTTTCCCCCTTTTTGAGGGATGATTTCGAAAAAGAAAACTATCCTATATCCTTCCCCGGGACTCAAACTATCTGTATACCAAATTTCATCTAAATCGATGCAGCGGTTATAGCGTGAAGAGGTAACAAACAGGAAGACAGACACGCGTTAGCATTAATAATATTAGTATGGATATGCATATCTCTGTACTTCTAGAGTTCAACTACAATATCTCTATAGTTTAAGGTAAACATGAAATACAGAGACTCTCTGAAAACGAAGTGGGGACGAAATACGAGCTTCACTCTTTACTCGACAAATACAGAATACTAACAGTCTTCGAGCATGCACTCCACAATTCGACTTCGACACGAGATACTCTAGTACCGCCTGAAGGCACGTACTGTACTCTTAGTACGGTAGGGAATTGCAGTACGGTTTATAGCTATGTACTTACTTGTATTACGTTAGGTAGCTAATTATTTAGAAGTTTCGATAGGGAAGAAGAAAAGAAAGTATGGTTTTAGCATATTTAAGTTTGACCACAATCTTTCAAGACGATAAGTTTAGTTTAGACTGAGATCTGACTCTATAGATTCAGATGTAGGGTACACGGCCGTCTATCATATATTACGGTTAGTGCGGAAAGGCGGGATGTCCCAACGCCTAGTGCCCCGACGGAAGAATTGCGATGGTGGAACAAGTGCGCATTTTGCGTCTGATATAACTGAATCTGACGACCCAATTAGTCCAGCGGTAGTTAACACTGCATTCTGCACTATGGGTCCCGGGTTCGAATCCCGGTAGGGACAAATGTTTGTGTGATGAGCATGAACATTTGTATCCGAGTCATGGATGTATCTATCTATAATATGTATGTATTTATAAAAAAAAGTATAGTATGTAGTATATCAACCAACTAGTATCCGTAACACAAGCCTCGTTGCTTAGCATGGAACTAGATTGCGCTGTGTGTCATAATGTCCAGGAATATTTATTTATTTATTATATAAAACTAAAATCATTATTTTTCCTCTACAATAAAGGTAATTAAAAATAATGAGATTTAAAAATATATTTATATCGCAACCTTTATTTTTTTTCTTCGAAAAGATAAACCGAAATGAAAACTCAAATCTACATCGGTTAACTACACTAGAAATTTTAGCTACCGAAATCCCTACCCGTAATATCAGTTCAAATTCCTTGATCCAACAAAAAACACGTGCAACCTCTTTCTCTTTGTTTGTTTCCACAATAATACACATAACTTTACACAGATATGTATATCCACCGCTTTATAAAAATCTGCGTCTTACCCGAGCCCAACAAAAGTCATAAAAGCGCGTAATAAACAATGCAGAGATATAATTTTTGTGGGGAGAGCCGCTGTTTTGGGGCTAGGGGGCCCTTCAATGGAGCCACGTGGGCTACTGCGCAGTTTATCTGAACATTTCCTACTGTTATGGGTGTAGATTGGGGATTGACAAAGTTTACGACCGGCTACGGTACACTTTTCCGTCAAAGATTGTCATCAGCCGCCCAACCTTCGTTATAAGAGTTTTGTTTTCTGGAATTAAGAGCTATGCTCTCAATAATATGGTTTAAAATATAAGTTTCAACCAGTTTTGGTGGCACAATGCGTGTAGTGGTCAAGCTATAAGAAATTATGGATAATTTTATAATTAAGTTATTACTGTCTGTGTAGTTATATCTGGTAATTATGTACCTATCATAATTGCCAGATGAGAAAATAATTATTCAATTATTTTTTTCATATGGCTTTGTGTAGAGAAAATAATAATGCAATGTAACAATCAAATCTGATGTTATCGGTGTTTTTTTTATCAGAGGGCGTCAATGAGGTAACGCTGACGCTATCTAGTACTTCTATTCTAAAACATTGACTTGTAAAAATGTGCCTAAAATATTTATTTAAAGAAATATCATTTAATCAAATTTGGGCCAATTTTCTTCAAAATATACACCCATAACCTAATATTTTTGTCTTTAGATTTAAAACGTATCAAAGCATGCTTTAAAAGATAACCTAACTGAAAGAAAACCCGTCTCTAAAGTTTAAACAATGAAAACTGATATTCCTTTGTTTATCCTCAACATATTTTTCAACTAAAATATCGCTCAGAGAAACTTTTGAACAGTTAACAATCGACTGGAAACAGGAACTGCTACCAGTTGTGCAACAAACGGCGCGATCTTTATTTTTATTTTTAAAAGCTTTTTGTTTTCAACGTATCGTTTTTATTTTCACTGTCGTCCCCGAGGGGTTAGGCAGGTGTGTACTAATATACACACTTTGTTGATCCCATGTAATATTCTATTACATGGTACCTAATGCAAGCATATTGCCTCAACCGGGCACGAATCCAAACTCCGAGCTGCTACTGAGAATCTCATAGAAAAACCCAATAACACTTTGCCCGACATGGGAATCGAACCCAAGATCTCTTGCTCAGAAGTCACACTTACGTCCACTAGATCAACGAGCCAGTTTTAATATATCTTTTATATTTCATGTCTGCAGTCTAGACTATAAAAGTTCGTCAATGGTTACTACTGACAAGCTCAAATATGCCTCGATACAAACGTAGGTAAGAATTATTTCAATATTACATAATGTCAATATATCCGCGATAAAATCCGTAAAAAATAGTTCCAGTATAGTATTTCGTTATAGTTCTTTATATTTTTTACCGTTGACTGTATTTTTATTATTTGTTTACTCTGTTTCATTCGCTCACTGACAATTATTTACAAAATCTCCAAATTTGTTACGAGTTTGGTTTTATACGGTATACGTTTATACTGATTTTCTTGTGGCTTCCTGTTTTCCTTGTTCTATTCCTGTGGGAAAACATTAGTTAAGATGAAAAATAAGGTCGGATTCCATTTTTTATGCGAAGGTTTTCGAGTCTACGTTATTGTTAGTGTTGCGCTCATGAATGAAGAAAAAGGAACCTTAGTATAAATTTGAAATGTTATTACTCTCTGAAGAAAATAAGTTGGTTATTTTTTTTATATATTAAGCTGATGATACCCTAGCGGTGTGATCGGTGCACAGAGTAATCAAAGGTCTTAAGTTCGTTCCCAATTATATTAAAGAACGGTGAAGGAAAATATCGTGAGGACATCTTGTATGCCTGAGAGACTTTCTCGATGGTGTGTGAAGTATATCAACAGTAAAGTAGGTAATTGATATGATGAGAGATTGAGAACGCCTGACTATAACTTTAATATGATCGCTTAAGTACGTCGCGGTGAGGCCTCTGATCTTATTTCATTAACCTCTTTTCATCGAACCAAATAATAAATAATTAGCTACTTCACAATCGACACTCATACAAGATCGTATATCAACCTCTTTCGTAATCGACTGTAATCCCACACCAACATTTGGCAGAGCTCCTTGTCTATGGGAACGGAGATGACGTAATAACACAGTAATACAACTCTATGTCACGTTTCGGGGTATAATTGTCCGTTTCTGTGATCAGTTTTTTTTTAAATTTGATTTTAGCGCAGGCGTGGAATTGTTTTTGAAGTGATAGTGGAAAAAAAGGGACGAAATTTTGCAAATATCAAAAACCTTAATGGTTTCTGTGTATGTTTAATCATAATAATTACTCGATTAGTGCATGGTTATCAAAGTTGCCAGCCATGGTAAGGAGGAGAGCTCATTTATTGTGTGGTGAGCATGAATATGAGGTATCGATGTTTTAAAACCTAATACGTAATGTTTTGAGTAGGTACATACAAAAAAAAACGAGGTATGTATTCTATCTATCATCTGGTATCCATGACACAAGTCTCGCTTGCTTAACTGGGAACTCGTTGTGCTATAATATCTATGGCTATTATATTATTTTTTCATAAAACGTTGCCCCACACTAGGATTTTTTCCTGTATCGTGGGTGCGTTTACAAACACAAATTTTCACGTACACAAACGCCCAGACCCGGAACAACTACCTGCAGAACGTACAAATATTTGCTCCGTGCGGGGATCGAACCCGCAACCCGTGACGCACAAACCGATCGCTCAGCCACTGCGCCACTGAGTCGTCAAATTCGTTATATTATTAAGTAAGAACCCTGTGTAAAACCTTAAGTAGTTATCTATGGTATTGGTATATTAGTATCAATATTCAAAAGAGGTAGAGACCTACAATAGACCTAGACCTAGGAGGCCTAAAATATCAGGCAAAACCTGTAGAACTACCAGACTAACTCAAACTAAAGATCAAAGGGCTTTTATAGCGATACTAGACCTTGGTTTTATAATAGCTAAGTTTGAAATCTAACCCGGAACAGCAAACCGGAACGGCTTTGACGTCATATAGCGTAGTTTAATGTCGCGTTTCCGATTTTACTGTTTGTTTATAAAGGCTCGATTTATCTTCGCTTCTGAAGACTGGTGTTAAATGTTTTAGTTGCCTAGCAGCAGAGACACAAATACAGTAAACATGACAAGTACTGACCTTTAGATATACGGACGTTCGGCAATGCTATTCTCAAAGTAATTACTCGCAATCTCACTTCAGAAGCTACTGCGAAATAATTACTTTGCATTTTGTAAGTACTTTTTAACCTAAGTAATATTTATACCTATATACCAGGGCTAGCGCTAGGGTGATGTATAACTGGTTAGCCCACAATAATTATATTGTACTACCTAACTACACCTGAATACGTAGAAGAGAGACGGAGAGATTAAAAAATATCTTTCGATAAATAACTATAGTCTTCTATTCATTAACGTAGCTCTGAAGTAACGAAGTGGAAGACAGTAGAACAGTAACAATAATAGTGTTATGACACCTAGTTCCTCAATTTGAGGACATCAATAAAACTCTTTGACGGGAGTCAAATGACGTCATCCTACCTAGTGATGTACCCAGTTCAATGTCACGCATCCGATATAATTGTTTGTTTACAATCGCTCGGTTTATCTCGCTTTTCATGAGTTTGCGTTACGACTCGATTTCTTGTGAAATTCGCTTGATCGGTTTTATGGGTTTATTCGGAAATCGATATTCCTATTTCTGTCTCACGTGTAATGTTTGGGTAAATGTATTTTTGAATTTGTTGACGTGTTTTTACATGTTCATTGTGTATAAGGATGGCGTAAGACGCGTTTTAGATATTTTATTGGATTTACATTAACACATCACTACTTTTGTGAATGGTTTTTTTTTACAATATACATACATATATACCATCATGCCTGTGGTCCCCGAAAGGTTAGGCAGAGGTGTACTAATGTACATCCACGTTTCGCCGGTATGTTTTAGGTCCCATGTAATAGGGGGCGATCCTATTGCCATTAACCAGGCACGAATCCAAACTCCGAGCTGCTACCGAGAATTTCACATAAAAACCCAATAACACTGCTTGATCTGGGAATCGAACCCAGGACCTCTTGCTCGGCAGTCAAATTTTGAAATACTTATCAGATTTTCCAATATATCCATATTTCCTTTATAAAATATATGAGAGCTGTAACTGGGTAAACAAGTTTCCTCTTATGGGTCTACTAGAAGAAATTTCATTAGAAATAAGCAATTCTATATTTCTGTGAATGAAGACGTTGGTAAAAGCTAGTGTCTAACATTTTAGTAAACCTATTTTAGTAAAAATATTAGGAAAGTTAAAAAGAAATACTATTAAATCTAAGGAAATTATATTTATATCGGCCAAAAAACATCTTCAACTTGATCTTCAACAAACGGAAGAGTTGAAATGAAGACACTTTTTTATTTTAAAACCAACAAACACACTTAACACTCTCAAACCACAAAATAATAAAAAACAAACATTAAAACAACTCTTTTTATGCTTATTAGTTTGTGCACGTGCTTTTACTAGTCAACTTACGAGTACGTAGTTATAAAATAAAGTTTTACGAACTCGGGTAGGGTAGTGCTTGGACTTAAAAAAAACACGTGTTCCGGCGTGACCCAGAAATAACAAATTCACGACTAGCGTCTGTAAGGAACACCTCTAACTGCTTCGAAAGGGTTTATATATTCAGTGGTTTTTGGGCTTCGCATTACAGTTACGTAACCGCGTTCGCTGGGAGAGAGATAGCGAGAAAGATTGGTATCAAAGCCCAACAATTGCTTAGAAATTGTTACGAAGTATGAAAGTATAAAAGTAGTAATTTAACTATCGGTAACAACGTTAGCGAATCTAGAGTTTTTACAGAATCTGATAAAATATGGGTTAATTTTGACGATACTCAAAATGATCACCAGTTTGACTGACTAATCTTCTTAAGGCAATATAAATTAGTATTATTGAGTAAAGTAATCATAAGAAGAATACAATTCGTTAACTTATTAAATTAACTAGCTTTTGCCCGCGACTGCGTCTGCGTATGATTAGTAATTTTATTTCCACCCCTCTTTTCCCCCTTTTAAGGGATGATTTCCGGGATTTATTTATTGTTTTTTTTCATCTAAATCGGTTCAGCGGTTTTAGGGTGAACAGACAAACAGACAGACACACTTTCGCATTTATAATAATCTATTAATTAATTAAAGTGAGTATGCAATATGCATAGCTTTAAGTGTGCAAGATATATGATTTCATATTTTTATTCAGAAATCAATGTGTGTGTTACAAATCAATGGACGTAAACCACAAAACCTTCACATATTGGTGCCGCTGAGATTATGAATGAGTGGCGCTTAATTAAGCAGGGGGCTCATTAAACATTCATTAGATGACACTCGTCGTAATTTATGAATCTATGCGAGATGGGAGCGATATTGTGATATCCGTCATCAGTCCTTTTGTTTGTCTGTTGTAAGTATATAAAATAAATAAAATCCATTTAATTCAGGAAGATATTCCCATATTTGATATAATAATAAAAAAATAAATAAAAATGTTATGCAAATTTTGAATAAATAAATAATGAAGTCAGCGTAGCCACGGCATACTGACTTCATTATTTATTGTGCTGCAGTAGGTGTGTGCTTGCTGATTCAATTTGATAACTATTAAAAGTGGCGATGTTAATTTTGCGGTTTTTGCATCAAACATTTACAAACACTTTTAAACATTCTCATATAAAACCAAAGAAATGCCAAATTAAGTAGGATATTAAAAGCTTTTGTGGATTCAATAAGGCATAGGCCATTTTTTCTTGAATCTTTTCTCGATCTTTTGCCATCAAGGTACAGCAGTATTGTAGTACTTATAAAAATTCGTCCTCATATTGATTTCGTACACTTACGCGAATATTAGACATTGAAATAATACTACTTTTTACGGATTAACGTCGGGAACGTCGGGTTAAAATAATATCAAATATACCGCGATAAAATCCGTAAAAAGTAGTTTTATTTCAATTCGTCCTCAGTTTATATTATATACGTATCGTGCCGTAAATAAGAGCTTAGTCACAGTGAATAAAACTTATCATTTTCATTCACCATCATCGTCATTTCAGCTATTGACGTCCACTGATGGAGATAGGCCTCCAAAGATTCCTTCATCCACGCCGACGGATCCTGCGCCACCCACATCCAGCGGATTACAGCGACCTTTACCAGGTCGTCAGTCCACCTTCCCACGCTGCGTCTTCCAGTGCGTCATCAGCCAAAATAAGTCCACTGTTGAAAGCAATTACCTATTTTGTTTGACGCAGTCTCCCCATGCGTTTTAAAAATTGGACCATAACTTATATTGCTCATTTTATTTGTTCTTTAATCAAGGTCCATCAAAGTAATTATAAACCCACGAATTAAACGCATGTTGAAACAGTTCAAAGGAAACGTCCGTTTATGAGTACATAAGTGCCTTTTATTGTACTTCACTGTTAAAGTGAACCCCATAATGTACATTAAAGCATATTTAAACGTATGTCACAAACATGTGAGCATGTGATAAATACCCACATGACTACCAAAAGCTCAGTGGTGCGTACCTTGGGTTTGAACTCGAGACTTTTGACATCTCAGTCCACTGTTCACATCACTGGGCTACCGTACAGCTAGTATTTTCACATAGGTATATTTCTATATATACCAATAACTGCCTCGTTGGTCGAGTGGTCGTACAGTCCGACTGCCGAGCAAGATGTCCTGGGTTCGATTCCCAGGTCGAGCAAAGTGTTATTGGGATTTTCTATGAAATTCTCAGTAACAGCTCGGAGTTTGGATTCGTGCCCGGTTAATGGCAATAGGCTCGCCCCCTATTACATGGGACCTAAAAATATACCGGCGAAATGTGGGTGTACATATTAGTACACCTCTGCTTAACTCTTCGGGGATGACAGGCGTGATGGTATGTATGTATGTTTATTTCTATGCAATAATACTTGTTTTCATTAATTGCTTCAAAATTAAAATAAAAAAGGTTTTTATTTCAAATAAAGTTTTCCAAGCACTTTTAAAACGTTATGATTCTACATAGTTGCACGGTTCCAAGAAGTGTTGTCCGATGTGAATGAAAACTTAATTATAACAGTTAGCTGTTTAATAATGCATATCCAAAACCCCGTGCCTCGAGTACAAGTGAGCCAAAAAAGGTATAATGTTAAGCTGTTAGCCCACTTTCGAGCTGTCGGAAGGGCACTAGATATGTAGTTATTGTTGATGATTATCGCATTCCATTCGTTCGCGATCACTCCGTAGATAGACGTGTGTGAAATAGTTTGTTAATAGCGTGAGTTAGTGAGTTCGTTCATATAGAAATACTTTTTATATCTTTTTGGAACGAAGTTCCTTATCGCGCGTTGCGAAAGGGGGCTAGATGGAAAAAAATAAGACGAAAAGTTGCAACGACACTTTTTGCTATAGTAAGCTAATGTAAAAAAAAAAACACTTTTATTACAATTCATTTACTAATTAATCGAAAGGAACTTCGTTCCATCCGGGTGTCCCTTGACGCAAATGTATTAGACACCCAGACCTGGAATAACTACCTGTCGGCCATATTTTAAATGTTTGTTCCGTGCGGTGATCGATCTCGCGACACGCGGCACTGAAGTCGGCCCTCGAATCAACACTATACTCTTTCTAGGGATTAGGTATGAAAAATATCTTCCTAGTACGGTAGTAGCATTGTTACATAAGCCATCAATGACGACCAATATTTTTTTATTGTCTCTCCGTGACTATGTATGCTGTGTGTGGATCCAATTTTCTGAACAAAACCGCAAGAAATTAGTTATAATTCGAAGATAATTATATAATTGAATAATTTTCCCATACATAACTGTAAATGTGTGATCATTATTTCGGTAAAATTTATTATATTATGAAAAAATCTTATCGTTATCTTTTATGTTATCTGCTCAAAAAGCAAGAATTTAAATTCAAGACACTTATAAATCTAGACCTTTGTAAATGTAAATAAGTTGCAGTAAATCTTCACAAAGTAAGTTCGTGATCCTCCGTATGTTCTAGATAAGTTCTGTCTTGTAATAGCTCAGAGCCTTCTTCAAGAACTTTTAGAACTTCTAACATGTTGAAGGTACACTCGACAACACTAACAGTGTTGCTTATTATCGCCGTGTTTTGTTCAACACTTGACGCGTAATATTAAGGTCTACATTGGTGAAAATTCTGACTATGTTGATATAGTTCCCATGTTTAATAAACAACTATGTTTATGTAAACACAAATAGATAAACATGAAAACTGGTAGATATTACGTTTTATTCGTGCAATAGATATATTCCGAAATGTCGCGTGAATTATTTCGCGTGTGGAAATTATTAATAGGAAACAATTTATAAGATGAAGCGTTTTACAACATTTTTTTATTTTTTTAAACGTTGCCCCACACTATTGAAAGTCTTTCCGTTAACAAGTTATTATATTTATATAGGATTATAAAATCAAGTGTCAAGACCTATTCTTTGCATGCTTTTTTGACAGCAGAATACTAAACTAGTGGTACATTTAAATAAAGATAAGAATCCAACCTGCTGAGCATACTCAGAATCAGAATCTATGACTAAGCTCATTGATAGTCATAGCCATTATCCAATGGCTTGGACTTGCAAGAGCTTGGCTTGAATCTAAGTGATCAAGTGCGCTGGGGCTAAAAACTACATATATAGAAATCCTGGCTGCGCCCTTATAATAATCAAAAGGGAACTAGGGTACATTTATCTAGAGCCATAAATAATCCTTCAAAGGGTCGTATGTGGCTCGCGAGCCGAAGGTTGGCTACCCCTGGTCTATAACTTTGGCACAAATCTCATGTCCTCACAAACATACACTGCCGGGAGTCTCACCCGGAGCCTTTACCACAGAAGGCGTTTTTACTCCGCCAATCATAGTTGATAAACAATACATTAATGAACTTTGAAATGAGTTCACAAACAAGCAACACATTCTATTCCGTTAGTTTAAAAAAATGTGTGACACGAATTCCATTAAAAAAAAGAATGCAAAAATGCAATCTATTGACATGAATTCTTGTTGAACAAACATGTTGGGATACATGTTTCCCTATATGTTATGTAGATGTCATTGCAGTGCTGTAACAAATTTATAGCTACACGTAAATTATTTTGTTAGCGATCACCACTTGAGCGATGATGTTGTGTGGTACAAGAGATAGTAGAAATCTGTCGCGTACTGTAGGTTTTTGTGTATGTGACAATTTGTGTTTGTAAAGTTGTAAACGCACCCACGACACGGGAGAAAATCCGAGTGTGGAAAAATTACGAGTTTTTTTATAAAAATAAAACATAGGTTTTTATGGAAACGTTTATCTGAAGCGATAAAGGTTACAAATGCACTTTTTTGCAACTCCAAAAAGCCTCGACTAAAATTATTTTGATATTTTTTAGAGAGTTTTGACGTATAACCGTACAGACAGACAACGAAGCGATCTGTGGCTCCGTTTTCCCTTTTGAGGTACGGAACTAAAAACATGGCGCAAAAATTAAATATTCTAGAATAAAAACAAACAAACTGTTAACATTAACATCTCCAAATAGTAAATAAGAGTTTTAAATAGATACTTTTTAGGACCATTACCACTTAAATAACCTATAAAGAGATTCCCGTATTTCTCATAAACATATATTAGACGGCTTAATATACCCTAGTGAAGTCTGATGACTTTGTTGGCAGATTTTGACGTAATTTTTTTCAACAAAGAGAGTGCCAATTGGTTTATATTTGGCTTTGTCCTCCGCCATTTGGACGTCTGCCATTCCTTTTTTAAATGTATTTACATCCATCAGTTCAGCCAAATGGGTTCGTGAGCCGAGCTGTATTCCTATTTTGAATTTAAAAATGTATGACAACGCTTTGAAGTCGACTAATTTTAATTAATGTATAGTTAGGATGTGTTTGTTTTTAATCTGTGTTTTTTTATTTTGTTGAACTTGTCCATGACAATGATTACTCGTTTTGAAATAAAACTACTTTTTAGGGATTTTGTTGAGGTAGATATATTGATATAACTTAATCCCGACGTTTCGTATTCCTTAGTATAATTAATGCAGACTAAGGTGTTGAATAACTTGACACTTTAAATACTAACAACTACTCATTTATGTTAATTATTGATTGACATAACATCAATATGCCGCGGAAAAATCATCAGATAAAAATAGAAATAGAAATCTTCATTATCGACCATTAACTTCCCCACTGTTGGACAGATAGCCACCAACCGTCTTCGGGAATACAAGCTAGTATATTGAATTCTATTTTTGAATTCAATTAAATTAATATACAGTTATGGAACTAAAACGTTATATTTTTAAATGTTGTACCACACTATGAGATATGGCTTGTTACGTCACACTTGTCAAACTGTTGTCGTTATTCATGCTTTAATTTAAAGCGTGTGTTTTGGTTATCTGTTATAAACATTTTTGACATAATTTAGGTATTAAAAATACCTTCAAGCCAATCTCCTCGAATTGAACACGAATTATTTATGTAAAATACTTAACAGTACATGCAGTTAAAACAATGGGAAGATTGTAAATTATGCTCTGCCGTAAAGGTCAGAAGAATTTCAAAGCTTTTGACAGCGGCAAAGTTCAAAACGTTTCATGAGAAAAGGACCGCTTTCAAAATACATCAAATAGGTTTATGTAAGTAATATGGTTTACCGTTAAAGTTACGTAAAAACATACCTAGCTAAGGAACCTTTTGTCTAAAGGCTAGCAAATAAACATACACATACACATAATACACGAATGAAAAACAAAGAGAATCTAAAAGTGCCTTAGGGGTTATTTTTGTGTTAATTAATTAAACAATGCAAAGGGAATTTCCGAAATCTGTCAAAGAGTACACGTAAGGTTTCATTGAAAAAACACACCGTTTTTGCCACTTTAGAACGATAAAACTCTTTTGAAGAACTATCGTCCTATATCGCTCCTGAGCCATGTCTATAAGTTGTTTTCGAGAGTCATCACAAACAGAATCGCACACAGGTTTGACGACTTCCAGCCTCCCGAACAAGCCGGTTTCCGAAAAGGCTTTAGTACCATAGACCACATACGTACGCTACGGCAGGTTATACAGAAGACTGAGGAGTATAACTTGCCCCTTTGTTTAGCGTTTGTGGACTATGAGAAAGCCAATATCATATATTAAGTATGTATTTACAAAAAAAAGTATATAAGTATTTATATCCATTGTCTAGTACCCATAGTACAAGCTCTGCTTAGTTTGGGACTAGATGGTGATGTGTAAAATGTCGCAGAATATTTATTATTATTATTTTATATATCTAATTCAAACTCAAATGTTTTATTTCGAGTAGACTAATATTAAAGGTGCTTTTGTATTGTCAAAACTAGTTGCACGTTTTAAAAAGAAGGTCTTATGGAGCAGTGCTGGCAATAAATACTCTAATAATTTAAATGACAATACAAAAGAATTGCAAAAGTGGTATGCAGGAATCATAGCGCGTGGCATTCTGTAGTTTCTGCTTACCCCCATCGGAAAAAGGCGTGAGTGTATGTATGTACAAAATAATTGGTTTTCTTTACAATGTTAGTGTGGTAACTTCCCTATTTTAAGAAATCCAAAAACGCTTCTTAGTTTTTCATCATCACCATCAACCCAATAATGTCCCACTGCTGGGCACGGGTCTCCTCTCAATTGAGAGGGATTGGGCTATAGTCTACCACGCTAGCCTACTGCGGGTTGGCAGAAGATGAATCTTCTTAAATCGGTTTTTGCAGGGTCGCCAACGGACGAGCGACACCTTCTGTGCCGCAAATGACCATAGGTTACTGTAGCCACTTATCATCAGGCGGGACGTAAGATGGTTTGCCAATTCATTAGTCATTATGACTAAAGATGACGACACAGTTAGTCCAACGGTAGTTAACACTGCCTTCTGTGCGGTCCCGGGTTCGAATCCCGGTAGGGACAAATTTTTGTAAGATGATAAAATGTTTGTATCCCAGTCATGGATATATCTCTGTATAATATGTATGTATTTACAACAACAAAATATATATATGTAGTATATCAAGTATATCAACCAACTAGTATCCGTAACACAAGCCTCGTTGCTTAGCTCAGGACTATACGGCGCTGTGTGCCATAATGTCCAGGAATATTTATTTATTATTTTTTATTTAATATTTACAGAACACACTTATTGACAAAACATTGCGAAGTAGTAACACATATTTTACAGCCAAGGGTTGCAATATATCCCGAACGCGGTAAACAAGGGAGCCACTTTAGTGTCGCGCTATTTTTGTAACAAAACATTATTCGATATGATCTCACATTTGTTTACATAAACTATGTGAAACTTTTATGGGATAGTTACTATAAAAATAGTCATTTTCTGGGGAATTACTTTCATTCGTAATATTTTGTGTTATATTTGTATTTGATGATACTATCCTAATCTTTGTCGTATTATGAGATCTATATCGTTTATTTTTCTTCTATATAGCAAATGTTTAATTTCAATCATGACGACTCGGTGGTGCAGTGGCTGAGCGATCGGTTTTTGCGTCACGGGTTGCTGGTTCGATCCCCGCACGGAGCAAATATTTGTACGTTCTACAGGTAGTTGTTCCGGGTCTGGGCGTTTGTGTATGTGAAAATTTGTGTTTGTAAACGCACCCACGATACAGGAGAAAATCCTAGTGTAGGGCAACGTTTTTTATAAATAATTTAAAAAAAAACCATTTGTACATATTATACACGATTTTAAATAAACGGTATCAATAAAGTTGACATGGGACCACCTTGAATCTAAACCGAACTCAACGCAAATCAATAATTATTTATATTTGGAAATTGGTAAGTTAAGAACGTAGTCGTTTTGTATGAAGTTGGTTGAAAAGGACCCGACACTCACTTATAAACACACCGATGACATACATAATTTATATATTCATTCCTCAAAATCGGGCTTCATTAACATTCCGTCAGTCAGAATATTTGAAACGAGCCGCCGTTAAGTACGTAGCTACGTGAATTAATGTAAACAAAACCGCGGCGTGATCATATGGTAATAAAAGGCTTTCAATCATTTAGGAATACTGTCTTGACAGGTCGTACATAGTTTACATGATAAATGTGATATAAGACTTCTAATGTAGCTCTTTATATTGTACATACATTAAATATACTTGATAAGATTGATATTAATACACGCAAGATATCAAAAAAAATAAGAAAAATATATACCTATTTTTTCTACCCTAGAGTCACTATAAAATAAACTCGCCCACAAGTTCATTGGTGAGTTAGTGAGTGTGTTATACATATATAGGGGAGAAAATATTTTACGTTACTTATATTATTCTTTTAATGTTCGTCTTAAGATTTTCTTGTAAGTATGTCTGGACGCAAAAGGTCGCGGAAATAGAGTTTCATAAATAATGATTGTATTGTGCAGAAAATATTTAAAACTGTTAAGAAAATCATCACGAATTAAATAAACACGGCATATTAAATGGTACTTTATACTGAAGGTGAATTAAGTCGAGAATTGCAAATACAGTTATTTTCCTTAGGATGTTTTAATGGAACAAGTCACATCATGGGAGGAATGTAGCGAACGAACTATTCTTTTTTATAAAAAAGTATTGAATTTTGAATGTTTAGAGCGCACAAAGTTGCAATGGAGAATTTCAACAAATATTATAAAATTCTTGCTTGAAAAAGCTTGTTTTTGAGTGCTCTCGTTCGATATTTAAATTCTTAGCCACTCTAACAACGAACGCTCCTTAGAGGTAAATATTTTTCTTGAACTTTTCTTTGTTTGATTTAAATGTAGATTTAAATTGATATCAAACATCTTCAACCCATTTGCTGTCTCATTTACTAGGCCTCTGTTGTGCCCAGCAAGAGAACGTGTATTTCATAATCATCATCAAGTCGTTCAACGTCCCACTGCTGGGCACGGGTACCCTCATATTTAAGAGAGATAAGGCTATAGTCCACTACGATAGCCTGGTGCGGGCTGGTAGACTACACACGCCTTCGATAAATATATATATATAATAATCTCAAGCATGTAGGTTTCCTGACAATGTTTTCCTTCACCGATGGAGCGTGTGACAAAAACGCAAACTTTAAAAAGTCAGTGGTATGTTAAGATTGAACTCGAGATCTTTGACTTCACAGTCCACTAGTCGCACCACTAGGTTATCACAGCTATCTACTGAATATAATTTATATAGAAATTATTCAAATGAGTGTATCACAGACTCCGCGTCGTCATTATTCATTCTATATACACATACGTTCTGTTTTTAATCTCCGCGACCGTAATGTCTGCGTTGGGTACCGACTTTTGGTTTATATTTTCACTGTTCTAGGGCTACCCTGAACCTCTCTGTTGATTAGACGTGATTTACAAAATTTGAAAACGATGTTTTCTTTCATCGTTTTAGTAAGTGATAAACACGCCAGGGTTTAAACTTGAGACCTTTGGCATGTTAGTACACAGGTCACACCACTAGGGTAGCTAGCTTTACTTCACTATTAAATACAACATATTGCATGGTTTTGACCACAAATCTCCTGTACAATTTAGTAAGCATTCAGGAGTTGACACATTTAAAAAAAAACTTTAGGTACCGACCAGTGTCCGACCAGCGGACACTAGTTTTTTATTTTGTATGCATTCTCGCGATTTTCGTCGCGTGCCAACCCTAGTTTCTTCCAAATGATATGCAAAGATATTATAACTGAAGGAAACTTTGTTAATGAGGGCATCGCGTGTCTAAAGGCCTAATGAGTCATTGTTTTACGGATGTTCAAGGAGTAAGTATAACGTCTGTTAAGCCCAGCGGTAGTTAACGCTGCTTTCTGTGATATGGGTCCCGTTTTCGAATCCCGGTAGGGACAAATGTTTGTGTGATGAGCATCAGCATTTGTATCCGAGTCATGGATATATGTATGTATTTATAAAAAAAAGTATATTATAATATAATAATAAATAACTCGTTGCTAACCACGGAACTAGATGGCGCTGTGTCATAATATATTTATTATTATTATTTTATAGAAAGTGTTATGCAGGGACCGTAGCGTGTGGCATTCTGTAGTTTCTGCCTACTCCAACGGTAAAAAGGCGTGAGTGTATATACATATATAAGAAATAACTAAGTCTGAATTCAACAATATGTATAAGCTTTGCGAGAGTTTCGCAGAACAGCCACAAACGTTTTACTACATACATACCGTCACTCCTGAAGGGTTAGGCAGAAGTGTACTGTACACCAACATTCCGACGGTAGTTCTTAGGTCTCATGTAATAGGGCACTTTAAATAAATATATAATAATCACTTTAAATATGTTCAAACGGCGAAGGAAAAGATCGTGGTCCTCATACCTGAGACAATAATCTCGATGGCCTGTGTAGTCTGCCTACCTCCCACTAGACTAGCGTGGTGGACTATAGCCTAATCCCTCTCAAACGAGAGGAGACCCGTCCCCAGCAGTGGGAGAATTATGAGCTGATGATGAATGATATTAATCTTGCTAAAAAACTGTTAGCTTCGTTGGGGTCAGAAAGCCGAGTGTTGGCAAATGCCCTCTCACCTTGCCTCGCCGTGGGTACGCATATTCTACTAGGCTATCATAAATACTAGGACCGATAAAATGCATATACATAAACATTTCATGCACTCTACCCGGTTACTCGGTTCACCCTGGTATAGCCGGTTGGAACACGGCCAAACGATAAAGTGACGTCGGTCAGTTCATGTCGTGCCGTGGTGACCTACATGACGAACATGTTTGTGACTTCATATTGTAACATGTGTGTTTGCATATTGCAGTTAAGCAGGATAACAGTAACATATATTTAAGTAGCTTGTGTCTTCGACTTTATCTGCGTAGAATATAAATATTATTGTGGGTAGTTTATTTTTATCTAATCAGGTTTTTCATTAATCTGTTTCATTTATGTATTTGTAATTTAAATTTAACTTTTCAGCAAAATCGGTTCAGTGATTTAGGCAGATAGACATACATATTTTCACATTTGTAATATTAGTATGAATATCACAATATTTGCGGTTAGAAAAGACAAAATTATAATTATGATTTTAAAATAATTGTATTTGTTCATAACATTATATTACGCTTTCATTCCCGAAGGGTTAGGCAGAGAAATACTCATCTAAATTCCTACATAAAAGCGGGCCGCTATAGAACATTTTGTAGAAAACTTAAAAACTTTATTCGTCTTGGGAATCGGACACAAGATATACCATTGAAGTAGTTAGATTCCCATTTATTGAATGTTCAAACATGTTTGTTTGTAACAGTAAAGTATTTCTCGCTACTTGCGATCAGAGAACATTCACACACAAACTCACCCAGACACACACACAACGCATACAAACCCCCCCTCCCCGTCCACCCCATTGTTTCTGTGTTATAAATGCAAAGACGAAAATCCGTTTCCATAGGCGAGGGACCTTGAGTCCTGAAATACAGGGTTTCTCTAGTTTAGGCTCCAGTCCACCCTTGATATGTCAACAAATTCTTGTATAACTGTAACTTAATTTGTGGTGGAAAAATAAACGTATATTATTATTATTAGAGAAACCTCAACCTCATTTATGTCAAATCGTTGAGCTTAAAAATGTTTTCATGGAGAGAGCGGTTGTACTCTGTAGGAACGCAATTACCAAGAAGCAAGCCTCATCGGAGTCGAGTTATGTAGCTTTGAACAGTGCACAAATTGGAGACCTGGCCTGGTAAGCCAAACAAGCCATTCTGAACTTTAAAAGAAGGCAATGCGGCTGTTTATACATTGAATTTGACTATAGTTGGCATGTTTAAGCTAAAAGTTGCTAGACTTAAGTCAGTTCTGTTACTGAAGGAATTCTTAGTTTTCCTTACTTCCTTACTTGGACAGATAATTCATAATTTTGATACTGGCATAGCATATCATCACGCCTGTCGTCCCCGAAAGGTTAGGCAGAGGTGTAGGTACTAATATACATCCACGTTTCACCGGTATGCTTTAGGTCCCATGTAATAGGGGGCGAACCTATTGCCATTTACCGGGCACGAATCCAAACTCCGAACTGCTACTGATGACTGAATATTCGATTCCCAGGCAGAGTAAAGTGATATTATTCTTTCAACGAAATTCTCAGTAGCAGCTCGGAGTTTGGATTCATGCGCGATTGATGGCAATAAGCTCACCTTATTACTGGGACTTATAACTTACCGGTGAAATGTGGGTGTACATTAGTACACCTCTGTCTAACCCTTCAGGGCCGACGGTCGTGATAATTTTTTTTTTTTGTATCTGTGTAGATTTTAGGCTAAAATTAACTTAGTTGGAAAAAGGCTTCAAAGATAATGTTTTTTATTTTATTCGGACCGATATAAGACTTTCTTTTGGTTAGTGGATTTGCAATAATTGCTACTCTACTTAAAAATATTTAATCTCAGGATTGTTTTAGTACTTGATACTAAGATACAATCAATAAAATATTTTTATTGCCATTTCACTAAATATATTTAGTTTACGATCACTCTTCGATTGAAAGCTAATAAACCTATATTTTTTTATTATATTAAATTTCTTTGATGTTTTATTGACAGGTAGAATATTGGACGTAAGATTAAATTTAAAAATAACTGTGGTATTCAGGTCTTATTAGCTCACAGGTTAATAAAACCGTATTGTAAAACATAATTCCGGGTTCAAAACTTCATATATCTGAAATATATCATGACTACATTACTATTTTGAATGTGTTAGTTCGTTTAATGTTTTAAAAAAAGCCCGCAAAAGTAGCCCCACACTTTTATTTTATGTCGTGGGTGAGTTTACAAAAACGAACCCACAATCCGTGACGCACAAGCCGATTGCTCAGCCATTGCGCCAATCGAGTCAGGTTGTAAATTTTTTTATTTTTACTTACCGAATTTATTAACGACATGATTCGCATCAGTTCTCCCTAAACCGATCCTGTTTTCTTTTGCACATCACAGATAATATCTGTTCTGTATTGATTTTGTACACTTACGCGAATATTAGACATTGAAATAAAACTACTTTTTACGGATTAAAAGGATCCGAAACGTCGGGTTAAAATAATATCAAATATACCGCGATAAAATCAGTAAAAAGTAATTTTATTTCAATATCTGTTCTGTGTTATTTTCCTACACCGAACAAATATTAAAATTACCATTTATTTCAATGACCTCAGGTAAGTTTTGAAATCTGCCAATTTATGATTTTTACTCGCCCATAGTCCATGGAACAAAATACAATCATAATGTGGGGCAACGTTTAAAAAACATTGTGACATTTACTACGTCATATATCATGTTAGTTTATTATCAATATTCGTTAAATAATGAGCGGCCTTTCTTTATTATTTGATGATATGAATTTTTCAAACATTGTTGAGCGATATTCTCATTATGTTCTTGATTAATTTTAAGTGTGTGTGGTCTTTGGAATGATAAGAAAATGAGAGTCTCTATGGAGTTTGTTGCCGGATTCTTTTCCATGCTTCTGTAGTTGCACGATCCAAGACGTGCACTTCTTGGATCGTGCAACTAATGAATACTAATGAATCGCCGAAATGTATGAATGTACGTGCTGCGTTAATAACTTCCGAAAGACTGCACCAAATTGGACAATTCGTTTTTTGTGTTCGTTCTTGGCAGGATAGAGTTTTACGAAAGTAATGACGAAAACAAATGTGTTACGAATTTCGCCGGGTCAGGTAGGCTACAATAAATTATTTAACTCTTTCTAAAATAGGCACTACTTTGTGAACATATTGTTAGTTATTCAGTTTAAAAATATACCCCTGAATATAAACTATGTCGAGATGAACATTTCTGTTGGCAGGAAAGCTTAAAAATTGTGTACATTTGAAATGGAGATTTCCGAGTGCAACACACAATTGCAGGTCATAGTACTTTAAATACTTTGTTTTAATTGCTTTTGCCCGTAGTGATGTCCGAGTGAAAATAACTAATGGATCTATCTAGAAATAGATGTGAATCTCGGAAGAAATGCTGAATAATATGGAAATAGTTAACGTTGTTTCAATTGTTGTTTCTTTTTCATATAATTTTAGAAAAAAAAAGATGATTACATGTTTCTAGACAGGCAGAAGGACGGAAGGATAAACTCAAATTTTATTTTCTTTCAATAGAATAAAGTTACAGGTACTTTTGTATCGTCAAAACTATGTAGTTGCAGGGTTCCAAAAAGTATGGCTTATGGAGAATAATCGATAAATGGACGGACGAATATTTTTAAACTCAAATGTTTTCTTCCAATAAAACCATATTACAGTTACTTTTAAAGTATCACTTTAACCTAGTTGCACAGTTCCAAAAATTATATCTTATGGGAAAGTGGCGGCAAGAACTTCATAGATTATATCATCATTATCATGTCAGCTAGAGGACGTCCACTGCTGGACATAAGCCTCCCCCAAAGGTTTCCACAACCATAGATTATATATGAAGCCATAATATAAATTAACTATAAAATGGCTTAGTAAAGACACACTAATCCATTTTAAATTACCCAACATACTAATCTCAACCAGTCAACGAGTTCGAGTCATACAGTTGTAAACATAAAGGAATTTATTTCCGGCAATACTTGACACAGAAAGACAGTGTCGATTCATTTGTGAGACACCGCTGACACTGGCTGCGAACAAAGACTAATGAATCGAGAGTCTCTGGACTTTATTTTTACACAGAGTTTGCGAAACTTGTAAAGGCAAACACAAGATTTCTTTATTGTGAAAGAGAATTGTATATTGTTCTGTTTTCACCCGAAAATATATAATGAAGTGTTCATAATACTACATTTAGTAATTTCTTACCAGACAACCAATACCCCAGTCGGCTCGTCAATAACGATTCTGTAAGGATCCGAAACGTAAAATCAGTAAACAGTAGTTTTATTTCAACACTACTTACATATTTTTTGAATTTTTGTCTTTGTGTCATTAAAATAGTAACTAGGGAATCTTGGGTAAGCAAAATAAATTATTTTAAAAACGCTTTTTATGTGGCTCTTATTTATTAAAATAAGTTTATTTCAAATTTATTTCTTACGTTAACTTCTAACCCACTATTGGGTACAAGTTTCCTCTCATAATGAGAGGAGTTAGACTTTAATAGGTTTCCACTGGATGTTTTCTTTAACCTTTTTAAAAGAACAGGGATCCTTGGATCTCGAGGCTAATGACGTAGTATTTAAAACAAAATAAAGACTAACAAATTTTCCCGTGAGATCTTAAATAAATAAACCATTTCATCACTCTATTATTGATTTACGAAGTAGCTTAAAGATTTAGTACTTAGGATTAAGTCGTCGACATAAATCAGCTTGATTTATGCCAGGTCCCTTGACGTTGAGGGATTATGATATTACAAGTCTCTAATGTACAGATTGATGATCCATGTTAAGAGATTCCGTTAATGTGTGAAGAGTTTTATGATGTGCTTGGTTAACCAATACGGCTTTGTTTAACATCAGTAAGAGCAATCGTTAATCATTTTCTGTAAGTATATAGATTAAAAGCCATACAGATAGATGATTAACTAGACACTAACTATGTTATAAGATATTTAGGAATAGAAAAAATTATATACTAACCTATATTTCCGTGTGAAGTGTGCCAACGAGCATTGGGCTAGCTAAGAAGTGATGCTTCAAATGTGATGTGTTGGGGATGATGACTAACATGAAATATACACAAATATTAAGCATTAATAAAGTGACTTATTAAACAAAATAAAACTATTAATACCAATATTATTTTTAATCCCCGCGAAAAAAGAGAAGTGTTATAATATTGATTTCTTACACTTACGCGAATATTAGAAATTTAAATAAAACTACTTTTTACGGATTTTATCGTGGTATATTGATATTATTTTAACCCGACGTTTCGCATCCTTTACAGCATCCATGGTCACGGGCCGACTGAGGTGTTGGTCGTTTTGAAGTTATAATTACTAACAGCTACCTTACATTTTTAATTATTATTGGCAATCCGATTTACACAGAACGAGCTCACCGTGTCTGCACGACCGAAGGCCACGGTGAGCCCGTTGACGTGACCATGGATGCTGTAAAGGATCCGAAACGTTGGGTTAATAAGATAAAATCCGTAAAAAGTAGTTTTATTTCAAAGAAGTGCTATAAGTTAAACCAGTTGTTAGTCGTATCTATTTGGTTTGTGTGGTATGTTAATCAAGCTAGAATGGATATACAATCACAAAAACTGGTTAATTCTTCAGAACCACATTGACATTCGTGTAAAGTCAATTTCCATTTTATCAAACCCCTTAAAACGATATGCGTTGCACACAAATTTTGAGGGTAATTCGTTATTTTACGCTTCGAAACCCGCGCGTATTGCGAATTGCAATCGTACGCGATTAACTGTGGCGTGACCGTAATATATTGCATTTGGACGTGTCGTGACCAGTTCATTTTAAAAAGTTTGTTTTGTGGAATAAAACTAAGAGTAGTATATTGATATTATTTAATCCCGTCGTTTACAGTCGGAGCCTTTGGTAGTCACGATGGCGTGACCACATTGGGATTAAATAATATCAAAATGCCGCCGTAGAATCAGTACAATGTAGAATTATTGCAATAAGTTAGTTTGTTTATATTAAACTTAAGCTCAATGTAAAATGTAGCTCTAAAGGGGAGTAAAAGCAAAGCATGCCACTTGCAAAATAACGGGAATTAGTTAAAAGTTAAAGTTTTAGTAAGTTCCAATTTTTAAATTATGGCGTACTCCACAGACTGGTGAGATTGCTGGACAAAAACACAAATACCTGTCCGCGTCAGAATTACCTGTAGGCGATACGCGGAATATTCATCGGGGATTAAATTAACCTCGCAACACGAAAGTGAGACTCCAATTGCTCAACCATTGGGCCGATCTGTTGTCATTAAAAGAGATTTTATTTCTGTGAATAGATCTTTTTACGTACATTTTTACAAATAAATTTATGAATTACTAGTTGGCTTTTATAAGATCCCCAGAAACCTTATAAAGCGAATATCAATACTAAGTCAGGCATTATAAATTTTATAGGTCACATCAGCCCTTAACAGGTGGAAGACAGACAGGAAGTGACGGACGCGCGAGTCGTGACGTGTCGGTAGCCGGAAGCGGCGCCATGTTTGATAAGCGCCGCGTTCCGCCCGACGACCTGCGCACGCGCTTAACAGCCGCTAATTTGAATAGTGTCGGACATTTGAAATTATGACATGATAATAAATGGTCAGGTAATGTGTTGGTGTTACTTGTTGATGGTTTATTTTGGTTATTATGTATTTGGGAATAGTGATTGTGATGTTCTTTCTTTCTGTAACGTCAACTAGCATGCTACTTAGGATCTGACACTAATTTAAAGACACTTCGGAACACACAACCACTTTTAAAGTATTTTTACTATACGTATGAGATAGCTATAGAAACAACTGTCTGGCTAAAACAGATCTTAAACCTTTTATGGTACCTATACAATTTTTCATACCTAGTTGATAATGTTGGTATGGTAAAGCATAACATGAAAATAAGTTTTATAATATCGTCAGCCAGTATAATATTATTATCGCAACAAAGCAAAGATTGCATAGAAAGTATTTGTTGGTACAATATTTTTTTAGTTCTTTTTCTATAGACTCCAAAATAAAGTAAGACTAAAAAATATGATTACAGAGCGTGTGTTATTTTGGCCGCAGAGAATTTAGAACCAGTTACTGAAAAACTATTAGGTCAAGAAAAGACTTGAATGTTATAAATTATTATTAACGTCTTTTATTTTATAATACGAAGCTGGAAACGGCTAAATAACGTAATGTTACATAGTTGCTTTATGTACCAGCTGGCTGATACTTTACAACCAAGTACAGACACGTTTCCAATATGAACAGTGCCCTTCATCCCCCAATTACCTCCAATAACTACGGCTTAACAAGACATGGCAGGAAACCAAACTGTTTATGTATTTAGCGAACATTATTTGTTGGCTCAATAAACCGTGGCTTATTATATTATAGCCAGGTGTACTCGAATTGTTAGTTATTTAGAATAGGGAGGGCCGTTTTGATGCTATCGAATAGTATTGATTGACATTGACCGTGTAAAGGTGTTTAGACAGTGCATCGTAACAGACTTTGGTCCAACAAAATTTTACGTAAAAATAAAGAAAATATAATTTAAAGTTGAATAGGAAACTAACGTCGAGTCGTCACTTTACATATACTACATTCTTAAGTGTTATGGTTACCCGAATATATTCAAATGAATCTACTTTTTACGTATGTTGTTTTGATCCCGACGTTTCGGTTTTTATAACAACATTCATAGTCCTGTCCAGTCTAAGGTTTCTTGACAAAATAACATTAAGAAGATTATACCGCGATAAATCATTCTTAAAGTTTTATTTCATTCAGTTAATAAAGTCAAGTTCTTATTTAAAGAGAACATTATTTCTCACAAAATTACGAAAGAAATAATACCGTCAAAAGTACGATTTTTTGCTTGCCCTTGCCTTGTAAATTTGAATACATAAATTCTGCGACAACAGAAACGACATCTATTACGAATTCACGACCGTGTTTGTAGAAGTATGTACATATGTATTTTTAATTTTCACGACCACTATTTGATACGGTATAGTGAGTGAACACCGTAATATGTAGAGTACTTTAGCAGGCTTTGTCGTTATTTAGATTGGGGAGGATATTATTTTAACTGATATTATCAGCAATATTGATTGACAGTTTTATGTTAGAGCACCCGCTTTAATGGGTTAGATCGATCAGGAATTGAAATTAATATTGGTACGTAATGGAAATTTGTTTCTGGAAATAATAATAACACTGCGTCGTTGGTCGAGTGGTCATACAGTGCGACTGCCGAGCAAGGGGTTCTGGGTTCGATTCCCAGATGGAGCAAAGTGTTATTGGGTTTTTCTATGAAATTCTCACTAACAGCTCGGAGTTTGGATTCGTGCCCGGTTAATGGCAATAGGCTCGCCCCTATTGCCATTAACCGGGCATGGGACCTAACGCATACCGGCAAAATGTGGATGTACATTAGTACAGCTCTGCCTAACCCTTCGGGGACGATAGGCGTGATGATGGTATGATAATAACAGATGGCTCGATTGGCGCAATGACAGAACAAATGGCTTGTGTGTCACGGGTTGTGAGGTTGATCCTAGCACAGCACAAATATTTGTACGATCTAGTGATAATTCTCCCGGATATTTGGCGTTTGTAATGTAAAATGCGATGAATGTTTTTGTGTATCTGAGTCAAGAATATTTCTCTGTAGTGTATCAGCCATCTAGTATCTGCAACACAAACTTCGTTGCGTACTCAGAACTCAGAATGCGCTGTGTCATAAGATCTGGATATATTTATTTATATATTGATAAGAATTTATGTCTGAAATCGTAATTTTTGATAAAATACCACACCCAGTTATGTGTGGGGCAGCGTTTAAAAAACCTTGAGGTTAAAAGGTGTTATTTTATTGGAAATATCAATGGTAGGTAATATTGGATCATTTATCATACTGTACGGTAATGGGTTGTCGATTGGAATACCCACTTATCCAATCATAGGAAAGATCATTAATACGGAAAAGCACTCGCAAGTCATTTCCGACAAAACGATAGTCGTAGGTAATGTCTGCAGGTACGTATGCTCGATACCGTCTACTAGTGATGGACGTAAATGTGTATCTCTGTTGTTTATCGATATCGAGTACTCTACGAATATTTATTTATATTAAGAAATACATATCGCTGTATAATCTGTATATCACTTACAAACATTCAACAAATATTATCAGTCTATTTAGTCCCACTGCTGGACATCAGTTTTCTGTCAATTGCGTCTTGGTAGACTCGAATGCGGCTGGGTCTTGGACTCAGACATATAGGTTTCTCACAATGCTCCCGATACACAAGATTTTCCTAGCGTGGGGGGCATTGACTTACTTCTATGTGTATTTTTTTGTACCTTAATATAAGTGTCACTTGTAACTAGCGTAATTTTTTTTTACAAATAAATAAAAAAAAATGTTTTCCTTCACCGTTGACTTCGTAGTCCATTGATCACCACTTCGCATTACTAGGCTATCTTTCCTAGCTTTTTCGATTATGTATTATGAAATTATCATAAAAATAACTTAGGTAGTTATGCTCATCAAAAAACAATTGCCCATACTGGGATTCGAACTCAGGACCTTTACTACAGGAGGCAGCCTTTTATATCGCTGCACTAATCGGATGGAACTAGCTATAATTTCATCTTCACAGGTTGGGTGGTGTTCGAAATGTCGTGTAAACATTCAGTTAGCGAGGCACCTCTAGCATTTACTATTAGTACCTAATTGTGTGGCGGTAGAGACTCAAGTACTAATACCGTCGGTACTCGAGTTGCACTATCGTGTCCCATCACTACGCTTAGCTGGAGCGAAGGTGATGCTATTAACTGATGCTATCAGCTATGCATGACGTCATTTGAATGCAGTTTTCGTTGGCAACATTAAACGGGGCCCAGAAATGTTCGTAGTATTTTTATTATATTGATCAAATAAAAATTCTCGTGAATATAATACAGGAAGAGGGAATGATGAAGATTACATAAGGGCTGTTGAGTTTGTGTTGAAGGGAATGAAATGAAGATACAGTGAAACCTGGTTAAGTGGGATATCAAGGGACCTGCAAATTTGTTTCACTTATAGAGGTATTCCACTTACCCAGTGTCTCAGATATCCAGGTATAAATAAATATCTGTCTCATTTACAGAGGCTTCACGTACTGATAGCGAGGTAAGCCTACGTTTCGACATTTTTCAAATAAACATAGGCATATCATAGTAAAGCAAAACTAAATTTGAAGGTCATTGAGGCTCAAAATTACTTACGTAGTTAACTGTGGACAGAATAAGAATATGTAAGTAAACAAATAAAACGATTTTATCTCAGTTACAGTGGTTAATGCATATAAAATTCACTCGCTGTCTCAGTTATAGACGTAACTATGACCACAAATCGAAAGAACGAATCTCAGATATAGAGGTTTCCTTCGTCCCACTAGCAGAGGTAATTCAGTGCCAAAGTGTTGGGACCTCAGCATGAGTTCCAGTTATGGAGGTTTCTTACTTATCCAGGTCCCACTTATCCAAGTTTCACTGTACATATCAGTATAATGTAGGAAAATGCGTATCATTCCAGTTGAGTGATATTTGGGCGTACTTTTTTGATCAAAGGTAGGGGTCAGAGTGTCAGACAGCAATGAATCCTGTCTAGGTCATACTATGCAAGGCTTTTGGAGACATCTCCGTGCTTCGCATTTCACGTTAAGTGTATACATATGAAAATAAGTCGTGTTAGTCAGATACTCGGAAAGCCTGACAGTCGAGTTTATTTTTAAGGTATTGGGAAACGGTCGACGACTCGGTGGCGCAGTGGCTGAGCGATGGGCTTGTGCGGGTTGCGGGTTCGATCCCCGCACGGAGCAAATATTTGTACGTTCTACAGATAGTTGTTCCTGGTCTGGGCCTGATTTGTGTATGTGAAAATATGATATGTGTTAGTAAATGCAACCACGCCACGATTTATTTTAAAAAAAACCCGTTTTTTGATTGATTGCGATCGCTCAGTGTAATATATTAATATTCAGCCGCATGTAGCCAGACTAGAAATGGACTTCAAGTAATTGAATCAAAGCAGAGCAGAAAGTGACCCTGCTTGATTTATACCAAGACCTTGTAATTACTATTTCTGTGCCAAATTAATTACTTAAAAGCATCAATCTTCAGTTTCATTAGAAATCCCAAAACTTCGACGTGTTATGATATGTATTTTAGATGTAGCGACTCTCATCCTTAGAAAGATTATTACATGCTTTCAAGGCTTCTAATTCACCCTGTTTTAACCACAGACGTTTATTAATGTAAGTACATTAGTGGAAGGCAACATTTTCCCTTCTAATGTTGCCATATAATTTCAAAAACGCTTAACGAGGAAAATACTTGTCATCGCAATCATTTCCCCTCAGCACACTGTTTAATTAACGATAAAATAATTTACATTTAATAAGGTTCTAACACGACACTGGAGTTAGTAGTACCTGTCACATAATAGCGATATACAGAAGGTTTACTTGACGTGCTACCTGAACGGAAAAATATCGTTGGTATTTTGTTTCTGTCAATTGGAAAACTTCTACGACCTATGCTAGCTTTTCTGTCAGGTGTAGGGCGACCAGTACCGCTACGGTATCTTCTTCTCTTGTCTAAGTAATCTAAACTAAATTCCACTGCTGGGCACGGGTCACCTCTCATTTTAGAAGCATTGGGCTATAGTCCATCAGCCTAATACGTGTCGATAGAGTTCACACGCCATCGAGAAAATCTCTTAAGCATGCAAGTTTCCTCACGATGTATCGCTGGCATTTTTCATTTTAATTTTGAGTGAGTATACGGGCAATATTCAATAGCCAATATTCATCGGTATTTAACGGGAAACCGGCCATTTCATTGGCAGTTGAAAATAAGTTAGGCAAAATTTATAAAAGAGACTTTCTGCATTCATCCTCCATATGTCAGGTACCAAATCCGAATTAACACGAAATTAGTCTGTATTTTATTAACACATACGTGTTGGGGATTCGTAATGGCGTCAGTATGATCTCGTAGATTTTTACGACTACCCTCATCAAGACGCTTTTGTTCTCGCGGACTTTTATAGAGAGAGATTTTCGCTTTTTGTCTTTGTAGCTCCAAAGACAGTATTAAAATGTTTTCAACATACCCTGATGGTATATGTATACAAAAATATATATTTAGATACCATGTAATAATCACTGTACTAATGACTCTGTAAAATGTAGGTACTTATCTGTGCTAAGGGATGTTGTAAATGATTCGAAACGTCGTGATTAAATAATGTCATTTACTAGGTTCAAGGAGTATCTAACCACTGGGATTTATAATCAGTAAAAATTACTTTTATTTTAATTATAATAATTGTAAGAAAACAATAACTTGAAGATAATTTATTCTTTGATTAATATTATTATTTATTCTGCAGCGCAGTAATTCATAGTCCTATTTCCCGACGGAATAATAATTTGAATGTAAAATGTATTAACGTTGTCAATGCTTTTACTCCAGGTGCACTGGCGTAAACCACTGCAACTTCGTGCTGTACGAAGACTACCCCCCCTCCAAGAGCTGGTCTCCAGGAGCCGTTTACATTAAATACGCTTGTTTTGATGGTAAGTTAACATTTTATTTAATTTTTTAGAATCGGTGCCCCACCCTTAGAATTACTCCTGTGTGTCTTTCTTGTGGGTGCGTTTCCAAACACAAATATTCACAATGCACTGTTGCTGCGACCCGAAACAACTAAGTATCTCTAGGATATATATATTTCTGGACATTATGGATACAAATGTTGATGCTCATCAAACAAACATTTGTAACTACCGGGATTCGCCCCAAGACCCGTAGCACAGAAGGTAGAGTTAACTACCGCTGGGCAAATCGGGTCGTCAATAATTTTTATCATTCCATTGAGTAATATAATTAATTTCATTCGTGTTATTCAGAAACTGTTCACAATACTCGGAAGCGACGTTAATTAAAATACTGTATCACATTCCCAGGTCGGTAATAACAATTCGGGTTATTCGTGAGTAAATTTGTGTCGAAATCATACAATACATTAGTTAAAGATGAAAACGTTTTTTATTTAAAATCTTATGAGAATCTAAGTAGACAGTTTCATTCCATGTGTTGACGTTTAATTATTTAAAACAGGACAAAACAATATTCGTTTAGTTTAAGGGTTAAAATATAAAGCCAAATTGCTACTAGATACTTAATTTATCATCAAATCATTTGCTGTCCCATTACTGGGTTCGGGTCTCCTCTTCTTTGAGACAGATTAGGCTCACCACTAACCTAATGCGGTATGGCAGACTTCACACGCCATCGAGAAAATCACTCAAACATGTAGGTTTTCTCACGATGTTATTCTACACCATTTTAGCAAGTAATAATTAATGTAATTGGAAAAGTTAGTAGTGCATGCTTTAGGATTGAAGTAGAGACTTTAGACTTCTCAGTCCACTGTTCATACCATAAGGTTACTACAACTAGGTATTTCATTTAGAACATTCCCCGAAGGTTTAGGCAGAGACACCTCTGCCTAACCCTACGGGGAATGTTGTGAGTACACACTCACAAACCAACATTTTACCACCGGTAAAATACCGATGTTTTACGTCTTATGTAATAGGGAGCGACCCTATTCCTTCTTATATAACTAATTACTATTTCCAAATTAACTATTTCGCCACATCACTGAGTACCGTTATACAGAGGGTACAACTTAATTAATTAGCGGTCACATAAAAATATTAAAACCGTCATTTGGGACACATGTCATTTCGAGGCGTGAAATTGATTTATCAAATGTTTCCAGGCAGACAGATGTGTTGGAACATCACGCCTCGTAGTGTTATAGGCGTAAACTATACGCCATATGTGGTCTAATAACCTACTGGGGTGTAAATTGCTCATTTAATGTGTCACTTATGACTTGAAGTATTTTATGTTGTGACATCACAGTGGACAGTAACAGTTGTCAAGTTATGTCCTTCTCCGGGACTCAAACTATCTCTGTACTAATTTTGATATAAATTGGTTCAGCGGTTATACGACGACGACAAATAAAGAGACAGGCAGACACACTTTCGTATTTATAATATTAAAATGGAAGTATGGATAATCGAAGATGATCTCAGAGAATAATCGAGATTATGTTATTAAATGGTAGGACTCTGCTGATGCTTTCGTTTGGAAGAGAAAAAATATTATTACCTACAAACGTAAAACTGTACCAGGTACATATTAACGCAATACAAGCTTCAGTTTGTATTTTCATTCTGGGAATAAGTAGCATTGGGATATCATTTTTGTTTTCCAGTTTAAATGCCAAATTAACTTGTAATATAAGGAGGATTCATTTATAATTGCAGCTTCAATTCAGTTGTCATAGTTTAATTACATAATACAGATTAGAGCTATGTACAGACTTTCTAACCAACAATACTATGCTTATTTATTTTATCTTAATATTGAACTTGAACTTAAGTAAGCCCTTAAACTAAATAGCCGCCTTTCTAACTACAATGTTCTAACATAATTAACAAAGTAACAACAAAGTTGTGATAGTCAAATTGATACAAAGTCAACAAGACCAAACTTTGTCGATCTAACTTTACTTATCAATATCGTGCGACTACAGATTGGTAGCCATAAACTATTGACAGTAGTTCCCCCTTGGGAATCCCACGTGCTTACTTCCCATTGTATCACCAAGACCAATTTACCCAGACCTCCAACATACCCCTCTGTTTCTCTTGTCTCGTCTAGTTCTGTATATGCATAGGGGAGTATGGTAGGTCATGTTATTTTGGTGAATGTGTTTGCAATAGAATTGACACATTTTACCCCGAAACGTTGAAATATCAGAATGTTGGGGCGCAGTTAATGGAGTATGGCAACACACATTAGTATGGCAACACACAGTATTGTCGTCACGTGCACACGATTTCAAAGAAATTGTACAATTTATGTGTCCTTTGTAAACTATTTTGGAGGGAAAGAACGACGTGTGTATTGTATTTTTGGATGGGAATTTATTTGAAGTATTCTACGCATTTATATAATTATGTATGTAGTTCACTATTTTTTTATTTTCTTCATACAATTCAAAATCGCAGAATAACTTTTAGTTGACAAAGCATAATACAGTTCTTATTTCTAAAAATATTTACACCATTTTTTTGTATAATATGTAAATTTTACGCTTTGGCATGTTTTTTTAAATTGAACGATCTAATAATTGTATGATATTTTTAAATTTTCTGTCTTAATTTAAATTCCTGACATATTAAATTTGTTGTTTATTTTTAATAGTTATTGTAATGGATCTTTGCAACAACTATTCCACAAAAACTAATCGCGCACTACATCAGATTTCAAGTTCATGATGACAGGCAACGTAATGGTGTATATTAATATAATAATTATACAAATAAATTATATTCATATTTACTTCACGTAGGTAAAGCACGGCCGCTATCTCCCCCACTCATTTTTCCACTTCCCGAAGTCAGTTACGTTTCTTCTCTCTGCTCTCGTAAACATTTTGCTTATCTATCGTTTGAATATGTATCAGAGTCGAATAGTATAACTGTATAATCGATTGTCCGAAGAGGACCGCAGCTAAAAAATACTCAGTCATGCCCAGGATGCAGCGCAAAAGAATTTAAATATAAATAAACACTGCTTAGTTTTAAATAGTGAAGTTCGTACGATAATCTTGAGGTGTGAGTTGAGCTATATGTTTTGCAAGAAAATCAGCTCTACTTAAAATTGTAATAAGTTTCCAAATGAAGGAAATAAGTAGGAATAAGTATATGTACATAACGTACCATCACGCCTGTATCTCTAAAGGATTGATTAGAAGAGTAACTTCAGATGTATCACGCCTCGGAAAAATTATTCAACCATACAGATTTCCTCACGATGTTTTTCTTCACCGTTACGCACAACATTACCATAAAGAGTCAAAGGTGTGTCACCATAGGGTCGAATTTGAGACCTAAGTTTCGTAAATGGTACTCCCTATTATGTGGGTATTTTTAATGGCAAATGTATTACTCATATTCAAAGTAATAAAATATCAAGTCTGCAGTAATAAGGGCAATAACATTGATGTCGATACAATATAGGTCAGATTGAGCGTTCGGAATTTATTCGTTTTTTCACCATATCGTGGTCGTTTTTATGCCAGTGTATAATATACCCATCCATTATTGGTCACACAATGGACATTACCATAAAGTGATGGATTCGATTCTGTTATTACGATTGCGAATAATATCGATGGTATGAACGATTATTATCGTGTTGGGGAGGTTAATAGTCGTAAAAGCTTTGTTATTCTGCGCTATTAGATGGCAACCATATTATTACTTCATTTTAATGAAATAAATATAGGCAGCCATTATTTTACGTGGTATGTTCGCCCGTTTGCGATTCATCGTATTATATCAAACTTCGATGAGTTGTTCTATTCACACCCGTTTCAAAGTTTTCTGAAAGAAAAGAAAAAAAGTGTTTAATGTATAATTTTCATTTTGGGACGTCGACTGCGTGGAATTTAACGTTTTTTTAAAAAAAAGCATTTTGTATCGTTGTTTGTATATTCACAAATGTAAAAAAATCAAAGGTGTTCTTAAAATCCCCCGAAAAGATAGGTCGTTTTAAAATAATCCTTAAATGTACAAAAGATGCGTCTTTCTGTGAGTATTTGGTGACCCAAATAGTATAACATAGAGAAGTGCATGCGTGTTCAGAAGATCCCTACTATATATACATATATCCCTACTCCTTTATAAAAGATATTACACATGCGTTATGTGTGCCGAATTGTCAAATTCCGAGCACGTGCGCCGAAGCGCTGCAACCCTGATTGGCACACAATGCTTCAATAACACCCCTTGCTGTATTTTTTTTCACCAAATTTTTGGGTTAGCGCAAGCAATCTACGATATTTTTTTTTTAAATGTGTTTGTCGAGTATTGTAATGGAAATATTTTGTAGGACAAAGGGGATCTTATTAGATGCGGTGATGTAGTTTATTTGTATTGCTGATACAGTAGGCGTCATGTCTGATTGCTAAAATAACAAACCCAGAGTTTTTTTATATCAACGTTTAACGTAAATTAATTGAACAACTTGATAACACAGGAAGTTTTTGCCTTTTATAATAATATATATCACCGGTTTTGATGATATAGGATTGACTTATACGATGTGGGTTCCATTCCCGGACGGAGCAAATATTTGTGAATACCTATTAGACATTAAAATAGAATTACTTTTTATGCAGTTGCAATCTGTTTGTGTCCATGGATTCTATAAAGAATCCGTCTGGATAAAATAATATCAAAATACACTGACAAATTCCGTGAGACATATGTATATTTATTTAAAGGGAAGAAAATCCCTATGTAGTGCAAATTGTGTAACCAAGGATTATTATAAATTAATAACTGTATCTAACAATAGTAACATTGAATTGTTGTTTATTTAGTTAACTTAAACTAGCTAACACTGTAAAATTTAATAAAAGCATTATATGTAATATCGACACCAAACTAGACGTAACTAAATTCCCAAGGTACAGACCTTGGGAATTTAAATTGCAAACTATACTAAAACAGTGTAAATATAATTTTAACAGCGCAAATTTGGATTTTGTTTAGAAATTAATGTTTTAATGCCTTGAATATATAAATCTTCAAACTTCCCAAATAGTAGCATGTGTAATTGTTTGAAACACGCATTTCACTAGTTGGGGTTGTTACGATAATTGGGTTTCTGTACCACCCTTGCAATGAGACCATTTAATTCGAATTATTTTGGGGCTGTTAATCCCACGCTGATATCGGCCGAGATAAGACTATGTATCCCATTGGTCCAATGGTCGCAAGCGCATTCGACCTTGAGATTCAGAAATCGATTCTCAGAAAGCAGTAATGTGTACATACCTAGTCTATACTATTTTAAAAATCATATTCTTATAAATATTCTTGCTATAAATATTTATTTTTTATTTTTTTTTATTTAATCTGAATAAAAGGTCATCTTACATTTTACTTAATATTAACAATGTATCATAAACCAGTATTGGTATAATAATATATAATATTGAATATTTATAACATCATATCCTGGTCGCGTAATTTGGAGGTTGACGCCAAAAAATTTTAATCTGCAAGCAAGCCTAAACTAAATGAACTAACAAAAATATATAAAGAAAGAAATTGTATTTTAAAGCAAATTTATCGTTTATAGAGGTTTTATTTAAGCCAAAATAATGTTTTTACTACTACAACTACTAATGTTTAGACTACTACAAATAAAACCCATTGGTTTTAATTGTAGTATTCTGTTAAAACAGCACACACACATACAGCGATCTGAACACAACCTATGTAATATCGACATTTGTCGCTGTTAGATGAAAGATACCAATATATTGGTTAGTTATAGATCACTAGCTAGATAGAGCATCCGATATCGAAAATCAGGGGTTCGAAGTCACACCCGTTGCTTGATATTTTCTATATTAATCTAACTGTCCGTAATCTCTGGAGCCAAATCATTAATCTATCAGGGGGATCTATCCAAAGCGAATCTGCCGATGAGATTAATTCTGCAATATCGATTTAGTTGCTGATATAAATAGGGATTATAATTAGTTGTAGCGTTGGATTACTGCGGGAACATTAAAGTAGAATTAAATTCCGATGAGTTATGCCATTTTGGAAGATTCTCGATGGCTGGGTAAGATGCGATATTGTTTGTTAGAACGGTCGTTGAACTCTTTGAATTACACATAAAATTACAATACAACTGTATATTTTCCAGTACGTTTCTGTATTTCTTCTTAGAGGTTGTCACTAAGAAAACTCCGCTAAGTATGTACTTAAAATCCTTTTTTAGGGTAATAAGAATAAATAGAATAGGGGGCGAGTCTAACCGCCCGGTTGAGGGCAATAGACGAACGAATAGAACGAATCTAAATTCCGAGCTGATATTGATAATCTCGTAGAAAAAGCCAATAATTAATACATTTTTCCATTAATGAGTCTATTCGGCTAAGGAGGCGAATTATGGCATTACGAGTAACTACGGTAACTATAGAACCCTAGCACGTAGTCTGTAATGGAATTGGCCGGTTTGGTCGAAGTATAAGATTTTACATGGAGAATTTCCATAATATACGAGTATAATAGTAAAAGTTATTACAACTTTTACTATTATACTTAAAAAGGGGTTCAAAGTTTATTATTACTTTAAACATCAGCTGTTTGCTATACCATGTGAGTTATGACAGTCAACTAGAGACAGCAGAGTCGTAATGGGATGGTGGCGACGACGCACCCAATATCATGATCCATCAAGCTATAGATAGCTTATAAAAACTTGTAGCTTGAGAAAATTTAAATCTGCCTTTCACTAAATGCTGCAAGGGATACTTATCGTCGGGATTAAACAATATCAATACCGTGATAAAACTCGCAAAACGTCAGTTTTAGGAAGTTAAACTTTGAGTTAGGTATAAGTTGATTGAAGAAGACATATTTTCAAGCCGTAAGCTTGCTTGGAAAAAAATATCTTTGGTAAGCGGTTATCGTAGCTTATAGATGTTTACAACACCCGAAGGAGTTGCTTGCGCGTTGCCGACCGTGTAGAAACTATTTAGGTTTCTTGAAATAGGGGAGTAACTAAACTGACAGCAAACGGAATTCGAATGCTGTCAGATTTGTTAATCCCTTAATGAGCTCTGGTAACCTTACTCACTCGCAGATAGGTACACAACTATTGTGGTTTTACTGCGGTCTTTTGTAAGGCGAAGGTACTTCCCCAGTCGGACAGCTCAATTTGAGCGAGGAATCTCGCTGTGCCCTATTTCTTTTAAAATGAAAATAATATTGATACAATTTTTCACGAAATGAGAAAGTGGCGGGCTATTGTTAACTGGCAATCACAAAGTATAAAAGACAAATGTTAAAAAAAAGAATTGTTAAAAAACACGTAATGATACTACTAAAGCAGTTATAACTTTAATAAAATGTTTCATATCTTTCAACCCAGTTAGTAAGTTAAACAGGCAGTAATTTTGTCTCTACTTTAAATTTTATGTTAGAACTTAGCAAATTACTGCAGTTAAATGGTGGTACATTAAGATGAAATATGGACTTAATTTAATGCACGAATAGACAAAACGAAAAAACCGAGACAATTTATTTTAGTCATAAGTCTATGTCTATTATGTAGACTTCCTGATTACCTGGGTACGACTAAATTATATATTATTAGTATTTTGTTACACAACCATCTTCATTAACCATGAACTATCAAGAATTCTTAAAGCAATAAAATACGTTGCCCCACACTAGTATTTTTTCCTGGGTCGTGGGTGCGTTTACAACGACAAATTTTCACATACACTAACGCCCAGACCCGGAACCCTTGTTCTGGTTTGAACCTGTGGATAATACAGATGTTTGCTTCGGATCAAACTCGCAACCCGTGATGCACAAGCCGATCGCTCTGCCACTGCGCCTATCACGTCTTCAATTTACGTCCTCAAGACCAACGAGGCAATCTTGTATGTTTGTATGTAAGGAGTAAGGTTTTCATATCGTATTTTTGGTCTATTTTCATACAATATAAACGGTCTGTATTTCGGCCACGTTCTAAATTTAAATGTATGAGATTTGAGCAGTAGAAGTTAACGAGTCTGTCGGAAAGTTTTTAGGTCACAAAATCGAAGATATTTTTACTGAAAAAAAAAACTTACGCAGTGCGGTATACATCAAATATTTTATGCTTTATACCTAAGTGTTAATAAAACCAAATACCAGAGTTAAAAAACAGCTCCAAACCTATTGGATAGAAGTTTCAAAGAGTTCAAAATATCATTAGCGATTTATGGGAATATTTTATGTCGCATTCTGAAATTACTGTTCAAGATTAAGGTACTACCTATATGTACTGTACTACTATGGCACTTAAAATTATTTGATGCATATTCATCTAAACTCCTTAGTAAGCTCTCAATGGGACCAACCTGTCAGCACATGAAGAGGTCTAGGTTCTCTTAAGAGACTAACTCCGGAACATAGGACCAAAAACGGCTTAATTTCTTTCCCCTATCCCGCAAAGGATTACTTAAATTTGGTAATTTAAGCAATCCTTAAATACAAAAGACCTAAAAGATACCGGTGTACTGTGGTACACCGGTATCATTTTAAGTCTCTTGTAATAGAAGGTGAATTTATATACAAATTAATTACTATGTGGCACATAATTTAAATAATTTAAATCTCTATTTTGTCTGTTTTTATGTCTCAGTGTGTCCTTGGTTGAGGAAATAAACCATTTTTCTTTCTTTTTCTTTTCTTTCTTTACATAGACATTGGTTCATTCCGTAACTACAATGTCTTTATCGACAATTGATATTGCCTATCCACAACAGTCTTCTATGTACTTCTTAGATATAAGGCCTATATTTCACGAGCTAAGGCAGTTATCGACCGCGTTTATTCACCCAGAGAATAGGCTCTAGACACGATATACTTTGGCTGAAAGATTAACTGTATCTAATATCTAAGGCCCTTAGAGAGTAGGTTAGGGTGGGCGGTAGGGGTATGGCAATGTCATACGGCAGAATTTAAAAAAAATGTGGCTATTTTACATCAGTCTATAATATATATGTTGTAATCTGTGCCTTCTTGGGCGCGATTTGTAGGTGGTGTTTTAGTTTAAAAGTTTCAATTAAAAATTATGTCATAACCTAGGTTATTCAAATAAGATTACCTAACTAACTTAGGTTAGAAATTGGTCGCGGATGTCATATTTCAAATTCAAATTCAAATTCAAATTCAAAATAATTTATTTCAAGTAGACCAGTATTACAGGTGCTTTTGAATTGTCAAACTAGTTGCACGGTTCCAAAAAGTAGGTCTATGGAGAAGAACCGGCAAGAAACTCCATAGATACTCTTTTAAATAAATAAAAATTACAATATAGGAAGTCAATTCCTTTACAATTTTAATTTTTACATCAATATGAGACTAATGCAGTTTGAAGTGAAATGTATGAACTATTCACCCAAGACAAAATAAAACGAAATCCAAATGCCACCGCATGTATGAGTCGACCAGTCACCACCGACAGCACCCGTTCACGAGTATGACGTGTGTATCAGCGTCGCTCTACTCAACCATGTTGTAGGGAATAAAACGACCCGACACACAACGCCGCCATCGGCAGGACATTTTAGTGAGCATGACAAGCTCAAACTGCTCGGCAACCTGTGGGCATTTTTACATTTTACAAAAGCAACATCAAGGTCGACATCAGTCTCATATTTTACAGGCTACTTATTAATTAATAAATACAACAGTAATATCTCTCTTGAATACACATCTCATGTCACTTATGTGATCAATAATAAATTAATATAATAAGTTAAGATATAATATAACTTAACATGTCAATTAATAAAATAATTAGGAAATGTCAAAATATAAAAAAATACAATAATAATGCAATAATAATGTCATTTTCACTCCACATCATCACAAAATAGTAATATTAATTCAGTCTGATAGCCTCGTTCACCAGAACAGCTTAATCCCAGGCATTGTTATCTTCCAAGAATTCTTTCAGCGTATAATAACCCTTAGCACAAAGTCTACGCTTAACCACAGATTTAAATTTATTAAGGTTCAGTTTCTGTATATGGCCTGGGATTGTATTGTATAAGCGTATACATAGACATTTAAATGATTTACTAATCTTTTTGAGCCTAGTTGAAGGAATAATGTATTTATCTTTATTCCTAGTATTAACATTATGAAAATCACTACCCTTTTTAAAAAGATTGATATTTTTGTGAGCATACAACATATTTTCATAGATATACTGTGATGGGACAGTGATGATATCAATCTCTTTAAAAAAGTAGGTAGGTTATTTAAATTATATCCGGGGCCAACTGTGTAACGTGTTTACTGAGTAACGGAATTCAAAGGCTATTTAATTAACGATTGTTAACAACCATTAAAAGTAATTTGATAATAAAAAAATATGTTATTATCAATTGAGATGAAATTTAATATGTTGGTCTACGGATTGTTTGTTGCTCGTAGCCGCGCTACAAAAACGGCTACGAAGCCCTACGCAAATATTGCTACGAAGGCCTACGCAAATCTTGAATTAATTTTGATATAATCACGATATGATTAGAATTTATTCAATAACAGGTATCACCACTAATATATATATGGCTATTTTGATTTTTTTATGTTTGTCCAATATACATATGTGTGCATATACATAAGTATATATTTCATTGTTGAAACCTGATATTTTAAATCTTTAAATAAGTTTTTAATTAAAGACGTTCTCATTAAAAACATAATTTTGAATCGTGTTTTATCGTTAACTTAAACGTCTTTTCTGTAGAGATATAACCCAACTTATCTCAGTAATTGATCGTAAAATGTCGGCTGTATAATCAGTTTATTCATTTAAAACTCGTTAAATATAATTTATGTTGTAATTTTTCATGGTCCAAAATATATGCATACAAATACTATCACGCGCTAGATACTAAAAGTAACCTACGTGACTTGTAAGTGTCTCTCAAATGATATATTTATAGATATAAACAATAATTTCAATGGGGAAATCCCCGAAGATGATTTCGATTGCACATAATATATTCCTTTTTGTCACGTCGACTTCACAACTGTTTCCCTACAACGTGGTTCTATAAAATTAATCGAGCTGAGAACAGACACGGCAGCCGTTTAGGCTACTGCTACTCCAGATTAACGAGTTTACCTAAATCAAATTTATTTGCTAAACCGAATTGCGCGTGTTACAGAGTGTTTTGCTATTCTAGACGTGTACAACTTTGAGTTGAACTGGATTAAGAGAAACATGACAATACATACCTGTATCCTTTTTCTCGATGTGTGTTAGATGCAATATCTTAGTACATTGACTTTCCAGTTAACACCTTTATGTGTTTAAGGAACTCCTGTGGAAAATGTCAAGCTTCTAGATCTTCTAGAAATTTTAATCTGTGCGTTACACGTCCGTCAATGTTCGTCTTATTAAATGAACGAGCTTTACCCGTCCCGGATTTTTACGGATAGTATTAAGTATCTATGGCGTACCTACCTTAGAAAATACTCCTATTAAAATACAACGTTATAAGGAAGTGTCAAGTCTTTCCATCGACAACTTTTCGAGTTTTGTGGGTACCGTAATACGGCAGGTGATTATACGTAAAAAAACGTGTTTTATAGATAATTTTATAGTGAAAATAAACATTGTTACATGAATAATACGATGACTATGATTAATAAATCTATCAAAACGAAATAATTAGTTACGTAAAAAACTGGGTGAGGAGTTTAATTTAAAAATAAATACACATACATAACAAAAAATTAAAAGGTCATTTAATAAATAAATGCTGTATCTGATTCGTATCGACTACTTCGATACAACGTTCATCTTCGTACTACGTTGTATTACCTGTAGCCGGGGCACCCTCGACGATCCCGCCAGACGCGTGCCGCCCCTAGACAGTTTACGTCTTTGGGGCAAAGAGTTCAAGGTCATTTAGTTGTCGGGCGACACACCGGCGCTTTAATGTCATATTGTTATATGACTTTTTAGTTTCTATTTCAGAATAAGATCTATTTTCAGAGGTTTCTGTAAAGACTGGAGTATATTAATGACTTATAATTTTATACAATAAAATTTTTGACCTCAGCGTATATTCAGTTGATGAAAAATGTATTCAGACAAACATTAGGGTCATAGTCAAATTTATGGCGACAATTTACAATAAAAAATACGAAAACGCATAGTTAGTTTATTTTGTTACTTAGTAGGTAGGTACTTAATATAATTATAATACCAAGTTCGATAATAATTAAAATTATTGAAAAATACATCCATAGTTAATGTGGATAAAGGTCAAGGTCATATTGTGATTAATCGACATAGGGCTGGTACTACCAGTAATAATTTATTTGTTCGACGACAGCAAGCGGAAAGGAAAGATTATAGAAAACATAGAAAGGAAATAATAGTTTTGGATGAAATGTCATATTGTTGGTGGCCCAGTATTTGGACATACTTTACTTACTATATGTTATTTTCTGAAATAGTACCGTGTGAGTTTTTTTATTTACGTTAACATGATCAAAACGTGTTCGTTGCGTGAATCGCGATGGGGTTTACGATTGGCCCGTTGAAAACTCCCTGATCAACTAAAAAAAACATGGCAATGACAATATGACAGTGAAAATAAACTTTTTAGACGAAGCATGGATTCAGTTTTCTAATTTAATAAAAACCCAACATTTCTCGACTATTTATTAAGCACTGTTGCCTGGAGGCTCAGTTGGTACGAAAATTGCTTTTTCGTTTTCCGTCAGGTTATACCGCGCTAATTGTGTCGTTAGAATTAATTCATTCTTGTGATAAATATACACTTTTTAATCACCATCAATGGCAACAAGTTGCTTCGTTTTTAGGAACACTATCGCAGTACTAAAGCATTGCAATATATCATAAACTTATCCTAAGCCACAAAGATTAATAATTCTTTCGAGAAAATGTTTTTTTATGAAATTTTACCAAACTTTTTGTTTAGAAAAATATGGTTGGTGATTAAAAAATCAAAAAAGGAATTAAATGTATATAAGAATTTTATATATTATAATAGGGAATTGTTATTATATATATTATAATAGGCACCCTTTCCCGTTTTTTTCTTTTACCAATAATACTTTATATCTATCACATTTTACTTTATATATTTATATCATAGCTTTTATACCATAATTCTTCGTCCCGGTGGTGGCGAGTCATAATAATGTTAAGTAAAATATCTTAAAACAGTCGTAGTCAACGAAATATTAAGCTATTAAGCACACAAGTGGATAAGACTTTGACAATAACTTAAAACTTTGACAGTTTGGGAAATACAGAAAAAGATGAATGTGTGAATATTATCTGATTAATCATCATCACATCAACCGTTAGACGTCCACAGCTGGACATAGGTCTTCCCCAAGGATCGCCTCAAATGATGAAGATGATGTGATTAATACCTGTATTAATCACATCAATCATATTAATCTTAGTATATTCTTAGCAGAATATATTCTATTCTAAAGCATCTTTTTCTTGCTACCTTGAAATATAAGTTGTTGTATGGGTATAATAAGACTGAACTTAAAAGCAAACTTTAGTATTTTCGACATAATATATCGTCAAGTTACAAAATATTAGTTATCTTTGTGTGATCTAAAAGCCTTCACGAATAAAAGGAACCGCTACATTACTTAATAAGAGCGTAGGTACCTACTTATATCAAGTTATAAATTTAATTTTATAGCTTAAAACGTAATCTACTATTTTATAACATATCAGACGATAAATACGACAGCATATTATACATAGATATTTAGTTTTATATTGATATTTTAATAGTGATGTACTTTCGTTGACTTTGTCAATTTGATGAATAAATTAAGTTGTAAACTACGTCGCATAACACGGACTTATGGTCATTTATACTCAAACAGTACTCAAAATGTTAATTTCAGCAATATTAGTTGCAACAGTTTTTATATATACTTTACACTTGTTTATCCTGACTGACTGATCAATACAATTTTTTTATAATGTTGATCGCACTCATTGTCACCCATAAATAGTTGTAGAACGAGTATCTGCTATTAGAAATAACTTAAAGAAATACAACTCTAAAAATTCATGTTTTACTGGACGTGCATTTACATACGTTCTATTTAATATATATGTAGACATTTTTGGTTGATATTCTATGATGATGATGTTTTACAAAACCTTATTTCTCAATACCTCAATTTTCTTCTTACAGATTCTCTATCAGTCCACTACTGCAACAGAGAAGTGCAAGTGGCAGCGATTGGTGCTGACAGTGAAGGGTACATTCGGACCCCTGGGTACCCGCACTTCTATGTCGGTGACGAGTGCCGCTGGCGCCTGAGGGTTAATCCTGAGCAGAGGGTTAGAGTCACACTCTTGGATGTCAGTTTGAGGAGTAAGTACAGTAGCAGGTCATTGGGGTATTTAATGGTGGGATTCTGCAATAAAAAGTACTATCGTATTGTCAAATGTTGGTCCGCTATGAAGGGTTAAAAGGGTAGTCAATAAAATTACTGGTAAAATGACTGTTCATTACATGTCTCAACACATAGGCTCCTTATTTATTGCTGGCAACAGGACACTACCAATAAAAAGGCATTATTCATGTATGCATGTAAAATAATGATAATGATGATGATGATTGTATTAGATATAATATTACTTACGTACGAATATTATATCAACTAGTGTTACATCGCTAGGTGTAAATATGTCGTAATTAACACGCTGTTGGTCTCATAGTCTGTCGCCATCCATGATTTGATTTGCACGACAATATTGCTTATAGTTGGCGTATAATAAAAGTCAATTTTGTGTGAATTATCTCTAGTACTATTTCATTGTTCCATAGGCATATTCCGTATATATTATTAGGCATACCCAATACTTATGTTCTAGCTTACACGTGATCCTTTTCTATGTACTTGAAATATAGATATATACCTACGTAATTATTTTTCAATTTAAATGCAGATTTCTACCATAATACTCTATCCCCAGGTATAGGACCCTTCGAGAATCATTGCACAGACTACGTGACGGTTCAGGATCAGAACGGTGACTCTTTGCTGTCTTCGTGTGAGCAAGTGGAACTGCCTCAGAGGCTCACCTCCATCACCAACGTGGTGGATGTCACCGTGGAGGCTAAGTCTAAAGGGGCCTACCCGAAGAGAGGAGTACTGCTGCATTATAAGAGTAAGGGAATTTAAAACAACAACAATAATTTTAAGATGATCTTCGATATTTATTCTTTTGATGGGGAAAATATAGAGTATCTTTTAAGACGGCATGGTATGGGATGGCTACACAAATAAATAAATTGCATGAAAATTAGAAAAATTTCAGTTGTTAAAATTACTGCGCGCCATCTATAAAGTTTTAAACAGCGCCATCTAACGGAACGTTCTCTTATCAACAGGTATAGGATGCGTTACGCCACCAGCGCCATCTAACGGCTACCTTGTGTACCGCAACGAAGATGTAGCTCACTACATGTGTAACGTGAACTTTGTTTTCATTGATACTCAAGAGAGGGCGCGCTTAATATGGTGCTATGACGATAACAGATGGAATGATACTGTACCTTTGTGTGTTGGTAAGTTTATTGTTTTTTTTTGTAAATGTAAGTTTATTTTTAGCACCTCCTGTGCTCATTATAATGAGTACGAGTTTCAATGAACTATTTTAATTGCAACTGAATGATTCAAGGTTTGTTTAAGTTATTAATTATAAGATAAATCACGTTTTAGTTGTGAGGTTTATGTGGGTACATTATGAATGTTCTTATTATTTTTCTATATACTACCTCTTACAAATAGCTGTGACTTTTGTAACTATTTAATAAATCAAAAGTTATACCTACCAATATCACATAGAAGATCTCTGTGCTAGTTACTGTCTGGTTATGAGAAACTTTTCTATTTAAAAAAATAAAATCCTTATTCCTATATCTAAAAAAGGAGATGGGATCTACCTACATATTTAATATTTAGTGAGCTTCATAAAAAATATTTACGGCCACGAATATACCATAAATCAGTTTGGAAGAACTTCCTATAGCCTTGCCAATCTTGCTATAAAACTGATAGCTCATAAAATATCATAGCATAACACAAAACTTGTCGATAACAATAAACACTCCCCATAAAAACTTCTTTGAATCATTTCAAAGTCTTCATGGGGAAGCGTACACATGCGCAGTTTCCCCATCTTCTTTCTCTTTTAAACAAGTCTCATTACTCTAGAAAAACAGAGATAGCAACATACGAGCCAGGTACGACATGATTATTTACATTACAAACTATTTAACAACTTTTGTCTTTAATGTGAAGGTGATAAAGATCAAATTTGATTGATGAGTGCTGTTATTATTTTCATCGTGAAATAAAGGGCTTCTCTACATCACTCCAGTGATCAGTCGCTCGTGTTCAGACTTTCATATTCGGTCTACGGTCGCCGTCGAGGCGAGTGTGTTCGGCGAGTTCGAAATTCAAAATACGAATTTGTCATTTCTCGTGTCGAGGGAAACACGTGTTTTCTGCCAAAGTGAGTTTACGATATTTTTTTGTGTTTTGAACTAGAAATATTATATTTAGCCGGGAAGAGCACATGTGTTCTAGTTATTTTATATTTTTTCAGTGATTATTGTGAAGTTTCCAAAGTAGTGGTAAGCCATGCACACCTATTTGGTTAGGCAGAATGTGATCTCTATGATTTTTTTTTTAATTATTTGATCGTCAATAAAGAAAATAAAATATAATATTCGGTATTTTATTAACATCATAATATAACATTCTTCGTATGAACTTCGTGGAAATTAATAGGTGTATTGTATTTCCCTCCAAAATATTACGTACCTCCTATAATATAAACATAAAGGAGATTCGTGCCAGCATTTCAGTGTGATAGTAAATTCCGTTTATAGTGATAAACTAGGAAAATAATATAATACCAAACCACGTGGATTTTGTTATTTAACTAAGTAGATATTTGATCTAATAATAGCATGTACTAGGTATGTCCTTCTGTGAGTTAAAATTTAGACAACTTTTTTTTCATTAGGTGGTGAGGTTCGAAATAAATGTGCGATTAAATGTTTTTTTAAATATTTTTAACTTAGTTCTATTGAAAAAATAATATATACCTATTGTTTTTTTCGGGATTTATTTAACTGCGAGTATGCAACAAATTATACTACTATTATACATATATATCACACGGAAAAAAATATTTATATTTCAATAAAATTACACGATCTAGACCCGTTGTCTATAATAATTCAAATGTATAAAATTCGTGAAACCTTAAAAACATTAAAAAATATTTAGTTTATCACAATTCATTCGATTTCCTATTTCATTATTTATCAACTATGTACTATTATATTTCATTATTTATCAACTATGTACTATTAAGTTTTTGTCCTGACGATATGAGTGTATACTTCAAAATGTACTATAATAATTATTGTGATCTACATATAGATTCTTTGGGTGTATGTGATGACTTATGGTTTTTCAAAAATATCATTTACATGGTTTTAGTGACCAGTGCGTGTGTGACAAGATGTATGATCAATAATACATAACAAAAAAAAAAACCATAGTTTTGGCCAGTCTTGTTGATAATATACCTAGGTATATACCTAGACATATATAGTAATAATATAATGTCCTATTATATAATAGGACATTATATTATTACTATTCTAATTTAATTATGTATTTAAGTTTGTCAACTCCGGGTTAATGAGAACGATGCATTATCTATGTACTTATATACGATTGTCGTTTGCGTACACGCATATCGATAACTTATCGCTATCACTATAGGATGACCACAGATATAAAATATTAAATCTATTATCAACTAACTTTTGTTCGCTGCTTTGTGTGCGTAAAATTGGTCATGCGGGTGGCTTATTTTTTATCCAATCTATGTATCATAGTGTTTATGAAATTTATTGATTTCCCATACACAATTCTACTATTTTATTTTTAATTATTTATGTGTTACCGTATTAAATTCATTTATTTAATTCTTGACAATTCTCCACATGGAATCGCATTTCCCCCTAAGGGATGATTTGATGACGATGATGATGATGATGAAGGGATGATTTCCGTAATTTATACTATCCCATGTAGGACATGGGATAGTTTAAATTACGGTAATTAATTAATTATAATTATATTATTATAAATATAATTAATTAATTACCAAAGACTAAAGCTATCTTCATACAATGTTTAAACGTGAAGGGGTAACAGACAAACACACAGCCATACTTTTTAATTTGTAATATAAGTATGGACATTAGTAAGTAGGTTACCTACCTATGATCTAAGATCTAAGAAGTCAATGTGGTAATTTACTCTGTGGTCAAATTTCATCCAAATCCGTTCAGCCGTTTTGGCGTTATTGGGTAACAAACATATTCATTTATAATGTAGGTAGGAATAAACAAATGAACAAAACATTACTACTAAACTATCCTTACAAAGGAAATAATAATCTTTTGTGTTCATTTGACCCATACCGCCATACGTGACTAAAGTACATAAATACTTAGTACTTATACCTTGTTTGTGGTATGACTAATTTTTAACTAGGTATTAGGACATTGACCTTAAGCATAAATATTTTATTATGTTAGTATGTAGTTGAAAGGGACTTTATCGAAATCTACAGTCAGCATTGAAAATATTTAAAAGAATCGGATGAAATCTTGTATGGAGGTGTGTATAAAAAGACTTAAATGTTTATGATCAGCTTAAAAAAAATCTGTCCAAACAATAATCTTAAATAAATAAATAAATAAATATAAATATTCTGCGACATTTTACACATCACCATCTAGTCCCAAACTAAGCAGAGCTTGTACTATGGGTACTAGACAATGGATATAAATACTTATATACTTTTTTTTTTTTGTAAATACATACTTATAATACATAGGAAACACCCAGACGAACACAAACACTTATATTCATCACATAAATATTTGTGTCCCGTGGGAATCGAACCCACGACCTCGTGATCAGCAGTCCGGTACTCGAACCACTAGACCACAGAGGTCGTTTATTAATATAGGACGGATTTGAATAGCAAAGGGGTACTATTATATGCTCAATGTGTAAGTAGGGGGGAAATCATGCCTTAAGGAGGCCAAATGGGGGGAGGGGGGATGTAGATTTGTGGAAATCCTAATTTCTTAAAGTAAAACTTTAGTAATGTAGCTTTTCGCTAGAAATTAATAAGCAAATTGGAGATTCTTTGTTACATACAACCTAATTCAACTATTCGATGCTTAGCTCGTTTTAAAAAACAAATGTGTGCAAATCATTATTATGATTATGAAGGTTGATGGAGCTGCTGTTTCTCATCACGGCAAGTCTACTGACTTCTTGGTCTATTTTGGCAATGGTCCAATTTCTAACACTCGTCTGTTGCAGAAAATTTTAAATTTTCGAACTTTTATTTGTACTGACGTCACTGTGTCTCAAAGTCAAATAGTTTATTTCAATAAAACTAATATTATAGGTCATTTCAAAACTATTTGAATTTGAACGGTTCTAAAAAGTAAGACTTAGGAGAAAAGCAGAAAACAAAATATACATTTGAAAGTCTATAGGAGCCTTTTATTTAAACTCGTAATAGCTCTTAAATCAACTTGGGAAAGCAGTTTTGAATATGATCATCATAGATTAATTAAAATTAACAATCATAAAAAAAATATAATTAATTTAATTATAAAAAATGTTTATGTGCGAGCGACTACTCTTGTGTTGCAAACGTCTATAGGCTTTGGTAACCGCTTACCATCAAATACCATCAGGGGAGCCGTAGCTTGTTAGCCACATCCGTGTTATAAAAAAAAACCTATTATTAAAAAAAAATCAAAAAGTATTAAAAAATCAAATTATGTAGGTACTCACAAATGAGGTTATTTAATTCTGATATCAACCTCATTTGATTTACTGTCTACGTGGTAAATAGCAATTACACTTTAGTATTCACAATCTATGCGTAACGTCACGCACGCGCCATATTCACGCTTCACGCAAAAAGAAAATTAAAACTGTGTACCTATTGAAATGGTTGGACGTTTTCCAGGACAAAAAAAAACAAACAACCGTCCATTGAACTTATTATCGTGCGATTAAGCCGTGCTATTGATTCGAAATTCAAATTTTATATAAAACTAGCTGACTCAGCAAACATCGTTTTGCCACGTTTTAGGAGTTGGTGGTAGAAGAGTGAAAATTTTGGGTTATAAGTATTTTTTAATGTCAAACGAAAAAAGAATGTAAAAAAAAATAAAAAAAAAGTCGGATGAGGGACATCTAGGAGTGTATAAATTACGACTGATTCTCACACCTACCAAATATACAAACAAATTTCATAATAATCCGTCTAGCTGTATTGGAGGATTTCAGCGACAAACACTGACACGAGATTTTTATATATAAGATTAATATGGTTTTCATTGGTTGGCGCAAAAAAGTCTATGGCACTACATAAGGTACAGATTATTTTAAATTTTATATTAAATCAAGTTTTTTATTTGTATTTTCTGAAGACGCTTTTGCTGCTAGGTTGGGAGATGGTTTAAAATTCGAATGCATGGCGCTCATTATTTCCCAATTTAAAAAAAACTCCGGTAAAGCAGTTTTGATTTACCTACATAATTTTTGTTAAAACTAAATTAGTTATTTTCTATTAAACTCTTGACAGATTATATTATTTAGTTAAGTAGGTTTTAATTAGAAAACAGAAAATAAAAGACAATCCGATAAGTGCATCAGCATTAAGCATTGTAGAAGCATTGTATTTTATTTGACAAAGGTTTATAGCAAACAAAAACTAAGGATTTATTATATCTGTTATGATTTTAGAAATCATCATGTTTCAGTATCTAATCTTGATATTTACCGAATGAGAGTATTGATACGGCTCTCGCTTATTGTATACAGTCTGTCTCTTATCGCAGATTTGGTAAGTATAATTAATGTTCAATCTGCGAGAATTTTATCCTCATTATAAAATTTAGAAAAAGATTTTCAACTTTGATTTTACATTTCATTACGAATTCACACTACCCAGTAGCAGAAATTATTGATAATTATGAATATTAATAACAAATGTTTACGTATAAACGCTTATCAGCGACCTCCGCCAACTGATAACAAATATATTTTTTGGTCACGTTATTATCTTGGAAAACAAAACAATTTGCTTTAACATGTAGTAATTGACAACTAAATAATATTTCCATTGTGCAATTGCCTATGCAACAATGGCTACTGTTTTTAAGACTAGAAAAGTACTTTCAAAAGGGGGTACTGTATATGGGCTTGACTTAGACGAAATAGGGGTTATATTTGTGTAGCTAGTTAAAAAAATAGTCCCTTTTTTAGTTGTATGGGGACACATCTAAATTCTCTATCTCACTCTTAATCGTGATGATTCATAAAAACGAATATTTATGGAAGCATAGCAAGCTCATACTACATAGAAATATTTCAGCTTTTACATTTTCAACAAACTCGGTCTGAATAGTCACCGCAAAAGTTGTTAAATCCGCGCATAGATTTTTTCGTTTTTTTATTCAGCTACCCGAATTGGAAACCAACATTCCGATTATTTTAAAGTTTCGTTTCCTATCCTGACAATTCTAGATAGTAAGCAGTAGTAAGTAGTACACATTACAATTAATACAATACCAAATAAGCTATTGTCTTTAATGGTTCGCCTCGCCTCTTAAGAACTCCAGAGTTTTTTCACCTAGGGTCAAAAAAACTCTGGAGCTTTGAAATCACGGTCCTATTTACACTAGGTAAAATATTAGACTGTAACTAAATGTAAATAATAAAGAAACGTACAACTTACTAAACGCAACCTGCAACTAATATACGTGTACACCCGTCTACGATAATTAAACTCGTTAAGTCGCGGTCTCGAGCCAGACTGCTTTACGCGCTGTGCCTGTACGGTGTATGTTTATATTGTAGGTATATATGATGACACATGTCTTTAAGGGTTGACAAGAACGTACAATTTATTTTCTGTTTTAGCGTTCAATGGATCAATTGGCCTTAGTTGTTCCAAGCGCTACTGCTCATCGTGAGGTTCTCGGTTCTAGTAGCCGGTCGAGGAAAGTGTTATTGTTTTGTTTTTTCTAAGAAAATCAGGAATCCCACTATTACCGTGCCCGGTAGTGACAAGTTTATCGTTTAGACTTTCGTTGTAGATGTCTGCCTAGCTCTACATTTGTTATAATATAAAGGTCTTTAAAAAAAGAAACTCATAGATTGTTATCATCTTCATAGCAATGAAGTTTGTTTAAAAACGTTCCTTAATTTCGTATTGTACGAAATAACAAGGGACTATAGTAAATTTGCAGCCTTTATAAGAAAAAAATCCTTTCAAATTATACGAAGTTTTTTTGTATCAAGCATGGGAATTAGCAACTTTACTTTTTTCTCTTATTCTTGAGCCGTTAAAGTTTATACATATTTTTAATGAAAAAAGAAATGACGAACTTGCGTTTTCTTGGTATGAAATTATGGGACCCTGGTGCTCCCATTGCATTGTGTTCACTGTCCTATTGCGACTGGCACAGCTTTTCCGCGGTTTCTCAGGACGTATGTGCACGAAGCAACAGTAGCACGTGGTGATCGTAATTAATAGATTTTTTAGTTTCTACATCTTTGGTAGACGGTGTCATGTACGGACGGTATGCATAAGGAACATAGTATGGACATGTTCACGACTCGTCATTTTGTCTCGGATCCGGACTGTGCGGTTCGCGGATCATCATCATCATCATCAACCCATTAATGTCCCACTGTTGGGCACGGGTCTCCTCTCGATTGAGAAGGATTAGGCTATAGTCTACCACGCTAGCCTACTGCGGGTTGGCAAACTTTACATGCCATCGAGAATTCTCTCAAGCATGCAGGTTTCCTCACGATGTTTTCCTTCACCGTTTGAGCATGTGATAAATACGCACATAACTTCCGAAATGTCAGTGGTGCGTGGCTTGGGTTCGAACTCGAGACCTCTGACATCTCAGTCCACTGGTCACACCGCAAGGCTATCACAGCTCTAGCTAGGTTCGCGGATACGATAGTGCTATTTATTTATTTATTAACATATACATGCGACATGACATGACGTATAGTCTGTATATCCTTGCACTGCTTGCATGAATTCGCTCGCCTTTAGATTGCCTTCATTACGACCTGAAGAACAGCACATTGCTGCATACATTGCAATATTAAATTTCCATTATCTTGTACGTAATAGAGATATTGTTTGCCAAAAAAAGTTCATATATTCTTTTCTTGGAGACCATCAATCCGAATTACGGTCCTTATAATGATGGATCGACTTTTTGATTTATCATGGCGTATGTATTTACCGAAGAGCCTTCAGTGGAGTCAGTAGAAGAAGAGTTTTTCCCTGTTCCAAGCTGTATTGTGCGTTCTCAATGTGGTGTATGTGAGGTTTTTGTATAGAAACAACACCAAACAATGATACCGCAGCTACAATCCTGGTTCGTTCTCGTTTTTAGAAACTTTTCAGATGGCTTTCGCTAGATTTACGAGCGAAATTGTCGGTGTAACTTTATGGTGATTGCTTTTGCTTATTACAATTCGGGAAACGTTTTTTAATGAGCATCTGCTACTAAATATGTATATAGGAACGGAGACGAAGATCTTCTTAATATTTTACATATTTCTTTATTGGACTCTTGTATTTTTTATTCATTACCTGGTCGTCAATTTTGCAAGACTGTTTAAACCTGGTTTCCTATCTCATATTTTATTCATCATCACTATCGATATATGTAGCTCTGTCCCACTAGTAGGCAGTTTGCATGTGTCTTCTCACAAGTCAAAAAGTTGTTGTGTTAGGCTATCACGTAGGTTGGCAGACTTAAAATGCTGGAGAAAACACTTCACCCGATTGAGCATTATTGATAAATAATGCTCAATCGGGTGAAGTGTTTTCGGCATGCACGTATAATTTTACGGACAATTATACGTGCATGCCTTTAATTAGATCCATTTCCATGACTTAGCAGTCCCTAGTCATATCGACAAACCATCACTGCTCTTACATTTGATTATTTTACCATAAAAAAACTGCTGTCACCTCCAGAACTGTAACGATTATCCTGAGACTCCAAGTTTCAGCAACCCTACCATCCCTTAAGGGCCATACGTCACATTAGGTCTGTTCTCAAGTATTCCGTGAACTGAATTATCTCCCCGTTTGCCCTTTGAGGTTTAACAGTACAATTGAACTCAATGGTGTAATAAATTACGAATTTATTATCTGTGCCAGGAGAGCTTTGTGCTATGAATCTTTAAGGAGCTTGATTTAAGTTTGCGAAGATTAAGTTGAGTTTAATTTTGTTAGGCCATGTTTTTGGAAAATTAATTTGCTCTGTGACAAGCTATCGTTTTAATTCTGTTCTTCTGTTTCTGCGTTTTATTTTATTTATTTTCTACTAAACGTTTTATTTGACTTTGGTAACTATTAAAAAATCTGGCAAAATCATGAACAAACAACGTGCCATTGGGTTTTTCTCTACGCATATGAATTCTTCGCATGTGTCGTAGATTTTATCATTCTTTTAGGAGAAGTATTTTCAACACTGGGACAGTACCTACATGGGTTAGCGATGACTTTTTCAAGGTTTGGTCTAGTCTAATTTAGTAGTATTCATTAATTGTGATTTAAGCATTAATCTACAGGAAAATTACATACTTTTCCTTCAACATGTGAAATTTATCGCCTCTTGCAGTAAATGTATGTATATTTATAATGTATCCTGCTAGACTTTAACCTTATTATTGAGGCCCTGAAGAATGCTGGCCACGAGCACGACGTCCCACGAAGTCCTCCACCTTAAAAAAACTGTGTGACTATAATTTAATTTCTATTTATTTATTTATTTAATCAAGGTTGACCAGTTGTTACAGATCTAAAAAAAGTAGGAACGTACAGTCTAATAACCTAATTGGTATCCATGCAACTACGACCGATCCATGTGTGGATGTAAACCAATTAGCTTGTTAGAGTGTACTAGTATTTGAGTCTTAATTCTAACTACACAAGCAATTATAGACAAACACCACATGCAAAATGATTAGTTCTCATATTTTTGCTTACAGAGAACAAGCAACGAATACTTAATACCTATGTATAAAAATAAATTTGTAAAAATGCCAAGTTTAAAAGATCATGTAGTGTATACATGCACTAATACTACTACTGAAAATGAACTTTTCAATTCTTCGGGTTAGCATGACATAATATTTTCAATGACAATCGGACTTATATTAAAAGTGACTATTTAAAAGATATTTTTTTCTGTTTCCTGGTCTCTTGAGAGACCACAAGATTGCTTTGCTTCGACCATCCTCAGTTGAGAATTGAATTTACATAAACTGAAAATAAATTGTGTTTCTTCCCGTTTTGTAGTTCATTTTTTTGTTGTAGGTATTTAAAAACTTTGCGCTTGGGTTCGTTTTAATGAATAATTATTCTTTTAATAACTTGGGAATTATAAATTGTTTGGTAAAAAATAACTATATGAGCGTTATTTTTTATTATTGTATTTTCATGGTAAAGTATTTTGGCAATAGTATACTTTAGAATTTAGATGCGTATTTTTCCATTTTTCGACATGGCTTACAATCCCTAGTGTATTGTGCATTCAAAGAAAAATGAATTTATTTGTATGAAAAAGTGAAACAAAACTAAATAATTTTGATTTCCAAATCATTATTATGAACGATCCAATGTTTTGTCCCTGTTTCTCCTTGATACAAACATAATTAAACCCTGTCAACTGCAATTTACTTTCCATTCGGCATCTCATTTAATTAATCCGCAAATAAATTTCATGCTTCAAAATAATTTCAAGGCGTTGCCAAAGCAGTTATGAAATGCAAATTTCGTGTATATTAATGTATGTAGTCATTTGTCTAGGAATTTGCCATCTGATGTCGGCTTTCAGACTTACTGAATAAGGTTGAATATAGGAAGGTATCTTTTTTATCCACGACGTGCACGCGTGTTACCACAGACTTATACCGAAATAGATGTCGCAATTGCCGAATCAAAACAATACTGCTTTATCGTTTCTAACTATACTTTAAAATTACTAGTGCACTTTTAACTATAGTGACTACAAACTTAATTGATTTACACAATATTTGACAAATCTGTAATAGATAAATTATTTATAATAGCAAATATTTATAAGAGTTCTAGTTAGTAGAGTTACGCTGTAGAACAAGAAATTGCAAAATTTTCGCAGATTTTGCCGTTAGGAATTAATCCTAAATCCATAAATACTATTATAATTTTGTAATTATCACCGACTTTGATTTAGTTGCAACAGTTCCTGGCCGAGCTAGAGGCACTGAGTATAAAAGTTATCTTGCACATATAGTTACTAAATATTGGAATCGGAAAGGTTGAATTAAATTACTGGAGTGTGCCTTTTACCTTATGCTGGGTCCTTATACGGGCATTTGTTATGGTATAATATCAAGTAAAATATTGGTCGCTTTGTCCTAGTTACTAGAACGTACCAGTAACTTTAGTAGGCGATATAATAAATTCGTATTAAACACACACACGTTCTTGTGACATATTTAGTTCAACACCGAACAAAGGAAACATATTTTTACCGATAAGAAACTGTATTTTATTACTTTATGATTTTTTATTGTAAAACCTTTTTATGGTAGGTAATATTTGCATTGAAATTTATTTTTGGATTCCGTGCTTAACGTTTTGTTTAGGCATTTACTTAAAAGGGTAGGTTAAAATAGAACTGTTTCTAATTGTAATGCAATTATATTATGTATGTACCTACTGAAGTTAAACAACATATTATATTAGGTCTTTACCTATGAAATTGCCGTTTTGTATGAAAAAAATTAAACGATTTTTTTTTCAAGTATTTTTTATTTGTATTAATCGAAGTAATCACCCATGTAATCAATGCATCTTTGCCAACGCAGTGGCAGTTTATTGATGCCCTTCTTAAAGAAATCAGCTGGACGGGAGGCAACAAATTCTTCAAAGGCATTTTGTAATGCCTCTCGGATATTGAATTTTTTTCCCGCCAAGAAGTTATCCAAATTCTGGAAAAAGTTGTAGTCTGTAGGCGCAAGGTCTGGTGAGTAGGGCGGACGACGGAGAACTTCCAACCCCAGTTCTTACAACTTGGAGACCGTCTACTGTGCAGTATGAGGTCGCGCATTATCGTGCAGGAGCAGCGGAGACGAGCGATTGACCAATGCTGGTCGGAGATGTGCCAGCTTCTCCATCATTGTGTTCAGTTCTTCACAGTACACATCTGCAGTAATGCTCACCCCGTTTGGTAAGAAGCTGTGATGAATCACACCGGCGCTAGACCACCAAACAGTGACCATTACTTTTCTAGGGGTAAGCTTTCGTTTAGGGCATTGTTTAGGTGCTGAACCAGGATCCAACCAACTTGCTGAGCGCTTGCGGTTATCAAACAGGATCCATTTTTCAACGCAGGTAACAATGCGGTTCAAAATTCCTTCATTTGTGTGTCTGTCGAGCAGTGCAAGGCACGTTTCGACGCATACTTCGCGCTGGCGATAATTGAGTTCGTGGGGCACCCATTTGTCAAGCTTTTTTACCTTGCCAATTTGACGCAAATGGACCAATATTGTTTTGACGCTAACGTCGAAAGCTGCTACTAATTCTGCCGTCGATTGTGTATCATCAGCTTCCAAAATCGCCTTTAATTCGTCATTGTCGACCAAAGTCTTCGGACGACCGCGAGGTTCATTTTTCAGGTCGAAATTCCCAGAACGGAAGCGAGCAAACCAATAACAGGTGGTGCGTTGGTTTGTAGTGTTAGCTCCGTAAACGTCGTTGATGTTGCGTGCCGCTTGTGCCGCGTTGCTGCCACGACGGTACTCATATTCCATAATTACTCGAATTTTTAACGTATCCATGATGACGAAAAAGATTGAAATGCGATCAAAATGTAACACTAATCAATAAACAAATGACTACTTTTGGAAAAAGAATTCCATGTTTTTAAAATAAAATTAATTTGAAATTAGAATTCTTAGCCAAACAAAAAATATTTTGATTTGAAATGGCCAGTACTGCAGAACGGCAATTTCATAGGTAAACCTATTATTATCTCTAAAGCTAAACATTCTGAAAAAATAATTTGAAATAAGCAATTGATACATGTAACTACATAAAATTAAAAATATGTAAATTGGCATTCGTAATTTAAAATCAATAATTTTATCCGTCCTATATATATTTCTATAATTTGCCGCCATGATGGTTTCTTTGTGACGTCATAGTCAACGTAAGCATAATTATATTTAACTTGTTATTCTATGTCATGTATCTATTCTTGTGGTAAAGTTATGTTTAAGTTGTATTTGGTATTATGGCTCAAGGGTTGATATCATGTCTAGTTTAAAAATATAAACTTTTCCTTGTAGTATTTACTCTAAAAATGTCAGCGTGACATTGACAGCAGTTCTGTTTAAATTTTGTGTTATCTATGAGCAGTTGTCAAAGCGTGACAGTTTCGTTCACGTTGTCACTTAATTACATATGTATTGGAGCGAAGAGAAATAGTATAAAATATGATACTAATATTGTTATGGTTGAATCTATTAAATGAAGGATTTTCTCTTGATGATCCGTTCGTAGAGAAAATGAGCGAAATAAAAACAACCATAGACTATGATTCGATGGATGCTACTTTTTTTGGACCATATACTGAAACGACTCGTGTTGTAAATGTTTCAGAAGGGCCGGCGCTACCCACAGGGAGCGATTTTATCCCGAGAGGTAACAAAGACGATAGCAACCTGGCTCCACGCGACGAACCTAATATTATGGTTGGTGAGTATCCAGATTCAAATCATTTAATTAAAGGCCGTAAAAATGTGTTTCTACCGTTTTTATCTGGCGTGAATGTGAATTGAGGATTAATGTGATAAGCAGACGTGGCGGTTTGAAAGACGAATGTAGTCAATCAATTTAAAGTTTTGTACTTAAGTAATAGGCGAATAACAACAGGAACGCGATTAGGCTCTGTTATTACGAACGTCCAATAGCTACAGTAATTGATTACCATCAGTCGGACCAAAAACTTGTTTTCTACCGTCATGTTATAAAAGAAAAGTTTGAGGATGTCATTGGAAACGATGGAGGGGAGGCCCTAGCAGAACATATTTGCATCGATCAAATAGGTAATTTCAAATAGATTTATGAATGTGGTTGAACCAAAACGTTTGACGACTCGGTGGCGCAGAGGCTGAGCGATCGGTTTGTGCGTCACGGGTTGCGGGTTCGATCCCCGCACGGAGTAAATATTTGTACGTTCTACAGGTAGTTGTTCCGGGTCTGGGCGTTTGTGCATGTGAAAATTTGTGTTTGTAAACGCACCCACGATACAGGAGAAAATCCTAGTGTGGGGCAACGTTTTTTAAAAACAAACAAAACAAAACAAAAAGTGGTATTAGCTCGTGGCGTTCTGTAGTTCTACCTTCCATTGAGAAAAGACGTAGGGGGAAGTCCCCTAGTGGCGGACGCTTAAGGTTTTTGGTAAATATAAAAAAAACTAATTCGAGAAATATATCTTTATTTACGATTTTAGTGAACCAACAATATTTAAAATCAAAATAAATTAACGAAAATGCAACTTCTGCATAAACATAATAAAAAACATAAAATAAAATTTGGTGAAAATAGAAGCAGTCTCTGAAAGTGGCACCTAGTACCGGACGGACTTTACTTCGGAGCCTAGGGCTCCGAAGTAAAGTCCGTCGAATAGTTTTCGACGTTCGAATAGTTTTAAAACATCTGACACTTATCAAATATATAGGCTTCTGAACATTCAAGAATGTCAGCACAGGCTTCATGAACCCAACTATGGCAGCTGGAGCACTGTATCCAGTCTTCACCATAGTCCTCTAAATCCACTATGCACGTAGTTTTATCTGTGTTGAATAATTCAATTAATGGCTTTTTTTGTCTTCTCTTCATCTTTGTCTTTTACTCCTTTGGCTTTAGTGTTTTTCCCTTGACTGTCATATCTTTGCTTTGTTACTCTTTCTTATTTATAACAGTTTTAAAGTTGGTTTTCATTCTTTTCTTTTCCTCACTAGCATTATTTTCATTTTCTTTCTCTTCGACAATAGTTTTGTGTGGAGATGATGTCATAATTTCACTTCTTTCACATTTTCTTTTTCTAGCAGTGAGAAACCTTCTCTCAAAGATAGTTCTTTAGTCAAATCCTTAGTAATTGCAGTTTGTAAACTTACCTCCCATTTTTTCTTCCTTTACTTCTTTTCCATTTTAATTTTATCACTCTCTTCTGTCTCCTGAAAAAAGTATACCTAACAGTTATCATAAAGTTTATAAATTCTGACAAAAAACAACATCTTTACTGTCCGGTGTTAGGGCACTACTTAGTGTCCGATGCTAGGGGACAAAGAATTACCAGAACTATACTTTCCATACAAAATTGTTTTAGAAATCTTCTAAAGCTTTTATTAAATTATGAGCTACAATAAAACGCTACCTTTATTAAAAATAAACATACACGATTGATCATAAATACTTAGCAGTAACACTCACCTGAATATTACGTAACGCAGTTTGTCCCGCCAAAAACAGCAAACAACCGTTCCTACTGTCACCGCGCGCGTTCCTGGCTAAGTGAATCGTATGACTCGGTGTTGTTACGTGCCCCGCACCCCTTTCACCCGCCTTTTAATCGCTAGCACACGCAGTTGTCGAAATAGTACGAGTGTCCGGCATTAGGTGCCGTCCGGCGTTACGGGACTTCCCCCTATATATTTTTATTCATTTATATTATATTATTGAAACGGAAACTGCATTCTAATATATACATATATTAGATTATATCATTACTGGCTTTGCACCTATCCAGTTGCATGTCAATTGTACATCATTTTGATTAAAAAAAATTAATAATAAATAATAACACTAAAATAATAGGTAACATTCCTTGGGGGTCACTTGCTTAGAGGGAATTCAAATCCCGCCAGGGAAAGGGCCGAAAATTATTTTAATAAAATCATATTACTCCTCTTCCAATTTGAGCCGAATTTAAACTGTATATTCATTTGTATCGTAAAACGAAACGCAGCAAAGTTTCGTTCTAAAACCGATTGTACGCGAAGACATTTATCTCGAAACAAACGACAATGGATCGGATTTATGCAAATTGAATATCTAATACAAAATGTAAGGAAAGTTAATACTCGTAATTGTATCTCATTCAAACTGTGAACAACTTCGCAAACTTTAGAGAGGTTTCCACAATTATCATTGTGGTTTTCTATTAATAATTTGTTGAAGGGATTGACAAATCTCTCTTTGAATATTAACTGTTGAATGAGAAAAATAAAGAAAGAAAATACAATAATTATTACTTAACACGTAATTATTACAACAATTAGTCACACATACAATGATTACCAGGTCTTAAATAAGTACCTACCTACAGTGAGATGTCTAAAACTTGAACCTTGTGAAGTCGAAATCCTCAGTAAGTTGAGAAAAAATGCCGTTGACTTCCACTAAACCCTCAAATACTCTACAGAAGAGAATTATTGTATATCATAGTAGTCTAAATAATTCGAGATACCCCTCTCTCGAATTAGTTAGACTTCGTAACAAGACTTCGAACAAAATATTATTTCCCTGCGTAGGCATTGTAGTATGGGCTGAGAAAAAAAAATTGCTCGGAGTTTGTAAAACATCACGCCGAAATGTGGGCGTCAGAACGTTAGTAGGTACACCGCGACCTAATCGCTTGGGGATGGTATGTACTTTAAAGAAAACGTAAAGAGTTATCAATATATTTAATATTCATGGATTCAAATTTCATATATGTGATATTATGAAGTTTAAATCCATGAATATCAACTCATACAGCCATAGCAAAATAACCACTAGGTATACACGTATATAGAATGTATATAATGGTCCTTTTCCTATAAGTTCCAATGATATGGCACGCTGCGGGCTCGTCAAGGTTCCACCCAGACCTTGACCAACCCTAGTTACTTTGAAGGCTGGCTTTATTGCTGCAGACAAACTTTGGCAATACGTCAAACATGGCGGCAAATCCGGTCCGCGATGCTCCCAGAGATTAATTAGATATTCCATTGAGATAGTTGTACTCGGTTTTAGTTTGAAATAAGTAGCTTTTGGTAATTTTGCATTTGTAGAAACAATTAATTGGATAGTTGACACCAATCAATCATTTGGTATACTTTTATGAGCTCTAAAATGCAATTCCAACAAAGATTCTATTCTATATGGATGTGCAAATTGTGACGTCGCCGTCGTTTAGTTTTCAACTCAATTCACAGACTGTTAATTGAATAAATAAAATTTTATAGTTAGTAAAAAATTAATCAGGTTTGCAACTTAACAAATAAGGCTCATTAGTTGAAATCTCAAGGGACTCATTATGTCAAATACAACAAATATGGTCTAATGCATCTAAATGCGACTACTGAAAACGACTTCTCAGTCTCAGGTCCCAAGTTGAGCAGTGTTATTGGATTTTCTATGAAATTTTCGCACTCGTTATCAATTTTATGGGACCTAAAAACATACCAGTGAACAGTGTGTGTTGTAAATGAGTATTCTCTGCCTAACCCTTTGGGCGTACAGGCGTGATGGTATACACTGCTACGTAAATATAAAACTGAGTAATACTAAGAACATTCAAGAGCTAAAATAACCTTTAAAGCTAGTTTAAGTCCTAAAATGTTCATCTCAGTGGCCCATTCAAGGAGATTGAGCGCTCACTTTAAGAAAATCAAATACCAAGCGATTTTCCCCGTTATTTACCTACACATGAGAGCTATATTGCGATCTACATTTTCTCATTTTCTAGACCAAACTTAGGTAGACAGATTTGTCAGTGGAATGGTGATTAATAGGTTCTCTTGACTCGCAATATGTTTATGTTGGAGAAAGATTCTACTATCCCCAATTCATTCTGAAAATGTTATTTGGGCTCTTACTATTTCAAAAGAAAAAAAAATTGGATTGATTACACAAATCAATCAGAAGTATTTTCGCAAATTTTTTCATACCACTAGCGTGAAAAATAATCTTACGGCCCGCCTAAGCGGTAATCGGTTACCGTAGCCTATGGAGTATGTACGTTTGCAATACCATAGGTGTCATTCGCAGTTGCCGACCCTGTAAAAAACCTTTTCTATCCTTTTTAGAAGAATTCTATGATTCCGTTTGTGGCTGTCAGAAATATTAAGAGAAAGCTTAAAAACTGAAGAATATAAACTATACATTGTATCGTTTGAATCGTAAATGTTGGGTCGTGATTTGTTTATTTATTAAAGAACACATGCCTAAACAATAAGTAAGGTCCTTTTTAAGTAAATATAATTTATTTTGCATAAAGGTCGTATAATAGAGTCTATTTACACTTTTATGTAACCTTACCCGCATTAAGACGTTAGGCTGAGCTAGTGCCGTGTAGTGTCAATGCAAATTTTAATGACTTCGTTTACATGCCTTGTAAATAAAGCTTGTTTTGGCATATTTTAAGTTGATTCTACGTTGATAAATAGAGGAAGACCCCTATCTGTTCTGATTTAATAACAATCCAGCACTGAACTTCGACAAATCGAGCGATATCAATGAAATATAGCTTCTATCTTTATGTACGTAATGTATCAAATAATAAATCACAAATCCTACCGGTAATCGCGGTACTTTTAAAGGCTTATAAAAATGTTTCGTTCGGTAGTATTTCATATAAATATACTCACAGTCTAACAAACATCACGTTTGTATCGCTAAAAAGGTTAGTCAGGTCACATGTATCTTTTATAGAAGCTATGAAGCTATGATTCCCATAAACCGAATACCGAAAACTAAGTACAGACTGGCCGCTCCACGTTGTTTTGTTTGCCTCGGAAACATGCTTGCTACTACAACTTTCCTGATAAGTATTTCAACGCGGTTATTTAAGCCAAAAGCTCCTCAATATAATAATACAGACAATACAACTCGTTAAAAAAACCATTTTCACAAACGACAGTACGCTTTATTTGTTCACATCATTATTAAGAAACCTTACTGACGCGTGAATGTGCGAGATTTTCTTTTATCAAATTGCCATCGTCGAATCCCTGACGATTTTATTCTGAAAACGGGGTTTTATATAGTGTGGTATTTGTGAAATGTAAAGGAGTTTAATAATAATATATTTTTTTGTTTTAGTGTTCATATAATATGAACAGAAAATATAAAGATTTTTAAAGATAGGTACTAGGAGTCTAGGTCGCGTTTATAAGTGTACGGGGCGAGATTAAAATTTATTGTAATATTTATTAAAATAAAACTAACTTTATAAGGATTTTATAGCGACAAAATACATACAAAGTTATTTAAAGCATGTACCTAATATAAGTCATGTGTCATGTAAGCGTGTCTTGTTTGGTTTAAACACATGAACGATTTATAGCTTAGTAGAGTGACTAGTGGACTGTGTAGTCAAAGGTCCCGACTTCGATACTACCCCACGCACCATTGACTTTTCACGAACTCTAACGGCAAACAAAGAGGTGGATTTGATAGCTAGGGCATAGCGAGTATCCTCGCTCAAATTGAGCTGCCCGACTGGGGAATTACCTTCGCCTTATAGATGACCGCAGTTAATTAACAATAGTTGTATTTCTGTGAGGTAGTAAGGTTACCAGAGCTTTGGGGGAGTGACCATTCTGACAGCATGGGTATTCCGTTTGCTGTCAGTAATTCTCTATTTTAAGATACCCTGCAGAAACCGTAGGCAACGCATATGCAAGCCTTCTGGTATTGCTAATGTTTATGGGCGGTGGTGATCACTTACCATCAGGCGAGCTACCTGGTCGTTTGCCCACTGATCACCATAAAACAAAAACGGCGTGACGAAAAATTTAAATGCCTGAAATATTATTTTGAATGTTGAATACTGCCAACTCGTGTTCCACTGCAGTTTGCCACACCAGTTAGTCAGTAGGACAATAAGTTGATGAAATTCACAAGTTCTAAAGCACATTTTCTTTTACAGACATAGTCATACCATCGCTACTGATAGCTGCGCTGTTCATCGGTAATGCCTTCATTGTCTTCATTATATACAAATACAGGAAACGGTGAGTAACATAATGTATACTTTTATTTACTACGGACACGAAATCCATAGACAAAATTGTTTCTAAACCCCATGCAAAAAATGTGTGTTGGTAAGTTGAAGATGTGTGTATATTTGCTTGTGTCCTATGAACGGATGAACCGATATTTATTTAGTTCTTTTTAGTTTCAAAGGAGACTTCATGTAGGGTATTATTAGCTATGATTTAAAATCAGTTCACCTGCTTGAAGGTCATCAGCTCTGCCCGAGGATTTATTAATTTTATTTTTTGTAGTTGTACAAATTAGTAAATAGAGATTTGTTGGAGATTTAAAGCTTTGTGGGCTCTTGTACATAATTTTAACTGACTTTATAAATAGGAGGAGGCAGTTAATCCAACTATTGAATTTATATTTTTTTGTGAATGTTACGCAGTGTTTTCGTCAATTGCAAATCGATATTAATTATTTTTGCGTTTGTTGTATGTTACAGACATAATGGAATAATAATAGGGACTAGGTACTATAATAACAGTGCAATATTTCATAGACAATTTTTTTAGTTGCTACACAGAATAAAAATAAATATTGCTATGTATATAAGTAACTAGAATACACACTCTATCAGCCGTTCATCAACAGTTTACAATCACAACTGTCGTTGATAAATTTATTATCATTCGTTTAAATTTAGCGCATTTGGCACTTTGAGTATAATATATTACATAAATGTACTTTATGTAAGTACAGTTAAAGCGTTATGCTGACCACTCGTGCGCACTTGTTAGCAGGCGGGTGACGGGAAGTCGCTCAATTAGTGTTGATTCGATAACTTCTGCTTGTGACGTATGCGTTAAGGGCGTGTTTATATCGGCTGAGTGCATTAGTGCGTATAACTATTACAAACTATACATTCGTTACTTTGTAATGAGTATACCGTTTGTGATTCGTGGGATATTTTTACTTTATATTATTTGGAAGCTGCACGCTAGCCCGTGAAATTCAAATTTTCGTACGTTTTTTGCAATTTGCCGGTATTTGTCAGGCTGTACATTGAACAAAATGTGATTCGCGCCTGTAATAGGTACTTAGTTTCAGAATTATAATCATTAATATCACCAATACAACCCTCACATTGCATACAATTGGATTGAATGACTTTATCATGAAATAGACAATCAATACAGTTATATGCACTTTGAGGGTTGTTTTATTGATTTAAATGATTATAATTTACATTTACATTACTTTATAACATACAAGAGACACACTCATTCCCGATTTACCTGCATATTTCTGACGATGTCCAAAAGTAACGCAGTTACTTAAGTTAAGTTTTTTATGTACATTGGTATACACATTTTACTTTTACAGTTCTACTAGTCCGATTGGCACTTAAAATACTAACATAAATGCGCCTTTTACTTTACCCTGTTACCTTAAACGTTGTAATAAGTGTACACCTCTTTTGTCAAACAAAAACGCTCGTGAATGGGTTAGGTCTGGAAAAATGTATTGATAAAGATATATTTGGCTTTATAAAATGATGTGAGTGGTTTGCTCCACTGAGTGTGACATCTTCGTAAGCTTAACATTTCTTAACATGAGGGTTGACCAACACAATAGGACAGTATTTTTATTTATTTATTTATTTATTTAACAAACATACCCCAAAAACCAAGTTTGGTTTAGCAAGGGTACTCCAGCATCGATGTCTCGGAGGTACTTAAAACTACTTATCCTAGAAAATGCTTAATTAGTGTGATTTTACAGTTTTTTGCATTTAAGTTGTCACAGACTTCGACTTTGAGGTTATGAGTATGATAATAAACTATGTATTTGTAGTCTATGGCAATATTTGCATTGTACTTGCTCACTTTAGTAAAGTAAATTCTTCTTAATATGTGTAGTAAATTCTATCTATTACTCGTCGTACATATGTGTAAACGCGTCCTTAACAATGCACAGTTCGTAGAAATCAGGCGCAGGGTTATAAAGCGTTTATTTATTTATTATCGTGGATAAAATGCATCTGTGTGTACATATATAGAATCAACCGCCCATTTAAATTATGTACAGATAACTTTGACTATAGCTTTGTCGGATAATCAGCACAGACGCCTAGACGTCTTTAAATTGGGAAGCCTTCAAGGTATTTGGGATCTAGCCCTGATCTAAACTGAGGGTTGTATAGTAACTAGGCAGATCATAAGACTCCTCCCACCCAGCTGAGTTTTGGTGACTTTAAGAGCTTGCAATTTTCCCCAGAGCGTCCGAAGAATGAAAAAGAATACTAGGTATTCAGAAATCCAGTTCTTATATTCAGTTTTTAATATATTTTTTAAATTTCGTCTAGTGATGCTTCGAGCGGTAGTGGTGTTGCCGCACCTGGCTCGTTTTGGCAGATGTTTCGACCTTCCAGCCCAAAGCCCTAAGGTCATAATTTTGGTTGATGAACTTACAAAGGTTCTGTATTCGTTGGTACTTAGTCGACAGAGTAAATACAATAAAATGGTCCTTATTAGCAGTAGCAATAGAGTATATTATATAGTTTTCATATGTTGTTAAATTTATCAGGTGTTAATATAAACCACAAGTATTTTAGTTTCATTCAACGTTGGCTACGACAATAAACAGGTCACAGAAAAATACAAATATTAAACAACAATATATTGAGTCATTAAATATTTTATGTTAAATACTACATTTGCATTTATAAACACACGTTCGTTTGTCGTACCTACAGGACACGAAGATGCCGTTATGTTCTGGCTTCAAAAGGTTAAATAGATTAAACTTATCATTTCGAATTATGTGTTGGTTGAAAAAATTACTCAGTGAATGATATCATAATATTTTTTTTGTCAAATATGTATCTGTTTGTTTATTACAAACAGATACGTCAATTTTTTTTATGATATATGTATATTATTACTAACATAAAAAAAATAAAGAAAGAATTGATTAATCATATTAAAAATATTTATTAAATAATTTCTTTTATTATATATTTTCTCATATTTTAAGTAAATAAATCAAAGTTTGTCGTGGATAACTTAAAGTAATAATTACCAACAAATTAATTACAATTGATTTTGTTTCCTTAAAGAATACTACCGACATTTGTATAATAGTAAAGATATATTAACTATAATAATCAATCACATATATTACTAAAACTGCCTAAAGTATAAATATCATTCGTACTTTCTTAGTATTTCATATCATCAAATTATTTTAATTAGAAATATGTTACGATATGACTTTTTCATTCCGTTGATTACTTATCTGTCGTATTGTATTGTAGAGCGTAACGTAAGGATTTCATTAATTTCTATCGATGCGTATAGGTTCAGTCGTATTTTATGTGATTAATGTAGTTAAGTAATTAATTACTTGGAGTCGAGTTAGAATCATGGCGTAACGTTGAACTGACTGAACAACTGTGTATTTCAGATTCTGTAATCTGTATGTCTAATATACTATGTATACTCGTTATCGATATTTGTATTTGTTTTTAATAATTAATTATACTACCACACCGCTGAGTTTTCGAAGAAATTGCGTACTTATCATCCTGAGGAAACCTGGATACCTGAAAGATTTCTCTGATGGGCATGTGAAGTCTCCTTAGAGGCAGGAGATCCGTGCCCAGCAGTGGGACTATAATTGATTTGATAATGATGATGAGCTACTGCTACTTAAATTACGCTTGTTGTGCCCTTATAAGGTTCGTGTGTGAGATTTATTGATCGTAATAACATATTTAACACATGCAAGATCACGTAAGAACGTGATAATATTTCTCGGTTTTCGTTGATAGTAAATGGTTTCTATAATAACGTCACCTTTACAAATATGTGTGTTATGGGACTTCTCTGGAAACTATCATATTTTTTACAATAGAAAACATTGGTAAGATTTCTACTTTATAAGTAGGTACGGCAAAAGAAGACATGACTGGAGCCCGGATTAAAATTATTGGATGATAGAATTTATGCCTGTAAATACACCCACAATACAGTAGAAAATCGTGTGCAGCAATCTAATATAATGGCGATTTCTTTACGACTGCATCTTTCTACGTTATTAATGATATTCTTTCTTCTACAGGAAAGAAGGCGATGAAATCGAGGACGAGTTTAACACCATTCCACTAAGCGTGAACGGGAACGTGCATAGTGCGGGCAACGCTGTTTAGACATGACATCTTTCAATATAATAGGGTGTCTGCACGCTGACGATTAAAGGCCATTTCCACTGGGAAAGTACTTGCAAGGATTAACTTGCATATAAAAATATATCCGTGTGATTTAGTGATTTCTTGCATGCAAGTTTTCTACACGTAAGAAACGTTGCTTCCTTGCGGGTTACTTGCACAGTGGAAAGAAGATTTAACATGCTCAAGATAAACATGACAATTTATTTTAATTCTTGACTTGTTTTTTTTACGTTTAAATGTGGTCTGCAAACTTGCATGTATCATCGTGACAAGAATAATAATGATAATGTGGAGTTTTAGAGATGACGAATAGAATCTAAAACTACAGTCTTACTTAATTTTATTTATTAATGCACTTTAAAAGTGTCAAGCAGCCAAATATTATAAATAAATGGCGATTACTTCACAACACTCATTGTTTAAGACCTTCGTTTTATCTTGTCGCCAAGTCAAGATATCAATACCAAAGCGATTATTGTAATACATTTGAAAGATAAATGTGTTATGCACTAGAAAGATACAAGTTTTATTATGTCTTTTTAAATATAAATCGAGATAAAGTACTCCGGTAAAGTACGTCCGCGATGGCAGTTCTTGCATGCAAGTGTATACTTAGCATAAACGAAATGATGCACTACGATTGTTGCGTGTGTAAAGAATTTTGACACGGAATATAAAGATTTTTCACACTAAACATCACGTCATCACTCGTTTTCGCTGCTCTAGAAGAATGTATTCGATTTTAGCGTCAGTAACGCGTGAGCGACACCTCTGATGTTGCAAACGTCCGTATGCTACGGTAACCGCTTACCATTTGGCGGGGCGTAAGCTTGTCACACTTGTAGTATATAAAAAAGAAATTATTACCAGCTGCGTCGTCAAATTGTCAGCGTGCAGCGCCCTTAATTAATTTTAACTTTTATGAATATGTGCTGTCGAAGGGCTGTTGACGCGCGTCCGATGTCGCCAGTCTGTCGACAGCCTAAACTAAGTTACCCTATTTATTTATTCGTTAGACTCCAATAGATCGTGAAATAGTCCAAGTTTAATCTTTCTTAGAAACCTTTTAGGTGTTAAGTAAGGACTGATATTGTTATAAATACTCTATTAGTTTTTTTATTAATTTCAATCGCACACTTCACTGCCTATGTTGTTACTAGTACGTCAATTATGTACTAATAATAATTAATTACGTACCTATTGTTATGGCTTGGTCGCTGTAGGCTAGTCTAGATCGCTGGAAACGCTCATAGGTACCTTGTGATTATAATTTCTTCTGTAATTGTTGATGTTTTTGTATTTGTCGGAGTATGTATAAATTCTGTATTGAATAAAAAGCACTTTATCTTTTGTATGTGTTTCATTCAACGTAACTACCTAATTTAAAAAGATTTACCCAAATTGTCATTATTTGGTGAGTAAATAAATACAACCAAGCACTATTAATTCAGAGGCCTTCGGCCTCGGAATTTTTAAAATCACGTTTAGGTAAGTATTACTGGGTACTGACGAAACCTGCATGCTTGAAGGATTTCCTCGATGTAATACGTAGTCTGCTCTTAATCCGACAGTAGGCATGTGTCTAGAAGTGGGACAGTAACTAGATTAATGAATATTTAATTAGAATACGGAAGAATTATATTCTGAACGAATTATTGAAGACTTCGCTAACAATTGTTTATTATCAAATTTGAAAAATTACAATAGGAGAGCTAGTCTAGTGATGATGTCATAAGGTCTATAATTATGTACAAACATACCATCACGATGCCTATCGTCTCCAAAAAGGGTTAGTGCAGACGTTTACTAACACCACGTATACCCACATTTCTACGGTATGTTTTTAGGTCCCATGTAATCCGTGGCAAGTCTACTATGTTGTAAGGTCTATATTTCTGTGAAAAGGACTTGGTATTAAATATGTCAACGGCAAATATTTTTAATTCCGCCGCTATCAGCGATCGAGTGTAATGGGCACTCTGTTAAACTAAATTAGGGCTGTCAAATAATGAGTGGGGATTTTATTCAAATTGCAAAACGAAAATTTTGCGTGGATCGTGACATATTGAAGTAAGATTGATTGACAGTTGAAGAATTTGAGAATTGGTACGGAATGGAATGAACATTAGTACATCTTTATACCAAAGCATATGTCAATTAAAAACTTACTTCGCTGGCTCAACTACCTGAAGTGGATCTTGGCCTACGACATCAAAGTGCGTTATTTCTTCCTGTTTTGTGCCAAGTCTGACCAGTCGAGTACCCTTATTTCATTCAGGACTTTCGTAATTAAAAAGATACCTTCAATTTATTTTAGAGTGTGCACATAGGCATCAACATAGTGTTTAAATCGTTATCAGCTTATATATGTGTCTCTTTCTGATTAAAACAGTACAATTTAGTAACTTTAAATCACATACAATTAGGTTGTGGAAAGAACTACTTCGTCTTGAAGCTACTAGGTTTGACATGTAAAGGCTACGGTAAATCCTCATCGTCAGGTAGACTATAAGTTTGTTTGTCAGTTTGTCAAGTCACCTCAATGGTTGGTATAAAAAAAAGATTTAAAATATTGTTTTGTTTAAAAGTAATATGTTATAACAATAAAGTATTTTTTCCATATGGTGTTAGGGGCTAATGTTAGAACACAAATATCCGAGTGTTGTGATTGCCAACCCTACGACAAATGGATTACATCAGAAAATTGAATGTAGGTGAGCCTGGAGATGTAATTAATTTCGGCCTTTTTTAACGCTTAATTAAATTGCTATCCGATCTGAAAGATAAACAATCGATCTATCGATTCATTGTCTGGGCCTTTACAGTTATTACTCGAATAGCGAGTTTTGAAACTCTTTGTATTCACTCGAGTTTTATTCAAAACTTTTGTATTTCATCTACGATTGCTTTTATAAACTAAGCCTTTATAAATTTTGTTGAAATAACGCTTTTTAGGTACCTTCAACAAGGCTGGCAATTTTTTGCCCGTAATTTAGACAGCTAAGAGTAAGTATATAGGGGTTCTATGCTCAACAATTGAGATATCATATTAAGTTTAACAATCGAAATTAGTTAAGTAGGTAAGTCTTTACTAAACTAGAGTCTCATTTAGTATACAAAATTAGGTACAACATATACATAAATATTTTAGAATATTTATATTTATTATACTTTGAATTTTGTTCGTCGGTTATCAAAGAAAAAGTCTAGGATAAGTTATTTACTAAATATCCTGAAGCTAAAAAATAAAACAACTACAGTTCGATTATATTTTAGCTTCGCTGAAAAAAACGGACCTCTATAGTCAAAACATCAGCTCAAATAATTAAGCCTTCAATACCTTAGAGCTATAACAAAATAAAAAATGAAATAAATTGCCAACAACCGATTACGAATATAAGTACATAGCCAATAAAGCGGAAAAGTTTGTTTGTATGAACGCGCTAATCTCTAGAAGTACCAGTCCGATGTGAAAAAATTGTTTCACCATCAGAATGCTACATTATCCCTGAGTAACAAATACTATATTTATTATATACATATACTAGAAAGCTTATCCCAAAATGCTTAAAAAATCAATGTCTACCCGTGCGAAGCCGGGACGGGCCGCTAGTATTAGATAAATATATGAATTTAAAGCAATCAAAGTAGGTAGGTACCTAAATCTGTGAACGGCATCAAGTTTTCACGCGAGATATATCGCGCTGAGGTGAGAGACGTCCATTTGTTACTGGCATGATATCGACAGACGGCTTAATATACGAGTAAGTATGTGGTAAGTATTTTATATATACATATTATAACATAAAAAAAATTGAAAAATTTGGACGTTGCACAAGTAGGTAAAGTCTGAGATCTTCTGAGAGATTTTTTAAAGATTGGAATAAAAAAATGAAAAATATGTATTTTTTTTGCATTTTTCATTGTTTATATTAATAAGCATTACCTTGTAACGTTCAGATTAATTTTCTTCGCTTTTTTCTGTTGTCAAGCGAAACGGATTTATGGTATCTTAAAAAAAACGATTACTATCATCACCATCATACGATCGATCGGAAGTCAACTGGAAATTCTTGTGTCATTTCCTTTTGAAAGTCATTCCTGACATAGTCCTGCATAACTTAATTCCTGCTTACTCAATACTTTATAACACACTAACAATTTTTAAAATTCTATATGAAAAAAAAAAAAAAAAAAAAAAAAAAAAAATATTAATCATACAGGTAGACTTTGACTTAAACTAGAATAAAAATTATAACTGAATAACGTTTACCTAATATCAGAACCAAATGTAAAATATGTGGATAAATATGAGAATTAATTAAAATCAATGAAACTACATTCATTGATTTTAATTAATTCTATGAGATAAGGGGCGGTAGGCTTGATAGCAACACAAAAACGATGCTTTTACACATTTAAAAATATTTATTTATTTTACACAACAGAAATACATCTGCCTGCCGGCAATCAAAAATTGAGGGAGTGAGTGAGACATGTATGAATGAGCTAGTATGATGTACAGAATGAATGGAAATTTACACTGTTACAGATTAATAAAATTAATACAGCTACATTACATGTTATGTTTTTTGTTGGTGATTCCAACAGTATCTACAAATTGGTCCTAGTTAAATAATTTCGAAGTTTCTTCTTCAAGTCGTTAATTTTGACAACTTGATATCTCCATATCAAGTTGTCAAAATATGAATAAGACTGACGTAAATGTCCCTTGCCGCAGGTAAAAAAAAGCATAAATAAAAATAAGTTTTAATGGAAACACCTTGACTTATTTCATGAAACAACTCATATCACTGGGGTATCACTTCACAGTAAAATATGAAATACCAATTTTACGGACTAATTGTATCCTTTGCTCGGACATTTTAATTTTTCATTATAATACACCCCGGGGTGGTTTTTGTCGTGTGCAGTTAATAATGAACTCGGTAACAGAACCCTTGTACCATGAAACTCAAATCTCCGGGGTATAAGTGGACACGTAATATCGTTTTTGTGGGATTTTCACAACCTGCGTAGGTTTTTTTCTGTGTGGGGGTAAATAATGTATTGCCATATTTTGGGGTAAAATCCAACTGGTGGACAGTTTGGGGGACTTTCTTAGTAATTTGATTTCACGTTTTATTCGTTTTTTTTATACCACAAGAGTGGCAAACAATGTCCTGCCTGGTGGTAAGCTGTTCCCTTTTTAATTCAAGGCAATTCGTGCGTTACCGACCCTACTGTTTCGTTTACAAAAACATTGGCCCAGGTACTTATAAGAATAGTGTGCTTAGATTATTTTCAGCCGCGAATATCATGTTGTCAGCAATATCTGCTTACAAAGAGCTATATCCAACCTTGATGGTATTTATATAAGGTATATTTAGTTACAATTTTGAATTTTTTACTATACCTACCTCGGTAGGTAGGTATTTTTGCCTAAAACACACAAGCTTCTCCAAACTGTAGGTACTAGGGTAATATAAGTTCCATTATTCGCATTATTCCATTATTATTTCACCACGCGAGTTTAAGAATGTGTCCACATTATAGAAAGCCGATTTTCAACAAACTACCTCGTTGGTCTGGGATGGTAAGTACGCTGAGCATGAGTCTGGGGTTAGATTCCCAGGTCGAACAGTGTTATTGGGTTTTTCTATAAAATTCTCACTAGCAGCTCGGAGTTTAAATTCGTGCCTGTTTGGAATCGTGGTGACAATAGGCTCTTCTATTATATGGGACCTAAATCATACCGGCAAAATATAGGTTCACACTTCTACACCTCTGCTTAACCTTTCGGGGATGACAGTATGTACTTTCAACTAAAAAACTAAATCTTCCTGTAAAATTTTGACAGAATCAGTTGTAAAGTAAAACCTCTTTCGTGGTACAGGGTTCACAGTACCATTATAAATTACCAAGTTTTCGGGGAAATGATAAATGGGTAGGTGCGCTGAACGTAACGACCGGTTTTCAATCTTATGTGCATTATATTAAGGGTGAAAAGTGGGAGACGGTTGTCACCGTCGTCTGTATGGTAACAGGAACTTGTACAACGAACTATTGTTTTATATTATGCTTAAGTTTGTTGTTTGAATACTGAGATGCATGATAAATTATATTTAATTTCGTAAGTGGACACAATTAAAGTTTGTTTTTCTATGGAGTTCGCTGGCCTTTTGTTTTGGCAGATTACCCATGTCGAGAAGATCGCACAGGCATTAAACTTTCCTCACAATGTTTCAACGATTGATAAAAAATATACGTTGTTGTTCTGAAATATCAGTCATGTCTTGGATTCAAACTCAAGATCTATAACTTGGGGTTCTGTATTTATATCTTTAGACAAGCTGTTAATAATGAATCTTATACATTATTAACAGCATTTTATTCATTATTGTATTAACAGAAATCAGTGACAACCATTGATTTAATAAAAAACTTATTTATTAATCAATTGTGACAACCCTACCTGTGCACACACATATGCACGTGTACAAACATCCTATTGCTTATGTATTTGTAACAGGCGTCGGTATTGAAAAGTTACACTACAGTGTCAGGGGTGTGCTAACACTACATAATATCTAAAAACTTGTAACATCGAACTGGGAGCAACTGAGTTAAATAATTTATTACCGAGCTAAGCGCCGGTCGGGCTAGCTCTAACTTGTTTTATTAACTCACTTCCGAGGGTAGAGCCGTTTTATTTAACAGTTCAGAAAGTTCTTGATCAACGAACTGAGTTTAAATTAGTCTGGGTCGCTAATAACCATTTGTGTACCTATGAGTGTCAATTTCAGAATATCGTTATTACAGATTTTGGCAATACTTTTATACGTAAGTACTGCTGTGACTCAAATATACAGTACAGTACAGTATGTACAGTATTTTTATTTAAGGCTAGGTTCATACTGGAATCAACGTTACGAAAATAAGGGGTGTTGATGTTTGTAATTTTATCAAATCTGCTTATTTATTTCTTCTTAAATTATAAACTCTATTCCGCATATAAACTTCCACAAAAACACAAAAACTCCTTGGTTCTCAAACTATCTCCATACCGAATTTCATCTAAATCGATCCTGCGGTTAAAGCGTGAAGAGGTAATAGACAGAAATAATATAAAGCCATAAGGGGGCTTAAAGGGGGTTCCTTTAAGCACCCTTATGGCTTAATGGACATATGAACACAAAAATGACCCGTTTAGTCGAAGCATTCTCAACTTTTGCGCTTAGCAACATATTTTGCGATAAAAATTTATTTATTATACAAACATTTACAGGTTTGTAGGATCTAAAATTCACCTTTGCAATTTGCTGAATGAATCTACTGCACTGCTGATTTGAATATACTTGCGTGCGGCGGTGTCGTGATGGGAAAATAGCGTGTCAATACAGAAATGGTGTCAATCATAATAGTAGGTAAAAAGATTATTTGTTTTTATATTTTTTAAATCAACACGATTCCTTGTATATTGACGACCTTTGGTTCAACCTCTGTAATAATAAGCAGAGGCAATAAACGAGCAATAAAATAAAATTAAAACGAAAGAAGAAAACAAGAAAAAAAATGTCTTCGCCTATTAATTCTGCTATTTATTTTTGGATATTATAACTAAGTCCTTAGTCGTAGTTTTTAAAAGCAAGGTCATGTACTACTACGTGTAATGAGGCCTAACTTCCACCTAAGTAAAGTGATTTAGACTTTTCGTGTGGCTTGATTCAGATGATAGTCATGACATGGGAATAGTACCAGTAAAGTATAATGACGAACGTACACATATACTTTGATCAGTTTAAATATATCGACTGAGGAAAATTATACTCTTGTTTTAGCAGAAATGGTTGATAGGTATTTGTCCGTAAAATCCTATCTATGAAGGTATTTATGAAAAAAAAACATAAAACATAATAGAATGTTATCTAAGTATCATCTATAATTATATTAATACGTGAAGCAAAAACTTTTACGAAACCCCCCCCCTTTTTACGAAAAATGCGCGGGCGGAGGTGTATGAAATTTCCTACACGATTAGTTTATATACCTACAGAAGGAGTGCAGAATGCTAATACTTTTTTTTGATTATGCATAAAATAAAACTTATATTTCAAATTAATTATGGTCGAATTTTAACCAGTGGACCACATCATCGACATTGTTTTTAATTAATGATTTTTTCATAAAATGTAAAAGGTAAATCTTTCATCTACGTACAATAAGTCACTACAAGTTGCATGTTTCTTCAGCGTGTCACTAGCAGCACGCTAGGTACCAACCCAGTGCCACGATAATGGGCGCTACTCCATATAATTGTTTGAAGGTTGAGACGAGAGGCGAGTTGATCTCACAAGTAATGTGAGATCACTTGCCAAGTGATCATGCATCAGATTTTGTAAACTATTTGAATTTTAATACATAGAAGATACATGTGCTTAATGATGGCGTTCCAGTTTTAACAGGCTAAGTGGCATAAGTAATTAAAGGCTTAGTGGCAGCCGGAATATATACATAATTATACATTCAGAAGAAAGTTCAGTAAGATAATATACATAGAATGCGAAGTATAATGGCAATCATTCCGAGTCCTTCAACATCATCGTAAGGATACCTACATCCAGGCATTTACCAATAAATATAATTATTATTATTGTATAGTTTAAAAAAAAAATCTTTTACTAATGCAATGGTTTCTATGTTACCCTCAAGAATCAGATAATTTTCTTGATCACATAAATACGAGCATAATCATTAGGGAACCCTTTCATAGCATTCCGTTTTACTCTCGTAAATAAAGTGCCCGAAAACCCGGAGTGATGAATCAAGCCCTAAGTGAATTGGAGTTATTTTCTTTTTGGCAGCCATATTTGTTTCAAGATGCTAGTGACAGCTCATTTGACAGATCTTTTACATGTTTACATTATTATGTGGAATAAGATAAACACTACTATTTTTTTTAATAAAATGTTTAATTAGGCAAGCGTTCTACATCTTAGAGCACATTGTCAATTACCATCACGTGTCATTGTGGTCAAACGCTAAATTATCTCATTAAAAAATCCTTGTATAGTTTTTATTATAACATTCCCCTTTTTTTCTATCCGAAACAAATCGTTTTAATATATTTCTTGTTTAGCAAGCTATAATGTTGTTTGGTGCTTATGTAAGTTGTACAAAAAGTTGTTAAAAAGCGCTTAAGACACGGACCCTGAAGTTGAAGTAGATACTCGAACCCACTCTCCAACAAAGAGCAAGTATAAAGATACGCCAGAAAAGGCCAATTTCCACGACAAAAGGGGCCAATTAGAACCTCCATTATACAATAATTTTCCTCGCTACTATTAAATGCATGTCTAAGTTAAACGTGGCGCAGGAAGTGAACCGGCGACCCTTGTGATGCAAATGCAGTGACAATTTGCCGTTTGAATGTGGCCGGAAGCTAGACGGGCGACAACTTACAGTGTCTGAACCTAGAGAGGAAACGTTTCACAATGCAGAGACTTTTTGCTCAAACTATGCAAAACTGTAAAAAATATGTTTTAAAAAGACTACATTTTAAGCAAACTTAACATTATGTATGTGAAATAATAATGAGTTTTTTTTAACTGTTTCAAATAAAACTGCTTACTTTAATATACACTGTAAGATTGTATTGCGATATAATTATTGATTGAGATCGATATCTTAGTTTCCTAATTAGTCCGCTGTGATTTTCTTATTACCTACATGTTTTTATGACCAGTGTGATAGATTCTTAACACTGCTTCACCAACAGAGCAGCTTAAAGGGAAAAATAATAAATAATAATAAATATTCTGCGATATTTTACACATCACCATCTAGTCCCAAACTAAGCAGAGCTTGTACTATGGGTACTAGACAATGGATATAAATACTTATATACTTCTTTTTTGTAAATACATACCTACTTATAATACATTGGAAACACCCAGACGAACACAAACACTTATATTCATCACATCAATATTTGTGTACTCGAACCACTGGAGCACAGAGGTCGTAAAATGAGTTTACGTTTAATGAGGTCTCGTAATTACGAGATTACTTAAAGGCATTCAATGACAAATGATTTTCGGTTATATAAATAGGATCTTTGGAATATAAGTAGTCAGTGTTTTTTTAGGTTTGTATCGCCTCACATTTCAATGGCCTCGGGATCGTTGGCTCTTGAGAGAATCAGTGCCTTATTGATTGGAATTTACCAAACATTATCTTGTAACAACTATAATACTGCTGTCAGGATATCACAGGTTGCAAATAAGATGTTATACCTCATTTTATACTCCACTCAGAAGAGTTGGGAAGTGAATATGGTACACTCTAACAACTTAATTGGTATACATGAAACTATCGACCGATCCATGTGTGGGTGTAAACCAATTAGCTTGTTAGAGTGTACATACAGGAGTGGCTATATTTATTTAACAAGTAATTTATCATCATCATCATCATCAGCCTATATTATTGTCCACAGCTGGACGTAGACCTAACCAACTTATACTAACAGGTATATATATGGGAATTGGACAGAGCTATGACTACTTCTATGACTAGTTCTGATGATATGTGATAATAATATAGTCTACCATTATAATAACAATTAGTTATAAAGTGATATTCAGAATTCCGAGATTATATAAAGGAACAAAATATATAAAATGTAATCGGTTAGCACATATGCAGTCTATTTTTTGCTTAGTTGTATTACCTAGAAATATTTGAAAAGTTATACTCGCTAAAATTACCACGTGCAAGTAGGGCTACCACATCTGAAGTCGGGAACATGAAATTACCGCCATTAACACTACAAGTAGATTGCTTTTATGGCTCACAATTCATTCATTTGTGAATCACATACTCAGTACGGGGTTAATGCAAGCGATGTCGTTTACGATAACACCCCTAGCAGTGTGTATTTATTACTGCGTTTAGCAATAAATGCTACCTTTAACCGTGTGAGGTGCACCGTCGGGAAATTGCTTGTAAGGCTTAACCGAGAAATTGTTTTGCGCGAACGAATAGATTGTTGAAAGAGAGAAAAACATTTTGTAGTAGGATTAGATACCGGTGGAGATTGAATTATTGAAATTATTTATTAAACGTTATTTAGTAATTATAGGTGAACTAGTGGTCTAGGTTTATTCAAGATAAATATTACAAAATACTGTACTCAAACAAATTGTAAATCAATTTAGTTTGGGTATTAGGTTATAATTTATTGCAGTGAGTATTGAAAAATCTGCTTTTTATGCATTGTAGGTGTCCAAGCCTTTATACCTGACATTGTCACGGACAGAATAAGGTGTTGGGAGTATCGACCTTACCATATTTTTTATTTTTTATGGTGATATAGGGGCAGAAGAGCAGGTGGCTCACCTGATGGCCGCCCATGGACATTTGTAACACTTGAGGCTTGCAAATGCGTTGCCGAACCCGTTAGAAACCGTTCAGGTTTCTTAAAATAGGAAGTTACTGAACTGACAGCAAACGGAATTCCCATGCTGTCAGAATACTCACTCGCAGAAAGACAACTATTGTTGAATCACTGCAGTCTTCTGTAAGGCGGAGGTACTTCCCCAGTCGGGCAGCTCAATTTGAGCGAGAAACCTCGCTACGCCCTACCTCGTTCATAATAATTAATAAGTGTAAAAATATTTTTGTGAAGTTACCTAATTAAGATATAAATTGTAAATGTATTTGACCAATACTTATGGAATGACATGAAAATATTATTATTACTTTTCTTAGGGATTCAGTTTCGACTATTCTTTTAATAACGGTAAGTACAAATAAGAAAATAAAAAGTAAATATGCATGCATATGTCTGCCGTTTTCCCTTACGATACAGGGCTGTCTGACGGGCGATTTATATCTAGTGAGTGATGAGTTAGTTATGTTTAGCAGTGTGTGTGTGCCATACGAATGTGTACTCTATAAGCAATCGATCGTAGCAGACGTGCTTACACTACTAAATCGCTGTAATCATCATGTCACATCACGAATAAATAAATAATACGTACTTCTCGTGTACTAATAAATAGCAATCTACCTACTCAAAAGGTAATTGTAAATAGGTTTATAGTTTATTCCAAAGATAAATTATAAATAGGTTTTATTTAAATTCCACACCTTTTTATCTGTTTATTTAATATTCGTTAAAATAAAAAAAACTTGCACTAAACATTCGTCAATGTAACGCCACTTCCTGGATCCAATCATACAAACGGTATTTAAGATTCATTAAAATTGGGCCAGGTGTTTATGAGGAATTCAGCGATGTACACACGTAGAGAAAAGCACTGAATAACTAATACCTTCATATGCGCAGAACGGCCAATATCTGGCCCTTTTTATGAAATATCGCTATATCTCGCTTAGGATTCAATTATGACAATCTGATTCACGCAAAACAAGATCATGGCCCTTTAGTCTTGCAGATTTAGGTTTAATAGAACTTATGACCGGGCAGCCCAGGCAGTTGATAGAATCATCTTCACACTTGAAATTTGTATTTTACACTTCAGTAGTCTGGCTAATCCTGTATAGATATATAGGAATCGGTTGTTTTTGCTTTTTAAAATGTGAAGATGTTTGTTACTCTTTTACACAAAAAGGCCCTATTCTGATGTAGGTATTTCCAGTGTAATGTTTCATCAAAAGTCCTACAGTAGGGACTTTTGAACTTTACACTGGAAATACCTACATCAGAATAACATATAGTAATGCCGCGAGCAGAATCTAGTCTGATATAATACCGGGCTTTGTCTATGGTACTTTCACAACTTACGCTACCATACTGTGTACACTGTAGAAGCTTTATATCTTATTTTCCTCGCGTATTGAATAGATGGTAAGCGGATCAAACAACTTGCCGCTTCGGCTTATAAAAGAACTACAAGTATTTCATCTAGAAACTTCAAGCGTTGCTATGTTTTACAAGATTTATACGTCCACCATACTTATTATATGGTTAAATCGCCTTGTATCAGTGTACCAAATTAAAAAAAAACTTAAAGGTTGACAGGGCTGTGAAGATTATAGTCCATTTCGATTTTCAAATACGTGACCCAATGTTGCCAACCATAATATTAAAAAAAAAAAAAAGATTACAGGTTAGATGTTGTCTTTTTCGATTTTCAAATACGTGACTCACTGTTGCCAGCAATAATAATAAAAAAGACGTTATTGATAGGATTTTATGGCATCGTTTTGTTCATAACACATGTTCTCATATAAATATATTCTAACACACACACAGGTTTTTGTAGGGTAATATAAATATTTACCGCGTGTTAAATCGAGCCCATCGTATCGTCAAATAGATGTGTATTTTAAAAAAGAAAATCATTACTACAAAACTTTTTGTCACAGCAATGAAATAGGTACTTTAATTACGATGATCGTAAAACCTATTTTTAATTAATATTATCTACAGTATATTCAAAAAAATCGTATCACGTAGGTCATCCAATAATCTTATAAACTAATGAACCGATTTGAATGAAGCTTTTAATACTTTGAGTAGTTTGGTCTAACTTGACAGATAAGATAGTTTTTATATCGTGTATAATAATAATATTGTGTTATTGCTAACCAATAACTTTGCCAGATACAAAGCGTGGTTAGGTCTACTAGGACCTAATATAAAAAGTAAGTAGTAATATTTTTTTTTTAAATTAGACACACAAAACAATTTGCGCCTTTATATTTCGGTCGACGGTACCATTTTGTAGTAATGTGCTATAACTCCATACAACCTCATACATGTGTATGTAATGGCACCTTATAGCGAGGGAAATGACCCCATGAAGGTCGGTCATGGGGTCAATTGCCATGTCATATAACCAAAAATGTGATAGCTACCCATGCATGATTCCTATGTTCACTGTTAAGTTCGATTTGAAAAGATAATAATTATATACTTTATATAAAATTTGTTTTAAATACGTATATACGGACATTATTACACAGCGCCATCTAGTGCCGAGCTAAGCAACGAGGCTTGTGTACGGATATTTGTTTTTTTTTACATCATGCGGGTGGCAATTTCAATTTCAGCTCTGGGAAGTTAACTCACTCGCAGAAACACAGGTTCCTAGAGCTCGTTAGGGGAGTGACTGTTCTGATAGCATGGGAATTCCAATTGCTGTCAGTTTAGTAACTCCCCTAATAAAAACCTAAAACGGTTTTTACAGAGCCTGTCAAGCACGACACCTCTGGTGTTCCCAAACGTGTACAGCTATGGTAACCGCTTACTATCAGGCGAGTCGTGAGCTTTTTTGCCACTCCTATATTCATCATCAACCCATTAATGTCCCACTGCTGGGCACGAGTCTCCTCTCAATTGAGAGGGATTAGGCTATAGTCTAACACGCTAGCCTACTGCGGGTTGACAGACTTCACATGCCATCGAGAATTCTCTCAAGCATGCAGGTTTCCTCACGATGTTTTCCTTCACCGATTGAGCTTGTGATAAATACGCACATAACTTCTGAAAAGTCAGTGGTGCGTGCCTTGGGTTCAAACTCGAGATACCTATATAAACAAAACTACGCTCAGTCGACTTCCAGTTTCACACAGGTAGGACGCAATCAGATTAATACGAAGAGTATTTTCTTCGTTCTACAAGTGCAAAGAAGGCCTTATAAAGCTTGAAGACCAGAACTCAAAAATCCCCTTTAAAGCCTTTAGAACTAAACATGCTCTAGTTATCTATAAGCTAAGGCACCTACAACTAACGACTATCTAAAGCTCAAAGGTCTTATCTCACCTCAGCCCCGTACTTCTAAAGCTCTCAGGTACGAGTTTTCTAAAAAGATTTGGTCGTTCCACTGCTGTTGGCACGTATCTTTAAGCTTTGTCTTTTAACACTGCAGGTAAGTAGAAATGTAAGCTGTGGAACAATGTTGAATTTAGATAGCTCACTTACTAAAGGTATTTCAGGAACTGAAAAATTTATGAAAAGTTTTGTATTATAACGTTGTTTTTTAAGGTCCGTAGTCAAGAGAACCCGTAGGGTTCGCCACATCTGTCTTTCATGTCTATTTGTTCGGGACTCCAAGTACTAAAGAGTTGTAATTTGACAGGCAGTTATATTTAGTAGATACTCTTTTTAATAATATATATGTATATGGCAATACAAATAATAGATAAAGATTGTGCCAGGAATACCATATTTCCATCGTAAATTTTTTTCGTCAGCGATAGATTCCAGAAGTCCAGTAAAGTGTTATTACAAATTTTCAATGTTTTTATTTTTATTTTTACCCAGTAAATAGGAATATGCTCGGCCCTATGACACGGATATAAACCACCCCAATACTCTTTTATTTAACTCTTCGGATATACAAGCGTGTATTATTAAATACATGTACAAAAAAAGACACTTATTCGATTCGTTTCAATCGACAATCGGTTAGCAATTGGCAGAAAAAAAAGTTCTCGCGAGACAGAAATGTCTCGAGCAAATATCTCGAATCGCCATCGCGTTGGGGGACGTATTTCCGTTAGGGTTCCGTGTATTTGGAGAAATGGTTTTGAAAGGCCAATCGGTCTTGAAGACCTAGTGATTTTCTTTCAAATAAATGTGACTGAAAGGTATTTACTATGAGATAGTATATTTTGATGTCAAGAAATACTTATTACAGTGATATAGTTTTTCCTAGTACATACTATCAGTATTATATATTAGTATTTGCGGGTTGGTCGGACTATTGTATGTTATTTGAGTACCTTTTCAAATGTTTATATTCTGTTGTGCACGCAATTTTTCCTGCGTAAAGCCTAAAATTAAAACTATTAAATCTCTCTAATTCTACTTTCAACTCAACTATTCTATCTTTCATTTAAATCGATTCATTACTTCAGGAGTTTATCGCTGACAAACAACGTAACAAGAAATTTTTATATCTAATATATAAAATTCTCGTGTCACAGTTTTCGTTGCCATACTCCTCCGAAACGGCTTGACCGATTTTGATGAAATTTTTTGTGCTTATCCGGTATCTATGAGAATCGGCCAACATCTATTTTTCATCCCCCTAAAAGTTAGGGGTAGATCACCAACCCCTATAATGTGGCAAAACAACGTTTGCTGGGTCAGCTAGTAACTATATATAAATATGTCCTAGAATGAGTGCCTCATCGGTTTAGATGTCACAAGTGTAACTGCTGGTCGTGACGTCCTCAGTTGAAAATTGAAGTGGTCGGTTGAGGAATGTGCAATTGTATTTTAAATATTTTTGACTACCTAAAACGTAGTAACCACTAGCATTTTGGAGGTTGAATTTCTAGATCAAGCTAAGTGTTAAAGAGTTTTGTAAAGGTTTTTCCCCCATAAATGTAATTTAGACTCGTTTCTATGACTATGGGACTATAAAACATACTTAAAATTGTAGATAGGTAAGTAGGTAAGTTAGTACACTAAGTACTGCCTAATAGCATGTAAATCCATTTGCCATTCTTGGACTGTAAACCCGTATAATACTCATTTGTAATTCAGGCATGGAAATCTGAAAGCCGTGAAATATTCCATTATATCGTATTAAATGATTTCCTACAAGAAGTTGCAGGCAATTTTCTGTTTCGCGGAACTTTATCCGTCGCCATTGCCATTTACTTAGCGAGACTTTAAAACTTCACACAGTGATACGGGAAGCGGACAGACCGACTAGTCTTTTGAATATTAACATTGAACTTTCGTAATCAAGTTATAGTTCTAAAGTTATTTAAAAAAAATAAAGCGTATTTCGACGTCTAAGGGCCTATTTTACATTTTATTTATTTAAGAGAGAAGTTGAAACGTTTTACGAATTTGTTTAAGAGAATAGGAGATATTTTTTAATACATACATTATTGTATTAAAGAAAATCTCCTGTAAATTAATGTTTGGATATATTAAAACTTGAGTGGTTTTTGTATTTTAAACAATGAACACTCACCAAACCATTTTTGATTTCGCCCCTTTAAATCGTTTTTTTAGGCTATCCGCAGAGACCCCAAGATCAACTGGATAGTAAATGCCGTCCACAAGCAGCTGACCTCAGCTGGCCGTAGTTGACGTGGTCTTGGCAAGGGTCACCGCTTCTCACAGACCAAGGGAGGATCTCGCCGTGCCTCCTGGATCCGCCGCAACACACTGCAGCTCCACCGCAAGCGATAAACATTGTGTTGGACGTGTTTTTTCGTTGATTGACTTTCTATTTGATTATATTTTTTCTCAGATGGAAAGCCAGTGTCTAATAAATCTAAACCTTATATACCTATAAGTTATTGAAGTTATACTTCTTTAGGGGCGTTATGAAAAAATGATGAGAGTGAAATTTTAAGATGCGCGCGCATCTGTGACACAAAAATAACAGTATGAAGCTGTCTGCTGAATGAATGATGAGAATGAAATTTTAAGATGCGCGCGCATCTGTGACACAAAATTAACAGTATGAAGCTGTCTGCTTAGAATAGAAATTGAACCTCGATATTAGTCGCGCATGTTGGTACGCTCGTCACCTCATATCACTGTTTTCATATTTATAATATTTATCAACATGTTTCTAGTTTATACATTCACAACACGTGTTTTAGTTTCATACAAGTGCTAATTATATATGTGCTAATAAATTATATTCAGTAGTGATTTAAATTGAATATTTTGATTGATATTACTTACTATTTGTGAATATTAGTGAAAAAATTTGTGCTTATATACTTTTTCAAGTGCTCCAATATAATTGAGGTTAACTATTTAATGATGCCAAAGAAGTATAACTTCTCACGCGCGTACACAAGTACACGCACTCATTAGTTTTTTTTCTGTGTTTTGGTTTTAGATTGTACCCACTATTACTATCAGTTGTCCTTCCATAGACTTACTACGAGAGATGCAACTTAAGACAATTGATCAGCTTCTTTACCTTACACCCTATTCAGTATTATAAATAGGTCTCAAATTTAAATGAGCTGAATTTACGCTATGCTTCGTCTATCGCTCGTCTGTATTCCCAGAGTGCTTCTAAAGTAAATGAAAGCGTATTCAACATTTCCAATATAAGTTCTTGTTGAAAGTAGCGGAACTAAATGAATAATATGATAGTATGGGACCAATTCAATACACTACGTTTATGGCCTCTTGGCCACCACTCAGTGAGCGTTTTGCTCCACCTGTCGTCTCTTCTCCTCGCCATGTGTCCCGCCCAACTCCATTTGAGCCCCATAATGAATATACCGACGTCTCGGACCTTTGTCCTTCGTCTGATTTCCTTATTGGGAACCCGGTCTTGTAGTTTGATGCCGAGCATGGCTCGCTCCATGGCTCTCTGTGCAACTCTGATTTTATACACAGCCTCATGTGTTAGCGTCCGGCGGCAAGATGGGTCGACGATATCGCTCAGTTTGCGGGTCGAATCTGGACGAGATTGGCACAGGACCGAAGCGAATGGCATGCATTGAAAGAGGCCTATACCCAGCAGTGGGATCAGAAAGGCTGTGGATGATGATGATGATGATGAATTCAATACATTATTTGTGATTAAATAAATATTTCCATTCTGTAAAGATGTGCTTTCAAGTGTAAAATGATTAATTGAAAGATATCTTTGTTATACGAAGAAATGAGAATAGAATTCTTTTTCAGTTTACATTTCTTGTTTTATACACATTTTTGACCTATATTCAAAACTTCAGAACTCGGTAGCCAGTTAAAAATAAATTTCAAAATCCCATCTTCCATCCGAAAAGACATCTGCAATAAAATATAGTAATCATAAATTTAATCCTTATATTATAGATGTGAAAGGTTGTAGGTATTTGGATATTTAACACAATCCCACAAAAAATATTTTATATTGGCTAATATAGCCCTTATCACCCTGAAAGATTCCATGGAGTCATCCACAAGATCACAGTTGGCAAACTTCATGTTCCGTAGAAAAAAAAGTTCTAATTTTGTGATCTATTATATTATGCCTCTAATTTCAAAGGGGAAATCATTTGTGGCTATGAAAAGGTTTGGATTTTAATTCGAGACCGATATGATTCGACAGTCTCATCAAAGCCTTATCAAAGATTCTTTGATATATTATCCATAGATTATCAATGCTCTATCATATCTGTACTATTCAGAGTAGTGTTCTCTCAAAGCTCACAGACGGGTATTGTATTTAACGTGACTTGAAGCTGATAACCAGAAGCCATATCTAAGATCCTCGCATGCAGTTGTACAAAGGAATAGCGTCGTCATATTCAATTCCGTTCTGGGTGAGGCATTCGTTCGTACGAGGTAATTACTTGAACCACTCGAGCGAAAGCGACGAAGCATTGTGTAAGTGCTGAAACATTTTAGTTGTATTGTACTTTGGAAATTTAAAGCTCCTCTCATATTACGAGAGGAAAGAAAGAAGGGGATTTTTGCACACGTCGTTATTTGTTTTTATCTTGATTTGTTTGGTATGGTGGGTCGGGTATCATTCTACAAAAATGTGGCTGAAAATCCGTGGTTTACATTTTTTTAAGCGTATTTATTTTTTAACGCACCCACAACACGGGAGAAATTCCTAGTGTGGGGCACTAGGAATTTCTCCCGTGTTGTGGGTGCGTTTACAAACACAAATATGCACACACAAAAACGCCCAGACCTGGTACTACTACCTCTAGGCCATGCATATATTTGTGTCGTGCGGGGATCGACCCGCGATACTCGGCGCAGAATCACTCCTACACCGGTCACTCGACCACTGCACTAAAAGTGCCATCAACACCCAATTATTGGGCAATAACGATATTGTAAGGACAGGGTGGATGTCAAACTTTTTAAGTCTGTCTGCGATTATCGGTCGTATTACAACTGGGACCGACGGCTAAAAGTACTGCTCGGGCATGGAGGGATCGCGATGTGTACAGAATGATCCATAAACTGACCTTGGCGGGTTCAGTTTAACCTAACAGAACGATGGATCAGCGTGTGTATTACATAGCCTCAAGACTCTCCGAGATGTCATTGTTTGTATGTGGTCTGTAAGTTAATGAATAATATGTAATGTTTTATTTGGAAAAACCCCGCCACGCTAACTTTATTACTGCAATTCCTATAAGCCAGAATCAACAATAGCGACCTACCATCCAGAAAATCGTCGTGACAATCAACGTGTCCCAGGGTAATGATAGAACTGTCTTGAAAATTAGAGAACTTTGAAAAATATTAGTTGTCTTTATCTAGCTAGAGACATAATAGTGTTTAAATGCTATTGGCACAAGAACAGATGTTTACAACTGGGTCACGTCCGTACGTTGCCAAGCAACACAGACAACAAATTAAAAGTTATGGGTCTTAATTATCTCATTCCAATTATAGGTCTGGAAAAAAACGTTGAAACGCGAGGAAAGTTATTCTGGTTGTTGTAGATAAGGTCGTATCAGTACCTAAGTAGCTCCGTAGATGTTATTTAGAAGTATCACTGTCGCAGACTATACTCTCATAGAATATGTTACATATGTGCCTAATCGTAATAGATATAATACAGGGTTTATGTTGAAACGAGGTATTTTGTACATAATACTAAGTCCCACGAATATGTATATTATTATGACGTCCCACATTTGCATCAGTGATTTATTATATTACTTAAAATTTAAACATACCCGACTGCGTAAGAAGTAAAAATAATGAAACAAGACGATATAGGAAGATAATTATGACTATTATTATGAACGCAAATGTTTGTATGGATGTTTGTTGCTCTTCAATGAAACTTTCTAGTAATATACCAAATAAATCAGAACAATACCTAGGCTACTTTTTAATTAGGTACACACTTACTTCGGCGAAGCTGGGACAAAAGCTATTTTATATGTAACGTAGCTTTAGGTATTCAAATATCGATATGAGACTAAAGACGGCTCGCTTTTCTTTTACGACATGATATCAAGAATGAATAATGTATAAATTTACGTAATTTTTTTGTAAAATTCGTAATACACCTTCTTATGTCTAGTGGTCTGAAACGCGGCGACAGGTGAGCGTAAACTTAATTACTCACCTGGTTATCGCAGGAATTTATTTCGTTTTTCTAACCGATTCTCAGTATTCTTCTTGGGTAAATAAGTTCATCCTCTGTCGTTTTTAAGAATGAAAATGAATCCTTCTTTATTACTTCTCTTTCTAAATCATCGTCCGTTTAGTTCAAATACTAGACTTCTCCTTCCCTGCCTCACATCCAAAACATTTTACCAATTGGAAAGTAGATTTATAAATTTTCAACGCGTGGGTATTTTGTTATAATACAAAAAATCTAAATCTACATTGATAAAATATCCAGCAGTGTCAATATCTTTTTGCAAAAAAGACACCAAAAAAAAATGTCAATATTTTTAATCCTTTTGCGTGTGACAAATATTTTACGCTGTAATTTTATCGGGACTATAAATCGTTGAATGCCTACCGGGAATTCCCGTTTTTTATATCAAAGGGACCTATACGCTTTTAATATGAAAGAATTTTGGAATCAACGTGTTCAGTGAACTATTTAATGTTATTTCGATACGAAAACTCGTCGATACGTTGGCAGAGATATGTTTTTTGTTTTTATTGGATACTAGAATGTTTATATTTAATCCAATAAATAATTGAATTGCGGTTGTTCTAAAATTACAGACTCATTTAATCGCTAGGTTCCAAAAAAGTCTGAAACGTTATCTCTTGTTATATTATTGGGTAGGCTAACAGTATATACTAATATTATCATAATATTAGTATATACTGTATAGTATATAATATTATTATGACATAATTACCTTTAAATTTATTAGGCTAACTTCAGTGTGATTATATAAAATTACTAGTAATGCAAACTTTTGTGTATTTAGGTATAATTACATGAAAACTGAAAAAACCTAAATATAAGTATAGGTATATTTATATAGGATTTATTTCATACACATACATAAATACCTACAATTCATTGTCCCGTGTGTCGTATGTCATAAAATGGGCCAGTCAGTAATTAGCTCAATTATTATTCTAAATCAAGCTACACACAATGTTTAACTACAAACTCGGTTGTACCCAAAACAAATATTATTTTAACAAAACAACATTATGTTAGACTAACAAAAACGGGGTTAATTCTGACAATCGTTTTTGCCATCAAGTTACAGTTTGAAGGTAAATTTAGACTAAGGTCAGAAGGCATTAGGACTACGTAAAGGGTTACGACATGGGCACGACACGGAAACGATACGCGGACGATTGCGAGACGGATCCGAGGCGTGTCTTTTCGCCGTCCCCTTGTTATAAATGGTAGATGTGTCATTCCGAATTCCGGCCCATGGTAGGCTGTGTTAAGAGCTCCCATAGACTGGAATAAGGATGTTCCGTGTTCGATATTTTCTTATCGAGTGATTATTCTGACAGCATAGTATTTCATTTGCTGTCAGTGTAGTAACTGCTCTATTTTTAGAAACCTAAGACTGTTTTTACAGGGACCACATACCGAGAGACACCCCTGGTGTTGCTAACGTCTATAGGCTACGATAACCGCTTGTACCTACCATCATCCAGGCCGAATGTTTATTTGTCAAAGTATACAAAAAATGCCGTGGTATACAAAAAAACTCATTGATTTCTTACACTGCAGAGTAGATACTCTGCAGTGTAAGAATTTATTTATCTTATTTACAGATGTAAATAAGCACATTTTACGATTAACGATAAGCGGCAACTGCCGAGCACGGCACTGTCTATAGACGATAGCAACATAAGGAGGTATACTTTCTTTTGTGATGTATTTAATATAATATTTACATTACATTAAGATATTTACATAGAAGCTGGCTTAATATCCGTAGGCATTTAAAATCAGCGCTATATTTTGGTTTCGTGCCATAGAATATCATTATGATGAGTGGTAATTTTTTTGTTACACGAACACTACTTGCATCAGCTTAGGATTTTTTTATAGGTACCTTATATTATGTGTGTTTACACGTGTCTCTTATGAAAAATAAAATGTATTTTCATTCTTCGATAAAGGTGTCATTCATTAAGTTCCATTGAACAGTAATTCCACTGCTATTCAAACTAGAACACATTAATCTTAGTGCACTACTGCTTAGTGGTGGAGTATTTAACAATGCATTGGTACTCCGCCAAATGGAATCAGCAGTACCGTTCTACCACTCAAATACCAATCACTAATTTCGTTTCTCGTTTACTGTTTGTTATGTGATTATCTCTCTCCACTGACGATGGCGTTGCTTTAGGTAAATAATTGCATTCGGAACTGTAGACCACTCAATCTGCGCCCAAACTATCCTAAAACTATTTTGAAGTCGCATATACATTGCTGTAATTTTTTTATTGAAATAAATATTTCCCGTCTTAATACTTTCATAGTTCGGATAAATACCAACCTTTACATTCCTTTTCGAAGAACCCCATGCTATTGTCGTTTAAAAGGTAGCTCATTCTTCATCTCTACTGTAAGTGGACTGATGTTCCTCTGGAACAGTACAGCGTACGATGATATTGGTTCTAAACTGTGTGATTGAATTCACTGCCCATCGTAAGTGGTGCGTAAATTCTGAGTACCATATTAAACAATTCCTGTCTTACAATGTACTTTTATTGCCTAAATAATTTCATGCATCTGTTCGTTTCCCATCACTATGGCGAACATTCCTTCTTTATTAAAGATGTTAGTGCTTCTCAAGGCAATAAAACCTGTAATGTATGTAATTTTATTTCAACTAATTTAAGGTCTAAGCACGCAGAGTTATATAACGTAAATGTTATTACAGTCGTTTGTTCGTCAGCCAAATGTTAATTGTTTTGTTCAATCTCGAGTTTAGCAGGTGGAATTAAATTAATAAGACAAATTAATTAAACGTGATTGCTTGTAAAATAGTGAGTTAATTGTTGCTCGTTTTCGGGTTTCGTTTTAAAATGTATTGTAACTTTTACACAATTTTTTTTTAACAATTAATATTGTCGTTTGTGTTTTGATATCGTTTATTTTTTGCCGGTAAAATGTGGATAGGTACTCCTCTGGCCTCCCCTCCGAGGATACTTATCTGATGGTATGAGAAAAAAGCGAATATGCATCTGTGAGGAAAATTACGGCACAAAAGTATTGGTAGAACAAAACTTTTTCATCTATACTCTTTCCTTCCATCCTGCAAAAAGGATCATTATTTTCATCTTTGGAGCGATATCCCAAACATGCAGGAGTCAATTTCTAATCTCCCCAGATGCGGCTGAAAATGGCTTAACGTTGACCCCGAAGTTCGAAAAGGTTTCGGTCAATGACATATTATTATATAGACACGCCATGCACGAACATTACGGCTATGCAAAATGGCGACAGCGAGTAATTTGTGCAAAGAAAGGGAAAGACACATTTTTATTTTTCACTGTTGTAGTATAATTTGTAAACACATGAAGGCATCTTGTTCTCAGGAAGTATAAAACTATTAAGCACAAATTATTTTTACGGAACGTACCCTCGCAACGCTGGTTGGTTCGTCACTAAGCGCGATCCCGACAATTGCCTTGATTTCTTGTTGCCATTTTAGAGAGCGGGTAACGCATCTATAGTTTTTTATATCATTGGTTTCGGTCTTTAGGATGGTCAAACGTTTACATCGGTTATAGTTAAGTGATATTAATTTCCGATTTTTTTAAGGACTCATTCATGTATCTTAGTATACTACTCTCTTTTAAGATCTAGATCTTTTGGTTTACGTTATGTAAGCAAAAGAAATATACATAGTAGTAGGTAGGCTTTGGTCAGTTTGATTCACGAGCTAGTCTATATGGTTTCATGTACACCCTCAAATGAGTATTTATACGACCATAAAACGATTGAAGCCAGCCAGCCAGTCAAAGTCAAAGTCAAAGTATTTATTGCAACTAAGTGTACATTAGGTGTTTTTAAAAAAAATTTTGAACTTACAACTTAGTGCTTTTTTCAAGCGTTGCAATTGAAATCTGTACATAATAGGTTATATAATTATTATTCTATTTTACTATATAAGAGTAACATTATTAAATATAAATTAATTCAGTCTTCTAATTATTGATTATACAATTTATTATATTATTTCTATTTTAAATTTTTATAAAATTAAGATCAAAACTAATTTGACTCGTTTTAAAACAGATTTTGGCTGACAAATTTCATACCAATGAATGAGAAAATCTCTCTATCTACTTAAGAAATAGGTAGTCACCTGAAACCCAGAGGATATCATTAATGCTTTATTCGCTAATCTTCTTCAGGGCTTAATCCATCCGGAGCTTTCTGCGCTAATGTGTGCGGAATAAATGATGAAGGCATGTCTAAGACGGGTTCTGTACATCATAATGTTCAGAAGTTTAATAATTTAATATTAAAAACCATATCTTACAATGGGCGAGGTGTTCGTGGATAATCCTGGATTTAGAATCAGGTCAGGTTATGCATGAAGCATATCATAAAAATCCATTACCGAGGTACTGCACTAACACTTAAAATTAAACTTTATGAAACGTGCTTTTGAGTTATATACAATAATATATTAAATAAGTAGGTATCTGATTAATAAATTATACAATATTAAATGTTAAATTATAATATAAATGTAAAATTACCATCAGTTTAATAATTCAAAATAAAGTAAAATATTGTAACAATAATTGCAAATTAAAAGCACAAAAAGCTGATAATAAAATAAAACAATAAAAAACCCGACCAAGTACCCTGGACCAGAGGATCGAACCCAGGAATTTACGGTCATCTAACGCACTTACAATCGTTAGACTAATGAAGCAGACAAAAAAGTAAGTTAGTGACTACCACGATGTCACTTGGCTTCTGTCTAAGCTAATTTGGATTGTGCGAGAAAGATGCTACTATCTAACATTAGAGAGTCGCTTCAACAAGCTAAATCATCATCAACCCATTAGTGTCCCACTGCTTGGCACGAGTCTCATCTCGTTTTGCTTTTTGAGCGGGATTAGGCTATAGTCCACCACGCTAGCCTACTGCGGGTTGGCAGACTTTACACGTTATTGAGAAAATTTCTCAAGCATGCAGATTTTGCTACGATGTTTTCCTTCACCGTTTGAGCATGTGATAAATATGCACAAAACTTCCGTAACGTCAGTCCACTGGTCACGCTAATAGGCTATCATAGCTCCTAAATGACTTGCTTAAACGTCACTTGTTTACACAATACGTTTGCTGAAAGCGTCGTAACTTTAAGGAAAACCCCTTCTCAATTCACCAAGAACTACAGCTTGATTTATTTTTACGTGGGGTTTTTCTGTGACCCAGATATGTTAGGTAAACACTCGCCCTAAAATAGGGGTGGCTTGTTTGGGCTTAAAAGTGGAAAGGTTTGATTGAGTTGGTGTTTACTAATGTTACACATTTTCTTTAGAAAGATATTTGCCAAAGTAGTTTTGGACTGGAGTTGTATGTATTATTAGATGGTCTTAACTTACTAATTTCGTATACTTGCGCAAATATGATCTGGACATTGAAATAAATCTCTTTTTTAGGAATGTTACAATGGTATATTGACGTTATTTCCCGATGTTACAGCTTTCTTCTCGATCTATCGATCGAATACGGATTTTACGAGTCAGCTCTAAATTAAATAAAGTCAGTAACACATTTCGGCGGTACATTGTAAGTCCCATGTAATAGGATGCTAGCCTATTGCTTTCGACCGGGCACGTATCCAAACTCCGAGCTGCTACTGGGAATTTCATAGAAAACCCCAAAACAGTTTTCTCGACTTACGAATCGAACCCAAGACTCTTTCCTCAGCAGTCGCACTTACGAGCACTAGACGGACGACACAGACACATATAAAGAAAACAAAAAAAATAGAATATACTTCCCTACTTGTTTGTCTTTGAAAACGTCTTGCACACACAACACTACATAAACACTGCAAAAGCACGCTCATTAAGCCAATTAATGTCCTTCTAATTATGACTGAGAACTGTACGTAAATGGACGACACACAAACAGACACAAACGAACAAACAGACATCCCCAATTAAACCCTACTTTGTAGTTTGTGTAACTTTCCCAAGATTTATCCAGTAATTAGTAGTTGCTAGTTACACTTGGCCGTCGAATTAAGGAGTTTTCTTTTTAAACTGCGGCCGAGAGATGGACTTTCGCCGGATTTAATGTGGCAAACTGCGGATTGCTTTCTTAAGCTTTCTTGTGGATTGTTTGGGCATTAATTGGCTTGACTTTTTAAGTAACTTGCACACAAAGAGTGACGTGGCAAAACTAGCTGAAGTTTAAGTTATAGTATCTTGTTATGGAGTTCAGATCCATATCTAGTGCAACTTGACTTCATTTCTATGTATATGCCATCATTCGTGTCAAAAGAGGTAATGCAGATTGGCAGACTTCAATCTCTTCTCTGTCTTCAGAACTGGATTCCTCATAATGTTTTTCTCAAAAGGACAAAAATGTGTACGTTTGATGAAAACTTAATACCTATAAGAAGTTTATATGACTACGTATGACTGGTCAGTATCTTTCTTTTGTACAGAGCAGAAAATTGACACAAATTGTCCACTAAGAAGCCAACTAGGTACCCTGTTGTCTCATCAGGCAGCATTTACCGTTCTATTTGTACAGACTAAAAACCTATTCTAGCTACGTCTTTGGCTGCTAGAGTCGTGACTGATTTATTCTCCACGACCCCAACATACTGTGGTCTAGCTTCATCTTAGGACCCCTACAAGGACCGATATCTTGTCTGCCTCACATTCATCTTTACGTCCCGCGGTGGTCGCATACGTATCGCAATACAGCTTAAAATCTACAAATGTCTTCGGCTTATACCTTGTTGGCTATAAATCTAATTTTGAAATAGTAGTGGATCCAGACTAATCGATCCTTTTAATGTCGCTTTATTTTGAAATACCATATTTTAAAGCGATACAGAATTTGCGACACGAATCTTTTGAACGTCTACAAAGGCCCGGTTAAAAGTAGGGTGAGCATTTAGTATTTCGGACTTCCTATGTGAATTATTAAATGGAATGTTACAGGTCAAGGTTTATCCATTTTTTAAAAGATTAGAAGATTATTATTTGATAGACTGTCTCAGTGAATTCCTACCAAGCGCTGCCCTTGCAGCTGCAAAGTATTATTGGGTTTTTTTAAGAATTCCTTAGTATTCAGTATCCAACTCCAAATTTGGTGTGCCTGTTTCATGGCTGGCAATAGACTCGCCTCTTATTACCCAAATTTAAAATAATATACACCGACAAAATATGTAAGCATTTATTTATTATAATACTATATCAACATTTTTTTTCTGTGGCTTCTTTTCTGTCATCGTGCCTAACATTGTATTTCACTTAGAGAACTTACAGGAAAATCCGAAGCAACACAAATAGTTTGGTTACCGTAGTCATAAGCGATCAAGCGATTCTCCACCATCGGCAAGGCGAGGCGAGTGGAATCGAAATTGAAATTCCTTCAGACAAAATGTCTTTGTGTAACAATCCTGTAGACGGGCTGCAAAAAGAGTTGTTGTGGCGAGTTTATTGAAATCCGGTGTGGTTTGGCGTGCTAATAGACTGTATTTTACGCCATGGAAATAATAATAAAATCTTTATTGGGGACATCATTTTCACATTTATTTTTTATGAATTTACTGGCGCTAGTGTATAATACAGGAGCCAGTTTCTACCCTATATTATGCGTTTCCCTTTGATGAGCGTGATTTATTCAAATAAACATAATATAATATACCATCACGCCTGGTGTCTCCGAAGGGTTAGTCAGAGGTGTACCAATGTGCAACCACATTTCGTCGGTATGTTTTAGCTCCCATATATTGGGGGCGAGTTTGTTATTAACAGGCACGGATCGCTGCTACTGCGAATTTCATAGAAAAACCCAATAAATAATACTTTGCTCGACCTGGGAATCGAACCCAAGACTTCTTGCTCAGTAATTGCTCTTTACACCCACTAGACCAGCGAGGCAGTACACAATATATTTTCATAATTCTCTATATGAATCACGCAATCATTATCAAACATCTCGCATTATCTTTTTTTATTACCAAATTCCATTTTATAAATAATGAAAATAAAATTCCACGATAAAGCGCACTTTAATTATTTTTCTTAATAATCAAGATATTTATTTCTTGTCTAAGGTACAAAACCATCAATGGTTTTGTACCTTGTGATTATTAGGAAACCTCCATACATACACTCACGCCTTTTTCCCGTTAGGGTAGGCAGAAACTACAGAATGCCACGCGCTATGATCCCTGCATACCACTTTTGCTTCGTCCACATTCATACATCTCGTCATGCACCCGGTTACGATTACTTCGCCTGACCTTTTTGAAGGAGTTCACCATAGGTTTCCTAATAAACAAAATGTTGTTCGGAATTTGAATTTGACATTCCTTGCTGCTTCAATAAAATTGTTTTTTTTTATCTGTATTTAAAAAGCAAAGTACCTACGTCACTAAATAGCCTTTCATACAAATTTACTCCCCTTGAGACCTAAAGACCTACTTTCTTAGAAAAATGCTAACGGTTGACTTTCAGAATTGGTGAACTAAAAAACATGTTAATCAAATGTTTTTAACAATTATTTTTTGAGTGGTTTTATATGTACGTTCTGTTATTAGTTACAAAACTATTTATTTTTTACTAAGTAGGTCATATTTTTAACACAGACCCAAAAGTGTTGTTATAAGTTAACCATGTTTGTCTGTCTGTCAAAGCTCATAAACAGATGCACTAATTTTAATTAAGTTTTCTATTTGAAAGTAAACTTGATCGGCAGATGTTCGTAGCTTTGATTTGAGTCAATCGACCGACTATAAATTATCGGCAAGTATCTAACTGTATACCTATTTATTTAGATGGCATTATTTTTGGTGAGGAGAAGAGACGACAGGTGGAGTAAAACCCTCACTAAGTGGTGGCCAAGAGGCCATAAACGTAGTGTTGGACGTTCGGCGGCAAGATAGGTCGACGACATCGCTCAGTTTGCGGGTCGAATCTGGACGAGATTGGCACAGGACCGAAGCGAATGGCATGCATGGAAAGAGGCCTATACCCATGTGGGATCAGAAAGGCTGTGGATGATGATGACGGATGATGATGATGATACTAAAACATACAAATATTTATTTAAGTACCTACTTAATATGTTAATGATTACCCTAACCCATATTAATCAGGAGGAGATCCGTGCTTACCAATAGAAGCAATGGAACCAGTTAATGAGGTCATGGTGACATAACAATTTAACAAAATTAATTAATTTTTATGTCACTCGTGTGGCCCATCCAACCATCATCTGGCGGGCCATGTATGCTTATACATGGCCCGCCAGATGGTTAGCGGTCACAGTGGCCTATAGATGTTTCCAACACCAGAAGGGTCATTCGCGCATTGCCAACCCAATAGAATCCGTTTAGGTTTCTTAAAATGAGGGAGTTACTAAACAGTCAATAAACGCAATTCCCATGCTGTCAGAATAGTCACAACCCCAACCAGCTCTGGTAACCTTACTCACTTGCAGAAACAACTATTGTTGTTTTACTGCGGTCTTCTGTAAGCCGGAGGTACTACCCCAGTCGGGCAGCTTAATTTGAGCGAGGAATCTCGCTATGCCCTACCTCTCGAATTTAAACCTTAATTAGGTAAGTATGTCAAGTTAATTTAACTACCAATAATGCACAAACAGTTGCAAAGATATGAACTGCACTCCACTGCATAATTTAATTAACAAAAGCTCATTAAGCTCGCTGCATTCAAGCGCTACAATGTTGTAAGTTTAACTTAAAAAAAAGGTTTTATTAACTTGGAGCATTTATTAACTTTCAGACTGGTGGATGTCGAACGACTGATTAATTACCTTTTGGCATGGACTTAATACCCAAGTATTACGTCCATGCCTTTTGACGGTAATTTATGGACGCTGTCACTTTGTAACGCAAACGATTCCATATTTTATTTAAAAAAATAATGTATGGAATAATTTTAGCCGCGGCTTCATCTTCGTAGAATTAGTAATTTTGTCCAATCTGCTTATTTATTTGTACCCGCTTTCAAGAAACTATCGATACCGCAAATAAACTCCGACCCCCGTTTTCGCCCTCTAAAGGGATGATTTCCGGGACAAAACTTTTCTAATTACTTCCCTGGGATACAAAATAGTTCAGCGGTTTAAGCGTAAAGAGGTAGGTTACATTTATACAAACAGACGGACATACAGATACAGTTTCGCATTTATAATATAATATTACTATGGAAACATGGAATATATATGCTTATACATAGACAATGTAGTTAAGTAGGGAAGTACTGGTGTACCCATATGTATGTATAATATGTATATACCCAATATGGCCAAGCCTTTTGCACCATTAAACTATGTAACAGTACCTATTTTAAGATAAAAAACTGTACGTAATATTTTTCTTACTAATTATTCTTGCTGGCTTTGTGTTCTGACTAAAAAAACTATGGTTTATGTCTCAGTCACTAGGCGATGTATTTATTATCCACTAGTTTCACATAACACAAAACCACGATAAAAATCGACTTTAAGTTCCAAAAAATCTCACACAATTATGACCCTTAATAACCATGAAATTCAAACAAAATACATTCATATTATAATCGCATGAAATGCACGATTTAATCTGTATTGAATGAACATGCTGATCGGATACAAGCCGGGGATAATCTTCGACTTTCAACGTATGCAAACATGACGTATACAGCGTGTAATGGAATCAGAACGTAGTTCCGATACCTATAGAATTAATTTTCTATTGACTGATTTTAGGAAGGTATTAATAAAGTCAAGATTTGTCTACTAGAATTTATAAGTAACAACAGCTGATCGCGAATTTAGTGAAGTTTTATTTTACAAAGCTAGGTATTCATTTTTTAAATCAATTTTATGTCAAGCGATTTCATCCTTAGAAAGGTAAGGTTCGTATTGCAAACATCCATAGGCTACGGGAACTGCTTATCAATACGCGAGTCGTAAGCTTGTTTGCTACCTTACTTGTATAGAAAAAAAACCTATAATTAGTTGTAAAAACTAAAAAAATAATATTAACACAGATTTGGTATTAATATGTACTGCTTCGTTGGTCTAGTGGTCTTACACTGTGACCGCCGAGCTAGAGGTCTTGGGTTCGATTCCCAGGTCGAGTAAAGTGTTATTGGGTTTTTCTATGAAATTCTCAGTAGCAGCTCGGAGTTTGGATTTGTGCCCGGTTAACGGCAATAGGCTCGCCCCTTATTACATGGGACCTAAAACATACCGTCGAATCGTGGGTGTCCATTGGTACACCTCTGCCTAACCCTTCGGGGACGACAGGCGTGATGGTATGTATGTAGGTATTGGTATATGACTCTATGTATATTTTTATTGGTTACAGTTTTAGTCAAAAGTTTTAACTACAGCCTGTATGTACAATGGATGGACGGATTTATCGCGGCTCATTGCATAGCTATTAAGTCACTACGTAAGCTGAGCGTATCGCTTTCACATGAAACAATAAAATTGAACAATACATTAATGCATAAATATTTATCAATTATTTTTTTATTAAATGTGAGTATTAGCAGGGTTTCATAAAAATATGTGTGTTTTGGAAGTGGAGAAATGTGACTTAAAAGCATTGCCAAAAAGCCACCACCGCGCCGGCACCGTTTAGTACAGTCGGACAAGTTTACATCCACATAGATCGGTCTATAGTTGCATGTATACCAATTAGGTTGTTCGACTGTACTATGTAGTATTCTAAAATATTGATATTCCATATACATATTTATAATGAGATAGCGCATTCTGAACTTAGTACCCTCAATTATAGGCAATTTTTATATTAAAAAACACGGAATCATTTTTTATACTATGCACCTCTCAATTTCCTTTCCAATATCATGAAAATGTATAAGAATATTATAATTTTCTATCAATATGTACACGAAGACTCCAAGACAATATTAAAATTTACAGGAAAAGTTTCTCCGAACAACAAGCAAAAAACTGGAGCGTAAGAGCCTAGCCGATACACAATAAGGGCTTTTTACCTTTATTATTAGTCGATGAGAGGGCTTATGTAAACTAATTATAAACTAAGAAAAAACTAAAGACACGTAGTATTTAAAAGCGTGCCTAAAAAGGTTACCAATATTATTTATTTATTTATCATAAGCACCCCAACAATACAATCACTTGAATGTAATAAAAATATAATTAATTATTTTTATTAATTTTTTTGTTTAAAAACTTTGCCCCACACTAAGATTTTCTCCTGTGTCGTGGGTGCGTTTACACACACAAATTTTCACATACACAAACGCCCAGACCCGGAACAACTACCTGTAGAACGCACAAATCTTTGCTCCGTGCGGGAATCGAACCCGCAACCCGTGACGCACAAGCCGATCGCTCAGCCACTGCGCCATCGAGTCGTTAAATTAATAAAAATTACGTTTCGAGCAATCGTACACATCGTTACAGGTATGCATGACATTGACAAAATAAACATTGTGAAGAGACTACAAAAAGTACACTGAAGATAAGCTTTAAAATAAAACTTGAAAGGATGATAATGTTCTGTATGTAAGATGCATCACACAGACATGGGTAGTGCGCTTTTTTTAGTACGCGCCCCAATCTAACAGGACACGTCTGCAAGACGATATTGCACTATACCGCTTTATATGAATAACTAGTTTAAAAATAACTTAGCTAGAATTATGTACGTACTAGCTTTTGAACGCTGCTTAAAATTACTAATTTTATGCGGGATGAAAACTATTCTATGTTCTTCCTCGGGACTCAAACTATCTCTATACCAAATTTTATCTAAATCGGTTCAGCGGTTATATCGTGAAGAGGTAACAGACAGACAGGCACACTTTCGCATTTATAATATTAGTGTGGATAATTAAACTGTTGTTCCCTTTATTAAGATAAAGAAAATACCTAGATACGACTCTCTAAATGAGACTTTAAGATTTTACAGTTTTTTTTAAGTTTGCGAATTTTCTATATTGTTTGATTCTTGCTACAACATAATTATCCATCAAGTCACAATTTCGTTTTAGTAGTAGTAGATTCTCTCTGTCGTAGTGCACTTAACTACACTTTTGTAGTAGTCCTAGCTAAGCTTTATAATAAAATTCTTGGAGCTTCTTCTTGGAGCTGTGGTAGCTTAGTGGTGAGACCAGTGGACTGAGATGTCAAAGGTCTCGATTTCAAACGCAAGGCACCACTGACTTTTCGGAAGTTATGTGCGTATTTATCACATGCTCAAACGGTGAAGGAAAACATCGTAAGGAAACCTACATGCTTAAGGGATTTTCTCGATAGCATGTGAAGTCTGCCAACCCGCAGTAGGCTAGCGTGGTGGACTATAGCCTAATCCCTCTCAAATGAGAGGAGACCCGTGCCTAACAGTGGGACAATAATGGGTTGATGATGATAATAAAATTGTAGCTACACTATCGTAGTAAATGAAGTTTCACTTTCATAGTAGTTTCGTAGTAGTCCTAGCTACACTTTTGTAGTACCCGTAGCTGAACTGCAATCATAGTTGCGTCTACACTTTCGTAGTAGTTATGGAAGTAAATGTACTATACAGTCATAGCTATTGACTTTATTTACGTACTTTCTACGATGACGCTCAGGCTATCTTATACAGACGTAACACAACATACCATCACACCTGTATCCCCAAACGGTTAGGCAGATACCATGTAAGGCGAGTCTATTGTCACTAACACTAGATGAACTAAACAATTATCACGCAATTATTGAGGCAGTTGACAACTTATATAGAGACGTACTAATACACAAATGTTATCAATTCGCCACACCATTATTCTCGAAACAACGACCCCATTTGCAAAACGTTTAGCCGTTGAAAGGGACAAATGATCCGACAAGCAATACCGATGCGTACCGACAATATTACCATGTACGGAACACTGGGCCCATAGATAACCGATTACAGTGCTGTGTTGTACAGTAGGCCAAGATTTATAGTGACACATACTTATGTGTGTAATCTCTATAACCTGATTAGGAGTAGTTACTCCTTGATTAATTCTTAATTAAGTAATTTTAATGATAATCTTGGTATGAATCAATTATGCTGCAAGAATGATTACTTTTTAATAGAATTAGGGCAGAGTGCGATTGTGAGAACGAGAGAGTGTTTGCCAGAGTTCGTTTGGGGCATAAATATTCTTAATATTATAATTCTCGCAGCATGTGTTTGCTGCAAGTGTAGTAAGTCCCCTATTTAAAAAAACCTACAACGGTTTTTACAGAGTCAGGAGAGCGCAAACCACCCCCTGGTGCTGCAAACGTCCAAAGGCTTCGGTAATCGCTTACGATATGGCGAGATATTCTCTCTCATTAAGCTTTAGGAGTATTATTTGATATCAATGGGGCCATTACTTACTAACAATATTTTAAATGTGATAAGAGCATAACGATTACTGCCAGAAACTCATAACTTCCAAAACTAGAATTTGCAAAAACATCCTACTTCCTACTAATATTATAAACGCGAAAGTTTGTAAGTATGGATGTATGTATGGATGGATGTTTGTTACTCTTTCACGCGGAAACCGCTTAACAGATTTGAATGTAATTTAGCATACATACGGTTTATTGCCTGGATTAACACATAGGCTACTTTTTATCTATATACCATGCGGGCAATGCCGCGGTAGGCAGCTAGTATAATATAATTTTCTTCAGACAAGTTCTCATAATTTACTTAGAAGCGACGAACCTTATAAACAATTACACAGAGTGAACTTACTGCTTGCCTCTCGACAACAAACAAGATTTAATATCGATACTCAAGCATAGTTCCCGAGGCTGCAAACTTATTAATATCTTACTACGCACTATGAACAAGGTATGGGGGTGAACGAGCCACCTAAGTAAAGCTATTTGACAGATAAACTCCTCCCGACCTTCACTCAACATGATATTAAACGTAGAATAGGTTTTTACGACTTAAAAAGGATGGATTTTAGACGTGTAGGAATTGTGGTTTTGAACGCAACCACTACTCATTTACGTAAAGTAGGTCAGGGTTAAATGTTTATTAGACATTTATCTAATAGGTAACTCTGTTTTGAAGTAAGTTGTTAGATAAATCTAGGGCTGATTTACTTTATTTGTAGGTATCAGGTTAAAGACCTGATTTAGTTACGACTTATTTTTGAGTGATAGTTTAAACCTGATTGAGAAATCACGACTTCTGAATTTGTACAAATATTTGTAGATTATGCTACATGTATTAGTACTACTTTAGTAGTTTGTTTGGTTTCACATTAGTTTGTAAAATTTGTGGATGTACAGGAAGTAATGAGGATTGAATGTTGTGGAGCAACTTGCGAGTAGCTTATGCCCAACAGTGGACTGTATTTGATCAATTGAGTGCGGAAGTAACTTCTACTGAGAGAAAACGGAAAAAAACAAAATACTAACGACATAAAACTTCCGACAATTAGGCCCAAGTCTAGACACACCACTTAAAAAATCAGGTTGAAAACATAATTATTGCTCGGCCATGGGCCATCGAAAACCTCTGTTAAAATAAACTTTTGACTCGAAATTAATTAACCCCAAGTTACCCTAACTTGATCCCTGTCCAAATGATGCGCAGAAATTTAATGTTTTCTTAGGGCTCCATACGTATAAGAACATTTTGACTTTTAATTTAATTTCATCATCAACCCAATTATCGTCCCACTCCTGGGCACGGGTCTCCTCCCAATTGAGGGAGATTAGACTACAGTCCTTCTCGCTAGCCTAGTGCAGGTTGGCAGACTTCAATGAAGGGAATCTCTCAGACCGGTTTTTTCTTACTTCTATTTAATTCCAAGAATAATTTCGCTGCGGGTTCCAAGACAGTTAATATCATTCCCCTAGGACGCGTCGGGCTTCATTGTCTCGATGATATTTTGGATAGTTACTATTGTTGATCCTGGCTTACAGGAGTTGCAGTAGACTTAGGGTGCTGGGCACGTCCCATTAAAAAAAAATGGTATGCAAGTTTCCTTACGATGTTTCCCTTCACCGTTTGAGCATGTGATAAATACGGACGTGACTTCGAAAAGTCAGTATTGCGTGACTTAGGAACGAACAGGATTTTGATTTGCGGGAACAAAACAGTTAATATTTAAATAAATACGAATGTAGTCATGACAGTGGAAGAGACTGACATAGCTTGGGGGATCAACACGCCAAAGTGCTCAGTGGACTGGAGTAGATAAGTCTTTGAATAGAGACCGCAGCTCGGCAAACGTAGTAGAGAAACCAGGCCAGCCGTATTAGAACCTTAAAAACGAAATCAAAATCTCATTCCTTCAAAATAGACTTGTAACCAAATTATTCTTCTTTATAACTAACTTACATATATTTGTGTTAGAAATAATTGTAATTTTGACATTAAAAAAATATATATATAATTATAATAAAAAATAATAATTATATATATAATTATTTTTTATTATTTAATCAGGAAGTTTCTGATCTTTTAAAGCTTCCTTGGCCACGGGCATAACATTAATATACTGCTATAAAATCCATAAAAAGTATTTCCATCTCAATAATAATTAAGTGGTTAAATAGAGCTGTCTGCAAGTCAAATTTTATTCAAATCATCCTCCTGATTGTAATAAACACAAAAACATCCAAGCATACAAATTTTCACATTTGAATAATAATTTTTATTACAACATGTATCAAAGTGAAGCTTAACGTTCAAGCAATAAAGGCGTTCTTATCTAATTAGACATAAATGATGGACCCCTATCCACATTAGGTTCAGCAGACAATCCGTTGGGATTATTCTTTTTCATCTGTGAAGTAAAACGATAATGAGCTCACGTCTAAATGAAGACTATAAGTCGTAACGTTATTTAAATAATTGGCGAAGGTGGTTCAATTGACGATTGCCTGGGGAAAGGTCGGGTAATGTTTGTTTTAGTACAGACACTATTAGTACAAGTATGTAACGTCGAGCTACGAATGTTTCTGGAACGGATGAACGTGTAATTAATGTTTATATTTGATCATAGTTGACTGTTTTTATCTTTGATGATTCAAATCTTTGATTAAATCATTGAAGTGATTTTTGACTAATTAACTTGCAGATATTGTGTGAACTGTTTAATGCCAGGTAATTTTTCCTTTATATAAAATTGTACTCTATTTTTCTTTGGGAATTTTTACTGGCCTTTTATAAACATAGCAATCGGACGGTGGCTAGTTTTACAAATTCAGAAAGTAACTCTGTTACGTTTTCATGCGTAAACGGCAGAATCAATTTGTTTAATTAACCCCGAACGTAATAACGACGGGATGTTATAAATTTGACGTGTCTGTGTTTGTGTGTGTATGTTTGTAGCATTTTAGCTCCTGAACGGATGAACCAATTTTGATTTTGTATTCTTTATTTCGAAAGTGAATTAGTTGGGAGTGTTCTTATGTATGTATAAGCTGCGCAGACGAAGTTGTAACAAGAAAATACAAATAAACATCAAGAATTTCAAAACAATAGCTTTCTTCTTTTTTCAAATATAACATGTTTTGTCGGTACTGCTGAATATTTGAGAGGTTCTTACCTCCTTAACCCCGAGTGATCCCTTCGCGTTCAATATTTACATTACCCAATCGTCTACGTGCGGTATTATTGTGCTTCGAGGTAAAACGAATTCATGCCGATTGATTTGTTACGCGAAATTGATCTTAAAGAGAAGGTCAAGTGTCTAATGTTACATTGAAGGATTTTTATCGGTAGGCACATTTTTTTTAACTGAAAGATCAAAGGTTACTATGTTTTATGTAGGTTTATACGATACGCGGTAGTTTTTCAGGATTTTATCGTGATATATTTATATTATTTAATCTTGATTTATTGGAATCGTTTACGGTTTCATAGTCACGGGCTGAATGGAGACTGTTACCATGGATGGTATGTGTTTATATATTTCCTTGAAGGTAAGTGAGGAAGAAGACAGCTGTGGTAGCCTAGTGGTATGACCAGTGGACCGAGATGTTAAAGGTCTCGAGTTCGAACCCAAGGCACGCACCACTGACTTTTCGGAAGTTATGTGCGTATTTATCACAAGCTCAAACGGTGAGGGAAAACATCGGGAGGAAACCTGCACGCTTGAGAGGTTTGTCTCCATGGCATGTGAAGTCTGCCAACCCGCAGTAGACTAGCGTGGTGGACTATAGCCTAATCCCTCTCAAATGAGAGGAGACCCGTGCCCAGAAGTGGGACGTTAATGGGTTGATGATGATGATGATGACATGAGGAAGGAGAATAACTAGACTGAATGTTAAACGACAAGTCAAAGAGAAAGTAGGAGACGAGTCGTATCAAGAGGTGACGAATAATGTAGAAAATTGAGAAATAAATGGAGTGCTCACTGATAAGAGCTGGCCTCAAATTCAAGAAAAAGAATTAATATCTCTGCCTTGGTTACAAATCATGAGCTTTTGGATTCAAATTCTAATTTGAGGAAAAATCTGTTAATAAAATTTTAGGAACAGGATGAATTTGATTTTATTGTATAGTCCATCTATTAGCTCACAGAATTTTAATTTACCTCGATCCATCGGCAGCGGACAAACCCCAATCTAATAAAGGAAGGTTTGTCGTATGGGCAGAGCTCGATATCCCATCAAAGCCTACCGGTCGATTAACGAGGGCTGGTAATGGCCGAGTGCGCTGGACAAGGCCGCCATTAATCAAAAACTTGCGCTCACAGGCTGTATTGTAGCCTTCGAAAATACTAGTTAATCTATATTGTTGGTACCGTTACCTTGAAAGTCCTAATAGTTTTTTTGTACGAAATTGAACCTTAAGAATAGCTGATAAATGGTTTCAGATTTTCTCGAGTATGTCCAGACTGTATTCCAGTTAAAATTGAATTGCATAGTTCTTATTTATCATAGTCATGGTTAAATGGTGATCAAAAATATCGTGAGGAAACCTGCATGCTTGAGAGATTTTCTCGATGGCATGTGAAGACTGCCAAGCTGCGGTAGGCTAGCGAGATAGACTTAAGCCCAATCCCTCTAACATGAGAGGAGGACCCGTGCTCAGCAGTAGGCTAATCAATTGTGGATGATGAAATTTAGTTTACAGAGTTTGCCCTTGACCATAGATGTTGCAAAAGCATTATTTTTTCAGTGGTGTTTATTATTTTCCAGAGCTGGCGAAACTGAAGAGTATATTTCCTCATTATGAAGCGCAAATTCTCAGTCAAATCTACAGCCACAGTATGCAGAGCTTGATTGAAGATCTATCTATGATTGCGTTAGACAGACTAGTGCTGTCACCGTACTTTGTACTGGCTAACGAAGCCTTTGATAGATTACCGGCTTTGTATACAGATGAGCCTCTTGGGCACCTGTCTCGGTTGCCCAGAATGCCAATTGAGTGGTGACGATTACTTGTAGCGCTCGAGACGTGTGTTTGTACACAGTGTTGTGTGTTAGGAACGTGTGTGCTACTATGTAGATCTATTTGAGCAATAATTAACACATACTGCGGTTTGTTGAGCTGTGTAAATTTGACAACATGACCGGTTGTAATCTTCTGCAAGACTAAGGTGAAATAAAATCTTCTGCATTATACGCACAGTACATCGGTTGATCATATATTTTTCTGGGTCTCAGGCTTCAATTAAGTAAGACATTTTGTTTGCCAACGTACCCATGGATACAGGAAAAGATCCTAGTGTGTATACGTATTTCAAGCCGTTTCTAACTGTAAATCCATAAAAACAATTTAATTGACCTAGAAATCGAACCCAAGAGTCACGCTGGGCATTCGCGCTTGCGACCAATGTGGCTGTTTCATAACAGACATCCTTAAATAGAGAAAACACACACTCAGACCGCCATCTTATTTGGGAAGTCAAATATTTAGTTAGCCTCTCAATCTCTAGAAGAGTATTTAAACATCAAATAGGCTCAAGCCAAAACGCCCAAACACAGTCCGATATTTTTCCTGAAACTCAAAAAATAACACAGACATTTGAATAAGGATTTTCCTCAAACAATATTTAAAACTTCTAATAATGACGAAAGTATTATTTCATCAGAATGTGCGAAATTCTTCGTCAAAGAGGCTTATGAATAAAAAAAATATTAAGCTCTGGTCTCATCGAAAATTCCCAAGTCTAATAACACAATTTCATTGAAGAGAATTTTTATTTTCTTCGCAAAAAATCCCTACATCAAAAAACTGATTGAAGGATTTTGAAGGATCGATTTAGTTAATAAGTTTCACTTTGAAACGCAACTTTTAATTCAAATTTGAGTTAACAGGCTTTTGGAGACTTCAAACGATATGGGTATTGATGTATAAAGTTTATTTTTCGTTGCAAACGGTTCCTCGCAGTTTGCGAATAACTCATAATTATTATGTAGTTTGTAGTTGTATACTTACTTGACAACTAATAATTAGTCCAGCGGTAGTTAACACTGCCTTCTGTGCTAAAGGTCCCGGGTTTGAATCCCGGTAGGGACAAATGTTTGTGTGATGAGCATAAACATTTCTATTCGAGTCATGGATGTATCTATGTATAATATGTATGTATTTACAAAAAAAAAGTATATATGTAGTACCTATATCAACCAACTAGTATCCGTAACAGAAGCCTCGTTGCTTAGCTCGGAACTAGGTGGCGCTGTGTGTCAATGTCGTAAATCAATAAAAACACATAAATTAAACCTTATTATTCTAGTCTTTATGTTATCTTATATCTACTTAGCTATGTAAAGAATCATTATCTAAATCTTCTTCCTCCCTTCCATTATAAGAACCGCCTCTTTATGTAATATACTTACGTAATACATATGTATAGGGACCCCAATAATTTCCTGTGTAACCGCCAGGGTCTATCTCATATCTTGAGCAAATAACCGAATTATCGTTTGCTTACATTTTATTCAGCGTTACTTCCACCCAAAAAACGAGATAGACAACGCAAGACTGCGCTAAAATATGATTGCCTACAGAAAACGGTGGCCATGAATTTGGTTGTTATAAAGATATTTTCCTAATAATATTTATGAAGTCACTATTAAAAATTTGTAGTATTGAAACTTTTTGTATCGTATTAATCATACAATCAGATTTCTAGGAAGCAATGAAAGTTCTTGACAAACCATTAAGAGGTTTTCTTAAATTAAAACATGTTAACGGTAATATGATGGTTAACCGTTTACCAGTGTTTTATCTTAGCTAACATCTTATTACAAATTTTCGATATAAATATGTTTACTCGCGTTTTATAAGAATAGGCTAAAGTAACCACGTTGGCCTAGTGCGGATTAGTAGACGTCATACGCCATCGAACAAATATTTAACAACTGTTGTTAAACAGCGAACTGTTACAGTTCACTTCAAAATCGCAGCTTGCTTTAAAGGGTGGTTTAGGATAAAGGAACTCTCTTTATCTAGAATATGATGTGACATAATAGAAAAATATAAAGATTTTGTCTCTCGTAGAAATTACATAAGGTTTACAAAGCATACAATTTATCTAACTTCTTTCATCTCTGATAAACATATTCCATATATTACACAAATCATGGCCACAATACTTTTTGCTTTGGCGACACGATTATATTCGGAAGAAGAATTTCCTTTGATGCTAACACAAATCTTTTTATAAATGATAGAAGACTGCTATTCACGTCTCTTTACGCGTAAAAATTAGTCTTCTAAGAAAACGTTTGGGATGTCAGAACTTTCCTTTGATCTCATGGCTTCTGAAGCCTCATCTCAACTGCTTTTTGTTAGTAAATTGGAGATCAGTTTCGTTATAAATGGCCTTCAAAATATTCGGTATTATTTTTTTGACAGTTGGATAATTAGTTGCCAGTTTGAAAATGTTTATTATTGCTTTTTTTATATTGCTAACGTTGATTTAAGGAAATGGAAATAGAGTTTAAATTTCAAACGCGGATAATGTAATTGATGGTACTGTTTTTTTTTGTTTTCTCTTCAGTAAATATGAATTAAAACTATAGGTACATAATCGATATTAACAATCTGAAAATTTTTTATTTTACCTAAATCTTAATAATACTTTGCGCAACCTAAAAAAAATGCTGTAGCACTGTAATAATGACTTATTAACGAGCTGTATAATAATATAGATGACCATATAAATATTTAATCAACAAATCCACTCAAGCTATCCTAATCTATACCTGAAATCGTTGTGAACAAGTATGTTCCAAAGATCCAAAATTATCCTACAGTCGATCATAATCATAATCATATTATTAATTTCAAATATTTCCAATTTCAAATCTAAACAATTTCAACGGCCATTATTTGTGCAAAGTAACTCTATAAAGACTTTACTGCACATTCTCAGTCTAGCTTTCACAGTTATTGACGGGTACAATACAAATAATATTCGAACGGGCGCTTCCATTATATTTGCTCGGAACTCTGAACGTACTTTTATATTCACTAGTTCACATTCACATACAGGCACGTGAACAGGTGAACTCCTTACATACTAGTGTAACATTTTGACTGCAAAATATAGAAAGTGTGTGAGAATTCTTTTGAAAATATTTGAAAAGATTGTAACTGGATTTTGTAAATTGAAATAAAAGTTTTTGTGTCCGTTACAGCTTATAGTTAGGCATAGCTACCCTACATGTTTGTTAATTATTTATTGGCAGTACAATTTACACAGAAGGAACTCGGCAACGAAAAAGCTTAGTTTAGTTGTTTTGTTTCTCCACACGTGATTTTTGTTAATCGTAGAGAAATTAATAATATTTAAACCGTAAGAACCTGTGATAAAATCCATTCGCGGTAATGCACGACATCAGTGTGGATCTTGTAAAGTTTGACTTGATTTAAGGGTTCTTTGAAAGGAAAAGTGCTAACTAAAATGACGGACATATTTCTTTTTAAACGCTCGACGAGTGATGAATACTTACAAAAATAATTGTACAGTGTCGGGCAGCCGAGCTCAGTATAAACTCATGGCTGAATAGCATTATTATATTATATCCGTAGCTGATAACACCCTGTCGCCTCCCCAGGCGACGAGAAGGACCGTAAAGGATTTTTCCGCACTAAAAAAAACATTAACACTATGGGCTTTAATAATTATATAAGTTGATTTCACGCTACGAAGAGCTGTGCTACCCTTGTGGTTCAATTCTAAAACCACTGATCGATGTAACGTGTGTATTTATCACATGCTCAAGCGTTGATGGGAAACATCGTAAGGAAACCATCATGCCCGCGAGATTTTCTCGAAAGCGTGTGAAGTCTACCAACCCACGCTAGGCTAGGGTGTAAGACTATATTTTATAGTTTATACCATCTAAAATCAGAGGAGACTCGTGCCAAACACAAAACAAAAAGACAAACTACTTATTTACGTAAAAACGTATAGCAGTCTTTTTAGATCTTTTTAGATTTATTTCTTTATACTAAAAGAAATATTCACCTTGCCACCGAGAAAACAAAACGAGCTTAAACCAATACGTAGAATGTAATATAGAATTGAATTCGTCACACTTTGGGCCTATAATGTACAACTTTCAACCAACCGTGTTTCACAAATAAAGCCATTTTGCACAGATCCAATAGCGAGCACAAATAACAATACTGTTTTATGTAAAACACATTTCGTGTAGCAAAAATAGGTGATGGCAACACAAATATCGTATTAAAATAATACTAGATACGCGTTTTTTGGTACTGGTTTTAATCAATATTGTGATGGAGAAATGAGTCTTTCATTTTTTCATTTTATTAGATTAAATTTTGGATTTCGGCACAGAAACGGAAGACGCCATTTTAATCTCGCTGTGATGTCATTCACATAGAAAAAACGGTGATAAATGTCAAAAATATGTTTGTTTACTTGAATAATGACGTCACAAAGAAAATATTATGGCGGCAATTAATTTACGTGTTTGATGATCGGACGAATACCGTTTACATTTAAAAATAAATTGTAAAATTCATGTTCTAATTTTACGAAACCAAAATTTACTAAAAAAATAACTACCTACCGATATCAATTGAATAATATATTACAATGTTCATCTGGTATAGTATATTAATTTTATGCGATATTAACTTCCGCACGTGGATTCGCCTGTGTTGTTTAAAAGTAGCTTATTAGTCATTCATCCTTGTCTTGCTAGATTACTGTAAAGTTTCATCGAAATCCATTCAGTGGTATTTGCGTGAAGGAATAACAAACATACATACAAACTTTTGCGTTTAAGTATATAAGTGGGATAAGGTATTAGGAGATAGGAGTATCAATATAATTATGAATACGAAATAAAATGACGTTTTATTTTACAAGCTGCATTTTTCATTTCGTAATAGTGCGGTTAGAAAACGTGAGATCTAGTGATTCCCACTTTGGGTTTAGAATTTTGGTCCAGTTAAGGCACTGCAGTCACAAATTTTATTCGGATTTTCAATTTTTAACACACACATATTATTTATCCTTTTAAAATTAATGTGAAAGTTTGTACGTTTGTTACTCAATCCGGCAAAAACTACATCCAAACCATTCATCCGAACCATTATAATTTATTACCTATATTAACAGATGCTACATTTTATCGACATTTTTTTATCGACATACCATCATCACATCAACCGTTAGACGTCCACTGCTGGACATAGGTCTCCCTCAAAAGGACATACCATACGGTCGGAATATTCTTTGGTGCTAGTAATCCATATAACATAAACAGTGAAATGAAGGAGTACGTATGTTTATCTATAAGTCATCAATACATTAACCGATTAAGGAATCGGTTTACGTACTTCAAATTTAATCTTCGTACGATCAGCAGTTAATTAGCAGGATCGAAGAGAGAGACTGAAGACTGAAGACGATGACATTTTCAAAACGTCGAACGTCCACTAATGTCACTTCAACATGACATTTCGTATAAAATGAATGTCTCCCAAATAAATTCACAAATGCGAAAACGTACGCTTTTTCGTCTTGCAAACATCAAAGCACACGAAACGCGATCCACGTCCGTATTTATATCGTTTTTGGAAAGACGGAGAAATATCATCCGGTTGAAAATCTTTTTGCGACGCGCTAAGGGTCCTTATATTTGCATGCAAGGATGTTTGTCATTAGCGCTAAACGTTAAAAAATATGTTGCAAAATTGTCAGAGGCGAATACCGCTTTGCAGTGATACTCTTGTGACGTCATAAAATCATTAAAAATTTTATAAATACTTTATGTAATTCATATAGGGTTTTGAAACAAAATAAAGAGCGGCAATCGTATTTAGTTTTTGAAGTGAAACTTCTTTATCGGGGTTGGAAAAAAATTTAGTGTAACATTTTTGCGTTACGCGCCATATTTATTTGAATAGGTAACCATAGCAACATGATATTTGTTTGACAACTGAAAACTATACCTTTTCCAATACACCAAGACCATTTGTTTTTCTATTGAGAACTTGCTATTGGTTGTGACATCGACGTTTTGATAAATAGAACTATTATTTGGAACTGACAGAGCTACAAATTGAAGACTATTAATTCAAACGCTCTTTTTAAATTCAATGTTATTCGAGTAGATACCATCATTATATCAATAATCATAAAATACAGTTGGAAAACAATTAGTTTAACCAATGCATGTCTATGATAATAAAAGCCTTTTGCATAAACTTTATCTAATTTAGCTTTATTCAACCAATTTCTGTGAAGTTGTAAATAGTAAATCATTTTTCGAAAAATGATGTCATAAAGCAGTTTCACTTCTTACGTGTGTACACTTAATACACACAAATTTTTTTTGTAAGAATGTGTATCTTATAGAAGTTCATTAAAAGTTGTTTTTCTAATAGAACAAAGAACGGTCTACATAGACACGTGATTTAAAACTACTTTTTGTACGGATTTTATTATCGTGCTATATGTATTGTTAAACCTTTGGATACATTATGGTATGTTAATGTTTTATTTGAAAGAACAAGTACTTCCAAAAACCACGTAATATAACCATAGGATCATGCTGTTGATTCTCTCTGGCGGTTAGATTGATAGAACGTTAATACAAAATATTCTATTGCGGAGCAATTGACGACCCAATTAGTCCAGCGGTTAACACTGCCTTCTGTGCTATGGGTCCCGTGTTAGAATCCTGGTAGTGGCAAATATTAGTGTGAGCATAAACATTTGTGAGTCATGGATGTAGGATCACTTTTTATTCAGTGCGCAAACTTTGACAATTGAAACTTAAACGACTTTTATTAAACACCATTTTATTATTTTGATATGTCTTAGTACAAATTATCAAAGTTATCGGTAATGAAAGATGTCTACTTTGAAATAGATTTTATGGTTACTCGCTAGCGCACGGCAAAGCGCGCGCGCCTAAGTATACCTACATCAGCTGTGCGCTAGTTCGATGCGCCCGCGTAGGTAGGTATGGAGCGCGGCGCTAGATACAATGTACGATTGGTCTTGGCAAGCATAACAAGCTTCCTCAATCTGTCTAATTTCTATGATAGATTTTAAACTTTAATACAAAGTAATAAAGTTCATGTTTAATTAGAAAAAAATGCATGCGCCTGTACGACCAGTACATTGAAAACATTTTTAAGTAATTCCAATTTTTCCTTCATACTTTCATGGGCTTAGGACCATCAAAATACAGAAAATGAATCATTATGATCACGTAATACAGAATGTGAAGGCAACATTTGACCTGGCGAGTGGGAGTCGCGGGGGCATAGTGGTCGTAGCGTTTGGCGTACCTCACTGTAAGATGCCGTGCCGTTCAAATCCTGCCCGAGGTTAATGTTTTTCTTCACTAAAATAACTCATGATCATTCATGATCATTATGGCAATTTAAAAACATACCAAAATAAATTAAAATTGACTCTTAATGTATGCATTAGTAATTCTGCATTAAGGCGTATTTAAAAAATTGGAATCAACTTGGTATTTACAATAATGTTTAATCAAAAATAACTTACCTAAAATTGTTAATAAAAATAATTGCTTACCCCTACTCACTAATCACTGTATTTTAATAATTGTTCAAAATGGAGTCCTCCTCTTTCTAAACATAACACTTGATGATGCGTCTCCCGCACCAAATGGGGATTATTAAAGGACCACCAGTGTTCATTGTGGATATTGTAGAGTCCTACACGTGTGAACAACGCCTCATCAGTCCACAAGATATTGACTTCGCGGTGATTTAGAAGCCACTCGCAGAGGACTCGGCGTGATGCGGGGTCGGAGTCATGGAGTTTCTGTACAGGTTGGAAATGGTATGGATGGAGACCGGCTGTGTTTAACAGTTTCCATACCGCGTACTGGCTCACACCGAAGCGACGTGCCGTATCGTTGGTACTCGCTCTTGGGTCTCGCTCGAAGAAATCAAAAATGTTTCCTTCGAGTTCAACAGATAGTCGAGGTCTGCCAGAACCTTGTGCATGATGGGGTGTCCTGAATTGACCGTGATCGAGCAATCTTTGATTAGCGGCTAAAATTGTTCTTTCATTAGGGACCGCTGGGTTATGAATCCCATGGGCTCGCATTCGAGGTACACTCTCTGCAGCATACATTCTGCGAGCTGCACGTAAGTTTTCGCCACTTAATAAATACACTCGCACCATCTCGTAAAACTCGCGGTTACTAAACTCTGACATCGTGCGTGACCGGTCACAACTCACAGTACGAAACTCGTGTGGCGAGCGGCGCGTGGCAGGTTCGCGCGGGAAAGCGATAAGACAACGTCACGGGCGCGTGCGACGAGCCGTCAGCCGACTACCGAGCGCCGCCGCGCCGGTGCCCGGCCGTGCCCGGGCGCTAGCCCGCAGCCACCCCCCCGGTATTCACCCCCGCTGACGCCGGCGCGTGAGTAGGCTAGCGCGCGTGCCTATTGTTATTATTACGAATAAGATATGTGTCCATATATTGCTGATTTCAAGGCGGATAAAAATTAAAAAAAAAAAAAAAACTAATAATGGAAATGTGTTCTATTACTGATACTGAACCACCAACATTTTTTTGCGCACTGCTTAAAAAATATTCCTATACCTATATGTATAGTATGTGTGTATTTCCAAAAAAAAAATATTTAGGTAGTATATCAACCAACTAGTATCCGTAACACAAGCCTCGTTACTTAACTCGAAACTAGATGGCGCTGTGCCATAATGTCCAGAAATTGTGTCCAAACATTACTGTGTTCGGGTTTCAAGGGTTTATGGGTCAGGTTAGTTTACTGTCAACTAGCGCCTACGGTTGGCGCTTACTACGTGAGCAGGACTCATATTTACCTTTTTAATGACTCTTGATCGATTATATCCTATAACAAAGTGTCCCAGCGTTTCTTTTTTGTAATAAAAATAGTGTGGGCTTGTTGTTTTTGGTTTCGGCTATACGAAATTTACGTATTTCCTGACATGTTGATACAATTTGGGGGCTTCAAGCCACGAGTGAATAGGTATTTTTTAACGCATCGTAACCACTTTTGTCAAAAAAAAATGATTGACGTTTAAAAACTTACATATGATTGTTAATAGGTACTACATAAATTACATATAAGTAGGTATATCAATGTCACCATCTTGCAAATTATATATATAATAAGAAAAAACCTGCAGTTTAAAAAACCGTCACGTGGGTTTGCAGGTATCTACCTACATTAGGATTTTACCTTCAATATGAGATTCATAAACAGGCGCAGATATTTTTGGATCACACAATAAAGACAAAATATTCTGTGTGTCCTGAATTCATTTATTTTCGGTGCCTATGTCGTGTTATCTGTAATACCTGGAGGTAGAAATAAAAAAATAAAATATAGGTGGATACATTTTCGGCCAGTATTTGTTAGGCGCCATATTGGTTCGTGCGGGTGAAACAAATTCAAGCTACCATGTTGATTCCGTCAACATTCACCAAAAATGGGCGCCATTTTTGTCGTTTGTGTCCGATAAAACAACACAACAAATGATCAAAGAGTTTATTGAAGTGCAGTATTTTATTATTTGAAAAGGATAACAATGTATTTACACTAATTAAGCAAATAAACTGTTCCAATGTTGACCTCGATTCCGAAAATGTTGCAAAAAAAGACAGCAGTAGTATTTTTTAGTGAAATGAATTTAAAAAAATATGGCTTTCCAACGTTAAATATCATTAAATGGCAACATTATGGCGACGAAAAATATCATAACGGCATTACATTCTTTATCTCATCCGCAAAGAAACGATCGAGGACGTAACTTTTTTCCGGGACACATAAACACGAGAAATGACATCTCACCGACAAGGGACTTACAATGTTATTTTATATTTAACACGGAAAGAAAATTCGGTGTCCCAAACAAACAAAAACACACGTCGAATGTTTGCCCAGGAAACATTCATCATCGGTTTTTTTATTGTTTCCGAACTTCAAATGCTAAGTAGGGTCATAAATAACGGAACATTTGGCGTTTAAACTAGTACGCGTCTACAGTATCCCCCTGTTTCATTGAATGGTACCTACAAAAAGTGCAAGAGCTCTTTGATATCCTTTGTGTGGACGTCGGGCCGGTGACTTATGGCTCTTACAAAGAGCTTTATTTCAAATTCACGACTGACTTTATAAAATATTACTTTTTCGAAAAATATATATCCGCGAAAATGCATGGCAAGGAGATTGGGGCGTTCGTGGCGACGGTGTTGACAAATTAAAATGTAGATTTATTTTTAATTTATCTGTATATACTAATAATTAAGCTGAAAAGTTTGTTTGTATGACGTGCAACTGGCAAAAAATTCCAGTTCGATTTAAAAATTGTTAATGCTACATTATTCTAGAGTAATATAGGCTATATTTATTACGACTAGACCCTAGCAAACCACAGCTTTTTACATATTTCACCATATACATAACTATACATCTATCTATACAAGCCTGTCAGCAAGCTTTAATCAATCAGGTTCTTCGTCAAATAAACCTTAATACTAAACAAATAGAGCACAAAATTAAATATCAAAACAGTGTATCATCACTAATAATAATAATTAATAAAGCTTTCATTATTGCCAGATTAATTATTCCACGCATTTTGTGAGCACCAAATTGCAGTGGGATTAATGAGGGGTATTTAACAACAGGTAATTACCCCCTCCCTCCCCCCCTAGTACATAACGGGTGGTTTAACAAGCGTATAAGCAGATCTCTAGTGAACATTCATTAGTAGGTACTCAATTGTTTAAATAAACAGTTTGAATACATATCATGTTGTTGGAATTATGATGAATTAGGGAGATCGCGTACTTCCCATTTTGTAATCATTTCTTACACTTTCAACTAAAACTTTTATCGCAGTATTTATATACCTATGTAAAAGGAGAAGCTGACTGACTGACTATAATGGTGTGAAACTTGAAATTTTGCACATGGGTTCCATGGGTGCGTAGGGGAGCACTAAGGTTAATGGTCTTGGTATTTTTGAAAATTTACCCCTTACGGGGGGTAAAACGGGGTTGAAAATTTAGTATGAAACTTTGCCTATTTCGTTAAATTGCACGTGGGTGAAGTCGCGGGATTCAGCTAGTTTTTTAATGAAATATTAGTCAAAGATATCTAGGCACGCACTGCTGGCGTTTTGAAGTTAAGTTATTATTTCAGTAGATCAAATACACATGTCTGAGCGTTTTTTTTTATAGCGTGTGAAATCTGTCAATGCGCACCGTGGTTTGTTCCAGTGCTGGATGCTGTAAATAATATCTACATATATGTACCTATGTACATACCGCGATAAAATCGATGTAGAATAGTTTCAGAGTAGGCGCATTTAAGATTCATTAATTTATTATTTCACAAGGTGCCAAACTTGAATCTGCCTTTTAGGTTTAGGTTTCTTAAAATAAGGGAGTTACTAAACTGACAGTGCTCTGGTAACCTTACTCACTCGCAGCAACACAACTATTGTTATTTCACTGGGATCTTCGGTCGGGCGGCTCAATTTGAGCTAGGAATCTCAGTATCGAGGAATCGCCCTACTTATCGAAAAAAGTTACGAAACACTAGTATACTCGCGTAGACGCGTTTACAATTACATACCCCTCTCTCAAGGAACGAAACAACGGACCCATGGGTCACTTACTTGTTTTGAACAAATATTTGTATAACCTACATGCGTTTGAGTGTGTGGGATAACGCATATAGGAAACAATTATGCATGGGTTTGATCTTGGTTTGTGACTCTTACATACCTACACATGTTGAAATTACCTCACTTGTAAATTAAATTATTACTAGCCACTCTGCTTGTAACTTCGTCTGCGTAACGCCTGAAATTAAAACTATTTTATCTCTCAAGTTGGCCCAAGTGCTTAAGAATCATTCGTTCACAAGTTCATCACGAACAAAAACGCAACACGAAATTTATATATGTATAAAGATAGCCAATTTTAGCAATCGACGCAAGCTTAATGTCCCTAGCCATTTCACCACATGTCGGATTTAAAAATATACCAACCACACAACCGACACAAATGTCAAATGAACCTAGTGTAATTGTTACTTCAATTTGTAAATCTGGCGTATGGTAATGAAATAGCTGTTGGATCTACATTCTGAGGATATTTTGTTACCACAATACCATTAGTGCGTGTTTCCACGTGCCATTCCACGGCACGACACAATCACACGACATATCGCATACGATAATTTCAAGTGCCATCTTTACGATTTTTGTAATATTTGAATACAGCTCAAGGAGGGATATTCTCAATAACAAATAATTTTTATACCATCTAATTTACGTATTTTTAAACTTGAATGTATTCCTTCGGCCTACCTGCCTAACTATACGCTATACTCGTAAGTGTATTAAAAATAATATATATTCATAATATTTGTATGATATAACTTATTAATTATATTATAAGAGCTGTGGTAGCTTAGCGGTGTGACCAGTGGACTGAGATGTCAGAGGCCTCGAGTTTAAACCCGGCAGGCACCACTGACTTTTCGGAAGTTATGTGCATATAAATTATCACATGCTCAAACGGTGAAGGAAAACATCGTGAGGAAACAACCTACATGCTTGAGAAATGTTCTCGATGGCATGTAATGTCTGCCAACCCGCAATAGGCTAGCGTGGTGGACTGTAGCCTTATCCCTCTCAAATGAGAGGAGACCCGTGGCTGAATGAAGATGATGATTATGTATTATATAACTTAGTATTCGTTGTAAAAAAAATATCGACTTGTCGTGTCGTATCTAGTGGAAACACGCTCTAAAGCTTATTCCAAAACAGATCCGGAACGTTTAGATGAAACCATATTTTGGCTTTTAGCGCCAAAAACGCTACCTATTCGAGGCACCATTTATTCCGAATTGTGGTAATTTACCCTTATATTCGGCTTTCGTAAAAGGAATATTTTATAAAAAGTATCGTATTATCGTAACCAGGTTCATTTAGGGTATTTATTTTTATAGTTGCTTGCCTCGTTATTTGTTATTTTTGTATATATTTGAAAATCAGTTGACCTAAATTGTTAGACTCATTGCAAAACAAAAATGTATAATGACCTTAAATTAAATAATTTTTAAAGGGGCCATGATTATCTCAGTTTGTTTTGGCATTTCTTCTCAGAGGCAGTTAAAAAATTCCGACGCCATTTAGACCCTAAAAAATCTTATATGGGTACCTTACCTATGACTGCTGTGCCCAACAAGGTCCAGAATTGTTCCTTAAATTTTAATCCTTACATCTTTATTGTCATCTAGAATACTATAAAGTATTGAGTATTGAAAGTGTCCTCAAACAAAATATACTTATATTTTTTCATGATTTATTTAGTATTTACTTATTATATTAGTTTAATAGAAGACGACGGCACTACTTTCTGCCGCATTGGTGTAGTGACTCATTTGGTTTTGATTTGAAACCAATCAAGTGAAGTTTATTTTGTATTTTTTTTTCTTACATAGGTATTTTTTTGTCGCAGCTAGCAGGAGGAACTACATCGATCTCCTATACATTTGAGAAAAAAAACCTGTGGAATTAAGATGAACCTTTTTTATTTTTGTCGCTTAACACACATGCGACTGATCATGAAGACTACTAACTGATTATGTTGTGACGTATAATAACTGATATTATTATTAATATTATGTCAACATTGTATAAGCTGATTATAAGGGTCAAAACCGTTCAAACAAACCTCAATTCTCGTTAAAAGGGAATGTATCAATACCCAATATCCGTTCTTAAAATTATCTCAATATTCCCGGGTGACTCTTGTTAATTAAGGCTAAAACATTACTAAAACTACCCACAATAATTATTATAATTAACGTAGAATAATTAAATATTAATAAAACGTCAGTCCATAAAGGACCTTAAAAACATTTTACAGCTGTGGTACCAACAGGGGGCGCTACTTATGTTAATTATTCATGTAATAAGGATTAGTATGTTTTGTTTTGTGAATTTTAGTTACGACCATTGCGTTATTAAGATATCGTACTAGGTAAATCGTGTCAAAGAAGCAGTATTATCAACCCATTTACTGCCCCACGGCTGGGATCGGGTCTCATCTCATTTTAAAGAGATTAGGCTATAAACCACCACGCTAGCTTAGTACGAGTTGGTAGACTTGACACATCATAGAGAAATTTTCTTCACGATGTTTCCTCACGATGTTTTTCTTCACTGTTTGAGCATGTGATGAATATGAATTTCGAAAAGTTACTGGCCTTGGGAACTCGTATTCTATCACTATCTTAGATTTTTTCAGATCACTAATGACTTTGTGTACTACATAAAGTACTATTTTATACTAAGTTAATTAATATTATTTTACAAAGTAAGCTCAAGTTGTTATAGAGCGATGGATAAAGTTTGCAAAAATGCCCTCATGTTCAACGTTTAAATATTCCCTTTATAGCTCTCCTGTCACTATTTTATTATGAAGAATACGTCATCGTGATTGATCCTAAAAAAAGTATTGTATTCTCTATACACAGATCCTGTATCTTAAAAAACGTTCTTAATTACATACATAGAGTCACTTACAAATATCATGCAATAAAAAGGGCACCTTGCTTCGTTGTTTTTGTACATATAACCTCAATGGCTACACATCTATTTTTGGGCACAAAATACGTTTGTGGATGTTTTCGGATTATGAATATTGTATTTCGGGGAAACTTGACGGATTACACATGTTGTACAGAGAAACAACTTTAAACTCCAAACGTTGTATATTTGACTCGTTTTCCAGGATATAGAAATATGTATATGTACACTCTAACAAGCTAATTGGTTTACATTCACACATGGATCGGTGTATACCAATTAGGTTTTTAGACGGTACATAGGATATATACATAACGATGACATATCACACCGATATCTCCGAAGGGGCAGGTAGAAGAGTAGTTTTATATATAACTATATGAATACGTAGATGTTTCAAGAAGCTGTGATAGTCTAAAGTGACCCGTGGACTTTGAATTCAAAGGTTTTCTGTTCAAACCTACAGCACATACCACTGACTTTATGAAGTTACTGTTTTTATCGCACTGGGACGATAGCCTAATCCCTCTGAAATGAGAGGAGATTTGTGCCCACTAATGGGACAGTAAATAGCTTAATGATTATGTAGACTTACTTTACATTAAAATAAATATTTACAGATGAAAACTAAAATGAAAGTTTTATCATTTATTGTACATTTTTTTCCTAATAATATTGAAATAACAAATAAATGAGTTTGTTTTTTTAAGAAGGCAGCAGTTTTTTGGTAATCTACTTTTTTTTATGCATTTTTGTCGTTAAACTCCACTCCTGATTATGTCTGCTGTAGTATATTGTGACGTAAGTTTTGGTAGTTAGTGTATCTTTTTGTATATCATCGCGGAGACATGGAGCTATGCCAAAACACATAGTCATGTTCAGAAATGTTAATGACGTTTTGTCATGCCAAAAAGTGCCTTGATAGGAACAGCCGCCATTAGGTAATAGTTACAGCTTAAATGAGGTTAAAATACATATCATACCATCACGCCTGTCGTCCCCGAAGAGTTGGGCAGAAGTGTACTAATATACACCCACATTTCACCGGTTGTTTCAGGTAATAGGGGTCGAGCCTATTGCCATCAACCAGGTACGAATCTGAAATCCCAGCTGCTACTGAGAATTTCATAGAAAACCCCAAAAACACTTTGTTTGACCTGGTAATCGAACAAGCAATGATATCCTAGTAGTGTAACAACCAGTGGACTGAAAAGTCAAGGTTTTCGAGTTTGATCTCGAAGCACCACTTTATTTTCAAAACTATGTGCCTTTTTATCACATGCTAATTTTGTGAATGAAAACATCGTGAGGAAATTTTCATGCCTGTGAGATTTTCTCACACCATCGTGAATAGTCTGTTAACCCGGACTAGGCTAGTATGGTAAGCTATAGATAAATAAATAATAAATAAAACTTCTGGACATTATGACAGCGCCATTTAGTTCCGAGCTAAGCAACGAGGCTTGTGTTTCGGATACTCGTTGGCGTTGATATACTAAATATATATGTATATATTTTTTGTAAATATTATACATAGATACATCCATGACTCGGATACAAATGTTTATGCTCATCGCACAAACATTAGTCCCTACCGGGATTCAAACCCGGGACCCATAGCACAGAAGGCAGTGCTAACTACCACTCGATTAATTAGGACGTCAATGTTACGTTATGCCTTTGAAATAAGAAGAGACCTGTTTCCAACAGTGCGACTGTAAATGGATAATTGGAAAACACATTAACAAAACACCATAAAGAGAAGTAGAAAATAATAATGTTGTTTGTTTTACTTTAAAAAAGAGAAAATTGCATCTTGAATCCTTTAAGACAGACTAAAGAATGTCATCATTATTTTTTATTTGTAATGTAACTATGGCAACCTGCCAAATCTCTCGCAAGAACTATTGAGGTAATATAAATTAAGGTTCGTACTAGAGTTAAAGTTGCATCAATTTTACAGAGTACTATAAATTAAGGAGAATTTATAAATTAAGGAGGGTACGAGTGTAAACTTAGCAACGTCCCAAATCATCGTCAACCCTATTATTGTCCCTGTTGTCTATACTGTTGAGCATGGAGCTCCTCTCATTTGTGTTTCTCCATAGTGGTAGGGTAGATTTCACATACTAACAAGACAATCTCATCGAGAAGGTTTTCTCACGATGTTTTCCTTCACCGATTGAGCAAGCGATAAATACGCACGTAATTTCGTCACCTCATTTTACGACAGACCTCCGCTTGCCAGTGACAAAATGAAAAGTGCTGCTTAGAAAGTATAATGTTTCATACTACACTTTAATTTAATTATTCTCCCTACCTCATTGGTCAAACTGTTCGCTCACAAGGACTATTCAACATAATACAGAGAATACCCTAAAACAGCAAGTAAAACTACATCAGCACATTATACTGCAATCAGGGATGACGGGATATACTTTCAACAACTCTAGTACAATAGTTCCTGATACTCAATGTCCACAAGGGAATATTTTACTGGTTTATTATAATTACACCACTCTCCAACGTCGCCAGCACTCCTGGGTATTTCTTTAGGTGTCTGAAACTTGTGCGTGACAGCCACATGGGTGGAGCCGTGAAACTTTTATATTTATGACGTGTAATGTGATATGTCACGCGATGTTTGGGGGGGAAAGTGATTTTTGAATACTCCGCAGCAAAGGACGTTGAACTTTGTTCTTGTTTTGAAGCTGATTTTACGACTTTGTAAAGTTTGTAAGTGTTTGTTACGCATCTTGAAAATAGTTGAAAACAATAGTAACTTTTGCGATAAGTAACGAAGATATATTATGTTGGTTTCAATTAAATAAAACTAGATAGATCGCGGTATATTGATATTATTTTAACCCGACGTTTCGGATCGTCACAGGCAGACTGAGGTGTTGGTCGTCTTGAAGTTATAATTACTAACAGTTACCCTACATTTTTAATTATTATTGACAATCCGATTTACACAGAACGAGCTCACCGTGTCCTTTCGGTGCTCGTTCTGTGTAAATCGGATTGTCAGATCTATCTTATGGAGAAGAGCCGGCAAGAAACTTCATAGATACTCTTTTAAATAATTGGTTTTCTTTACAATGTTTGTATGTAATATTAATATGAGAATGATGCAGTCTGATGTTCACATCGCATGAGTTATCCACCAGCACTAATAATAAAATAATTTTAATATAAAACCCGAATGCCATTACACGTATGAAAAAAACTTCGATTTCCTTCTTCGAACGTTGAAAGAAAACACCGTAAGGGAAATCCGCATACAGGTTTCTTTGGGGAGATTTTCTCGAAGGCGGAAGCGTATCAAGTCATTTAGTTTTTACAAGTCAGTTCGTATATCTTTTCATTGTATTTTTTACTGCACTGGTGTGCAAACATTTCCTTTTTTTTCTTTCAAGTCTCAAATACCGCATAGGAATAATGGACTATCGCATTACCGATAGCGAAACGTTAAATGTGAACATTCTTTACAGAAAAGTCCAACGGATATCTCGTTGGTCTAGTGATTGTACGTGCGACTGCTGAGAGCCGAGTAGTTTTGGGTGCGATTCCCAGGTCGAGCAAAGTGTTATTGAGTTTTTATGTTTTTTTTTTTATTGCGATAAGGGGCAAACGAGCAGGCGGCTCACCTGATGGTAAGTGATCACCGCCGCCCATGGACATTTGCAACACCTGAAGGCTTGCAAATGCGTTTCACACCCCTGCAGAAACCGTTTTGGTTACTTAAAATAGGGAATTACTAAACTGACAGCAAATGGAATGCCACTGCTGTCAAAATAGTCACTCCCCAACGAGCTTTGGTAACCTTAGTCACTCGCAGAAAGACAACTATTGTTGATTCACTGCGGTATTCTGCAAGGCGGAGGTACTTCCCCAGTCGGGCAGCTCAATTTGAGCGAGAAATCTCGCTATGCCCTACCTCGTAATTCTCAGTAGCAGCTCGGACTTCGAATTCGTCCTCAGTTGATGGCGATAGGCTCGCTTGTACTCGTACTACATGAGACTTACACCGACAAAATGTGGGTGTACACCCCTGCTTACCTCTTCGGGGACAATACGCGTGATGGTATGTTATATTATACAACTAATTAAAGTCATTCTATTAAAAAGTTCTTCTGCATCCTTATGGAAATTAAAAGATCTCGACGCCAGATAACTTAAATAAAAGGAAAAGAAAAGATAAAACACTTTTAAAAGCGTTTTAAATAAACTAAATTGCTTTTTCACATTGTCCTTTGAGAGATAGTTAACATAACAAGACAGACGCTGAAGGACATAATGAAATTCTTTGAGAATGTTGTAATACTCTATTTTTATTTAAAACTAACTTTTTCCCATCACTTCGTCCGCGTAAAATTAGTAATTTTATCTATCAGCGCGAGGACGTCAATAGGCTGTAAATTACAGTTAAATTGTTATTTTAATATAGTTAAAAACACTAATTAGTTAAACTTAACATTTAGTTAACTTAATTTGAGCGATTTGTTACCGTTGTTCTGCATATTTTTTTAAGATATTGAGAAGCCCCTGCTTCTCCCAAAAAAGAACTTAAAGTTATTTATTTATTTTGATAAGTATCATGCTAAGTCAACACACATTCTACAATAAAATAAAAACAAATCCACCAAAACGATTTACGTTGCCGAAACATGTTTACAAAAAGAATAACATGTTTGCAACATACGTGTCACATGACTACAATGTGCTGGGAATACCGTCATTGTGTGTGACACAACTTTTGTGTTTCTTGTTTTGTAAAACACTTTATATTGCAACAGTCTTGTCCCCAGACAAATACATGTGTATTTCTGTAGAGATGTGCTCGTGTTTTGTGAGAAATGGTTCCTAGTGACAACAATTGGCGTTGACAGGGTGAGATATTACCTATGTTCTATGTTTTTGTCACTGTGATATGTATTAATATAATATTTATCATGAAGATTGCATTAAAGAGTAGAGTATAAATTTAACCTAGAACAAATCCTATAATAACAGTTACTGTGACCGAAATGGGCCAGGAATAACAATGAAATATTCATCACCAATGGTGAGGGTTTAAAAATGTAATTTCAAACACGCGTATATTACATATAAGATTAAGAAACGCAAACAATATCAGTAGCCCCCGCAGGACTAGGCAGAGGTGTACGCTTACATTTAACTGGTATGTTTTAGGTCCTATACATATAATAGAAGTGACCCTGATACCATAATCCGGCGTTGCTTGACCTGGGAATCGAACTCGAGACCTCTTACTCAGCCGAAGCAATGTACGACCATTTGACCAGTGAGGTATAGTATAAATTGAATGTTCATAAAAGTATGGAGCGTTCATACAATGACTGTCAACGCCATTCGCCGCACGCCGTCACCGAAACCTGTGTCTAATGATGTGTGAACTGACATTTATTGACGTTCGAAATGAAGACCAAATTAATATTATATTCGATGTGATTTTGCTTTCTTCGTACTTCGAATAGTTTTGAAATAATTATTTACAGTTAAACCATTTTCCGATTCGTTGCGCGGTATTTAGCTCGTTGCTTAGCTTGGAACTAGATGACGCTGTGGCATTAGCGTTTCAAGTCAAATCTAAAACCCATAAATTATGTGTGTAAATTATATATACATCTTACTTATATTGGCGAAGGAAAACAGTGATAGATTATAGCCTAGCCGGCAGAAAACTGGAAAACTTAAGGCAAATGAAAATGTGATTGTATCACACCCATACACTGTCAGAAAGCCTTTTTGCCTGGATGTTGTTATGAACGTAGGATTTACTTACGACTTACAATGAAAGCGCCTCATCTAAGATTCGAACATACAAAAAAATCCATTGTAGGAGGTAGGGCATAGTGAGATTTCTCGCTCAAATTGAGTTGCCCGACTGGGAAGTACCTCCGCCTTACAGAAGACCGCAGTGAATCAACAATAGTTGTCTTTCTGCGAGTGAGCAAGGTTTCCAGAGCTCATTGGGGGAGTGACTATTCTGACAGCATAGGAATTCCGTTTGCTGTCAGTTCAGTTATTCCCTATTTTCAGAAACCTGAACGGTTTCTAAGGGGTTTGGCAACGCATTTGCAAGCCACAAATATAATAAATAGTTCATTCATCATAACAGCATCGTAGCAACTACGTGCTACCTACTTTTCGCAGGCCATGTAACTTCGCATAACATATGCCAAATAAGCTAATTATGCTGCAATCAGCTCAATTAACTGATACATTCAATTGACTCGCCACTATAATTTCATCAATAATTGGCATTATAAACCAATCCATTAACGCTCAGACTGCGCCTACTGATTAATAAGTAGGATAATAATTGTCTGCCATAGAATACATACATAAATATTACTACGCATATCTGCCAATGAAGTAGGTATATACATTATAGGGTATTTCACAAAAAAAATGTGGTTGGTTTGTTGTTTTTTTTATATCACAAGTGTGGCAGACAAGTTTACAGCCCGCGTGATAATAAACGGTTATCGTAGCCTATCATCATCATCATCAACCGTTTGGGGATACAGGTGTGATGGTATGTTGTGTTACGTCTGTATAAGAAGCCTGAGCGTCATCGTAGAAAGTACGTAAATAAAGACAATAGCTATGAATGTACATTTACTTCGATAACTACTACGAAAGTGTAGACGCAACTATGATTGCGGTTCAGCTACGGGTACTACAAAAGTGTAGCTAGAACTACTACGAAACGGCAACTACGAAAGTTAAACTTTAATTACTACGATAGTGTAGCTACAATTTTACTATCATCATCAACACATTATTGTCCCACTGCTAAGCACGGGTCTCTTCTCATTTGAGAGGGATTAGGCTATAGTCCACCACGCTAGCCTACTGCGGGTTGGCAGACTTCACATGCCATCGAAACAAATATCTCAAGCATGCAGGTTTCCTCACGAAGTTTTCCTTCACCGTTTGAGCTTGTGATAAATACCTTTAACTTACGAAAAGTCAGTGGTGCGTGCCTTAGGTTTGAACTCGAGAGCTACTAGGATACCACGGCTATCGTAGCCTATGGACGTCTGAAACACTGAAAGTATCGCTTGCACGTTGACGACCATGTAGAAACCGTTTAGGTTTCTTAAAATAGGGGAGTTGCCTAACTGACAGCAAACGGAATTCCCGTGCCGTTTTTGCTATTAATTGCAGAAGTGACCTTTTGTGCCCATAATTGTGATATGTGGTCAACTTGCTTACTTTATTTTCATTTTTTTATAAGCAATTGCTTATAAAAAAATGCGTACCGTATAATATTAAACAAATTATTTTCCTTAAATATGGAAAATCATCCGTTATCTTAATGTTCATTGTGTGTCAAGTTAAATTGACAGATCTTTACTGAATGTACGTGTTCCTAGAAACGTCACTCGATCATTTTATTATAAAGAAATCCTTCTTCGTGAATGAATAGAAAGCCTATTATAAAATCAAGGACTATGTTGACGATAGGAATGTGTGGATGTAGATACTGTTGTGCATGTGGCCTCCCTGGTACCGTGAGGTTGTTTCTATTACAAAAACGTTGTCTTTTTAAAGACATAGCTTGTAGCATTTTATTATGGCGTATTTCACGCCCCTATTCAATTGTTATAATTTTGTAAATGTGAGTTCAGTGTATTGTTCAGTCTAGAGAATTATACTTACCATATCACTTTTATTTTATATCTTTGACCATTGACATCTCAAGACATGAATTTTTTACATTGACCTCGCATAATTATTACCAAAATAATGTAACAATACCTTCTTTTTAAAAGAGTGTCTATGGAGTTTCTTGCCGGTTCTTCTCCATGAGATCAACTTCTTGGAACCGTGCAACTAGAGTCATAACGTTTTATAAATGCTTGAAAAAGTTCATATGAAATAAAAACCTTTTGATTTTTGATTTTGATTTTGAATGTCTTTTGAAATTAAATAAAAATGGATTGAGGTTTTAAGAGTATTAGATTGATATTGAGAGCCTGGTTAGCATTAAATAAGACTGTGTTGTTGAAGAATATTAATTTAGAATTAAACTTAGCAACCCCGTTGGTCTAGTGCTCGTAAATGCGACTAGTGAGCAAGAGGTCTTGGTTGCAATTCGCAGGTCGAGCATAGTGTTATTGTGATTTTCTATAAAATTTTCAGTAGCAACTCGGAGTTTTCATACGTGCCCGGTTAGGTTAGCAATAGGCTCGCCCCCTATTACATGGGACCTAAAAACATACCGGCGAAACGTGGGTGTACATTAGTACACCTCTGCCTAACCTTTCGGGGACGATAGGCGTGATGGTATGTATGTATATGTATGTAGTAAATATACAAGAAAGCTCATACGCTGTGTTGAGTACACCGCAAACTTTATTTACTCTGACTTATTTTTACCTGACTGCTTATATGTTTGGCTGTCGAAAGTTGGAACCGGATTTAGGTACTTAAATGTACCAAGGCCGCGTATGAGTTTCAATAATCCGGAGCCTACTAGCTTGCTGTAGGGTTTTCCAAACTCAAATGTTTTATTTCAAGTAGACTAATATTACAGGTCCTTTGTTATTCTCAAAACTAGTTGCACGGTTCCAAGTAGTAGATCTTATGGAAAAGAACCCGCAAGAAAATAAGAAACATTTATTTATTTAAATAGAACGGCCGAAGCCAATTACACTATTTAAGCATATATATATAATTTATTAATCACAGTCATGCATTCTTCTCACAGAAATTCAAACACTCCGACAATATCACCTTCCAGTCACTTGCAAACAAATCAACATCTGTGTTTGAGTTCAGGAGAGCGTTGACAGCGGCCAAAGTCCGAGGAATAGGTGACTGAGAGTGTGCAACCGTACGGAAAGTTGGAACAGCCAGTAAGCGATGCTTTCTGCTACGACAGTAGTTGTCTGGGACAAATAGATTGCAGATTTCATTATGCAGATCAGGAGACATAAAAACATACTCAGTAACTTATTGATGCCATTTGGTCGAATATGCAGGCTCTATTGACACTTGACTACGGAGGTAGTGTGTCGATTACTCATATATTTGAATATGGTTCTCCAGAAAGAGAAAAATAGGTAACTATCCCGAAGATATGTCAACCGCATTACATATCGAAATTCTATGGGGCTTCTAACAGGGCTGCCAATATATTAATTACTGATATCATTTAATTTGTTCTAATTTTGAAAGTGATCTGATTTCATTTAATCGGGTTTTATAGTAAAATTTTTATTCGGTTAAATATAAATAAAAGTATAGTTTAATTAAAAAGTTAGAAGCTATCTTTGAAGCTACTCATGTATGTATATTTGTTTCTTGACATATAAACGGCTTAACTAAAGCATATATTTTATAAATTTAAATATATTTTTTGTGTCTTTGTATCCGTTATGTATCCTAAATTGACCAAACAACTTTTGGCAGCCCTACTAATGGACAAACTGTACATGTAACCCGTACATTATTGGTTGAATACTTTTAGGAATCTTTCAAGATCCGGCAGCGAACATTGTAGGATGACAAGGGTCGGCTGACCCGTTGAAGTTACATATTTTAATGTACCGGACCCCACGTTGGAATATGTAGACATTTACAGGTTAAAGGCGGTTGCGGGGAGGGGGTTATTTTAGTTTTTTTTTTTATTTATTTAAAGCAAAAGAAACATTTGATCTATGAAACATTTTCATTGTAATTCAAGTAGGATACACTTGATATTATATCATAAGTTATTAGTAAAATTGACATAAAAAAAAAATATTTCCTTACAGATATAAATTAATTGATGCGAAGGCGCACGACGGGTCATCGTGGCGATCCTTGTGTCGAGGAAGGGACATCTAATCGTTGATAGAATATTGATGATGATGATAATATTTGTATCAGCTAGACTAACTAACTAAAAGACAAACAAACTTTGTCTTCTAGAAATTCTCAATTATATTATTTTCAATACAACTTAAGAAAGACTTTTAGCTCAAAAACTACTAAACAATCAAGTACCTTTATGTCACTACGTAACTTTAGTATTTACAAATAAAAGCTTTGTCAAAACTAATATGAATTTAAAAGCCATCATGCTAGATTTTATTCAGACTGAAACTCAATTTATGCCCAACATTTTTTTATAGAATAATATTGAATTGCTAACTGCACTAGCGCGCCAGCTAATCCTATCGAGAGTAGCGACGCTTTTCATTACGACGCAAATTTAATAAACGTCAAAGTGAATGACGTATTTCAATTAAATTAATCGTAAAATGTGTATGTTGTATTGAATATATTGATATATGCACCTACTATGTTTGACAGTTTTTTGTAGTTTGGGAGAAGAATTAAATAATTATTTTATCTTTTCATTTCATTAATTGCGTTTCTGTCTTTATTATAGGGACTAGAGTTGTGACCTATGCTTACCCAGACATGTACTAATAACCTAGATTATCAAGCGAACCTGGTGACATTCAATAAAGGGCGAGTTCACTTTTTTTTACCTACCGACGAAATGTGGGTGTAGGTAGGTACGTTAATACACCTCTGCTTAACTCTTCGGGGATGACAGGCGTGGTTGTTAGTTATGTTATGTAAACTGCAGCTTAGTAAGCAGTATTTGATATCTTCTATCTATATACATAATTAAATAAAAACATACATACCTATATATAACATATCAACAAAGGGTCTAAACTATAGGGTTAGAAACTTGAAATTTTGCACAGGGATTCATTTTATTACGTAAGGGGCCACTAAGAAAGAATTTTTCAAATTTCACCCCCTAAAGGGGTAAAACGGGGATGTAAAGTTAGTATGAAACTTTGCCGTTTTTAAAGATATTTCAATTAATTTTTTTTTCGTTAAATAACATTCATTCGGACCATGTCGCGGGAATCAGCTAGTACCTAATAATATTTTAAATTATATGACTATCATTTTATGCGGTTCTATAACGGAACAAGCAAGGTTTTCCTTTCCCATAAACACGCAATATAGCGTGATGGCTTGCCTATCAAAACGTAAATAAAACGTTGTTCTAGTGTTAAATAAAAAAGGTTTTCCTCAATAACTTTATTTGGTTCTGCTTTTTTTTCCACCAAGATGGTATCAAGCTATAGGCTGGCCTAATTGAATAGCAATCGTACCTTACCTTACATATAAGAAGCTGACTGACTGACTGACATATCAACGCCGGGCCTAAACTATAAGGGTTAGAAACTTGAAATATTGCACAGGGGTTTTTTTATAACGTAGCGAAGCATTAAGAAAGGATTTTCGAAAATTCATCTCATAAGGGGGTAAAAAATGGATGCAAATTTATTATGAAACTTTGCAGTTTTTCGTTAAATTGTACGCGGACGAAGTCGCGGGAATCAGCTAGTAATTAATAAAAATTATAAAAAAAATCTCATAAAACATTTTTGCCAAAAAGGTCATAATTACAGTATCCTAATTGGTACAAGTTTGTTTTATATTATTAAAAAAAAACAGTTTGCAAGAATTCCATGGTACATCACTGTCTGGCCCAAACCCGGCCTCCATGTAATTGGTACAATAAAGGCGAGACAAAATTAAATTCCACCAGACTTGTCACATTACCGTAACGAGTGTCATTAGCTCAACGTGACTCGGTGTAAACGCAATATTTTGCATTTACGTTACGGTAACGCAACGGACTTTTGACGGAACTATTGAGATGTGCTTTTGTTTTTTTAATGTAAACTGATTCTAAATTGATGGATACAGAACAAAAGAACAAAAGAAATAAATATTGGTAAGTAAATTGACACATACCATCACGCCTGTCGTTCCCCAAAGGTCAGGCAGAGGTGTGCTAATCTACACCTATATTTCGCTGGTATGTTTTAGGTCATAATATGTATGTAATAGGAGGCGAGATAACACATTCATTAATTAAAATATAATATTCATTCATCATCTTGTAAATAGAAAAATAAATCAAACTTTGTTCACTAAATCCTTTAAAAACGAAGGTCCGAGACTAAAAAGGTCAAGTTATAAAAAAAAGGTACAACCGTAAAAAACGAGACGAGTTAAAAGCAACGACTACGGTAACCGTTACCAACCACTTCAGAAGCATCAGAAAAATATGTCCCTAATTACAAGAAAAATATTTATTATACATATAAAAGGTCAAATTCTTGAATAGCAATGGTAGTAAGATCACCTAATTGCCGAATCAGTCGCTGGACTTGTTTGAATACTTTCCTTTGAAAATATTTGAAAAGAAATTTTTATTTGCAAACGACTCTATTGTGGGAATACATTAATTTTAATGATAAGTATTGGATAAAAAGGTTTTGTGGCTTGAATGTTTTGTTATGGTTCAATGATATATGATAGCAGTCTCAAGGGTTTTTTAAGATTAGTCGTAAATCTATCTATAAATAAAAAAGAATCGCAAGACATTTGGTCTTGCTGTGTAGCGCAAATCTCGAGAACGACTCGACCAATTTGGCAAATTATAAGGAAGGTTCTTATGGAGAGAAAAAACGTAAAAAAATACGAGCATAATAGTAAAACACCACTTTTTTACCTATAGAACCACACTATTAATGTGTGGTTAAAACAACGCCGTTCCAATAAGACATCAATTTAGGCAATAGAAGTTTTCAATACCAGAAGTGTTGCTCGTGCGTTGTCGACCATACAAAAACGGTTTTAATTTTCCTTAAGGAGAGTTACTACACTCTCTCACTCGTCAGTGTCTTAATGAGCTCTGGCACGTTAACTCACTTGCAGAAACATAACTATTATAGTTTCACTGCGGATTTCTGTAAGGCGGAGGTACTTTCCCAGTCGAAGAGCTCAATTTGAGCGAGAAATCTCGCTATGCCATGACTTTAAATTGTGAACGTGCCTTACAAAACCCCAATATTACATTAGATTTAATGAACCACTAATAATACAAAAACTTACAAATAAATGTCAACAATCTCTCTAAAAAAGAAAATATTTAAAAATATATTTTTTTAAGTTCAAATATCGAACACACCACAAAAATAAGTTGACAAACTGACAGGAGGCTCACCTGATGGTAAGTGATCACCGCCGCCCATGGACATCTGCAACACCAGAGCACGTGGAAATGCGTTGCCAGCCTTTCAGGAAAGAATATGCTCTCTTACTGAAGGTAATTTTACACATAGTAAACAACTACGCTTACTATTTGTTGTAAAAGCTACAGAGTACAATAAATTTAAGTACAAATTAATATTACCATTAATTATAGGTAGATAAGTTTTTACCACTCCATAAAAGCAACAAACGCAACAAATACTTACAGTATTAAAAGAGTTTTAATTCATAAAATGTTTAATATCTCAGATATAATCCGAGGCTCTTCTATAAGAGATTAAACGGCTAAATTGCTACAACCCGGGGACTTTATAAGTTGAATTGAAGCTGCTTTATTTCATAATCTATTGCTTACAGGATTATTGTTATTCTTTTATATGAATATTTGTATAACATAAGAAAAAAACCGACCAAGTGCGAGTCGGACTCGCGTAAACAACAGGTGCACAATTGAATGAAAGATAAATTGCGGTTTACGATTTATGACGTATTAAAAAAACTACCTACTAGATCTCGTTTAAACCAATTTTCGGTGGAAGTTTGTATGATAAATTTGGCTACGGAACTCTAAAAACAAACTGTTGGTAATGCTAATAATTATGCCGTAGTGAAACCTAAAAATAAATTTGCTGACTCTTTCAATCTTCTACTTAATGAACGAGACAACTGTATATTTAAGGACTATCTAAAATCGAGTAGCCATTTAGGGGAATTAACTATAAGTGACCGGCCAAGAATAAAATATCTCTGACATTCACTCATTAAAACGTTGTGAGAAAATATCGCAAGAAACCTAAGGATTATTCTCGATGGGAAACGCAGTCTATCAACTGGTCTGTTGGACAAAAGCATCTCTCATTCGTAGAGAGAAGACCCATGCCCAATAGTGGGACACGTTTGATGTTATAACACACCCTACTGTTACCCATGTACTCAGGGTACTGCATAAAAAATACATGCATACCGATGCCCAATACAACTACATAAGCAACATGATATTTTACACACGTAAATGTGTGTGTAACGTGGTAGGGTCGCCTTCGTTTCTATACGCGGATGTGTCAACTTACTATATTTTCTTGCTTCCCATTCGTCTGCCGAGAGAAAACAAACAATATAATAATCTATACATACGCATTGTGCTCGAAATTAGGCAAAAAATCCAATTTCTTTATGTCATTTACAATTTTACCAAACAAAAGAAGATACTCATAGAATATACCAAGAATGTACCCATAGAATGGATGGATTTTCAGTCTCGTAATAATTAATCGACTTTAATGCAAGAAAATATAAGATTAATCCGATATAAAGAGTGAAAAGGGGAAGAGTTGCTACTTTCACAAGATTCAAAAGACTTGTATCAACACCCTTCGAAAATTAATTAATTTGTACAGAAAAGATTAGGGAAGGACCTATTGACGGGGAAAGTTGGTTTATGAACAAATTATAATTTTATAGGATATTTGATAGTCATCCAAATTAGGAGGGTCTTTGAGAGATTAAATATTCATTTTCTTGAAAAATATTGTGGTGTTGATTTTCATACAGACCTTAACATGTTAAAAAATGCTAGCTCTTCTCAGATTGAGGAGGTAATGCTATGTCTACTACATTGGTCTATGGCAGTTTTATGCCCACCGACACTCTCTCTTTATGTCCGAGCTACAACCGAAAAAAAATACAAATTAAAAAAAACAAAAAATAATAATAATATTACTCTGAGCTTTACCCGGAAATTGAAGCTCGTCAGTCGCGCTTCTTACCAATAAGACAGACCGAATCAGATCAACACAAGTAAAGCCGCACGACATAACGAGTCCACCACACAAATGTACAAAGTCCCAACCCTAATTCTAACTAATTCCCTCGGATGTCACCAACATTGTTAAATACATCGAAACTTTCGCGAAATCCCGGAGGTTCACAAAAACAATTCCTTTGCCGACACACAAACACGACAGAAAAAAAAGCCACAGTAACATTTTAAATGAATTTCATAATTCAGTTTCGGGAACTTGAAAAAGTTATCCCGCTAACGGGGTTGTTTACGAAAAGTTAAATTAACGTTAAGGCTACAGTTTTGTACAAAAGTATGACGGTTTTATAAATTCTATATACATATATTAGTATGTTTAGGTAAAAACATATAGTCTAATGATATTATAGCTAGCCTAGTGGACTATGAAATCAGAAATCTCAATATTGATTTCTTTTCAGTCGGCCCGTGACCATGGATGCTGTAAAGGATCCGAAACGTCGGGTTAAAATAATATCAATATACCGCGATAAATTCCTTTAAAAAGTAGTTTTATTTCAAAATCAGAAATCTCAATTTCGATCCCAAACACTCACCTCTGAGTTTCAAAGTTACGTATCAATATGCTCAATTGGTGAAGAAAAACATCGTGAGAAACACTGCATGTCTGAGAGATTTTCTGAGTAGTGTGTGAAGTCTGCCAACCCGCAGTAGGCTAGAGGGGTGGATAATCATAATATATATGAGAGGAGAACCTTGCCCAGCAGGTTTAAAACGGTGTAGGTATTATTCTTATAAAATGGTGATCTTATATTTTTAGATACCGATTTTATTTGTATGAGACATTGCTTTTCAAAACCTACTATGAAGTATTCTAATTGATTAAATCATATTTAGTTTCTTTTTTGCCTATGCGCGAGTGGACACGCGCGTAAATCGCGCTTTCTGGACAGGCTCTATGGGTGGCCCACACGCACTTGGCCTGTTTCATTAATCATTGCTTGCATTTCTACAATCATATTTACTACTAGCTTGTGCCCGCGACGTAGTAAAGTCGGCGTAGAAGTAGTATTTCCAATCTGTTTATTTATTTCAACCCTCTTTCATGAATTTTTCTTCCATCCCCCTTCCCCCCCCCCTTTTTAAGAAATGAGTTCCGGGTTAAAAACTTTATCCTTCCCCGGGACTCACACTGTCTCTATACCAAATTTCATCTAAATTGGTTCAGCGGTTATAGCGTGAAGAGGTAACAGACAGACAGACACACTTTCGTATTTATAATATTAGTATAAATATAAGGATATAGTATATATGGAAGAATGAAGTATCGATTTGTATTGAATTATTTAAGAATAATATCTGCTATTTCGCCTGACATTTGGGAAAATCTTTGAGCCCGTATATCGTACGTTGTCACTAGATAACCATGACGTATCACCCCGAAACACTCGGCTCTGTCAAGACTTCATCGCCCGTTAAGAATTACATCCATCAAAAGGTTTGTGATTGATGGCACAGTGTCATTTTACGGCACCCGCCGCGACACAGCTTATCATTATGTTACTGATATCCATAACACTCGTATGCACGTAAATTCTTATTTAATACCGATTTCTTGGACTTATTAGTCATCGAAATAAAACTATTTTTAATAGATTTAATCGCGGCATATTGATATTCTAGACGGCGGAAACTACCTGTCTATCTGCCCGTGACCATGAATACTGTAAAGGATTCATTGAAACTTCAGTAAAAGTAGTTTAAGCTGTAGTTAACGCTGCCTGCTGTGCTATGGGTCCCGGGTTCGAATCCCGGTAGGGACAAATGTTTCTGTGGTGAACATCAACATTTGTATCCGAGTCATGGACGTATCTAGGATACGTAACACAAGCCTCGTTGCTTAGCTCGGAGCTAGATGGCGCTAAGTCATAATGTCCAGAACTATTTCTATTTATTTATCTGATTATAGTCTACTGATTATCCCACAGCTGGGCACAGGTTTCCTTATAGAGAAAGGTAAGGCTTGCCTTGAAGCAGTTGATTTCGTAAATAGTAATGCTTTAGGTTCGTACTCAAAGCTACACCTCGACAGTCTATGGTTACGTCACAACTTCATCACTATTACTGACGCCTACGGACGACTAGACGTTATTCGCAATGCTGTAACTACCTTTATATCCTACAGGCATTCGTCGTAAGAGCACTATGACCCAGTATACACAGGCAAAGTCTTTATCGTAGTTTGTGAGTTGAGAGAGTGTTGTGAACCTAACGGACAGTTAACTTGCAAGCTGCCTTTTTACTGGATTTAAATAGAATCGCTTTCTATTGTTTTGTTCAGCTATACTTCGCGGTACTAGACTCTCCACTTAGTGCAGGTGTGTGTTGTCAGTTTACTAAAGTGTATAAATGTCTTCATATCACCCAAAAGACGTGGCGAAGAAAGGACTCTCCCAGGACAGGTTAATATCAGCAAGAACAAGCAAGAACAGGTGAAACTGTCCCCGCAAAAAAACTTGCTTGTTGCTTCTCCACTCAAAAGCCTTTCTGCCCTAACGGAAACCAGTTCCACTAGCTATGTGCCAGTTCATCTTTCTGACTTCTACGGATCACCTCCTTTCTGATTCGATTTCGTAAAGAAACGCCAAGCATAACTCTCTACATAGGTCTTTAAGTGACCTTGAACCGAGTGAGGACCGCAGTTAGTAATGTCCATAACGTCTCTCTCTCTCTCTCTCTCGCCATAAACCATCCCTGAAAACACACACATACTTTACTCGTAATAATGGAAACAGTGACTTGTCCACTCGCCCTTTTACTTACTACTTCTACTCGCCACATCGCTAAACACTCGCGAATGTAAATCACGCATAAACGCTTTCGAATACGACTTCAGAAAGTTCACAAGAACTCTCACACCGATATCTTTCCGCTCACATATCTTTTAACTTTCCTTCAAAAGAAAACATAACTCTGCAAGTTTACTCGCTCATTCTTATCTCCAGTTCATATATCATTCATAGTCTATTTACTCATCTAGATGCCGGCTAACATCATAAGTTTGGGCACAGCTTGCGAAGATCGATCGGCAAAAGAAAAACAAATTCACCGAAACCCACAACACAATTTCAACTTTAACGTGGAAGTTATAAAGTTGTTAGTGGCGTGGAAGTTTAAGCGTGTCATGTAGTTCCTGATATAACAGAATTCGACAAGAAATTTACAAACCAGATAAGTTCAAGAGTTTGGCAAACAAGAGTTCCTTGAAGGTTGTGTAGTCAATTAATGTGATGTTTTTTAGACGGAAATTATGTTATTTTTTGTAAATGGTGTTGAAGGTGAAACTCGGTAAAGATATTTCCTTATAAACTTGGTTGACATTTAAAATTTAGGTTATTAGTTAACATATAAAAGTTAAGATAGTTTATTTGTGCTCAATTATAATCATTGGATTCGTAGAATTATCTTTCAAAAACATATATCTAATCATTTTGTTTTATTGTCACTTCTTTTATAATGTGAACAGAATTTACACATTTTATGTATATTTTTCTTCAAGTATTAAATTTTTTCTCAGACTTCAATTTAATTATTAAATTTCCCGTCACCTTCTTCCATATCATTCGTTTCTCGATGGCGTGTGAAGTCTGCCAACCCGCACTAGACTAGCGATGTAGACTACAGCCTAACACCTCTCCAATTGAAGGCGTTCCGTGCCCAGCTGTGGGATAATATTTGGGTTGATGATGATAGTGACCTAAAGCGTGGACACCCATCATTAGACTAAGGGTGTATATATACTGTCCCTAAGAAAAACATGGCTAGAAAAGCTCCAAATAAATAGATACTCTACAATATGCCCTTTATTCAACCCTATAAAATATAGTCCGCTAATAAAACAAGATATCTATTTTCACAACTACACTGAACCTTCGAGAGACACCTTCATAAAATGCTTTATAGGGTACTTAGGCTCGACCTCACAGTATCGTGTAAAACAAATTTTCAGCTTTGCTTTCAGCCGTTAAGAACAAAATTGGCTTTATTTGAAATTGTATGATTTGTGTTCTTGTTGTATGTAAGTACAAGGTAGAAAATGTTAGGTACTGGTATAACCAAATTGTGTTATCTTTATTATAATAATAATAACGGGTAATACGGTGGTATACAGGGACTGTAGCGCGTGGCATTCTGTAGTTTCTGCCTACCCTCATGGGAAAAAGGCGTGAGTGTATGTAATAATAATACTACTATATGTATAAAAATAAAATAAAAAGTATATATGTCAATAATAAACATATACCCAGATAGGTTCAAGATGTCTGATACGCTACATAGATAGGTACCTTTTTATGTAAGAACGTACATATTTATACATAGAAATATGACTCAGGTCAAATGTCCATGCTCATCACAACAACTTTTGCCCCTACCGGGATTCGAACCAGGACCCTTGGCACAGAATGCAAGCTTCACTACCGCTGCGTTAATTGGGTCGTCAAAAGTTACGTAACATAAAGTGAAAAAGGTTTTTTTTTATTTTACCCGTAAGAAAATCAGGCAATGTTAGTGCGTTTTTTTTATATAATACGAAGATAATGTTTTTGTCAACAATTTATGAAATATAACAAAATCTCTCAAGTATGCAGGTTTCCTCACGATGTTTTCCTTCACCGCTTTAGCATGGGATAAAATATATAATTTTCAGAATAAGCCTGTAAGAAAAGCAGGTGATTAAAAAACTAAAACCAAATTGGTGACCTCGCTATTTTTCTCTATATTCAGTTTTAGAGCGGAGACCTGGACACTAAAAACGGCCGACAGAGACCGACTAGACGCTTTTGAAATGTGGAGCTGGATAAAAATTCTACAGATTCCATGGACCGCCTGTTCGGGCGCCGCGCTGTCGGCAGCCTTCGGAGACCGTCGGAGCGACTGTGCGTGCAGCGGGGGGCTCTTCACTTCGCTACGATCCACGACCGACATCATACGCGTGCACCCCTAGCTTATACTCGTACTGTTGAATATAAACAGTATTACAGTCCACTGTGTTTAATTTCTATAGACCTTAGTTAGGTCCCCAACACCGCCTTTCGCACCAACGTGTCTATTCTGGTAGAGCTTAATGTCAAAACTAGACTTGCCACTTTATGCCTTCGTAGAGTGCTGGAATTCTTCGGACATATTGCTCGTAAATAGGGTCCCAATCTTGAACAGCTCATGGTGACAGGCAAGGTAGATGGCAAACGTTCCAGAGGACGCAGTCCCACGAGATGGTCCGACGAAATACGATCTTCTCTGAACATCAACTTCCACAATGCCCTTCATGAAGCTAAGGATCGCAGCAGATGGAGGGAAATCGTAAGAGAGAAACTGATGCAGCAGGGGAGTCACGACCCTCAGTAATGAGGAAAACGACGCAAGGAGGAGGTAACATTTGAGGCCCGTGAATAATTTATTATTATGTAACCACGATCCACGAAAATCATAATTAAAGTATTTTAATCTACATCAGCCACAGATAAAATCAATTGAATGAACATTGTTTAATTTATTGCGTTACTCCACAGGTTTTATCGCTGATTTTTTATGCTATGTCCCTAGTCGTGTTTTCAGTCACAGCTATAAAAAGCTTTATAAATTATGCTGTCGGTAATAAAGCAAACGCGCCCTGTCAGTCAGCGATGACGTAATACAAATATTAATATTTTAGACGTAACGAGTCACGGGCTGTTATTATAGCCGTTATGATGTAGGGTTGAATGAAATATTTACATCCAAGCCTATTTGGACGCTATTTATGCGTTTACTGTCACGATTCCTAGGTCAAGCAAAATGACCTTGTGTTTTTCTATGAAAATCTCAGTAGCAATTACGATTTTTCGGATAGATTTGAATCCGCTTCACGACAATGAATTAGTTACACCTAAGCCTTACCGTTATAATACAGGAGAAATGGTATACGTCACAAATAATAATTCATCCCTATCATATTGATTACTTACACATACGAAAATTTAATATTTAAATTAGGCTATTTTTACAAACAGTATGGTTTTATGTGGTTTAATTTCTAACATTTAGAATTCTTTACAGCATTTATCCGTAATAAAATCTATATATCTACCTAATTTAATGTCATCCCTACCTAATGAAGTCCAACCACCTAACACAATATTACTCCAATAAATCTGAGTTAAATTAAATCATAATAATAACAAACTAAATGGCATGACACTAATTACTGTTAGAGTTCAAAATAAATTAACTCAACGTTGCAATATCAGCCATTCATGTGTTGTGGTCGTGACTTAATTAGGTTAGCACATATTACTCTTGATATATTGTTGGCAAAGCTCATAATTGTGCCGTAATTAAAGTGATTAATAAAATTAGCTAATGGTCGAATAATCAAAATGCTGGTCAATTTTGAGTAGCTCTCAAATATAGGGTTGTCTTTTCAACTTAAAATTGAGTATAATTTGCGCATTTTGCCATATATAAATTTGAAATGTACTTTGGGTTTGAATCCAAAAAGTTATAATTTGCCAAGATAATCCTTAACAGTTTGAGCTTTACAGACTCGTCCGTATTACCGGCAGTCCTCTCCGCCACGGCCCTTTAGAACCTTCATAAACGTGTCGCTCAAACAACACACCACGCTACGACACTACAAGGTAGCTGTCCCATAGGAACGGGCCATGCCCGAGGATGCCACGAGCCTGGCCTTCCAGGCCACGAGGAGCCACTTCCAATAGCAATTCCCTCAGTCCATAACCCCTCCTTGGGGATCTATTTAGTTTCATCATGGCTTTCGGCAATCCATGGTTACTGTGTCCCCCCACCCCATCCCTCTGCCCTATTGCAGTCAGAAGACCCATCAAACCCCACTATTATAACCAATACTGCCTGACGCCATAAAAAAGCTGTATATACAAACAATTTTGTTATACAAGGGAAATGGAACCCAGTTCCATTTACTATAGTGATAAATTATGCTTCCAGCGTTAAGTACAAAGTATTTATGTCACAGGAGTATAAAAAAAGAAGGCATTCAGCAAAAGACTGATAGACAGCGTACTTGGTTTATTTCTCTGCGAAAGTGACCGCTTTATTTCTTTGTAAAAAGTTTTTATTTATAGTATATATGTCGCCAGTCTTCTGGGTACCTTGACAGCAATGCAGTACAATACAATACAATAAAGTCAAAAGTCAATATATCACTTATCCCAATTAGGCCAAAATAATTTGGTTCTTTTTTAATACTCTTTGGTACTCTGTAGTTTAATTTTTTTCCTCTTATAACTAAGTTTGTAATAAAATGTCATAAATTTGTAATAAGAATGTTTTGGCTAAAATTGTGTCACATAAAAAAAGGTGTTTATTAAATTGACTTCTTTATTCCTGTCAATCTTTTCTTTGACATTATAAGTGAATGTGTTAGGGTTAGCTGAGAAGGCGCCGGGAGTTCCCTGCTGACGCACTCTAAAGTTGTTTTTGTTTGTTAAAAAGTTGTTCCACATAAGTATGTTTGTACCTTTTCTATTTTAAGTGTCTTTGTATATGTGATAATTTATGAAATTACACATCTCACCCAGACGTACCGCCACTTATTGCAAGTTACACAAATATTTGTTGTTTGCAGGAATAGAACCCACGACACGACGAGTTGCACATAAGCCTGGCACTCACAATTTTGTTTCATTGGTTAAACTGAAAGAACTAACTTTCTTCCACAGTCGTCTAGGAAGTCTATTAATTTCATCAATAACAATGGTTTCAAAACACGAAATCAAAGGATCAGACAGATTGTTATCAAAATGTCACATTTTACAATCTTTCTGCGACAAGCTATTTCCTATGTTATAATGTAAAGGTATTGCTAAGTGACTGCAAAGTGGTGAAAGTGACGTCACAAGCACAAAATCTCGCGTTTTTAATTGGCAGAGAGCACATTTAACTCCAAACTATCTATAATTTTTTTTGTTATCATACATATTTTGTTTGTTTGTATCTTGTTTTTTCTCATTATTCATTTAGTGCATTTAAAACATAACGTCAATTTGAAGTGTCGTAAAATATAATTTAAGAAAAATATCAATTATTATTTTAAAACAATCCTTCAAGCTACACCTATAAGTAAAACTATTAGAAATGCAATTATATTATATCATAAATGAAACAAGTCGCTAACCTCCAGTCGAAGCATACACGAAAAAGAATAAAAAAAGATCTTTAGTCAATTTAAAAAAATATAACAAAAAGGAAATATATAAGTACACATTTTTTATCACGACCCGTGTAAAACCGCAGCTAATCTTGTTACGCGGCGTAATTTTTTTGAAATATTACCGCCATCTTGTCACGAGAGCATTCATTTTGTTGACTTATGTCCGCCATGTTGTTATTATCGCTCAAATAAATTTCAACCTAACATTTACGTTACTAAGGGTGAATGTTGAACAGAGAGTGGTTTAGGAGAATAGAGCTTTCATGTGCACGGAGTGACGGTCGTTACGCGAACTGCAATTGTGTTTAAATAAGTGAGAATTTCATCTCAGTAAAATAATAACATGTACTTACACTGGGCTGACGTATGCCCCCAGTTGATGATGTGTAGGGTTGGTGAAATATGGTTGATATTTATCATTATATGAAGTCGGAAAAGGAAAATGAGACATCCTTGATATTTGAATGAGTAAATTGACTCGCTTAAGTGATTTATAAAAAATATGTTTTACGTCTCATACATACAATGTATACGTAGGTATATATTGTATGTATGAGACATGAAACATATAAGAAAATCAACATCAAAACAATACCTACCCCTATTGGAAAAATGCGTTAGTGTGGACTAGGTAGAACGTACGAATCGCCGCGCGGTACGATCCCTGAATACCACTTTTGCTTCGTCCACATTCATATATCTTGCCATGTCTCCTATTGGCGTAAACAGATAATATAGATTTTCGTCAAGACTATCTGCGAATCTCTTTTCAATCCATCGAGGACTAGGTTCATTAACCCTGTTATGCTTGCTCATCAGTTTAGTATGCTACCTTCCAATCCTTGTTTAAGTACCTATGTCCAATATTTGATTGCGGCATGTAGGTACGTTGTCCAACGGTAGCCGGTTTATTTTTCAATTCTTTCATTTGTTCCATCAATTTATAAGACTTAGTACCACTTCTTACTCGCCAGAAAAACGTGAAGGAATATGTTTATTATTTATTACGTTTTTCCCCAGTCTCTTAACACCATAGACATGCATATCTCTCACAGGTCTCATTTCAAATGCATTAATTCTAATTACATGTTTAATTACAGCGCAGCGTTCTTAAAAATGAAATTTTAAATTTTACTCCGAGTAACTCCTAAAGATGAAAATGTAAAGGAATTAGATAAACTTGGTCCGGTAGCGCACATAGTAGGTCATTAAACTGTAGATTTAACTTTTCTATGAATAAAAATAGTAAACTAGAAGATCTGATGTCACACACTTGTTACCAGAATATACAATATTCTGGTAACAAGTGCAATGCCTTTTTTTACAAAGAGTGTCTATGGAGTTTCTTGGCACACATTAACATCATTTTTTTAAAACCCTTAATGATGGTGTTAATGAGAGATTATGCTTCGTAACTTATTGGTGTTTTTCAAAAAAAAACTATTCATATCTATTTTCTACTCCAATTTTATTCTAATGTTTCTTTAATTCTATCAAACTTCTCTATACGTTTTATTCGTCAAAGACTAATTTCGCAGCTCAAGAATTATGTTTTTTTTTTTAATTAATTGCTCCTCCTGATTATTACGAGTATGTTGTCCAACAAATTATTCCAAAGGTCACGCATGGGACAAGTTGTGCACAAATTATTATAGTTCCACAACACAGGTACGTGTCCGTGTACACATTGAGCTATTATACATATATTTGAGCTAAACTACGAAGAAAGTTGCAGTATTAAAACTACAAATCGGTGAGTCACAGATGCTCCCATTTATCAACTTTATGACCTTGAACAAAGCACAAGGAGGGTTTTACCACACTTCTAAATAATAAAAATCTACAAGTAAACATAAAAAAAAATTGCTAATAAGTTGCATTTTTTGGGTATTTCGATTTGCTACGTGATATAAGTTCTCTATAGACCATTCACTACTCCCACTATCTGCTGTGCTTCCAGCTTTGTCAGCGCCTACAATTAAAACCATTCCATTTCTCATCTGGACCTAATTACAAACAGTGTGCAAATTTCAATTAAAATTGGTTCATTAGTTCAATAACTCTTCGGAGACCAACACAATTACAACAAACACCCGTAAAATGCATGTTTAATTTAAAAAAACATTGTTGAAAGTATTTCATGTTTCGTTCATTTATAGATTCATACAGTCAATTAATACACTTGTACGAGCATAGTTAGCTTTCGTTGCAAATAAACTTCATCAAAGAGAGGCGTGTATTCTTATCATTCCAAAACATAGTGCTAAACTGAACCATAATGCTTTAACAAAGATGTAGAAGGTCTTTTCGAACCGTTACAACGTGGGAACCTTCAAGAAGAGAGCATATTCTTGGGTGACTGTCCTGCCCGTATTTCCATAAAGAAATGATGTTTAATACCTGAATGGACGGAGTAACACTGATGTGACACTCACGTTTCCATTCTGACATTATTTCCGACCAACTGTCACCTCGCACTACGCCGTACGTGGCGACATGAACTTGGGGTGTTGTATTCAATTAGCGCAAGTAGGTCACTGAGCTATGCTATGGGAACGGACAGGTAAATGATGTTGGGAGATAATTCTCCACCACATATTTTGCTGCTTGTTTTATTTTCAACCTTAAATATGTGGATGGTATGGATCCTTTTACAGCGATACAATTTTTTTATAAAAATTTGACAGCACGATTGACGCAGGGGTTGAGTCCGTTGCGAAATCAAACCTCGTTTAAACACGGAACAAATATTTGTTTAATTTCAACACACTTCAAGCTGCTCGCCTTTTGTTGTTCCAGTGGTTACACTGGAGAACAGCTTGTCACGCTTTTGGAGTGAGGGAAGTGGTAAGGAAACAAGTCCGGATTTTTAGTCGATATGAATCCTGCTCAGACAAGAGCTATGAAAGCTCTACAAATTCAAGCTGACCTGCAGTCGCCAACAGTTACTTTAGTAAATATTTTGCGTGATGGACGCAGTAGTAGCTACACCCCGGACAATCTATAAATCTTTCAATGTCAATGTCTTGTACAAATTCATACACAAGATGACGTTTATGTGTAGGTACACGTGTGTGCATGAAGACCGTCAATACGTGTATGAGTGTATTACATACATCCTACTAATATTAAAAACGCGAAAGTTTGTTAGTATGGATGTATGTATGGATGTTTGTTACTCTTTCACGCAAAAACCGCTCAACAGATTTGAATGAAATTTGGCATACATATAGTTTATTACTGGGATTAACACATAGGCTACTTTTTATCTATATACCATGCGGGGAAAGCCGCGGGAGGCAGCTAGTTAAGTATACTATTGTCATCCAGATATTTATTTTTGTACTATGCTGATAGCTGATATGACGCTAGAAACAGTAAACAATTATATCAAAAAATAAAATATAGGATAACAACCTTATATTCAATCTCTTATATACCTTACTATTATATGAAAAAACAAAGAACGTAACATATAATAATCCTAATAACAAATAACCACAAAATCTTCTCATATATTATCATTAAGACCTTGCTGTCTCTCTCGCACTAAGCCCATTTTCGCCTGTCAAGTGAGATAAAAGATACCACAGGGGAAAAAGGATTACCGAATGTTGCTAAAAGCCTGCTGTTCGCGCCGGTTTTATGCGAAAAATCTGTTAAACGCAAGCACGTGTGGAATTGTGTTAGATTTTTGATCAAACATTGTATATTTTTTCGTTTATTATATTTGTATAACTAGTGAATCGATTTGAGTGAAAGTATTTTTTTTGTTAAAGTATTTAAATACATTAAGTTGAAAATACGATCAAAGGCTTCCTTATCCTTCCTTATCTTATCTTCCTTTGCGCAAACACATATTTTCTTATTATATAAACTAAATATGCATATAATTTAACGTCGTACATTCGATCCTTGCTCAAAACAAATATTTGTTAGCTTATAGGTAGTTATCACACATCTGGTGTTTGAGTATGAGAAAATATCGTGTAATGAGTAAAAACACAAACGATATAGGGAAATAATTTAAACAAACTAGGTTATTTTTATTTTATACGCCATGAGGGGGCAAACATCCTGCCTGATGTAAAGCAGTTACCGTAGCCTATTGAACGTTTGTAACACCAGTGATAGCCTAGTGGTGAGACCAGTGGACTGAGATGTCTAAGGTCTCGAGTTCAAACCCAAGGCATTGACTTTTCGGAAGTTACGTGCGTATTTATCACATGCTCAAACGGTGAAGGAAATCATCGTGAGGAAACCTGCATGTTTGAGAGATTTCTCGATGGCATTTCAAGTCTTCCAACCCGTAGTAGGCTAACGTGGTAGACTATAGTCTAATTCCTCTCATATCAGGGGAGACCCGTGCCCAGCAGTGGGACAGTAATTTGGTTGATGATGGTGAACCCCAGTTTTGTCGCTCTTTGTGTGTGTTTTAATGATATACGAGAATTTATCACATATCAGCGAAAATATCATTCCTGAATGAAGTACGTACCCAAAACGCTTCAAAAACAAACTATCATTTTTGACAGCTGTGTCATTTAAAAATATCCGTGCAATGCAACTACTAAATGAACTCGAAACATTTTCACTCGACCGGTTTTCACGAACCAATGAGTCTTCACTAAGTCGTGTGAAATGAAAATGTTTTGCGCAGAGTCAGTTAAATTGATTTATTTACTGGGTTAAGTATTATTAAGTTTGAAGTTTATTAGTAGGTGTTGCTTTTAGTTAACTGTTGTTAATATTTCATGTGAAAGAGGTGAGCGTCATTCGTTAGTCGTGTTTTAATCATAAACAGCTAAATTATTAAGGATACATTGGAGGTAAATTAAACTCACTCTTATGTAACTATGAGAGCTTTTTTGTAAATCCTAAAATCAAATAAAAACATTAATTTCATTATTTATCTTTGTCAAAGTGTACTGTCCTAAAAAGACATATTTTAAAAGTTGTTTTAAAGGTAAACAAACACCACTTAACATTTATTTTTTGCACTTAAATTCATCTTCGACTTCTCTACAGCTTCTTTAAAAATATTTTTTTGTACAATTTATAATCATTTTTTTATTCACAAAATAAAATGTAATGTGAACTTTGCCCATTTTTCCCGGTAAACAAAAAGAGTACAACAAACAGACCTTGTTTGCAAACCGTGCGGTCAGCGATTGCACACAAATTGTGAATATGTTGTAGGTTATTGATTACATTGTATCTGAAAACTAGGTTTTAAAGCATGAATATACATTTGTTATAAAATCCGTGTAAAAAGGTGTATTATGTATATAGTGTAATAGGTATATATGTATGTGTATTATATCCTAGTGTATGTTGAAATATATATTTACTATTTGGGTACATCGCCAACTACTCGTTTTTTCCTTCATTCAACTCTTATCCATCCAATGGTTGTCTGGAAGAAATTGCTCTTAGCAATAAGACCGCCAATTGTACTTTTATTACTGAGTTTACTTCATATTTTGTCAGTTTTGGTTATGTACAATAAAGAATATTCTATCTTTTTATCTAAAAAGGTTTGTGTTTAATATTCGTGTAAGTGTAAAAAATCATTATTCAGTATTTTATTTTCATTTTACCTAGTAAGTACTATTCTATCAGTAATTAACTACAGAGTCAGTATATTTATAGACGTTCCTAAATCTATTAAGTTATTGCTTTGACGGACAGACTTAGATTTAAAAAAGAAAAAATAGGTATCGAGAAAAAACTGTAAAAGTAGTTTTACATCAACGGTTAATTATCCAGAGTCTAAAAACAGTATGAACAGACAATTTTTTTTATATTTACAAGCTAAAACTGACTTCAAAATTATAAAATAAAATGAAAATACCCATCTCCTATTACCTACCAATCCCTTTTGAATATAAAACTATTAAAGTACTTAAAGAAAGTTAGGCATTTCCATTTAAAAAAGGTAAAACCATTACTGTTTATTTCATGATCAAACAATGAAAAAGTTTTTATTAGCACAGTTTTTTCTTGGGCTTGGCTTTATACTAAGCCAAAACACAACAAATGTACAGAAGGTTCATTTCGAGCCGAAACCTTAAAACCAATCGACATTGTTAAGTGACCAAGGGACGTAACTCATTACTAACGAGTGTACTTTTGACCTTGAAATACAAACATGTACTTGAAACAAAGCTTCTTATTTAGTTTGTACTTAACGAGGGAAATATATAAAATTAGTAAAATCTTATATACCTTATAATTGAAAATGGGTTTTCACCTCGCCCTGGTTGAATTAAATTTTAATTTTATAGTTAGGTACAACTTTCATAATATTATTTTTGTTACTTTTTAAATTCTATTTTTTTTGTTCACCTAGATTCTAAGTGCATGCTGTGATTGGAGGAGCACACCTTTTTCTTTAACAATGAAATTGTATTACATATCATGCATGTATAGTGGGGTATCCTGTGTTGAAGGTCTATAATAAATGAATAAATAAACCATGTCCTCAATCATGTCCAAATTCTTATTAGTAGGTTTCAATAGAAAGTTGATCACGCTATCATAAAATCTACCATAGTTTTTAATTCAAAGTTCAAGAATAAAATTCCACAAAGTCAATTAAATTTAAAATACTTCTGTGCTTATTTACTTAGTGGCTCCTAGTTATTAGTTTCACAAAGGAATCCTTGAGTATGTCCAAACTCCCATTATTCTGGTACAATAGAAATAAATCTTCTTCAAAACGAATAATACCTACTTCTTCTTCTAATTTGGACAATAAGTTTATTTTGTCTGATTTACTTTAGTCTGAACAAATAGTGTAGAATGTTCTATTTTCTTTCAACATTCTACAGTAGTAGCAAATAATATGATTCTTTAGTTAGTACACTCTGAAAAGCTAATTGGTTTATATCCACACATGGATCGGTCGATAGTTGCATGTCATGTATACCAAATAGGTTGTTAGAGTGTACTTTGTTGGTTTACTATTTAATTGGTTAAATGGGTATAACACTAATGCTCAGGTGAAGACTCTGAATTTTCAGATGGAGCAAAATGTTATACAGTCGTCTTATTAGAGAATTCTCCCCCCAGTGGCCAATGGTTCGCTTATACTAGCGAATTGTTAATTAGTTACACTTCTGTCGATAACCTTGGTACTTTGGTAGATACAAACTTGATAGTTCGTTAAGCTATTATCTGAACTGATGCGAGTTGTAGGCAAATGTTCACTAAATGTTATTTCACTAATCTGTCATAGTTTCATATTCATTTTCTTCATTGCATGATTCAAGAGGTCAATTTGTATCGAAGGCGTCGTAACTTTCGAGTGCCTGATACAAATAACAACTGCATATATAACTACAAAGCTGATCATGAATCGCTCAAAGTCGTCCATCAAGCATTGGAAAGAAGCCTGGCAGACATAGACAGATCCTGGTTGGAGGATCGTCACTGTTCTATGGAGTACTAATACATCATTGTCTTTTTATACTGGTGATGTTGACATGATCATCATATCATCTTCAACATTCAACTCTAACACTGAAGAAGCGAAACAAAAATTGACGACCCAATTAGTCCAACGGTAGTTAACACTGCCTTCTGTGCTATCATGTTATGGGTCCCGGGTTCGAATCCCGGTAGGGACAAATGTTTGTGTGATGAGCATGAACATTTGTATCCGAGTCATGGATGTTTCTATGTATAATATGTATGTATTTACAAAAAAAAGTATATATGTAGTATATCAACCAACTAGTATCCGTAACACAAGCCTTGTTGCTTAGCTCTATAGCTTATATTTATTTATTATTTATTTATTATCAAAAATACAAAAAAAATAATACTTACACGAACACAATACATTGATATAAAAAATAGGGCTTTTATCGTGATATATTCTTATTATCTCCTTCACACCTTTATAGTCTGTCTATTACTTTATACTATACAGTATTCGAAACGACTGGATTAAATACAATAGAAATACCACGCTAAAATCCATTTTTATGTCAATATTCGGCAAAATTTTTGGTCTATTTCATCTCTTTCCATATCGCATTGAATCACAAAGGCTGTCAACCCTTTTGTCTTGGGTAGTTTTATACTTGTTGAGAACTATAATCGCATTCAGTATAGTCCTCCTGTTGTTAATTATTAAATTCTATAGACTCGGTGCCCCGAACTTTCGTTGTTCGTGTAGTGGGGTCGTTATTTTTGGTATACAGCTCAATTTTAATAGGATGCTTACTAGTAATTCGCTACTGTCTATTTATTAACTTATTATTGGATCTTTGTGTTTTTAATATTGCACTCAAACGTTGTTCTTGTTGATAATTATCATGCGAGATAGGTAGATTTAACAAGTAAATTATTATAATTATATACATATCCCTAACAAAGAATTGAATTCCGATGATTACTGATAGGATTGTTCTCGAAACTTAAAAAGATGCTTTGTTTCGAAAATATAAACTTAATCAACATCTACGTCAATGCCACCTTAAAGTCAACAGACTTTTTGCTTGTTTATTATTTTCGAATATAATTAATAAAACATACATACATAAACATACCATCACGCCTGTCATCAGGCAGAGGTGTACTAAATGTACATCCAAGTTTCGCCGGTATGTTTTAGGTCCTTAGGGGGCGAGCCTATTACCATCAACCGGGCACAAAGCCAAACTCCGAGCTGCTACTGAGATAGCAATCGACAAAACTTATTTGCTCTATCTATAAAGCAACGGTTGCTGCTCGTCAGGCGAACCATTTAGTACCTTCATAAGTAACCTAACTAAAACTATTATGTGTTATTGTGTATATGGGAAATACCTTGGAACCATGTAATAATTTAACGCATCTAGTATTTTGATCAATTTGCATGTAACTAATGTGGATATGACGCCATTGATGTCAGCGGTACTATAACAGAAAATCAGATAACTAATAACTTTAACATGTAATATGTCACGCTACTTAATCACACGTAAGATGGTTTAAGTAAAGATTAAGCTTTCACCACGCCATATATATAATCTACGGTTTAAGTTTAGAACAAGTAGTGTTATCCCGAATCACGCATGTAAGTAAGGATGCTGTCTCATTGCTGCGAACGACCACTCTTTACGTCTTGATTTAACTTCTCTGTGTATTAAATATTTTTTAAAAATGTATGAATTTATGTATTAAATTAATGTATGCATATAATTAATTTCTCTACAACCTTAGGCTACGCTTAAATAAGCGATAACTTAAATGACACACATGTGGGCAATAAAGGCGTTGTTCTATTCTTGCGCATGATAACGTTACACCTATCAAGTTAGCTTCTATTTGTATAAAAAATATTTGATAACATCCATCCACACCGTAGAAAATTGCAAAACATAGTCTATTCGTACTTGGAAGTTATATACAGGCGGCGTCTGAAAATGTGTTAGCGGCCATATTGTGCTAAAGCCATCCCTAGTCCCTTTCAAAGCATACCGAACAGTGAGACAATAAATGGGATAATGTGCGTCAATGGGACAACGTCTTTACACAGAAACCAATCGCAAACATCATACAATTTATAACAGAACTGTTTCAGTAGTATTATTCTTTAATCCCATATTACCATTACAAAGCGTTTGATTACACTAAAATAATACAATTGACAACTTTTGTCGCTCAAAATCCCGGGTAGAGACTATTTATATAACGGAATACAAATTTTCATAAGGTTGTTTATATTTAATTAGGTATTGTTTCTCAGTTAACGTTCTAGAGTTAATTTAGTTCGAATACAATAACAAATGTTTGTGTTTGTGATATTTTGTTTATTTATAATTTCAATAGTATCGTTTCTAAATGTCGTTATTGGATGTTTTATGGATTTTTGTCTTAGAATATGAACTATATTTACTAATGGACTGATTTACTGTCCCACTGCTGGGCAAGATAGGCGAGGATATTTGTACATGAGTCATGAACATTTCCATAAAATGTATAAAGCGTATATATTTTTAAATATCTATGTAGTGTATCGCATATACATATATATATACCTATACCAATACCAAACTAAACGAATTTTGACGGAATTTTTGTAGTTGGAAAACGAAATTCCGAATACAAAATATTGAAAGTAAAATAGGTACACCAAGAATGAATCCAAAACTTTTAATAGGATTTAAAGGCAGTGACGTAGCGTACCATAAAATTACAGGAGTTTCAGTGGGCTACAAATACAAATGTAAGGCTGTGGTGCTAGACTAGATTGAGATGTCAAATGTCTCGAGTTCAAACCCAAGGTACGCACCGCTGACGTTTCGGAAGTTATGTGCGAATTTTTCACATGCTCAAACGGTGAAGTAAAACGTCGTGATGAAATCTTCATGTTTGAGAGATATTCTCCATATTGTTTATATAGATAATTAATTTCAGTTCTAATTAAAATAATCATCAGTGCATTAGTTAACTAAAACTCCCGTGCTACGACGTAGCCGAAATGGTGATGTCACCGCTACGGCTACGGATGCTACGTTTTCGTAGTAGATTGACGACACGCTACGAGTACAGGTTTTCAATCCATTTTAAGTTTCATTATTGTGTACTTACAACTTAATAGTAGTTTTCAAATTCTACTTACTTCACTATTTATCTAGTTTTTGTGAAGTTTTATATAATTTACCTCATCCTACCATATGCCTATATCCCCCGGGCGTTAGGCAGAGACGTACAAGGAATTCAAGATTAGCAGTAGCGCTTGCGACCGATACCAGCGATGCAGATGGGTTTGTATAGTACGATGATTAATACCTTAATCGACGGAATATTAATAAAATTTTAGTATAATTTTTTTTGAGAAAGGTTGAAAATAAGGATGGTCTTAACATTTTAAAATGATGTCCAAATACGTTTTTGGCTGATTTTTCTTGCTAAATTCTTAATGATCAACATCATCAACCCACTGCAGGGCATAGTATAATAGGCCTCCGTACCTTTCTGCCAAACTTCTCTGTTTTGCGCTCATTTTTGCCAGTTCTTCCGACAATTCCTTGCAAAGCGTAGCGAAGACAGATGGACTAAATACTTGACAGACTTGCCAAACCAGCAGCTAGATGACTTGACAATATTGCATCAATTGCTTAGAAATTCTTCATACAATATATTTCACAATAAAAATATTTATTCCTAAGTTAATTACTGTTAGAATTAATAAAATAACAATTCTATTCAACTAAAAGCCACAGTGTAGCAATTTGCAGAGGCAACAATGGTGGCAACTTAATTACGTCTCAAGCGGCGTGCGACTGTACTGTACGTGTGTGCATTGTTCTAGAACGTTCTGTTAAGAATAAGTTGAACAGATTCTTACTAAGCTACTTAAGTGAGAGTAGAAATAAATTGCCTGGCAAACGACCTTATCTGGTTAAGTACGTACGAGTCACGAATCTTTAATATAACAGATACACTGACTGAAATTAACTGTCAATTTGACAGTCACAGTCACAATTAATAAAAAATAATAATATCACTTATCCCGTTAGGATTTTCTCTTGTGAGAAATTTCGGTACAGTGTATGTAGGTGTGAGAATTTTACTCCTAGTCTGTTCCTTCCCAATTTCAGCTTCATACGTCAAGTAGTTTTCAAGATTTCATTTTCAATCACTGAGTGTATGAATTTATTCTATTATTATAATATTTATGTCAGTAAATAAAGTCGTGTTTTACGACAACGCATAGGGTCGGGTCTCGTTTGCCACCCATATGGTATAAAAAACCGGCCAAGTGCGAGTCGGACTCGCGCACGAAGGGTTCCGTACAAAATTAGGCAAAAAATATAGTTTTTTTATGGTATGCCCTTTAATATTTATTTTATTTTATTTTTTGTTATAGCGACAACAGAAATACAAAATCAAGTGAAAATTTCAACTGTCTAGGTATCGCGGTTCTTGAGATACAGCCTGGTGAAAGACAGAAGGACGGACAGACCGACGGACGGACAGCGAAGTCTTAGTAATAATAGGGTTCCGTGTTAACCCTTTGGGTGCGGAACCTTAAAAACGACAACAAAATAATGATAAGACAATACAATTTAGACGCCAACAGGTACTACAATTGGTAGAATTTTCACAAATTATTTCCATTAAATTTATTTAAATTTATAATAATAGTCATCTTAATAGAATAATAAATTATTCATTTGTATCTAGAATTTGCATAACAATAGGCTTTTATTAGTTTATACTTAAGGGAATGAACACAAATTAAAATTGGAATAATTCATATTTTCGAGACTAAAAACTTTCAATTAAGTGATCATGCATAAATTTATTATAATAGGATTTGTTTAGAGACTGAACTATTATTTTTCATTGTTTAAGATCTGGCTTCTAATGCCAGTCAATTAACACAAAAATCCATTAGTTCTTGTGGGCATATATTCAATCGGGAAAAATCATATCGCTTCTGACTTCTCATTATAATCAGATACTAGGGCACTATTCGGGTAGATTACAAGCGATTCGTCGCAGATGTGGTGCGCTTGCGGTTCCCGTTCAGCTCGTCTCCAGAACAAGATATCCGCACCGCTTCCATTCACACGACGCTCCGTTAAAGCGACTTTTTGACAACCGCCACTCTCAAATTTGACATTGACATTATCGACGACGCACGCATGCGCCGTCATATCTATCTACTATGTACACTTACAGCTTAGCTACTGTTCGTCCTATCGGACATCTAACTGCCCTACTATTTTGTTGTTATGTTATCATGTTAACAGCCTCGCTCACTTTACGACCTAATAAAGGTCATATTTCTTTTCTTTTTTATACCAAAGAGGTGGGTAACAAACTGACGGCCCGCGGTTTGATTGTAAACGTTTATCGTAACAAATGCACGTTTGCAACACTAGAGGAGTAGCTTGTGCGTTGCCGACGTTGTTAAAGTTGGTGTCAAATTCATACATTTTCTAAGAAACTGAGGATAAATTATTGATCATCATGCTCACTCTGAATCAACTGACAAAAGCAAATACTTAAATAGACTTATGTTTATACCGACTAGCGACTAAAATCAAAGTTCATAACTTCATACCTACATGACAATTTAAACAATATCAAAACCGGTTCTAGATTCTAGCTAGAATCTAGAACCGGGTCTCAATCAGTCACGTGGTTACTAAGACGGAGGAACATAACATTGATGTCCAGTAAAATGTTGGTCCTAGTACACAGTACTAGGACCAATCTTTTGTGTATCAAAAGACCAATCGCCTTTTCAATTACATCTTCTGATTGTGTAAAATAAATACAATTCTAACTTTGTTCTGCTAGCTTTACATCTCAAGCCAAAATATTATATTGAAGGCTTAGTAAATAACTTCTTAATAGGCTTAGTAATAAACCAAAAAAGTTTGATGAGTCAATAAAAAAGTATGAAAAGTCATTAATGGGAAAAATAATACACGTATTTTAATTCTTTATACAAAACGTAAATCTATTGTATATTAGTTCAATGTTTGACTTTGACGACCCGATAAGCCTAGCGGTAGTAAACGCTGCCTTCTGTACTACTGATCCTGAGTTCGAATCCCAGTAGGAACAAAATGTTTGAGTGACTTAACACACAAACGTTTATATTGTTTACATCAACATTTGTATTCGAGTCATGGATATATCTACATATGTATAATAGATATATATGTATACCCCAACAAAAGAACGTAACACAAGCCTCGTTGCTTAACGAAACTAGATGGCGCTGTGTCATAATGTCCGGATATAGATATTATTATTTGCATAAAACAAAACATTGCCTGATATAATTGTTGTAAGGCAATGGAAATTTCGACTAGTTAATAATTTTGACTGTAACATTGAACATCACAATTGAATTGAGTTTCAATCAATTGGTGTTTGTTAGTTTTAATTAAGATGGTAATTTAGCTGTGAGTAGATTGGGGCGGTACAGAATAGGTAGATAGATAATAATAAATAATAATATTGATGTTTGTGTTAATTTGCAATATACATATGTCTATATATAGGTACATATATATATCTTGTCTTGTGTATAGGCCACCACGTTACGGATTGGCAGACTTGACACGCCTTCAACAAAGTTTTAAGGCCTTTGAGTATTTGATAAATATATACATACACAATACAACAGTCGGTTTTGAATTGTATAAGGTTTAGACTTGTGGATGTGTGCCGTTGTTGGTGATTTTTTCCTAAGGCTAATTAAAATATGACGAATTTACCATTTCACCTTTTAAAATAATGTACATGTAAAATAATCTACATAGTTTCCAATACATTTGTTTGCGAAAGTAAATAGTGGATTGTAGTGTTATTGAATTGCCAAAGGATATAATCATTATTGTAGAGTCCCCTATTCATAAGCTTGTCAAATGTTGATATTGAGTTCATTTCGAAATTGAAATATACTATCCCAAAGCATTTCAATGAAATAGCCTTAAGTTTTTACTCACAAACATACATATTATTATTAACTTTAAAGATTTTTTCATTGATAAAGAATCCTACTAATATTATAAACGTGAAAGTTTGTAAGTATGGATGGATGTTTGTCACTCTTTCACGCAAAAACCGCTCAACAGATTTGGGTGAAATTTAGCATACATATAGTTTATTATCTGGATTAACACATAGGCTATTTTTATCCATATACTATTCGGGCAAACCCGCGGGAGGCAGCTTGTGATTGAATAAAGCAGTGCTTGACGTTTGGAAGTTTGTAAAATGTCAAAAAATTAAAATACCTAATACTGTTAATGCGATAACGACGTTTATTTTCACAAAAAAATACTGTGGCAGAGAAATTGTCAGTGAAAAGGTTTTTATCTTTACATGATGAGTCTACAGTTATTATATTATACACGTATCTTATTGAAAGCCAAAAGCGGCTTGAAAATAAAGTATTCTTCTTTCAAAACCTGATTTCAACACACTAAAAGCTTGCCACTTATCATTATTACGCCCACTGACAATCATAATCTAATGATTTATTAACATAAACTAACCTTTTTGATTGCGCCTGTTTTCTACTATCTAATAAACGTATCAATTGTGTATATTCTGTATACATTGTTTTGTCTCGCTTCTTTCAACGTTGAATGACATTTGAGAGACAGGGACAAAACTATATACGTAGCATGAATATACTAGGGATACATATAATACACTCAGTTATAGATAATAATTCATATGATATCGCTAGTGAAGCGAAACGTGGATTGTTTCCCTAATCAATTTTAGCTGGATCCAATGGTGAATATCAATGGGATCTTGTATGCAGACCGTACTATTGTCACGTATTAATAATACAGGGTATGAGATTTGTGAGATATTATGTGCTGACGGTTTAATGTGATGATTAATGAAGCATTTACTTGGATGCAGGGGCTGAGTTTGGGTATGACCTATACCCCACGTGGAACAAATATTTGTATTGAGTACAGGTAATTTCCTGAGGGTTTGAGAGTTTGTATGTACATTAATGTAAGATGTTATACGCTCACAATAGACGATAAAGTGGAGGATGACGTAGGCGTATGACTATATTGATGTAGATCTTAGTTGGTGAATTGTCTCCATGGCCTTACCCTTTGATTTCTTCGGATCAACAGAGGTTCTCGCTAGGTCCTAGTAAACGAGGTCTCTAGCTAAGAAAACATAATACTCCTAATCGGAGCCCTAATTTTTCGGAGCTATATATACAAGAGATATAAAAATACATACATATGTACGCGTCATTTAAGCATTCCTTACTTCTTTGTTGTTTGAAAAATACAAAAATTTACAGAACATACCATCACGCCGATCGTCCCCGAATGGTTAGGCTGATGGCCTGGGAATCCAACCCAAGACCTCTTACTTAGCAGTCGCACTTTATACGACCACTAGACCAACGAACAGATATAATAATAATAAAAATAACAATATTTCCGGACATTATTACACAGCGCCATCTAGTTCCGTAGTAAGCAACGAGGCTTGTGTTACGGATACTAATTGGTTGATATACTACATAATTATATACTATTTTTTTGTTGTTGTAAATACGTACATATAATACATAGATACATCCATGACTCAGAAACAAATGTTGATGCTCATCACATAAACATTTGACCCTATCGGGATTCGAACCCGGGACCCATAGCACAGCAGGCAGCGTTAACTACCGCTGAGCTAAACGGGTCGTCAGATATACATAACAGAACAGTAAACAAAAAACTATTATTATTCCTTGAACCTTAGTATATAAAGTTTAGTTTAATTCACATAGCACTAGAGAGAACTGATGGTTCTATTTATGTGCCAGCTCCGTAGTCACATCGTGTGCTGACTCTACGTTGAAAATCCAATATAATTTCATCGTGTGGAAATTAGTTCAATTGAGTTTCTATCTTATATGAACTGATATTACAATTAGATTGTATTGTTATTGACTTGGTGAAGATATTATATTTGGAATCGACTGTGTAGCCACGAAATATTTATTTACAATTTCTGACAAAGGGGTTTATTAATTACTATTATTTATGAACCTATAATTAATCTAGAAAAGCATGTTTATATTTTAGATAGTATTCTTTATTCTTTTAACTGCCTCGTCTAATGGTCGTACAGTGCGACTGTCGAGCAAGAAATCCTGGGTTCGATTCCCAGGTCGAGCAAAGTGTTATTGGGTTTTTCTGTGAAATTCTCAGTAGCTGCTCGGAGTTTTCGTGCCCGGTTAATGGCAATAGGCTCGCCCCCTATGACATGGGACCTACAACATACCGGTTTAACGTGGGTGTACATAAGTACACCTCTGCCTAACCTTTCGGGGACGACAGGCGTGATGATATTTTATAGTATTCTTTATTGTACACACACCAAACAGACAAACAATATGGTATATACAGAAAGTATAAAGTGCAAGTATTTTACTAATTAATTAAGCATCTATATTATATTTGTATACTAGTCACTTGAGCCAGTGCAACACATTACTTACTGTTACTTAGCCATTTGCCACTCTTGATCATACGAAATGAAACAGGAATCAGGTGCGGTATGATACGACACGCAAGTATATACTTTATTCATATCTATCCTAGATTTGATTTTAGCGTGTACTACATACATACTTCAAGCTATATTAAAATGAATTGTGTAATCAGATATGAGGGAATGCACTCCGCTCGTCTCAAAGAGATGTTATAAGCGTATACTTATGAATAAATCAAATGCCTCCATTGAAATTCCGTACGGGAGGTTTTAAAGCAATCCGCTACAAAATAACTCTGAGATTTTTCTCGTTCATTCAATTTTTCATATTTCTGAATTAATTTTCAAAATAATTCTAGACGTCAACATTACAAATAATATAGTTCGTTGAATTAATTTTTAAAATAATTCTAGACGTTAACATCTCAAATATTCTAAGCGTTTGTTCTGTTTTAAATAAAGCTAATATTAACATTAAAATTTTACGAGAAATATTTTGTCTTTACATAGTATTTATTTAATTTAGTTCTGATGTCAATGTTTTTTTTTACTTTAATACAATAATGACTTTATTAAAAATTCTAGCTCGCATTTCATGTTGAAGCTTAGGTATTCATGATATGATGATGTTGTAGGTAGGTATTTATAAAGTTTTTGTTCAATATAATTTACATGTTAAATGTTTTTTTAATTAAATCGTAATAATGACTTTGTTTGAATGTAATTAGATTGATGATTATGTAATATTAATTCATAGAAATGTACGTGATGGTTGAAAATAATATTTCGATTATGAAGTCAAAGTTCTCTAGTTCTATTCTAAGTCATGCACCACTGACTTTCCGAAATTATGTGTACTGATACTGTACTGTGTACTGATACTGTGTTTGAGCATGTCATATATTTATCACATGCTTAAACAGTTACGAAAACATCGTGAGGAAACCTGCATACCTAAAAGATTTACTTGATGACGTGTCCCCACTCAAAAAAAGGAGACCCATGCCCAATAGTGGGACTGTAAATTAGTTCATAATGATGATGATGATGTCTAGTAGTAGCAATCGTATTCGTTGTAGATCTATTTATTAGTAAAATAAAAAAATATATCTACTAGATATTACAATTAAAAAGTTCGTAACTTATAAATATATCAAGGAAAAATGAGCTAAAAAATACATATTATGTTTCCTTCACTTGACATTCTGATGACTGTCACCATTTTTTGCACGGAGTTATCTTGCATCCCATCTTTCATCCCTCATTTTACCCTGATTACAATCACCGTTGGCTTTGTAACAACCCTCAACGCGGCAAATCCTTAGGCTATGATAAATGTAGTGACGTCACTAGCTCGTTTCCTGTTCCTTCTTTATTTTTTCCTTAACAGTATTTTTGTTACAAATTCGAGAATGTAACTGCCTGGCTGATGTAGTAGTTTTAAGTGCGACTGCTCAGCAAGAGGTCTTGGGTTTGATTCCCAGGTCCAGCAAAGTTTTATTAGGGTTTTCTATTAAATTATCAGTAGCAGCTTGGTGTAGGCAATAGACCCACGAAATGTGGGTGTACATTAGTACACCACTGCTTAATCATCCGGGGACGATAGATGTCATAGTATGTATTCGAGATTGTACATTGTACAACCCTAGTTTACGTAAGATAGGGTTTGGTGAAAAAAAAGTAATTTTGTTTTGTGTTAGAGGTTTACTTATTTAGCAACACTGTTATTATAAGCAGCCTTAGACCTTAAATATAGCCTATATTAAAAACATTTTTATCTTAATAAAACGTTGGTTAACAAGACTTTTTTCCTATATTATAGGTACTTTTACTTACACATATTTTCACATACGAACATTCTAGACGGTTTATTTTAAATACACAAATGGTGATATTACATATTGCAGGCCATACTTAACCAAAATATTGATTTTATATATATTATGTACCGCACTAGGAATTGAAAGTGGACGAAGCATAGTATTTTGTATTAAAATTCAGTCTCACCCCCTGGGGGTCGAGTGTAAACTATGTTTAAGGGTTGAGAGAGAACAAATAAACATATATTTTTTTAGGGGTCAAGGGGTCGAGAGTTTACTAAATATTATTTAGTCCAATCTACACTACGGCAATTCAGTAGTACCTAAACACACACACACATAAACCTTACTTAGTGGTAGTGGGTCTATTTCGATGAGCCGATTATCGCAGCGGTATAAAGCCTGTTATTCGCGATAATCGTCCTGGGTGCGAATCATGATAGGGGCAAATGTTTCTGTGATGGGCATGGACATTTGTACTCGGGTCTCATGGACCTATAATATTTATGTACTAGCTGATTTTCGCGACTTTGTCCGCCTGCAATTTAACGAAAAAAAAGTTCATTGTCATTCACATCGCCCGCACTCACGTTATTAAGTCACACGGTTTTAATCCCTCCTACTTCGTTTCTTTTTGTATCGGCGAGTAGAAGTCCCACCAATTTGGATCCAGCCATTACAAAGATTAGTCGGAACAAACCGACAAAAACCTTAAATTAAGACTTTTTTACTTGAGTAGACACAGTACAGTTATAATTGCATATGCATTAAGTGTACAGCTGTTACTTTGAAATTACAATCAGACACTTAAATTTTTACTATAGGACGTGAAATAATAATACTGGGAAACTGTGGGTAATACAAATAAATCATCATCATCATCAACCAAATTATTGACCCACTATTGGGCACTGGTCTCCTCTCTTCTCAGTCTTCTGAGTCTTCTCATCTGCTTACCATGGGTTGGCAGATTTCACACAGCAGCGAGAATATCAGGTTGGTTTCCTTTATCGTCTAAGCATGTGTTAAATACGCACATAACTTCCCGAAAAGTCAGTGTGTACCACTGCAATTATATTATATATATTATATATAATATAATTGCAGTGCAATATTTTTGCAAATAATTTCTCCTTATGGAAGCAAGTAAAATCTCTTTAATAATCAACATTTTCTTCTACTATCATTTCTTTGCAATTATAACTGTACTGTGTCTACTCAAGTAAAAAAGTCTTAATTTAAGGTTTTTGTCGGTTTGTTCCGACTAATCTTGGTAATGGCTGGATCCAAATTGGTTAACTTCCCGAAAAGTCAGTGTGTACCACTGACTTTTCGGGAAGTTATGTGCGTGCCTTGGGTTTGAACTCGAAACCTTGACTTTCACAGTCCACTGGTCCCACCACTAGACTATCACAGCTCTCTTATATTAGTAGACCTCTGCCTTACCTTTCTGTGATAAAAGAGTGATAGTATACATGTATGAAAACTGTAGAATAGAAGTTGAAAATAAACTTAAATAAAGACACAAAAAGGCAATATTTTTGCAAATAATTTCTCCTTATGGAAGCAAGTAAAATCTCTTTGATAATCAACATTTTCTTCTACTATCATTTCTGGCTTGAAGCCAAACTATCTTGGAAGCTCATGCCTTCATTAGGAGGAGCTCCTTTATAATTATGAGGAAGCATTTTCGATATGTCTTCGCATATTATGGGATGCAATATTATTGCCGTCTCGATTGGCGGAGTGAGAAGGAGTGAGGACTGAGAGATTCAGATTCTACGTCTCAGAGCTTGCAGTTACTGCATGGAAATGGTGAAATACATATATTTATATATTTTTTAAATATTTTTATTTATTCACTTTACAAACTTCACTACATTATACACTCGCCAAACGTGCAACCGTTTAACGGCGAGTTTAATAGCGTTCATTAGAAAAATGTAAAGTCCAACAATGGACAAATTTATACCGATTCTGGTGACTATATCAATGAATACCTCGCTTCAATGAGTCCAGGAAATTAAAGAGAAAGTTTATCAACGACCAACATTTCAGCATCTCTGAGGTATAACGGTAACTCCTGGAAATTGGTTCAACTATCACAACTTTGTAATAAGCACGCGTAAGTACTTGAACTGGCGCGAGTAAGGTAACTTTACAGTAATATGCTGCAAGTTTAGTGAAGCAATGAAGCAAGCGATTACGTTCATTAGCATTACAAATAACAATACCATCACGCCTGTCGTCCCTGAAGGCAGAGGTGTACCTACTAATATATTTTTAGGTCCTATGTAATAGGGGACGAGCCTATTGCCATCAACCAGTCACGAATCCAAACTCCGAGGTGATATTCAGAATTTCATAGAAAAATTCAATGTCATCGCTCGACCTGAAATGGGCATCACAAAAATATTTTTTCAACTGCAACCTAGTAGTTCCTGAGATTAGCGCGTTGAAACAAACAAACAAACTCTGCAGCTTTATATTATTAGTAAAGATATGTACATCTATGGTTTACAATGCACATAAAATGGATTATGTAATAATAAAAAAAAAGAAAAATTTTAATTAAATATAATTAATTTGATTTCAAATATAATTATAAATATAAAAAGTGTAAGATGTGTGTAGCTCCTAAATGAAAACAACAAACAAACAAATAAAACAAATACCTTATGGGTTCGGGCGCCTTGGAGCTTACACCTAAAAATTAGTTTGCCGGAATAGGTCTATCGGAGGGATTGAACCTTTAATCGTCCGGTGGGAGGCTAACTAAAGAAATCAAACAAGAACTCCCTTTTGTTTCTTTAATTTTAAGCCCGTAGCTTTCAGCAAAATAACAAAGTTACACAAAAAAATATTAATAACTAGTTAAAATTAAAAAACTAGTATAAATTATTAACTACAGGAAATTATTAAAGTACAGGAGATTATTGCATCTTGAGTATGATAACTAAATTAGTTAAATTAAATTTAAAATAAACATACCAGGGGGTAGTAAACCAGAAATAAACTAAAATAAAACCATGTGACGTGGTGAGCGTCGGGTGAGCGCTGGATGAGTCCCTCAGCAAAACGACCAAGTTAAGTTCATGGGAGAAGGCCAGAACTTAACACGGGAACAAACAAATGGAAAATATCCTTAGAAGAAACCCTTAGAAGAAACGCCAACAGCGGGCTGTAACAAATTGTATAGATTACATTACGGCAAGGCAAAGTGATCAATCCGAGACGCGGCACTTTAGCATTAAAAAGGTCTTACCGTTTCTTCCTCTTCGAAATACGAAGCAAACTAAATGTTTCGGTACGAGATTCCGACCATAGGCTGTAACAAAATTTGCAGGTTAAGGCACGATGAGGCAAAGTGAAAAATCCGTCAAACGGCACTTTAAAAGTTGATGGATCTCACCGTTTAGTCCTCCTTCCTTCGTCAAACTATGAAATGCGCCATGCGGTCTCCTCACACCAAAGACATCAGGCCAAAACAAATTTATAGGGACGTCATCACGGCACCACTATAAAAACCTAATATATGCCGTACTATGGCATTAAAATTATGCGTAATCCAGCCGAGGATGGCTAAGATTCGCCTTGATAAAAAAAACTTAAAGGCGAAGATTCATTTTTGAATCGTCAACCGGTAGATGCTGGTCGAAGAGTGAGCAGCCGTCCGATCTGTCACTTATGTCAAAACTCGAGAAAAATACCACAGATAAAATAAAAATCTAATTAGTGACGCGAAACAGACTAAATAGGCCGAAGGCATGTAAGGAGCAAAAAGGCTCGTTACATTACATCCCTCCCCAAAAAAAAAAAAAAAGAAAGTAATTTCTTTTATGCCAGAAAAAAACAAAAGAGCATAGCAAAAACCCTTCTTTTTAAAAAAATGGAACTAAACTAACACATTCCTATAACAAAAAACTAATACTATTCTTAAAAGAATACAAACAAACCAAGAGAATAGTTAAGTCACAAACATAACAGACTTACTATAAAATAAAACAATATGAGTGCAGATAAGTCACTAACATAACCGACTTACTACAAAATAAAACAACAAGAACCAACATGAGTGCAGTTAAGTCACTAACATAACCGACTTACTACAAAATAAAACAACAAGAACCAACATGAGTGCAGTTAAGTCACTAACATAACTGAACCATTTTTTTTTTTTTTTTTTTTGTTGTCCGTGTGGGAATGCATTTACGCACTTCCCGTCGCCCGGGAAGACGACGGGGGTGTGTCGGACTCCACCCAGAAGGGGTGACTACCGACTAAACCCACACGGGGTCTTTCCGCCTCACCACCATAGTGCCGGGGTTACGGGTACGCGTTAGCATTCTTCCGCGACCCCGGCGGTGGCGGACCGCCCTTGCGGTCCCCAGGCCCTTGTGGGAGGGTCCTCAGTGACCCTCCACTCCGTCCCATCCACTGAGTGGGGCGCGGCAAGACCCACCGCGCCGCCTACTCCGGCCAAGTGCGGGGCGGTCAGGCTTTCCCAAACCTGCCGCCCGTGGCCGTCCATCTGCCCCTTAGGATGACGGGGCAGATGTCGTTGTGTCCATGGCCTGAGTGGCCGAGGACTGGGTACGCTGCGGGCCACTCCCTGTGGCCCTACCCTTCTTCTTCCTCTTCTCGAAGGCCACGCAGGCCTTGGTGCCAACACGGTGATCGGCTGGCTTGCCTTCCGCTTCGCAGAGCGAGCAGTGCAGGTCAGCAGAGCATTGATTGGCCCTGTGACCCGGCTGGCTGCAGCGGTAGCACTGCTCGCTGCGGTCCACCTCTGACGAGCACGTGTGCTGGACGTGCCCGCCGTATAGGCATCGGAAACACTGCAGGGGCCGAGGCTCCAGCAGTGTCACCTTTGCCGATGACCACCCGACCAAGAGGCGACCAGCGGTAGCGATGGCTTTCGCCGCTGCCACAGGGCAGCGGAGCCAGACCGATCCCTTACCCGACGACCCCCGTCGCAATTCCCCAACTTTGATGTCGTCGGCGGAACATCCGCCAACGCGTGCGGCCACAACGGCCACGTCCCCTGATGTGACGGAGTCATCCAGGTCCGACACGCGCAGCTCTGCGCACTTGGTCGGCCTGGAGATCCGCACGTCGTCGGTGCTGAAAAGCTCCCGCATTTTTGAGGCGAGAGCGTCGGCTTTATCGCCGGACTCGGCCCCGGGGACCTCCAGGATTCGAGCCCCTGTGATAGAGAGCTTGAACCCTAGTGAGGAGATCCCCAACTCCTCGAGTTTGATGCTGGTCTTCGCCTTCAGGAGGACTGAGGCATATGTGAAGCCCTTCGCCTCAGCACCAGGCTGAAGGGCTATCACGACCGCTGTGGATCTGGGCGCTTGGAGCCTGGCGGCTCGTTTGCGCTGCCGGCTCCTCTTATTAGCCGCCTTTTTCGCCGCCTTCTTTTTGTTCGTCACGGTCTGCCACTCCCCCTCAATGGGTTCGTTGGCAGACCGGGCGCTCTGCGTAGAGGCGGCTGCATCTTGGGCCTGGGGAGTCTTCTTCCCCTTCCCCTTACCTTTTCCCTTGGGCTGCGACGATGCAGCCTTAGGGGAGGAGCCAGACGTAGTCGGGCCCTCAGCAATTGCCATCTGAGTGGCCTTGGGTGCCGCCACTGCGGACACCGCAGCCTTTGCTGGTGCAGCTTTGGCTGAAGCAGCCTTGGCTGGAGCAGACTTGGCCGCTGCGCCCTTGGATGACGCAGCCGAAGTTGACGCCGAAGCAGGCGCCGGGGCACGAGACTGCCCGGCTGCCTTGGCAGCATAGGTGGCTGCCGGAGTCTTCTCAGCGACCCTGCGGTCACCGGCTAGTGGAGGGCGCAGAATTTTGCCCTCCAGAACACCAAATCGCGTCGTCAAGTTCGCCATCTCCGTGCGGAAAAGGCGGAACATTTCGGACTCTGCGGGTGGAGCCGCCTCTGTAGCCGGTTGGCTTTGGCGCTTAATAAGTGCCACTTCCAGCCTAAGCGCCTCCATTTCGGCTTGAAGCCGTGTATTATCAGCTTGCAAGCGAGTGTTATCAGCCTGCAGCTTGTGCACCGTTGCCTCCAGGCGTGCGGAATCGTCGGAGGCCGACATCACGCGCAGACCATCCGAACCCTTCGCAATCAAGCCCGTTGCTTCCTTCAGGGCCTTCGTGAAGGTACCCTTCAGGTTGCCGGATTTTCTCGCAACGTAGTCGACGATACCAATCCCGGCAGCTATCTGCTCCCTCAGAGCAGCTGCCGTGCGATCGTCGACCTCGCCCGGTACTAGGCGGGCGGGCATCTCCACCGACTTTGACTGGGCCGCCTTGACCAAGGCGCCGATGTCGTCCTCAGCTTGGAGCCGTGACTCCTCCCTTCGGACGGCCATCAGGTCGGCTTTCGCCTTGGCCAGGCCCACGTAGTCTCCCGAAGTGGGAGTACGCCCTCTTCCTCGTCTAGAGGTGCCAACTTTAGGGGCTGGCGCCTCGTCGTCACTCAAGGCCGACATATCCGACCCCGAGCGACTAGATTGCTCGAAGCGCAATCGCTTGCGCAACCCTACACTGCTCAGCAGCTTTTGTTCGAGCTCCAGGCTCTCCTGGAGCAACATCAAGCTACTGGACTCGGATCCGGAATCGGATCCATCCGTATCCTCCTGCTCGACCTCGACAACATCTTTTTTGTTTGTACGTTTATCCATGATAAGTCCCACGAGTATGGGGGAAAAGCAGTCCGCCCGGGCAGTGCCCCCTGTACCCGGGTAAGCCAAACGTAACCCGTCAGAGGGTCGGCCGGTACTCTGACGGGGGACGCACTAGGGACTGGACATCCTCCAGCCACTCATCTCCTCGCGGTGCGCCGCCGCTTGAGATTGGACGGTCCGGGCGGTTAAGCCAAGACCGACGGGAGGTACCTCTCGCTGAGCCGCGAGACATGTTCCACGACACTCAGCGTGGAACAGAAATACCTCCCGATTTGGACGACGGTGGCAGGGGAGACAGACTCCCGCCGCCTGCCCGGAGGTAGGGTGAGTACACACCGGGCCCGCCAGCGTTCTGCCGATTAGTCTCGCGGCCGCTCGGCGAACATCCCTGGCCCTGAAAAGGGCCGTTGTTGACTCCAATCGGCCTCGCGGCCTCATGGAGCCACCCCACCCCCCCGTGGCCCTGAAAAGGGCCGTTTCCCCCCCGTGGCCCTGAAAAGGGCCGTTCCCCAGTGGCCCTGAAAAGGGCCGTTTTGCCCAGCTAAGCCTCGCGGCCTCGCTGGGTTCCCCCCCGTGTTGCTCACCGATACACCCTCTGCCAAGTCAGAGAGGCACGGGAGCAACACCCCTGGCCCTGAGAAGGGCCACGTCAGACATTCGCCACGAGCAACAAGACTCCCCAAAACCGGGAAGAGTTATTGCCCGTACCCAGGGTGCACCGGCCCCATCAGCTGCTGTTCCCCCAGGATACAAGTATCCCGAAAGGACCAGCAGCCGGGGAGCACTCGCGGAGGTAGCTGACACGCACCCCACATAACTGAACCATAGCACAACTTGAACCAACATGAGTGCAGTTAGGCACCTTCGCCACTGACTAACTAGTTACATCCAAGAGATACCACAAGTACAGTTAAGCGCAACTGTCGCTGACAAAAATGAAAAACTATTCATACCAATTTGAGTACGGTTAGGCACCATCGCCACCGTCTAGCAAGAAACAAGGTTAAATAATTTCTTCTACAGTTAGGCGCAATAGCCGCTGCTTTACAAGAATAACCAACAAAAAATGTCCATATGAGTACAGTTAGGCAAAATAGCCGCTGCTTTACAAGAATAACAACAAAAAATGTCCATATGAGTACAGTTAGGCAAAATAGCCGCTGCTTTACAAGAATAACAACAAAAAATGTCCATATGAGTACAGTTAGGCAAAATAGCCGCTGCTTTACAAGAATAACAACAAAAAATGTCCATATGAGTACAGTTAGGCACCCTCGCCACTGACTAGCTGGAACAAAGGTATAACCGTGAAACACAGTTTAAAATCTCTACATCAACAAGGATGTAGGAAAATATAAAGGAAGAATGTTGTGATCGGCTCAACACCACCAATCTCCCGAGCACAAACATCTCCAAAACCAAACGCATATTGTGATCGGCTCAACACCACCGATCTCCCGAGCACAATAGCAAAAAAACTGCATCCTGTGAGCGGAACAACCTTCCGGGCACAGGTAGCAAAAACAAACGCATACTGTGATCGGAACAACTCCACCGACCTTCCGGGCACAGTAGCAAAAACAAATGCATATTGTGATCGGAACAACTCCACCGACTTTCCGGGCACAATAGCAAAAACTACGAAATCGAGGAAAAAGTTAGACCGAGATCCGTAAAACAAATATATGGAAATATCTACAAATGAGAACAAAAACTCAAGTATCCAAATCCATACAAACAAACTAAGGTTTTGCATCCTAACACAGAAAACAAGGCTGGCTAGGAGCAAATCCTAGACACCAAAAGACAATACTTAAAGTGTATAAAAACAAGTATATATACAGATCTTGCGTACAAGCATGAATAGTAATTGTATACAAGATTATATAAAAAAACAAATAAAATATAAGATCTTTTGATATGAATAATATAAATGAGTGCGGGAGAAGTTATAGCCTATAATTGTCCTAAGTTATATTTTAGAAAGGTAAGAAATGAATTCAACAAATTCATATGAGTTTGCCTATCATACTTCCCATTCAAGAGCTCCATAAACCAATCATTCATCCTATCATACTTCACGCTATTATAAGAGCTCCTCAAACAAATTATCAAACTCAAGACTAACGCTTGGAACCAAAAATTAAAATTTAATTATATCTTTAACATGATAACGGCCAGTTGTACCCTTACTAAGATCTTTTAGAATATAAACGTTATTAGAAATCTTTTCAATAATTTTACATTTAATAAACTTAGGAGCAAGTTTTGCCGAAAAATAAGTAGGTGCATGAGATTGAACAAAACTCCTTCTCCACACTTCATCACCCACATCAAAAGAAATGACTCTCCGACCTTTATTATAATAGCAAGCATTACGCTGGTAAGCTTTTAACAAATGAGATTGAACTTTAACAAAAATATCACTAAGTGAATTAAGAGAATCAGCATAGTGAGTTCTATTGGAAACCTCCAGTTCACTCAAATTATCAATAGAATTACTCAAACGATGTAAAGAAGCATCAAAAATAAGTTCCCTTCCAAACATTAAAAAGTTAGGTGTGAAATCTGTAGCAAGATTAACACTATTATTTAAAGCTAATTGAACATGAGGTAAATATTTAGACCATGTTCTATGATCTTCATTAACATAACAAGATATACAAGTTTCAATAGTTTTGTTATATCTCTCAACAGGATTATTCTGAGGAGTATACAAAGTATTAAAGAATATTTTAGTAATATTATAACTTTTCAGAAATTCTAAAAAGTGTTTTGAAGTAAATTGTGTACCATTATCACAAACAATTATCTTAGGACAACCAAATTTAAGAAATATTTCTTTTTCAAAAAGTTTATTAATTACTCTAGTAGTAGCATTTATCATGGGAAAAATCCAGCAGTATTTAGTGAAAACATCAACAACTGAAAGAATATATTTATGACCTGAATAAGTTTTAGGTAATATACCTATAATATCTACTGAAAGCATTAGCATGGGTCGATCAACTTTTTTAGGGTTAACCATAATACCAAAAGGAGGATGAGTGGTATGTTTATAAGCTTTACAAGTATCACAAGCTAGAATATATTGTTGAACATCATTAAACATGCCTTTCCAAAAATAATGTTGTTTTAATTTATTTAAAGTTTTATGAATACCAAGATGACCAGAATTAACATCATCATGATTTGAACGAATTGTATCTATAATATGCTCTTTAGGAATAACTATTTTCCAATTAAGACGACTATTAGGGTCAAACTTACTTTTACAAAATTTATATAAAGTTTTATTTTCTACTCTAAAGTTTTTATATCTGCAAGGAGATTTCTGACATTTAATAAATAGTTTTTTATACCAAGGGTCATAAATATCATCATCAGGTAATACTAAATTAATTTGAGAGGTTTCTATAGCGTTAACTTCAATACGAGACAAAGCATCTGGGACTAAATGTAAAGATCCTTTTTTATGAACTATATCAAAAGTAAATTGAGAAATTCTAGCAGCCCAACGTGCTAAACGACCACTAGGGTTACTTAGACCTAAAAGCCACTTTAAACTAGCATGATCAGTTATTACAGTATACCTCAATCCAACAACATAAGATCTGAAATGTTAAAGCGTTTAAATAAAGCAAATTTAAGCTCGTGCCATGATAGAATGCGAAAACGTACTGTGCGAAACCATTTGAGAGTAATACCACTAAGCAAGTCTGTAAAAGAAACAACCAACAACATTTCATCAAAATTTGAACTAAATGAATAAATTAAATAAAGGCAAAGTGTGTGCCGCAAAAGCTGAAGAAGAATGTGCAAACTTGTCATTCTTATCAAAAGGATGTACTTATGTCAAATTAATCATGTCAATAATCATCAACTTGTGCACTGGCATCAGGAATAGCGCAAGCACGTTCAGATTCCAAGTTATTTTCAGCAGCTGGAGGCGGAGAAAGCTGAAGTTCCTTATCCATGATGAATGAACAAAAAGTTGAGCAAAAAGCAAAGTTCAAAAGTTATAAAATATTTAAGGTTAAGTTGAAATAATATTAAAGTTGATAAGTTATTTTTATGAAAATATCAAAGTGTTTGGCAATGAGAAGATGCAATAATATCTTACAATATAAGTTTGAGCACAATAATCATTGATAACTAAGTTAAACTTAAGTTCACAATATAATTAAATATAACAAACAATAGTACACAATATTGTCAAAAGAAAAATATTGTGTACACAAAATTAACAAAAGAGTTAAGAGTATATTATGTTGTTTACAACAACAGTATTAAAATTTGTAAAGTTCAAACAAAACAATGTGTTTTATAAATAACACTAGGTATTCAATCATAAGAATTGAATAAAATAGAATATAAGATGCAATAATAACCATAACAAGATAGAAAGCTACTCCAATGTCCCTGTTTATGGCGACAATTGTAATAATTAAAAAAAAAAAGGAGAATTTTAAATAAATATAATTAATTAATTTTGAAATATAATTATAAAATGTGTAAGATGTGTGTAGCTCCTAAATGAAAACAACAAACAAACAAATAAAACAAATACCTTATGGGTTCGGGCGCCTTGGAGCTTACACCTAAAAATTAGTTTGCCGGAATAGGTCTATCGGAGGGATTGAACCTTTAATCGTCCGGTGGGAGGCTAACTAAAGAAATCAAACAAGAACTCCCTTTTGTTTCTTTAATTTTAAGCCCGTAGCTTTCAGCAAAATAACAAAGTTACACAAAAAAATATTAATAACTAGTTAAAATTAAAAAACTAGTATAAATTATTAACTACAGGAAATTATTAAAGTACAGGAGATTATTGCATCTTGAGTATGATAACTAAATTAGTTAAATTAAATTTAAAATAAACATACCAGGGGGTAGTAAACCAGAAATAAACTAAAATAAAACCATGTGACGTGGTGAGCGTCGGGTGAGCGCTGGATGAGTCCCTCAGCAAAACGACCAAGTTAAGTTCATGGGAGAAGGCCAGAACTTAACACGGGAACAAACAAATGGAAAATATCCTTAGAAGAAACCCTTAGAAGAAACGCCAACAGCGGGCTGTAACAAATTGTATAGATTACATTACGGCAAGGCAAAGTGATCAATCCGAGACGCGGCACTTTAGCATTAAAAAGGTCTTACCGTTTCTTCCTCTTCGAAATACGAAGCAAACTAAATGTTTCGGTACGAGATTCCGACCATAGGCTGTAACAAAATTTGCAGGTTAAGGCACGATGAGGCAAAGTGAAAAATCCGTCAAACGGCACTTTAAAAGTTGATGGATCTCACCGTTTAGTCCTCCTTCCTTCGTCAAACTATGAAATGCGCCATGCGGTCTCCTCACACCAAAGACATCAGGCCAAAACAAATTTATAGGGACGTCATCACGGCACCACTATAAAAACCTAATATATGCCGTACTATGGCATTAAAATTATGCGTAATCCAGCCGAGGATGGCTAAGATTCGCCTTGATAAAAAAAACTTAAAGGCGAAGATTCATTTTTGAATCGTCAACCGGTAGATGCTGGTCGAAGAGTGAGCAGCCGTCCGATCTGTCACTTATGTCAAAACTCGAGAAAAATACCACAGATAAAATAAAAATCTAATTAGTGACGCGAAACAGACTAAATAGGCCGAAGGCATGTAAGGAGCAAAAAGGCTCGTTACAATTACAAGTCTAAAATGTGTGTGCTAGCCCTAGATTTTGTCTAACAGATGGTGTCCGGGCCACAAAGCTGCGTAGTCCTCGACGCATGGGTACAATAGACTGGCAGCCAGCGAGATAATGTTTTTCACAACGTTAGCCGGCTTAATGGAGGATTTGGGCTAAACTATGTGTATATGCAAAGCTATGCGATTCAATAAAGTTATGCGATTCAATAAGGTTATGCGAATGCACTGGTTTGTATTTCACGGTTCATTTTACCACAGCTACAAGGATTTACAATTTTGAAATAAAACTACTTTTTGTCTGTCAAGAGTAGTTTTATTAAAAAACATTTTATTACGATATATTAATGTTATTTATTCCCGACGTTTTGGCTTCAAGCCCTAGGCCATTTGTGTATGGTGATTATGAATATACCACAATAAAATCTGTAAAACAATGTTTTTTTTTTAGTCTGATATTCAAGTAAGTTGACGACCCGAGTAGCCCAGCGGTAGTTAACGATGCCTGCTATGGGGTCGCAGGTTCGAATCCCGGTGGGGCCAAATGTTTGTGTGTTTCATCACACAAACATTTGGTGTGTTATTGGGTTTTTCTACTGAAATTCTCAGTAGCAGCTTGGAGTTTGGATTTGTGCCCGGTTGATGGTTGCTCGCCTCTTACATGTGACCTAAAACATACCGGCGAAACGTGGATGTACATTACTACACCTCTGCCTAACCTTTCGGGGACGACTGGCGTGATGGTATATTATGTTATATCAAGTTACTAGTATCCGTAACACAAGCCTCATTGCGTTGCTTAGCATGGAACTAGATGGCGCTGTGTCATAATGTCCAGACATATTTTCTTATTAGCTATCGTATAGCTTGCAGGTGAAACACAAGCATAGTATTCTCAGTGACTCTCATTTTTCGGTATGAGTCAACACTTACCCTCCACAATGGAAAGTACCAGCTGGATAACGGTTTTTAGTTTTGATTTCTAAACCCTCCTTTTGTTGGCTGTGCATGGACAATGAGAGACTCTGCTGAACGATAATATTCTAACAGAACAAGCATTATATAGGCACAATGTGAAACGATAAGTGGGGTCAATGATTTATGAAAAGGATGAAAAGGATATTCAATATGATACCTGGTATTGTGTGTATGATCCAGGATTTGAAATGGGTTATAGAGAAACGAGTACTTAAGAACTGTGCTATATTTAATGACCCACTGCTGAAAAAATGCTAAATCTACTCTCAGGTTATAAGGTATTCCTTGTGTGTATATTAATACATAGCCTACTATCGAAGATGCCTTGAAGGTTGGTAGACATCACACACCGTTGAGAAACTAATTTCTGCATACAAAATTAATTTCATAATGATGTCCTTCGTCGTTCAATCCATGTCAAAATGCAATAGTTTCGACTGGGTTCAATCTAAAGATTACATTTTTTTTAAATATGGTCTAATAGGTGTTCGACTAAAATTTGCTATTTGTTCCTAATTTTGTTGGAAAAATCAGTACTAAAGCGGGTAACCATAGGTAGGTACTTTATCGTTTCAATTGTGATCTTGTGTGTTTTAATTATAGTCAAACACCCTATTATTAATATTAGACCATATTTTTTTTCTTTGCTATACGAATATTGAAACATGTAGGTATGTAAATATCAAGCTAACAATTAAAATCTCTGATTGATATGGAAATATCAAATAGTTACTTTTTTACGTCGAAAAACGAGCGCGAAAATAATTAAAAAGTTGAGGGCCGCGAATGGGTTAAAATTGGATATGGAGATTTTCGGACCGTGATTCGTTAATTTTTGATGCAAATAAAAGTTTTTCAGGTTAATGTGTAGTATATTTTTTTATTACGAACGTTTTAACGCAATAACTACTTAGGTAAGGGTAAACTTTATTTTTCACATCACATCATCAACCCATTATGGTCCCACTGCTGGGCACGGGTCTCCCCTCATATGGTCATATGAGAGGGATTAGACTATTGTCTACCACGCTAGCCTTCTGCGGGTTGGCAGACTTCACATGCCATCGAGAAAATCTGTCAAGCATGCAGGTTATTCACGATGTTTTCCTTCACCTTTTGAGCATGTAATAACTACGCACTTCCAAAAGGTCAGTGGTTTCTAGTCAAGACCTTTGACATCTCAGGTCAGGTCACACCACTAGACCACCACAGCTCCCGGCGTGATGATATGATAGACTTTATTTTTAAAGGAATATCACGGACATTCTCATCACTTGGGGAGGTGACGAAGTGTTTACCAACAGTTTTTAGTCAATAGGTTTTTCGAGAGCTAGGGCATAGTGAGATTCCTCGCTCAAACCGAGCTACCCGACTGGGGAAGTACCTCCGCCTTACAGAAGACTGCAGTGAATCAACAATAGTTGTATTTCTTTGAGTGAGTAAGGTTACCAGGGCTCGTTGGGGAAGTGACTATTCTGACAGCATAGGCATTTCTGTTGGCTGATTCCCTGTTTTTAGAAACCTAAACGGTTTGTGTAGGAGTTGGCAACGCATATGCAAGCCTTCTGGTATTGCCATGGGATCACTTACCATCAGGTTAGCCGCCTGCTCGTTTGCCCCCTAATCACCATTATAAAGTCACCCGATTTACTGATTTAAAACTGCACCAACCAGCAGCCACCAGCAACAGCAGAGCAGCAACCAGCCCTGTTGTCAGGAGCATGCGTTCACCATGACCCTAATGGGCTTCAGTCCATCTGAGCAAGCTGGCATGAAGACCGCCTTGACTGCTCTCTTCACTCTTTACTTTTTCGCGGCGCCGTCTCCTTCACATGCATGACTTGCACGCAATTGAATGCTACATTATATTCGGAAATTATGACACAACGCCATTTAGTTCTGAGCTACCAGACTTGTGTTAAGGGTACGACAGATACATGGTATGATTGATACGCCTCATGGTTTTCTTTTGTAAATATTATACATATAAACATTCATGTCTCAAGTACAAATATCCCCATACTCATTACACAAACATTTGCCCCTAACAAACTCAACCCGGGGCCGTTACCGCAGTGGGCAGCTTTTAACCTTTTGAACGCCACAGCGTAAAATTTGCGTGTCCCGTCGCTACTTTAAAGCAGACTTTGGTTTTAATTTAGACGTATTTTTTTAAATCTTCTGTTCTAAAACATCGTTCATATTACGTATTATCCTACCCTGTAAAGTTGTCACGTATTTGTATCGATGGCAATGAAGTCGCTCATTTGGATAATTTTCGCGTCACGTATTTTTCAAAGGGTTAATAATAAAATATCGCTGCATTGATCAGGTCGTCGAATGAAAACAATAAAAGTAAATACCACAATTTGGTGCATGTCTTTAATCGACGTCAATTAGGAAAGAAAAGGATTAAAAGACTACTTACATAACACTTTACTAGAAATATCATGCATGTCACATCAAACTGCATTACTCTCATATTCATATTGTATACATACATTGTAAAGGGATTGATTTCCTATTTTATAATTTATTTAAAAGAGTATCTATGGAGTTTCTTGCCGGTTCTTTTCCATAAGACCTACCTTTTGTAACCGTGCAACTAAATTCAATTAAATTCGACAATTCAAAAACACCTGTAATATTGGTCTATTTGAAATAAATGATTTGACTTTGACTTTGACTTTTACTAGTCTTTTATTCCTTTTCTTTTAATCTATCGATGTTTGTAGTTTGTTGTTAATGTGCCTACATAATACATTTAATACCTACAACCCCATCAGAAACGAATACTTCGATTTACGCTCTATGACTTCGTTTACTGTACAAATCGCTTGCGGTTTTATAACAAATGACTTTGGCTACGGTCCTGCTAGATAGGTCAGCGCGACAAATCGGCCCCCTGTCGCGACGGCAGTGTTAAGTGTTCGTTCACTTAGCGGTTGGGCCTTCGATTTGTAATCCATTTGTACTTATATTTATGTTAAACTTTAAATCCTATTGAAGGGGTCAAGATACATAGGCAAGTAGATAGTAGGTATAATGTAGCATTGTTTCATGTACAACGAATTATATACATTCCTGTAAAAAGAAATATTTTTAGCATCGGCTTTTTTCGGGCATCAGACTTCTGGAATGAGACGCTGAAACAAACTCCACAAACTCATGTGAGCCGCGATCAACAATAAAGCCCGTCGTACCCCAGGGCAATGATTTCAACTGGATTTTTGTAACCAACAACGAAATTAATCATAAAATGAAATTGGAGGACAAGGAAAAAATATCAGTTTCCACTTTCCTCCTTATGAAGCGAAAGACAGAATAGTTTAAATGCCAGTGACGCAAATCATCTTAGCTAATACATTCATCATCGTCATGTGACTTTCCCCATGGAAATCCACAGTGAACTTTACCAAGTCATCGCTCTACCTCGTTGGTGGCTGTCCCTTTTCTACCCCCTGTGGTCCACTCAAGAACCTTTCTACTCCAGCAACCAACAATGTTAGGAATTAAATGCCCCACCCAAAGCGTTAATGTTGAAGACTTCAACCATTGCCTTAGAGCATTGTGAAATTGCTGACGATATGACGTTGCGATGTTTCGCCGACTGATGTTACCTGCCGCATTTACATCCTAAAAGTTGAAATTTCAATTCTTCTTAACGGCCGTGTATACTTTCTGCCTTAAAGAAATACTCATTACTTAAAATAGAAGAAAGGCGAAAACATTTACAAAACAAAGAAAAAATATTTTTGCTCAACTAAAAAACGAAGATTTTAAACATCATCATATCAAAAGTATTCCGGAGGGAAATGTTAATTTCTTTCATTTTTAACCCTGCAACACACAAGAGACCGAGCTGCAAATTATTATTAATTATTATTAAAACTGTAATTGGTCGGGTTCCGTCTACATTTGCTTTCAACCCTTTGACCGCTCACCGTACGGAGTTTTCAAATGAAACTGGTGTTATGTGTACCCTTAATTAAGGAATTCGTTAATTTACTTGTTAATTAAATTATCGTCAAGGATTTATTAATTTTGTTACAAAATTTGTGATATAACTTTCTACATTATGTCAAAGAAAGTGTTAATTTCATTTCTTACGTTCATAGATTATTACGTTTATTAATTATTTCAAAAATTATAGGTCCTAATGTGGCTTGGCAGACTTCACAAACCGTTGAGAAAATCTATTAGGCAGGCAAGCAGATGTCGTCACAATGTTTTCCTTCACCGCATACGATAAATACGTACCTACATAACTTCGAAAAGTCTTCGAAATGGTGTTTGCCATGGAATCGAACTCGAGTCTTTTAACTTCACAGTCCCCTGGTCACACACAAACACATAAATAAATACAAAAGGAATACTCCATAACCCTATTTCGCACATAGACGGCGATCGTGAAACAAATCGCTCGACGAGTCCGACCGTCAGTCTACCGACTTAATCCGAGACTGTCCTTCATACGCGTGTATGTGTGCTCATGCTTATTGTACCCGAGCTAACCTTCTAAACTTATTTAATTTTGTCGCACAACCTACTCTAAAATGAATGTAGTTCTCATCATATTTGACCGCTTGGCCCAAGTTGTAAGAGAAATAAGTATAATACTTATTTGTTTTGTTAATACTTTATCTTGGCTGTGATGTCACTGAGGTTTGCATCGGCCCCTGCGCTTGCGCGGGCATACTAAAGTTTCATTAAAAAAAATAGAGGTATTCAGTCTGGCTTTATCTTATTACGAACTCACTTTAAAGGTACTAACACCAATGAACTGAGCACAGCTCTGCCTATCCGTGCAGGGATGTCTGCGTATTAATATGTTGCACCCCTGTCCCGTTCGGTCCGATTACACCACACTCAAAACAATAGCGCGTGAATAAACGAACGTCTGCTGACCTCAATGAAATTGGGATGACGTGTCATGACAAGACAGGGCAGGAACACGTGCGTTACCAGCACGCGAACCTCCATCTGAAGGCTAAGTTATAAAATGCTTTATGTCTAGGGAATAAGGTTGTAAATATCTGTATCACTGTTAGCCGACATCGAATCAAGACGTTATAATGCTTTTTGTATTGGCTCCAAGTAATTTTAATTCGATTAAATATGAGAAGGCGAAACAAAGCGGTGAAGTCACAATTGCCCATATAAACAAAATAAATGAATGAACGCCAGCGATATTTTTGTAACAGAATCTTTGCAATAAAACAACATGATTACGGAATGTAAGCCAATTTAATTTCTTAAGTTTATTTTATTTCTTAAGTTTAGTTTATTTTATTTTGTATTCATGTATTTATATATTATATTATCACGAATGACAAAAAATATATATTAAAACTACCTACCTATCTAGAAATGTAATTTTTAAGAATACCGTCTATGCGCATCTGTACCTTAAATTACTTAAGTTTTGTTTTGTTTTATTTCTCCTCGTAAGGCATTTGTAATCTTTGAGAAATAAAGAATGTATACCGTCATATATATATATATATTCATTATTTATTTCCTAGTCATGTATATATGGAAAAACAGCTTTATGTGAAAGAACTATGATATTCTTTCTAAAACCACTAAATTACCAATCTATCACGTTTTTTTCATGTTACCGCTTGTTAGGTAATCGTAGAGCCCCGTGGAACCAGTACCTTTAAGCCGTACAAATATAAGCCTCCGCCCGCATAAAAGCCTTTTTTACTCAACCTGGGAACCGAACCTCATGCTCAGTAACCGCACATGTGATTTCTAGACCAATAAGGTTATGAATATGATAAAACACAGCTAATTAAAAATCAATTATCGACAAGCCAATATGTTTACTGAAAAATAAAATACTGGTGACCTGAAAAATCCTGAAATTTTACGTTATACGGGCTATGAAATATACATGAGAATGAAATTAGACGGAGGGCGGCCACAAATGACTCTCGCTTTACATTTTTATTACTATAACACTTTACTACGTCGGATTAAACAATCGTTAAGTACCTACGCTCGTTATCATTCGCATCGCGTGTACAATCCCACTGCTGGGCACGGGTTTTAGAATCAAAAGAGTTTCGTTCAGGGCTCGAAAACTGGTGCGTATGGTCGCCCCCTGCTTTAGGTCCTCGAACAGGAAGATGGTCCAACAGGAGATGGCTTGAAAGAAGTCCTCTATGGCTCGGTCTATGGTCCGCAGCCAGTGCTGGATCGAAGCCCTTAGGGGCCGTGGTTGCGAATCCCATGGCCCCGGTGATAGGGCTGGCGTTGGGTGGTGCAGTTATTGTAGGTAATTCACCAACTCTAGGTGTAGTCCGTCACACACCGTCGCCTATCTAGTTGGTAGGAGCCGCCATGAGGATTTTCCGCACAAAAAAAAACAAACCGCTATTATGTACATATTTGTCCGACCTAATTGGTGAACTCCCCCAAAAAGGTCAGGTGCGCAGTACTCGCTACAGGCGCGCGTGCATTACGAGATGTATGAATGTGGACGAGGTAAAGTATGCAGGGATCGTACGTAGCATTCGTAGCGCGTGGCATTCGGTAGTTTCTGCCTCCCCCCACGGGAAAAGGGCGTGAGTGTATATATGTATATGAACTTATATACGTATAGTAATTTTTGCGTAGGTAATTCTCTAGTCTAACAGTCATAAGTGCAACTGCCGAGCAAGAGGCGGACTCAATATTATTATTTTGGTTAAATAAAAAAGGTTTATATTTTTTTGCTTTTCAGCATTTTCGGCGGTTTAAATATTTTGGTAAAATTTTTTTATTTACCTAATAACGATTGAAAACGAGGACAAAGGTCATGATAAGCGTGCATTGACTTTTTTTTGTAGAAAGTCGGGGATTTCCATTCAATACTTTACCTACTTATTAAGCGGCTGTAAATCTTATCTGATAATTTCTCATGTTCGCGCTTTAGCCGCTGAACCGATTTAGATGAAATTTGGTGTGGAGATACTTTTGAGTCCCACAGGACATAAGATATTTAGTTTTTATTCCGGAAATTTTTCTTTAAAAAAACCGTCTTCAAAACTAAAAAAATATTTTTAACTTTTTAGTTTTGAAGTTGGTTTTTTTAAACGCAGTTTTTTATTTTATTTTTTACTTTTTACTTTGTTTTTTTTACTTTGTTTGTAATAGGTTCGTTGTATTATAGGTCTCGTTAGTCTAGTGGTCATACAGTGCGACTGCCGAGCAAGAGGTCCTGGGTTCGATTCCCAGGTCGAGCAAAGTGTTATTGGGTTTTTCTGTGAAATTCTCAGTAGCGGCTCGGATTCGTGCCCGGTTAATGACAATAGGCTCGCCACCTATCACATGGGACCTAAAACATACCGGCGAAACGTGGGTGTACATTAGTACACCTCTGCCTAGCCTTTCGGGGACAACAGGCGTGATAGTTAGTATGTAAGAGGTTGAACAATAACGCGTCATCTACGTAGAAAATTTGAGGGTTTCTCTCGTTTTCCCAAGGATTCACTCATCAGATCCTCACCATTTTTTATGGGACCACACGGGAAGTTTCAGTTTTCATATAAAAAAATAATTTTCAAAATCGGTTCACCCAATCCCCAGTTATGAGGTAACAAACAAAAAAAAAAAATACAGTCGAATTGATAACCTCCTCCTTTTGGAAGTCGGTTAAAAAGGGTGAAAAGGGAGATAATAAATTTACACATACAGATACATACCACACTTTCTTACACACATATACACACATTGGTTCTTTTTATCTTAGAGAACTTCGTATTATAAATTGAAAATCTTTATTTAATGTTTTAGTAAATAAGCTATAGGCCTCTAAGTGATTGGCCCGCCAAATCAACAATACTCGGCGATCGATGCTATCCGCAATACAGCTAATGTACCTACTAGTGCGTAGGGTAACAAAGATTTTCTGATTTTGTGATACTCTTATTGAATTGTAGTGAATTTCTTCACAAACCACATGTACGTGGTCACCCCAAGGTACTCACAGTTAGTGATGATTTAAAAGAAAAGAAAGGAGCAAGCAAAACATGTGTTTCAAACATTATATTATGTAGCCTCTTGAGTATATATTAACAGGCCATACAAATATTTTTTCTAAGTGGGGTCGCTCCCCACTCGGAAAATACCCGTGGCCCAGCCACTTTTTCCAATCGATTATTTTTTAACTCGCGAAATATTGTAGTAAACTTTTTATATTGATTTCGTACACTTACGCGAATATTAGACATTGAAATAAAACTACTTTTTACGGATTTTATCGCGGTATATTTGATATTATTTTAACCCGACGTTTCGGATCCTTTACAGCAACCATGGTCACGGGCAGTCTGCCCGTGACCATGGATGCTGTATCAATATTAGGATAGTTTTATTTCAATGTAAACTTTTTTTTCATGTTCTTTGGATTTGTCCTACAACAATGACGTCACTGCATACCTTATACCCAATATGTGTTTGGGTACTGCAGCTGTGCTAACGAGTCTGTTAGAGAGCACACAATACCAATGGCTGGTGCATAGTCCGGTGTATAGAAGGGATAGACAGAGGTATTCTAATACAAACAACAGCGTGCCAGTGAACTTTTAACTCTGATATAATAGAGACAAGATTCACTTTTGCTATTGATAAGGGGAAAATCAAACTCCTCGTCTCTAAGTAATAACCACACTGACCAATCGATCTATAAGGTTAAGCTGCGCCTGCCTAGGTCAGTTTAAGGATGGGTGAGAATTATTAAAACACATGCCTGCGTGCCTTGAGGAGCACGTTGCTGTTACACGATTGATACTTATGATAATAATCGTAAAAAACGATAGTGATAGTGATAGTAAAAAACCTGAAAACCTTGACAATCATTTTAGGTACGTATATTGCTTTACTAGAAGATCAAGTGAAGGAAAAAGTGGGGATCGAGAAGTCATATCAAGAAGTCAAACAGAAAGCAAGAGATAGAGAACAGTGGCGGTTGCTCCACCGACAAAAGATGAGCTCTTAAATCCTACTAATATTATAAACGCGAAAGTTTGTAAGTATGGATGTATGGATGGTTGTTTGTTATTCTTTCACGCAAAAACCGCTTAACAGATTTGAATGAAATTTGGCATACTTAAAGTTTATTACCTGGATTAACACATAGGCTACTTTTTATCTATATACCATGCGGGCAAATCCGCGGGAGGCAGCTCATTAATAATAATATTGCTCTTGTGGCAGTCGGTTACTCTAAACAACTAATTTGCAACCGGATCATGGTAGAATGAATGAATGTAGAGTTCGAACCCAGGGCACGCACCACTGCCTTTTCACTAGTTATATGCGTATTTATTACTTCCTTAAAGTGTGAAGGAAAACATCGTAAGGTAACCTGAATGCTTGTGAGATTTATCGATGGCGTGTGAAGACTGCCAACCCGAAGTGGGTGTGCGTCAGAATGACTGGTTGCCTGTGGCGTTGGTCTATGAGAGTTGATTCGAAAATTGCTACATAATTGCTTATATTTGCTACATAGGATATACATAATTATATTTAGATTCTGGTGGATAGGTCATTCTGACCGCACACCGAAGTGGGCTAGCGGTAGACTATAGCCTAATCCCTCTCAAATGAGAGGAGACCCGTCCCTAGCAGTGGGACATGTTCACAGTTTCCACAATGGTTTGATGATGATTGTGCACTACAAATAATTATTATAATGTCTCCCTACAATACCCTCCAACACCATACAAAGTCAGCCGCATGACCAATGTAGCAGTTAAAAGCTGTGTCTCATTCAAATGATTATTTCCAGTGATTATTGTCAGATGCTCCCCCCTCCAGTTACGCCCCATTCCGGAATGTACCCTTAACTCGTAAACCGCTTTTACGCTCGATGTAAAGACCATTTTGTACGACAGTCGCTAACATTGTAAGCTATTACAGGGTTGAACTAGGGACTGACTTATGAAATATCTATCTATAATAAAATAATTTACACAGAGAGACACTTCTGTACTGACTACTGGAAGACGCAGCGTGGGTAGGCCCCCGACAAGATGGACTGAAGACCTGGTAAAGGTAGCTGGAATCCGCTGCAGAACATCCAAGAACTACAAGAACTTTTATATAATGTTATTTGCTGCTACAGACACCTTCATGGGCGAGTCCGATCAAACTTGGCCGCTTTTTTATCGTGGATTGAAAAAAGACTTACGTTTAGTAATACGCGTGAGCCCGCCCGCCCCTGTTTTTTATTACATAAACAGGTTTATCCACCCATTCAGCAACAGATCTCTTAGGTATAAAATGTTTAAATATTTGCAGAGATAATTATATCTCATTAAAGTGTTTGGACTGTTCATTTTAAAGCCAATCAGTGATGAATTCATCATTTAGTTCTTCACCAATGCAAATGAATTGCATCAACTAATGCAATTGTGATGAAAGTTTACTTTTTATTCGAAACTAGCTGACTGCTTTAACGTTAACTTCGTTTGCGTCACCTAAGAGAGAGAGAGAGAGATTTGAGTGATGAATTTTCCTAGTTTTTTTTGCAACATTTTTCATTTATGCTCCGCTGCTATTGGTCGTAGTGTGATGTTATGTAGCCTATAACATTTCTTGTTATATGGACAATCCAACACGCAAACATTTTATCAATTCCAACCAGTAGTTCCTGAGATTAGCACGTTCAAACAAACTTACAAACAAACTATTCAGCTTTATAACATAAGTATAGATTTAGTTTAGCTAAGCTGTGCGGTGTGATCAGTGGACTATGAAGTAAATGATCCCAAGGCACGCACAGCTGACATCTTCAAGGTTACGTGTTTATTTATCAATATATTAGTCTATGGTATTTATCATAAATATGCTCAAACGGTAAAGCAGGAAACTTCCATACCTGAGAGATATTATCGTTGGCGCGTGAACTCAAGTGAACTGCGTGAAGTCCGCCATTTATTAACATTTTAATTAGGTACATTGTATGATTACCTAAATGAAAAGTATATTTATTTTATTGTATAAGAGCAATTAAAAAAATATACTTTTTAGTGATTTTATCGCGAAATTTTATTTTGAATATAGGTATACCTAGATATTGAAATATTGAATTAACACAGCTTTTCCCATATAATAAACTTATTAAACAATGAGATATATTGTATTAAAACAAATTGATATTAAGTTGGCATCAACCCTTTTAATGTCAAAATAAATTAATAGCATCTGCCATCAGGTGTTACGGATTCTGTTTGACGAGTCTTAAGCCTCTTGAGTACTCCGAGAATAATGCCATTAATATAAGAACTTCATTATTCGCCTCTCTGCCGGATTGGTTGGAAAAGTAAATATTTAATATTCAACCTACCATCACGCCTGCATCCTCATGAGGATCAGTAATAGAGCGGAGCATAGGTGCATTTTAGGTGCCCTGTAATAGGGACGAACCTATTTCCTAAGAGTCCAGACCGGGCAAGTTCCAAGTCTAAGCTGTCTCGGATAAAGTTTTTTTTCAAATTAGTAGTGTATTTATCACATGCTCAAACAATGAAGAAAACACCAATGTGAGTACATTGACTCCAAAAAGGACGTGTTGTTTTTTTTACGTCACACGGTGACAAACAAACTTACGTCCCGCTAGATGGTAAGTAGTTACTTATTTATTTATTTTTATTAAGGGCCTCCAACGAGGGATGTACACAAACATGAATGTTTACAAAGTTATAGGAAAATAACAGTACACTCCCTCAATTATAGGCATTTGAATTCATCTGTAGCTCTGACTCAAACTTAGACATCCGTTTTTGCTACTATGCCATAAACATTGAACCTTTCAGTGATTCCATGCTGTAGTTTGTAGTGTAGTGAAGTGAAAGTTCAAGTTTCAAGGAAATAATCACGCTTACTAGCAGGTGATTAAAGTTAATACTTATTTTTCATTGAAATATGTTGTTAAAATTAAGTTAATATATTAAAATTTAATATTTGACAAGACAGTGAATTTATTGCACCTATTGCCACAACTATGCAAAATTGCTTTCCCAAATTTATTTATTTATTAATATATAAATAACTAAATTAACTAATTTAGTTAATAAATAACTAAATTAATTATTTAATATTTATGTTAATAAATAACTAAATTAACTTATTTATGTTAATAAATAACTAAATTAACTAATTTAGAACGATGCATACATCGTCGTGTTTTCTCCGTGCAACTAGAGTAATAACGTTTTATAAATGCTTGAAAAAGTTCATATGAAATAAAAACCATTTGTTTTTTTTTTGACATATTTTCATGTAATTGACATGGACTAATTGGACTGCACCGAATAGGGCATTCGAAAATGGATAACACCATTGAAACTTCTTAATTCCCATTTTAATGGTCATCAAGGGGGAGCCACATTTAATCAGGATACTTTATTGAGGCTTATGACTGCTCATAGGATCTAGAAAAGTTACATGAGTTAAAAAACATTGGAAGCCAAAAAAGACATATCTGTACATATTACACACACATATTAATGACTTGTGGGCGGCAACGTTGCTGAAGATGTTCAAGGAAGAGGAGAGGACTGCCGTTATTCCTCCTTTTCGTGGACTCGGGTGGGCCACAGGGTAGGAATAGTGAGAAGTGTGTATGTGCGTTGACTTGGGAACTTACTTTTCTCATTTTTTTTATTGGTTATAAAAATTAAGGTGGACCGACGAACTGAAATACGCTGGATAAAGGTGGATTAATCGTCGTGAAAATTCTTGGGGTCATGTCCAGCAGTGGACGTCATTTACCGTCTGAAATGTAGAAAATAGAGCTTATTTCTATTATTCCCATATTATTATATAACAACCCAAAAACTAAATACATAATTATGAACTGCACATACCAAAATAATAATATCTCATTCTACCACATAAAACAGATTAAAACGAACAGATTATAAAACCAAAGACATTAAATATGACAGTGAACGCTTCTGCACAGGCCACAAAAACGCGCAATCCCCATACAATATGGATGACCACAAACCATAACCTTTTACACTGGTGTATCTGTGAATAAGTGAACATGTATAAATTTACAAAGCGAGACCCGTAAAGGCTATAAATAACGATACAACTGTATCATAATAATAGGATATGAGGTGCGCAACAAAAGAATCAATGATCTCAAGTTTGATCGCTAACTTTTTCGAAGTTATGTGCGTATTTATCACATGCTGAGATAGGAAGGAGATAGGAGGATAGATGAGAGAGGAAGGGCATAGCGAGATATCTCGCTCAAATTGAGTTGCCTGACTGGGAAAGTACCTCCGCCTTATAGAAGACCGAAGTGAAACAACAATAGTTGTGTTTCTACGAGTGAGTAAGGTTGCCAGTAGCTCGTTTAGGAGTGACTGTTTCGACAGCATGGGAATCCCGTTTGCTGTCAGTGTAGTAACTTCCTTAATTTAAGATTCCAAAACGCACTACGGTACTTTAAGAGTAGTGAAACGGTCTTTACAGGGTCGGCAACGGGCTGGCGACTCCCCTGCTGTTGGAAACGTCATTAGGGTACGGTATACAAAATCCTGACCGCCTGTATAAGTGAAGAAGTTTACAAACATCTAATCAATAATGATATATTAGCCGAGCAACAAAAAGGATGTCGTAAGAATAGCCAAGGATGCAAAGAACAACTTACCATAGACGCAATTATTATGAACAATGCAGTTAAAAATAAAAAAGACATCTGTACAATGTTTATTGATTACCAGAAAGCCTTTGATTCTGTCCCACATAGTTGGCTATTACATGTATTAAATCTTTACAAAATTCACCCAACATTAATTTCATTCCTAAAAACTTCCATGCTGAATTGGCAAACTGTCCTAAAAATAAACCAGGCCTCAACAACACTGACCACGGAGCCAATTTCTATTCAACGTGGAATTTTTCAAGGAGATGCCCTGAGTCCTCTGTGGTTCTGCTTGGCTCTTAATCCCCTTTCATATTTATTAAATAAAACTAGCACAGGATTCACACTAACCAACAATAACACATATTATACACTATCACATTTAATGTACATGGACGACATTAAACTTTACGCAAGTGATACCATTAGTTTAAACAAATTAGCAGACATAACACAACAATTTTCACAAGATTTTCGCATGCAGTTTGGAGTAGATAAATGCAAAATGTTTTCCGTCACTAAAGGTAAAATTGAATACAATAGGTACACACTCGAATCCGGAGAATCAATTGAGCCTATGGATGAACAAAGCACTTACAAGTACCTAGGCTTTAAGCAGTCTAGACAGATACATCAAAAAACTAATAAACAAGAACTGCTCAAAAAATTCTCTCACCGCCTTAATTTAGTTTTAAAAACACAACTCAACTCCAAATGTATAATAAAAGCAATCAATACATTTGCGATACCCATACTCACGTACTCTTTCGGAATAATACAATCGTCGAAAACTGATATTAAACAACTACAACGCACTATCAATACTCACCTTACCAAACACAGGAAACACCATCCTAAATCATGCCTACAGAGACTTACATTACCACGACAAGAAGGGGGCAGAGGGCTGATAGATGTTCACAATTTACACAACAAACAAATAATTACACTCAGAGCTTACTTCCATGATAAAGCTGCACATTCACCACTACATAAACACATTATAGAAACAGACAAAAAACTAACACCGCTTAACCTACAAGATAAAAATACACAAATAAATGAACACTTCATAAGTACACAACAAAAACACACATTATGGTCTGATAAAGCCCTGCATGGCAGACATCGAGCCTACCTGAGCCTACCACACGTCGACAAAGATAAGTCGAACGAATGGCTTAGACGCGGTGAGTTGTTTCCGGAAACGGAAGGCTTTATGCTCGCAATTCAAGACCAAATTATAGTAACTCGCAACTACAGAAAATACATCATAAAAGACCCTAACCAACCGACTGACTTATGCAGACACTGCAACAGTGCTTCTGAAACTATTCAGCATATTACAGGAGCCTGTAAATCTTTAGCACAAACAGACTACAAACACCGCCATGATCAAGTGGCTTCAATCATACATCAACACCTGGCATACAAACACAAGCTTATACTTGACATGAACCCGTATTATAAGTATAAACCCGAAACCGTATTAGAAAATAGGCACCTTAAAATTTATTGGGATAGAACGATTATAACTGACAAAACCATCCATTACAATAGGCCAGATATCACCGTACATGATAAAACCAACAAAACAGTTTATTTAATTGACATCGCTATACCTAATTCACACAATATCCAAAGTACAATATCTGAAAAATTAAATAAATATCAAGATCTCGCCATAGAAATCAAAACTCAGTGGAGAGCAGAAACTGTACATATAGTCCCTATAGTCCTTTCATCAACAGGTATCGTTCCAAAATCTCTCACGGAAAGCCTCAACATATTGGACATGCCTACCTACACACTCCATATGCTTCAGAAAGCTACTATTCTTAACACCTGTCGCATCACCCGGAAATTTCTATCATCTTCTACACTATCTTCCACATTTTCAATATAAACCCTCCCTCACAAGCTTGGCTATGGCCCGCATGTGAAGTTAATTAAACTCTCCCATAAAGGAGAAGAAAAATAAATAAAATCTGAAAATAATAATAATAATAATAATAACCCCCCCGGGGGACCACCTTGCCGTGGTGGGGGGGCTTATGGGAAGGCGTGTACATATTCAGGCCGCTAAAATCTAGGCCTAAGTACTATAAAAATACCCTTCCCAACTAACGGTCCCAAACCCGAAAGGAGAAAAGAAAAATGAATACAAGAAGCAAATCAAAAAGGCCCCAAGTGCTCGGCGCGCCTAGTAGCAGTACTGGCCACGACGGAAGCCAGTCTGACACTAGGCGTAGGGGTGCTAAGAATCCCCGAGTGACGATAGATTCCCGTCAAACAACCCAAGCAACACACACGGACACCGATACTCTAAGTGAAAGAACCTCAAATACACCTTCGCCATTTCATTCAATCGAATCACCCACATCATCCCTTCATTCATATCAGATATCCATGCCGTCATCACCCTCTACACATAGCTCATCAGCGGAAAAAATCCACACTAACACACCAACAGGCAACACTACTATTGAAACGGAGAGAAGTGCTTTGCGGGAAATGCTTCCTGCAACCACTCTTGCCGGCAGAAATAGACAGCGGATGAAATGGACTGATGATATCAACCGTAACTTACTCCGCTGCTATTATACAGTCACAAATTGCGAAACTAACCTCACGGGATATCGCCCTTCTTTACATGCAAAATTCATAGAAATGTTTCCTGACCTTAACATTCTTTCTGAACAAAGACTAGCTGATCAAATTAGAGTCATACACCGCAACAATCGAATCACTGCCACAGAAAGAGAAAATATTAAGAGATAAATAGCATCAAACAATGTACCAGTAATATCTGAAATCACTTCACACACCCGTAGCACACGTCGGCTCAGATCATCAGATTTAACTAATAGTAATCACAATACAGAAGAAGAGATAGGACAATCCAATGATAACTCCCAGCACACAACACTTACAAATGAACAACAAACACCAACAGACTCTCAATCATCCCAATCATACCTGTGGTTACAAGAACGATGTTCACAATCACCAATACAAACACCTAACACACAAACAGATACAGACACAGACAACAGACAAATAGAAAGCATTTTTAATGAGTGCCTGTTGAAATATAAAGGTACAGATCCTACTGCTCGTCCAAACATACCAAAACTTAAAATTACACATCAATCAAAAGTAACCGTAAATTTATTAAATCAACTAATAAACATAGAACTATCACGTATCATAGATCCTAACATAGAATATATACAAGACTTAATCTACAGCGCTGCCCTGGCAGCCACTTCATTACATAATAAAACAAAATTAAAGGTAGGTAGGGTTGATACAATTAATAATAGAAAAGGTAAACCAGCATGGGAATGGCGTATTGAAACCAAAATAGCTAACCTGAGGAAAGACATAGGAAGACTTACACAATACATTAAAGACAATCTTTCAAACAAAAAACAGAATAAAATAAAAAATACATATAAAAACAAAGAAGAAGTAATAGAAGATATAGACATAAAGACACAAAAATTACAAGCACTTTCTAAAAGGCTACGCAGATACAAAAAATCAAACCAAAGGCATAAAGACAATATTTTATTTAATACTAATCAAAAACTCTTTTATAGGAATTTTGATAAGGTATATAGTATCAAAGAACCACCCAACATTGCAGAAGTAGAAACATTTTGGGCAGATATATGGTCAAGACCAGTAGAACACGACAATCAGGCGGAGTGGATTAAGGCAGAAGAAGAAATAGGACCCCTTAACCCCATGACTGAAATTAATATAGATAAAAAAGATATAGAACAAGCAATAGGCAAAACACTAAATTGGAAAACACCAGGACCCGATAAAATACACAATTATTGGTTAAAATACTTTACAGCTACACATAAACATATTGCAGACTCTTTTAACGCTCTTATTAGGGATCCCAATTCTATAGCTATGTTTTTCACCCAAGGCAATACATATTTAAAACCTAAAGATACAGTCACTACAAATCCAGCTAAATATCGTCCAATCACTTGTCTCCCGACTCTGTACAAACTTCTCACATCCATTATTTCACAAAAAATCAACACACACCTGACACATAACAATATTATAGCGGAGGAACAAAAAGGCTGTAGAAAAGGCTCCATGGGATGTAAAGAACAGTTAGTAATAGATTCAGAAATACACAACCAGGCTAGGCAAACACATAGAAATCTCTACTATGCATATATTGACTATCAGAAAGCCTATGATAGTGTTCCCCACTCATGGCTCTTAGAGGTTCTAAAGATATATAAAGTCGACGAGACACTAATACAATTCTTAAAACAAACAATGAAAAAATGGACCACTACACTACACTTAAACACAGAATCAGAAACACTAACATCTAAACCAATAAAAATCTTAAGAGGCATATTTCAGGGAGACTCATTAAGCCCACTATGGTTTTGTATGTCATTAAACCCGCTTTCTAGAATTTTAAACAATACAGGACAAGGATATCTACTACACAGAGAGGATAACACAAAAATAACACATTTACTTTACATGGATGACATTAAACTATATGCCGCTAATAGACAACAACTAGATTCATTGTTAAAAAATACAGAAAAATTTAGTAACGACATAAAAATGAACTTTGGAACAGATAAATGTAAAATAAATAGTATCATACGAGGACAACATCATACAACAGACCCATATATACTTACACAACAAAATACACTAATCGATAAAATGGAATCGAGCGACACATATAAATATCTAGGATATTGCCAGAGTACACGCATAGATCACGGAAAGATAAAACAAGAACTAACAACAAAATATACACAAAGACTTAATAAAATACTTAAAACAGAACTATCAGCAAGAAATACTATAAAAGCTATAAATACATATGAGGAGTGACTTTTCAAAACGGCTTATTTCGGGTTCCCAATTATACTTTTTTTTTTAATGCCAATCGGGACTTTATGTACACTCACATTATATGACGTGAAGTGTCCGGTTCTAAAGTACTTTAATCTCGAAGAAAAATGGCCATAGAAAATGCTTTCCGCAACAAAATAGCTTAATTCACGTTAATTCTCGGCCCTACTAATTGTGATAGGAGTTTTTTCAAAATAGCTCATTTCTAGAACATTTTGTATGGAAATTTTGTTAATACGTATCAAAATGGCTTATTTCTAATCTGGTATCACAGGTTATTTTGGAGGGTTGAAAGATAGCTTTAATATCTGGAAGTGGATCCGCAAATATATTTTTATACATTGGCAACACTTTTTATTTGACTACGGCCAATTAAAAAAATATTAAACGTCATGATTTGGGGAAGAATGGACTGCCTTGCCTGAACTTCAATGGTACAAAACTATTTTGTTACATGTGACGGAGGAACCAGCTGAGGAACATGAATATGATTGTGTCTGCAATGAAGAGGATGTAGGAGAAGTCCGTGTGTGATTTTCAGATTTTAAATAAAAGTTTTTAGAAAACAATTTTCTTTTGCTAGCCAAAACAAAATTGGCTTATTTCTTAGGAGTGCCAAAACAAAATGGCTTATTTCTTAGGAGTGCTGAAACAAAACATCTTATTTCTTGGAGTTTGCGACTAAATGGCTTATTTCCTTAAATCATATGATAATAACTCATAATTTAGAGTATTAAAAAAAATATATACACTGTGAAACGATCTATTAACGTACCTAGATTATGTACATAGAAGTTTGTTACTAAAAATATTCATATATGAAAAGTTTTCGTATTTTTCTTGGTCCTGAAAAAAATGACCATACAGAAATAAGCCATTTTGAAAAGTCACTCCTCATATGCGGTACCGATACTAACCTATTCATTTGGCATTATCAAATGGTCGGTGACTGAATTAGATAAACTCAATAGGTTAACAAGAACTACATGCTACAAACAACACATACACCATATACATTCAGCAGTAGAAAGATTTAATCTTAAAAGAAAGTTAGGAGGGAGAGGCCTAATAGATATTAAAAATTTACATAATAGACAGTTACACAACATTCGAACATACATGTTGAATAAAGCTATAGATAGCCCCATTCATGCAACCCTTACAAAAATATCAACATCCGGTACACCACTAAAATTAAACATCAATTTCAATCCACTAGAAAACCATTCCTCAGATGAACAAAAAATTGCAACCTGGAAACAAAAATCCCTCCATGGTAAATATCCTAATTTATTACAGCAGGAACACATAGACGGTGAAGCATCTAATGCGTGGCTTAGTAAGGGCAACATATACAAAGAAACAGAAGGTTTTATGGTAGCTATTCAAGACCAGATCATCAAAACTAAAAATTACCAGAAATACATAATGAAGGACACAAATATAATTTCAGACAGATGTAGATTATGCAACACTCAACAAGAAACGATAGATCATATTACAGGAGGATGCCCATTCTTGGCAAATAGGCAATACACGGATAGACACAACAATGTAGCAAAACAAATACACCTACAGATAGCTAGAAAATATAAATTAATCGATAAAATAGAACCATACTATAAATATAAACCAAAAAATGTTTTAAATAACGAAATTGCCAAACTATATTGGGATAGAGATATTATAACAGATAGAACCACACAGAATAATAGACCAGATATTACACTCATTTTAAAAGAAAAGAAAATTACATATTTAATAGATATATCCGTTCCTAATTCAGAAAACATAAGAAAAAAATACACCGAGAAAATACAAAAGTATATACCATTAGCTGATGAAATACAACAAATGTGGCAACAGAATGCCGTTAAAATTGTACCAGTCATATTATCATCTACAGGACTCATCCCTAAATCGCTTCATACATCATTAAAAGAACTAGATCTACACAAATTAACATATATTTCACTCCAAAAATCAATTATAATTGACACATGTTCCATAGTACGGCGATTCCTGACATCCACTACACAAACACCTTCTTCAGTAGGAAACGAACCAACCCACTTGGTGTAAACCCGTGATTGGCTCGTCACACCCTCCAGCTCTGCTGAGATTCCAAATGGATTTAAAAAAAAAAAATAATAATAATAATAATAATAAATCAAATCGAAATAAAGGCAAATATATTAAATATTTTTTTTTTAAGTAGTAATTACGAATTATGAAAGACCTATTAGATAACGGTAGCAGTCAATGTCCTAAATTTATTCGATTGATGTCATTATTTTTTTTATGTTAATCAAATCGGATCGGAATCAGAATAGCTAATAAAATAAGGAAAAAAAATACGTTTACTTTTTTTAAAGGTGCCCCACAGTAGGATTTTCTATTGTAGGTTGCAGTAGCGAAGCGTGGGAGGGGCAAAGGGGGCCATGGCCCCGGGCGGCATATGAAAGGGGGCGGCATAAAATCCCACGTCGTTTTTATACTACTAGAAAAGAGGGCGGCAAATTCCTAGACGGCCCCGGGCGGCAAATACCCACGCTACGCCACTGGTGGGATGGATGCGTTTGCAAACAATTTGTTCACATACACAGACGCCCAGTCCCTAAACCACTACCTGTAGATCGTACAAGTATTTGCTCCATTCAGGTATTGAACCCGCAACCCGTGTCACAATAGCTAATCGAGTTGTCAAATGAAAATGTCTGTAGAATTAAAAAAAATTATATACCTAATACTTATTAATTGACCATTCGGTAAACTTAGCTTAAAGTTAGATAATTTATTGCGCAATGTATATTAATAAGTATATCATTAATATAATTATGACAATATTCAAATAATTAGTTATAATTATATTATTTCCTTCAATACCGTTAGAATCTCATCAGTCGGCAGTCAACCTGTATTACTATTTCAAAAACTGATATCATAATTATTATATATCTACTTATATTGTTTTATGTTATCAAACCAGATATACCTAACCAGGCTTTAATTCTAATCAAGCTACATTTTAAAATTGATAATCTTTAACATACATAGAAAGCTGCTTGACGGAGCGTCTGTAATCATTTAAAGCAATGACAGGATTTTTGGACTGCAATCAGTTTTAGGTCAAAAATGCTTATAGGTTGTGTGTGCGTCAGTCTTCTTCAGCCTAATAAAAATTAACAATACCTACCAATAAAAGTGACAATGGAACCTGCGTTTGTAGACCTAAATGAATAAAATCGGTGTAAACGAGGAGGACACTGGCTCCTGCAACACAGTTTTACTATGTCAGGGTCAGGGAATTCTAATAACAATATACCAATGTTATGTCAATAAAGCATTATTATTATTATTATTAAACTACCCAAATATTATAGCTAAAAATCGTATTTTAAGTCTAAAAACATTTTAACATTAGGTACTGGCTTTTAGCATAGAAAATAATTTAAATTTATACCCAACTATGCCTCGTAAAAAACTGTGGTATCTATATATATAAAAGGAGAAGTAATCAATAAAATTGCTCAAACGGTGAAGGAAAACATCGTGAGCCTGCATCATCATCATCATCACATCAACCGTTAAACATCCACTGCTGGACATAGGTCTCCCCCAAGGATCGCCACAACGACCGGTCTTGCGCCGCCCGCATCCAGCGGATTCCAGCGACCTTCACCAGGTCGTCAGTCCACCTTTCCGGGGGCCTGCCCACGCTGCGTCTTCCAGTACGTGGTCGCCACGGTAGAACCTCTATGCCCCATCGGCTGCCTGTCCTTCGAGCGATGTGTCCCGCCCACTGCCACTTGAGTTACTTTGAACCTGCATACTTGGGAGATTTGCAAGATGGCGTGTTTAGTCTGCCAAGTTCTGCCAACCTACACTTGGCTAGCGTGGTAGACTTAATAGCTTAAGCAGTGGTGGAGTGTGCTGATGATGATGAAGTACCTATTTAAATATTTTCTTATGATGTCACTAAAATATTATTTCAAGGATGAAACGTTTTAATTTAGAAAATAATTTATAATCAATTAATTCTCAAGTTTGATCCTAGGAATGCCCAATTTTCAACTAATTACCAAATTAAATTAAAAAAGTAACATTTTAGGACATAGTACACTACTTTAAACATTTGCTAGCAAAATAAAACGTTTTTGAAATCAAACTAAGTTCTTTGGAAACTTCTGCAATATTATGAAAAACACAGCAACAAAATAGCGGCCGAACCGTCTCCCGATATAATTTTGTTCTCGTAAAAAATCGATTAATAACAACGTCGGGGGTCGCGGTGAGGGATGAAACTTCAACTCGATTACAATAGGGCATTATTTAACAAGCTGTAGGTAAAAAACACGGGAGAATTTTGTAAACGGGTATGCTTGACTGAATTATTTCACAAAATCCTGAAAGCTGGCTAAGGGTTTGGCGGCAGTGGAAAAGTTATCGGCTTATCTAGTGCGATTCCCGCACAGAATAAATAAATATGTTCCAAGACGATGATATTTCATATAAAATATTAGCCCAAATAATTAATTAGGCTTTTAATGTTCAAAATGCCTTGGCAGAAACCCATCTATATGTATAACGCCCCCATATAAAGTCGCAACGGTATTTTTTCGGAATCTCGTCTGTATGTTTTCAAGTCTCGAGATCCCCGGTGTGGTATCCTTGTGATTTTATGATGCGATTCAGCACTTTCTCAACTCAATTATTCTTTGTCTGATATTCTTCGATGCAGCTCATTTTGTCAATGATTTAAAATTTATTTTTCTTTCATGCTACGGCTTCGGTGATGAAACTGCGGCTTGAGGATAAAATGAGGATAAAATTGAGGATAAAATGAGGAAATAAAATATACACTTCGTATCTCACATTTTAACAGCGCCAATTTGTGTACAATACTATTAAAACTTAATAATTATAACATCACGCTAACACACCGATTAGTAGGCAGAGAAGTACTAATGCCTGAGAGGTTTGGTTGATTAAGTGTGTAGTCCGCTAACCCGCATTTGGCTAGCGTTGAGTACTAATCTAATCTCTTTTAAATGGTAGGAGACCCATGCCCAGCAGTGGGACAGTAAATCTGTGAATTTTAATAATATAATATACATATAAACTATGCTACGTACATATATATTTGACACGTCCTGGGCCTTAGGCCGGTCCTTAGGCCGCACTAAGAGTTTGTGTGTAGCCTGAAAATAACAGTTCCAAGTCTAGGAATAGATATTTTAATAATATACCCGGACATTATGACACAGCGCCATCTAGTTCCGAGCTAAGCAACGAGGCTTGATTACGGATACTAGATAGTTGATACAAAGATAATTTTTTTTATAAATACATAGGTACATACATTGTTTTCGGAAACAAATGTTGATACTCATCACACAAACATTTTTCCCTACCGGGATTCGAACCGAATTAATTTTGTATTTGTATTATTTAATATTAGCTTACGACCACGGTTCCTACTTAGTTTTACGATAAAAAAAAGCAATCTATGTGTTATTCCAGTTAAAAAACTATCTGTACGCTAAATTTGTACCAATCTGTACAGTTGTTTTTGCGTGATTAGTGATAATAAACCTATATTTTGCGTTAGACCTCTAGCAATAAATTGGTGGTAGACAGACGGAGAAAAGCTAAAAAAACATTTTTATTCTGAGTCTATACCTAATAAAGAATTCCTATATTATATAATTTTCAGTGTCTATAATGTACAGACATCTATTAAAATTTTATTGCATGTATTGATAATGTCAAAGATTTTTTTTTACCGTTGTGAAACTTTTCATTAAATCATCTAATATTCGCACCAACAAAAGGATAGGTACTATTCTCAAACTTTTGAAGAATAACAGGCCTTATATTGAGCCGTGCGATATATATCAGTCACGCTTAACGAATACCCGTCCAATAATGCGGGGATTACCCAAAGTTATCCGTTATTACCAATTTTTCCCCTTATTGTATGACATGAGTTCAATTTCTTCTTTTGAACATATCGAATCTCCTGGGAATTTATATGTAATAGGATTTTGTTTAGTATTTTGTAGATATTTCGCCTTTTTTTAATTTGATTTTGATGTCAGGCTTTGTATTAATATCTTTATGCTGTGATATAATTATCATGAATAATATCACATTTCACATGGATGCGACTGGCTTAAGACCGGCCGGCCTGGAAATCCCTGGGAGAAGCTTATGTCCAGCAGCAGATGTCATTTAGCTGGAATGATGATGAGGATCCTTTATTAAAATCATCAAACAATAATCGAAAAAATCCCTCAGGCATGTAGGTTTTCTCACGATGTTTTCCTTCACCGTTTAAGCACGTAAATACGCACATAGCTTCGAAAATTCAGTAATTCTTGCTTCGGAATCGAACTGGCGACCAACTGATTTCACAGTATACTGGTCAAACCAGTACGATATCACAGCGCACCTTAGAAATCATAAAACATAGCTGATTCCCGCGATTCGTGAGTCGCAAGAGTGATTCATTCGAATCACTTCAAAAACGGCAAGGTTTCATACTTACTTTGCACCCCAGTATTACCCCCTTCAGGGGTGACTTTTCAAATATCCTTTCTTAGTACTCCCCTACGTTAAAAGGAACCCCTATGTAAAAAGGCCCAGCGTTGATATGTCAGTCAGTCAGTTAGCTTCTCCTGTTATATATCGAGCCATTATCGCGGACTTAGTGTAACCGACAAAAACCAAATTTTACAGGAGAAGGTATTTTTACAATATTTTTAGAAATAATTGCGCTATTAAATTGAAATTTGAGATATAATAATGATTTTTGAAACCTTAGTTAACGGCTAACATTAAAAAAAATGACGTCTTTTGCCACTTTGTTTATAGTAAACGACAAAATTTTGATGTACTGTGTCGGTTGCGATAACAAGTAGGGTCGCTTCCGCTGCAATTCTTAGATAATTACGCAACTTACGATATTTTGATTATGTCGGTTACTGTAAAATACATAATTATAAAACTGATGTGCTAACGATAAACTTACCATTTGCTATAACTTTCTAATTGGTTGTCTTTTGGCGGAAAATATCGACGAACCGATTCCGTTATAGTTTAAAATGTCATCTGCGATAAAAAACGCAGTTTAGGTAAAAATGTTGCTTACGATAAGACGGCGGTAATGGCTGGATATGTATATACATACATAGATTAATTACATTTAAACAAAACCTCTTTTCATAAACAATAAAAGATCTTAATTGTGTTTTTCAATAACTTGCCTCTTGTAACAAAATACACTGTTACAATACCCGTCGGCAGGTGGCACTGGCAGAACACCTGTGGTCCCCAGAAGGGTTACACTTCAAACGACACATAAAAGTCCTTTTGCCTGTACAACCAACAATAACTTCGACTTTAATTAAAAACCTGGAGTACCTACTTTTCTTTTACCCTACGATAAATTGTTTATAAAATCTTTTTGGTCTTTTTATTAAATAAAATGTGAATATTTTTTGTATGTAGCATTTATTTATTTAGAAATTAGTAAGTCAACAAAATACCCGCAGGAACATACTTATAAAATAAAAATGTTCATTTAATTACCAAAAAATATTAACCTTGCCAAATCGCCGTCGTGACGTACCTATTGAAGTTGCATTGATAAGAATTGAGGATTATAAAGAATTGACGCGAAAAATAGATTTTTTTAAATTTACCGCCTTGTAAATTGCGTCAAAATTTGACCTCAATTGGCGCAGAACTTTTACACAAACCAACTTTATTTTTTTTAATTTACATGTTGATGATTGATGAAGTCTCTTCTAAACAAAATGATGACTGTATTAGGAGATTCCGCTTCTCAATGGTCCTTTTGAGATTTTATATGACATTCTACTTCAGTAACTTGGTAGGTACAAACGTACTAACTCAATTTTAATCAACCTTCTGTCGAAAGCCAAAATACATTCAGAAGAAGCTTACGGCTTGATTGTAAGTTACCGTGGTCTGTAGACGTTTGCAACAGGAGAGGTATCGCTCGCGCGTTGCCCACCCTGTTAAAACCTATTTACTCCTATTTTGAAGAACCTCATGCTGTACTCGTTTGGAGAAACCTTGGCAGGTAGCCTGGTTTTGCAACTGTAGCCTAATTCCACAGGCTGATTGTGCTCAGTATGAAGTTCCTTTATAAATTCACTGTTATTGATATTAGTTCCAAGGTGTAAATAGTATTTCAGTACATCTTGACTTATTCTAAATCACTATACTAATACCATAGATAATACACTATGGGTATACTAATACATATGTTAAAACTGTCAACTTATTTGACAGCTGTCAAAAGGTATTTCAGTCAGTGGACTGTGTTGTTCGTAAAAAAAGTTTTGAAAGGTAATGAACAAAAATCGCAGTTTTTTTTTAAATGAACACTTCCTGTTTTAATATAGCTCGAAGTTTCTCGTCCCCATTAACGACGGGTTCTAATAGCCTGTTCTCATACACAGAGGGAAACAAATGATCGCAGTCAGCTGTATGGCTATTGGAACGTATAATGGTTATGACTGATCAACCGCTCCACATATATACAATATGTATTACGAATTGCGAAATATCGTAAAAAAAATATTTTCTATATTACCCTAAGAGTATCTGATTGTACGCTGCGATAGCCGAGTGATGTGAAGTTAAAGGTCTCAAGTTCAATCCTAAATAATAATAATAATGTTGATGAAACTAGGTAGAAATACCTGCCATTTCGTCCTCTGCGGTTGGTTGTGACAATATATGCTCTAGAATGATTTCTCCTATCCTTCCTATATTACTTCCAGTTCTGACCCACATTTTTAATTTTTCATTGTTCTCTAGCACTGTTCCTGAAGCCTGGAAGCAAGCCAACATCATTCCCTTACCTAAAATCCCAAACCCTTCTTTACCGACCGATTTTAGGCCAATTTCTATCCTCCCTTATCTCTCTAAAGTTCTCGAACATATTGTTCATCAGCAACTTTCAGCCTTTTTATATAATAATGATCTTCTCAGTCCTTTCCAATCTGGTTTCCGTCCTGGGCATAGCACAGTAACGGCACTTTTAAAGGTCACTGATGACATTCGTAGGGCCATGGACCAAAAATCTCTAACCGTACTTGTGCTTCTCGACTTTAGCAGCGCTTTTAACTGTGTAGATTTCGACTTGCTTTTGCAGACTCTTAAATCTTTAAATTTTTCCACTTCTGCCACGAGTTGGTTTGACTCCTATCTCACAGGCCGCTCGCAACGGGTACGGTTGGAGGAGTCTTATTCAGATTGGTGTATTTTAACAGCGGGTGTACCGCAAGGTGGCGTCCTCTCTCCTCTTCTCTTTTCTATTTTCATTAACTCTGTAACCAGAGTAATCTCTTCCTTCTTCCATCTCTATGCCGACGATCTGCAGCTTTATCGACATTTTCCGTGGCAGGATGCGAAGGCTGCCTTATCAGCCATGAACGTGGATCTTGATCTGGTTGGTGATTGGTCGCGATCCTTTGGGCTTGAAATCAATCCCAGAAAATCACAGGCTATGATTATCGGTGGAAGGTATATCCGCTATAAAGTAGATATTACGTCCTTACCACCGCTCAGTCTGAATGGTGTTCAAATAGAATTCACTGACACGGCTAAGAACTTGGGGCTGATTATTGACTCGCATTGATCGTGGTCTTCTCATGTCGCAGAAGTTAGTCGCAAAGTGCATTACACTTTTCACTCGCTAAAGTGTCTCCAGACCTTTTTGCCTTTAAACACCAAAATCTCTCTTGCCCAAACTCTGATTCAGCCCATCATAGACTACGCTGATGCCTGTTATTTGGATGCTACCGAGGAGCTTTTAAATAAACTGGAGCGTTTGCAAAATATATGTATTCGTTTTGTTTTCAATATAAAAAAATATGATCACGTCTCTAACTTTCGCAAAATGCTCAAGTGGCTGCCAATTCGACTTCGGAGGAACTCTCGAATATTGTGTGTACTATTTAACATTCTACATAACCCTAAAACTCCTTCCTATCTGAAAGAACGGTTTTCCTTTTCTCGTCCTTCGGATGCGCCTTGCAGGTCGCATCTAAGAACCCTCCTCACATTCCCGGCCCACACTACCGACTACTACTCCTACTCCTTTACTGTGCACGCTGTTCGGTTGTGGAATGCTCTCCCTCACGAGATCAGAGATAGCCAGACTATCGCCATATTTAAAAGAAGAGTAAAAGATCATTACCTTTCCATTTCGTCATAGTTGTATATATGTATATATACCTGTATATATTTTTATGTACTTTAGTGTATTTATGCATAATATATGTAATAAATGTATAAGTACGTATATCTTAGCTGGATATAATATGTATGTATATTTTATTTGCATATATATATTTATTTTATATGATATATTTTAACTTCTTTTGTGTATTTAAATTTCTTTTTCTATTGTTATGCACACTATCTGCATTTCCATATGTTCAATTCTCCTGTCGCAGGTATGCTGGAAGAGATTTCTGTAGGAATAAGCATTACCTTTGTACTTTCTTTTTCCTATTCCTTTAATGTATTATTGTAATTATTGTGTGTACATACATAAATAGTTAAATAAATAAAATAAATAAATAACAAATTTGAAGGCGACTAGACTATATATATGTGTAAACAAAAAATAGAGAGAGAAAGAAAAAAGAAACAGGTTAATTATATCAAATCCACGTTAGTTATGATAAATTATATAAGCTATATCACGCATGCTCAAACAATGCAGGAAAATAGACATTTTCTTCATTTTCATATGAGTAGAGTGTCTGGTAGTTGGTGAATTGTTTCGTAATGATGATCTGATCGTATAATTTCATCACCAACTAAACTGTATTCTTATTGCTTAAGTATTGACCTTACAACGCTCAAACCGAATGCTCAGCCACTGCACCAATCGAGTCGTCAATTGCGTTATGTCTCAGTGATACATAAGTTGAAGATTTTTTCCTTAAATAGTATTTTGTTCTACCAATTTTATTTTCACGCGTAATTTCGAAAATACGTCATTCATACCCGCCATTTGAAATTGTCGTAAAATAAATTATCGTTCACCGTCACCAAACAAGAGGATTATTAATCAAATTTTTATGCGATGGCGAAGATTAAAGAAATGTTGTACTTACAAAGGAATTTTACCTTTTTATAACGCTGATACCTATTTGATTAACGTTTAACGGTAGGCCGAAGTAATTAAAATCTTTTGAATATTTTTTATACAAGATAAATATTGGGGTTTATGAAAACTGTCATTTTATGGAAAGGTAAATATGTATAGGTTATCTATGTATTATATATATAGGTTATATATGTATTAGCCTAGTGGTGTAACCAGTGGACAGTGAAGTGAAAGGTCCTGAGTTTGATTCCAGGGCAGCACATACTTTTCGAAAATACGTACATAAACGTATTTTTGCATGCTCAAACGATGAAGGAAATTATCTTGAGGAAATTTGTTCTAACTCAAGAGCTCTGACTTTCTCATCTCTTCCTCAGATTTTCATACATTTATACATTCGTCTTAAAATCTTCACACATTCCGACTTAATACAAATAAATCATTGTCTGGGTGAAAACCCAATAAAGTGAAATTCGTTATCAATCTTGTGCTATCACACTAGAAGTATGAGGAGAGGCGACGATGGACGATCTCTGTCTGGATACGCCATTGAAGTGGCTTCTTAACCTCTTATTACTGAAACATTCTTTAGCCATTGACACGATACAAAGACTAGAAGTCAAACTCAAAGTCAAATATTTTATTTCAATTACACCAATATTACAGGTACATTTAAATTGTCGAAACTAGTTGCACAATTCCAAGAGGTAGGTCTTATGGAGAAGAACCGGCAAGAAACTCCATAGATACTCTTTTAAACTACATGAATAATTACGAAGTTGGGTTACAAAAGGAGGTAAGTATCTAAATAATGAAAAGAACTACAATCCACCCTATTTCACGACCCCATTCTAAACGCAAAAAACACCTAGCATCTAGAACATTTCGTCGAATGTTCTGGAACTTAGGCAACACACGACAATACGAAGTCATCGAAGTATGAAGCAACCCGCCCTTGTTTCGTCGCCTCTGTGAGATACAGCACCTTTGTGACTGCTAATGACAACCGTCATAATAACTGTCGACTACGAAAGGAATAAGATGGCTTTGAGTATTGCAGTCTCTAGCTACATGCAGAGGCAAGAAAAACAAATAAAAATTATGTAAGAAATGTATTTTAAAGCATTGAAATAAAGTTACTTATTACGGATTTTGTCACGGTATATTGATAACTTCAGTACATTTAACCCAAAGTCTTGGATCCTTTACAGCATCCATGGTCACGGGCAGTCAGGATCAGGTCAGAGGTGTTAGTTGTCTTGAAGTTATAATGACTAACAGATATCCTTCATTTTCAATTATTATTGAGACGTCTTTAGATTAAAATAATATCAATATACCGCGATGATAAAATATGTAAAATGTAGTTTTATTTGAATGTCTGATATTCGCGTAAATATAAGAAATCAAAATTAATTTTAAAGCATTTTATTTAATATACGGGTAGATTTTTTACGACCTGATAAGCACAGTGATATTAATTAAGAGTGAGATTAAAATTAAGACAATTTTACAAGTAAAATATAAGATTTTTTCAGGGTTTTGATTACGTCATAATTTCGTAACAGACGATCTCTCTGAGAAAAAATGCTGGAACACACTCTTTTTTTATTTTTAGCCCTTCTAACAGTCATATTTCAACATGAAATTTCAATTATGTTTTGAAGCTACACCAACCAACTCGAAACTGACATTCACAAACAAGAAATTGGCTCACTATTTCTACAAACAGAGTATAAATTAGAGAATAGAGCGCAGTCGCTCGCTAGTTCCTCAGTTGACGCCAACACCTATGTGAACTTTGACGTCTATGTTACAATCTTGATGATTTCTTAAAATGCATTCGTATCATCATCATCATCATCAACCCATTAATGTCCCACTGCTGGGCACGGGTCTCCTCTCAATTGAGAGGGATTGGGCTATCGTCCACTACGCTAGCCTACTGCGGGTTGGCAGACTTCACATGCCATCGAGAATTCTCTCAAGCATGCAGGTTTTCTCACGATGTTTTCCTTCACCGTTTTAGCATGTGATAAATACGCACATAACTTTCGAAAAGTCAGTGGTGCGTGCCTTGGGTTCGAACTCAATACCTCTGACACCTCAGTCCACTGGTCACACCGCTCGGCTACCACAGCTCTCGCATCGTATCTCGTAGTCTCGCATTCGTATATCGAATGCAATTTAAGAAACCAAACAACTTTAAAAATATTACAAACTGGCCCTGACTTTTTACACAGCTCCATCTAGTTCCGTGGTAAGCAACGAGGCTTGTGTTACGGATACTAGAAGGTTGATATATACTTTTACATATATACTTTTTTTGTAAAGACATATATATAGGTATATATATGTTTGTATATATATAATAAAGGCGCACGCGAAAAGTCAGTGGTGAGCGCCCGGTTTTGAACTCGAGACCTTTGACACACACACCACTAGGCCAATGATTTTCAGTCAAAACTACTTTTGACTATTTTATTCAGTCAAAAGTATCTGATATATGCCTCCTTGCGTTTTTACTTTTATCGTTGGTCCCCAAAGACTGCCCCGTATGTTTTTTTATACTCTACAACTGGTTGGAGTTAAAGTAAAAAACTGGTAAAGGTTGCCTAATTTCTACTCTAAGGTAATGATGAAGCTCGAGTTTCAATCTTGTCACCGTATTTGCATCTCAAGGGCCATCGGATCGATTCCCGTGTGAATACAAAGTAGCTTCCGCATTCGGATGCATTGCTTTTGCTACTTTATAAGGCTTTTCTGCATCTGTCTGTGGTTTATTTCAGGAGATGTCCTACTTTCAAGCCTTTGTTCTTTGTTTCAGCTAAGATATTGGAAGAACTTGCTTCGACACTTTGTTACCGAATAGATAATATAAAATAATAATAAATAATAATATTCGGACAGTATGACACAGCGCCATCTAGTTCCGAGCTAAGCAACGAGGCTTGTGTTACGGGTACTAGATAGTTTATACACTACATATTATTATATACTTTTGTTTGTAAATAAATACATATTATACATAGAAACATCCATAATGTTGAAATATCCCGGTAGCGGGATTTGAACCTAGAACCCCTTGTCACCATTTTTTAAAGGTGCCTTGAACTTGAAATTCTGTGCGGATTACTATTAAAGTTAAGTTAAATATAGGTAAGTAAACGATTAAATAACTGAACTCATAGTTGTTATGTTTGGCAATAATTTATTTGATAATGTTCACTGTGAGAATGAGAGGAAAATACAAAAAGGGCAGTCGATATTGTTGGTAATATACGGCCCTCTAACATCTGCGTGTTTTAATTTATATTTTCGCTCCACCTACTACAAAAAGGCCTATTAACTCGTATATAAGTTATATTCAACAAATATTACGAAATTATTATTATATTGTGACACCGACATTATTTCCGTAAAAGTTAAATTTGGGCTATAGAACAAGAACCGTTTACAATTAAAACGCTATACGTTATTTTAGTTTTTTACAAAATAACGTCTAACATTCAACTCTAACTGGGCCAAAAACATGACGCTTTTTTATTTCACGGCGTTTCGCTACAAACGATACACAGTCGTTTCATCCGCTCGAAACATTCCAAAATACAGTCCTTTATGTTTCTCGTTACCAGTATATCCACGACGAATTTTGTATTTATTCGGCAGATTTGAGAGGTGGGTAGCTGAGAATTTATCGCACAACTTATTAGGTCGCATGTGGCGGTTTATGGAGTGCGTATGTTGCACGAGTCAAGAGTGATTTATATATTGTGTTACTTTAGCTAGTATAACCACATAATAACGGCTAATAGTACTAGCTATGGAACGACGTACGTATTACGAACTACAAAATATATTTTTATATAGCGTTATTATAACCCCCGACGCAAAAACGATGGGGTGTTGTAAGTTTGACGTGTCTGTTTGTGTGTGTTTGTCCTTGGTATCTAGCCAGCAAACGATTTTGATTTTGTTTTCTGTTTAAAACGTGAATTAGTCGGGAATAGCTTTATTTGATGGAAATCGGTCCAAATGGCTGCCTTCGGGTTATATACGCTATATTTATTATAACGTTTTGCACGGAGACGTCGCGTTATCGTATCATCGCGTAGAACATGCGTGACCGCGTGTCTTATTTTGTCACTATCGCGCTCGTTGGATTCGCCCTGCTATGTATATATATGTCGGCGCAGGAAGGCCTTCATCAGAATTCATCGTGTATTCAGTTGTTGTGGGCGTATTTTCGATCGGGAGGCCTCATATCGCTTCTGACTTCTCATTATAATCAGATACTAGGGCACACTATTCGGGCAGATAACAAGCGATTCGTCGCAGATGTGGCACGCTTGCGGTTCCTGTCCAGCTCGTCTCCAAAACAAGATACCAGCACCGCTTCCATTCACACTTTTCAATTTATTCTATCTTCTTAAGATTATAAAATATATTTAAATCAGTTAAAATAATAAGTCTGTTTTATGAAAATCGGATACGGGAATTCGGAACTGATAACCTAAGTTACCATTAATCCGCTATGGATAAGGGTAGATACATAACTAACCATATGCAATGCATCCCCCTATTTCCCCCCCGGATGATAGATGTGTTTCTCAATATTGCCCGTCTCGCTCCCAGCACGGCCTAATGCTCCGGCGATACGTCAAATTGTACAATAATGTCCGGTTTTTGTGCGTAACACCCGGCAAACTAGGTGTAAAAAAATTCATGGGTTTTTTGAGTCTCTTACTTATTAATCATTACATATACTATGTAATGATTACTAAGTAAGTACACCTATGCATAAACAAAATGTTTTGTACACAGTAGTGACATCCGTAATAACATGATTATTAATCACTGCAGAGTCAATAAGAACAAATTACGTAACTAAATCCTTTTTTACTATACAGAGTAATTTTATAAACATAGATACTTCAAAATCAGGACTACGACTATTTGTACTATTCGGAAATTGAGCTCGCGACCTAAAATCTTAATTTTTTGGTATGTAACTGATTTCTTGACAAAAATAATACCTAAATAAAATTATGACGCTAATATCAGTGCACACATAAACAACAAAAAAAGTTACTGTAAATATTTACAAAAAAAATATAATTTTATTTCCCGAATTACCCACATGCCCCAGTGAACTCAATCGCGGAAAAGGACGTTTCTATTTCCCAAATAAATCTACCTGTCACAGTCTAAACAAGAATGATGGTTACCCTTGCCCGCTCGTTTGTCCGAACAATTTGCCGAAATTTTTCGTCACCCTACTGCAATGACTGAACCTTTTATGAAATTTGATGGAGTTGTGAAAATATAACAAAATTCATGTTGAAGAATGATTTTATTTCTATATATTTTTTTATATAAAACCTTTGGGATTTTTAGTAATTGATTGATATTAAATTGGTATTCTTGAGAGACTTTTGGGTCCTTAGAATTTTCAAATCCATTCGATGTATTATAATTTTTATCTGTGATTATCAAATACTAAAATACTAGTAAATACGAAGCCACCACTTTGCCAATAGAGTGAATGAGGTAGCACTATGTTTAAAATTTGACTATCGTTTGAGTCCGTGGTTTGAGTAGCATGATACAATAATGCCAATCACATTAGAAATAATACTCTCGCCAATTCAATTGGTTTTATTTGAATCAATTGAATTTTCGAACGTCAATTGAGTCAACCGCGCACATCATCTTACAGTACATCTTTTGTCTTTCGCTACTGTCACCGACCTCAGCGGCAACCCTAATCCTTTTAGAAAATTTGATAGAATCGTGAAAATGTAATTGAGATTATTTCGCTTTCATCTTTAATCAAGCAAATCCTCTTACGTTCTTGGAATTTAGAATCTTATAATTTTATTTCAGACAACCGTTGGTCTAGTGGTTGCAAGCACTCTACAATGATCCTCAGTTCGATTCTACAGTAAGAGCTAAGTGTTATTGGGTTTTCTATGAAATTCTCTGCAGCTCGTTTAATGCCAGAAACTCGTCCCTTTTTACTGAGAACTAAAATATTCCAGGTTGAAAAGCTGCGCAGCCCTTTAATGGCACAGGCGTGATCGTAACTCTGTATGGTGTTTAATACTAGCTATATCTATCTCTACTTTGCACGGATAACATTAAGTACTAACGTTGTACCTACACTACTTACCCTTAACAAAATTATTAAAAAAAAATGATCCAACCACTCCCAAATTTTTATTACTCTGACTGATCCTTTCTTTGAAAATTTTATCAATATTGTTCCAGCTTTGGACCCCATAGGTAACTTAAGCAGATCAAAATATCGGTTCGAGTTATATAGATGTAAATTATTACAGGACAAATATTTGTTACCGGATGGAAAAATAATTATAAGGGAATTATCTCGCTTATAAAAATATTTTTAGGAGTTCAACAATTTCTTTGTTTCCTAAAATAACGATACGAAAAGAATACCAATGTTTTCTGAAAATCCCAATGCCAATGCAATTTACTTTGTAAGTTTAAAAACAATAAGCTTACAGGCTTCTATAAATTAAACCTTTTTCCTTTTGCAGTGTAAAAGGTTGTGTTAGGGCGAGTCTACATTAAACATCCCATACAAACGGGATATTTAGTAGTGTATATCTTATCTGAAAACATTAAAATATATTAAACCACAGTTAAATGTGGTAAAAAGGCATTAAAGAAAAACATAATTTTCGTGAAAGAAAAAACAATTATACTATGTATTATTAATAGCTGTGATAGTCTAGTGGCGTGACCAGTGACTGTGAAATTCAAAGACCACGATTTAAATCCAAAAAACGCACTAGTTACCGATTTTTCGAAAGTTATGTGTGTATTTATCACATGTTCAAACGACGAAAGACAACATCTTGAGAAAACTATTCCTGGGAGCTTTTCTCGATGGCGTTTGAAGTCTGCCAATCCGCAGTAGATTAGCGTGGTTCCCAGCAGTGGGACTGTAGTTGTGTTGATGATGATGATAAGACCATTATTATAGGTAATTTATATAGGTTGATTTTAACATCGGATAAATAGGCTTATAAAACTAGCCTCAGTTGTTCTTAAATTACTTAATTAACTGCCCATTCGGTACTAGAAATTGGATTGGATAATGGCCGAATTCAGCACCTGAAAAGCTTTAGAGCGCTATATTTAGTGAGAGAGTATTATAACTGTAACGTCAAATTAATATTTAACAGTTTTAAAATACTGCTACTAAACTACTACTACTAACTACTTCGAACTCGACACCTTTGCCTTCACTGTCCACCGATCACACCATTAGGCTCACATAGAACTAAACAACAACGCCTCATGAAAAATTATACATAAAGTCCTGCTTGGTACAATGCTTCACTCGGCAACTAACTCTACCCAATGATATAAAAAACTAGATACGTTACCCGCCCTCTAAAATGGCAACAACAAATCAAGGCAATTGCCGGGATCGCGCTTAGTGACGCACCAACCAGCGTTGTGAGGGTACGTCCCGTAAAAATAATTCGTGATTAATGGTTTTATACTTCCTGAGAACAAGATGCCTTCATGTGTTTACAAATTATACTACAACAGTGAAAGATAAAAATGTGTCTTTCCCTTTCTTTGCATAAATTAGTCGCTGTCGCCATTTTGCATAGCCATAATGTTGTGTCTATGTAATAATATGTCATTGACTCTACCAATGTAAACGCTCCCTCAGGACAGTAATCCGGCCTATAAATATCGGAAGTAAACCAAAGTCCGGCTTAACGAAGGACTGAGGCGAGCGACTTTGTAAAACATTACTTAAGACTTACAAGTTTTCTATTACTTGTAAAGCTTTTTTTATTGGGAAAAGTACCAGACAAGAGATCTTTGTACGTGTAATCATTGTTATTTTATAATTGATTCACGAACGACGAACATGCAATTTCATTGAATATACTCACAGGCGAATAAAGTCTTACTTTTCGAAGTCAGCAGAAAACAAACAACAATGTGCGCAAATGTTAACCTTGTTGACAATGGGAATAACAGGAAACAATAGTGTACGTAGTTAGACAAATAAACAAATACAATAGTACTTAGGCTAACTATAAAACAAAGTAAAACAATGATCTTCACAAACCGTAAACTTTATACAACGCCTCCGCCTACGTAAAACGCCTTAAGGTATTAGGATTAATAATAATAAGCCTTAGGATAGGCCCTAGGCCTTAGGATCTAATAACAATAATGAATATAGGTACCAATACCCGAAGACCAATGAAAAAATTCGTATAATGACCTAGTGGTGTGACGAGTGGGTTGTATAGACAAAGGTCTCATGCACAATCCCAAAAGCACTGACACAAACGGTGAAGGAAAACTCCGTGAGGAAACCTACATGCTTGAGACTATTTCTCGATAACATGGCACTAGGCTTGCGTGTTGGACTATAACCTTATCCCTTTCAAACGAGTGAATGGGTTGATGATGATGAATCAACCTCTAATCTAAAAGATTTAGTCATTCATGCAAAATAGCCAAGAGATCTATTTTTTGTGATGATAAGGGGGCAAACGGGCCAGAGGCTCACCTGATGGTAAGTGATCACCAGCGCCCATGGACATTCGCAACACCATAGGCTTGCAAATGCGTTGCCAAACCCCGTAGAAAACGTTTAGGTTTCTTAAAATAGGGAGTTACTGACAGCATGGAATTCCCATGCTGTCAGAATAGTCACTCCCCCAACGAGCTCTGGTAACCTTACTCACTCGCAGAATGACATTCATCAACTATTGTTGATTGACTGCGGTCTTCTGTAACTTAGAGGTACTTGCCCAGTCGGGCAGCACAATTTGAGCCAGCTACTCGCTATGCCCACCTCTCAAAACGACGTTTGATCAACGTATTAAATTCTTAGCCATGAATATGTGAGAATGTCTATAGTGGCATTACATAGGATGATATATGTTTGGTATGTGACAAAAACCTCTAGTGTAGAAAATTTACCCACAGCCCCAAAGGTGTCAGTGGCGGGACAATAAAGTTTTTTCATAACATGTCACAAACTGTGACGTGTGCTTATTACTTTCTGTGAGTATGTGTTCGGACGAGTTCTCTACGAAACGTATGATGTGAACTATGATGGATGAAGTACCCACCCTTGTTGTTATGAAATCGGAAATATGGCGGATATAAAACTGTACGTGTTCATTTGAGATTAAATAGTTTGCGTTGATATAAGTAGTAGTAGTATCCTACTAATAAATAAATAAATATTCCTGGACATTATGACACAGCGCCATCTAGTTCCGAGCTATGCAACGAGGCTTGTGTTACGGAAACTAGAAATATCGGAATTGTCCGTTTGGCCCGACTGATAAAAAAGTCGAGCAGCCTTGGCCTAGATTATAAAGTATTATAGTACGGAGACTCAAATTCCCACAGTCAAACTGACATCGTTAATAAATTAATTATAAAATAACAACGATAAAATTCGAAAAAGTAGTTTTATTTAACTGTAGAATGTTTCAATTCCGATCTTCGCTAATTATATCCACTCCTATCTCATCCAAGACAACATAGACTGTTGGGTAGATATGTATTAATGAGCCACCTTTACACATTTAACTTATTAAAAGTTGTATAAAGAACATGAAACTTCGAACATAACAATAGATTATTATACGTTAACTGCTTGTATCAACAACAGATCATTATAAGTTTGAAGGGTTCTTATTTTTAAGTTGACTCGTAGAATTATGCTCCTATATCTAATGAAATGTGTTTGTTTTGTTGTTTTTATTTGTTTTGTTATTCACTTGCAATACATTTCATTTTGGGAAAGAAAGGGAGAAATAAATAGGAGATAAACTCTTAACTTATCAGCTGGGTGCGGATCTCCTCTCAATTGCGAGGATTAAGCTATACCTATAGTCCACCACGCTAACCTACTGCGGGGTGGCACACTTCACATGCCATCGAGAAAATCTCTCAAGCATGCAGGTTTCTTCACGATGTTTTCCTTCACCGTTTGAGCATGTGATAAATACGCACAAAACTTCTGAAAATTTAGTGGTGCCTTGGGTTTGAATTCTGAGAGCACTCAGATGTTAAAGGCCTCAACTTTAACACCTGAGTGCTCTCAGAATGGTTAAGAACTAGTGACACCACTAGGCCACCACCGGTCCCGGAGGGGACGTGCTATTCATAATATTATTATTGTTAGTGTAATTATAATGTTATCACCACAATTTTCCTTCAAAACTTCTTCTAGGTGATAATAATTATATGTACACTGTAGATGTAGCAACATCTATCCCAATAGATGGATTACGGCACTGACTAAAACAAGCAACTATCAGCGTTCGACCAATCTCGAAGTTAATCCTGAATCGCGCAATCAAAGTTTCACGCGCAAGTCTAATAATAATTACCGATAACTATCAGCGGCAAAATATTCAACCTAACTAGGTACCTACTCTAAAATCACCATACCATACTAATATTATAAGTGGAAAAGTATGTTTATTTATTTTCTCTTCACTCTTTGACCTCACACTTTCTCCATACCACATTTAAATTGGTTCAGCACCAATTTAAATGCGGTATGGAGTAAGTTTGAGTCCCGGGGAAGGACATAAGGTTTTATCCCGACAATCGGAGCAAAAAGTGGGGGGGGACTGAAGTTTTGTATGGGGAATCAATAAATTCATAAAGAAAGACTATAAAACTTTGTTAAACTCATTTTCGTAAGAAAGAAATAGACAAACTGATGAAAAGTAAATTGCATGAAGCATGATAATATTGTGAATATAAAAGTCCACATATAAAGATAGGGGCAACCCTACTTGTCAACTCACACATTAGCACGTGTACAAACGTAATTTTGTTTTTTTGTGCTAGGCATTCAGTCGACAAGTATCCGGGGTGTGCTTAAAGATAATAAACATATGTGAGGTTGTATAAAGAAAAAATGTAACTGCCAGTCATTCCTCAGGGCTGTGGGTGCGAACTGGGGGAGTAAATTAGGGTTAACGACCCTCAATCTACTCCTATGGATATGGAGTTTTTCTAATGAACTCACCTTCTTGTATGTACCTACTTCTTTTTAGGAGTGATATTAGCTTGAGTAGGCTTGTTATTATTATTATCAGCCAAGAGAAATGTTGTATGAGAAATGGCATTTGACAAAAAAACTTTGAAATAATAAGTAAGTTCAAAATTTCATTACACATTCTGCAAACACCTCTGATATCAAATATTCTGGTCGGAGCACTGTGACGTCTATAAAAAATAAAAAAATAAAATAAAATGCGTTTATTTCAGGTATGTTCACCCATATTTTTACATTAAACATGAAAATAACATTTTAAATTGTAATTATCACCATAACACCACAAAATTGTTATTGTCCCTCTATCCAACACTATATGTGACAAATTATTACAGCAGTGCCGGATATAGGGACAATCAACTCTAGCCGCTATCTATGGGGAGAACGCAGCCTAGATTCTGTGACTGAGTGACGTCCAACAGCTGGGCAAGTAAAACGTGTCTTAGTGTGGGTTGGCAGACTTCACGTGAAATGGAAAAAATATCTCAGGCAAACATGTTGAAACGGCGAAGGAAAACATCGTTAAACTCTAAACCATGTTTTTCTTAAAGGTTTAATCTAGCAGTTGATTGATATACGATGTAGGATTTTGAAAAGTCATAGGAAGTCGTCATGATAAACCATCCTTGCTTTTAAATTTGGTATAATTCCACTAGAATGTTCTTGTAAAAAAAAGCAATATCATAAAACTCTTCAATTTTGCTCTCTCTCAGACTCATCTGCTTTGAAATATTCGGTACTCATATATTGTTCTCATAAAAGATACACGCATGTAAACTCAACGTGAACTGTGCCGAACTTGAATCAAAACTTCAACCATTAAAAACTAATTAACAAAGTGTTCGCATCTGCGGCTTTCATTAATCAATTGATCTATTCCAACTCTACGGGATTGTGGTTTCACAATATATGGGGAAATTAATTAACGGCAGCGTGTACAAATATATAAAATTTTATGTTTGAATAAAATTTTGAGCTGTGGTGGGACCAGTGGGCAGACATGTCGACAAAGGTGTCGAATTCAAACCCGGGCACGCACCAGTTCGGAAGTTATGGGCGAAAAAAAACATCGTGACAATAATGGGTTGATTACTATGATTACAATTTTGGGCTTTTGCCATCATCACGCCTGTCGTTCCCGAAGGGTTGCTGGTATGTTTTTGGGAACCAATGTATTAGGGAGTGAACCTATTGCCGTCAACGGAGCACGAATCCAGATTCCAAGCTGCTACTGCTAATCTTATACAAATATCCAATAACACTTTGGCAAGAAAGACCACTTGCTCAACAGTTGCAATGATAATGATTTTACAAGGTTGCCAACGCACATGCGACCCCTCCCCTCCGGTGTTGCAAACATCTATAGGCTACGGTAACCGCTTACCATCAGGCGGTGGGGTGTAGTGGGTTTTTAGCGTCGGTGATCAATCCAGTCGGCCATTTGGCAGATGATCGCCTAGTTAAATTCGTTGATGCCCACAACTCTCACCAGTGGCTCCTCGTAGCTGTTTGCACGCAGCGGCCACACCCCGGTAACCACGTCGACTCGTGGGCCAAACCTGGTCGAGGGGGCTTGAATGTTCCGACAACCAAGCTTTGCGGTTACTCCCCGCATAGTGCACAGGGTCTGTCTCGGTTGTAATAGCAGTCCACCATCGGTGGCGAGATAGCTAGGCAAAGTGGATGGCCTGAAGGGTGGCGATAGGGGTCTTGCTATCGTCAACCAGACACTGCGACTTGTTTCTCTCCGATTGTAGCGGCTATCCGTTCCATTGGGAAAAGGGGGATTAGGTGGAGAGGGTGCGTCTATGTTTGCGCAAGCATTTACGCACCGTAATATATCTCGCGTAACGGACTATTTCTGGATACTGGTTCTTGAGACTTGTATAAAGCCCTGTGGCGATAGACTAAGGTAGAGAGGTTTGGCTTTGCACGCCGAGCTTTGTCTGAGGTCTGCACACAGGCGGCATGGGGAGATGGGTCGTTTTTGTGTTGCACTGGAACAACAGCACAAACTGGGCAGCACCCCATGTGACAAAGCAGCCCTTTTTAGGGTGGCACTGCTTTCCTTGCTCAGTCTTGGAGGGAGCTAGAAAAGGTGCTCCAAAAATTGCTTGTTCCTATTTTAACGGGAGGGTAGTAACCACGGCTGCCTTTGCATCCCACACTGCGTGGTCGAAATACTGCAAAATCAATTTTCAAAAAACCAAAAGCGTCTGATCTGATCTTTGGTGCGTGGAATGTACGCACACTTATAGACCGCGACGCTAATACTTGCCCAGAACGTAAAACAGCTATAGTGGCAGGAGAACTACGCCGCTACAATGTAGATATTGCTGCTATCAGCGAAACTCATCTTGCTGACGAAGGAGAAATCGTGGAACATGGCGCTGGGTATACATTCTTCTGGAAAGGTACCGCTGCGCATGAACCAAGACGCTCGGGTGTAGGATTTGCTATCAAAACTGAAATTGCCAAGCGCCTAGAGGAATGCCCCATTTACATCTCGGATCGTGTTATTACACTGAGACTACACCTACAACACAATAACTTTTTGAACATCATTAGCGTGTACGCGCCGACCTTGGACAAGTCAGATGACATTAAAGACCAGTTTTATGAAGACCTGACACAAACGTTGTCAAAAATTCGACCTCGCGAGCAGATATTACTGTTAGGTGATTTTAACGCCAGAGTTGGACATGACTTTGACGCTTGGCCAAACATTCTTGGTAGACATGGAATTGGAAATATGAATAGCAATGGGCAGCTCTTACTCAGTTTCTGTGCCCAATTTGATTTATCAATAACGAACACATTTTTTCGACTCCCAACCAAACATAAGGCAACCTGGATGCATCCACGGTCTAAGCACTGGCATCTTATCGATTACGCTATCGTGCGGCGCAGGGATATTGCCCAAGTGCATGTAACGCGTGTTATGCGAGGTGCCAATTGCTGGACTGATCACCGACTTGTATTAACAAAGCTCAACATTAGCCTTCGTCGTCCTCGTAGGCGCCAGTTTGTCAAACCGTTACGCATCAACCTACAAAAACTGCAAAACATTCCATCCAGGGAAGCGTATGTGCAGGCTTTAGATAGTGCCCTGTCATCTATTGATGTTGTGAATAAGGATCTAGGAACATCTTGGCAAACGCTTTCAACACATATCACCGAATTAAGTGCTCAGGTTTTGGGCGTAACATCTCACAAAAGCGAAGATTGGTTTGATGAGAACGCCGCGAACTTTGCTGATGCCTTCCGTATACACAGAGACCTCCTCAAACAGGAAACTAATCGTAACCATCAGGGTGGTGTGTTATATCGCATAAAAAAGAGCAGTGCACATATCAGGAAGCTCACTAGAGAAGCTAAGAATAAATGGTGGCAAGATAAGTCTCAATATTTGCAATGGCTGTCAGACACCAAACAACTAGGAGCTTTTTACGACGAGCTAAGGAAGCTTGTAAATTCATCAAAGCGTAGCTCTGTACCAATCAAGTCACAAGATGGTGTATTTCTGACTAATAAAGATGATGTCATGAAACGTTGGGTACAACATTTCAGTAACTTGCTCAACGTAGATCGTACAGCAAATCTACATTTCATAGAGTCTCTTTCAGAATCACCACAAAAAATAGAGCTGGTGGAACCTCCGACGCTACAAGAGACTATTTTTGCCATCAAACAACAGAAAAACAACAAGGCTGTTGGTGTTGACAGTATTTGCGGGGAGATGATTAAGTACGGAGGAGATTTTCTACACGACACCTTGTGGAAGCTTTTTGTACGTATGTGGAATGAAGAACTTGTACCAGAATGTTTTAAAACTTCTCGGATCTGCTCGCTGTACAAAAATAAAGGAGACCGTTCCGATTGTAATTCGTATAGAGGTATATCGCTTTTATCTACTCCGGGAAAAATATTCGCCAGGATCCTACTGAATCGCTTACTGCCTTTATCAGAAACGATTTTGCCTGAAACCCAGTTTGGCTTCAGACCAGACAGAGGAACATGTGAAGCCATCTTCTCAGTTCGCCAACTACTAGAGAAGAGCAGAGAACAACGTCAACCAATGTTTCTTTGCTTTGTTGATCTGGAAAAAGCATTTGACAGTGTACCTCGCGATGCTCTTTGGGTTATTCTAGGCAAACTTGGGTGTCCGGACAAATTCGTGAGTCTCCTCCGACTATTACACGATGACATGAAGTGCTGCGTCTCCGTCAATGGGGAACAGTCCGAGTTTTTCCCCGTTACCTGTGGGGTCAAACAAGGCTGCGTCTTAGCGCCTACATTATTTGCCCTTTATTTTAGTGTAGTTGTCAGAGAAACCTTGAAGGACCTGTCTGAAGGTATCCATATTCGTTTCCGCATGGATAGTGGCCTTTTTAATATCTCCAAGCTCAAGTCCCGTACAAGAGTTTCTCACGCTGTTGTGACCGAAATAATGTATGCTGACGACCTGTGTTTTGTAACGGACTCTGTAGTTGGTTTACAAAACTTAATAACTAGTCTCGATAAAGCCTGCTCTAAATTTGGTCTCAGGATAAATGTTAGGAAAACTGAAGTGATGATTAATATAGAAGCTAATAACATCTTAGCTTCTAATATTTGCATTGGTGGAGATGTTTTGAAGCAGGTGGATAAGTTTAAATACCTTGGCAGTACAATAACATCAAAATGCGACCTGGACGCGGAAGTTAACAGCAGAATAGGCGCTGCTGCTGCAACATATGGTAAACTGAGATCAAGGGTATTTCACTCACATGATTTAAAGCTCTCCACAAAAATCAACGTGTATATGGCTGCAGTGCTACCGAGTCTCTTATACTCCTCAGAAACATGGGTTCCATATCGGAAGCATATTCGCACACTGGATAGATTTCATCTCAAATGTCTTCGAGACATCATGAACATCAAATGGTCAGACCACGTCAGGAACACAAATGTCCTGAGGCTCGCAAAGGTCGGAGGTATAGAGATGTATCTGTTAAGGCGACAGCTGCGGTGGTGTGGACATGTGTCGCGTATGGCGGAGAGTAGGGTAGCTAAGCGTATCTTCTTTTCAGAACTCCAGTACGGTAAGCGTAAGCGCGGTGGCCAGTACCTGAGATACAAGGATGTTCTGAAAAGACATATGAAAAGATGCAAAATAGAGCCCTCACAGTGGGAGGCCAAAGCAGCAACGCGCCCTGAATGGAGACGTCTCATCCATCAACAGGTTAATGCCTTTGAAATTGACCGCCTCAAGGAGCTCGACCAGAAAAGAGACGAACTTAAAGCCCGACCACCAGTGGCATACAGTTATAACTACGTGAATGGGGTGCTGACGTGCTCCAACTGCGCTCGAACCTTTTCCAACAAGATTGGATATGCGAGTCACCAAAGAGCGCATCAAAGGGTAGAACGACTACACCCAGGAACTCAGGATCCGGTCCTTTAATAATAGTCGCTGTGGCCGAAATCGGTCAGGATGACATCATCATCATCACCATCAGGCGGAGAAAAAGCTAGTTTGTCACCCTCGTGGTATGAAGAAAATTTAAAAGTAGTAAAAATATTTTGATAGATTCGGCAACGGGCTAGCGACATCTCTTGTATTGCAAACGTCTATAGGTTACGGTAACCGCTCACCGTCAGGCGGGCCGAAAGCATTTTTACCATCTCCGCAGCAAAAAAAAGTAATCAAATAAATGGAAGCTAAAAATTTTAAGTACAAACCAACTTTGACCCTAATAATAAAACCATAAAGTCTAAAAGTAGTCTACCGCTTAGTTTACTAACTGTACAAAGTAATGTATCGACTAGTTACGCCTTTATTTGCCTCGAAACGGATATAACTGTGGTTTTGTGCTTTATGGACCTCTGAAGCGAAGTAACCACATAATATACATGTGTAGGTACAGCTAGCAATCATGTTTCACGATAATGCACTAAGCTGGTATGTGCTATACGCGGCGGATGCTCCCATCCTTGTAGATTGCATTTGCCGTAATTAATGTACGAGTAATTACTCTGCCACATAGTGTTATATATTCAGACTACATCGATGGCGCAGTGGCTGAGCGATCGGTTTGTGCGTCACGGGTTGCGGGATCTATCCCCGCACGAAGTGGTTGTTCCGGGGATCTAGGCGTTTGTGTATGTGTGTAAAATTTGTGTTTGTAAACGCACCCATGACACCGGAGAAAATCCTTGTGTGGACGACGCAACGTTTTAATAAAAAACAAAAAAAAACTTAAAAAAAAAATTAATACCAAGGTGCAAATAACCATACTTATCACACTAACATCTGCCCCAACCGGTATTTAAACCCAGGACACTCACCACGGAAGATAAAATCAATACCAGGCTACTCACAAAATACAAAACGCTAGCCGTAACAAAGCTAACAATTAAACCAGGCGACGACGGGGCTCAAACTGGTAGGGAACAAATTAATTTCCCGGGAAAATATCGAGGGATCATCTTGCCACAGGGAATGAGGTCGGACTTCTCATATTTGAGGTTATTTTTACCCTAATTGCTAAAAACGTGATACCTACCATGATTTAGAAAAATATTTTTCATGAAGAAGATAATAATTTGTTATAGAAATATATTGTTTGCTAAATAAAAGTTTCGTATTTGAAATAAATAATCTTGGTTTTACACGCACTGATAGTCTAGTGATATGAGCATAGACTGGCAAGTTAAAGGTTTAAATTTCAGATCTAAGTATAAAAACTCTTTGGAATCATGTCTCCTATCAACCTTTTTAATGTTCTTCAGCTAGATAGTGGTCGACTCTCGTTGGAGAGGGGTTGAGCTATAGTACGCCACGCTAATCTAGTGCCCGTTGGCAGACGACAAATGCTATATAGAAAATCTCTCGGGTATCAAGAAACCCATGAAGCGGTTTTCCTTTACCGTTATGAAAATACACGCACGTGATAAAAATACGCATGTAACTTCGAAACATATTCGTCTTCGAATTTGAGAACTTTGACTTCTGAGTCCACTTTAACATAGACCAGATAATACGCACTATCTCCATAGCAAATTTCATCAAGATCGGTTCAGCGGTTTAGCATGAAGAGGTAACAGACGGGCAGATAGACAAAATCAGAATCAAAATATAATTTATTCAATGTAGGCCAAATTTAATTGGCTCTTTTGAACGTCGACAATAAAGACAGCCCCCAAAAACGCTCGCCCTTCACCGCTTCCTAGTGTTATTGCTGGGAAAAAGAAGCGGCGCAACAAACTCCCCAGCAACACAGACTGACATATTTTTGTATTTATAATACATATTAGTATGGACTTGTTTTAAATTCTTGTCCAATTATATTAAATTAGCTCTCCTTTCAGCACCCTCTAAAAATAAATCAAGTGTACCTCCACGTATCGCAATCTGTTGTACTCGTTATCAGATTTGCGGTTGGCTTGGCTCCAATCTGCGGAGAGGTTGTGCCTGACGGCGCATGAGAAAATTCGCTTTAATACATTTGACATACAGACGCTTTTGGAGTACAACAAGCTGGTAAGTCATTTAAATATGTATTTTGGTAAGGTGGTGTATTCAGATTGAAATATTTGTATAACTCGCCTCTTTATGCTTTGTTCGATTTTCATGGGTTTATGGCTGTAGTCCACTATGCTAATGTGGGTTGGTAGACTTTACACGCCATCGAGACATTCTGTCAGGCTTGCAGGTTTTGTCTTCATATCTTTTGAGCTAATAATTTTTACAATGGTCGACTAGTGGAAATTCGACCATAATTAATTTAAATTGTATGTTTTTTTATAAGGACAATGTATATAAACTGTAAGTGTGGGAAGTTTGTTACTCCTCCGTCCGCACCATTTTCGTAAAAAAGGGTAGAGGTACAAAGTCTTTAAGTACAGATTCGAAACCTAAAATAACAAATGATTATTAAAATATCAACATATTAGGTACAGTCGCCAGCAGGTCAACCTATACAAAACTGTAAAATTTTCCCAACTGAACATGAACCTTATTGGTTTGTCATAAAGTTGAAAATCTATATAGGTTTGCGGAAATTATTAGCAATTCTAAGCAGAGATGTGTCAGAAGAGACACGATTAAACAGAATAATTCTGCTGTGGGTAGTTTAGGTGGTGCTAGATTTTAAAAGCAGATAGTCTTTGTATGTTGTACAACAATAGACCTTACTGAAGTTAATTATCGTTTTTACGAACTAATTGGCTTAAGATTTAAATGTTATTTCAAACTTGCTTTTTCCCGCGACGTCGTTTGCGTAAAATTTGTAATTAATAATAATAATTACACTATCTCTTTTTTATCAATCACCTTAGTTAGGTAGTATCTAATTATAACCTTTTTTTTAGATTTTAAACAAGTGAATGAAAAGTCAGATTGAATTTAATTACTAATTCTACGCAGACAAAAGCTTGTGGGAGATAAAATTAATAGTTTCGTATAAACTACCTTCCAAAAGAGAATAAATAAAAACAATGCTGGATTGCCATAATACGTATGAGCCGACCAGTCCCAACTGACAGCACCCATTCATGAGCATGACGTGTGTATCAACGTCGCTATTCAACCATGTTGCTTGGAATAAAACGACCTGACAGACAACGCCACCATCTGCGGGACATTTGAGTGAATATGACAAGTACAGAATGCCGAAAACCGGACAAATATATGTATATACGATTACAAACATATCATCGATCCTGGAGGATTATGTATGGAAAGAGAAACAACGTACAACATGTAAAAAGATAATGAGAAATACACAGCGGATACCGTACAGTCTGGTGTAAGAACAATCATGTAGTACCTAATAAAAAATATGTAGCATTTCAGAAATCTACTAAAAGGATTACGTAAGCAATAACATTAATAATGTGGTTACATGCATACGTTTCGTTCAACGTTACGCGCGTTGCGTTCATAATACCTGTCGACATATGCATTAGTTCAATTGGATTTCTCTATGTGCCTCTAGAGCATTGTAACGGTCAAGCCTGAACCGGAAAAATATAACTGGCACTAAATATAATAAATAAACCAATAAATAAATAAATATTTCTGGACATTATGACAGAGCGCCAGCTAGTTCCATGGTAAGCAACGAGGCTTATGTTACGGATAATAGTTGGTTGATATAATTATTACATTATATACTTTTTTGTAAATACATACATATTATACATAGATACATCCATGACTCAAGATACAAATGTTTCTGCTCGTCACACAAACAATTGTTCCTACCGAGACTCGAACCCGTATAGCACAGAAGGTAGTGTTAACTACCGCTAACTCTGTAATAAAAAAGTATAGAGTTATTTTAGTCTAAAATTAATTCTGAGTCATCGTTGTAGTCTTTTAAAGGACAGGTCTTTGTAAAGTAGTGGGACACACCAAACTTAATTAATTCCTATTAAACAGTAACAATTCCAATTGTTTAATTATTGGCACCCGACAATCAATCATCTCATGTGGATAAGGTGGTGATGGAAAGTACAACTCCTCAACGGTTAGGAGTTGAAGTTATTCTTTAAAAGTATACATAGATATCTATCTAATAATAATAATACTCTATCTATATATCTATCTAGATAGATAGATATATAGATAGAGTATTCTTTATTGTACATACACCAAAAAGACAACAATATACAGAAAGTATAAAGTATATGTACGTATATATTTATACGTACATACACTTTATACTTTCTGTATATTATATATGGACCGATAGTTGTATTCTTTCAGGCTATTAGAATGACCTGATATTAGGAAGGCACTTCTCACTCTCGCCTTGAAGATAAAATTATACAAAATATACTTATGAATAGGGAAATATATACTACATACATTAGGTAGGAACTTGAGACTGTTTGCAGTAGTTAGGTATAGAATTGAATGTATATAGTCCTCATTAGTAAAAGGCCAGAGCACGGCGTTTGCTATACTAATTAGGAATCCAGCGGAACGGCTCAGATTGTTGTATAGCGTTTGCTGACTCTAGAATTCTTCCATATAAAAATTATGCTTCTGTATGTTTGTCTCTACAAAACTCGAAAGTAGTCAACAACGTTAAACTTAAACATCAATTATTATATTTATTTCTGTGAATAGTTTTGCTGGGCCTGACAGGGTCTAATTTTTAATTTAATGCCATCTGTAAAATTACCATGAAATGTAACAAAGAATTGAGCTAGGTACAATACTTTAGCTTTGGTACCTACCTACACTAACTGCATGTAGTTATTTTGTAATCAAGATGTGAGCTATTATTCTGAAATTAAAACTAGACAGGTTCTTAAAAAACCCTCTTAAAGCAGCGCTTTCAATAAAGCTTTGAAACCTGCGGAAATCTAATTAAATTTGAATACACTTATTGCTGCTATCTGCTTTAAACCCGACTTCTTCCTAGCTTCCTCGTAAACAAGGCTTACGCTCCAACACTGAGGATCCCTAAAAATATAATATCTTCTACAAGCAGAGGCTTGCAGTTTCAATTTAATTAAAAATACTCCGCTGTTTTCCCTAGTTCATAGTTTATATATCTACGTGTGTATTTTAATTTTAATCTGTCTCTTAGTGATTAAAATTTAGAGGATTTTAATATTTTAATGTTCTTGTAATATGACACTAGTGCCTATTTTCGAAAAACGAAAAAAAAACGGTAGAGGTTCTCAAGTCGATGCGTATATTTTTTTGTTTATGTATAACCACGCATAACTTTTTACAGAGTTGTCCAATTTTGATAATTCTTTTTTTAGGCAAACCTGTTACCACTGTGAAACAAAATTTCCTTCTAAATAAAAAAAGAAAAGAATACAAAATATACTTATCATTACTTTTCAGTCGTAATTGCACTTGCAGAAATAATATAATGAATATTCAAACTTCAGACTTTCTACATGTTGTTTCAAAGTTTCAAGAAGTACGTAATAGAAAAGAACAAACAAGTTGAATACTTCACATTTTTACGATAACAACCCTGTTATTACAGACTCCATTTATGAAAAGCACTTAGCACCTGAGACTCTCTATTCTACGTCGGTAATGTACCTTTAATTAATGTTCTGTGCGAGTAAGAATTTTTTATACTATTTTTGAAGTGTCTTAATTATTCCCTCTGATACAACTATCTTGCTTGAAGTATATAAATGTAGAAATTTAATTATTTACATTGTTTTTTAATGCAGGAAAAAATGCAACGAGGCGTCTCAACAAAAATTTGATCTTTCTACTTTCCTACTATGAATAAGTACAGTATAGACTTTGAGATTAGGTAACCTTTGGATTGATGCCAAGAATCTACAGCCTTCGATAAATAAACTAGTACTAGTACTACCGGAACCGGTGCGGAACAGGGTCCGAACCGGCGAGACGAGGGTGTTGCTCCTGCCCCTTCAGCTCCATATTATGCGCTCAGGGGCCAAGCCCGTCGCATCCGGCAGGTTTGATGTAAAACTATAAATTAGTCCAAAACCCAGCCGGCGTTTAGGACGCGTTTTCGAGCGAATGTGCAGTTCATAACGAGTCAAATTTGGAAGAAAACCAAAGGAAAAACAAGGTCTTAAAGTTTCAATGTTAGTAGGCATGGGTGTACCCACGATGGGGGCGATGGGGCAAGATGGAGCATTTACTCCACCTGGCTTCCTGATCCGAAGTTAAGAATTTTTATTAATGACATTTAGTATTGTATGAAGAATAAAAAAATTACTAAGGTCAACGAAACTTTAGCTAGGTTTTAGCCTAAACCCTCGCAAGTTATTATTTAATGAGGTGATGTACAGTGAATAAAAAGTAAAAAGCATTTTTTATTTCCTACTAAATCATTTAGTTTGTTGACTGTAATACTGAGTAGGTACGCCCATACTTTACGAATAATAACCCCAATAACTTTATCGAATACTAATTTTTTTTCCGAATTACTTATCAATATTTCTGCATAACTCTAAAGCAAAACTTAGCTCTAATTTGAAGGCAAACGTCCAATACTTTTCTATAGAGCCTACACCGACCTTGCCTCATCGAGATCGTTAATCAAAATGTGTAAAATTGTTTAAAAACACATCGGCCAAAGTACCAGAGCCTATCAAGTCTCAAAATAGCTCAACAAAAATGTATGTAAGTGGGTAATATTTACTTACTTAGTCCTATTTGCTTACGAAATGGGAAAGTTTCATTACATGATGAAAGACGGCACCTCGTCAAATAAAAGTTAGCAAACGCTTACTTGAGAAACGCTGAGTTGACTCAAAGGTTGAGTATGAATGTAACAAATAGGTAATGAGGAGTTCTGGGGAGATTTTAATTGGATTTAAGTAAATTGATTTGACGTTGGGTGAGTTACCATGACTTTATTTAATTATGAAAGTGTTTATTTAAGTAGGTATGGTATATAGAGAGTACCGTAGCAGTTGCTTTAGCTTATATACAAATACACAGTAATAAAGGTATTTGTACTTACAAATACCTAGGTACCTACCTACACATATTTATTCGTGAGGGTCAGAAAGGGTGTTATTTATCAAAATGAATCTTTTTATATATTATAAAATCTTATAATATATAAAAAGATTGATTTTGATTTTCGAACCTATAAAGGCCTTATTTTTGCGAATGGACTTTTAAGTCAAAGGATTCAAATTAAACCCCAAGGCACGCAGCACTGAAGTTTTTCAAGTTACATTCATAACATGCTGAAATGGTGAAAGAAAAACATCGTAAGTACACCTGCATCTGCATGCCTCAGAGATTGTCCTCGATGGCGCATGAAGTCTGCCAAGCCCCACTTAGAGAACACGACAGCAATCGGACAGTACCTAAATGGGTTCCTGGAAGATTTGTAGAAACCGCTACCTTAAAGAGATTGTCTTTTTTTATGGTGATAAGGGGGCAAACGAGCGGCTCACCTGATGGTAAGTGATCACCGCCGCCCATTGCGATACCAGAAGGTTACGCATAGGCAAGGTACGCATTTGCATATGCGTTGCCAACCCCTGCAGAAACTGTCAAGGTTTCTTAAAATAAGGAATTACGAAACTGACAGCAAACGGAATACCTATGCTGTCAGAATAGTCAATCCCCAACCAGCTCTGGTAATCTTACTCACTCACATAAATACAACTACTGTTGATTTACTGCGGTCTTCTATAAGGCGGATATACGGCTTCCCCAGTCCGGCAGCTCAATTTAAGCGAGGAATCTCGCTATGCCCTACCTACCTCTCAAAAGTCATCTCAAGTCTTATGAGGCTCGTAAAACAAACACTTAATGCTTTTACGAACCAAAAACACAGTGACTTATTTTAAACTATGAAAGCAGCAAGTTTTAACCTGATCATTAATCACGAAAATGTTGTAAAGGCTTGGTATAAGGGCATGGAATAAATAATAGAAGTCGTGACGACACAGGCCTAATAGGCTGCGGTATTTTCACCCAGTTAACTAATTACAGAGCGTGTGTTAGTGAAAATTTGGGCAGCTAAACCAGTTTGCGGTCAGTCCCTTTTCCTTTTCGTAATGTTTTTGCAGATTCGCAATGCGGTTTTACTTGACTATTTTAAAAACTTTATGTTGAAGTACTTACTAGTCGTGTACCTCCTACTTAACTTTCTTTTTTATTTATGTGAATTAATTTTTAAAATTATATATTATTTTAGTTTCACAAGTCAAAAAGCGCCACAACAAGTGCCTCTTTCATAATATCTTGAAATTAAAATTACGTTCCGTATCATTATTTTTTCCTATTTTTTTACGTTCAATATAACTTAAAATTGACATAATAACTATAATATCGATGATACAATAAATAATCTACCTATTAACACCGTTTGATATTTGAGTTTTAAAATAAGTGGCGGGAAAATGTTAACTGTAATTTTTAATTCGCACAGAGCCATCTGTTTTTGACTTCAGGAATTAATTAAACACATTTTGAATCTGCTTAATCGCAACTAGATGGCGTTATTTGATAACGCCAAATGATGGCTATTTCAATTGTTAGTAGGGACTGTATTTGATAGATGGCGTTATGAACAATAATAAAATACCAAATTAATGAAACATTCAATTTTATTCAAATATCTGGGTACTAGCACCAAGTCATTAGTAAACTTAGAAGTATTTCTCAAGTGGCTCTCCCAATATTTGTTCGAGCTTCCTAATGGCGTCTTTAGTGCACGTTTCTATTCTTGAGTCGCCATCTTCAAGCAATTCAGCCAAAAACGGCACACTTTCTGCCAGAAGTGGCAGCCAACTGCTGCCCAGCTGCGTTGCCATAGCGACGAGGCAATCTAAGGCTGTCAACCTGTGAAATATAAATACTGTGTTAATAAAGTGCCAATACTTTATTATTCTAAAATAATTATTAAGAATGTAATGAATTCTTGAAAATGTTTGAACGTTAAAATACAAGTGGGGTTATAATAAAATGAAACCACCCAAATAAAATGCAATAGAGAAGATGGTTGAGCCTATAACCCCATTATAGATTTTATGAAATCTAAATTCAAGAATAAAATTGCATGACCAAAGTACACATAATAGACACTCCACTAAGTTTTCGAAAGTATGTAATCAAAAATAACTATAGAAAGTTTTAAAAAAATATTATAGATACCGTAAGTTAAACAAAACAGCACTAACCTTATTTCTGCATCGTTGTGTCGAGTCTTTAACAATATCTGGTAGTTCAATAATTTCCATAGCGAATCATCTGCAGTTGCAACGGCGAATTGAGACACGCACGGGATTATGTACTCTGTAGCTCTGGTTTTTAGGCTTTCAATACCTCCCAATGTATTCTCAAGCTGATCTACAACTGGCTGCATCAGAGTTTCAAATCTATCTTTGTTTAGGAAACTCTGACTATCATAGAGGAACACCGTATGAAGTGTCTTCATGATGTACTTGATGAGCATCGAGCATTTCTCTTCAGAATCAAAGTATAAGTCTTCCGTTTTGCTGTTGTTGCAAGCGTCGAGGAGATCGGATGCGTTTTTGATGAAATGTCCGGCGAATAGTACGAATAAACCTTTCAGTTTGTCAGCAATGGCACAGCTTAATCTGAAAAAAATATATAATTTTAGAATGTATTTAAATCAACCAAACTGGGCCCGGTTAATTGCAGCTGAACCAAAGTGGGCTGACAAATATGTAATGTTATTAATTAAAACAAGAGGTACCTGTAGAACGTAATAGTTCTGTCTTTATGTCCTTCAACATTGGTTCTTATCGCCCAGTCATAGATCTTGAAATAGAATGGCCTGAAGCTCGTTTCAGACAGCTTCAACACCAGTGCTACCAACGCATTTACCACTTCATCCTCAGCCCTGTCAATGACGTCAACATCCACATCCTTCTGGATTGCATCACTTCGTAGTTGTAATGCAGCTAAGAAGAATGTCGTCAGATCATGTTGAAGGGCTGTAAAGTCAGCCGTTGTCACATTTGTGAAGCTGTCAGCTAGCACCGACATAACAGGGCCAACGGCATCAAAGTCCTCTTTCTCCAAAAGCATCTGGTGCGTTTGATTCACAACAGGAATAAGAACTCTAGGCGGTATCGATGCGGCGATCTTTTTCTTGATTGTTAAAAGCTTTGCAACAATCGCCGCCACTTTGGTGGATTCCTGATCTTGACTCTGCCATTTGGCCAGCAAAATAGAGTACTCATACAGTATTTTCTGCAAGTACGGACTCAAGAATAGTGGCAAGCTCTCAACTATCTTCGATATAGCTGTCACTGTGCTGAGCAGCACCAGTTCTTGTGTTTCTGTCTTGCGCTGCTTTTTGAGGACTCTTATAAGAGCTGGCATGAATTTACGCAAGCTGGCTAAAGCGTGTGCTTTTAAGTTACTACATAACTCAGCCAAACACAGGACGACTGATGCCATTACATTGCTGGCTATGTTAGGATTACAAGTATAATCCGTAACAGTTTCCAGGACATTTTTAAATGGTTCGGGGTTCTCTGACGCCAGCATTCTTGTCAATAACTTCAAGGACAAAAGAGCAGTTTGTTGGTTCAACTCCAATTCTTGAGCGGCAATCTCGCTTAAACTGTCATCTCTCGTTTCAATTGTTCTTACAATATCCAATAGCGGAGGCAATAGAGAAAACAATAAATCCTTATCGACACCTTCGAATATTTCTGGACTGAACTGGATTTTAGAGTTCAATAATTCCATAGATTTTCGCCTGACAGTCTGAAGGGTATGTTTCAAAAGCCCTCTTACCACTGACAAGAACATAGGAGCTGATAAAAGATTGTTTGTATGATCAAGCAAATCGTAACTGTGGTGCAACATAACGCGCCAATATTTAGCAGTCTTGTCATCAGATACCTTAGATATGGTTTGAATGAAAGTTAGTATATTGATGATAAATGTTTTATAAAGATTTTCCATGGTTTTATCATCAGCAGCCTGACTGTTATGCTGGATAAACAGAGAGGAAGCTAAGCAGGTATTCATAAATGTAATTATCATATACTTGTAGTGACGAAGTTGTAAAGGAGTATGTCCAACCACGCTAAATATATCGCCTGGGTCAACGTCAGCGTCCATTGAATTTTCGTCCTTATGCAAAGGCAAAGATTTGATGTAAACAACAAGTTTTATGAAATTTTCTAAAGCAATTTCCGGTGGAAATTCTAACACTATGCTCTGTCCAAAATCAATTCGGTTTATAGGCGCTTCTTGGTTTGCTAAAGTTCTAGTATTTGGTCTGTCTATTTTCTTGTCTTCAGCGGCATGTGTGACGTGTGTCTCCAGTAGCAAACCCAGGAATACCCAAAGGAACTGACTCGGTCCAAGAGTTTCTATAAGCTTTTTGAATAACGGAAGCCTTCTGTGCTCAGGTACATGAAGAACGCAGTCTGCAAAGATACGCAGAACTGGCACTACCCGATGTTGTAATTTTTGGAGCTCCTTTTCAGTATAATCCTCGATATCTTTATCGAGTTTTACCAAAATTGGTATCAGGGTCTCTATTATCTTTATAATTATTTGGAAACTGTATGCGTCGTCGTGTCTTAGTACAGATGTACCCATGAATGTAAATATTTCCATTGTATGATGTAGAACTTGCTCTGGCAGCATGTACGCAGCATGGGACAAGAGAATCAGAGCATGATGGTGAGTTTGAGGGTTTTGAGTACCTCTGATACATTGCACAACTAGTTCCACATCAAATACAGACTTGAGTGATTTCATCTGATCTTTGTCTTTATCGTCAACGAACTTTTTACAGAAATACCAAAGAGACGATAAAATCAGTTGTTTCGTGTATTCCACGTAAGATTGCTCCTCAAATCTCAGGCATTTGTTTAGTATTTGGAACAATAGTGAGACAAAAGAGTTGTCCAACTTCATTTTCTTCTTGCTTTGAACGAATTCAAGGAAAGCAACTCCCAATCGCCAGTCATCAGTTTCCGTCAGTTGGTAAGATAACATGGAGACTGTAGACTTCTTTTTCTTGGACACGGTCTCAGCAGGGTCAACAGCATGTAACATTTTCTCTAATATCGGCTTGAAATGGCTGAATTTCAGATGAATCTTCTTCATGATTTTGGATGCCACACTCGATATTGTTGGGTTATTGCTTACTGCGCCGGCACAAGCAATCAAGTACACTAGATCCTTGGATTTCTCTTCAGGGACTTTATTGAACAAATCTTCGTCAATCTGCTTCATTATCAGGACAGATGGACTCACAAATGATTGGTCCTCTTGTAAAATACACTCCCTATATTCTTTTAAACCCAATTCTATAGACTTCCATACTTCTGCTTTCGCTATAGTTGAAATCGTCGATTCATTGATGTGACCATATACAGTTTTGAACATATTCGATTCGTAGATATCAAATGTCAACTTTTCATTTAATTCATTTTGTTTCAAATACAGCTCTAAAGTTTTCAGTGACTGTATAAAATGTGGGAATGCAATAGCATTATTGACTTCGCTAAGCACTTTCAGAAAACTAGACTTTATGTGCGATGGTGCATCAGAATTAAGTACCCCCACGAGTTTTAAAAGGCAGTTGCGTTTAAACAATTTATTCTGGTCTTTCTGTGTCAGTATGGTATTCAACACGTGTTTTACTTGATTATGGTCGAGTAACATTTCTTCTTTATGAGCCATTAATTCCACAAATAGTTCAACATAAATGAGCTTCTTATCAGGTTCTTCTCTTAGCAGTTTGTTTATAATATCGGCTGAGCATTGACGGATAGCTGTGATGGGATTGTTTAGGCAAAATAGTACAGTTAATACAACAACATCTGAGTCATACAACCATTTTGCATTGTCTTGTACAGCAAGAAAATTTGAAAGTAGTTTCAGGCTTCTAAGCTGAAGTTCAGGTCCAATAACGTCCTTGGGGTCGGTTGCGTAGAGAATGTGACCGCAGGCAAAATTCGCGATAAATTCAAACTTTTCTCTGGCATTTTTGAAAAACTTATCAAGAAGTTTCTGAAGAAGAGCTACGTAATTTTCGCCATAGCTTGGAATCGCGCAACCAATCACACAGATCTCATACAATCTCCTAATAAGAACAGTTTCAGGAGTTTTGCACACATCACACCATGGTTTGGGTATGTTTTTGATATTCATATCTTCAATTACTCTGGAGAAAATATATTCAATAATTTGGAAGAGCATATTATTTTGGCGGGAAAGTTGGATGAACTCAGGCATGATATCACTTGAAAATACTTGTCCCTCGGAACTGTGGACAATGGATCTGTTCTCAACAGACTCCAAAAGTAGATTCAAAATTCCAGAGATTTCCTCAACAGTGGCATTTTTTAGTGAACTGGTTTTAAGTAACATATAGAAGCAAACATCTAAGGTTTTGGTTTTATTTAACTGTAGTTCATCTAGAAGTTCGTCAAAATTTACAGTTCTATCAACAAAGAGAGCTTTGAAGATGACTTCACACAATTTCGCATGGTCGTCTTTAATTGCTCCCTTCAGGTCCTTCGCTTTATTTGCAAGACCAAGTTTCTTTCCCCAATCGGAATTTAATATCTGCCAGGTCAGTTTTACAGATTCTTGATCATGTGGGAACAAGTATGGTACTAAAGCCAATACTGTCTCTTGGTTGACAGGGAGAATCTTTATAAAGCAAAACTTTGTAATCGCTTTCTTGGCGACTAGTTTCCATTTCTTGGCACTTTTCCCGACAATACCAACAAAAACGATACTAGCATCGATTTCGTTTAGAATTTCTTTTAAATATTCATTAGGGATGTCCAAAGCTGCATTTACAACTTCAGGGGTGTCATCATTGAGCCTATTAATAATAGATTCTTTGACAAATTCAATATTTTCCTTTTTCAATGATTCAAACTCCTTGGCAATGTATTTAATTGCTTCAACTCGTAGTTTTGCGTTTACATGGTTCAAATTTTCAAAGAGATAAGTCCCACCTACCTTGTGGGCAATCGCAGGTTTAAAACCCAGCAATTTTGATAAATGACTTCTTCTTTTAGGTGAATTCTTGCTGGTAGAGTTCATTTCTTCTTTCACAACTTTATCAAACGCATCTGGATATTGACGCTCTAGATTTTTCAAGAAGTGTCCATACCAGTTAAAGATTTTGCTGGACGTATCTTCGTCATCAATTATTTCTATATCGCTTCCATCATCGTCTTCAATTGCATTAGCTTTTTGCGGTTGGAAGGAGTCCAAGACACACCTGGAAATAAACAAAAAATATTATATTACTTATTGTTAAAAGTTAAAGTTGAACATTTACAATTAAATTATACAAAAAAATAAATTTAGTATTATAAATTCATCAGAATAAAATCTTTAGGAAATTCATTTACACACAGTCATTGCTAATGAATTGTAATTAATTAAATACTAATTTTGATCTCTGCAAGCATTAATACAATAGACAAATTGTAATTTTTCAAGAAACTTACTTAATAATCATCTCTGGCTTCTGTTGCTTTAAATCAACCTCACCAATCACTATTTCTGGTAGCTTACAATATCTCCAATAGTCTTCACCCTGAATCAATGGCAGAACGCTAGACAAAAATGCCAATAGAAAAGCCCTGATGTTATTGCCCTTTTCAGCTAATTTTTTTATATGACCACAAAGCGAAGTCATTATATCTACAGACATATCATTCAAGATATCTTCTGACATTCTTTTCACATGATCTTGATTTTCATACATCATAGTTATAAGGATAGCTACATCATACGACAAATCATTTTCTGCAGTCAACAGTTTGAGAACTATTTCGTTTAATGTGTCTTCTTTTAAACTAGTCTTTGTAAACAAATATCCAAGTACAATGTATGCTGATGCTCTGAAGTCTTGAATAGGAGACTCTATAGCATTTATTACCGTTGGCAATAGAGCATTCACTATTGCTTCTGTAACCTTTTTGCTAGTGTCTATAGCACCAATAGCTGTTTGACAGAAAAATACAAAGACAGTATTCAACTGCGTTGCCCTTTCTCCAAACTCAGTTACATATTTCAGGGTAGTCTTTGCAATAAATTGCAGAGTTCCAGTATTAGACACACATTGATTGAACAAAACCTGATTGGCCAATGGTATGCCATGTTTTTGGATAGGCATCAGCCAGTTCCATCTGTTATTGTTTGATTTAATGTCCATCAGTTGAATAAAACGAACAAATATTTTTGTACCATGATAAGGAAGTATCAGGGCTAGTATAGCATCTTGATTGTACTGATGAATGTGGTACCTATTGATTAGCCATTCTAGAGCTTTGTGAGATGACTGCAAAAGGAGGTAAGGTGATAATTGCAGTAAAAACTTCTCTATGGTCTGATCAAGGTTTTGATTAACCTCTTTCGTTTGTACAGCCCTTTCGAAGTCCTTTGATGATAAGCTGTATAGTGTGCCTTCAAACACGCGGAATCCTTCGTAAAGTGCGATCAACTCCTTCAAACCACTAAGACCGATCTCGTAAAACGTGTCACGGTCCTTGTGACCAGCTTCTTTAGGATCAAAGAGCAATGAAACTGTTTTGCCGTCATCTTTGTAAACAGTTGATTGTGGAACTGATAGCTTTTTGAGCTGTTCAGCTAGAGAAGTAGCAGCCATTATTTAGTTCTGTAACAACATTGAAAAAAAAAATATTATCACGCCGAGAACAGATCTTTTTGATTGAACAGACTTTACCATCAAATATAAACAAGAGACCAGATGATGATACATACCAATTTTATCATTTATATGTAACTAGTTTTGTTCACTTATCACAAATATGTACACAAAACAATAATTTAAATTAAGAACTCGAGAAACTCATGCACGTGGAGATCTTAATGATTACCTTACCGCAATCAACATAACCTATTCAGTAATAACTAGATTTTGACTTTGACATTGACACTCGAAACTCCAATATTTTTACAGTGAAGATAATAATAACAGCGCTCAGATACTCACACCACTTACAAAAAACCTGGCCAAAGTTTTTTTCTAGATTTATGCTAAAGTAATCTAGAAGAAAATACAAGAACAACTGCGTTATTCACGTTTTATATTCGTAAATATAGCCGAGATATTAGCAATCAAAGTGCGCTTTTTCGCGCGGAATTAAAGTCGCATGGGGCGTCTGATCGCTCTGCGACGTCATGAGTACGTCCCCTGCGCGCCAGCCGGTGGTCGGAGAATCGTTTAATACAATCAGCGCTACTAATCGCTGATACTTGTACTTCTTTAATAAAACTTATTACGGAAAAAGAGTAAAAAATATTATACCGTGCCTGAGTGTTTTAATTCCAATGTTTTAATCAAATCAAATTTAATTCCAAAAACACCCGAAAAAGATTTTTTGGTACATTAAAAACATATTTATACAAACTCATCATATTTTCGAGTCGCTAATTACTTTAGTAAACTTTAGCTATGGGTGACTTAACAATGATGGACGGTGCAACAATGCGGCCACATTTAATTGCACTTTTACGATCATAAAACAGGTACTTAATATCCCTGAAAAATGTTTCAGTTTATATATCTGTACTATAAAGTTAAGAAAAAAATCCGTAGTAAATAAAGAATAGTATGAAAAAAAAAACATCTGTGGTTTGAGTTTAAAATTTTGAGATATTTAAACAAAACAAATATTACATGGAAAAATATGAAAGACAATCTATAAACTTCACGTTAGAAAATTTACCTACGAAAGACTAGGCGGTATGGTCGAAAGACATTAGACTACCCACTGGGCGAAAAAAAAAAAAAATTTGACATCATCATTATCAATATCAGATGTTGTTGTTTGTTTACAAAGTCATACAAAGTTACGAATCTCTTCCAGCTCTTTTGCGCATAAATAATTAATAATTATGTTATTGAGTGTAATCAAATTTTTATTCATGATGTGTAAGCTATGACGTATGCTTAACTTAGGTTTAATACTATTGTAGTGTTCAGTAATCGTCGAGTAATTCACGACTGAAGTTCTTTGTTCTCCTTGTAGTAAATATGGCATTGAAATGTATAGCTTTTGCTATTTTATTATTTATTACTCCTATTTTATCATATAAGCCAGTGGTATTAATTCATGGGGTCATGACGGGCAGTGCTAGTATGGAAATTATAAAATTGAGGATTGAAGAGGTGAGTTTCTAAGTTATTTTGTAGTCTATCTTTTGAAAAGTTATATTGCGCAGTTCAATAACCTAGTCTTAAGTGACTTTAGTGTATCATCCTGACTATGCAGTTTTAAAATAGCCTGTAACTAGCCGACGGTAATCAAAAAAATATATACTTAATTAATATAGGTACTTCAGTAACTTTATTTTGTTCAATTAAAAGCATCTAAATATTATTCGTTAGACCCGATATTGATGATTAGTATCATTGATTATGGTTTACTAGCCGCCTGTATATATTTTATATATTGTTAGTTGTGATTTGCTGCATAGGTTTCGGTGTATTTTTATTTATTTAACTCGAGTTTACTGCCTTTAAGCATTAAATTAATTTCAACTTGAGTCAATTTGGTAGCAAAAATCATAAACTTTTTATATGATTAGAATTTAGCAGAATTTTATTAGCCAAGAACTATTTGCATAAAAGATTGAGGTTCTCATTTACCATGATAGCAGATTTTTATTTTTATTTTATTTTATTGGGGAAACAAACAATTGTACAATTTATCTTACATCTAAATACATAAAAAACAAAATAGATTAATCCACAATGTTTCCACATATTACAATAAAAAATTATATTTGTTTGGTACATATAGTGAGGGAGAATTCTAGGGCCTATCATATTCCCAATATAAAATGATTATGTTTTTAGTGCATTTACATTTAAATATTTATTATAAATTTTGACTAATCTATGGAGAGGTGCCCGCTCACCCGCATTTGTTCGACTAGTGGTCGTAGCAAAGGTAAGTGCGCGACTCTCAACTTATTACTGTTCTGGGCATGACGTAACACAAATCATTGACTAGTTCAGACTTTCAGAGCAATCAAACCTGTTGTTTATCAATCCATGGGGCATCATGGCTTAGAGTAAAAGGCGCCTTGACTTTAGGGTCAGTAATTTGAATTTTGATAATGAGTCTTCATAAGAAAGATTGTCCAGAAGACATCTGTACTGAAGCATTTTGAGAAACTTACGCTGAACTCCTTCTATTGCATGGTCCTATTTTGCTTAGTGAGGATCCCATGTTACACAAGCATATTCAATTTGTGGGCGTAATAAACTATTAAAAATATATAGGCAGGGCGTTTAAAATCAGTTGAGGATCGAATGACAAGACTATATATTTGGAAAGTCTTTGCAGTTATCTTATCAATGTGTAAATTTAAATAAAAGTTTGCTATCCATAAGTTCACTTGAAATTTACTTTCCTCAAGAAGGAGTTCATTGCAAAGGGAATAATTGTAGCTAATTATATTTTTCTTTTTAGTAAAACTTACATTTAGGGATGCTTAATGTTAGACTGTTACTATCACAATAGTCAGTTAGTCTATTTAAGTCCTCTTGAAATAAGTAACAATCCAGAACTGTAACGATTCTTTTAAAAAATTTTAGGTCATCGGTGTAGAATAAAAATTTACCGTTGTGAAAGCAGTTGCCAATGTAGATTAGATTGATCAGATATAATTTCTATCAATTTTAAGTATTGTCTGTAAACAATAGTATGTCAGATAACTCCGACTTCATATTATGCAGTTTATTGAATATATTATTGAATATGCTAAAAGTAGAAACAAGCATTGAATATAGCCATTGTGTTTAGACTTAACAATAACCTTACATAACATCTATTTTAACAATAGATCAGGTGATTTCACATCAACTCTGTGAAACTTGATGCTAAATTTAAATAAATATAGAAGTCACCTATAGGGTCATAGTCAAAGTCAAAACATAATTAAACTTCAAAATCATATTCATTTTTTGCTAAAATTTCCAGCAACATCCCGGCACCATCGTGTATAATGTGAACAGATTTGAGAGCTGGTCCAGTTTGGAGACGATGTGGCATCAGGTGCTCGAGATTGGCATGGATATTGCCAACATATCTGCTAGTCACCCCGAAGGAATAAATCTTATTGGTAATTATAATTAACTAATATTTTTTTAATATATTATTCCATACTAGTATAAGTTCCCTCAAATATAAGTGTCGCCTCTTTTACTTTATGTGCAAGTGGATGAGGCAGCACTATGTTTTATAGGAGTATTCCTACAATAGGTAACATAGATTTAGTGCAAGTAACTTGAATGATTAAAATAAACTTTATTTGTATGTTGCTGAGATAGCTGACACTATTAAAGTAAGTTAAAGTAGCAGTGACTGAATGTAGTAAACTTAAATGACTACTAAGACAACAAAGTTCTAGAGACGCAGGGTAGGATGGAGGTAGACCTGGAAAAGGTCGCCAGATGTCGTTGGGTTGGCGACATACATAGGTACATACATACACTCACGCCTTTTTTCCCATAGCAGAAACTACAGAATGCCACGCGCTACGGTCCCTGCATACCACTCTTGCCTCGTCCACATTCATACATCACGTCATGCACGCGCGCTGGTTTAACGAGTACTGCGGACCTGACCTTTTTGAAGGACTTCACCAATTAGGTCGGTGTATGTCCTTCTAGGGCGTCCCCTCCTGTTTCCACTGTCATCCGCCTTATAAATTCCTTTCTTCAATCGCCTATCATTTATCTTTTCAACATACCCAAACCAACTCAGTACATTCTTCTCAACTTTTGTCACTACGTCGTCTTTCAAACCACAACTTTTCTTATCACATTATTCTTCAATCTATCATTTAAAGTTACACCACAATATGACCACACACGCCACATTGGCGACATGTATCTTGCCATTGTAAAAATCAATGATATGGACATCCTTTGGCTGATGTGATGAAATACTAAAATTATGTGATAATATTTTAAATTGCAGGATATTCCCAAGGAGGTCTGATCGCGCGAGGAGTAGTAGAGACGTTCCCCAATGTCTCTGTCAGCACATTCATATCATTAAGTTCTCCGCAAGCTGGACAGTATGGAGGTAATATGAATTCATTATAATTAAAATTAATCATCAGTTTTTACTTCTTTTTATTATACGTACATATTGTCTTGCACTCACCTCTATAATATTATTATTACGGCATTATGCCGTTATAAATGAATAATGTTTCAATCTTCACTTTTGCTTGTTGGAATCTCTACTAAAATTTATCAAAACAATGTGAATTCTGGTCCAAAAATACTACTTAAGGAATTAAGAAGTATCCTTGAACCAAAATGCCAAATTGGACCAAATGCAAACCAACTCTTTTTCTAAACCTAATTACTTTTCGAACAAAAAATTATAAAAACTAAAGTTTCTTCAAGTCAATATTGACTTTAAAGAAACTAACGATAGGCTCGTAGTAGCTGAGCGATCGGCTTCTGTGCTACGGGTCGTAATTTCTAGTCCCGTATAGAACAAACATTGGTATTGCCTAAATGTTTGATGTACCGGGTCATATAGTTTGTTTATGTTAGTAATTGTGTTTGTAGGCAACATTTAAAAACGAAACTAAAAATAATTTTATTCTTTTAGCCGGCTTCCTTCACCTGGTGTTCCCTGGGCTCGTCAAAGACTCAGTGTATGAGCTGTTCTACTCACGTGTGGGACAGCATACGTCAGTCGGCAACTATTGGAACGATCCATACCACCAGACCTTGTATGAGACCTACAGCGTCTATTTGCCATACATCAACAACCATATCCCGTAAGTTTTTAATCATCAAATAATACAGGATGTATCTAATCCTACTAATATTATAAACGCAAAAGTTTGTATGGATGTTTGTTACTCTTTCACGCTAAAGTTTAATGGAACTGGATGGAATTTGGTTTACAGACCGTTTATTATCTGGGCATATATTACATGCGGGCAAAACTGGAGGTAAAAGCTAGTATACAAGCTGTGTGGCTTTCACTAGGGAAGGCCTACGTCCAGCAGTAGACAAATATAAGCTGATGACAATGATAATAATAATATTCAACACATCAGGCGGATACCTCGGTGGCTCAGTTGGCAGAGCGTCTGGAGTACTTATCCAGAAGACGAGGGTTCGAGTCCCGCCTGAGGTTGAATTTTTCTTTCTTAATAAAAATTTAAAATCTTAGCTTGAAATATGCTAATAAAATACAAAAAGATAATAATATTATTATTATTTTAACGACCTGTTTAGTGCAGCGGTATTAAAGGCTGCCTTCTGTGGCAAGGGTTTTCAGTTCGATTCCCGGTAGAGGCAAATGTTTGTGAGATGAGCATGGACATTTGACCTGAGATGGATATTTCTACACTATTTCTATACGGATTAACAACAAAAAATAAACTATAATAAATATATTCACCAAAAAAAATCTATGTAGTGTAGCAGCTTGGAACTAGATGCCGTTGTGTCATAATGTCCATATATGTTTATTTGTAATATCCCCCTAGAAAAACCGAATAAAAATAACAAAAGATACCTACAGTAAAAAGTAAAGTAAAAATAGCAACACTTATTCAACACATTTTGTTGTATAATAATATCCTTATACGTATTAAAATACCGTATGATAATTTATTCAATGTCTTTAGTAGACGTGCCTACCTATACCTAGGTACCTACCTACTTATACAAAAGTTCATTGGCACCATTTCAAACCACGTGTATTAGACGTTAGTAATAGAAAGTAAGCGTGAGTTAAAAGATCGTAACTATGCGTACATATCGATATGTAGCCATAAATATAATTGTATTTTATGACCTGATTAGATTTCAAAATATTTATTACATTTCAAATTATCTCTCAGCATAAGTATGTGTATTTCGGTCCCTCCTTCAGGCGGTTCCATGGTGTAACGGTTAGCACTCTGGACTCTGAATCCAGCGATCCGAGTTCAAATCTCGGTGGAACCTGATCTTTTGCTAAAGTTTGAAATATTATTTCTGTGATATTTTTTAAAATTTTGATAGTATTTTATGAAGTATTTTTTTTTTCAAAATGCAACTATAAATTTTTATGGCATGTGTGATTTATATGTATGAGAATGTGAATATTCTGCATTGGGAAGCAATTATTAGAGTTATTTTATAAATATTAATAAAAGTAATTCGCTACAAAAAGCTGCAAAAACATTGCTAAGTTGCTAATAATATACAGCAACTAAAATAACTTCTGAAAAGAGGTCAAGATTATTGTTGATATCATTTAAAACATATTATCAACATTGATTTATAATTAAATAAAAGTATTATCTTATTTGTACATTAAAGGTTAAAATGTATTATGCTTATTAAACGGGTCAGTACTGCTATCTATTAATGTCATGGAAAAAAGCTTTTTCTGATATTCTGGAACGTTCGGGAACAAATGAATAACGACATCTAGTTTAAAAAAATTACACACACTACCCCATAAAAGTGTTGCTATAGATCTGCCTATAAAATTAAAAATAATTTCTTTTCAATTTCAGTTTATTCATTTAATAAACATATGAATAAATCCAGAAAAATACAAAAAGGCCAGATTCTTCACTATAGAACCCAATCCAATGGATTTGTATTTTTTAAATAAAATTTTTATACATATTTTTCAGTTCAGCAAAATCTGCGGACTTCAAGAATAATTTGCTGAGATTGAAAAGACTAGTTCTGATCGGTGGGCCAGACGATAATGTTATCACGCCGTGGCAAAGCAGGTAATACTCAGTGCCGGATTACGGTCACTGAATGTACTAGCTATGTTCCTAAAATCGAAGCTGGCGGGGCTAAAAAAAAACTCATCCCACTTATATTTTTTTATCTATTTAAGTGCACAAAACATATCAACAAGCAATCATAGAAAAACTTAAGTTAAAAGTACAATGTTTTGATCTGGATCGTAACGCACACACAATAAAGTACAATTACCAAACAGATAGCAGCTCAACAATAATTAAACAATATTACAAGCACAAAATAAGATCTAGACGCTTTTTAGGATGTCTTTTACAATTTTAATATATGAATTTGAATTATGATCAAAGATATTGATTTTGTCTTGGTACATATATTTATATATTCATACATGACTTCTTGGAATTTTACAGCAGGTCACGACCAAACAGAATAATATCATTATATCGCGATAAAATTCATAAATAGTAGTTTGATTTATTTAGGGTTTGGCCAATGATTGTGTAATGAGCATCAACATTTGTGCCAAGTCTTGGATGTTTTTATGTATATTTAGGTAACAGATTAAAAAAAAAATGTGGTGTATCTTCCATCTAATATCTATAATACAAACCTCCTTGCTTACCTCGGAACTGTGTAGATGGCGCTGAGTCATATTTTCTGAATATTATTATTTGGAATAAACTTTTTACTGTGCAATTCTCATATTCCAGTCAATTCGGCTACTACAAAGGCAACGAGACAGAAATCACGGAGTTGAAAGACCAAGAAATATACAAGGAAGACAAAATAGGGCTCCGGACTCTGGATGAGAGTGGGCGCCTTCACGTGGTGACTGTGCCAGGAGTGAACCACTTCAGTTGGCATATGAACGTCAGCATCGTAGATCTGTACCTACTGCCTTACTTAGATTAAAAGCTTTTATGGACACTGCAGTCTTATGACAAAGGGAGAAAACGGAATCAGTTTGAAAATACATAATAGCACGATGATGACATGTTATAAACCAAAACGTAAATAAAAAATGTAAAAATCCACCGACACATTTTGTGTAGTCAATCAATCAAAAAGGTGAGTTAGTGGAGTGTTCATAGACACTCCACTAACTCACCTTTTAAACAAAAATAAAAACTAAATCAAAATCCGGGCATCCGTACGGGAGCTACGATGCCACATACACACACACACACAGAAACGTCAAACTTATAACACCCCGTAGTTTTTGCATTGGGGATTAAAAAAGAAATCGGCCAGGGTTGCCAACGCGCTGGCGACACCGCTGGTGTTGCAAATGTCCATAGGTTATAGGCAACAACTTATCATCAGATGGATCGTAAGCTTTTTTGAATAGTATAAAAGATACTTATTAATTACTAGACATCGTTTTGATAAAGGGAGGTTTTTGAAAAACGCGATTTGTTTGGAAAATGAATATTTCCCGATTAAACCAGATTATTTAAGCTACGATATATTAAAAGTTTATTAATTAGATATTTTAATGAATTACCAAAAAAATAAAATGAATCTTTTAAATTTTGATTTAAATTTTAAAAATTAATTTTAACATTAACATATTTATAAACAATCCCTGAATCTAAATCGAATGGATATGAATCTGCTTATTATGTACATTTCTTTATGTTTTTAATTAGCCAAAGTAACGAAACATTATTTAATTTATTGTGTGTTATTTTTATTATAATGGTACATTTTCTCGAATTTTTTAATCTCTCTAATATTAATATTTATAATATTTTTTGAAAATACCTTCTAATAATGTTTTTTTTTAATAAAATTGTATACGATATTTTAAGCTCAATTTTACTTAAGTTAATATTTAGTAAAATATTTTCTAAATCTCAATCTAATATTTTTTAAACAAATCACCATTAAATATCTTTTAACCCTGAATTGGACCTGTGTGTAACAATAGTTGCATATACTGTAAATTTACCAATTTTATTACCTAGTACAGCTAGGTAATAAAATTGGTAAATTAAATAAATAGCAAAAATAAATAAATTTATTAGTTCAGTGCGCGAAATAATATCTATGTATAAAGTAAAAATATTTTGAAATAACACTACTTTTTACTGAATTTATCGCGCTATAGGTATGTATATTATCTTAATCCCGATATTTTAGATCCTTTACAGCATCCGTGGCAGCTGTTAATAATATTAAGACACCTAAACACCTCAGTCTGCCCGTGACATTAAAATTCACGTAATTTTAAGAAATTCAAATGTTTTTTTAAAGTTTGGTTAATAGGTTTTGCAATCAAAACTGTATGTGTGTATTTTTTAAATTCTATTTTAGGTGTGCACCAGTTATGTGTTTTATTAATATAAGTCCACTGCTGGACGTAGGCCTCCCCCAGTGAACGCCATAAGATAATATAGATCATAAGATAACATAAGTAAAACTGATATTTGTATAAATATATAACTGTAATAATTCCTATTAATTTACGTACAAAAGCCAAAATATATAAATGATGCTTAGTTTGTAAGTTACCGCTAATAAGTAAGTATACATTGCCATACATTAACGAACCTATTCAGTGCTCAGCACCCAGCTCCCGGGTCGAAAAATATGCAAGGTTCTGGGCATTGAATATTTAAGGCATGAACTTATGAAAACCTTTTGACATTCTTTTCATGAATGTATCTAACTCTTCACAAGCACATACCCTAAATATTCAATGCCCCGCCACAACATTGACCTAGGAGCCGGGTATTGGGCAAGGAATGGGTGAATAGAACCAATTATTTTATGAACTAAATATGGTAGTTGACTGTTTTTAAAAGACAAAATTTTAATACTATTTAAAATGCAATGTAATGTAAAAGTACTATGTGATTTTTTTTTAATAATTCATTTTTGACGTTTTATTTTCTTTTCTTGTCCCGCCAAAACAGACGTTGTCAAAAAAGGCTAGTATGATATCATAGAATAGAGGCAGCGATATTTTCAAAAGGGTTATCTCTGCTGGACTAGTCCCTAGATTTAAATTAAACAAAAACAATTCTCAACTACCATATTGTAGAAATGAATGTGACAAATTTTGTAATTAAAACGTTTTATGTACAAACGATAAAATAAATTATGAAGCAAAAGTTTATTTGACTTTTACATTGCCGCCATTTAAAGGTAGTGCTTTGCTCAATGAAAAAAGAGTAATGTGAAAAAAAAAGTGCAAAAAAGATTTTAACCTACAGTAATTTTAGAACATATTTTTTAAACGATTTATTCAGTTCAAAATAATGTAGGATCTTGTCATGTGACGTGAGAAATAATATTTTTTTACTCGATTTTGTGTTTTATTTTAGTTTTAGTACCTACCTAACCGGATTTTGTTAAGGGTCTCTTTATTCGGTAATATCCCGCGTTTCTGATTATAATACGCAGTTTTATTTCCGGATAAGAAGGTCACAATGACGTCATTCGAACAATGACCTCAATAGAAGCAATTTAACCTTACAGACTGACAGACAACAGTATTGTTAATACGAATCCATTGTAATATGTATGTATTTACAAAAAAAATGTATATGTATATGCAGTATATCATCTACCATCTAAAAGTATTCGTAACACAAGCCTCGTGGCTTAGCTCGGAAAAAGATGGCGCTGTGTCATGATGTCCAGAAATATTTATTTGTTTATTTTATTGTATTACACATAAATGTAACGATAAAAAAATACTCTAGAAATACTATAAATCATTTCTAGATATTAGTCATCTTATCAATCTAATTTATGTATATGGATTAATTTGTATGAACATAAATAGTTACGTAGATTATTATCATGATATAACCGGTAGATAGTATCAGCAGTGATGATATCACCAGTATCTGTAACATTACATATTAAAATATTAGAAAGTATCTCAAATTTATGTTATCTCTTACTTATTTATTCAAATTCAAAACATTTATTTCAAGTAGACCAGTATAACAGGTGCTTTTGAATTGTCAAACTAGTTGCACGGTTCCAAAAAGTAGGTCTATGGAGAAGAACCGGCAAGAAACTCCATAGATAGTCTCTTTTAAATAAATACAAATTACAATATAGGAAGTCGATTCCTTTACAATTTTCATTTACTTCTTTTCTTACGGTTGGAGCACATCGGCATCGGTTGGTTGGTTTTTAAGTCTAAAACAGACATAGGTACAATAAAACTGTTTTATAAGTAGGTATTTATAAATATTGATGATGTAAATATCTTGTTAAAGTGGTCGTTAGTACAATACTGTTGAGCAAGATGTCTTGTGCCGGCGAAATGCGGTGTACATTAGTACACATCTGCCTAACCCTTCGGGTACGATGCGCGTGATGGTTCGTTATGTTGGAACTATTATAGCGTCTATAATGTAACCTGAAATAGGTACGCGTAGTATTATTATCAACTTATAATAAAAATAATAAGACATCATGACCGATTCATTCGTCATTCATAATGACTAGTTTATATCAGGTATAAATTCTTAGGTTGACTGTAAAAATAGTATTTTTCATTTTTATTTTTTGCTCGAAGAATGGATGGCCGATGGGGCTCGAAGGTTCTCGTATTGGAAGACGCAGCGTAGGTAAGCCCCCGGCAAGGTGGACCGACGACCTGGTTAAGGTCGCTGGAATCCGCTGGATGCGGGTGGTGCAGGACCGGTCGTCGTGGCGATCCTTGGGGCAGAATGTCCAGCAGTGGATGTCTAACGGTTGATATGATGATGATGATGATAGAGTATTGATTGTATTGTGTAGTTTTTACTTTCGCTAAAATGTTGTTTTCTTATTGTAAAAATAGAAGTTAGACGACAGATTTTATCACTTTACTTATCATTTCTTAAAATATCTGATATGATTGTATCTGAGAGGAGGAAAAAGAGGGGATATAGAATTGGTATTCTATTGTTAGAATTCTCAAAAATGTTCAGTTTGCCATGCATTGTTCCTGCTAAGATAAGTACAATCGATTCAGCACGTTTTTCTGAAAACCACGATATCTCGGGAAAAACTCACGATACATATTTAATTTATAGCATTTCCTTATAAGGTGTATAGGCATAATAATATTCGCTCCACATACAATGGCCCCAAATTACAAACCAATTGTTACCAATAATAATATTAAGTTTTTCATGTACTACTTAGGTAAGTGTTGGTAATTATCCTCACTTACCGTACTTTGGATTTAGATTTGATTTGGATATAGATGTGATAGCCTAGCGGTGTGACAATGGACTGAGATGTCAGAGGTTTTAAGTTCAAACCCAAAGCACGCACCACTAACTTTTCGGAAGTTCTGTGCGGATTTATACCTAACATGCTCAAACGGCTAAGGAAAACGTCGTGAGGAAACCTAAGATCGAGATTTTCTCAATGGCATGTGAAGTCTGCCTATCCGCAGTAGGCTGGCGTAGTGGCCTAATCCCTCTCTAATGAGAGGAGACCCGTGCCCAGCAGTGGGACTGTAATGGGTTGATGATGATGATGACCACACTTTGGGCGTCCACTGGTATTTCCATAAAAATAGACTAGGTCTATTAGACCCATAACAGCGATGGAAGCGATCACTGCTTTACTCACTTACTTGTCTATTGTGACGTCATTATCAAAGTAAACACTCAGATTTTTAACATTTACCTATATACAATTATCTTAGTTTTCTTAGCGTATTGTTTGTTAGTGTCATTACAATAAAAACAAAATGGCGGTTCTCGTTTTCGCGGCTGAATAACAATTGAAAAATTCAAATTTTTTTTGTGGAATTCCTTCCAACCATTTTTTCAAAGTTTACCGCTAGGTACTGTGTGATCTCGATGACGTTAATCCATACAATTTCCACAGGAAATGGCGCTGATAAAATAAAACGTGATACATTTCATTATATGCCCATATAAGGTGAAAATCGCGTGAACACTCGATTGTAATAGTATGTTTTGCAACCTTATCAGTCATTACTTAATTCTAAGTACCTATCGCTTAGTCATAGCCTGCCTACTCTAGTTATCTTGATGTATTATCAAGTTCCGTAAACCGTTATCACGGTTTGGGCATTCCTGACGAATGTTTTTTACCTTTATCAGGTATGTTATCTGTTACAGGTAACATAATAGTTCTATTACGTCTGTAGGAGTTGTGAAGAGTAACTGGGTACGGATGAAGTACTTGCACCTACAGTTCGGCAGTATCTATCTTTATATTAATAGATACCTACATGAAGCGAAAACTTTGTACCTCTTTTTACGAAAATTGCGCAGACGGAGGAACGAGTATTGCCCACACTTATCCTACTGCCTACTATCCTACTAATCTTATAAACGCGAAAATTTGTAAGTAGGTATGGATGTTTGTTACTCTTTCACGCAAAAACCGCTTAATAGAATTGAATGAAATTTAGCATACATATAGTTTATTACCTGGATTAACACATAGGCTACTTTTTATCTATATACCATGCGGGCAAAGCCGCAGGAGGCAGCTAGTAAGTAAGTAATAATACAATACTCCTGTGATGATAGTTGTATTGAGTTAGTAAATAAATAAATGTTTAGAAATGCGATCCATTACAGTGAACCTGGCATATATCCAAAGTTCAAGCGTCTAACGCGAAAAGATATAAAACCAATAAAACTGCTTGATGTGGGAATTGAACTCAAGGGCCCACACACATTACATTACATTAGCTAGTGTTTATTTTTTGAAATATTTTTTCTCTGTTTATATATACCTACTTAGAGCCGTGAAGTTTTTAAATCACGAGATCTATAAAACCGTAGTCTTCAGAGAATTATGTAATACTCCAATATTGGTTGTAAGGGTTAAGGCACACTGAGTCAGACGAAGCGAAACGCTGATCTAAAAAGTAGATACATAGCTTATTGACCTCTCTATTGCATGGTTATAATACATAGGTACATTATACCATGCATGTATTAGGTATATGCATGGTACCCAAATGGTGGCACCCGTGTGCCACAAAAAATGCCCGTTTTAGCAATTAACTTCAATTGGTTTTTATTTACGCGGATTAAAGCAACAGTCTGATGACGGGAATAATTATATTATTGTCGGATATCAACATAAATCCGTTACTACATAATTCATCTTAGACAATTTGACGCTTCGCTTGACAGTATGACTACACCTTTAAGGTCGTGCAGCGCCTCAAGCTACACTCCGACCACAACCGTCCGAGCCCGTTCACACGATGACGTCATTGCATACTAAAAAAGTAGATTTGGTGCGTTTCGTTTCTTTCCCTTTTGAATACCATATTTGTTGCATTTTCTTCGATGACTCACGACTCACGCATCGATGTCGCTATGCAGTGCATTTGTTTAATTTTTTTCCTATCACGTTAACATCAAAATGATATAGGTAAACTTGCAACAATCTATCGATGGCTTAGTGTGACTGCTAGACACTTAGCCACGTGCTATAATAGGTAGGTACATTGACAAAATGATTACCTAACAAGGTACTCATCGACACCTCTTTAAACTTATATTGTTTCCACAAAAAGTCCCTCTTGAATCACTTGCGCAGTTCTCACATGCAAGGGTACTTACTGCGATCTGATTATGTCGTCAATGTGATATCGATCAGTCGATACAAACATGACAGTTTGATAGTCACTGATAAATATTTCTGTTTGTTTTGCAACTGAAGTATAACAATGATCCATTGGCACTCAAATGATCATGTCAATTCATGCCAGAGGTAGGACCAATTTGTTTATTGTTTTAGTCCTTATTTATGCAGCTACCGACGCATATTTTACTGTTTCTGGCTACCTTTCAAATTGATTGCCTCATTGTTGAAATGGGTTGGTTCGTAAGGCGTGATCTTGGTTCTGTAGTGTGCGTCTGTTTCAGATTGTTCTCCCAAACGCCTTGATCAATGTTGAAGAACCTATAAGGTCATTTGGCTTGGAAGGTACTAATCTTGCGAAGCTGAGCTCAACTTATACCTACATACAACCTAATCGTTAGGCAAGATCCGGTGGAATTTTGATATAGGTACTCAGTGCCATAAGCAATCTACCTAAAATCGAGGGTGATGTGGCCACTAAACTCATCCCACTTACATTAAGACAACTTTACAAGTGGGATGACCTTTTCTTTTAGCCCCAAATAGCTACGCTATGGATGGTATTAAAAGGATTTTATTTCGGTCGTCCCTGGTGCCCCCTAGACGGGATGCCCTCAGCAATTGCTCAAGTAGCTTATAGACTAATGCAGGACTGGATATACTTGGTGATGACATACTAACTTTTACATGCATCATAAAATATGTACCTAAAAACAATCAATTTTCCTCCAGCACATTTTGATACACATACAAACAATAGCATAATGTTTCCAACATTAACTGCGTCATAGATGACAAGAGTACATGACATGTTACACATACACGTAAGCTTACGTGAGGGTATCAGATTTCATGCATTCATTGCTGAAATTTACGCCTACGTGCATACACAGGCGCATCACAAGACAGGTATTTTGCGTTGCAAATGCTAGAGACAGATTCTAGAGTACTTCTGAATGTGCTAAAAGGATTTCTTTAAGCAGTAGGTATTCTGGTTTCTCACTTGTTCTTAATTATGTTACTAGAATGCGCCTAATCAGCGACTGTTTTGAGCTTACAGCTCCCTGGTATGATAGAATAGCCATAGGCCAGAGACCAATACATTGGAATCTTTTTAATTAGGAATCAAACCATCTGTGACTTTTCCAATTCATGTGCGTACCTCTTAATTTATCAATCACAAAACGTCATGCTTGAAATCTGTAAGGCGCATTGCCTTACACGTTTCAAGTAGAAAGGATTTTCTAGACGGCACATTTAGTCTGCTTAGTAAACATTAGTCCAACGTGGAGGACCAAAAGACCCGTGCTCAGAATTGGGACAGAAAATAAATGGATTGATTATGGTCCTGATGTAAATAATGAGGAAAACGGGGACAATCGAGAAAAATAAGTGGAACAGATTACAAAAAAACACTTACGTATTTATTTGTTTATTTTCTTGTAGGCGAATAAAATTCTCCGAAGAAAACGAACACAGTGCCACATTTTTAAAATACTACGTAAACACTTATCTGAGAAGTTTAAAAAATAGTTTTAGTCAAAACACTGTCGTGTGAATAAAAACCACGCGTATTTTATTGTTTCAGTTCTTAGTATGTAGCTTAGTACTCGTAACTGAAACTGCCTTGTGGGTCTACTCTAGTGGTCGTAAGAGCGACGTCTGTTAAGCAAGAGGCTAGTGTATTATCTATGGCAAGAGGGTTCGATTCCCAGTTCGAGCAAACTATTATAAGGTTTTTTTTTCATGAAATTCTCTTAGCTCGTAGTTTGGATTCGTGCCCGGTTAACGGAAATGGATTTGCTCCCTATCACATTATTTATTACACTATTACTTATACATACCGGCGAAATGCGGGTGTACATTAGTACACCTCTGCCTAACCCTTCGAGGACGACAGTCATGATGGTATGTCATTTTATTGTTGAGTTTCTAGTAACCGGCGCGTGCGCATGACTCATAGCTTGGAGTTCTCACGGAGCTTCGGAGGCGTGTCGCATTCGCCGCCGGGAACGGCCGACGCTAATCGGCGTCGTTCAACGTTCTTGCAAATTCCCGCAATTGATTAGATTAGCTACATCGTCGGTACAAAATGACAAATCAAGGAAACAATCGGTGATTTTTATAACAACAAATTATCATGAAATACCGGAGAAACCCCCTTAGTTCTGCAGTACCGAGTATGCGTCGGGTATTTTTTTAGTTAACTTACAATCAGGTTGTTTTTTTTTAATATTTTATTCAGATCCATCTGAAAGTGACATCTGATATACTTACCATATTATAACTCTTTCCTAATAAATCTACTAAGAAAAATATTCTTCCAAGAAATCTGATCAATAACAATAATAAGACAGTCTTGTCTCTTGTTGAAAAGAAATGGTGCCAAAAACCGTAATCTTTCGAGGAAAAACTAAATCGTAGATTTTATAAATTCGTTATAAGTTCTAATAGTCAGCGCGTGCCATGCGTATGCGCATGAATCATAGCGTCCGTCATAGCATCCTCTCGCTGCCGCCGCCGCCGCCGCCGTCGGGTATTTCACAGGGTCATGCTCTTGCATGTCTGGAGCCGTTCCTGGAGTCCTATAACTACACCCCACCCACTCCATAAAAATTCTTCTACAATACTTCTACAAGCAAGTTGACGTTAGTACACTCTAACAAGCTAATTGGTTTACATCTACACATGGATCGGTCGATAGTTGCATGTATACCAATTAGGTTGTTAGAGTGTACACATACGTAAATGTTCATGAAGAATTATTATCAATCTGTTTACGAGACAAAACTAAATTGCGGGGGGTGAAGAATTTGATCTTAGGAAGCGAGGTATAGATACAATTATATACCTAGTTTTTATTGTGATGAACATATCTCAGTCATTCCATTGAACTCTACTTGGAAACAGCGAGGCTGAATTTGGTGTAAAAACATCACGTTTGTACAAGACAATATGGGCGTGAATAAAGAGACAGCTCATTGAACAGATCCTAATATTTTTTATGGATATACGAAACGAAAACAACTTATAGCCGACCGTTTGTTGAACTTGCTACACATAATATAACTATAGCATTCTTCACAACTATCTTAGATATTATTTAACCCTTGACATCGCAAAATTAACATTGTGCCTTCGTTCATCCGTTCGCTCTGGACTGTCAATTACATAATTTAGTGCGTGACCATCCTGTGTACATTATAAATAGTTATTCTGTCACGCTAGTTAAAATCTCATCGTACAGATACGCGGAAATGATTTCGTAAATGTTTTTTTCAGAATAACACTAAATATATTTTGTGATGCGTTTCCATTCAGCTCTATATTTGTTGTTGCAAGCACAGAGTATGTGATGTTCTTGATGACGCCTAACGAGCTTGTTCGGGAACCTCTTTTCTGTTAAACCAGCTTATCACTCACTATCTAACTGTCAATAGAGTCGGATTTCGGATGGCATGACAGCGGAACTTAAGTACCTATTTGTATTGGCACTTCTTTTTGTAATTTTAATTTTGTTTATACTATTCTATTCACTAAATATTTATGTTTTTATTATGGAAATTGAATACCATTTCAATACTCCTGATTTCGCTATAATATACCTAAAAACAATGACTCATCAATTCACAATTCGATTAGATTATAAAATACATAAATATGTCAAATTATTATAGACTTTCTCGCATCTGCATAAGTTATGTTTTTATTTATATTCTTAGACTGACTGACGGCGTTACGAGTCTGGATGGATTACATTACTACGGATGAGTCATCCGCATTACATCAATAAAATTTACTAAGCGTTTGCAATATGAATCACCTGCGCGTGAGTTGTACTTCTCTCTCTCTACCCCGTACAATAGAAAGAGGACAGATATAAAATATGAGTTTTGGGGGTAAATAACGCAACTGAGGTAATATTATGATTCAATGAAATCAAATCAATCAATGATTGTGTAGTATTATTGTTTTATTTCGGAGAATGTAATCTTTAAGAACTAAATTTTTGATCATCTAAAGGAAGTAAGGAAGGAAAATCGATCGTATAATACTTCGGTACTAATGTCATACTCATTTAGGACTAATTGAAATGACACTTGTATAAAATTATTGTCAATAATCCTTTTCCTCATTATCTTCCTGATTAAGAAACTGACAATCGTAAAATTGTCTATACTTACCCGAAACAAAAATAACTTCGATTGTTTGGGCGTTTTTTTTTGTAAGCGCTTTGAATGATCCTGCCTATTTCATAATATGTTCAGCGGAAGACCGCTGAACAAATTATGTCGGGGTAATGGTCACGATCAATAAGAATTTATCGTGACCATTACCCCAAATACTATTTCATCCCTACAAGTACCTACCTGCTAAATGCCTACCTAGCCAGCAATTGTTCCGGAATCCCGGTAGGGATAAATGTTTGTGTGATGAGCATTGTATCCGAGTCATGGATGTATCTATGTATAATATGTAAGTATGTATTTACAAAAAAGTATATATGTAGTATATCAACCGACGAGTATCCGTAACACAGGCCTCGTTGCTTAGCTCGAAACTAGATGGCACTGTGTCACAATGTCCAGGAATATTTATTTATTTTTATTTAATTGTTAGTCTTGCATTCATCCATTTTCGCCCCTAACGAACCACGAACGTTTTTTCATTAAAAATAAAACAGAGAAAATACGAACAGATGTCATATTTAAATTTCGAAACCTATTAGAACTGCGTGTTGTAATACATGTTAAATACATCAATTTAACATGTTTATATGACAAATAAACACAATAATTACCACCTATTGCTATTTTATGTTGAAGTTTACCTCAATCATGATCAAGGCCACTATTACTACACAAACAAGGCTGTCATGAACATGATCCACCTACTACTAAATGACATAAACAAATAAATAAAGGAAATGATTCGTGTCGTTTCAATTTCCTGTTATTTGTGTAACTGTCTTATGGGATTATTAAATAAACCGTACGAGGATCCCCCGATTTATTTTTAGTATCATGTTTAGATTTCAATTTATTTAAATTACTTATAAATTTATGGACTTAGTTATGCACTGATAACTAAGTACTTAATTATGCTCCAAATTTAAATTGGCTCAATATTACTTAACATTACGGCTGTATTATACAATGTATAGTTTGAGTTGGGTGGAAGAATAACGATATTGTCCATGTAAATGGACCCAAATCGGGTCAAAATGTTTTAATGGGGATAATGCCTACTTTTACTAGTGAAGGTAATTACTTCTCACACTCACATGAATATAAGACATTGAAATAAAACTGTAACTAGACGTGTCAACTCCTACAGAACATGTATAATTATTGACAGTGTCAATAATTATCACTTACTTAATTATAACAACAAGACACCTAATACCTGTCTGCTAACGTTTAGTTAACTATCGACCCTTTGACCCCGAAAAGAGATTTGTTTCTTCTCAACCCTTAAACCATTGTCTACACTCGACCCCCAGGGGGTGAGAATAAATTGTCATACAATCGACAGGTATACCTCGTCTACTTTCAACCCTAACCGCAGATGCTGTAAACTGTAAAGCATGACCGCAATGTCGGAAAAATAAATTAAAATCAATATACCGCGATGAAGACCGTAAAAACAGTTTTATTTTAGTTTTACTTTTCGTACATTCCCGTAATAGTCAGAAATAAGTATTATTAGATAATGTTAGATGATTATGTAAAATGTTTACTAACAAATGTTGTGGACTTTGTACAGCGTCATTAACACATAATTTGAAAACAAGTTTGTTTTTTTAACAGGTAGTTGAAAAGGTTCAGTCCCGTGGATATTTTATCTGGTTTTATTATTTAGTTTAAAAAACTGCATAATATGGTAAACTCAGTGTTATTTATGTAAAACACAAAAAATGCGCGATATCGTCTGCGTAAAATTAGTGACTTTATCCAATCCTATGTTTTTTCGTTCGATTCCGCATACAAACATCCACCCCCTTTTTCGCTCTTTAAAGGGATGAGATCCGGGATCTCTTATGTCTTTCCCCGGAAGCCGGAACTCTATCTCCATGCTTAATTTCATCTAAATCGATTCAGCGGGTAAAACTTAAATAGGTAACAGACAGACAGACAGACACACATTCACAATTATGTATAATACATATTAGTATGGAAATAGTTGTAAGGATTTGCAGTTTAATTGGGGAAGTACCGTAATATATGTGCACCCTAAAAGCCGACCCTAACATATGATAATAAAAATCTAAAATGTTGGATAGCTTTTGTTGTTTCAAAATAAACAACTATAAGATAAATACAATATGCTATTTAAAAAGTCCGGTTCTATTCTGGTTCTATAGTATTTTTAGACCAAGATTAGTAGGTTCCTAATATAAAAATAAATATATTGAAATTTTGATTCATAGATATAATATTTTTCGTGTTTATGTTTGTTTATTAATTTACATCAAATTATGTCAATTTGACATAGAATTCAAGGCCAGTGAGGTGATTGAAAAAAAGATTTAACTATATAAATTATAAAGCAACATATTAAACTAACTAGCTTCCGCCCGCGTCTTTACCGGTGTAGTACATAATTATATTGATAAATATTCATATTGCATTGCATATTGATGTATTTGCTAAATAAAATCTCACCAAAATCCGTCCAGTAGTTTTTGAGTAACCGAGCAACAAACGTCTTCACATCCGAAGAAATTGTCACATTTATATATTTACCTAATAGTAATTAGATAAGATATAAGTACCTATAATAGTTATAAGGTCGGGGTCTCCCCCTAATCATTTAGATCTGTAATGAAAAATGATTTATATGTTAAAGTGATTTAAAGTAGATAAGTATATATAGATGTAGATAATTATGTAAATGTTAATGATATTATACAACATTGCTTGTATAATTATATAATTAAGTAGGAATGTTTATCTATCTGATGTTTGTAATGTATAATATTATATGAGAACGTTTTATTTTTATTTGTTTCGCAGTGAATCAACAATATTTGTCTTTCTGCGAGTGAGTAAGGTTACCAGAGCTCATTGGGGGAGTGACTATTCTGACGGCATGGGTATTCCGTTTGCTGTCAGTTCAGTAACTCCCTATTTTGAGAAACCTGAACGGTTTTAGGGTTTGGCAACGCATTTGCAAGCTTCTGGTGTTGCAAATGTCTATGGGCGGTGGTCATCACTTACCATCAGGTGAACCGCCTGCTCGTTTGCCCCCTTATCATCATAAAATTAAAACCAATTTTACACAAAGCGCGTGGTTCTCTATTTTCCTGTGTGGGTTTTTTGCAAAATTATTTTAACTTTCTTTTGGCATTTAGTTTAATATAGATTTAAAATAGTCTCATATAATTTCATTGATATTGCACCAACGGAAAATACATGAAGTTGTATTGCTTTCTTTTAAAGTTGATCTAACTATTTTTATGTTGTCAATTTACGATAACTTTGTACGCAATTTCCAAAAGATCCAAATTACAGATTAGGTAATTAATATAGTGTTAATTTTTTGTATATGGTATGCGTATAAAAGCATCTGTAACTGAAGAAAGTAGGTACCTACATAGGTAAATAGCTCAGTGACCAGCTACAGGTAGCTAGTTTGATTCATACACTGCACAAATATTCATGTATGTGTAGCTTTTTATTAATAACCGCGGTTTATCATAGAACGAATTCGAATCATGATAAAAAAGCGTGCCTACGTGAGAGTTTTTCATCCATAAACGATTTCTCGATAAAGTAGGAATCGATAGTGGTTTTCTTAACTTAAAAAATAAAATATCTTGAACGCACACAAACTTATCTGAGAACCTAATCTCTTTGTAGAAGCGTAGGTACTTTCAAATTACCAAATTGAAAGAAAAAAAACCGTTGCAAAAGTATTTAACCTAAATCCTTCTTTGGGGGGAATAACTATAGCTATGTATAACAATTAGTCAGGTGAGCGCTAGTGAACGAGAGGACGAACACCGTGCTATTCACGTTCTACTGAATGAATGACGCATAGGGGACTCCCTATCGGTCGACCGAAAGCATGCGCACGCGCTTATAAAAACAAGCGCGATCGCGACTCTACTCATTCGCACACAGCTACAGTGAGCAACGGTCGCTACCAACCAATTCCTAATTTAAAAGTGGAATTACGTATTCAACAAAAACAAATTCTTGAATTAAATAATTTATTTAAATAAAGAATCAATCAAAATGAAGAAATACTCCATCGTTGGCAACAAGAAGAAAGTCACCATGGAGGTGAATCCTACGCAGCTGAAGATCGTGGGCAATAATTGCATCGTGAGGGTTGCTGTGAACCACGGTGACATCGAAGTCATCGGCAACGACTGCCGGATCGAAGTGACTGATAACCATGGCGTTATTAATCTCGTTGGCGGCAATGGGATGGTCATAATCAGCAAGAGATGGAAAGGCGACAGAGTGCAGCTTCTTGGCGCGGGCTGCCATCTCATGGTGGCCGGCAAGGAGAAGAGCACGGGGGGCTACGAAGCCCAGCTGTCACCCTTCAGCAAGGACCTGGATGACGTCATCGAATCCATCTTCACGTTTGTGATGCGGTGATAAATGGACAGTGAATCCTTGGACTTAAGTGCTGTGAATAGCTTCTTGTGTCAGTTTGCCGAAACCAGTTTCAGTTCGTTCTGTTTTTGAAATTCAGAACTCAAAGGAGGCGAAGGTTCTCTACCATAGAATAAGTAGGGACTATGTATGTTCTGCGATACGCTAAATAAACGCTTTAATTATAATCCTAACACTTCTTTTTTGTTCCAAATTTAAATTGCTTAGATGTTTTTCCCCTTGGCTTTGATCAATTCTAATGGTATACTGCTGTCTCTATCTAAACTGTGATAGTAAAAGAGACGGAAGACAGCGTCATTTGAATGGGTACGTAACAGTAATTTTATACAGTAACGTCACACAGAAACAGATGATCAGCTTTATCTTATACTATCTGTATTTGAAGTAAGCGATAGAGTGGTCTTATAACTACTTATATAATAAAACTAGCTGACTCAGCAAACGTTGTTTTGCCTCATTTAAAGGGGTTGGTGGTAGAAGAGTGAAAATTTAGGGTTATAAGTATGTTCTTAATGCCAAATCATAAAAAAGAATTTACTTATATATTAGAAATAACAAAAATAAAAAACCCGATAACTATTTTTCACTAATTTTATCGCATTACATCTTAGGTACTTATATCAAAACTAGACAGAATCCAAGATTTATTAGGAAACGAACATGACACAGATAGCTTACGATTCAAATTTCCTTTCAGTTTTAAGAATTCCAGTATAAAGTCTATTTTTAAATAAACTGCTCAGGTCAGATACGACATTCTATGAAATTGTTGATCACATTCTAATAACTGTTTTATGAATGATACTTTTTGGTTCTTAAGTTTTATCTTGTTTAAAAAAAAAAGTTATTTCTATATCCATATCAGTGCAGCGAGTCGAACCATCGTATAAACTTACTTCTATAACGGGAATCGAAGCCACGCACACTATTGGCTTAGTGGCTAAGTGATCGGCTTGCGTGTTATGGGTTGCGGGTTCGATACTTGCACGGGGGAAATATTTGTACGATCTACAGGTTGTTGTTCCGGGTCTGGGCGTTGGTGAGTGTGAAAATTTGTGTTTGTAAACGCATCTACGACACAGGAAAAAATCCTAGTGTGGGACAAAATTATTTTTTTAATGATAAAATATATGCATATCAAAAGGTAGCGATACAATAATATTACTGTTCCAAAATATAAAGTATAGTTGAGTTACACGATGACTGATACACACATGTCGTCAGCAGCTATTTACAAAAGGCCATTTCATACCGTCCTGCATTATGACACTCGCATATTTGATAATATTATTTATTATACTTGGACTGTAAAAGACGCCATGATTCTTTCGTTTTGTTTCGGTATTTCTTCTTAGAGGTCTTCAATTACGAAAGAACAGCGCCATCTAGTATTAAAATCTAAAACGTGGACTTGTAAGTGTCCGTAAAGATCTATTTACAAAAATAAATACCAAATAATTGAGAAGAAAAACTCTTTCTTGTCTGAAAACAATGGCATTTATTATAGTCTCTTGTCAAGAAAAGAGTACAAACTACTGAACTATATATCGTGACGTCATGGCTAAAAAATTGCGGACGTGTGAGCGAGATAGCAAATTGTTCCCTCTCAGTCTACACCCGCACTATTTCTTAAAAGCCCTATTTAAAATATGAATACATAGTTGCTTAAAGCACAGCAAAAATAATCAACATTGAAACATGGGTTTTAAATTTTTAAATATAAAGACTATTAATGGAATGGCCAGTATGATTTAAACCTGCTTGCCGCGTTCTTGGCTATACGTATTACATTGTTACTGGAAAGTGTATCTACATGGCATGACTTTAAAACATTAAATCTTTCATTTCACAATCGATGTTTTAAAAAAAGACTTTTGAAGAAAATGTAACATAGAACGCGCCTTTATTTCAAAAGAGAGGTTCTTTAAGGTGAACTCAAATCTTAGTTGACAGCTCGGTAGACAAAAATATGTATATAAAATGATATCTTATCGGCAATTGTTCTACTTACCATTGTTTTGTACAGAAAGAAACACGGTTGCTAAGATTTATCATAGTTTATCGTTATAAGGTCTATTAATATTATCTATATTTAGCGACGATTCAGAAATTTATTTAAAAAAAAACTACACGATTTACACAATTACAATTTACTTTAATTTTAATTAACAATTAATTGTACAAAAAGTAGAATGAGCTCGAGACGACCTATTCCTACGAGCGTTGTTGCAAGAAGAACGATCGGCCCGATGAGATGACCGAGCAAAGCGCCGTCCCCACTCCTTCACTCGTTCATGGCGTGATTTCTGTGACGTAGATGAAGCCACGCCCTCGGTATCACAGATAATCACCAACACGGCCTCTCCTGACGGGCTGGACGTCCTCGTCCTTCATGGAGTACTACTGGTTGAACGCCCTGGTTCCTCTGTTGAACGGTCTACTAGGATCGTTTGGCTGGTGGTGGCGTCCTGATCGTCTGCATCTGTAATAATTTTAAGATGTGTCTAAAACAATTGTCTATAACCAAAATAATGCATTTTCATAGTCTTTTTAGGATGTGAACTACAATAATTCACATACCACTGGGTATGATAGATGCTTTGTATGTAACCATTAACTAGCATCGTCAGAGGCACCTAGTTCGCGTGACGTCATCAGCATAGGCACATGAGTTCGCTTACTGGCATCAGTATAAATGGATTTCATATATACTGGCATCGTCAGAGGCACCTAGTTCGCGTGACGGCATCAGCATAGGCACACGAGTTCGCTTACTGGCATCGGTATAAATAGTTTTCATATTTTTTTTTACAACAAGTTCAAACTTTCAAATGTTAAGATTTTATGTTCAACTTACTTTCGAAGAATGCAGCACATGTATCAGGAGTCCACTCGCCATGCCATGGCACCATGTATTCTGCGGACGCATGGGTGGTCTTCCCATAGGAGCCACCTAGCAGACGCAACTCGTAACGCCCATATGGTAAAACCTTCGATACCGAATACGGGCCTCGCATACCAGAGTCTAGCTTTCCAGTTGCCTGTGAATATTTGATAACAAAAACCCGGTCGTTAGTGTTAAAAACCCGAGCAGGTTTTCGATGCTTGTTAACACGGTTATCTTGCTGTTGCCTATTCTTATCCAGTAATTCTGTAGCTCGCTGTCTCTTCAGCTCCCTTGTGGCTTCGTGGTTGGGCTGGTCTTCAGCGAGAGCAATGTCTCGCACTAACGACCTCAGTAATGGTGTTACTCCATCTATGCCAACGAGTAACTGTAGCGGAGAAGCTTGTGTCGTCTTTTGAAGTGTGATATTTAGAATAAGCTGCATTCTCCACAGCGTATCCGACCACAATGGATTGTTAGAAGCTTCGATACGCAACATGTTTAACACAGTACGACAATACCTTTCCACTTGTCCATTCTCATTATGCACTTCAGGCGTAATAAAGTGCACTGAACATTGCATCTCTACAAGCCAACTTTTAAATGCAGAGCTATCAAACATTCTACCCTTGTCTATAATAACTACTTTGGGCGTACCGAATAAGGATATAGCGTTTGAGAATACAACCATTAGTTCCTTTGAATCTAATTTGTGCATAGGATATAGGAGACAATACTTTGTATAAGAGTCGACAAGTATAAGTATATGCTTATAACCTTTCGATAGAGGTAGTGGTCCTAGTACATCCATATGGATAGTGTGAAATGGGGTACTTGGTTTAACCCACGAGGTTATCAGTTGAAGAGGTGCGCGGGGTACTCTTTTATTTGAAAGGCAGGTTATGCAATGACTAATATATTTTTTTACAAATGCTCTTAGGGCCGGAAACCAAAAATGTTTTAGTATAAGGTCTATTGTTTTATCTACGCCTATATGTTGATGCTGGTCGTGAAATATACGTAACAGACTTAATCTGTGGCCTTTTGGTATGAAACATAATGACCGTGTGTCTTCACCCGTGGCGGAATACTTGTAATATAACAATTCATTTTGAACTAAATAGCGACTAGAATCGAGTTCGTTATTATTAAGTTTATCAATTAAAGTTTTAGTTTCATCATCAGCGGATTGTGCAATCTGTGCCCAGCTCTTAGGCTTTGCAATATGATGAATATTGACTGGGTTCCTACTAAAAAAATCTGCATGTGACATAAGTGCACCCTTTCTGTACTCAATAGTGAAATTAAAATCTTGCATGTACATCCACCATCTGGCAACACGCGGTAATAAATCTTTTTTTCTTTCAGTTAATTTTAGCGAATTACAATCTGTTACGATTTTAAAGTTAATGCCTAATAAGTAGTGACGAAAATTTTGCAGAGATTTAACGACTGCTAACGTTTCCAGTTCATATGAACAATAACGGGGCTCGGCACCTTTTGTGGTTTTACTGAAGTAGGCTACAACTCTACGCTTTTTACCCTCATGTTCTTGTAAAAGGACAGCACCGTAACCCTTCGAGCTGGCATCGGTATGGAGTTCCGTTGATAAGTGAGGATCGAAAATTGAAAGTACTGGTTCGTTCGTAAGACAATCTATCAAATACTTATGCGCGCTCTTTTGTTCTTCTCCCCATATGAACGGTACTCCGTTTCGGGTCAGCTGGGCAATCGGAACAGTTTTAGTGGCGTAATCGCGTATATACCGACGAAAGTACCCTGCTAGTCCTAATAATTGCCTAATTTGTTTAACGTTTTTGGGTACCGGGGAATTGATAAGCGCCTGAATCTTTTTAATGCTCGGCCGCACCTGACCACAAGATATGGTTCGGCCTAAATATTCTACTTCAGTAGCCACAAAGTTGCTCTTTTTAAGATTTATCGAAAACCCTGCGGAGGTTAATGTTTCAAGTACTTCTTGCAGGTTCTTAAGCGCGTCATTAATCGAGGAGGCCATTATTAATACATCATCAATAAAAACTAATACTGTGCCCTTTTCTATGTATTTTCGCAGTGTTTTTGATATAACTCTTTGATAAACGGCCGGTGCGTTTGCCAAACCATAAGGCATTTTTAAATATTCAAAATGGCCCTCAGGCGTGACGAACGCTGTTTTGTCAATTGAATCATTTTCCATTCTCAATTGATGGAAGCCTGTGGCCATATCAATGCAGCTAAAATATTTAGATTTGCCTAAACGGTCTATATGATCCTCGATAAGAGGTAATGGAAAACGTTCCTTAATTGTAATAGCGTTAAGGGCACGGAAATCTACGCACATACGGTCCGAACCGTCTTTCTTTTTAACTAGAATGATGGGACTAGCGTAAGGCGATTGAGATTCACGTATAATTCCTTTTTCTAAAAGGTCTTGAATAATTGTACGGACCCGCAACTTCTCGTCGTACGACAACTTATACGGCCTATAGTAAATTGGGGTGTCGCTATTTAATCGAATACTCATCGACCCGGTTGTAACAGTGGATACAGCCGTACCTACTATAAAATTACTGGTAAATTGTTTTATGATGTCTAATAATTTCTGGCGGTCATCCCCAATCAAGGGTGTATTTATATCAAGTTGGTCGTTCGACTGAACATGCATAACTGTGTTCAAACATTTGTACACATAAGATTGGCTATCACGTGTTAAACGTTGTCCCGCAGCGGTTCGAATATACGTCACGCCTGGTCTATTCAGAACGTCAGTACCTATAAGTACTGGCACGCTTATACAATCTCTGGGCACAACTGATAAATCGACTTCTAAAGATATTTCATCGAACTCAATTACTAGAGTAACGTAGTAAGTCGATTCAACGTTCTGACTACCTATACCTTTTAAAATTTGATATAACGGCACTCGATTGCAACGAAAATATTTAACTACGGACTCAGATATTAAAGAAACGCACGAGCCACTGTCAATAAGCGCGTCTATCGGAATACCCTGTATCACAACGGAAGTAACATCGTTCGATGTATTAAAATGTTCGCGACATAAATTAACTTCTTTTTTTCCATCAGCTCGCGATCGATTTTTTACGAAACACGTATCAATATTATGCCCCGGTTTTTTACAATACGCACAAACAGGCGAATTACTGTTTAATTTATTACTGTTAATATCAATACTAGACTTCTTAGGGCAATGTTTCTGAATATGACCAATACCGCCACACGAATAACAATTAGTTTCCGTACGAGGGTATACGCGTTTACGTGAATTGTATTCTACGGGCCTACTACGGTTTGCTCGCACAGCATCACGGTAATGAGATGCGCCACCACTAGACACCCGCTTAGGTTTTGTATAAATCGCAAAAAATTCAACCAAATCTTTTGATTGTAATTTTGCATTAGTCGCGGACGCACGAATTTGAGGGTCTTTTATGCCTCGTATGATGATAGCAACTATTAACTCGTCGCTCAAACCATTAACAATTTTAAGTCTTAATATCGACCGTCTAGCAAATTCAGCGTACGAAGGATAATCGTCAGAACTCGTGGACATCACTTCAAACAGAATGTTAGCTACGTCCACCCTTCGCGGGCATAGTGACTTAAATTCAAGTCTAAAGTTAGACCAGCTGCGGTCGTTCGTAACCCACTGGTTAAGCCAGCTACGCGCTTCACCTTTTAAACAATGAGCTATACGCGACAAGCACTCACTGTCATCCCAATGGTTTGTCTCGCGCGCCCTATCCACCTCGGCACACCAAGAGTCGAAGTCATTAACACTGGGATCGAAATTCGAAATATAATAGTGGGTAGATCTTACTTTAGTAAGCGCACTCAATGCTCCAATGATCCTGTCCGTTGCCAGGTCACGCGATGACCCACCGCTACCCTCCACGTCGGTAGCAGAATAGCGCGAACTCGGCGTCATGGGCTGCACCGCGACCGCATCGGGCTGCACCGCGACCGCGTCGGGCTCCACCGCCGTCGCCGCCGCTGACGACCTCGCTCCAGTCGCACCGCCCTCGAGCGCGTTTAAACGCTCTAAGATAGCCCCTAATGTATTCCCGAGCTCATCTCCACCCGTATTTTGTTCTTGTCTATTTTTTCTAATACGCTTACTACGGTCAGACATTATAAATCTGAATTACCGCCAAAATGGTCCAGAAACGGTATAAGCAAGTGAGCTAATCCCACTTCTGAATTTAGCGACGATTCAGAAATTTATTTAAAAAAAAACTACACGATTTACACAATTACAATTTACTTTAATTTTAATTAACAATTAATTGTACAAAAAGTAGAATGAGCTCGAGACGACCTATTCCTACGAGCGTTGTTGCAAGAAGAACGATCGGCCCGATGAGATGACCGAGCAAAGCGCCGTCCCCACTCCTTCACTCGTTCATGGCGTGATTTCTGTGACGTAGATGAAGCCACGCCCTCGGTATCACAGATAATCACCAACACTATTATATTTATTTCTATATATATATATTCCATTGATATTTATACTAATATAGTCTATAAGTTATGTTGTTACTAAATAACACTATGGATCAGATGGTCTGAAAATAAACGATTTTTATTTTTTATTTTAATTTTATTTTATATGACTTTTGTATACAGCGCCATCTAGTTCAAAGTCAAGAAACAAGCTCTTCCTTTTTTACTCTACGTGTGACGTAATGGTTGATACACTGCATAGACTTTTTTCTTGTTGTACTTTGTACATTATTATAATTTTTTCATCCGGCAAAAATTTGCTTTGCCGGGATTCGAACTCTTTGGAAGCCAACCTTGATTCCACCCCTACGAATAACATGTCGCAAGAGATTTAATTAAATTAGAAAAAAATATATAAGCATTAAATTTTTAATGACTTCTTAAACAACGTTAAATTCACCAATCTAATTTTAGGTCATATTTCTAAAAGTGGGGTAAAAAGCTTTTTGTACGACCTAAGAATCGACCCACGGCATGTCACGGCAGCCTTGTTGATAATTACCAGACAATCAAGACTTCGATATCCCCGGTTTTGCTTCATTTAATGGCTTACATCACTATTCACATTTATTACACAATTCCATACTTCGAATTCCACTCGCTTACTTATCCTACAAAAAAAATGACAGTACATACATCAATCATTTAAATATAGGTCTGTCTGTCTATAGACCGACGGCATCACGTGACAACTGTCAATTTAACCACAATAGTTAACACATTTACTGTAATAACTGTAAAGTTATTGCTGTGACAATGGGGTGACGTCATGTGAAGGTGAGACAGTTCTTAAATAAAAAAAGGTTAGTTTTTTATCACCAAATATTTCAGGCCGTATTTTTTTTATTTGTGTTTTTTTTCGGTAATCTTTAGAGAGTTAAAACATCTGACTGACATGCTTATTACGTCATTCAATAACGTTAATGAATTATAAGCTAATATTGGCAATTTTAAAAGTCCTGATTAAGCCAAATTGATGGTATTTAGGATATAAGTCACCCAGTTTGCTGGATGTCAGACATCACACGCTGTTGATGGGGTAACAAACACTGCATTATATGCAACAAGCAATAATACAAAGAACACTTCACTACTACTATAAAATATTAGCATGGTCCATTTCAAACAGCTAAAACACTTAATAAATTGCAAATCAGACCTCCAGACGCAAAAGATCCGGTTGACACATCCATTTTTAAATTGGTTATATCACATCGGAAGTCCGGAATTAAGCCAAGGTAGCTGAGAAAGACGGTTATTACCACAAAACAAAAAAATCCAGTTTCGTTCATTCGTAAATCTCTTACGTCAATCTGTTTATATGTTGTGTAAGCTGGTTCGATGATGGAAGCACTGAAGCAGGGGATTCCCTAGCGGTGAAAGGTTTGAAGGTGAAAGTCCCTAATTGGGACGAGGTACATACGTGTACCAATGATCTTGTGCTTACCAGAATAAACGGTGTTGTTGTGAAATTAGAGGAACGTGCGTTTAAAATAATGGCAGGAAAAATAAAACATACATTTATGTTTCTATTTGTGTGTTTTATACTATTTTTATTAAGTACCGTGGTTCTGATTTGAGATCATTATTAACGATCTTGCAGTCCAATCTTGGGAGTAAAATGTCATTTAGATACTCGTATAACAAAATAGTGTATTCCAATCTTAATCTTATCCATTTTCTATTACATCGTATATCAACTGTAACTAGAATCATTTTCAAGCACATTATTCCTTCTAGTTTATCTGTGCCGTGACCTATCAGTTTTGTGGGGATTCCCATCACGTGTCTAGCCTGTGTATAGATTTGCCCTTAATCATCTGGTCACGCGGTCGACTGTGCTCCAATAGATAGCTCTAGGCATCGTTAGCACGTGGGACCATTAATAGCTTTATTGCTAATTATTTAACATACCATAAAAAAACTATCATGTCTGTAACCCTGCAAGGAAGAGCAGGTCACGTGTGATTGGCTGTTGGAAGGTTGTGATAGCCTAATGTGACCAATGTGTTTCCAGTTAAATCTCAATGTGCACGATAAACTTTTCGAAGTTACATGGCTAGTATCACATGTTAAAACGGTGAAGGAAAACATCGCATGTCTGCCAATCTGCAGTAAGGCTAGCGAGGTGGACTATAGCCTAAACCCTCTCAAATGAAAGGAGACCCGCGCTCAGCAATAATGGGGTGGGTGTTGATACTGTTGATTGATCTAATAATCATTTTGAAATTGTGAAAACAACACACAAAAATTTTCGATATATTTTGCTTGCGCACTGAACACGAATTCAGTATTAATCTCAAAGTAAAAATTGAAAAAAAAGATAACTATCGTCATGGCTTTTAATATAAATCCTATGTAGATTGTAAATGGGCATACTTTCCTTCACTTTTTCAGAATTTGTATTTAAATTTTCGACACGTGCTTGCGGGTGGTATTCCATTAATTGTGCTAGGTCAATCAACTATGTACCATCGGTACATTTTAAATTGAATGATTCAGTCTGCATTATGTGTCATCTTTCACGGTGTCTCGATCGCTGACGATATATCGGCTTAAAACAAAACAAAGTAATGCTTGGATAGTTTTCTACTTAAAAATTGTTTCAGCGTGACATATTGTAGTAAATATCACAATCATACGATGCCTATGAATAATTAACGCAAACAAAATTATTCTCAGAAAACATGTTACAATTTTCATATTACGTACACATTAACAATTTCGCTAAAACCCTATTCATTTCAGCGTAATCAGGCCTTATGTGTATTCTGATAAGAATTATGCAAGCAATGTATGTCTTGGTAATAGAAGTTTGCTTTTAATGATAATGCTTTGCAGTTATCTTAGCTGGGTACTATTTGTATAATATGACATTGACTTTGAAACACTTTTTAAAAAAGATAAGGATAACATAACACTTGTGTAATTGGTATTTGGAAGTTAATGACTCGATCAAAGATGACTTTAAATATGTCTAGTGGTTTTGTTACGAATATTTTTTAATTGGTTGATGAAACATTGATACTATTTTGTCAGTTAAATACTGTTCTAATGGTTTGCATGTGTATTGTATGTATTTGTAAACACTAGTCTACACATATCCTTATTTTGTAATCTATCAATGTTTGTGTTTATGTTGTTGATGTGCCTTGAATTAATAACTAAAAGAAGCACACATTTGTTACATAAATGTATTTTATTTGTAGATATGTTTTAGTATTACGGGTTAATACTTAATGTACTAATCATTTAGATAATTTGGAATATATACGTATCACGGCGTTTAAACATACTAAAATAAGGTTCCGTATAAAGAGTCGGTTGTAGAAAGAATCCTTCGCAAATGCGGTTAGTATACAAGATAATTTTCACATGGAAAAAATGGTGGACGTGACTTAAGAGGTGAACCGTAATTATCATAAATTACATAAAGACATAAATACCATCTAGTGCGTCATACGAATGGCGAATTATTATTTTATATAACGTTGTCATTAAGGTTTATATTTAACCAGCTTTTGACCGCAACTTTGTCTGCTCCACATACAAACTTCCACCTATCTTTTCACCATTTTAAGAAATGATTTCTGCCCGAAATCTATCTTATGTCCTTCCCCGGGACTTAAACTATCTCCATACCATATTTCATCTCAAACGGTTCAGCGGTGAAAGCGTAAAGAGGTAACATATATATGTACATACTTTCGCATTTATAATATTAATAAGTAAATATGAAATTAGTATGGATAGTTGACGTTGTGTAAGAAGGTGAGTGTTATTAGGATTAATATGTAGGATTCTGTTAATGAATCAGTATAGAACACGCAATAATATGTAAATGTAGTTAATTAAAATAAGTACACGTGTTATTGCCCGCGTGCATGACGAGATGTATGAATGTGGACCAGACAAAAAGTGGTAGGCGGGGATCGTAGTGCTTGCATTCTGTAGTTTCTGCCTAGCCCCATGGGGGAAAGGCGTGAGTGTATGTATATGACAACCCGATTACTGCAGCAGTAATTAATACTGCCTTCTGTACTTTTTTACTGATTGAATTTCCACTAAGCCATGAGTCGCAGATTCGATCCCATGTGTAGGGCCTACAGGTAGGTCTGTACGCGATGCGAGTGTTCATGATTTTTTCCACGTGGACTTTATATTTGGTCACCCTACTACACTTGTTAGGGTAGTTATTACGTAAATAGGCAGAGTACTGTTGAAAAACAACCGATTACCCATCCACTACATGTACCGTCGATCAAATAGATACGCTACTCCACCAAACCGTTGGTAATCACATTATCTAGGGAGTTTTAGTGTATACTTCTGCCGCTAGAGGCGCCACTGTGTTGATTAACACAGTGTCACCTCTAGCGGACGGATTTGGAAGCATTCAGTTTGCAGTTACATTGTAATAATACTCGAAAATGCATGTTTTTTCTATAATGTAAATAAAAATGTTAATCAATTTTAGAAAGGAGGATTAATTTCATTTTGGAATTGTATGTTATTCCAAACATATCAACCACGTCGCCACATAATCTAAACATAAAAAAAATATGCGAGCGCATATATTATATACAAAGAATAAAAGTAATTTTAGCATAGTGATACTTGATAAAAACACAAAAGTACCTATAACATACATTTCTTGCTTTCGAATTTGAAATTAATAATATATAGTTAAAAAATATTAACAAAATGAGTTAATAAATTTAATTTTTTTTTTGTATGGTGAGTAAAAACATCTAAAATCTAATCTAAAAGTAAGCTCAACCAAGGGTCCAAAGTAGAATAAAGTTAGTTTTCTGTCACCCAGTTTTTGTATTACATATTTATTTTGCTAACTGTACTTTCCATCGATCAATAACTAGGTAACTTTCCATTAAGAATATTAACTCTATCAGTTATATCTGATAACTGGACGGTTCAATCGCTTTGTTTGAACGACTTTCTCTAATTACCACCACTTTTTAATCCATTTAGATTGATACTCCGTGAATATTATGCCACAATAAACTATACTCAAAGCCATTTGATGATTCTGATAACATAGGATTATAAACTTAATATCACCTAAGCCAAAGTTCACATTGTCTTGCAATTAAAAATGTATTTAAGAGTTTTGATGTGAAACATCTATAGCCGCACGTAAAACCGATTTCTGGCGTGGCGACGCGTCGCCATGAAATTTAAATTTGATTTTAGTTCTATTTTCAAGTTTACCTATTTTTTTCGAATTCTGAATTGTATTAAACCTCTTTGAGTTTGTGTTGATATGTTTCTTTTAACACATTTTTTTTTGAGTAAATAATAATAAAAAAGAACGTCAAAAACGATACAGGGAAAACATAAGCTGTGTTTTACTTGAAAACAAATTATTTTTCTGATAATAAAATGTCTGACCGTGATAATTTAGAGAGTGAAAGTAATCATTTTTGTATTTAATGAAAATAAATGTTTATTCAATAAATAGTCATCGTTATCTGCAAAAAAATCGTAATATTTTATTTTATCATTATGACATATTTAGTTCCTATCACAATATGTTCTTTTCTGCATATTACTTTTACAAAATAATGTCGATGTTTCACATCTGCCAGGCGTCCCGTGACGGCTCACTGTTTTTTTATTTATACATATAATAGCCATTCAAAAATAAACGTTACCTTATTGTGTATTATTTACAAAAAGAATAATGTAAGTATTTTTTTAATGAAACAGTAATTCTAATATATTTTTTAGTCCTAGGTATTTTATTCAAAACACATCAACAAATCTATTATGAGACAAGAAAGAAAAACCACATTCATAAATCCCGAAATCTTGTTAAAAACAGTAAAGAGAGTAGTTCAATGCTGCAACAATATATTTATTACCCAGACAAAAATCCACAGCTTTAAAAGTTGTGAACATCTTTTTAAACTTGCAAAAAGATCAGGTTCCACCGAGATTTGAACTCGGATCGCTGGATTCAGAGTCCAGAGTGCTAACCGTTACACCATGGAACCGATGAGGAAAGTTTCGAAATTAACGTTTGATTTCCAAGTGTCTTCTGTTACTTAATTGATATTATTTTTTAATAACAATTTCTATTAAAAACCTACAGAACTACGAACGGACACGAGATACATAATCTGGGCGAAATAAATGTCAGCATTTAAAATCTAAACTATCTTGGAACTAACTCAAACGCACAAAAATATCAATAAAATCCGGACAGGCAAAATGATCTTAATTTTACGTAACGTAAACGTAATACCTACAGTATAAAGTATTAAATATTAAATTGGCCATCATAGCATAACGTTATATGGAGGACAAACAAATACAGAAGTATATATTATAATTATCATACACAATAATAATTGTTATCAATATCTCCAATGTTTATTATAATGGGGATCATAAAGTATTACTAAATATAATAATCGCACACAATGACTCTTGAAGATATATTGACCTTAACTAATGAATATAAAGGTCAAAGTCCAATGGCAGATTATTTCAGGGAGTTTCAATTAAATGTTTACGTATTTTGTCGCTACATAAAATTACTAGTTGTTTTTTTAGTTACCTACCTACTGTTTCTTTTTCTTTGAACATCATCGGCCCCTCTAGCTGTCCCACTGCTGGGCATCGGTGTCCTGTCGCTGTCAGCAACATTTTTGCGGTCAATAAAACCACAGAGAACACACACGTCAGTCATCTTACGTCAGAACCGCATCCTGACGAGTCAATCCTATTTTAAATCACGACGAATCGTATTTTTAAGAAATATTCTAAGGTCTTGGGTAAATTTTGTGCCTACAATGTTAAATGGGTGATTAATATTCGTTTTTGCAATTTAGTGACTATATCATACATAGGTATAAAACACTTTTTTTTTTCTTAAGTATGTAAGAAAAGCTTATAACTAAATAATAAATATATCCGGACATTCTGACACAGCGCCATCTAGTTCCCAGATAAGCAATGAGGCTTGTGTTACGGATACAAGATGGTTTACCCTACATTTTTTTGTTGTAAATACGTACATATAAATATCCATGACATGACAACGACGTTAAAAAAAAACACTAAATAAGGTTATATTGAGAGCTGTGGCAGCTTAGCGGTGGGACCAGTGGACTGAGATGTCAGAGGTATCGAGTTCAAAACCAAGGCTTTTCGGAAGTTATATGCGTATTTATCGCATGCTCAAACGTTGAAGGATAATATCGTGAGGAAACCAACCCGCAGTAGGCTAGCGTGGTGGACTATAACCTAATCCCTGTCAAATGAGAGGGACCCGTGCCCAGCAGTGGGACAATAATAGGTTGATGATGAAGAGAAGTTAATTATATTATAGGGTTCGTGATTCAATGATCATCGTTTGACATTATTTTGTTCACGTTAGTATTTTCATTCAACTGTCCAACCTTGTACCTTGCTAAGATTGAACTCCCGATCCATTTCGTGTTACCAACTTTAAGGTCCCTTTAACCAAAAGATAACATTGAGTTTACTGCTCTGAGCGATATAATATAAATATACTACCACTGTCCGCTAGTTATCCAAACTAGAGTTCATTGACATCATCTAGAGCAAGTGACCTTTGCTACATTGCATTTTAGAAGGTCTTACCTTGATCTTAAAGTTAGAAGTACATTGATGGTGATTCATCAGCATTACAACATTAAAACATTGTTAATTATGTACTGATAGTTTTTATCCCGGAACTTGTCCCTTAAGAGGGCGAAAAGGGGGGGTGCAAATTTGTATGCGGAATCAAAATCTAAAAAGATTTAAATCATTTATTAAAACAGGGTAGAAGTAAGTAGTTCTACGCAGACTAAGACGCGGGAAGAAGCTAGTATTGTGATATATTACACGTCATTAATCTACATTATAATATATTGTTTACTAATATTCACTAATTCACTTATGTAAATTTCATGTGGCAGCATCACGTGTATCTATATACTCAAACACGTTATATGGACAGTTATTTACATACATAATGTAATATTATTGTGTGTAAATGACAATGTCTATATACTCAAATGTTTTGTCAAAAAAAACAAATTAGTATGGGCAACTGTGACGTCACGACAGATGTATGTTTTATAGTCAAATTGTTTTTATATTTGTGTACCGAATTCCATGAATTTATTTACATACATTCATAATAAAAGTTCGAGTAGGTAACATGTTATGAAAACTGCAATTTTTAATATTTTTTTATTACCTATATTTGTTAATTTTCTTACACGTACGGGAATAGGTACTAAGTACCAGCCATATAAATAAAACTACTTTTAACGGATTTACAATATACGTAAGTAAATTATTGATATTATTTCATCTTGATTTATTTTCGGATCGTTCACAAGCTCCTAAAACTATCGATGATCAACATACCATGATGAGATAAAATCCATAAAAAGAGGTTTTATTTCTAAATTAGTGCAGTTTTTTTTGTAAGTAGGTAAGTATGTAATGATATATTTTTCAGATAATATACTGGCAGCTTATAAAAACCGAAACGTATTACCAAATTAAAATAACATTTAGGTTCATATCCAAAGTTTCACTGAAATAGTAATAGCACAGATTTTAAGTATGGATAACATTTTTCAGAATGAGTTTAAACTAAAAATTATAGTAAGTAAAGTAATAAGTAAGTGTAAGTATGTATAAATATGTAAATCAATTAATCGTTATCAATGTCGGCACGATTGGTACAGTGGCTCGTATGTGCACCGCGGATCACGAGTTCGATTCCCGCACGAAGCAAACATTGGTAAGGACTACAAGTAGTTTATTTGGCTATGGATTTCAGTGATTGTTAATAATATGTATGCACGATACGGTACATGCTCCGACTACAAGCCATCCTTTAAATATATTTAATTTATAATATTTTATTTATATACGGTAAAAAATACTAAATGATAGACATTCTAATTTTATTTGATTAACCTATTTAAAGATATAAACATTCTTAGAAATCAATTGATTACTTGCAATAATATAAATAAGCTAGAAAACGCCTTGCTTTAGAATAATCAACTTTATTTCCATGTAAATAAGATTCGTTTATAACGTTATTGACGTCAACCTTGTTTACTATTATTGAATAATGACTCATAAATTTTGTCGTAGATATTAGTACTTAATTTCGACTACTTTGTCCCATCCAAATCGGTTCCATGGTGTAATGGTTAGCACTCTGGACTTTGAATCCAGCGATCCGAGTTCAAATCTCGGTGGAACCTGGTTATCACTTTTTGTGTTTTGTAATTTTTATTTACATATCTGGAAGTAATCTACAGACTTTTTTATTGTAAGAAATATACAATTATTTAATATCTATTGTTCTTTATGTTTTTTGGTAAAAATATTTTATGTTCACAAAACATTGTTGTTTACAACGAAGCTGAACTGTTTTTGGTAGAAATAACCTACTTACTTTGCCTTTGTCTCGTATTTCTATTGCTTTAAAAGAAGCTTAATTAAAAACTACCTCGTTGGTCTACTGGTCGCAAAGTGCGACTGCTCAACAACCGGTCTTGGGTTCAATGCCCAGGTCAAGCAAAGTGTTATTGAGTTTTGCAATGAAATTCTCAGGAGCAGCTCGGAGTTTGGATTCGTGCCCGGTTGATGGCAATAGGCTCGCACCCTATTACATGAGACCGAAAACATACCGGCGAAATGTTGGTGTACCATTACACCGCCTAACTAAACGTTCGGGAATTCGGGAACGACAGGCGTGAACTACAATACCTTAAAAACATTTGTGTGTCTTTAGATTTTTAATTATGAATTTGAAATTAGAACAACTTATTTTCTTTTGTTTCAAATACATACATTAAAATAAAAACTGTTTTGACGTTAACCTCCATAGAAATGGCCCGCTCAAAAACCAATTAGCTCGAAAAAAAGAATACACATTTATGTAACGACCCTGAATTAAAAAAAAAACGCCTGACAGACCGAGTTTTGGCAAAACAACACTACTAAACGGCCGTAATTCGTGTAAATACGTCCCCAGATTATTTGGCCGTCGATCACACCCAACTAACCCAGTCCCGCCCAGAAACCACTGGGGTATCGTATTACTTTAATGAAAAAGCATCAAATAACATAATTGACGGTGTGACGGCGTGAGACTGTGTTGCCAGGTGAAAAATTAAATTGGACTGCTTATAATATTCAGGAAAGATGGATTGATTTAGTGGTAAGTAGCTGCAAAAGCGCAAATTCAGAAGTATGTAGGTAATTTTTTGTGTAATAGGATGGACTACAGAAAGTTACCTTCAAAGTAGATATTTACTTTACAGGAAACCCAAACAACTCAAACACCTAACTGATCTTATCCTAACAAAAAAATATTTGCCGTCCGTTAATTAAAGTAGAATCAGTTTAAAAAAAACACTCATGTGTCTTGAAATCTCAAAGTTTACAAAAACTAAAATCTATTATTGTTAAAAAAATAAGGTACCTGACAGATTCTGTCAGGTACCTTATTTTTTTTAACATTTATAGACATTTGTGTTACGAATGTCTATAACCAGATAGTGTCGCTGGTGCGTTGACGACCCTATAGAAACCGTAATGGTTTCTTCAAAAAGGGGAATTACTTAACTGACAGCAAACGGAATTCCCATGCTGTCAGAATAGTCACTCTCCTATTTTAACGAGCTCTGGTAACCTTACTCATTCGCAGAAACACAACTATTGTTATTTGACTGCGGTATTCTGTAAGGCGGAGGTACTTCCCCAGTCGAGCAGCTCAATTTGAGCGAGGAATCTCGCTATGTCCTCTCTTTAAACTCTTCAGACATAAACAGTAAGTTATAAACATATTTTGAGGATAGGATAGGGACAAAAATGAAGGAGAAGCGCCATGACTCTCCTGTTTATTGATCGACAGATATATAAAGTGTATATGATATATAGAGTGACATCCGTAAGATATTATAATAAAATCACTTTAGAAATTTTCCCTATATGTGGGTGCGTTACAACGCTTAGACCAGTAGCAAATGCCCACGCAAAGGTACACATAATCATTATTTGTTTCGTGTTGGGGCGGTGATTCTTCAGATCAGAATATCTACACTGACGAAAGAAAATTACAAGTAAAATATGTTTAAAATATAACATATTATGTTCAATGCAGTACATATACATATAATACACGCAGTTAACGGCAATTTTTAAAGACAAATTAGACAAAACAATTGGCACTTACAATAAGCGATAACTGTATTAATCGCGTAGCTAGAAAATACCATTTTATTTGATAGGCAATTATTGCAAAAATCTAGAGAACTTTTCATCAACAAAAATAAATGATTAAAATTTCAACAACATTTTTACTATCACAGACGATAAACTAAGGTCACGTATATTTACAGTTTATCTAATAAAGTAAAACAATAACATAAGAAAAATACAGAACACAATTACAATATTCACAGTTTTACATACTGGTGACGGTAAAATTGTCAATCGTCTTGCCTGACGGCAAACACAGACAGCCAACGTATTGACGACATAAGCTAGTGTCGGGCTCATTAAATTGGGTAGTAGATGCATCAGAAAAGCAATATTTTATTGTCAGATTTGTATTTAAAGCATGAATATTTTTCATTGTGCAGAGAGGATTTATTGTATTTTTTTTTAAACTTTGCCCGTCATTAGGATTTTCTCCTGTGTTGTGTTTTAATTTTATTGTTGCCTTTCTACGACCTCTCCCTCTTAAACTTGCTACAGTAACAGGCGCACCATTCTTCACTCACTATCACCTACTGCGTAGTACTTTTTCCCTATTCCCAGGCACTTTCATTCTCGTCACTAAGCTGGCCACACCGGCGTGACAAGGCGTGACGGTGGCGGGCACACTGTCTCGCGGGACGCACAATTTATTAATCAGAAATAATAATTCACTAGTAATGTGGGCAGCGCGTGAGTGCTATACGATAAACATCGTTCGTAATCGGAAGGGTTAAGTTTAGGGTTGGCACGGGACTTGAAGATATAGGTACTGTATAAATTATATTGATTAGGGCCGCCTTTTTCAATTACTAGTACACTTGTTCTTGAAACAGTGTGTCTATGTACATATTTTGGTTGATATGGTTACATGAAATAATTTTCAAACTGTTTCTTATTTTGCTCATCATCAACCCATTATTGTCCCACTGCTGGGCATGGATCTCCTCTCATTTGACCGGTATTAGGCTATAGCCCACCACGCTAGCCTACTGCGGGTTAGCTACTTCGAGAATATCATGTGATAAATACGCACATACCTTCCGAAAAGTGCATGCCTTGGGTTTGAAATCCAGACCTTTGACATGGCAGTTCACTGGTCTCACAACTAGGCTAGTGGTAGCCTAGTGGTGATAGCCGAGCTAATATATATTTATTTCTTATTTTTTAATGATAGTAAAGTATTTAAAGGGCTATAAAATGATTGATATATTATAAACTAGAAGCTTTGAGTGTAGCGCCTTTAATTCCAGACGCAAAAAGAGAGATAGTATGAGATAAACTTGTGTGTCTGGTGGTAATATTGGAGCTGTTGAACGGGCGAATAAAATTTGTTTTCTTTTTGTTTGAAAAGTGACTTGTACGAGGAGTCCTTGGTTATAATTAAAGAAAATCTGTTCATCCATTTGATTAAAATATCAACTCTATCAGGGTATCATAAACGATTAAATATAACAAATAAATTATTTGTTCAATGTATGTAATATAATTATGTAATGTCTAAATTAAATTATGGGACTTTAAATGTAGATTTTAAATGCCTAAACCAAAAACTACGTAACCACAGATTTTTCGTTCTATCAGGATTAACAGTTTTTTAGACAATAAGTGTCACCAGCTGTGTTTATTGTAAAAATACTTTGAATTTCTACTTACTTACTTAACTTAATCCTAGGTTAAAAAGTGACAGCCCTACTTTTCGGGTGGTTAGCACATTTCAACTTATGCTAAGTTAATCGGAAGACACCATTCAAATATTTAACAAATAATGAGTATAATTTGAATATTAGTCTAATGGACTAATAATAAAATAGTCTAGTTACAGAAATCTGAAACTATAATTCAATAAAATTATATTACGTGTATAATTTAATACTAGTGTACTTTTGACTAATCACAATTAATATACTATAACATTTTTGCAATGTTTGCGTTATATATGTTATAGGTTGATTGATTGAAATTGTAATTGATTAATTTAACTACAGTTAACTAACTAACAGTCAGTTAACATAGCTTCGTCAAATGTTGGTGGCAGCGACCGTTCATAGATTTTTAATCCACATACTCACGCTCGAACTCCCAGGGCACCAGCAGCGAAAGAGTTCGCTTTTTTAATTAAAGTAATCAGTTAATTCGTTAGGGCGCGGCAGACTTCGTTTGAATGCTTAAACATATGGTAATTAGCAAGGGTTTACCATATCGCAGTGTATCAGGGGCTTTACATTGACTGATAAATGGGAAGCTCCACCCATTTTTTGATTTTGGAATTTTAAATGTCTGTGGATTGAATAGACAGACGAATTACATCTTAACTGCCTCGTTGGTCTAGTGGTCGTACAGTGACACTGCCGAAGAAGAGGTCTTGGGTTCGATTCTCAGGTTGAGCAAAGTGTTATTGGGTTCTTCTATGAAATTCTCAGTAGCAGCTCGGAGTTTGGATTCGTACCCTGTTAATGGCAATAGACACGCCCCGTATTACATGGGACCTAAAACATACTGGCGAAAGGTGGGTATACATTTACACCTCCGCCTAACCTTTCTTTTTTTTGACAGGCGTGATGGTATGTTATTACATCTCACAAAAACTCGTTTTACTATCCCACTGATGGGCATTTGTCTTCTGTCATATGAGATAATGATTAAGCTACAAGCCATCTCTTTAGCTCAGCGAGGGTTGCCTTCACACACCATCAAGATAATCTTTCAGCCCTGAAGCTTTTTTCCCAATGTATCCCTTTAGCTTCGTGATAAATAAAAAAAACAAAATCAAAATATTTTATTTCGGTATTACACTGGATTATAAACATAATTGAGTGCGTCTCCTTTTAAGCATACAAATACACATGTAATTTCGAAAATTCATTGACGCATGTATTGGAATCAAACGACATTTTTGTCTTCACTGCTGATCACATTATACTATGCTAATAGTATATTATAATTATCGTTATCGAAACGAAAATCTGATTGCGTGGTTCCAAAAAGTTTGACCTATGTAATAAACTTCATAGTTGTTCTTTTAAAACATGATCAGTGTTAAAGTTTTCTTATTCTTATATACAGTCATACTGTATATCTCATTACATAAACTTATGTGTATATAAAAGGAGTGTTTATGTATTAGACATAGTGATAATTCAAGTGTTTATAATAAACTTTGACTGATAACTATTTTAAAAGGTTGATAGTAAATTTGATACATAATAATAATAATAATAAATATTCCTAGACATTATGACACAGCGCCATCTAGTTCCGTGGTAAGCAACGAGGCTTGTGTTACGGATACTAGTTGGTTGATATACTACATAATAATAATAATTAGTACCTAATGACGAAGCGATTAGCGCAGTAGTTGACTTGGTACCTATCTCGCTGGTTCACGGATTGATCAATTTTGTATACCTACACATATCTATGCATTGTGTATATTATTATGTTATTTAATAATTTTGTAAAAAAAAAACGATTTCAAATGTCAAATGTCAGAACTATACCAAGTTTAAATTGCCCAGTCAAAAGTTCTGAGGTAACAAACATAATAAAAAAATACAGTCGAATTGAGAGCCTCCTCTTCTTTTAAAGTCGGTTAAAAACAGTACAATATATTAAAAAAAGAAATATGCTTACAATTTCGTATACTTTTAAATAAAGAAACCAGGAAAAAACTCTTATCCGTAAAAAAACAAATTACTCTACATTTGCTAAGAAACGCAAAAGATCAGGTTCCACCGAGATTTGAACTCGGATCGCTGGATTCAGAGTCCAGAGTGCTAACCGTTACACCATGGAACCGATGATAGTACAGTCATAATTTGGCAAGCCTTTCAAAACACTTTCACCAAATGCTAAATTCGTTCGACTCTGACCTAGAAACTTACTAGAAAGAATGTGTGATCTTGAGTTCATATTCATTGGAAGCTGTGGATATGTATTATAGTATGTTTAAATAATATTACTTACAGTAAAATTAAGTAAGTATACAGTGTTCTTATTGAGCGTGATTTGGAAACAAATAGGTCTCGAATTAGAATCCATTTTTTTACTTTTAACAACATGTATGGGAAAATATTTATCAAAAAATTATTACCTCTCAAAACGGTAAACGAGTTATTACTTACAATTAATTGGTTTAAAGAAATTTATACCTAAAACACTTTACAATCGTGCATAAGTCCTTAGTATCTGACGAGATTATGACGAGTGAAAAACAGTGGAAAATTGGAAATACACTGGATGCGGATGCCACAAGACTAACTATGATAGGCTAGGTCTGGGACGACCATAGAATATTTTTAATTAAAATTATTATTGTAATCAAATTGGGGATGTCATGACTATGTTGTTAACGCCCGAATATCGAATATGTGGCCCCCCTGACCAGTTCTCCAATCTACATTCAGGACTGCCTTAATTACCAAGGGCTTTCTGTGTCACTACATATGTAATGAAATAAAAAAGAGAAAAACTCTACTATTAACGCACCACATGAAGCATCATTTATATAAGTAGCTTTTATGACATAAGAGGGTAAAAGTATGGGGTATGGGATTAAAAGACTATAGAATTTTGGCGACAATCAGTAGTTTGCTACATATTGTCTTATCAGGTAATTTAAATTTAATTGGTTCAGCAGTTTAGACGTGAAAACGTAACAAATTGATAGAGTTAGTTTTACATTTTAGTAAAGGTAATATTAGTTCAGATAATATTTATAATACCTATGATAAGGCCGCTTAGCTTAACGTTTTTAAGATATACTTTATGATAATGATGAAATATTAATTTAATCACTGAAATTATTTAGTCTTGTGCCTAGTGTTGTGGCCAGTGGACTGTGAATCCAAAAGTCTAGAGTTCAATCCGGAAGTCAAAACAATGATTTTTTATTAGTTTAGTTACATACGTACGTTTTTATCACATGCTCAAACGGTGAAGGAACATCTCGCATGAAGTTTGCAATGTAATAATAAATGATGATGATGAGATGTATATTGTTTAACCTTATAAAAATTAAAAGATAATAAATTATAAACAATCCCCTTTCCAACAAATGTATTGTACCTATACTTTTTAATAGATATATTATGTAGGTATATATTCTCTTTATACAATTTAAACAAAAACCTTTCTCGTAAACATCGGCTACCGACTTAACCCTAAAACACGCACGTCCATTCGGTGCCCGAAAAGTCACAGATACGTCAAATATAAAGTTACATGGAAGTGGCGAACAGCCCCGTAGCGTTTATCCCTCATTGTAACTCTATAACATATTTATTGGCGGGCAACATTCGAAAATGGAATGGCTCCTTGGAGTAACCGAACGGTTGTAACGGGCGCGCGTCGTCTGCCATTTTACATTTTTATTTTGTCAATAGTTAATGTGATGTGAGGATCGGGTGCTATACGTGGATGCAGGATAAATATTTTGGGATTGTTAGCTATCTTAAGATATTTGAGTTTTGAAAGGTTTCGCAGAAAAAGCAATGGAGAATTGGAGTACTGTCACACTTAACAGGACAGCAAACGAAAAATGCAATATTTAGCTCCTAGTTGAGTAATTTCTATTAATGTAAGAAAAAAGACAACCAAAAAAATTTTAGTTCAGACTGTAGAATAAAAAGGTCTTTCGTTAGTCTATCGCTCTTTTTAGTGGCTGTCTTTGTAGAACCTATAAATTTCGGCTTAATTAAGAAATTAGATGTAAAACAGCACTAAATTAATTCTTTTGTATGCTTTGACTGCACAATGTTCAAATTCAAATATTTTTATTTCAGGTAGACCAATATTACAGGTTCTTTCGAAATGTCAACACTAGTTGCACGGTTCCAAAACTGAAAGTCTTAAGGAGAAGAACCGGCAAGATACTCCATAAATACTCTTTTAAATGGTCAGGCGTCTTAACTTTACAAGGAATAAATATTTGTATATCTGAAATTTACTTGAGAGAGACACGGCTAAACGCGTCCTTAAAAACACTCTAGTATTGAAAAATATTTAAAAAAATGTCTACGAAAGACATTCGCTTAATATTTCACGTCAGAAAAAGTCTTCTACGTAATATACTAAAATAGAACAGACATCTGAAGACAAATCCCGCGACCCTAATCTCATGTGGGATGGTGCAACGTCCACCGGCGTACATTTGCAGAGTCGCTTAGCGACCGCCATAAAATATTGTTTTTTACCAATATTCTAACAGGACTACATTTGCTATCTTAGGCTCGGAGACAGGCTGTGAGAGATTGCAAGCTACAAATAGTTTTATTTTGTGACTTTTAATGTTGAATCTTTTTTGTTTGATTATTCCTCGTAAACTGTTGAACGTACTTCTGATAATCTTGTAATCAAAGCTATAGCTTTTTTTCTATTTATCTCGAACCTTTTTTTAAGTGCAATCTGTGAACAGATTGGTCTAGTTGATTAGTGATTGAACAAGTAGATACCTTCTATAAGTTCGAACCTTCATCAAACTTGAAATAAACTTTACTTACCAAGTCGACTTACAATTAAATAATATCTCAAGATAATGTTCCAACAAGATTTATATGGTTATTTATTTTCATTTGTGGCTATGACGTCACCGATAGCGTAGTCGATCTAAAGTGTTTGCTATTTGGTAGAGTGATTCTAGTTATAAGACACTTAACAATATCAAAGAAAAGACAATATTAAATCAAGATCATGGTTACCCAAAAATTACAGATTAAAATTATTTTATGACACCAGTGTTCAGGTCACCTAAAATATTTTTTTCTTAAGGATAATGTGTATTTAATATGTAAGACTCCTAAACAATATCGTGTGTATGAAATATGAAAACGTCGGCCATCGCAAGCGGAGCCGAGGAACGCTCATATATTGATTGACACGTCTGAATATTTTATATTAACCCATTTCTGTTCAGTTGGACGCAGATCTGGCAGTCACATCACTGTGTTAGTCAGAAAGAGGGTTATCTTAAATTAAAACAAAACTTAAAAAGTATATTTTTTTTACATTTAAAGATTCGATAGATCTATATATCACTTTGTTTGTCTTCCTTGCTTTTTTAAGCTGTAGCTAGCAATAGAGTTTACTTATTTATTTATAATAAATAATTTACTAAATCATCGTCGGGTTGGTTTTCTTCATGGCAATCCCACAGAGTCAAAGATACTTTTTATTATATTATATATCTATTTTTAACACACATGCGATCAATTTTAATAATTTTTGATAATCTTACAATAATAGGTTAATAACACACTAAATATCCACAATTTTATATTAACAATACTGAAAAAAAGATGTCTAGACATAAATCCAATGCTTTTTCTGTACACCATATTATAAACAATAAATACTTTGACTACGTAAATCTCCATAACAATTATCACACTACGTCATAAACCCATTCAATTTGTTAAATTATTTACACAAGTGCAAATTGTTATGTGTACATCGCTCTTTTTGTTTAGAACATGGTTTTTGTGCAGTTTGTAACAATCAATGGACATCGTAAATAATGTCATAATTAGCACTCGAGCTCATTCATTATGCTGATTGAATACATTTAATGACGAAATTAAGTTTTACTGAGAATTCAATAAAAATAAAAAGATATGTATGTAAAAACTACCGTATTTGATTACGCACATTTTTAAAGAATAATTAGGTATATCAAATTATTATTGTCCCATTGATGGGTACGGGTCTCCTCTCATTTGAGAGGGGGATTAGGCTATAGTTCACCACGCTAGTGTACTGCGGGTTGGCAGATTATGCGCCATCGATGAAATATATCAAGCATTAACTTATTAATTTAATGAAAATTCAACAACCGTGACGATAAAACGCCCAAAAGATTTTTCCTGTGTGTCGGGTACGTTTACAAACACATACACACACAATCGCCCAGATCGTAAACTATATCCAAAATACATTTGTTTATGATCCAAAATCCAACTCATGCAATATGGCCTTGAACAGACAAAAATTATAATACCAATAAAAGTACCTACCAGTAGTTATTGTTATCAAAATTATAACTAAACGTAGATATTTCAAATAGACCTAGGGTTTTATTGCTTCGTCTTTGAATTATCTTTTTTCCCACTGAAAAAAAAACCCTATACAAAATAAAAAAAAACAATTTACTCACCTCCCCAACAAACTGACTAATTTCCGAGAAAACAATTCACAAAAAAGGGGTATTTTTCTAACAAATCAGTCAACGGGTTGACACTTCGAAACGGTTGTCACCCTGACAAGTATTTACGATGGAGGGCTGGGAAAAAAAACTTTGCAAACTACCCACTTTTCATTTGAAACGTAATCTAAACGACGAACGACAAATGAGGTTCGGACCTGACTGTACTCCACCTCTTTTGTACCCGTACATTTTTTCCTGTAGCTTTCTTTTTTCGTTAAAACAGCTATTGTTCTGTTTTTAAATAAATATGAAAGTATAAACAACAGGCAGTTGTTTTACGTATTATAAAATGTCATGATAAAGTTTATACATTTACATGTAGGTACCATCATTAGCAAATACCACCGATTTTAGTAGATTTTAAGATAGGGAAGCTGTTGTTAAATTAATTATCCCGTTGTTGTTAAGAAAAAAGGAGAAGAATATAAAATAACATACCCTAACGCCTTTCGTCCCTAAAGGGTTAGACAGAGGTATACTAATGTCCACATTTCGCCGGTATGTTTTAGGTCCCATGTAATAGGGGGCGAGTCTATTGCCATCAACCGGGCAACGAATCCAAACTCCGAGCTGCTACTGAGAATGTCATAGATAAACCAAATAACACTGTTCGACCTGGGAATCGAACCCATAACTTAGTGCTCACCAGTCGCACATACGACCAATAACGTGGCAGTTTCTACAATATGAAAATAAAAAAGAGCAAATCCTAATTTGGTTTTTCTATTAGGCAGAATTCTCAAAACGAATATTATCTACGTTCTCAGTAACAACTCATGAGTTTGGAATAATGCCCAATTTTTGCATAAGCTTGCCTCGTATTACATGAGATGATGAGACTTATAAATATAACGAATAACTGTGTGAAATACATCAGTAAACTTCTACATTTTTAATTTATATTATTTGCATCAAAAGTCGATGTTTTTGATTTCAATATATGTAGTTCTATTGTGAAATTGACTAAAATTTATTCACTACGAACAACGTGAATATAAATGGGACGTTGAAATAAAATTTACTTTATATGAATAATCATAGGATTGGTATTGGTTTGGTCTGATCTTTTGGATCTTCTGCAACTTTCATGCTGAATGACGGGAAGATTGATAAAGTATGTAAAACGTTTTTAATTATTATAAATAATAGTTGATGGAACTCTACATAAAATATTATGTATGCTTGATTAATTTGAGTGTTACTGACTTCGGTTTATTATTATTTTTATTAATTTAATTTAAGAGCTCAGTAGTTGTCGGTAGAGTTGGAGTAAGGTCACTGTTCTCTATCTTCTGCTTTCTGTTCTACCTCTTAATGTCAATCAAAAAAAGAAAAAAAAAATGGTAAGAGAGGAAGGGGAAGACCTAGACGAAATTTCTTTAACAATTTACTGATAGCCTGTTTCTAGTTTCAAATTATTGCCAGGATCACATACAATAGAGTATTGAGTGGTAAAAAACAGCAAATACTTTTATATCTACTTTTTTTTTTATATGAAATATTGAATAATGAAAACTGACACTTTCGTTGAATTGTAAGGTACACAAAAATCTCAAGAAGTCAAATTTCTTTCAGAATCGAACTCCCACTTCGCACCCTCCCCCCCCTCTCCCTACAAAGGCGACAACCGCACAGAACGATTTGTCGGCCGTCTGGCGCTATATTGCGACACAAGACTGATGATGCACCGCGGCGCCGCCCTTTTAATAAAATATTTACTCAGCGTAGGGATGAGTACGAACACTTGTAAATCGACTGCGGGTTTATTGCATGAACGACTTGGTTTGTGAATGTTTTGTCAATATATTTAGTTACTATAATGTATCTCTTTTGTCTCTCTCTTTCTCGTTCTATTCTATCCACATACACGTTATCAGTATTCAATACACGAAGCCACTACCATCAGATTTCCACTTCCCAATGTATAAGAAATCATCATTATCATCAACAACCCATTATTGTCCCACATATCACTGACATGAGAGGAGATCCGTGCCCAGCAGGCACGGATCTCCTCTCATGTCAGTGTTATTTTCTTGCTTTGTAGTTAAAAGCATCTTCCCATCCCTAACAAAACGGATTACGTAGAGAAAATGATCTCAATATCAGACTACCTACTCACAGGTATACTGAATTATAACTTTTTCGTTTACTCACCTGCAGAGTTTCTCGATTTCATAGCTTAGAATATTATTTTACACGTCTTTGGTGAATAATGTTTGAGCGTATGTAACTATTTGTTCATGGAGAACTATTGTAGACTCTACAGTTGGTTTGTGAGCCTCAAATTGGGGATAATTATTTACACAAATGGTCATTCTAATAACAAATTGTACGTCTCATCTCGAATACTGTCTTACATTTTGACATTAAAATGAAAAACACAAATGCCTTCCAAGATTTTTTGTATTATTCTTCATTATTTCACAATTATTAGGTATTAGGAAGGGATTTATATTATAAGACGGATGTCAGTAAAAACGCCGGGAGGGGGCGCCCTAGGTGATACACCGATCTAATCGGTGAACTTCTTCAAAAAGGTCAGGTGCGCAGTACTCAGTATCAATGTGGATGAGGCAAAAGTGGTATGCAGGGATAGTAGTGCGTGGCATTCTGTAGTTTCTGCCTTCTCCCATCGGAAAAAGGTGTGACTGTATGTATTAGGTAACATATAATCATATGCGGTGACAGTTTGATGAAGTGTCATAATTCTTAGGTTAATGGATTGACTTGATCATCGCGGAGGCTGAGCCGATGAAGCTAACACATCTAAAACTATGAGGAGATGGGTGACATTCTCAGTATCATTTAGAATTTGGACTTCTGCCTATTTATTATACCAATAGTTTTACCACCTGTTTTGAAGCTTATTATGTTTGAGCATGTGATAAATACGCACATAACTTCCGAAAAGTCAATGGTAATTCAAGACCTTTGACATGTCACACCACTAGGCACAGATATAGCCTAATCCCTCTCAAATGAGAGTAGACCCGTGCCCAGCAGTGGGACAATAATGGGTTGAAGATGATGATTGGAGCTTAAAATCATAACGAGATTAATCTACAACCTGATATATCTCTAGACAGATAGATGTTTCGATAGATTTATTTAGATAGATATTGTTCGGTATCTAGATAGATTTCTTCACTTAAAATCCACAGATCCACCTCTTTCCCCTAACGCATATCCTTAGCTAATACGTTGCCAGCATCTCAGGGGAAATTCATACATCAATGCAGATCGTGACGTCACTCTAGGAGATGAGTACCAATACATCGAAGGAAATCTTAATCCAATAGGAGGCGACAGCAGAATGATTTATATAGGGAAGCGGTAACGTGATCGGGTGCATAAAATGGTGTACAACGGCGAATTTGTTTTTCAAGATGGCGGCTTTTATTTTGACAACTGAGTGTATCGTTTTGGTACAGGACCTACTGACTAGACTGCGGAATTAAATGCGATAGAATTGTTTTATTTCAATGTCTAATATTATTATAAGATAATAAAATATAGAGATTAAGCAATATATATAAATGCCACATGTTTCAAAGTTAATAAATTCATGTTTAGACATTTCTCGATTAAAATAGGTACCTACTTGTAAAAACCTATGTATTGAAATAAAAGAGTTCTTTTAAAATTCATTACGAAGGTTTTTCAATCATAATTTCAACCGTTACACGTCCACTGCTGGTCATAGGTCTCCCCCTAGGATCGCCACAACGACCGGTCATATGCCGCCCGCATCCAGTGGATTCCAGCGACTTTTACCAAGTCGTCAATCCACCTTGCCGGGGGCCTGCCCACACTGCGTCTTCCAGTTCCAGTACGTAATCATCATCATCATCAGCCTATACTCGTCCACTGCTGGACGTAGGCCTCCCCTAGTGAACGCCACAGAGCTCGATCTTCGGCTCTTTTCCTCCAGTCACTGCCAGCTGCCTTGCGCAAGTCGTCGCTCCACCTGGCCGGCGGCCGTCCTACACTACGTTTGCCGAGACGCGGTCTCCACTCAAGAACTCATTTGCTCCAACGGTTGTCGGTTCTCCAAGAGATGTGACCGGCCCATTGCCACTTCAGCTTGCTAATCCTCTGAGCTATGTCGGTAACTTTGGTCCTCTGGCGGATAACTTCGTTCCGGATTTTATCCCTCAGAGAAACTCCGAGCATAGCTCTCTCCATAGCTCGCTGAGCGACTTTAAACTTGTGGACCAGTCTCACCGTGAGTGTCCACGTTTCGCTCCGTAGGTCATAACGGGTAGGACGCACGCATTGAAGACTTTCGTCTTAATCAGTACGTAATAAATTACTGAAACACAACAATATCCAGACCAGATAATACTTTACTACTTATTACCTACCTACCTATTTCTTCAATTAATAATAATAAACCTGTCATTTATACGTGGACTACTTACTTACTTGTACTTTATTTTTTGTTTAGCAGTCCAATTAAATGTTAGTTGTCTGGTTTTTAGCGAACTAGAAGAAAGTAAAGAAGTCAAGCAAAAAAAAACCGTCTTGAAATGCCCTATGAAATGGGACCACAAGGGAAGCACCACTTCTTAAAAAAAAAAACTTAAATCGGTACACCCAGTGGAAAGTTATGAGATAACCAACATAAAAAATACAGTCGAATTGATAGCCTGCTTCTTTTTTGATCGTCGGTCGGTTAAAAAAAAACAACAACAAAAGAATACAAAACACATATTATTACAAGTTTTATTCAGAACGTCACGCGACGACATTTTAGCGGCCCAACCAGTGAGCAATATACTCAGCTCGCTCACACCTGAACGCAATCACATTAGCCCAGCTATACGCAGGATTTTTTATATCTACCACACTTTTTAGCTATATTAAATATATTATATAATCCAATTTTGGGAAAATTCAAGCCTTTTTCCACTGTGTTGGGAATTTTCTTGACATTTTTTATGACTTAACGTTGATGGTTAAGGTCAAATTAGAAAAACCACCTCTAGGTTTAGAATACAGTGAAAAAGTGCTGTAGGAATTAAATTACGGATTAAGTACGATTAATTAGGAATTAAGTACGATTTTAGAATTAATTGTTTCATATGAAAAATAATTATTTGTGTAATTTCGCCAAATAATTAAAATAAAACTGAACTATACCGAGGATAGTTAATTTAAACTTAATTTTGATTGGTATACTAAAGAACTTTAAAAGTAACTAGTGCTTACTGATAAGCATAGAAGGCTAACTGTCTATAGATTTTTCAGGTGTCTCCTCATGTTTGAGGAGGATTGAGCCTTTAATCCATTAAGCTAACCAAGTGTGGATTGGCAGTCTTCACACAACATCGAGAAAATCTCATTTTCCTTCACCATTCAAGCATGTGATTTTACACACAGTAAATTCGAAAAGTTGTAGGGTGTGTAGAGTGCCTTGGAATCGAAATTGAGACCATTGACTTCATAGTACCTACACTGGTCACACCACTGGGCTATCGAAGTTTATTAAGCATTTTTTTTAATTCCATATCACGAGTTCCTTGCTGTTAAATGTTTGTCAAATGTACAATGTATGTAGTAGGTAAACCTTAGTTACAACTTACATTAAAAAAAATGGTTCAAGGCACAGGAAAACACTTGTAACGCCTATCAAATCAGTTTAAAAATCGAATATAAATTATTATAATTTAAAATTTTGCAGAATCATATAGAATACTGGTCAAACATAATAAATGGCTTGTAGGGAACTACATGTTCGTATTCCAAATTCAAATAGGGGTATAAGCATTGGATTTGGGGCGTGCATTCCAGTGCGACGCGACGCTCTGCTATATTATGTCCGTGATTTATGGCATCGAATTCTCGTCGGTAATTAGTGCGTGCCTTCAACGAGCCTCGCTGTAGGGTTGCACCGGTTTAATCGGGAGTTGAATATCACTCTCGATTAATCTCCGTAACTGTAGTTTAAGAAGACGGTGTTTAAGTGTTGAAGTACAAAAATTTAAAGAATATTGTTTTGTAGCGTTTATTGGACTGTGGAATAAAATTACTAGAGTTTCGATTAATCTCCGTAACTGTAGTTTAAGAAGCCTGTGTTTAAGTGTTGAGGTACAACATTTAAAAAAATATTGTTTTGTAGCGTTTATTGGACTGTGGAATAAAATTACTAGAGTTTGCTTGTGACTGTATATTCTGAAAAGTATTAAATATCATGACAAAATCGGAATTTTAAAAATTGTAGAAACATTTAGTTAATCTACTAAATAGTTTGACCAGAGTAGTGAAATGTAACGTGTGTTATAATTGTACACCTTTTAGGCTATTTTATGTATTTATTTATAACTACACAGGACCTTAACAGGGATCGGATAAGTTATTTCCGATCCAATCATTTTCATTTTCAAGTCCTTTCAAGTTAACATGTAAAACTCTTCATCGGAGTAAGAGTATCGACTACAGAATCATGTCTTATAACAACATTCCCTGTTTTATTATTACTGCCACCCTACATAATAATACCTAGTTTCTGCTGAGTTAAAACCACTAAAATCAGAATAAGGTTTATGAGCTCTAGCCGGTACATCAGTATACTTAAAAAAGACTATAATTTTTTATTATATATTTTAATTGTATGGCTCAGCCATCCTTTTCACAGCGCTTCAAATAAGGAAACTAAGCGGTAGGAAAACTTACCTTAGGTCTTTAATTATAAAAGTGAAATGAGCTCTACCGCCAAGTTTGTTTCTCATACGAACAGCTTGCTAAATTTTCAGTTAATCAGCCACCAAATCTAATCACGACCAGTATTTATTACACCAGTTCATTAAATTATTAAAAATAAATTGTTCGAAATTTAATTTAATTTTAACTATCTGTGGTACAATCGGCCTCACCACCGCGGATTACCGGAGATTGAGTATAATCGGACGCCCGGGAGCGTCCCATTAATAACGGTACTCCGTTAATTGAACCGGTTGCCGCCTATATTTCAAATATAGAACTCTATAAAATATAGCTTTGCTAACGATTGAGATTAATCGTGGATTACTTCAACGGTGGCATTTGACTGTAATTGTTTTTTTTTATTGATGCAGTTCTAGGGTAATAGTAATATTAAATATTTAATTTCGGATCTTTGTACACCTTTGTTTTGTGTAATAATTTTACTAGACTCTATATAAAACGACTCTATAGTCAGATTATGTATTTTTTTGCTATGGATACTCAACAATAGTCGCGGTTGAACCTGTGACTTCTGGACTTCTGGTGCCAATTTAACTATCAAGTAGTCAGTTCAATGTCTTTAATCTGGCTATCTGATATAGCAATTTTTTTGATAATGTTATAATAATATAGTGTCTTGTACACTTTACATGAAAGTATAATTTTAAACTAAAGAAAAACAAAATCAAACTTTCAGGATTTTATTTTTAAAATATAGATTCCAATTTGAATTGAAAACGCATTCAATGGCTACCTAGCAGTTTTAAATCCAGTTATTTAAAAAGAATGGAACCTCATTCTAAATTCAAATAAACCGCCATTGTAACGGGTGCGTTCAGTACATTTCCCGCGTTCCTCCCTACGGGTTATTTATGAACAGTCACTGAGCTATGTAATAATCTGAGGCGGGATTTAATTTGTCGGACTGATTTCACACTTGAGTGCGTAAGAGACGAATATATACAAAACGTTATATGTTAGAAGGGTGCAGAGAATCGGACGCTCGAATCGTTAGCGGTTTTGGTAGACGGACCGTAATGGAAAATCGGATGTGAATTTATTTTCCCGGATCTTTTTTGTGAAGTAAATAAAGGGATTTGTATGTGAGGCAGTTAGATTTTCTGTTTTTTGTTGGTCTACAGAGGTTTGTTTTCGTTCGTTTTGTAAGATTTAAATCATAGCTTATTTTTTCTATGCTGTATGGGAGTGTTTCGATTTGTGTTTTATATATAGGTTTATACTAGCAGCCCGTCCCAGCTTCGCACGACATATATTTTTTAAACATTCACCCTTGTGGTATTGTTATAGCCTTTGGTACTCAGGTATAATGTAGCATTCTAACGGTAAAATAATTTTTAATATCGGTCCAGCAGTTTGTGACTTTATTCGTTACAAACATATAAAAATACAAATCTTTCCTCTTCATAATATTAGTATAGATAGGTACATGCATATAGAAGTGAGAAGTACTTAGCTGCAACGTTATTAGTCTAGTACCTAGTCAAAAGTGCGATTGTTAAACAAGAGGTCTTGGGTTCAATTTCCAGATCGAGCAAAGTATTATTGAGATTTCTATGAAATTCCCAGTGGCAGCTCTGAGTTTGTTTAGTGGTTGATGGCAATAGACTCGCCCCCTATTACACATAAACATGTGGGTGTACATTAGTAAATCTCAGCTTAATCCCTTGGGGATGACAGGCGTGATGGTATGTTATTTTAATTACTTGCCTAGGTACCGAAAAACTGGGCACATTTTGGGAAATCAATATTAGATTTTATGATATTAAAATACTTATATCTAATAAATAACGTCAAACTACTTAATCTCTTAGGTCTGTTTACTCAAACTCTCATCAAGAACTCTCCTAACTCAAAAACATCTAGAATATTCTCACAAGATAATTTAACATAACTAATCGTTGAATTGTTAACTAAAGACTCAAAACAATACAGTTAATCATTTCCAAACCGTCTTCAAGTGTTGCTAGTTTCATTAGCAGCCTTAATTGTCCCATTCACCTTGCGAGCAAACGACATACCTACCAGTTTAATAAGACCCCTCGAAATTGATCGGAGGTCCCCTAAATCATCACACAAATAAATGAAATTGAAGTCAAGTGTCTGCTTGTAATTTGAAATTAACAACAATTCACTAATTATACATTTATGAAAGTATATACGGTAGGTATAAGTTTACATAAATAAAATCATTTTTTAATATTTTTGTTTGTTTGTTTGTTCCAGCTAATCTCTGAAACGGTTGGACCGATTTTCATGGGACTTCCACTCGCAGATAGGTTATGTTATAAGGAGTAATAATTTAGGCTTTAATTTAAGAAAAAGATACAAATTAGGGTTCAGCGGGACTAAAACCGACTGACTTAAAAAATGGAGCGGACGACGTGAATAATTTTTTTAACACTACAACGGTAGCAATCAAACTCGGTAAGAAATAGTGTAGAACGACCTGCGACACGATGGACCGACGATTTGAAGAAGGTGGCTGGCAGCGGATGGATGCGAGCTGCCCAAGACCGGGATGGTTGGCGCTCTTTGGGGGAGGCCTACGTTCAGCAGTGGACGGCAATAGGCTGATTATATAACCAGACTAGCATGGTGGACTACAGCCTAACCCCTCTTTAATGAGAGGAGACCCATGCCCAGCAGTGGGACGGTAAAAATATGGGCTTATAAAAGCCTAATATCTACTATATTGCCTTGTCAAATTCAAATCATTTATTTAAATTAGACCAATACAGGTGCTTTTGAATTGAATCTAATATAATCAAAGCCCGCCTGATGGTTTCCTTAAATTGCACGCGGACGCAGTCGCAGGAATCAGCTAGTGTTATATAAATGTGAGATATTAAATGGGACAGGAAGGTCAACGTATATTGGTTTTGCATACGGTGTTGTCAGGTAATTAATCAGCGTAAGTACCCCATGACGTGTCATGACAATAGGATTAAAATATATCGTATTTGGTTTAATGTAAGCACAAGTGTTTGTGTAGGATAGTGTGTCATTAGAGTATACATTCGTATGCACTTTTTGAGTTAATAATTGACGAAAACAGTTTTCATAACAAAAACACACCATCATTTTTTTGTTATTTTTTATTGGCAACTCCATTACTACATTAAGCTGTGCTTATTGGAGAGTATGTTTAAGTTATGTATACGTTAAGTATAGTAAGTTTTTAATGTAAATAAGGGGGCAAACGGGCAGTAGGCTCACCTGATGGTAAGTGATCACCGCCGCCCATGGACATCTACAACACCAGAGGACTTGCAAAGGCGTTGCCGGCCTTTCAGGAAAGAAGAGCAGAAAAGAATTGTCTTCTTGACTCTTACTTTCTACTAGAGTACTAGAGTAACCCCCATGTTCTCTAGTCATTTTATAATACTTGAGCTATTGATTTTATTTGTGTCATTATTTTACTGGACTGACATACTTTCAAGAACTGAAAAGTGACTATGATTTGTTGTAGGAGCCATGATAGTAGTTGTTCTTCTTATCCATTCATCTTCTATTGTCGACACGATTAGGCATTATCGCATTGACGGATCTTGGGTTTGGAGATGTCTGAAATTTGTGTTAGTAAACGAACCAATAACCCACCAAAACGGTGACGCTGATATATTATTATGTATATATTTAAATATTGCAGAAATACTTATATTTGTATTACTAAAACTTTGCGTCTCTGTTGCTAGATGAAGTATGGCGACACTCGGCAACAGTCGTTTAAAAAACACTGTCAATTAAACCAGCTTGGACCTCATTGTATGTAAAACCGCGAAAAATAAATACAATTAGAAATTCGAACCCCCCATTAGTATGAACACTTGTTTCTCCACTCGTTAGACACCGACTCCATTTGTTTGCCGCAACGCGACCTAATCCCGGGATTGTTCCCGGATAATCCCGGGATCACGAATCATGACACTATTGTTGTAAGTGTGAAACCGACACAAATAGGCCTACGGCTTACGCGACCCCTGTTGTAAATACAGCGGCTTTGTCAAATAAAGGATTTTGAGCCTTACATTCAACATGATAAATTTAATTTTAGATTGGTTTGTTTTATAGATTGCAATGATGTTGCAATAGCGAAATTCTTTTTTCAAATTCTTGTTATTAATTGCAGTCGATTTACGACTCTATTTTTTATGAGCTATAGTGAATATTTCATTTGATACAGTGTTATTCATATAACGTTTTGACAATTGTATGTAACAGGTGCGTTCTTTTCAGTGACGCTTGTAAAGGCGCATTGTGCGTAGTTAATAAAGAGCTTATTATTGGTGACCCTTTTGGGGAGGTTTGTTCAAATATTGGTCATGTTTGCCAAATGAACCGTAAAGTATGTTCATTTTTGCGAAGTAGGGATTATTGTTAGTCTGTTTGTTTGAATAGTTCCTATGTTAGTAAGTTTTCTACATATGCTCGTATATTATAAAATGTACTTTTTAGACTTAGTTGTTTTGACTGTCTATTGAAATTCAATCACAATAAACGATTTTATACGTTGTACACATCACTTATACACATATACGTTGTACACATCACTTATGTTCTTACTTATACACAAGTTAAGTACTCTCCAAGCTCTCTGATCAAAAGATAATCTAATACACAGCATAGAAGAACCATTCCAATTTATTTAACATAAAACCGGTACGTAAGTAAATCGAAAGCAATTCTTTTAATGGCCGCCGACGTTTGCGCGGGAAATAAAAATAAATTTACATCGTACCGTAAGTGCTAGTGTCGTGTCGTAGCCGTATCGTGCCCACGACGCCCCCGGGTGTCGTCAAATGTCGTATTGCCGATAATTATCGAACGGTTACTGTGTTGATGGCGGGGGATTTATTGGTGACGACACGACTACGATACGATTCTGTTTTTTTGAATGAAGTAAAGTTGCTTGATAAGTAGTATAAATTGTAGAACGAAACAAGCCGTTTTTTCAATTATTTTTACTCCTTTGGGAGATTACAGGAGATTATAAAAGGCGTTTGCAACATGCTGACATGCAGCATTGCTGTGTTCGACATGTAAGGCGCAAGATTTCTTCATTAATTCTTTATTAATCTGGTAGTCAAGCATATGACTGATGACGTAAAGATCTTAAGCTCGATGTTCAGGTCGAAAATCCTTCTAGAAACTTCCATTAAATTCTCAGTAATAGCTCGTGTCTCGGAGTTTGGATTTGTGGCAGTGTAATATCAATAGCTATACAAACTGTAGGTGCATCTCTGCCCAATCTTCCAAGTATATAAGCGTGACGTACGTACATATTGAGGTGCCGACATATTACACGTTTTGTTTTTCAACTCCGTTTATTAAAAAAGCGAACACAAAAAGAAACACATCGTCACTTACCATCAGATGAGATTGTGGTCAAACGATAACCTATACATATAAATTTAAAAAAATCGTTTTTTAAGTCGTTACAAATCGTCAGCAAGAAAAGCCTTCTAAAGCCATAGGCTGTGGTCATAAACGATGAACACCTTATGGTCTATAACATTTAATGGATGTTTGCAAACTTAGACGAGTGCATTCAAATGCATATTGAGCTATATGTGACTACATATTATATGGCATGTCCAGTGCCGTAGCGTCCGTTGCTGCCCGGGACCGTCTGAAAATTTGCCGCCCCCTTTTCTAGTAGTATAAAAAAGACGTAGCACTTGATGCCGCCCCCTTTCATATGCCGCCCGGGGCCATGGCCCCCTCTGCCCCCCCACGCTACGCTACTGGGCATGTCGCATATTATGGATGACTTATTGTTAGCGCAATAGTTGAGTTGACTTCGATCTCATATCGATTCTTCGACAGCCTCGTTGGCCTGCTTATCAAGATATCTTAGGCCCAATTTCCAGGTAAAGATTCGAGTAAAGTGTTATTGGGTTTTTCTATGTAATTCTCAGTAGCAGCTCGGAGTTTTGATTCGTGTCCCGTTAATGGTAATATGGTCGCTCTCTATAACAGGGGACCTTATTTTAGGCTAAGCAGCGAAATGTGGGTGTACATTAGTACACCTCTGCCTAAATCCGGGGAAGACAGGCGTGATGGTATGATATGTTATGTTCGATATCCGACTGTGAACAATATTTTTTCTGGCGTTTATTGTGTGATAATATACTTCTATATGTGTGTTTAATGTTACGAGTATTATGTATTTAATAAAACTTGTGGTTAGCTACAAATAGATTGTTTACAGGGGAATGGCTTTGTAAAACAGTGCAGAAGAAAGTAACACTGGAGAAAATTATAGCGTGGACAACGAAACTTTAGTAAAAAAGTAAATTTAATTCTCAAGTTAGTTGACATTTTTATTGTTTATGGAATAAATTAGGCAATAAGTATTAAGAATAGACAAAACTTACAATGACTAAGACCTACACACTGCTTCTACCAACCAATGTTCTCAATCGAATAAATACACTCTTACCTATATCAATTCCAAAAAAGAAATAAACAACAATTATTTTTTCAACATAATGGCTTTTTAATTGGCTATAAAGCCAGCATCTGTAGGCTACAAATCAATGTTGGCAAATTGTAGCCGGCAAGCAAAATCTCCCGTTCACACTAAATCTTAGTTAGTGGCCGCTAGATGGCGCGAGGCACGCGATGTTGCCAACCTAACTACTCGAATGCCCAAATAAATTAAAATTTAATCGCTGTTCTTTTTTTTAATTTACTTTTGACTTATTCTATCGTTTATGCTTAAGCTGTATAATTTTGCGCCTGATTCGTTTTTGTGAGCAATCATCTTAATTGTGATTTTACTTATCATTAAAGTTTGTGTGTTTTTGTTTGTAGATTTTAATTTTGAAGTCAATTCATAGTTTGTTAAGAAGTGGTTAGAGTTCTGTACTTAAGGTCACGAGTATGTGTGAGTGAATAAACTGATACAACTCCAGACTAGTTGTTACCAAGAATCTTTGTTAAATGGTTAGTAACATTTTGCTTAACCTGAGAAACAAACCTACCATACAACTTACGTTGACTGTTTTGTAGGGGGTAGGGCATAGCGAGATTTCTCGCTCAAATTGAGCTGCCCGACTGGGGAAGTACCTCCGCCTTACAGAACACCGCAGTGAATCAACAATAGTTGTCTTTCTGCGAGTGAGTAAGGTTACCAGAGCTCATTGGGAAGTGACTATTCTGACAGCATGGGAATTCCGTTTGCTGTCAGTTCAGTAACTCCCTATTTTAAGAAACCTGAACGGTTTCTAAGGGGTTTGGCAACGCATTTGCAAGCCTCTGGTGTTGCAAATGTCCATGGGCGGCGGTCATCGGTTGCCCCCTTATCACCATAAAAAAAAAGACTAGATTCTGTGAATTAGAAAATGCACCTCGTGTTTTATCTACTTAGCTGGTTACCTTACCAAGAAATTAATTCCTTTTCCAACAGTACCAACTTCAGGAATCAACTAAGTATTGCATGCTGAAACGCATTGAGTTGTTCCCTGAAGAGTTTCTGCGATCAATTATTCCTGATAACAGCTTAGTTGGACGTGAATGGGCCACTCACGGCCATGCATCACAATTTACACCCAATAACGAGCCCAATCATATTAAAGTTGCAACAATTTCAAGTTGTTGAGAACATTATTTTGTTAGTAGCTCACCGAATTAGTGATGGGAGATTTATGGTGATAGGTAGTGGAAATTGTGAAATAGGTATAATTATAATTACCTGCATCGCTCAAAGAACGGATGGCCGATGGGGCTTGAAGGTTCTCGAGTGCCAACCACGACATCACATACTGGAAATCGCTGCCCCCGGCAAGGTGCACTGACGTCTTGGTAAAGTTCGCTGGAATCCGCTGGATGTGCTGACGTCGTCGTGGCGATCCTTGGTGGAGACCCATGTCTGGACATGTGACAGTGGACATCTAACGATTTATTGTCACAATACTGGGCACAGGTCTCCTCTAATTTGAGAGGCTATATATAGTCCAACACGCAAGCCGAGTAGGTACGGGTTGGCAGATTCCACATGCCATCGAGAAATAATTCAGGCTGTTGGATGTTTTCCTTCACCGTTTATAATACTTATGATATTGAACAGAATCATTTACAAATTATAGACAGAAATATGTTGCTGGGGAGTTTGTTGTTTCGTTTTTTTTGCCCAGCATAAACGCTAGGAATCGCTACAGGGCGGGCGTTATTAGCGGCCGTCTTTATTATAAACGTCCAAAAAGAGCCAATGAAACTCCTATTTCGAATAAATTATAATTTTAAATTGCAGTTATAAACTTTCGTACTCATGATTTATCTACATAATATGCTTTAGATCTGCAATACAAACCTTATGTACATTAAAATACATTTATATGGGTACCGTATCAGACCCAACAGAAATTTAACATCACATAGGGTAAGTGTACGTACATTCGGGGAAAAAATACGTCATTTGAATATAAAGTACCTCTTGCGATCGGAATGATTGATTCTATATAGCTCTGACGTGATGTCGCATAAAATATTGATGCGTCTCCGTCATAAAAATATTCCTTTTTTTGATATTGAGGCTGGCAACTACCGCTAACTTGAGCTCTATGTGTTGTGGAGAGTGCGCTACAATGGTTTAGTTGAAAAGTTCGTTCATTTGAGGCCGGTTAGGCTCTTTCAGCGCTATGCAGTCTTAAGCCGTACATACAATTTTCGCCTATATAAAAAACGAAAAGAGCGGTGAAACTATCTATGTTAAATAATATAATAATATAATAATAATCAGTAAGTCTTGCTTGGTTAAGAAGCCGTGAAATAAAGTCCTTTCTGTATCGTCCTTCTTTTAACCCTTCCACTGCCCAGTACCCGACTCCTGGGTCTGATATTAGGGCTCTGGGCATTGAATTTAATTACTTTATTATATTTATGAAGACGTTTTCATATTCTTTTCATTTATGTCAAATAGTCTTCATAAGTATATACCTTAAATATTGACTTAATTATTGCCTTGCTTTAATATCGACCCAAATTCGGGTTCTGGGCAGTGAAAGGGAATTAAGTAGCGACTATTTATACTATCATATTCAGTTTTTTTATGTAATATAAAAGATTATGATGATGTTTACCACCTGAAATTTTGTTTTTCTACCGATTTATTGACGTGGTAGCTCTGGAACGACAGTATTCATACCTCAATGCTATACCCAACACTTTCCAATGACCAAGGAAGCTTTTTGCATAATTTTCTGGATCGGAGCACCTTGATTCTGTGAGTGTCCCACCCAGGGTTTTTTATGTGGCTGAGTGAAATTTTATTGATAGTTTTATATGTGTTGGTTTTATGTTTTGATATGGAGATTATTACAAAAAATATTTCTTATATATACGAGTATTTTAGGTGCCAATCTTCTTTTGGTCCAGTTTAGTGGTAGATAGGTGATAGTAATTTATAAAATGGAAAAACATATTTTTTTACTTTATGATTTTCAGATTATTATACTACATAGATAAATGGTTGACTTTTATAGGTATTATTTTTAATCCCTCACGAGTTTAATTTTATTTAATCCTTATCTCAAAGGGTGAAAATATAAAAAAAATTGGTTTTTAACGATAATCTTAAAAAAAAAAATTACACAATTTACTGCTTTAAACCTACTTGATAGGCAAGTACAATAGAATTTCTCTTCTGATCGAACTTACAATTAAAAACCTAATTTATTTGTTAACAATATCAAATATATACCTACATCTTACCTAACCCTTTCCTGCCAATACAACTCGGAGGGTTGTCCTAAAGTACCCATAACTCAATAATCATTCTTTACAGTTTGATTCCCGTTTTTATATCGCAATAATATCGAGTGACGTCGGAGAAGAAAATAACTTTTATCTCTCTATCACTTAGTGTCGTATTGGTATCGTAAATTATACCAAGGTTTACTTTGTCATAATAATATTACAATTTATGACAACGTTAAAGTATGAACGTTAAGGTTTACTGTAGTAATCACTTTTCATATTACATACTTGTGTTACGGGTTTTATAAAGGAAATTTATAATATACAAGCTGATTCCAGCGACTTCGTCCGCGTGCAATTTGATAAAAAAATAAAAGTTTCATATTAACTTTGCACCCCCGTTTTACTCCCCGGTGAATTTTCAAAAATCCTTTCTTAGTGGATGCCTACGTCATAACATCTACCAGCATGCCAAATTTCAGCCCGATCCGTCCAGTGGTTTGGGCTGTGCGTTGATAGATCACTATGTCAGTCAGTCAGTTAGTCAGTCACCTTTGAGTTACATATATTCAGATTTTAAGCAATTTTCGTCTAAGGTCGTTGCTGAGATCAGAAAATAGAGGAGTGATCATTCTTAAAACATTGTGAGGAAACCTGCGTGTTAGACAAATTTTCTTGATGGCGTGTGAAGTCAGCCAATCCGTACAATGATGAAGGAGTGATTATTGACTATTAATGGGTTGATGGTTTTTTTTTATGGTGATAAGGGGGCAAACTAGCAGGCGGCTAACCTGATGGTAAGTGAAGACCGCCGCCCATAGACATTTGCAACATCAGAAGCTTGCAAATGCGTTGCCAAACCCTTAGAAACCGTTTAGGTTTCTTAAAATAGGGAGTTACTGAACTGACAGCAAACAGATTCCCATGCTGTCAGAATAGTCACACCCCCAATGAGCTCTGGTAACCTTACTCACTCGCAGAAAGTCAACTATTGTTGATTCACTGCGGTCTTCTGTAAGGCGGAGGAACTTCCCCAGTCGGGCAGCTCAATTTGAGCGAGAAATCTCGCTATGCCCTAACTCCTACAAAATGATATATTGGATACTATAATTAGTATAAGAAGACGTAAAAGACTTATAGATTCGTATCAGCACCACATTTCCTATTACAACACGTCTCGGTATATTGGCTCACATTTCTTCACACGCACATTCTTTAAGGACATTTCTATCAGCAACCGGGGGGTTATTTGAATGCTACCGATCCCCCTTCTGTAATTGATTCGTAGTCTGCTCTTTGAATTTCAATTTGAACGATTAAATTGATATAAGTGAGTCGCGGAGACGTATTGTACGTGAGGAGGGAAATCAAATCGCACCGTTTGGGGTAGATCTCTTTGGTGGAGGATATATATGGCTTTTTGTTCCGGTTGTAAGGAGGTCTCAATTTGAATGAGAACGAATGAGACTTTCTTTAAAAAACGAATGCTTGCTATTTCTTTTTGGCCGTGTTGTTATTTTTAAGGCATGTTTTGGTTTTTTGGGAGACACACTTAATGGTAAGTGGATTTGTGCTTAAATAATAAATGTGCTTGGTAAATAGTTGGGTCTATTAATGAATTAACACAAATTTTATTAATTAAATTTGTTCACGTACCTATTACGAAACAATACGCTTGTGCGAACGTGGATAAATATTTTCGATAAATCAGAATAATATAACGACCTAGAAAATCGATTTGATTTCTCCGAATACAGAATACATTTCATGATGTTGGGTGAATGTGCAGTTGGGGCAAACAACATTTATTTTGCTTCACTTGAACCTCATGGGCAGTTAGGGTTCCAAATGCAACTAATATTGACAGCTCATTTATAAGGTGAGAAGTACCTCCCAGTCTGAATATCCTATTTGCGTATTGTGAGCCGGCCGTCACACAAACGAGAATTGGCAACACAAGAGTACCATTATGTAAATATGAAGATTACGATCGTTTCGCAACAGGATATTATAATGGCCTGCGCGCTCCGGCGCCTGATGCGATTGGACCGGTGTAAGGCGCGTAACTCAATACGCAACTTGGACGCCCCTAGTGGCTTGTAGGGATGTGACATAGACGGTTGTTTTTTATCGATAGTATTGCGGTTTCTGAAGGCCTGAATGTTACGTAGTCATGGATTTGTGTTGAGGCCCTTTTCATTTACAAGAGATTACAGCATACGAGAAGAAATTTAGGGAAATTGGATCTTTAGACAGAATTGAACGACCTCTATAATTAATAAATAAAAGTATAATTAATTAGGAAGTATTTTTTGTTCAGTTGTCCATACCAAAATTTAAACTTTCATTTATAATAACAATGAAAATATGAAATATTCATACCTAATAATTATTCCACCCTTATAATAGCAATTATGATTCAAGTGCATATGTTAAAATGGTTTGAATTTATATTCGAGAAATAAAACTTTCAGCCGTAGGACTGTATAATATGTAAGTCAGTAACTAAATATAAACACGTATGTACATATATACATACATATTTGATTCTTAAAACCACGCGAGCTCAGTGCTTTGTCCCCAGCCAAAGATTGCATAACGCGCTTAAACAAATTCTCACATCAAAAAAACATCGATAGTTCTCAACTTATGCCAACGCCCCATCACTAATCATCTTGGAACTCCCGAAAACTCTAAACGGATTCGACGTCTGTGCTAAGCGACAGTTTTAAAGTATCCCCCTAACTCGATTCTGATGCTGAAACTCGACATCTTTATGTAAATTGTGCCAACTTAACTTTGCGGGCGACAAGTATTCGTGTTGAATACTTTTATACTGATACTGAGAACCTTGTGAGTTTATTGATTTAGTCATACTTTGTATTAGATACGTTACTATGTTGTTTTATCCACTTATCATCAATTCATTTACTACTGAGCTCGGGTCTCCTCTCGTTTGAGAGGGATTAGGCTATAGTCCACCGCGCTAACTATGTGCCGGTTGACAGACTTCACATGCCATTGAGAAATTGTCTCAGGCAGGTTTCCTTACGATGTTTTCCTTCACTGTTTAAGCATGTGAATAATTCGCACGTAATTTCGATAAGTCAGTGGTGGATTGGAATCACACCACAAAGCTTTTATATCTACTTAGTATGAGTAAATTATGTTAGTATGTTTTCCATACTATAGAATATTATAGAAGAATCTTCTGTAGGATAGGAATGCAGAGATTGACCGAATGGATCTTTAATTATAATGTTTATTTGTTTACTTCAATACATGGCCACGTCAGAAATCCTTGTCAGAAACTCTCCAAAAAATATTCTTCAATGACGTAGGTATCTCGAATTTTCAATAATAAATCTATTCTTAAATATATTCGTAAAGTTTTATATACCTGTTCATCGAACTCAGAGCAATAAAACCTTACACACGTACGAATGAAAATATATCAAACGATCACATCTTTGGCTTTCAGCGCGACAATACAAAAGACTGCAGCCGCTTTCCATTCGTTTCCCTCCACACACACCCTCGCCACCAAACAAAAACCCACCTTAACCCCCACCAAACACAATCAACTTTCCTCAAACAACATCCCGGAGGAACTAGCGAACCACTGCTAAGAAGAAACGTATGTTATTTTGAGTGGAATAAGAATACCTATCTATAAATTGCAATGTTCGAAATTGGTAAGCATTTCGGCATCGAATTTTTGACTCTATTTGGAGTGTTGAAGGTGTATTCTCGTATGTTTGGAATATAAAGCAGGTGCTATACTGTGGTCGCGACAAGGTGCAATTTGAATAAATTTGATGGTTCCTGCCACCCATTGTGGAAGGGTGAAATGGTATTGGAAACTGATATCTGTCGTGATGAAATTGGCTACCAGCGCGTATTATCAAGGCTTCCATTCAAATTGACTTTTTTTTATTATTATTTGGAAGTTGTTATGTTATGAGACTAAAGTTATATAAAGCTGTCATTTCAGCTAAATTCAATGTTTGTCTTATTATTTGAGATTGAGTGTATTGTCCTGTAAGATATATTCAATGAAAAAAATATATTAACTATACCTTTATTAGGAAAGTAAACAGACTGGATCTTTTGTTAAGAAACCCATAGCGATTATTGGAACGAAGTTCCTTATCGCGTGTTGCGAAAGGGGGCTAGACGGAAAAAAAGTTGTAACGTTAATTTTTACTATAGTAAGCTATTGTAAAAAGAAAATACAATTTTATTACAATTCCTTCACTAATTAATTGAAAAGAACTTCGTCCCTTGACACCTCTCAAGTTTTTTTTTCTTTTAGGGGTAAGATAAAGGAATCTAGTCCATACAGCCAAGACTTCAGTATTTTTATAATTTATTTATGATGCGTGATAGATGATAATGGTTGATGACTTGGTGAATTCTAATGGTTTAAGAAGTATGATATGTAAATTATTTTTTTCCCAGTTACAGGAAAGATCTTGGGAGAATTTGAAAGTCACGTGACACTGTTTTGTTTCATTTACCAACTATTATAATATTTGCATTATCAATTTCATTATGATTATGAGGTCACGATACCTACATGTGTTTGATAACACTCGCTCTATATATATTTAAATATATCATATAGATGTATTTTATGTAATAAATAGACAGAAATATGTGGCTGAGAAGTTTGTTCTGCCACGCTACGTCTTTTCTGAAAAATCCTTCTTTTTGGGGGATGTCTGTATTGTTAATTTAGCCTGCTTTGAATAAACAATAAATTATAAATAATGAATCTAATTTAATTGTATGATAATTGTTTCCAACTGCTTATTTATAATAGTTTAATAAATGGTGTTGTTACATACTTAATATAAAATAATAAAAAAAATTAGAGTTATAGGCCATAAATATTCTTCTGATATTTAAGTACCTACTTAATGAACGTATTTTTGTAAATATATTATAAATAGTTAATTGCTAAAATATCCTTAAACCTTGTTTTGATGTTGACGGAAATTGTACTTCAAATGTTTGTAAATACCTACAATAATTGTCCTACTAATCGACTATTTAGGTCGGTATGTATATAATATTCAAATGTGTTACTTTTACATAGATAAACAGTTAAATAAAACAAAATATCGATCCTCAAGTAAATAGGTGATAATTTTTCTGTAGTAATCAGTCAATAGCTGATAAGTAAATTAACAATGATAAACAATAAAAGTACATTCAAGGTTCCACCGAGATTTGAACTCGGATCGCTGGATTCAAAGTCCAGAGTGCTAACCATTACACCATGGAACCGGTTGGTAGACATTGTGAAATAGCGCTTACCTTTCACTGACGCTCTCTGACCGCGCGTCATAAACTTTAATGTGGATGATTCACGCTACTATCACCTTTATACATTCTAATATAATATTTAGATTACTGTGATCGTGTGAATTACATTTTTGTTTAAGGCTGTGAGGTCATTGCACTTAAAAAAATCTTCATAAATATCGAAGTACTTATACTTATACCCAATAACTACTTAAAAGTTAATTTAAATATGCAAAATTCTTTGCATTCACATGTTTAGAAAAATATTGTATGTATTCTTAAATTTGGTAATTTAAAATAGAACTTCAATTCATAATTAATTAGGTATGAGTAATTTATTCTTTTGTCACAAGGATATATTTATATCCACTCGGTAAAAGTAAAAAAATGAGCCAACGGATATTTTCCGTAATGTACTTATTTCAAACAAAATCCGTTTCACTTCAAATAATAATGACGTAAATCCACCAGGGCCATACTCGGACGCGCAAATCTTCTCAATCTCGCGGGGCGCACAATCATCGGGCCGGGCATCAATTATTCACAATACTGATTGCGTCCGAGACGCATGTGGATACCAATGAATTATATATTACACTGACCCGTTGGGGGAACGGACTTGGGTGACGTTTTTTTTGCTGCAAAAGATTTGTATTTTTTTATTATTACCGATACAATCGCAAAATCAGGTAATAAAAATAGCCTATACCTGATTTTGCGAGTGTATATAACGTAGATGTTAGTTAAAACGTAACTTAACAGAGCCTTTTTCAGCCACAGTGTAAATTTTAGCTTATATAGATAGATAGAATATGTTGATAAATAAACTGTACAAATATATTAATACTTACTAAATAAGAGTTCAATATTAGTTATGTTACTAACCACACATTGGATTAATAACGAATAAAATAATTCTATAAAAGAAGAGAATTCCTCAGGTTCCACCGAGATTTGAACTCGGATCGCTGGATTCAAAGTCCAGAGTGCTAACCGTTACACCATGGAACCGTCTGATAGTACCTATAGAATTTGCATGGCCATTACAATATACTAATTTTTATTCATTACTAGGTAGGTGAAATCATCAAAAATATTTGAACAGATGATTTAAGTTTAATTGCTTATGTAATTGGCTAGCCGTAATTGTGTTAATGTGACATTAGTCTTTGTTTCTGTTAGCACAATAACGTAAGTTGGTAGTAGATCAAACGGTTTGTTTCTATTTTATAGACTTTTTAGAGAGAATTATTTATTATTTATTTGTTATAATGCCTAAAGTCATGTTCCAAAATGTTAAATACAGCAGATACCAGGTGTTTGGTCTCTAAATAATTATGATCTATATTCCGATTAATCAATTGAATCTTGTAAAAATAACAAGCAAAAAGGTAAAATCATTATTATTCTATCTTGATACCAATGTATTTGAAGTCAGCGTATTTTTATTTTCGTATTTATATTGATTTATGTCATTACTAGTATTGATTTATAATATTCTATTTAGGGTTTTGAAGTATTTTTTTTTTGCGAAAAGGAATAATGATGCGAATCCGGCTCTGTAATATAACAACGGTACCTACGAGTGCGTCCCACAGTGCGTGCTAACAGGCGTTTAGCGTTCGCCTGTACCCACGGGACGTTCCTTCCCGCTTACTACAAATCTAACTAGGTTTTTTGTGTAACGTAATCAAATACAGAATGGAGTTACGGCTTTTGTCGGCGACTGTACTGACGACTGTGTGTTTTGATGTATATGTTGCTGGGTATATATGTATAGAGCTGTGAAAGCCTAGTGGCACGACTAGTGGACTCAGAAACAAAGGTCTCGAGTTCGAACCCAAGGCACGCACCACTGAGTTTTCGCATGTTATGTGCGTATTTATCACATGCTCAAAACGGTGAAGGAAATCTGCATGCTTGGAAACTTTCTCGATGGCTTGTAAAGTCTGCCAACCCGCTTTAGGCTAGCGTGGTGGACTATAGCCTAATCCCTCTCAGATGAGAGGCGACCCGTGTCCAGCAGTTCCCACTGCTGGGCACGGGTCGCCAATAATTGCATTGATCATGATGGTATACCTATATGTATAGGGACGCAAGGATTGTATACGCATGTACGCATGAATTGAACCTTTTTCATGTTAGTATTGTATTGTTATTCTCCAACCACTGGGTTGGAGAATTGGTTGTTGTAAATTCTATTTATTATATAGTACTCGTGCAGCAAGTATTTATATTATTTATTTTACACATTTATTTATATTATTGTTTGTTTTGTATCACATAGGTACAGAAAATCTAAAAATAGTATGAAGTGAGTGAACTGTAAGGTACTTCCCCGGTCGGGCAGCTCAATTTGAGCAAGAAATCTCGCTATGCCCTACCTCTCTTACATATCTTCTAAATCTAATATATAAAATTCTCGTGTCACAGTTTTCGTTGCGATACTCCTCCGAAACGGCTTGACCGATTTTAATGAAATTTTTTGTGCTTATCCGGTATCTATGAGAATCGGCCAACATCTATTTTTCATCCCTCTAAAAGTTAGGGGTAGTCCACCAACCCCTATAATGTGGCAAAACAACGTTTGCTGGGTCAGCTAGTATAGTATATAACTCAAAGGTGACTGATTGACTGACATAGTGATCTATCAACGCACAGCCCAAACCACTGGACGGATCGGGCTGAAATTTGGCATACAGGTAGATATTATGACGTAGGCATCCGCTAAGGATTTTTGAATATTCACTCCCTAAGGGGTTAAAACGGGCGTGTAAAATTAATATGAAACTTTTATTTTTTTAGTTAAATTGCCCGCGGATGAAGTCGCGTGAATCAGCTAGTGTATACATATATTCAAAGTATCTCAGGTTTAATTAACAATTTCAACGCATTCCTGAAAATGTAGGCCTTGACTGAACGGACTGGATGGTTCCTGTTTTCCTTTACGGAACCCTAAAAACGATACACATCAGCCATTACGTTAATGATCAATCGATCATAGCGTCGCAAACATCGACTCGTTATAGACAAACACAATGTTTGTACGGAATCGGGTGCTAGTTAATTGGATTAATTTAGAGTTCCGCGGTAAAACGTAAAAAAATATACCGATCTATCGGTGATAAATATATCGGAGGTAATTATATAAGTTAACTAAAGTAATTTATAGATGTTATGTATTTTTTACATGATCTGTGATGTTGTATAACATAACTTATCATCATCGTCCCTGAATATCCGAAGGGTTAGGTAAAGACGTACCTCTACATACAGAAATTCAAAGTCCCAAGCTATTAAGCTGACATAGCCCGAAGAATCGCCAAACTCAAGTGGCAGTGGGCAGGGCACATAGCTCGAAGAACAAAAAGTCGTTACAGGTTTGATCAAAAATGTATTTGGAATCGATAGTTTAATAGTTTTTAATTGGAATAGTAGGTACTGCTAGATTTCATAAATACGAAATAAGTAAGCTGTAATAGCCATGAAGCGAAAAATTCTTACAACCAGCCCCTCGGTCCTCTACTTACCACAGGTGATTAAATATATCACTTAACAGACAAATATTTTTTTTGTTTTTTTTTTTGACATTATGACAGTGCCATCTCTCCGAGATAAGCAACGAGGCTTGTGTTACGGATACTAGTTGGTTGATATACTACATATATAATTTTTATTTTTTTTGTATTTACATATATATTATACATAGATACATCCATCATCACACAAACACTTGTCCCTACCGGGATTCGAACCCGGGACACATAGCACAGAAGGCAGTGTCAACTACCGCTGGACTAATTGGGTCGTCGAAAAAATATGTGCCTCTAATCACTAATTAATCATACAGAATGTAAGTGGTAACCGTACAGTAACCTATGAACACTAGCAGCTATATGGGGTTCAGACACCATGATAGATTATGGGACTATAACAAAAGAAGGTGTCCAGGCCTTTTGAAGTCCCAGACGAAGAAGAAAGAAGGAAGAAAGAGCAAGCAATACGAATCATAGCTTCTTAAATTTTTTGACGACCCAATTAGTCCAGCGGTAGTTAACACTGCCTTCTGTGCTTATGATCCCGGGTTTGAATGCCGGTAGGGACAAATGTTTGTGTGATGAGTATAAATATTTGTATCTGAGTCATGGATGTATCTATGTAAAATATGTATGTACCAGCTGATTCCCGCGACTTCGTCCGCGTGTAATTAACAAAAAAAAATGAAAAAAAAAGTTTCATATTAACTTTGCACCTCCGTTTTACCCTCTTAGGGGTGAATTTTCAAAAATCCTTTCTTAGCGGATGCCTACGTCATAATATCTACCTGTATGCCAAATTTCAGCCCGATCTGTCCAATGGTTTGGGCTGTGCGTATATAGATCACTATGTCAGTCAGTCAGTCAGTCACCTTTGAGTTATATATATTTAGATTTACAAAATAAAATGTATATATGTAGTATATCAACCAACTGGTATCCGTAACACAAGCCTCGTTGCTTAGCTCGGGACTAGATGGCACTATGTGTCATAATGTCCAGGAATATTTATTTATTTATTTAAATAGTTCGTTGAGGCTTATTTATGAGAATAAGACTAAGCTAGGAATCGCGCGCTGTATCGCGTCAAACTATCATTCCATACATAATTATCATTACGCCTAACGTCCCCGAAGTATTACCTAGGTAGAGTTCTATTAATGTACACCTTTGTCTCGCTGGTATTTTTTAGGTCCCATCTAAGAGGGGGCGAGCCTATTGCCATCAACCGGGCACAGATCCAAACTCCGAGCTGCTACTGAGAATTTCATTCAGAAAACTTTGCTCAATAATTTGAGACATATTGTATGTGTTGAAACTTGAGATGCGTCTTCTCAATATTAAATCCTATTCCCCCGCCATCATAATAATGATAATGGCAAAATAGAATTAAGATCAACCTTACACCTCTCAGCGTATTTACATAATTATTAAGACAGGCTTTTATTTTATCCTGAACCCTATATTGTGTTTTTAGATGATATTTACATAAGTAAGTAGGTACTCTGTTTTTGTCTTTCAAAAAAGACTTTTATTTCGAGGTAGTCTGAGTTTAAATTACTTTATGAAGTCCTTCACGCGTTATGAAATATATTTTGACGGTATTGGAGCGATCGACTTTAACATTGACGATTGATTTGACGGTGTTGAAGTCGATTGCATTAAATATTAGGTGGTAGTAATTGATAGAAGTTTTGCAATCTTATCATCAGCCCATTGATCGTCCCACTGCTGGGCACGGGTCTCCTCTCATTCGGGAGGGTCTTTATTTTAATAATAATTTTAAGCTAGTTTTTTGTTTTTTTTTTAATCCGCTAGGGTAGCTTACAAGCCAACGGCTTATCTGATGGTAAACGGTTACCGTAACTTATGGATGTTTCATCAAAAAGTTCTTCTCATAATGAGCTCAAAATTTGACAGAAAATTATCTTATATATAAAAATTTCGTGTCACGGTGTTTGTCGCTGAACGCCTTCGAAACGGCTAGACGGATTATTATGAAATTTGAATGTATACTTGGTAGGTCTGAGAATCGGTTGTAGGCAACGAGTATCTAACCACTTGAGAGCCAATGTACTAATTTTGTTTAGGCTCACGACTCACCACTGCGGGCCGGGGGACGAAGTAAAATGCTTTGTTGTGATTTGATAATGCAACAATGTAAGAACGATAGCCCCTCCCATAGTGCGGCATTACTCAATTCTTCGACAAGAATCGATATCGATAGAATAAAAAACTTCTTATCATGTACCTACATTTAAGAATCGATCGAATTAAGTCATCTGTATTATATTTTGATGGTAGCATTTTATAACCGTTTTCTAAAAAATAAAAATAAACGGCATCTATTTTTTAAAGGTTCAAAGCAGTCAGTTGTTGGACTTTATTGGAAACCAATTTTCCCTTTGAACAGCATTTAGCCGTTGTTCTTTCTATTCCGGGACCGTCGGGAAACAAATAAATGTTACAAAAATATTACAAATTATAAACATTAATTTACATTTTATCGATATTATAATCGATATCTACAAGAAAATGTTATTACTGAACTATGTGTAAAGAAAGAGACGAAAGTATAGCCAAATATATCAAGATAGAAAGAGAGGCATGTTGCATGTTTACGTTAATCAACCAGTTTAACTTGAGCTCTGTATTAGAAATAATATTTATTAAAACTGTACTTTATGATGAAAAGTAATGCTATTTTTTTTATAATTAGATATCTTAGATAATTTACCACACCAACTACTGGACCAGGAAGGCATAATGTTGTATTTTTGGACGGATATGTTTTTACAAATCTCGATTATTATCATGTGCGCACGGATCTAACATTTGGTCGATACTAAATGGCCGCCCGTACCGCGGACTAACATTGGCGCTAAAATGCATATGGTACGCGAGCAGGGGTCGCCCTGTATGAGCAGTCAAGTGGTTTTATAGTCTTTGGTTGTAGGCTATTTTTGACACCCCTAGGTGATATGGATGTCCCGCACCAGAATCTTTTTCCTTTATTTTTTGACAAAATATTTTTTGTATTTTTTTATAATTTGGCATTAATAATACGTATAACTCTAAATGTTAACTCTTCTACCACTAACCCCTATAAATAATGTGACAAAACGTTTGCTGGGTCAGCTAGTATTGATATTATTACGCTACTCGGGCTGTTATATGCAGCCACAATTCGTCACAGGAAAGGGTGGCAGGGTTCAGCCTGTATGGAATAAAAGTCAAAATGTTATACATCATCATATTTATTGAAGTGACAATTGCTTATTATATCTAATAATAACTCGTAAATTACGACCTTAGGATTGCACGTATTTCTTTGGGATCGTTAACATAACTAGTTCAAAAGTTTTATACAATATTTACAATAGTCATACATACAATAATAACATACAATTTATATTAAAATTTTCGACGAGAAACTGTTAAAAATACAATTTTTTTAAACTATTTACAATGTAATTTCAATTCATTAACAAAAAAAAATTCAATAATATGAATTTTGTCTTTTTAATTTTAAAGATGTTTATTCTGAATTATACACATGAATAATATATATTTTTTTAACATAAATAAATGTAAAAAATACAGAACAAATTCATCAAACTATAGGAGTTTAAATGAAGTTTTATTTATGATATAAAAATATGTTGATGGGCGTAATTATAAAAATGGTTTTAAGATGGAATGACATTACATATTGTGGTACTTACTTATTGCTTATTATAAAATCTATTTATATTCTTTGTCTTCATTGTCTTTGCTATGGAATGTGAAGGGTTCATGTGGAAACATTTTCATATAACTAATGGTTACATTTTCTATTTCATTCATAACTTTGGCATAGATTACAATTATATTTAGTTTCTAAGTAAGACCTATAAGAGTTTATTAACCAGTTTTATTTTAATATTTGAGGACTGTTGAGTTTTCTATACTTATTTCATCCTAAGCTCATTATGAATTTAATCAGAACTGAAAAACCTAAGCAACAATATTCTAAAATAAAAATAATTATTTGGAAATTGATATAATGAATAATCATTATTTCTAAGTGCTTTTACATAAGATTACAGCCATAAAAATAGACAACATTTTTTGTACATTTCATACTAATTATTATTACAACTATAATCTGCTAAATATTTTACATAATTCGATTTCATTTGCATATAATTAAGATTATTTTAATATGATATTGATATGCGAGTATTTTTCTACATACTTTAATTAAATTCTAATTAAATAATGACAACATTAGAATGATGCACTAAATGGTTTATATTTTATTATTACAATTATATCCGCTAGTTGCCTTATTTCTGTTTTGAATTATTTCAATTTGAAAATAATATTCTAACATTGAAATATAGATGCTTAATCCGGTGGTAATAGTAAATGGTGATTTTTGACAAATAATAATACGGAATGACGATAAAAAATAACAACGTATAAAAATAAAATATACACAGACATTAATAATGTAATTTCTTATAATTAAGTTGTTCATGTCTAAATAATAATAATTGAAAAATAAAACTTTGGAATGATTCCATCAGTCCATTTAATGTAATCTGTGACTTCAGCATTATGTGCTTACGACTTTATTTTAATATGTTTAAATAAACTGCTCTTTGGGAAAATATAATTTTTTTTTTTTATGTTTAATGGAATTAGATGTTAAATTTAATAGTTTTATTCGATCCGTATCGATTACCTACCGCAAATTTACATATAAAACGATTTAATTATTATGACATGATTATTAAAAACGCAAATTTATTCTTTATATCTTTTGACGTTTTTATCTTTAGGAAATACTAATTAATTCAAGAATGTACTATCGTAATGGAATAAATTTCGCAGTTTTCCTTAGCAACACAAATCATTTTTAAATCATGCGAATATATTTTGTAGTTTGAGATCATACGAATATAACTCACAGTTTTAAAGCGTTTACAACAGTATAATTATACATCTTAACTACTTGGACTGGCTGCGGTAATATTTAAATATTTGGTTCTTGTAATTAAATCAGCTGTTTGGAAGAATATTATATTTATTGATTGTAAAATAATTTACTGATAAGCTAGAGATTATTGAATAAAAATGTAATAAAATGAAGAACATTTAGGTATTATTATTTTTAATTCCTTTTTGAAATTAAGTTATAATTTATTACTGCAATATTTATTTATATTAATGAATTAAAATGATTTATAAAATTAGGTGTCTTAAAATAGAAAAAAATCATAATTTTATCTCGATTGTCTTTTAAAACAAATTCAATCATATTTTTTAGGGAAAGTGAAGCGTTTTACCCTTTGAGTATTTTACAAAAATAAAAATAACAAATATATAAATTTGACTGTCTCTATGTATTCTATGCTTAGGTACTAGAACAAAAACATCCAGAATTTAAACGATGAACATTTTCTTAGGAATAATCACAAGAAATTTTCATATTTAACTCAATTTCGAAATCACAACGAAAATATGACATGTTTTAGCCAAAATTCCTTCACTAGCACATCTCTCCACGTTTTCATCTTTGGTAGATCCTCGTCATCTTCAAGCCTCAACGCCAGCCGGGGGGCGCGAAGGCGGTTGAAGTTCAGGATGGCAGTGGCTGCAAGGGGGGCACTGCGGTACTCATGTGAGCCCTGAAGTCAGGATGCTGGCGCAAATCTGGGTGGGGCTGGCGGAGATCTATTGACAAAAAAATATATATTTTAGTTTAAAAAGCATTTATATATGTACCTATCTTTCTAGTCTTGTTCACATATTTTTTTATGCAATGTTATAAAGTATTGGAAACACTGTTTACCTAAACAAACAAATCTATATAAATTTACATTATAAATTTCTAAAATACAATGCAATGACTAGAATCTACCTACATAGAAGCATTCTAATAAGTGTCATTTTTATTTTGATTTTCGAACATACCTGTAGTGTAAGTTCGAATCGACAACTCTGATTGTTGATAATATTCTCAAGTATAAAAAAAAACAAGTATATTTAAAGTAGGTAGGTACATGAGAGTATCTTACCTATCCGATGTTCACTGCCAGCATGCATCTCAGTCGCATGCATACCGTGCACGTCAATATGTGGCTGCATATGCGGCGGCTGCGGAGGCCTAATATCGGCATGCTGAGTCTCCTTATGCCTCCTCAGGTCCACCTTCCGCTGGAAGGCTCTACCACAGAGCTCGCAGGCGAAGGGCTTGAAGCCGGTGTGCTTGCGGGAGTGGGTGATCAGGTTCGAACTCTGGCTGAAGGCTTTGCCGCAGACCTGGCATTTATGAGGCTTTTCTCCTACGGACAAAAGAAAAAAACTTTTATAGTGGACGTTTTTGTGTTGCAATTTGATTGGCAGAAGAAATATCGTTGATTTATATGTATATTACTGTTAGTAAAATATAGTATGGGTGAATATAAACGTCATATTTTATTAACTCTTATATCACTTTTATATTTATTGTTTCAAAGGACCAGTGCTAGTAGATATAAGTAGATATCTTAAAACATCCTTATATGGCACTCATAAAGATGGACTACTCTCAAAACACACAGTACCTATATCATTATTGTACAAGCTCTGCTTAGTTTGGGACTAGATGGTGCTGTGTAAAATGTCCCTGAATATTTATTTTATTTTAATATTGTTAAGAAACACATATATACACACAAACACAGTCCATTAACCGTTTATATACCGCCAATACACAAGTTTGTGTGTGAATTCTAGTGTCTGATTAGCCACGAGAAAAAAGGGATCCGGGATCCGGGTAATCGAGGAGCGTTTCCGATGGTAATCCGCGCCACATCCGAGCTATCGATCCGCTGTGACGCGCGACCCTGCAATACCGGTAGGGTTGTCGAATGCAAGGCAATGGGTCCCTATATATTGATCACAATCCAACTTCTATTATGGAACCAGTTAAAAGCTAGGAATGGCCAATAACTGTACTTTGGTATTTTTTTTAATATATTTAAAAGCAATTAATTAATGTTATGATATAGGTACCTAAATAGTAATGGTTACTATGGTAAGCACACCAAGGTGTATTAATATAATATTTTATTATATAAGTAAAATTAAGTTTCACTTATTCTGTTGTTTTTTTAAATTTTCTTTTTACGCTTCTACGAATAAGATCACATATATTTTGAGATTTTTATCCTTCTGAGGCTTAAAATACTAATTTGAATAATAACTATAACTGGATTTTGTATACTAGTTAAATACAAAAACATTATTTCCACGTCCCTGCCATCCCTAACCATTCCGTGTTAATAAACCTTTGCGGAATCTGTTCGCAGTTTTCTCTTTTCTCGTATTATATACGTTTTATAGGGATGCCGCCTCGCATTGTAGATACGAATATTATGTAAGTGTGTAGGATTGTGCGAGCCCTGTTTATACGAACAGATGCTTACAATATCGGCTGTTGGAAATAGTGAATAGACAGAAATCCGTTGAATCTGGGCGATAGATATCTCAAAGGGTATATTATCGAATTTTCCAAGTTGGTAGGAAGTAGGAGATACTTTTCTTTTTACTTATAGATGTATGGCTGAGATAATGATATAAGTGAATGTGTGTGTACCTTTTAGCTTTTTTAAAAGATGGCTTGTTATAAAGCGGTAATAAGCTACCAAACACAATAAACAATAACATCACCCATGTTGTCCCGAAGGGTTAGGCAGAGGCGTACTAATGTACACCCACGTTTCGCAGGTATGTTTCAGGGGGCGAGCCTATTGCCATTAACCAGGCACAAGTCTAAACTCCGAGCTGCTACTGAGAATTTCATAGAAAATCACAATCATAGGTACTTTGCTCGGCCGTCGCACTGTACAACCAATAGACAAACGCACAATAAAGAACTACAAGAAATATATTTTAACGGTATGTGAGTACCTACGTAGGTAATATAATATGTAATTCGTTGTGTTCGTTGTCAGTGGGGTGTCGGTCCCTGGTTCAGTTCAGGGTTATTTTAGTTTTCGATATTCTAGCTTTAACAAAATATTGTAGCGATCATTTTAATGTAGGTAGGTACTTCATAGCATCAACAATAAACAATAATCTCAGATTACTGATGACATGTTTAAGGTGCCGACGGCTTGGCTTACCCGATTTGTTTAAATAAACTCGCGCACGAAGGGTTTCGAACAAAATTAGGCAAAAAATTACGTTTTTTGTTGTGACATATCATACCTGTGCATTGAATGTACCTAAATTAAAAAAGTGATAAATCCCAGACACATTTTTGTGGCGGCTATCTTGAATCGACAAACAAGAAAAAAACAAAATCATAAGTCTGTATCGGTACCTCTATAATATTTAAGCTGAAAAACGTTTGACAAATAGAGGAAAACAGGTACTATTTGCGTTTTAAATTAACATAGGTAGGCAATTATAAATTTAGTAGGTGCTAGTAATAGAGTATTTTTTTAAATATTACTAAGGTATATTGCTTATCTATAAGGAAACTGCGTTTCCTTATGATTAAACTAGTAATGCGGGCTTAATTCGTAACTTAGTATTAACTATAGATTTATTCAAGTTTCTTTATTGTTATATAATTTTAAAAATTTATTTTATTGTAATTATAATTATTATTGTAATGATAATTTTATAAATTTTGTATTAGACACTAAATTTAAATTTTCAATTTATTTAAATTTTCAATTTTTAACTTCAATTTTCGATTCTTAACTTTTAATTTTTTAATTATTTTTTAATATTTTTAATAATCTTAATACTAAACAACAACATAAATAACTATATAATACTGTTTGATCTCATTTCGTCCCAAATGTTTAAATGGAATGTCCCAAAGGTAAAATAAATAAGTTAAAATAAAATATTTTCTAAAGCTCAGTACATACTTGCTATGACAAGTATGAATCGTACCATACACACGTTCGTGTAATCTGTGCCCAGTCCCCTTTGAATTAAGAATTCCTCTCATACACTGAACTTTATATTCTCCTCTAGCTGGTAGAGAAAGAAAATTCTCATTTTATCAATCTATTCTCTGAATAACCCTAAAATAAATTCTCCAGCATGCACACTTCAAGGAGAACAGATTTTTGTATTGATAGTAACGTTTATGTTGCCTTGGTAGCTTGGAAGAAATTATTTGAAGTGATTATCATCAACCACCCATTTTTTGTTCCCACTACTGGGCATGAATACCAACTTCTTTGGGTTGAGCATAGTTCTCATGGGTATAGGTTCACCACACTGGCTTACTGCGGGTTCATTGACTTTACATACGAACGAAATAGAGAACTTTTGTCAGGTACGCGGATCACCTCACAATGTTTTCCTTAACGATTTAGGGGACAAAAAATATTATTAATAAGCATACGATTTCAAAATGTCGTTGGTACAGATTTACTTAAGATTCGCAATTGTGGAAATTATTTTTAATGTATACGAATAATATGTACCTAAATAAACAAAATATTAAGCACTGCGACACTGATGTGCACTGTTTTAAATTTTTTGTTCATTTACTCGCAAATCACCAAGTGTGTGTGTACCACATACCTATGTATTCAACTGACCTTTATTTACATACCTACTTAATTATTTTCTTGTTTAGTTACCCTGTCAATATCGGCTTTCACTACATATTGTGATTCGTTCAAGAAGGGAATTTAATATCGCCTTTGTCAACCCACAGCTTTTGTTTGATGGAATGCCATAACAAGGATTTCTAAGAACTGCTATTGAAATAATATTTATAAGTTAGGTTTACCTTTAGTAATGTTACTCTTAATAGTAAAATAGAATAATAAGTATATAACCTATAATGTACAGATTTCAATTGCAATGCTTGAAAAAAGCACTAAGTTGTAAGTTCAAAAACATTGTAAAAAACACCTAATGTACACTTAGTTGCAATAAATATTTTTACTTTGACTTTGACCTATTATAAAAGAGAAAAGACTGAGTCTTTAAATGAGATTGTAATAGGAATGTGTTTTGTCCGAAGTGTGACAATAGAATTAATTTAAAAATACTACGAAAATGTGCTCTTGAAAGAAAAATATTCAGTGATGATTGAAGTTAAAATGTTGAAATAGAAGTACTTTTTACAGACTCTATGGCGGAATAATTATAATATTATTATCTAAGTGTCTAATCAGTAAAAATTGTTTTTAATGTCTATTCGCACCTTAGCAACGAATCACAGAAGCTTTGTTGATTAGTTTAAAACTAGATGGCGCTATCTTATCTCATAATAACAAATAGTATTACTAAAACAAAAGATTTTTGGACACAATATTATTTTAAAGAAAATTAAATGATACTGTTATTTTGTTTTCTATAGTTAGGTACCTAAGAGTCTTAATTATCTCAAAATTAAATCGTTACCTATCCAAGTTTTCAATTCCAAGAACGTATCTAATTGTTGCATTACAGCCATTGTGCCAATGTAGGTATTTATATTCAAGTATTTCTCGGAAACTGCTGGACAAATTGAAAGGACCATTATTCGCCTCGTGATGATTCAACTCTGACATTACAAAAAACATTGTAGCCCGACTCAATAGAACACTTTTTCAAAGCATCTTATTGGTATATAAAGTCTGATTCATCTTAAGTGGGAGTGCGAATAAATTGCCATGTATATACCTTCTCACTTACATACAATATTAGGTACACATAAAGTGATATTATTCACGTTGCACGACGTCACGTGACACAGTGAATGCACAACAGGAAAACGTAACCACACCTTCATCACTGGCAAATCACGGGACAGTATCGATACCTAACTCTAGGACCGAAAAAGGGCCAGTCCGTCAATCAAGGGTGCTGGTGGCGACTTCATTAGTGCGAGCGGGAGGTGCCGCGGTCTCACTCGGGCGGCTGTGTCGCGACACCAGAGCAATTTATAACCGTCGTGCCATTGGGCCGTGATTGCGGCGGCTCCACCCCGCGTCGCGTAGCAACGGGAGGGGGGCCCCCACTCCGCCGGGCCCCCCCACCGACCCTTTCCATCGCAATTTTCCTTTGAATTGGAAATCAGAGTAGCGAGGCCACCTCGTTAGTCTCTCCATCTTCGCGATACTCTACAGATTTTTACTGTAGCGAAAGATGTTCCCTTTGTGGTGCTCGCAAATTGTGATGTTTTGGGATTCAGCCCCTTTCAACTACCTATACGCAATGTGAATAAATTTGCGGGGGCATAAATTGTTGGGCATTAAGCTAACAGTTCTGCTCTCTCGATTGTATAATAGCCGTGATGGTTCTTGGTGTAGGCATTTCGTGAAAATACATAATACGACATTTTTAACAACCCCATCGTTAGTTGTCAACAAATGAAGCTATAATATAATCTTAATACTATCTACTCAAATAAATATTATACATAAAGTGCCTAAAAATTTTTTTAAGGTACATATTTTTTTCCCTAAAATCACTTTAATAACTTATCAAAAAGGAAAACTTTTCTACGTCACAACAACTCCCTTACCAACATCTTCAAAACATAATTCACAGTTTAAAAGTTATCCCACAACACTCCTTAACAGCGTTCTCAACATTACACATTACGCGAACTTATTACGGGCCGTAACACGTAAGTCCTTCTACAGTGCGTAAAATCTTCGCCGGAGTAACTGCGTAATTACGCTCAATACGGCCGTAAGGGTGAGAAGTGGGCCTTAATTGTTTCCGAGGGCCCTTCCAGGGGGACTGAATGAATTCAAGATACAGCCTTATGAATTATTGATTTGATGAAAATGTTTAGATTGATTTGTTGCTGAAGGACTGTTAGATTGTTGACTTGTGGTATGGGTAGATAGTGTAGTGTGAGAAATATTATTCTTATTTGAACATTATATGCCATCACGCCTGTCGTCCCCGAAAGATTAGGCAGAGGTATACTAATGTACAGCCACATCTTACCGGTATGTTTTAGGTCCCATGTAATAGGGGGCGAGTATATTGCCACTAACCGGACACAGATTCAAACTCTGAGCAGCTACTGAGAATTTCATAGAAAAACCCAACAACACTTTGCTATACCTGGTAATGGAACCAAAAACTTCTATTCTTAGTTTTTAGAACTACAAAAAGCTTTAGATAGCTTAATTAGGTGAGACTACGTAATATGGGAGTTGGGACTGCAGATTGCACGTCTCATTTCCAAGCCAACAGAACAATTTCTTAAACTGCCCTTATAGGTCTAATGACAGCGCGACTGTAGAGTGTTGATGTCCTTGGTTCGATTTTCAGGTCGAGCAATGTTATTGGGGTTCCTATTCCATCCTCAGCCCGGAGTTTCGATATGAGCCCGGTTGATGGCAACCCGAAAAGCAAACGCTTTGAGTGTTCTTTAGGACTTTTATGCGTAAGGCTTTAGCCGTTTTCCGGGTGTGGGTATTCGTATATACACGTGTGTGTTTATATAAAAAAACCCACGATACAGAATACACTCCTTCAGTAAGATTTAGATCAAAGAAATGCCAAATCATCTCTATTGTCACACCTTTTTATGAATGGGTGTTCTTAAGACTTAAATTTGCGTATCTAGTTTTGTTGTTTTGATGAAGATTGTGGTATTAAATGTTATATCAGTGACAGCTTGATTGACTGGGAGATTTTTTGGACTTTGACGTCACTTACGTCATATTATTTTGGTCAATTTTGTGTGGTCATGTGGTTTGCTTTGGTATTTGTCATAATTTATGTGAAGATGATATAATGTAATAAAAATTGTATTTAAAAAAATATAGTATTTAAAAAATATTCTAGTTTTATAAAACGTAATGTTTGTCAAAATGGCTATAAAATTAGCATAACGGTATTAAGGGTTACTTCCGTGATAAGGATTCCGGGTTCAAATCCCAGCAGGAATAAATGAATGATTGTCAAATGAGAGTTAATGTCCATAAATTTGTACCTGAGTTATGAATGAAAAAAAAAACTACATAGGTAGGTAGTGTTTTAACCATCTAGTATTTATATCTCAGGCCTAGTTGCTATGTTTGACGCTAGATGGCGCTGTATCCGGATAGATTTATTTACGTATTCTTCAATATTACTTCAGTGCGCCCATAAAAGCTTTAATCTAAAGTCTTTATATACAACATTTGCTTGTATATAGCACTCTCAGTTGTTATGAGATATAAACTATTTAATGGGTACCTCTGAGTTACGAGCTACGATTTCACAGATTTTTACAACCGCTGTAATGATTTTGATTGCTGGAATCTTGTGACCTTAGTAAGAGGAAATCAGTTGGGAGATAGAAATAAGTGTGGATTATTTAAATATTAATTACTTTTCATTTAAGTTTAAAAGTGGTATGCAGAGATCGTACTTCGTAGTGCGTGAAATTTTATAGTTTCTGCCTACCCCTGTGGAAAAAAGCGTGAGTGTAATATACTATGTTAAACGAACGAAAGATTAAAACAGGTTTATATTTTTTCAGAATTATTTCGCACACAACACATTAATGCGCTGAGGATCCGAAACATCGGGATAAAATAATATCAATATACCTACCGCGATAAAATGCGTTAAACAAAGTTTTAATCTTTAAATAATTTTTAGTCTTAACGTTGCTCTCACTCGATATTCAAACGCACAGTGTGCAAAACAATAAAGAAAATAGAGACACATATTTTGTGGATTTTTAAAATTTTTAGAGCATATCTTTTTTTTATTCTTACTTTGAATTTGCCAAACTTAATTGTATTTCATCACAGTAATATTATCTATCTATATATCTTTGAGTTACAATAATATCATAAATAATGTTAACCTTTGAGTGATGTAAACTTAAAATTTTAAGAAAATACTTTCTCAAACCGATTCCATTTTCACTATATTTTACCGCGTTTCTTTCAAATCACGTTCATCGTGATCAATAAAAATGAAATACATAAATAATTGAGCACTCAAAACGTATGAGCTTGCAATAGACGCGTTAAGTATTAAGTTCCCGGGTTGTGATTGAACGCAACCCGGGTAGCGATAACCGTAAATCCTGGGTATACGGATCTTGAACCGGGAGACAGGGATGTATCCGGGTATCCCGAAAACAAGCACAAGAAATTATTCTAGTTTCAACACAACAATATTTTTTATACAATTAGTTTTACAATAGTACAAAATGGATTTGTAGTCATATTATCTTCGGATATCGTCTTCTTATAACTATATTTGAATAATCTGTGCAACAAGTCAAACACTTAAAGTAAAATACTAATTTATCTACCATTTTCTTGCTACTAAATCCCTCCTCTCCCTCGGAACAAAGGTCTAAAGAACAATTTCAAATCACTCCTCAAAACATTTTTTTATCACTAAATCACACTCGTCTCCCCCTAACAATCAAATTAACCGATCGATATTACACCAGATCTCGGGAAATCACGAAACCATATCGTATAACGAGATTCGCAGTAAAACACGACAATACAATTAAAATGATTGCGAATGCGTCCCTGGCAAGACTCATCTGCACAGTATCTGCCTGGATTTTTATGGGGACGTACTTCAGATGGTCGTGAATTAAATATACGATGGTACAAACTTAAAGTGCTTCCCTGAGTGAGATTTTACGAAATATTGCGTGGTCTGGTGCGGCTAGAAGTGTTTTCATATTAAGATATTAAGGATTTAGGTAGTTAAATTTTTAAAAGATGTGGGTAGGTGTGATATAGATACAATAGAAGTAAGAAAGAGGAATACCGTCGATTCCATCGACGCAGACTGCCAAATTATGCCTTAAGGTTGAATGCAGGCATTATCTTTTCCCTCTGGATAGTCATACTATCCAGAGAGTGTAAGAGGAGCAAGTTAGGCCTGGCTAGAGGAAATTTCTCGATGGCTGAAGTCTGCCGACCTGCATTTCTTTTTTCAAGTGGAGAGGAGACATTTTAGTACATGAAGTGCGCGCAAGAGCTCTTTTATTAAAAATAACTCTAAATACGATCATTATTTGCAATATGGAATTTATATAAGTAAAGTAAGTAACTTTGAAAAAAATAAAATCCTCAAAAAATAGAATACCTACCTAATTAAAATTGATAGAACTACAAAAAAAAAACAGAATAGGGTCTATTTTCGAAGAAACCATAATAACTTAAGCGACTACTTGTCCTATCTTAATAATTCAACGACTTATAAAAAACGTAGCAAATTGGGGGGCGGGGGGTAGCTCGTGAATTCACCTTGCATTTACATTCTCATTGATTATTCACCGCGCTTTCCTGCGGAGACACGCGGGACACAGTGTCGAAGCTCAAATAAATTATGTTGAGCACTGCGTTAAATATTGACGTTGTTGGAAAACGTCTAGGACCCGATCCATCTAGGATTAGAAGCGTGACTGATTTGATGAATTTATTAGATCTCGATAATTCATTAAGGAAATCGTCAGTTACTGTAACGAGAAGTGATACACTTCGATTTTTCAAATCGTATGGAAAACAACGAAATAAAATATGTATTTACTTGTAAGAGTTCAAATTAGAAAACAAATTCATAAAAGAAACTAAATCCGAACTCAATAGCAAAACTACTTTTGTAGCAAATGTTTTCTAAGAACACAAGAAAGTAAAAATCGGTATGCATTTACTATTTACGTGTTAAAATCAAACCTATTCCAGTTATGAAAACGGATAACAAGGGAACACGTAAACTGACCAAGACTACACACTGTGTCTCAGCTGGAATACGGAGCGACGTCGGTCTGTGTTAACCGCTGAGCGCACACTGCACTTACTGAAACCAGGTGCAGGATTAAAAGTACAGGCTTTAAGGAAACTAGCCAAGCGAGTGGTTACTGAAACGGTGATAAATTTAGCCTTTATACATGTGTTGTCACAGCTTTGTGAGGTGGTCGAGAATCTGAAGTTAGGGTATTAACGCTTAACGGATTTTTTACGGCTAAAAATATGAGACGAGAACGTAAATATGTTGGTAGTGCTAATTTTAAACGACATTAGTGCGTTAAAGTCTTGGAAGGAAAAAGTTGTACACTGTAAATATTGAGAATAACGCGGTCCTGTAGTCCATACTAAATATTATCTGCAATAATGGGAGAGACAGAAGAGAGAATCGACGGAAAGACGAAATGACGGTCCCAAAATCATACAAGTAGAAACGTAAATATACAATTCTCAGTAGCAATCACAAAACAACGTGACTTCAAAAAATACTGTTCTTGCTGATACAAGAGAGCTGTAGATGCTATATACAGACGAGGGTATAGCGTTATATCTCAACAAATCCACACGGGTCGAGATACCGGCGTGATTACCGAGGTCGGTAGTGAAGTGCGGATTTTCTCCCGGAGAATCCCGGTTTACGACCGTACCACCCTACACCCTCCCGAGGAGGGATGACCGTATACGTATATGCTAGACGTTTTAACGGACAGAATTGATGGAGATAATGTTTTTATCGGCCTTAATTTTGTTAAAGAGCGTGTTTCAGATTTTCCGAAGTTTTTGAAACCCTATCTATGTAATGTATTCAGTTGTCAATTGGATCGACAAAGCAAAAAAGTACAATCGAATTTAGACGTTGTTCATTCAAAAACAAGTGCTTGTATAACTAAAATTTACCTACCCTCTTATAACAACCATCCCAGTGGCAATCTCCAAAATTTTGATTGTGCAAACAAACCTCTAGCTTACAAAAACATTGTAACAACGATTCAATTCAATCTCTTTACGTTCTATAACAACACTAGATTCTCGATCCTAATGGAAAATACGGCACAATCTTGCCTCAAGTCCTCAGCAAACATTCGCCATCTTTGTTAGAAAACAAAACTAAATTCCGAACGGTTTTCGTCAAGGAAAACTGCTTTGTAATTGTTGGATAATAAATTGAGAGGCGAAAAAATGTTTCAATAGCGGAGGAGGAAGAAAAAATCAAAATGAAGGAGCAGGCAGCTGAAATGGTTTATGTTGTTACACGTAACTAGTAAAAATAAAAAAGGACAATAATAGATTTATGAATTTAGTTTAATGTTGAATAGAGTTATACGTTTAACGCGTAAGTTAAATATTTTCTTATCTTTATGCAATCATTATTATCACATTGAGTTGTTTTTTTATAATAGGTCTAGTGGTTGCAATCTATGCTGTGTGTTTGTAAATACATACATATAATAAATAGACACATCCATGACTCGGAAACAAATGTTGATGCTCATCACATAAACATTTGTCCCTACCGGGATTCGAACCCGGGACCCATAGCACAGCAGGCAGCATTAACTACCGCTGAGCTAAACGGGTCGTCAATAAAATTCTGAGTAGCAATTCGAAGCTTAGTTTTATTCTGCCTTATCCATTGTAACATGAGACAAACCTCTATTAGATAGAGGTTTGTCTCATGTTACAAGGGATAACCTTCAGGAAACAATTCAAACGACCCAAAAGTATATTACATTTCTTTTATATAGCTTAGCAGAACTTAAAGTTGGGTCACATAACAGGTCTAAGCTTTTCACGTTCCAGACGTTTACGATTTGCCTCTTACTCGGAATATATGTGTTGTGTAAATGCCACTTAGACGAGAGATTTATTGTAGTGGCTACCGCGGGCTTTTCGCCTACTGCGCGGCTTTTTTACGCTTAAAACGTGGTCGGGTTTTATATGCAATATTTTTGGAAATGTTGTGCTAAAAATGTCAGGCTCTCATAAAAAATATACATAAATATGCTAATTATGTTTTATTATAATCAATATTTTTGTATACCTACATATTTTATTGCTTTTTTTTCTCATTGGTTGGGACTTACATAAATACTTCCAAAATCTATATAAAGTACATAAAACATATTTTTTAATCATTTTAAATCTTCTAAAACATTAAGTCGAGACAATATAATTCTCCTCTCCAAATTTCTAAGATAAATGAGCCGTTTTAATCACCTTCCATAAAATAAGATACGCTAGCATAATTGACATGCCACGGTGAAAATCATCATGACCCCTTAGAAAAACTCATAAGGTCCTCCGTTGACAGTTGACAAATTCGTTAATTCCACCCCTCGACCCAACAAGGGTGGGGTACACATGGGAAAATATAAAATGTTTTTGCCCAGAATGCGTACATTTCCGAAAGACTGTGCGATATTATTACGGTTTTTAGTGATTTTTTGGGTTATGCAATTAGATATTAGGATAAAGAAGGAACAAATTTTAAGATAATAATTTCTGATTGTGAGTAACTGACTGAGTTTTTAGGGTTTAATCGTCACACACACTGTGACTGAGTTTTATGTACCAATTGAGAAACTGCTTTTCACCATACAGTATTCAATAATGATGTTAAATGTAAATCCATAGAATCCTTATCATATGAGAAGAATAATTCGTAATTGCTCATCACAAAAGTATTATTACAGTAAACAAAAGCCTCATTAAGTAAACAGAGCAGTTTTCTTCCACAATGTCGGTCAGTTGGCGAGGAATGCGGCAGATTGCCGTCCGGCCGGATTGCCGGAATCGGCCGGAATGCCACTGTCACTACGTTTATTGCGCCGTGTTAGACGGTGGAATGTTGGATTTTTAGGGGACATCCCTAAAGATTGGCGGTTTAAGAGACTGTTCTCATTAATGGACTTTATTTCTTCTGTTCTGGATGGACAAAGGTTTTATTTGGTGTGTATTTATAAATCACCTAGAAAAACTCGTTATAGAAATCAATGTTACCAAAAATTGTGAATAAATGACTACGTTATTATAAATTGGCATAAAACAGTAAGTCCGACAAAAGGCACAAATCAAAATACTACACAGCGGAACTGTAAGCTATACATGTCATTTCATGTTATCATTTTATCCATTAACCAGTACGGTGAAGGTCGTTCTTAAAGGGAGATCCCTTTAAGAACGACCTTCACCGTACTAATATATATTGAATTTTACATATATAATTGAATACAGCTTAATATTCAGTCATTTCACAGGTACTTTTCTATTGTCCAAAAGTATTCACGATTCTGAAAACCAAATTTTATGGAGTAAATGTTAACATAGTTTACAAATTTTGAACCGTTTTGTTTAAAGATTCCAAACCTACTCTACAGTATAAAATACACTGGTCGGGAAAATATTCTTAAAATCTCCACGAGAACCGACTCCAATCTTTTTCCAGTTCCACTAAACTATTGTGGAACAGGATCTCGAAGAATGCGAGAGTCACCGCGCTTATTGCTTGGTGACAATTGATGTTTTTAGTTTTGGGCCCCGTCCGGCCCACCCTTTGTTTTCGGGGCCCATTTTCAATCTGAATGCGTCTCTGTATAATATGTAGGTACTACTTTATGTTGGTGAAATACAGATTTTAACTAATTATGTAGTCAATTCATTTTATTTTAAGAAGTACCTACATATACCCCCAAAAACAAAATAGCTACAATAAATAATTTTTTTCTTGTATCGTATAAATGATATATAAATTGTATACATAAAATCATTTATAGAACTTACAGTCCGCTCTGTGGTATTTTAAATGGCTTTTTACGGGCTGTCTACAATTTCTCTTTCAGACAAACGGAACATTTTTAACAATTTTAACGTAGATCATAAAAAATATACCATTTTTTGTCACTGAAATCGATCTACTACAACATGGGATGAATCCGATAATTCAGCCATTTGTCAAAACAAAACAGTAGCAGGGTTTTACAGATCGAAACATGAACAATATTTATTTAATAAGCGGTTGACATAATGTGAAGAGGGTTTCAAGTGATTTCGAGTACACTCTTGTTAAGTGGGAGGTGTTGACAATAACTGATCTAATTTTTAAATACGGTACTTTAAATAGCTGCTGCATTTTAGGGTTAAAGGATACAAACAAATTTTGTGCCCAAAATTAACATGAGTAAAAAAAGCAATGTAAATCTCAGCGACATACGAAAAATTTAATAATTTATCACTATCCGGCTTATGGCTATACCTAATATCATAAATATAATGATTTAGGTACATTTAATTCTTAAAATATGTGAAATAAGTTGCTCTCTGCATAATAATTTCCATTTTTATAATCACATTGTTATAAAAAATCTCTAATTTGGTAAACTAGTAATGTATACATATCGTATATTTTGTACGTCCTGTTACCACATGCCTTAATGGCTTTTTAGGCACTGTAAAAAGAGGTTTAACTCAATAATACTATGATTGAATTGCTTTAGATAATATGGGGTGCAAAAATACTTCAGCATATCCGTGTTTTGTGCCTATTCGGATATTATTAACCCTTTAACCGCCAAGTCCGATCTATCCAACCAGTATTTTTGTATCCGCCTATATAATCATGATTGTATTAATACATGAAAAATATAAATGAATATGAAAATATTTGCCGGATACCTAAATTCGACATGGACAGTTAAAGGGTTTTAATATTATTCATCATACAATATCTGCAACGACATCCATCCCCTTAATCCATGTACCATCAGATCCAATTGAGGAATATGACACAAATAAATTGGTGCTCAAATGCAATAGACAATAGAGCAAGGGTTGGGCGTCATTCTAGCGGATTATCTAGCCATAAGTAAGTGCTTTTACAGAACACGATATTGCGAGTGTTGATTGAATGTCATTGAAGTAGTGTATACTCAATTGATTGATGTTGATTGATAGTGATAAAATGTTTTACTGCAGTCTGATTAGTGGTTTATTGATTCCGCTAAACAGAACAAGTTTCTGGAATTCCTTGACTTTCCAAAAGCTGGTTAAGATCTGGAATTGCTGGGCGCTCGATCTTATTCTCTTTTTAAGTTTGTTAACACTTTGCCTTACTCTAGAGTTTTCTCCTACCTACTTATGTGAGCCTAGTACAATTATTTGTATACCATACAAATATTTGTATCATGCGTGAAACAAACCCAATATTTATAAGAAAACCAATTATTTTGTAGTTTACATTTCATTTAAAAGAGTATTCATGGAGTTTCTTGCCGGCTTTTCTCTATAAGGCCTAGTTTATGGTACAACTTGTTTTGTCAATTCAAAATCACTGGTAACATTGGACTGATTTATATAAAACATTGGATTTTGACTCTGCGAAAGACAACAATTGAAGTGTGACTACCGCTGATTCCTACATCGTACCATCAAAATACCATAAAGGGTTGATAGTCTATTTCAAACTATAAATCTAATATGACAGATATTAGGGATCGTGTCGAGAGGTTTAATTTTCGGCTTTGCATAGATCTGTGGTATATTTGATGCCATGTGCGAGACAGGGGATTATATCGTAATAACACATAATCTAAGTTATTATTTTTTGAGATTTTGTGATTTAAATATATGTATGGTATTTTCATTTACATTGTTATTTGATTTGAAACTGTGATTCTTCTTTTTTTATACTACTAGGGTGACAAACTACACTGACTCTACTTCTCCATCAAAAATGTTTTTTGTCACTGCCACGTGTTTAGCTAGAAAGTGACTAAATACCGACATACCTAGTAAATATTATCCTTTATTTTTTAGAAAATCAACAAGCATTCTGACCTAACACGATTTCGTGTTATTTCAACAAATGCATCACATTTGTCTGTATTATTTTTACACTCAAATTGCACCCGCTCTGCACAAAGCTATTACAGACCAAATTCAAACCACATTACATTCAAATACCATCCTTAGTTCTGCAAGCATAGGGTCTAGAATCAGAAGAGGTGTATTGTTTTCTTGGCAAGCGCCCGGTTTGCTAAAACACTTGGACAACTGGCGCCGATGTCGCACCGGCAAATCAAAACACTCGGAAAGCGCGCGAAGCGAGGCACTGGCCAATCAAAATAGAGGTAATTTGATTTTATTACGCGGTCTGTTTTGAAAATGGAAGGGCACGGCTGTTTAATTTTCATTATACAAATATTTTGACGATTCTAGATTTGTAGTTATCTTACCAATGTGGCAATATTTTTTTAAATTGCTGGTTTCATATTTTGTCATCATCATTTTCTTAAATCAACTCATTTATTGTTTGGTTGCTGGATAAGTATGGGTATGGTATCTCATAAAAATTTTTTTGATGTGAAATTTAGTTCTATTTTCAAGTTTACCTTTTTTTTTCGAATTGTGAATTGTATTAAACCTCTTTGAGTTTGTGTTAATATGTTTCTTTTAACACTTATATGTTTTTTAGAGTAAATAATAATAAAATGACATCAAAAACGATACAGAGAAAACATAACCTGTGTTTTACTTGAAAACAAATTATTTTTCTGATAATAAAATGTCTGACCGTGATAATTTAGAGAGTGAAAGTGATCATTTTTGTATTTAATGAAAATAAATGTTTATTCAATAAATAGTCATCGTTATCTGGAAAAAAATCGTAATATTTTATTTTATCATTATGACATATTTAGTTACTATCACAAATGTTCTTTTCTGCATATTACTTTTACAAAATAATGTCGATGTTTCACATCTGCCAGGCGTCCCGTGACGGCTCACTGTTTTTTTTAAAGAGATAAACCTATAATCCATCATTCTTTCTCATTCGGATTAGCTGATTTCACATGCCATCGAGAAAGGTTTCCTCACAATGTACGCAAAGGATTAGAATTATCATGCTTCAAAACTAATGTACCAAAATAATCAAGCTAATATAAAATTCAACCAATTTTCAAAATCTACCTAATTATCTATTGTAAATGCCAATTTTAATTACCAATGACAACAAAGGTCCCGAGAAGCTCCAAATTAACAAAATTGTACAAAAAAAAATCTGAGGCAGAAAAACGCTACAAAACCGCGGCCGCCACGCGACCGTCACGCGGCGCCACACCCTGCCAATGACTGACAATCAGTGGATTGCATCAATTAATGTTCACGCAAGCTCATGTACTACAGCCAACGCAATTTATTTTGTATTGTTAGATTTTTAATCTTTTGAAAAAAAAAAGCGATCACTATTACTAATAAGATAAAGAATAATAATATACAAGATTGTCATTTGAGCCTCAAAGAACCTCAAAAATATTTTTAGTGATCGTCTATAACGACAAGAAATATTTGAGCAAGTCAACTCAATTATTGTCCCACTGCTGGGCACGGGTCTCCTCTCATTTGAGAGAGATTAGCGAATAGCCCACCACGCTAGCCTATTTTGCGCTGGCAGACGTCACATGCAATCAAGCTAATGTCACAAGCATGCATCCTCACGATGTTTTCCTTCACCGTTTGAGCATGTGATAAATATATTGATATTACATACATAAATCATTGTAAAACCAAACCAACAATTTGGTAACTTTTTATTTAATTTAAAAAGAGTATCTATGGAGTTTCTTGCCGGTTCTTCTCCATAAGACCTACCTTTTGGGACCGCGCAACTAAATTCAATTAAATTCAACAATTCAAAAGCACCTGTATTGGTCTAATTGAAATAAATGATTTGATTTGATATACGTAACTTCGATAACTCAATGGCCTTGGGATCTTTGACGTCACAGTCTGCTAGATTATCACAGCTTATTAATAATTATGTTTTATTCGTATTTCGAGTTATAGGCCTCGTAGTGAAATTCCATAATATTCGTAACATCTGATCGTTATTCCACTGTGGTAACCACAGTTGCATTAATGACCATGTTTGTTAATAAGTTGTAATGGATTTACAGCAGGAAGTGTGGTGCGGGCGATAACTACTGCTTTTTATACCGACGTTTAAAACAACAATGAATACTTATTAGCCACTCTGCTTTCAAATAATGAGTCAGCCTTTACAGATTATTTTTAAAATGCAGCAGCAGTATTTACATCACAGCTGAATTCAACGCTGAATAAAGCCTTTCCAGTCTTAACTATATACGGTATTCAAACGCCATTTCCATCTACATTGTCTAAGCCTCATTTTATACTTAATATATTTTTCTGCAAAAACAATCATAAAATTAAATTATCATGGTATTGAAATTTCGCGTGTAAGTTATTAGTGACCAGCCGCAGTCCGGTTTGAAGATAGTTTCAACCCTACAAATTAGAATAAAGAACTAATCATTAATATGGCCGAAATCAGCCGACGAAATCTGTCGTCCCTTCGGGAGTACTTCGGGGGCACTCGGGTCGTTTCGTGCTCAGCGGGGGCGCGGGACCTAATCGCGATAATGTGTTTATTGAATTACCGGCGCGGCGCGTGCGATGCCACGCGTCGACTCCTGCACATGCTAGATCAGTTAAGTGGTTACTCGTTATGAGTGATAGATTGAAGGTGCGGTTTGATTTCCTTTTTTTTTGTATGTGTAGAGGATCCTTTTTGGATTTTATTAATGGATTAAAAAATATTTGTTGAGAGTCAATTGCGTCAGAATGAGTAACTGTGGCAATAGCAAGCTATGATGGGACTATGTATTAGTGTTATGGAGCAAAGTAAAATGATAATAATATCTTGTATAATTCAATCCTACAAAAGATTTTGGCCATTTGCGTGTCCCAAAGAGCCTCAACGGTTGACCGATGACCTTATCCAAACAAATGAAAGAGGAAAAAATCTCAAGAAAAACCGATGCAGCTTTATCCACGCGACTGTGAAGCCATTCTTTTGCTCCCAAACATAATACAAGAAAATAAAACTACGACGATACTGAGTGAAAACAATGCAGGTGTCGGATTACTGGCTACGGAACGTGGGGCAAAAGAGGGCTGAGGACATTAATTTAATTATCCTCCTCTCTTGGGAGCGTCTAATATTTTATGGGAGTGAGGCGACCTCCCGGCATACAAATTCAACTGTCATTTTTTCGCGTGAGAAAAAAATCTCGCAAAACAGATTTTTACTGTTGGCATCCCCTGTGAGATCAGGTTGCGTGTGGAAAAAATATATAATACAAATCTGAATTGTGATGTTTCTTTCTGGGAATTGAAACGGAGATAGAATTCGGAATGCTCATCGAAATCGTAAATATAAAATGTCGGATTCCAAAAAAATCTGAGATAAAATCTCAGAATAATATAGAAAAGTATAGATACCGATTTACAGTAAGAACTGTGAACTTGTATAAACCTAAATTATACATAATATACCTATGTTAACTATAAATTATAGGTGTTATTTCGCAATGAGATCCTGAAATGGTTGCAGTTTGTATTTATAGAGGTATAAATAAACTTACGTTTAAAATTGATTTTGTGTATGTTGTAAACTAAAATCTACTTTATGTACCTTTAATATAGCAATTAATTTATATTACAACTACATAAACCGTTCAACTCCTCACATGATTCCATTTAATATAAAGCGTTTTAAGGTATTAAAAGAAAGCGCCACTAAAATCGAAGCATTCTAAGATCCAGATCCTTAATTAAACTCAAAGCACGTAGCACTCCTTGATTCAGTCCCCCCGGGCAGCGACACCTACCCCCCACCCCCGGATGTCCCCCTTTCCTTATGGACCGCTTAGATTTCCTCCCCCAGGTTGTGTGGATGGAATACTTGAAGTCCTGAATCTTGTACGAAGAATTGGTTTCGAGAGATTGGACAGTTAGTTTTATATCTGTTAGTTTTTGTTTTGTTGATAAATGTCGAGTTATTTTTAGTTGCGGTAAAAATTGCGCTTAATCTACTAAAGCTTCATTAAAAATAACCTCAATTCGGGAAATCCATTTATTTAAAAATGTTAAGTTATTTTGGGTAACTAATGTGGGGAGATATTTTAACTTTTGATTGTAAACAGGAAGGATTAAAAGATTTGTTTCCAGCTATCAGATGATATTCAACTCATATCAAATAAAGGTACCAAAAGGATTTTTTTAGTAACTATATTACCTAGATTAAAAATACAGTCATAAGTATTGTAAGTGTCATTGGTCAAAAACGTGAAATAGAAATTTAATTTAATTTTCCAACGTAATAATGTTTTATAAAAATCGTCTGCTGCAAAAACAATTGAGACAGTTATAAAGTCTATTTAATACTAAGAAAAAATCAAGGGCATTTTTTTCTCATTTGCATTTTGCTACAATTTTAACTTGGAATTGCTCCTTAAGAATCCAATTACAAGATAGCAAGCCGCTTTGGACTTCGAAGATGTCTCTTTGCTATTTTTGAGTGTGAAAAGGCTTTAAAAAGTAATCAAAGGGGCTGTGAATAGAAAGTTAAGAACATTTGGCTCGGCTAAGACAATTATGAAGAGTTTTATGGATTCTCATTTTGTTCTTTGAAATCTTTTTTGAGAATCTTATCAATTTTATCTGCGCTTTCTTTTTATTGTAAAGTGCCCATTTCTCAGAAATTTATTTTTAATTTGAATTTTACGAGACGAATACTTTCTTTATCATTCGTATCTTTGATATAGCCATTTAAACTACTTGAATATTAATTCTGGTAAATACATCAATATCATTAAAAATTTAATTAAGCTGCTTAATCTCAGAAAACTCATACTTTTCTATTAGAAAAATTGCCCTACCTTTAACTCAAATTTTTATTTTTTAATTGCATTTTAAACGCTATCTCAAACCAATTTTCCAAATGCTTTTTAAATTCTTCACCGCAAACCACGCTGGGGAAGTAATGTTGGTATAAAAAAGAAAACAAAAGCAAAGGAGGTGGGAATACAGCCGCTGTGTAATTATTTCGAGAGCTAATGTGCCACTTGTTTATTCGCCGACTAATTAAGAGAAGGAGTTTAAAAAAAAATACTTCAACTTAGCCTTTGAGTGAATCAAACATTCATGACGTGGAGTGAGATGTACGTCTGTATAATCGTGTTACATGTTCCCTCTTTTTTTAATATTCGTTTTCTTAATCTCTGTTAATGGGTGCGCAATTTTCTGACGAGAAAAGTTTTTGAATTGTTTTAAAAAGAGGAGTAATGCAGGGAACTGTAGTGGGCCCTAATACGGTATGAACTACATTTTATTGTTCATAACGGCTAATAAGGTGAAGCTGTGAATAAAATAGGTACCGTAAATATAACTTTAGTTCTTGTTATAGGTATAATATGTAAAAGGAAAGGTATCTTAAATACCAGCACAAAAGTTTTACTAAGTGAATAATTAACTTGCCAATTAATAGCGCCAACTAAGTTGAAACTACTAACTCCGAAATTGTAGCTAACTGCAGGTAGAGCCAAAGTTCTGGGCCCAATTACACTCAAATTCAGTTCTTGAGGTGACAAATCGCGAACCGGTCCTCGACGTTGACTAATCACCCGTTTAATTTAGCTGGCGTAATTATAAATAAAATTTCAACGATAAATTATGCTGGGGTACATTAATCAAGAAGTTGGGACACTGATTAAAATACCGTTCGTCCAACTATTTGCTAAGTTGATATCGTTAATAATTTACTCGTTGAGGGTAGGTTTTAGGGTGAGATCAGGTGTGATGCGTGGTTTAATTTATTTTGATCTAAGAGTAGGTATATTTTGTTAGATGTAGAGGGCTTGTTGTGTGTTAACTAAATGAAAGTTGGTGGAATTTTGGGAGTGAGTTATGGTGGGATATGGGTTCAAAGATTCGTATGTATTTTAGGTAGATTTTGGTTTAGTTTATAACCAATAGAAAAAAATAGTAGACCAGTTATTTTCAGAGATTTGAATATAACTTCCTTTACTATTGTTAGCTCTTGCTTATTTTCACGATTTCTGTCTGACTCATAGTAACTATTATATAACATTTATTCAGTGACAAGCACCAAAGCCGAAACTAAAAAAAAAACTCAATATCACTTTAAATTTTTCTCTTAAAAATTTCGTATGAAAATTTATTCATCACTATCTGCAGACCACCCTATAGCAGAAACATGTGCCCAATAACTAATCCAACCCTTCTGTTACATCCTTTTCGCACGTATTGTACAATGTATTGCTGTTTCACTTGCACCCACTGTCAAAGCAATGAAAACGGCGAATCTATGCGTCTGAATCACAGAAGATCGCACCCCCCACCCTCATCTTAAATGAACTGGGGAGAACAGTAGGTACTGGTGAACGAAGAACGTCTTTTTAACTGTAAGGGATGTTTTTCACTATGTAGCTGTGTATGTGGGAGTATTTGTAGGTGCAATTTATGTGGGGTAAGCAGACTATATTGTATGTAGTAATGCTGGTACAGTATTGGAACCAACTTTTGTTTATTGCAAGCATATTTATGTTAATTATCAAATTTATACAAAACATATACATATAGACGTTAAATATAATGCTATTATAATCAAGTTTATAAAAACTAGATTGCGCGCAAAGAGAGCAATAAAAACTACTCTATCAATATTACATTAATAAATATAGCTAATGAGAGACAGAAAATCAAGGTACACTAGTTAATGTCGAAATAAAATGAAATTAGAAAATTTGGGTTTGAGGACAATGCACCATTTCTATTCAACCAGTGCTGTGTGTTTACATATTAAAAATATTTAATAAAGTTACCTAGTGAAGTCAAACAATAGAAAAGTCAACGAAAATGAAGTACTCTTGGCTGAGTGAACCCTGCTGTTAGACAAATTGTTTTAATGAAGATAAGTCACTGCGATAGATAAGGGGGACAGATGGTACTGATCATTTATGGTTCGATAATAGTACTTTTAACCTTTATGTTTCTTACTTTTTTATAGTTTTATAATTTAAAAATAATATCTTAAAATAAGCATAAGTATTGATTCAGTAAAGATTCTTATTAATTTGATCCAGTATTTATAACTTTAATTTATATTAAAAAAATGTAACGAGTCATGTTATTGGATTTGACAATAACTATTAAATAAAATCAGTCAACATTTTAAAATTTCCAGTCATTCTAAGTATAGAATTACTTATAATTCTCCCAAGTGTAAACTTAAACCGAAAATTACAAGACAATAATTCACCACGGCACTTTCTGAGTCCATTTACTTATCCGACATAATTCACAGAGTTATGCTGTCAAAACATCTTAACCAACCCTCCACATAATTAATGTAAGACGAGTTCCTGTTGTTTTATAATAATCGCGTAATGTCGCGGTTACATTATGGAGCGATTCGGTTACGGCTACACAGGGGAGGGAAGAATGGGGAGCGCGGATCGAAGGTATCTTTTAAATGGAAATAATCTGGGAATAAGGACCAAAGAATTTAAAAGTGTTGAAAAAAGCGCTGAAGTTGGTACTTATATTTTTACTACCAGTGGTTTGGATCGGGCTTCATTTGGCGGTAATTTACATGAAATGAGGCCTGATTTGCAGGATATATAAATGAAGTAAGTAATAAAAAGATGGCCGCGATCATCAATAGTGAAGCTCTGCTTTCAGGCTCCACATTACAGACTTGTTTTTATAATAAGGTATGTTATTGATTGTACTTGTAATGCGAATTAATCAGTCAATAATTTATTATAAAATGCTATACCATGGAGACTACTGGCTAATGTTGTTTATTCCAATATCACCGAAAATTTTGCTCCGTGAACTCCCTGCTTAGTTTCAATATATGAAACCCTTCATGAATGTAAGATGTTGCGGTTTACTACTGTTATACGTCGGCGTCTCACTAACATTTAAGTCGGCGGATAAGATTCGTTGGGACTTTGTGGTACCTAAGTACCATTGCGATTTCATTTGACCGTTCTCACTTCCACAACAGACTTGATTGTGTGTTAACAATAGTGTTCCGGACCCGTATTAAATATTTAAGGCGTGAAGAGGTGTCCTTATGGTCATACACTTTTGGTCTTTTGGTTTCAACTGTGAGCGCGTACAGGTGAAATTATCATGTATGTTTGTCACTCTAACAGAACTCTGTCAGAATGTGATTCGTAAAATTTTGAATGCCCATAATATAATTAAAATTCATCATCATCATCAACCCATTAACGTCCCACTGCTGGGCACGGGTCTCCTCTCATTTGAGAGGGATTAGGTTATAGTCTACCACGCTAGCCTACTGCGGGTTGGCAGACTTCACATGCCATCAAGACAAATCTCTCAAGCATGCAGGTTTCATCACGATGTTTTCCTTCACCGTTTGAGCATGTGATAAATACGCACATAACTTCCGAAAAGTCAGTGGTGCGTGGCTTGGGTTCAAACTCGAGACTTTTGACGTCTCAGTCCACTGGTCACACCGCTAGGCTACCACAGCCGTAATTTGAGACTGAATTCAAACATACACACACAATTTAAGTATCTTTAGTATTTTTTAAATCACTTATTTGATTTCATTGCATTTCAATTATAGGAATGTAAAAACTTACCAGTATGTATATAAGTATGCTTCTTCATATCCGACTTCTGGTGGAACCGCTTGCCACAATACTGACAGGGGTAGGGCCTGGTGTCTGAATGTATCAGAAGGTGGGTGGACAGCGTGCTAGACCGCTTGAAGGTCTTCCCACACTGTTTACACTCGAAGACTTTTTCCACGCTGTGGACAGCCCTGGAAAAGAGGGGAACCAGTTACATTTGATTTTGAGAAGAAAGAAATTCTAATTAAAGACGTAAATAGTAGCTAGCAACTAGCACCAGATCAAATATGTCTTGTTTCAGAGTAACATACATTTTGGAAACTCACCTATGCTGACTCAAACTGATTTCATGTCCAAAAGTCTTGCTGCAGAGCTCACAGGCAAATGGCCGCTTTCCATTATGAGATCGCCTGGCATGCACCTCCAAACCATGAGGAGTACTAAACATCTTCTCACACTTGACGCAGGAATACACATCGCCTAATGGCAAAGGCCTGGATAAAGGACCAGGAGCACCAAGAACGGCTGCTCGAAGCCGCAGAAATTCAGGACCAGCTGCTTGCACAGCGTGAAGGTACAAGTTACTATAGCCTCCCCAGCCGGGAAGACCAAGACTGCCAGCATCTCTCAAAAACTCCGCAAAAGGTAACGGTGGGTATAAAAACGGTCTTTGAGGCTGCACTCTAGGGGCGTCGGGTCGTAGCAACGCGCTGACTGAGAAAGCTTCTGATCTTTTCGGGGGAGGGGAAGTGTCTGGGGGTCTTCTTGGGGAAGATGGCGGGGAGTCTACTTCTAGTTCAGGAGAACTGGAACGAACTGATCGTGGGGATTGAGGTGATGGCGCCCAACAAGGACTTCCGCACCGGGAGGCTGGTGATATGCCTTCAGGCCGCGTTTCATTGTGATGTTCTTCTTCTTCATCTTCTGTTCTATCTATTCTTTCGCTAACTAAGCGATTGATGCCGAATTTTATTTCCTCTGTGAACAAAAACATACTATTAATTTCCTGGACAATTATTTGTTAAGATATATGATATTTGTTGCTCCAGAATGATCTAACATCTTAGACTATGTTTGAAGTCTATGTTTCAGATTTTTTGTACAAAATAGCGGAGACGTTTCCACCACCAAAATTTAATCAGAAAATAATCTCGAAGTCTCTGAAATAATCTTTACAGACACAAATTTCTGGTCTTGTGAAACTGAAAATTCCTTTATGCTTACCAGACACTGTGTCATGGGTGAATCATTGTTATATTCTTGCTAATTTCAATAAAATAACATCTATTTTAGGTGTCATTTTTATCTTTACGTGATTCATTTTTGATAGTGTGGTTTCCTTTTTTAACATGAAATTATTTTGAAACTGATTGTAATTGAAATGAATTTGAGGATAATTTTACTTAATTCTAATGATCATGGAATCACAATTAATAATAGTGGAGCGGTTTTTTTATCATTGAGGTTAAAATTAATTCTGAGTTGTAAGAAGTCTAGAACTTTTGTTACTCTTTTTATAAGTTGCCAAAAATAAATTTAATGTTGAATTTTAAAATCCATACCTAAGTTTACATATAGAAACTAACATTTCTTACTTATTGCAAAATTTACTTACAATGCATTTTAATATTTAACTTGCATGCCACGTAATACCTCATTGATCATTCGACCTCCTTATCCGTAATTACTTTTTAAACCAAACAATCTCCTGTGCCATTAATTCAGCTTTTGTTCAGATCCAACAAAAGCGGTCATGATCGAAACTGATGCAAATAATGCATCTAACCCTACAATTGTTGGGGTCATAAAGGCCCCACTGCGCAGGTGCCACACTTGTCTCTCAGCGCGAAATGGGCCGTATCATGTCGCTGGAGCAAATTGACTTTCATCTGTTCAACCCTCGAAGCCCAACCCCCGTAATTAACACGTTGGGTCGTTTCGGACCCCAATCTTTTTTTACAATTCACTAATCCGCGGGCGCGACTAAACTTAACTATTGCTGTTCAGTTTTGTTTAGCTTTGTTAGTATTGTTCCATTCGGTTGTGAATACAAATTGTGTTATTCAATAGTGTGTAAATTGGAGCAAGATATTCGAATATTTGTTGATATTTGTTCTTATTAGTATGTATATATATCACCTGTTTTATATTAGATTGGGTCTCTTGCTATTTTATTATGAGTTAATAACATAAAAATGAAGACAACGGCCTATTGGAGGCACTAGAGTAGATAAGAAAACAATTAAAGTTGAACTCGGATTCATCAGTACTAATCTATTCTGTGTCTGATTGAATTGAGATTTAGTCCTGAAGATGATGATGACCAGCTATTTACAGATTATTATAAATGCATTTTTGCATAACATTAACCTAGTTTGCAAGGCGGATACGCCTTTTTACATTCTCACTAATTAATTGTGATACATTTAATTACATTTTATGAGCCAGATATAAGAGACGTTTTCCGTCCAATCCTGTAATAAATAACTTTGTTCTCAATTTCAGTATTTTTTTTGTCTTGTTGAATAACACTGATGGCCTCTTATTAGATTAACGTGACTTCCACGAATCCATCGAAATCTTTCTAACCATGCGAGACTGAAACACATGGAGCCAAATGTGTTAAGAACGATATCAAAAACCAAGATTACCCACGGTGTCCCACAAACTAAACTTCATACATCATCAACTAGTCATCAACACCTCGTGCTGTCCAAAAACAAACATCCATCTCGATGCGAGACAAGCTTCGCTAATGAAGAGCGACCCCCATCTGAAACGCAGCAGCTGTCGGCATTTGGAGCGGAACCAATCGTGGAACTTTGGTAAATATCGGCGAAATTCGGCAATGACTTCGCTGCTGCCGTCCCCTCGGAATATTTCACGCTCGGGCCTCTTTTCACAATGCCCAGCGTTTAAGGGTTGCTTCTACACTTGTTTGTTTGTTCCCTACCGACACGGGTTTATCACCCTATAGTATTTATTACATATTAATGGTTATTTAGATTCATTGTTACGCCCCGACAGTATGCTCGAATTTATGGCAGCGACAAATATTGAATAGGACCCTCAATGAATGTAAAGAAAGGCATTCTATTGTTGCCTCGTAATTATGTGATATAATTTCGGGTTTTGATTTATAATTTAATTTTGGCAATGTGCTATAATAAGTATCAATCCCTAGTTAACCTAGTTATTCTTTTATTTAAAATAAGCAAATTTGTTTGATTGATAACATTGTTGCTCAAACCTGACTCATAACCCACCTAACAAGGTCATAATTGAAAAATAACAGTAGGCATCATGTAGAACTCGAGCATGAGTTAATTGCTGCACAAATTGTAAGGTCATAAAATTGTGTATATTGGTCAAACACAGTCTCTTATTAAACTTATTGTAACCTGGCAGACGTAAGACAAACAGTAATACTATCAACTGCAATCGAATTAAGGCATTTTTAGTCGCAAATTGGATTACAAGCGGTCTGTCTGCATTTTTTTCTATCCAAACAGAGCATTAGCGTCATTAATGTCGGACTATTTGCAGGCTTAATGCAATTTTAATTATAAAAGGCGAGGCTCACCGCAAATTGCAAGCGATGCATTCAGATTGGTATTTTTCTGAGAGCTTTTAACAAATTAAAAATATTATATTGCGTATGTGTGGGCACGATTTATTGTTAGTGAGCTTTTTTTGTGAAACACTATGTAATGTGTGATCGCGGAAATGTCGCTTAGTTAGTGAAAAATGAAACATGATTCATGATGGTAAAATATGAGCTAAATGGATTGGCTTCCAGTTCATTTGCAGTTTAATATAATTACTAATACTATAGTGACTGCTAGTCATAGTATTAGTAGTAGGTACTTAGATTAACATATTTTAAACTCGTTAATAATCGAAAACAGTTTTGATGACCTAGTGGTGTGACCAGTGTATAGTGAATTCGAAGGTCTAGAGCTCGATTCCTAGGCGCACTGTATGGGGCACACTGACTTTCGTAGTTTTTTTGCGTATTTATCACATGCTCAACGGTGAAGGAAAACATTGTAAATGAAGCTGCATGCAGGAGTAATTTTCGCTTTAGGTTTTTACGCTTTCAAGGATCAAATTTTAGAAGATAACGCCACATGCGTATCTGCTAGATAAAATTATTTTTCTCTTTCATAAAATGAATCGCTGATATTAAAATACCTATCACAATCTCACAAAATAAAATGCACAGTCACGTCCGAATCGTTAATCAAGATTTGTATTAATGAAACTAAATCATACGGGGTCCGTGTCGAATATTTCAAATTATAATAGAGTACGGGTCCTTTTGACCCCCTTGCGAATTCAAGTGTTAAAATGTCAAATTACATTATTTTTTTAATAGGTGATTTTTTCATATACCTTCATTGCATACAGTCAGTGAGTATACTATATTATACTAGCTGATCCAGCAAACGTTGTTTTGCCACATTTTGGGGGTTGGTTGTAGAAGAGTGAAAATTAAGGGTTATAAGTACTTTTTAATGACAAATCATAAACAAAAAAAATACATGTTTTGTCAAAAAAAACAAAGAATAAATCTGATGAGTGACATCCTTATCACCTAGGGGTATAATAAATAGCCTACGAACGATTCTCAGACCTACATACAAAATTTCATAATAATCTGATCAGCCGTTTTGGAGGAGTTCAGTGACAAACACTATGACACGAGATTATTATATATAAGATATAACTTTTATATATTAAAACGATGTACAGGACAATGCTGTAATGTCTGTCTTTCTGTTACCTCTTCAGCCTTTAACCGTTGAACCGATTTAGATCAAATTTGGTATGAATGTTTGTCACTAAAAACCGAATGTTAAACTATATCTCTGATTTGTTTTGAATGTGATACTGTTTTTCATTATGTTTAGAAATAATTATTAATATATTTGATAATAATTATTATTAACAATTAATTTAGTTGTAATTAACATAAATGTCAAATTAATTTGCATGCTTTATGTAGGCAGAATATGGTATTGTTCTAAAACCACTAATTGTTATATCTGGTACCACCTGTATTTTACGCAAATAAATCTACTTCAGTTATACTTTACTTTAAAAAAAAAACAGTGAGCCGTCACGGGACGCCTGGCAGATGTGAAACATCGACATTATTTTGTAAAAGTAATATGCAGAAAAGAACATATTGTGATAGGAACTAAATATGTCATAATGATAAAATAAAATATTACGATTTTTTTCCACATCAAAAATATGTGTTAAAAGAAACATATTAACACAAACTCAAAGAGGTTTAATACAATTCACAATTCGAAAAAAAAGGTAAACTTGAAAATAGAACTAAAATCAAATTTAAATTTCGTGGCGACGCTTTCGCCACGCCAGAAATCGGTTTTACGTGCGGCTATAGATGTTTCACATCAAAAATTTCATAAAATTAATAATTATGTGTAGACGAAGTCGCGGCCAACAGCTAGTATTGTTGTTTGTAAGTATACTGTTTTCAGAATCGTATTTTTTTGATGAATTTGTGAATGATGATTTATGTTATGTATTTGACACAGTCATTCACTAATCTTACTAAAAATATAATCTGATAATGTACCGCTCGGCGCTCCGTTCAATACGATGATAAAATTATTTACAACTGTACTGATAGCCGAAGATTTGAATTTATTTCAAGATTGAAACACATTTTGCATGGATTCTATGATTTTCATGCATGAGTTAACAAGTCCAGCATTTAATATATACCATAATTATTTGAAACATTTTATGATTTCATTAAACTTGCCACGTAATTATTATAATCTAAGATTAAAATGAACGAATATAAAATCACATTGATTGCTGACAAAATAAAATTGATATTGATATCTCGTCTTTATATTTAGTCAATCAAATCAAGTCATCAATATTTTAGGATATTTTCAAAGTTGTGTTGTAAATTTGTATCCTTTTTTTGTTTGATAATATTGATTTGATTTTCCCATTTTTATTTGGGGAGAGAAACAAATAAATAGAATAAATTAATGAATCAATCCGAAATTAATCACCCAAATATATTTTTATGATATAACTATAGATGCAATTAAGTTATAACACAGTAGTCAGACCTCTTTTGTAGTGTTTTGAAGGAGTTCATAATGAGAGCCCATTTCAGTGTATAATATCGTAGACTAAACCTAAGTTTTTTTATAAGATTTAGTATGACTTATCTATAATATCATATTGGGTTTGCCTGTAATGATGTGGTAAGTTCGGTTGAAATAAATATCTTTTCGCATTGTGTCACTTTCATTGCCGACTCAAAACATGATTTATATTGACTTTAATTTTTTTTATTGAATACCTTTAAGATAAATAAAAGTTTCAGGGCCCGAGTATAAAACTGTACCACTTTTGTACGTGATCGCAAGCGAATTCAAATCACACGTAGGTCCCGTCATTCGTAAAAATATGTATAAATCAAATGTTATCATTCGCATGTAATACCTTTTATCAATCGTAATAATATGATTTTAATACCCTTTATCGGCAAAGATTACTAAAATCTACGATTGTAAATAGCACACCACTGTTTAAATGATTTCTTTAAGTCGGTTTTACTCACACTAGAAAACTTGTATATGTATAGAACGAGTATGTGCGCCACACTAAGAAAGATGTGCTGTGATTGGTAGGTACATGATTGTTTTATTAAGAAATCCATCTTTTGGGTGACATTTGGGTTTCTGAGATCGATAGGAAAGTAGTACTAGTTATTGGTAATAATTAAATACATTTTTTTAAGCAATCACTGCCTGCGTTTGATAAGTGCCGAAGATCAGGCTCTGTGGTGTATTTTAACAGCAATAAATTAGGGGAGACTTACATGCAGAAAATGCATTAATATAGGCTGAAGATGATAATACATTTAAATTCTATTATAGGTATACAGGAAACTTCGTAGTCACTCTGAATACTGCAAAAATATACTTCTTCATGTAGCCCAGTCTCAAGCCATCATTAGACAAGAGCGTTAGGAGTGTGAGGAAGTACGACTCTTTCTATATTAATCGAATTTGTTCAAAGAGATTTTCTATTGAAATAGCTGTTAGTTGTTATCTATAGGTACGCTGCGTTGTGAGAGTAAAAATGGCGGGTGTACCATAGCGAATTAAATTATACCAATTATCTAACAAAAGGTCATGTATATTATAATAAATAAATAAATAAATATTCCTGGACATAATGACACAGCGCCATCTAGTTCCAAGTTAAGTAACGAGGCTTGTGTGACGGATACTATTTGGTTAATATACTTTTTTTTTGTAAATACATACATTTACATTATATGTTTATGCTCACCACAACATATAAGTAAAATATATAATATAAATATAACTTCTACATTGGAAAAAAACTGAAAATTACCCTTCATCGAGTTAGTTTTATTAGCGTTTTGATTTTCACTTTCGTCCCTGCGTCAACGTGCATTCATTCAGCCTAAATCCACTAACTCGCCGACACAAAAAAAAACGATATATTAAAAAAACATTATATTTATCGCAAAACCTAGGGTTTAATAATCTCGCAGGATTTGTTGTTGTAATCCATTTTGGTGTCGATTACACTAATCAAAGTTGTTACGTGAAGGTCTACGTGATTACCTCAGCTACGGCGCTATAGTGGCATAACTCGAATATTTATAAATTTGTTTGTTGCGTAGTATTCTTTCCTATCTTATTTTGGTTCACCTAGAAGTGTTTCAGGGTATAATTTTTTGCTAATGCATCAGGTAAAGTCATATTTTATTACACAGACAGGGCATAAAAGACTTTTCTTAAGCTGTACCTATTTCTAATATCAAGTGGTTTATTGAGATGGACATAGTATTATATTAGGTGTTTCAAATATGGAAATTATTGATGAAAATGTAGCGTTTATGAAATATGTGATTTTTTGACATACGCCACTACTCAATTGGCTGGCGCCGTACACATATTATTACCTATTGATTTTGTTATCCGTATATCGAGTCTTTTTATCTTTACGGCTCTGCTTTACGAAGAAATATCTTTCAACCTTCAAACTGCTGCTTATATTGTCAATGTCAGTAAATTCCAAGTTTGGCAAATCATTGTTAGTGTAAATCACGTAGTTAACGTATCAGTTATTGTTTTAACTTGAACGAATGAATCATCATCATCATCAACCCATTTAATGTCCAACTGTCAAGCACAGGTAAATGAAATGAATGAAAGCCACAAATGACTGGACGAGGAAAGGAATTTTGTAAATTACTTTTTTTTAGCTTATGTAGCGTTTGACCATAATCTCATCTGATGGTAAGTGACGATGTGGTCTAAGATGAAGGACGTTTACTTCGTTTTAGAGAGAAAGCACCCTAATTTTCAATATTCAGTGGATGCTGTTCCCATTTTGGCATATAAAAACTATAGTTCTGTCGTATAATTTTGCCCAAAAAATCTTGTCATGTCATTATAAACCTAGTTGGGCTTAAAGGATTTTATATATTTTTCAATTTGACGTCCAGCAATCTCTAAATATTTCCCAGATTACACGTAACGCTACGTCACAATCTTAGTGGTATTAACGGTGTCACTTCTCAGTCGACGATAAATAATGATAAATCAGGTCTTTCGGTACGATCTGAAGATTTTTTTGATATCAACGAAGGGGATTATGGTGGTCACACCCAATGTTTTTGGAGTGATATCATGGGTACGCAACGCCCATGTGAATGATAAAAAGTTTTGGACAAGCACGTCAACTTCTAAATTATGTATTTAGAATTTTGAAATTCAATTTGGGTGTTTCATATTTTTTGCATCTTATATTTTAAGATTTGGTGAAGTATAGTAGGCGTATTACAAATTTAGCAACCTCAACTTCCTACGAACCAAACCATTATTCATATTTATGAGATACCTCTTCAGAATCCCTGATCTTATCTATTCTATTGCTTCATCACCTAAGTAGTGATACAGCTTCTTTACATTCATTCAGTGAAGCTTTCAAATTCTAACGAATATTCTCGAATTATATTTCTCTATTATCGTATAATTCTTTGTTCATTAACTTCCTCTACCTCACGGCCAGGTTATCAGCTATTCGGTGACCCTGCGTTATCTCGGCGGCGCCTTTGTGTACGTGCCCCGATTTCTCTTCTTAATGTTTCTAAGAATTATTTGCTGAAACAATACCACATTTCATGTTTGTGATGCACACCAACTTAAAACTGCACTTGACAATATCTTGCAGTATCAAATTTTGACTCTGCATTAAAGGGTTAAGGTTTATATTACCGTGTTGGTTGTTCAATTAAAAGTCTTTTGTGTATAGTTTGTTTGTCTGTAAACGTTGACGAAACCGCGGTGTCTTTGAGATTAAACTCTCGTTTGATAGTTGCCAGTCAACATAGCGCCAAGATTTGTGATTATGGCTAGTTTATGAGGTTTGTCTTTTAATGTGCATTAGTATGTGATTGAGGTTAATTTCACAAACCTAATGCTTGCTGATAAAACATGTGATTGTTTGAAATACTGTAATTGGACATTGTTTTTGTGGTGGAATGTAATTTTTAATATTAATGTGATGATTTGCGTTTTTATGTATCCCCTTTTACAAATAAGTGGAAGTGTTGTCATGTCTCACCACTTTATTATTAAAACTGTTTTATGCAGCAAATTAAGTCATAAAACCATCATTTTAAGCAGTGTATTTTATTAAAACGCTATTCATTTTTTGGGCGAATTACGCTGTGGAAAAGTACCACTGTATAAACACAGAACACAATAGATTTTCAGATTAGTCACCCCGCCAAGCTTGACAAACAAATAACAACGAAAACAAAACAAAATAATGCCCAAAAAGACAAACATCAAACAATTTCCACGGGCAAAAGTCACGCTAGCAAAGGTTATCAAGACTTGGCGCGACTTGGCCGGACTTGGCAAACACTGTTGTGAATAATAGGGTAAACAGCTAAGCGGTGCCGTGACCGCTTGGCAAATATTGACGGTTATACCTGGCACGAATTCTACCCTTTGATTGATCGAGCACTGTGGTTAAACTTGGCCTTTTTGTCATTTAAAAATCGTGTGTTGCGTTGGAAGGGTTAGGTGTCATTTTAGGTTTCGAAGCCAGCCAATATGGAGCAGATTTCTAACTTAAAATTTAGCATTTTGATTCTTTTACGTTTTAGTTGTTTTCGATATGATTTATATTCCGGGCAATTCATATGAATTAATCAATGAATTCTTTAAGACCGCTGAAGAGCTTGACTGTATTGAACTTCCAAACCAAAGAAATATTATGATGGAAAATGCAAAAAAAAAACAATAAGTTATTCACCGCATCAAATAAAAATAGCCTATTTATACTACAGAGCTCAATCTCAAACACTCAATCCGTGGGGATATATATGTGGAAAAAAAAACAACTTCAAGTTGAAATCTATAATCGAAAACTCGTGTTAGCCACAATTTGTTCGTTTTTGAACACAAACCACAGGGCCTTATCTTGTTCACTAATGTTTGCCTACTAGGGTACACATGTCCAAATCGGATTTACAACGCCGAGACAACTGGGACGGTCAGCAAATTAAAAAAGGGTGTTTACGGTCTTCGAGAGACATTATGGAGGATTTTTTTTCCATTTAAGGTCTATCCATTAATGTATTTATACATTTATTTATTTATAAAGTAACGGATAATCTTTAGGCTGTTAATTCAATAGATAACACTGAAATATTTAATGACATCTTAAAACAAGTACTTAATACTTCCGCCGTTGTTGATGTCCGAAAGACTACGATTATAAGCTATTTGGCAGTGATATATTTCGAATTGTATATGTTTGTTTGTCCTAACAGGGAAATCACAGATCTGAATCTAATTAATAATATTTAAGTACAACAAACTACAGTAAAACTGTTTGGCGCTGGTTTTTGCTCGGTAGTATTAGATAGCCAGCTAAATTAGTAAAATCATATGGCTAACTTAACCTTCTAGGACCGAGTTATAAAGATAATTTCGTAAACATATCCATAGATCATGAATATCTTAATTGCATCATATCACACGAAAATGGCTACCACCCATAAACGCCCATAAAATATACTCATAACACTAATTCTCTGTCCCTACCTTATCTATATCGAAATTTGTTCGACACAAAAATTACAAGTATCATAACATGCACGTTTAAACTGTCGATAGAGGGGATATCGATATCGTTATCTCACCTTTGTCGTACCGCCAAAATCAAAGTCATAAAACAACGTAATTTTGCCAGTGATACGCGTTGACGTTGTCGATTAGATATGTCAAGCCCTAAATCTGAAGCCGTGGGATTTGGATACCAAATATTATTGGACTTTCTACTGGTTATTAAATATTGGGTATTATATTTTGGGTGTTTATGGTGGCCTGCGCTGCAATATAGATAGTGGTTGCTTTAAATGAGTTGGCGGTTTCATTTAAAGGAAAAAAAATCTTGATTTTCGTGCTCTATGGTCGCCTAACATCGAAAGTACTAGTTAATTCAAAAACAGTAAAAAATCTTAAAAATACAATTCAGGAACGATCTCTACTTAGTATGTATTTTTTTAGATAGCTCCCATGCTGTTCAGGTTCAAGGTCCAATTATTTTTTTCGGTCATAATGAAGTACTTAGTTTAGTTAGTTTAGTACTTTAACCCCTAAAGTATGAAATTGCCGTTTTATTGTAATAGATATTTTGAATTGATACCTATAGAAACTTCATGGTTAGAGATTTTTGAGTGAAACTTTTTCCACATGGTACCTATGAAGTTCTTCGTTTAAAAAATGTATAACATTCGATTATCGAATTTCAATTTTTTAGTACAAATCGGCAATTTTATTCTTTAACCCCTAAAATGAATGTACCTATTGTAAATTTGAGTGCATTTATCGGGTGCTTTTTCTTAGATTTTTATCAGACTTGTACTCGTAAAGATAGACTATCTGGTTGACGGAACACTTAAGATCGAGATAATTTGGCGGCGAACTTAAAGAGGACTTAAAGAGGTGATTTTGTACAGGGATTACATTCATGGACACGAGTGATACTCTGTGACGATTTGACACAGTAAATAAAATATTTTGGATTTTCGTGACAAAGAGAAACGCATGAAGTACTTATGCCTTTCTTTTTTCATGTTTGCAGCTACACGATATTTGTCTTGATAAAATCACTAAACATCTACATACATCCAAATGTTTAAGCACGGCGGTCAGCATGATAACCAAGCGTACCAATTTTTTTCTATAAAAAAAGTCATATCATAAAGTCAGTGAAGAAAAACGTATTTGGCACAAATCAATGCGAAGAAGAAATATATAGTATACAGTTTAACTACTGATCGATTTAGTTTTCGATTATTCGTATAAATCGAGTAAAAAAATATGACAGCAGCTGCTGCAGCAGCAGTGCTAGCAGCATTTCCAACATAGTGAGCACGTGAGTGAGAACAATTAATAAAAAGGAAGCTACGTAATTAACCTCATACTTATTGCTAGTAGGTAGTTCCTTCCTTCTTACCTCTGACAGGGTATGGGGTCTCGTGGATGTGAGGGGGTGGTGACGCTACCATAGGCTCTGACCGACTGGCAGAAGCCCCCCACAAAGACTGGCACAGCCCATTGCGAAGTGCTTCACTTGCTGTCACTCCTGAGGACGAAAAAAGACAACGTTAAAATTGGAACTTGATTATTTCTTAAACAAAAAAGGGCTTATTCAATTTTGATTACAAACCGTTATAAGATTCTTATAACATTAAAACTAAAAACCTACTATTGATATTGTTAATTAAAGTAATTTACATCAAGGGTTATTGTTTTGTTGAAGTTCATTGCCAATTTGAATGTATCCAATGATAACCACCAACAGTCGGTGCTGCTAGAGTTACAATGCTGCTTTGCCCAAGTTGAGCATACTTTTAGCTTGTTCAGCGCCGTCTCCTCAAATCAGCCTACGTGTACAAGGGCGTTCCCTCTCAGAAACAAACATAAATATGGTGACTCTCAAGTGAAATCATACCATAATAATAAATATACCCGGACATTATGACACAGCGCCATCTAGTTCCGAGCTAAGCAACGAGGCTTGTGTTATGGATTCTAAAAGGTTGGTATACTACTTAAATTTTCTTTTTGAATAAATATTTATTATACATAAATATGGGCCGGTCACATCTCTCGGAGAACCGACAACCGTTGGAGCAAACGAGTTCTTGAGTGGAGACCGCGCCTCGGCAAACGTAGTGTAGGACGGCCGCCGGCCAGGTGGAGCGACGACTTGCGCAAGATAGCTGGCAGTGACTGGAGGAAAAAAGCCGAAGATCGAGCTCTGTGGCGTTCGCTGGGGGAGGCCTACGTCCAGCAGTGGACGAATATAGGCTGATGATGATGATGATGATGATACATAAATATATCCATGTCTCGGATACAAAAAATGTTGTTGCTCATCACACAAAAATTTGTCCCTACAGGGATTCGAGAACGGGACCCGACTAATCAGGTCGTCAAATTGGCGTTGAACAAACTCTTCAAATATTTTTAAGGTAATCAAGAATAAATCCTGTGTAAAATCCATTAAAAATCGGTGGTCAAACGGAAAATGTGGGTAAAGCATTTAATATTCATTAGTAGGGCACTTCCTCATTACTGGCATGCCGTAATTACGAGCCGAGCTGTGACTCACGCGCATCTGCTCTATGTGAAAACTGATCGTGGTCCCTATTTACATTCTAATAAAATACTTTAGAGCTATGATAGCCTAGTAGTGACCAGTGGACTGCGAAAGTCTAAGTCCAGTTCGGACTCAAGGACCACAGACTTTTCGGAAATTATGTGCTATCTATATACATGCTCAAAAGGCGAAGGAAAATATCTTAAAGATATCTGAATGCTTGAGAGATTTTTTCGGGGCCAGTGAAGACTGCCAACCCGCAGTAGCCTAGCTTGGTTGACTATATCTAAAACCCCTCAAATAAGAGAAGTCCTTTGCTCAGCAGTGCGACAGTAAATGATTTGATGATGTGACTCACGCTATACGAGTAAAGTTATTTGTGTGCATCATAGTTTCATTTAGGTGAAAAATATATCCACAAAATTACATTTCAATCAATCTGAATTAAAAGGTTCTAAATATAAACCAAGAGACAGTATCACGCGAAGCTTATGAACAAAGTGTTGATCCAAAGTTGTTAGTTCGGCGCTAAAATGTCACTCAGTCGGCGACAGGCGTCAAGTACCGCTGTTGCAGACAATACAAATACCTATACTTGAAAACAAAATGTATGTCATGCTTACAAATGACATTTTATAACATCATCATCATCATTTCAGATAAATGACGTCCACTGTTGGATAATACCTCCCCCAAGACCACGCCAAGTCACCATTTTTTACGCGTTATTGTTGAAAAATCTAGTCTGAACCGTATTGTATCAAATTCAATATACTGCATAGCAGAATATTTTATTCCTCAGTTTACACACATAGCAGCACACTACTTCAGACGTTTTCACATCGGCCCATTAGCTCAGTTGGTTAGAGCGTCGTGCTAATAACGCGAAGGTCGCGGGTTCGATCCCCTCATGGGCCAATAAATATTTTTGACAGTTTTTATTTCAAATTTTTTTAACAAGTTGCATTTTGGATTTACTACAGTTATTCAACGACATTTTAGCGGCCCACTTAACATCAAACAATTGAATGTTTGCCTTATCAATGAAATGGTCAGTCTTGATTTGGCTCATGCCCTCCGCTTCGGCACCAAGTCATGAGACGTTTAGTTGACTTAATGTCTCTATTGCACCCGTGCACTTTCTTCAATCGTGATCTGCATTCCCAGAATTCTCTCCCTGACACTTCTTGGAAAGGAATGAGAAATAATGAGGTTTTAGTTGGATTAATGTCTATACATTCTAATTGTATAAGAATAAACAGATCGTTGAAATGATTGTAATTTCTTGCGAAGGAAGAGTTCCGTTTAAAAACGTGCATTGGATAGTTAAAATTAACAAACCACACATAATTGTAAACTCACACAATTATAATACACACACAAAAAATATAACTAGCACTAGTTACTCACTTAACTGAAGTCTGAAGTTTTAGGTTTGTATTTCGAAGTATTGACCAATTTATTACATGTTTCATTTATTAGGTTTCGTTCATAACGGATGGACAAAATAGTAAAACAAATTAACCAAACTAAAAAAAATGATAGGCACAGTTAAAATCCATTATTCTTGCAGTACATTAGTTTTGCGGATTAGGGCGGAATACATATATTAATATGTATTCCGCCCTAATCCGCAAAACATCACATTTTGGTGTGGTTGGACTTCTAGGAAAGTCTTAAACGCAGTGAGGGTTTAAGATATAGTAAATTATATCAAAGGTAAAACAATTTAAGAAAATATAGATTAGTTCAATATTCTTTATGTTAAAATGACGACAATATGGAAAACACAGATTTATAAAGCAATATACCACACTTTTTGCCAATAAAATAGCTACTCTAATATATTATCCGGCCAAATACATCGTTACATAACAACATTTACCACAGAAAACGAAAAATACATAGATTATATCCTAAACAATTCCAAAAGGATTATAGATAAGGTATTATCTATACATGTATTTAGGTAATCACTGCTGTTGTTACAAGATATTAACATTATCGATTACATTTTATTCTATGTAATTCTGATAGGAAGCTACGATTAAGTCACAATTTAATTATTATTTCATGTAAGTATTTTATTTGTACTATTTAGGATTTCATATCGTGTGACGTTTTTATTTCATGGATTTTTAGTTCTTTGGTATAAACCTACTCTTTGCTTTTATAGTGTGAAAATTCGTAATGGGTCTTCTGGTAAGGCGGAGAGATATTTTAAACTAGTACAGACTAAAATTTGCAATTGGCCTTGCCTTATCTCTGCTTATACAATATCCCTATCTCTTGTCGAATCTCTGGTTCTCTGGTATTCACCACAAATCCAGATGGGCTGGTAGGTATAACTTAAATATGTGATTGAGATTTACTATTGTAGATCAAGGTGTAATGTAACCAATAACTTGTGATTGGCGATAATACCGGTCTCTATATAATTGTTTTGAAGGCATTCGAGAGTATGAGGATTAATACGCGCCTTTTTGCGATTGTTTGCTATAGACGACCTGATTAGATGAGCATTAACATTTCATTATTATCCAAGTCATGGATGTATCTATGTATAATAAGTATGTATTTATAAAAAAAGTATATATGTAGTATATCAACCTTCTAGTATCCGTAACACAAGCCTCGTTGCTTACCACGGAACTAGATGGCGCTTTGTCATAATGTCCAGACATATTTATTTATTTATTTATAAAATCACTGTAAAAAATTTAAGGACAGTTTAAAACAGAGCGTCAACCGCACAACTAAACCTAAATATGTCTATAAACGGGTTTTTCTTACATCAAATTGTGGCCTTGATAAATATTTTACGTAATAAGTTATCGGTTCGTAATAAACAAATAAACTTTATTGTTATTATAAATATTGATTGAGGACGTTTTAATTTATTTGAATTAGAGGCCATCTTACGATAAATATTGTAATTGTAAATTATTCAGTACGAAGCAGCATTAACAACTGTTGGTCTATCGAATGATCCTGGAATATCTAGAGACAATATCTTTCACTTTGATTTCATACATTTACACAAATATTAGATATGGAAGTTAAACTACTATGGATTTGATCGCTATCGTTATATTATTTTGACCCGACGCGACGTTTCGGATCCTTTAAAGCATCCATGGTCACGGGCAGACTGAGGTGTTGGTCGTCTTGAAGTTGAAAAAACGTAATGATATCAATATACCGCGATAAAATCCGTAAAAAGTAGTTTTATTTCAATATCTTTCATTTATGATTTAAATCTAAATTTCTTCTTCCGTAATTCTAAATATATTTAGTAACGATGAATTTCATGTTCGTAACTTTAAAATTTGTATATCAGGTCTTACAGAACTAAACTTCTGACACACAGCACCACCTATTACCGAGCTATGCAACGAGGCCTGTGTTACGGATACTAGTTGGTTGATATATAATATTTATATTTCCTTTTTTTTTGTAAATACATACATCATACATTAAACATAGAAACATCCATGACTCAAATATGCTCAACAAATAAACATTTGTTCCTACTGGAACAAACCGAACCCGGGACCCATAGCACAGAAGGCAGAGTTATCTACGGCTGAAGTAATCGGGTCGTCATCAAATAAATGTAATAATGAAACTTTTACTTAACACTAAACTAGAAACTTAACTACAAATAAGAGTTTATTGATTCTAGTTACTCCACTTAAACTATCAGCCATATCAAGCGTGATTTTCTCTAGCATTACATCTAGTATCTAATAACATATATTGTTCCATCTTCCCGTCAGTTTGTTTGTCCGTTAATGCAGATGGATGGGCATGTGATGATTACATATGGATGGTTGTAAGTGAGACAATCAGTGCTATCAAGGAAGAGAACGATTCTCTGGCGCCAGGCGACCCTTGTAAATTGCTCTATGCGGAGTAGCTTACGGTAGTAGGCGAATGTTGTACTAGTCTTTTGATGTGAAACATCTATAGCCGCACGTAAAACCGATTTCTGGCGTGGTGACGCGTCACCACGAAATTTAAATTTGATTTTAGTTCTATTTTCAAGTTTACCTTTTTTTTCGAATTGTGAATTGTATTAAACCTCTTTGAGTTTGTGTTAATACGTTTCTTTTATTTAATGAAAATAAATGTTTATTCAATAAATAGTCATCGTTATCTGAAAAAAATCGTAATATTTTATTTTATCATTATGACATATTTAGTTCCTATCACAATATGTTCTTTTCTGCATATTACTTTTACAAAATAATGTCGATGTTTCACATCTGCCAGGCGTCTCACTGTTTTTTTTTTATACAAGCACGGTTTAATCCGATGGTGATAAACTAAATTGATTGTTATAGGTTACACGATTTTTTTTATGAACACACAAATTTACTCATAAATAAGCTAAACTAATGTCATAACTCAGAACTGGATGATTGTCATCCAATTATATGCATGTCAGTTTTACTTCTTCCACAAAAAGATGTCAATTATTTAAAGTTTTTTTTTCGGATTTTATGTTGACATCGTATTTATTGACCATTATTTATTTGTAGTGAGGAAAGGTCTTTATATCTCATAATAACACGTTTGGTCTCTAGTTTACCACGGTGGCTTAGTAGTGGGTGTAGGCAGATTTCATACACTGCATGGAGATCATTTCTTAATCATACTGGTTACATCTCGATGTCTTCTATCAAGAAGTCACTATATATATAACGTATAAGTTTTGTGTCTAATTTCAATTTCAATTTTTTGTCTATGTTTTTATGTCTCTGTGTGTCCTTGGTTGAGGAAATAAAACCTTTTTCTTTCTTTCTTTTCTTTCTAATACTCACCAAATATAATATAATATTGGACCAAAACACCAATTTTAATACACATGACAAATAAACTTAAAAAACGTAAGTTAATAATTAAACATTTAAGTCAACTTTATCCCTTTTAGTAGTATCTATTTATTTTCTATGGAGTTTCTTGTCGGTTTTTTTCCATAAGACCTACTTATTGGAACCGTGCAACTAGTTTGATATTAATTCAAAAGTACCTGTAATATTGGTCTAATTAAAATAAAAAATTTGACTGTGACTTTCGTTTTAGTGAAATGCAGTTTAAGTTTACCTTAAAAGTAAATACTTACTTATATACTCGTACCTCGATAATTCTGACATATCTGCTATTATTTCCTGTTTTAATTTTTTGTCTGTAATGAGTGATTATTTTAAACTAAATACTGTACGGGTCTTTGAGTAAGTTTGCTGCAATCTTTTCGACGCTGCGTTAGGCAAGCTGAGATAAAACCGGCAAGGACAATCAGTGCAGAGGAAGAGGACGATTCGGTGGCGCCAGTGAGTGTTAAGGTCGGCTACCGGACACCGCCGCCGGTGGAGGTCGCAGATTGCTATGTTTAACCTTTTGGTCCTTATGTACTCGTAGCTACTCACGAAACTGGTCCTAGGGACCGAGGGATATTTATTATACGTACATCTATCATAATATTATAAATAATTTGATTGTATGTAGTGAATAGACTCCAAAACTGAACTGATCTGAATAATTCTTTCACCATTAGAACGCTACGCTATTCGTGATTAGCATGATTAATATATTTTATTAAAAAAAAATCAATTAGGGATCCATATGAAAACTTCAACTATCAAACTGTAAAAAAACAATTTTATACCCGTGCGAAGCTGGCGCGGTTCGCAGTTTTAAAATATAAATCAACCTACATTAATTTATTTATTAGATTTGTAACAATACGCTGATATGTTCAAGGTTTAGACAGTATTGTACGGATTTTAATAAATTTATAAACAAAGCTAGACTATACACTGCAGCTTTACACCAATATTTAAATATTTTCCTGTTATTGACAAATTATATCGATAAGGCGTTTTGACAATAACGATCACATTTTAAAAATTGAACTTTTGGAAACAGAACCAGTTCATCAGCTTTTTCTCTCAGTATTCCCTCTATCACTCAACATAATGATGACCAATAGAATCTTGTGAGACTTTTGTTGTTTACCCTCAGTTTCGTGAACAATAAAAAAATTAAGATCATCAAATGAACCAATGCCGCCGACCGTCCAATGAAATTGTTAAAATTTGGAGTACATCAATTACTATAAATAGAAATAGATCGCCACTGTGTGAACAAGGATATCTATTTTTAACTGTCTACGTCTGCAATGATTCATGTTGTTAAATACTTACGTATCCTACCAGAAAAGTCCCACTAGTCAACTTATTCATCAATGGCAGCTTACCAAAACTTGTCAAGTTTCAGAGGAATTGTCTCATCAACATATATCTGATCGTATAACATTTGTTTTAAGTATAATCTCATAAACCAGTATGGACCGTACAAACAGTATGAACTTTCTCTACGATCCTCATCAACAGCAATAAATATCAATATAAACAATAATGCCACTTGGAACTGTTTTGCTGATACATAATAAGAATCTTTTCTATTAAATCACATGATTTAGCGTTCTTATTTATTTCTATAGCTAGCAATCTTAAATACTTTGATTTTAATAGAACCTTTGGTACCTAAACACAAATAAGTAGAAGAAATAATTTCACAAGCAAGTACTTCCAATTTAAAATTCAATCGAATCACAAATCTGTCTCATCTCATCTTCATACGCAAGTACAAAGTTAAAACAAAAGACTCGCCGAACGGCGCCAATGTTACGAGAATCAATGACCGTCGTCCGGGCGCGGGCAGATCATTAAATTGACGCTCGCCACGCCAATTGTGACATCGCTTCCTGTGACGAGTATTAGGACAAGTTAAAGGAAACTGGCGGTATTGGTCAATACTTGGTTGGAGATGAAAATACTTATGAGGGTAAAGGACAAAAGAGATTGCTTAATGAAACTCTTTTTTAAATTAGTGATACAGATCGTGAGGATGTAATGGATATGCTATTTTGAAAGGCTAAAATTATCGATCAACGCAAAAAAGAAACATGTCAAATGTCAAATATTATTTGAGAGGCTGAAACTTATTTCTGATTATTTATTTTGCTAACTAAACGTTGTCAAATTAAGTAGGGGAATGTTTATGTCAATCGTAATTTTGGAGTTTGTAGCTTATGATATTTGGATGGTCAAGTTGTGAATGTTTCTTTATTTTCATTACATGTTGAGGAAGGAAAACTATAAACAAAGTTGTAGATACTGCATTGAAGTCAAGGTTAATCGTTAAAACAATTAGCACAAACAAATTGCACGCGTGTTGTCGATTAGAACAGGATAACTCAAAGCGTTACTTTCTTTAAAAAGCTATTGAGTTGTCATCTGATCTAGAAAACACTTAAAACAGGCTATCAAATTTTCTTGACGATATAGTGACAAAAATACTATAAAATAGAATTAAAAATAAAGTGACCTACTATTTTTGCTATAAATAAATAACTACAATTTAAGTCCCCCAATGCACAGCCAAGAACGCTGGACTAGGTATATTTGATGTTTAATAATTTGACCTAGGAAAGGAAAATTTTACTAAAGAAAGCTGAAAAAGGGGTTGGAACATTTTTCATAATTTTTATAGAAGGTCCATGCAAAATGTCCATATCATTAAAGGATTAAATAACAGTAGAGACGTTTTTAAGCAGAGCAAAATAACCGCTATCGCTTCAAAAATGTACCTTTTAAAGTGACGCGTGCTGATACTTCCATGTCGAAATATAACAGGGATTTATCTCAGACATTACTTTAATACGACTTGGATCATACATTAAGTGTTTGTTAGCTTTGTATCACTTATGCTGTTACAATTTGCAATTGATACTGTCTGCGATGTTCCAATGACTGTTTAGCTGCAATTTTAAAGTGGCCTTCACTTTTATTCTTATTCGTTAAGCTTACTTAGCGTCCTTTAACTTATTGCGACTTGGCTTTTGTATGAAGGGGTAGGATGTTGTAATAAGTAATGTTTTTGGATTGATAATGAATGCTATTCTACTTCTTATTCGATCTTAAGCTACCATACAATTTGAAGTCAAAATAAATCTTCATCATTTTATGATCGTTTCAACTCATGCTTAAGTTTTTCAAATGAATAGTTTTTCAGGGAATGATAAAATAAAATATACAATAAGAATTTGAGTTCCATCTAGCTAAAGATCTAGCTAAAGATGGCACTCAAATTCTTATTGTATATTTTCAAAAGTCTAAACCCCGTAAAGACAGATTCTTGTTTGACAGATTTTTTATAGTTATAGATTATGGGATGCTCTTGAATAAAATTTAAGCTCTTAAAGTGGTTTGTTTCAGTCTAACACGACAAAATCATTTTTTAATAAATCAGGATAGTTGTCCTAATTTATTGTGAGTGATGTATATTTACTATTTAGTCAATATTATTTATGTTAGTATTTATATTAGGTACAAGTAGTGAACATGTACCTAACTATATTGAACAACCGCTTTCAATTAATGCATATCGTGTCATCTATCCAGACCACACATTAACATCTAAAATAAGAAATCTAGATATAATATCGTACCAAATCATGGCGGCTGACAGGCGCTTGGAGAATGGCGCCTCAAATATCACGCGTCCGGCTACTGGGGATCGTGTGTCAGATTTTGCTTATTGAATAAGTTTCGTATTATGAGTCTGTTGTGAATACAAGGTTCAGAATGAACTTATTCGACTAGAGAGCTGCAGCGATTTTCCCAATTTTGGAATTTTTGATCAATAATCGTAGGTAGAAAGAATATCTAGATAATGTCTCTTAAAGTACAAGTAACTGTAGCTTGAGAGATAAGGCTCATTCATTTTCTGTACCGGTTTCTATAATATCGGTTAACTTCCTTCCAATTCCTTTCTACCAGCAGTTATTGTATTAAATACCTTTAATAACCATTTGTTTTAAAGTTAACTACTATTGTAGTTTAAGGATAATCTTAGCATATTTACAGTTAAAACTAAAGTCTGGGAACCTTTTTGATGGATGACTATAGTCTATAATTTATTAAAGTCTACTAATATCATATCGTTAGCTATAAATGCATTTCTAAGTAAAAATTAATGTATCGAAAGAAGTACGAACAGATTCATACGTTTAATATCTATTGTATCTTATCATATAAACCGTAAATCCATATAAATTAGGCGAGTACCTACATAATCATTCTTATATAAATTTATTATAATCATTACAATTTTCTATAAAATATGTTGTAAGAAGAAAATCTTCATATCATAATACTGTACAATTAAGCCAGCTGCCTATCTGTAGTTGTAGATACTCGTGTTATCACAAAAGGCGGCCGCTCAGCATCAATTAGTGTCCAACGAACAATACTTCACTCAATGGACGGGCGGCCATTCATTCGCGTATTATTAGATAGTAATGTGGTTCAATCGTTCGATAAGTTACAGCCATCAATAGAGTCGATTGTCTGTTTGTAAGTATTGTTGTGTTCTTGTTTTTAAATCTTTCCATTCTAATTGTTTAAACTAAATTCAAACTTATTCTGTGACTTAATTTTATTTGGACTCGTTTTCAGCACTTCTGTGCCAATTATTTGGTAAGCTTAAGTCATTGGACTTCTATAATAATAGAAATAGGGTTGAAATTTCAATAATTTCTCAGCCTTCTTGAGATAGATTTACTATTTCATATTGAACTGACAGTAATTTAACATTTAATGTTTGATTAAAGCTTACTGGATCTACCAAACGTATTGTAAATTTTCCTATTTTAATTATGTCTTACGTGTTAAAACTATACTGCATATAATTGCATTTTTGATTAACAAATCAGTAAATCTCAAACACGAACTAATTCACAAAAATGATAAAGGAAGAATTGCAACAAAACAAAGTGCAGTAAGTCCAAAGCTACCGTTCTAATCCGGGTGTCGTGTTACCGTCCTGGGTGGCCGCATACAGTACATTATTATAATTGGCCAAGAACAACGCGCGACTATCTACAATCTAGAGAATTCTCAACGGAAACTGATCGATGTTATATCATGATTATATTAATATTATATTAATAACACTTGTTTGTTAGCCGTTTAATGTATATGGCCCTTCAACTACGATATCTTATTAAATCTCCATCATTCTGTGTGGAGATAGAACATTTTCATAAAAAAAACCTTAAAAAGTTAAACATTGTTTTTATAAGCAAAGATTTGACGTTACGGTAGTTAAATTTATATTATTAATTCTATTATTGGCATGGTGAATAACAACAAAGTTAATAAGAAACCATCTTTTGATCTGAATATTTCTTCTTATCCAACTGACTTAAGAAATGAAGCAAATTATTTTAACAAAAGACCTTGCTGAAAAAATTCTAGTTACCAACCAATTATAAATTACAAAGAAATTTCATCAGTATACTCGACTCATTATAAATAATATCATAAAAAAATAAGATAAACAGAAACGTATAACATTCTTATCTGGAGACAGGCGGTCTGCCATACCCAGATATCTGCAACACTAAGCTTTTGTGCGTTATAAAGAATCTTTCATTTTTAATTGCAAAACACGCGGTCCTTGGGTCAACGGGGTCCCCGCTTCCTCACAGATTAATAACAGAAAAACATTTTTTGTTACAGATAACATAGTTGCTAATTAAAATAAAGCTTGGAAACTAACGAAGGCGGTTGTTGATTAGGAACGTACGCACCTAATTATTGTTAGTATAATTGTAGATATTGGTTTAAGCATACCTATTGTGATCATGCAGGAAATATCAGGACAAGAAAGAATTAATATTACTATTGTATTATCAACATTTTCTGCGTCGTCTAGGCACAATAGGAACACTTATTGGTTTTCATGTTATTTATTTTTCTCCCATAGATGTTTTCAGAAGCATGTTCAGTTAAGTATATTGGCTTCAAAATACTTTACACATTGTTTAGTTTTGTTTATTTCCTTATCACATTTACCTTCCGTAAATAAACAAATAGGTTTCCGACTATACTTCCTATTTAACCCGTCTTTCCTCACGAGTATGGCGCTTGTCCTACATTAGTCAGTGTTTGACTCATTGTTGACTAAGCTACTAAGAGTTCCCACGTTCAGCCCGCCCACTGCCTCCGTTTTCAGATGCAATGTCCGTGATATCCAATCAACGGGTTTCCTTACTTTGGGAAGGTCAAGATTGTAATGGAAATTGATTTCAGTATCTATGTGACAATCAAAAACATTTTATTGTGTCCTTGTTGTGTGTGTATAACTTTGTATAACTGTTGTGTATTTATAACTTTATCAAAATTTTTATCATTCTTTTGTATGTGTAGGAATACGTTAAAAAAAATCGAATAACTACCTACTTCCAAATAAAACTATGTTTTACGGATTTTATCGCGGTATGTTGATACTCTTATTATTTCCAACGTATATCAATATGCCGCGATAAAATCCGTAAGTACTTTTATTCCATCCAATGTTTGATGTTCGCGTAAGTTTAGGAAATTGGCATGAATCTAATATACTATGTAGTTATATTGTATGCACACGTCTGTCAAAATCAAGCCAATAGTTCGTTTCCCACGGAACCACGCCACCTACGCATGCTCTTAGTCATAGTCATGTCCACTGTTTGTCATCTGCCACTTTAATTGATCCAGAGATCTAGTCGTAAATTAAATCGTAGATCATAATGGACGAGTGTGTGAATATTTTTTTATTAAGCATTCGCGATAGAAATGGCCTTGGCTTGCCTTGGCCTCGTAATGATGGATGCAGTGCTGCGTTTATTGGATATTGAGAAGCTTATTTTAAATAACTAATTGGTTGTGCGTGATGGTGTATATTGTAAGATAGAAAGGCATCAGAAGGATTATGGTTTTGACGTAGATCTTTGTGATGATTAAGTACTCCTAAAAGTTAAAATTGTTTCTTGTCCAACAGTTTCTAGGTGGGATCAGAAATGCTGCATTTTTGTTGTAGTCTGAAGAGACAACCAATTGATTGTAATCGAAAAAGATGGTAATTTTACGTCGATTGGTGCGTCAGTATTACGTCGAGGTACCGACTCTATTTCTTTAATTTCCAACTCATCGATGTTTGTATCTGGCACAAGAACAGTGGCAGCGATTAAATTGTACAATCCTATGGCTTGTGATTGGCGTGCGAACGCTGGAATGGGTTAAGAGGTGTTAATTGTGCGAGATTGAATGTTTTCTCAGGGCAGAATTTCAATTGGACGCAATTGTTACTTGGACTGATGCTACTTTTTTATCGAAGTAAAGGTTTCTGATCTATTTTGTACTCTATAGTTTGGATGTAGTTGAAGTAAATTTAATTTTTGTAGATTTTTGGAAATTTCGTCGAACAATATTTTTGTAAATGTTGTAACTATGTGTCAATGGAAGTTATAGAGTAGGTAATAAAATTGGTAATATCATTTGTAATTACTGTTTTTACTGCATGTACGTATTGTATGCGGACGGCAGTGCGGTGCAACTTGCATCTTAAATTTATAGACGGATTTTTAAAGAAATTGCACTAGATACGAGTGTTATCTTTAGCTTATTTTTTGAGTAGATTGTAAACGAAAGAAACAACAGTACAATTCATAAGTACCAACAAAAATCTCAGTGAAGAGCTTTCTTAATACTATTGATTTTGAACTGTAAGATTTTATAAGTTCTTTATGTCTGTTAAAAATAAAATCCCGTCTGTAATGCGCACTCGTGAGACTGGTCCCAGCTGAATTGAGGTCAAAGTTGCCGTTGGGATAGAGTTACGCTACTCAACTTGCTGCATCTGTTCTTAGGTACCTACTATCCTAGGTCTACCTACCAAAACTCATCATACCTGGGTAGCCTTAACTTGATTATCTATTTCAATTATTGATTGGTTAAAAAACTCGTTTTTTTTTTAAATCAAACGTACTGGCTATTATTTAGAGTACAAAAAAGCTAATCCAAAGTTAGTACGCCAACAAAACAAAAAAATCGAACAATTTAACAAACCCGAATTTTCCAACCACCGAGACCACATACTGTAAATGTTTCATCCAATCTAAACCTATCTACAAAGTCCACCAATTTGACTAAACCGCCAGTAGTCGGCATAATAAAAACAGTTTCAATCAATTCCATTGCCTATGATTCATTGCGCTCATTGGACAGTAGCCGCTTTGATGTCAGCCGCACGTTTCGCAACAATTGGACACAGGAAGATTCTAATAAGGTTAAGATTTAAAAGCTTTAGGGTCAATGAAGATTGGAGTTTGGACTAGATGGGACTAAGGAACCGGATGTTTGTTGGTTAGAACAAAACACATTTTGGTGACAAGTCACATTAAGGATTTATTATAATCCTTTTTTGCTTTCTTAATTAGCTTTACATAAAAATAACACATTTTATTACAGATTTTTTTAGGATATAGTTTTACATACATTAAGAAAATTTGCTAACACATCAATAAATTGAGTCCAAGCCAAGAATCCAGTTGCTGACGCAAAAACAGTAAAGCTCATTGAAGATCATCTTGTCGATAAGCATATACCTACTCACATAGAATTTTTTTATTAGTATTATTATTTATTTATTTTATTTATCATGCATTATCATGCTTACGCTTAAGTATTCGCCTTTATCTATCATCCATTGTCATTGTTTCTGACAGCTTGTGTCCCAAATCAAATTTATCCACACAAAATCGTCCCAGATCTGGAACTCCTAAAAATCTCTCGCAATCAACTAATCATCTGCTTGTTGGGCCAACCACATCAAAGGGTCCATTAATAATTAATTTGGGCACTAAATCGCCTTCACACGACGAAGGGATTTGCCGATCCTGCCACGTGTGCCCTATTAGCCTAATGGCGACCCTGGAATCTTTATCGTTTATCTCATCGTGAGATGGAACTCCGCTTAAATATGAGTCCAAATTATTTAAATTGTCTTTTTCTTCAAACACTGGAAAGTGGACATTGATTAATTTGATTGAGGGACTGATTCCAATTTTTAAGAAACTTGCTTTATTTAACACACATTTGTGAATGAAAATAAGAGTATTTGAAACGCCGAAAGTAGTGAGAATTTATTTGTGATATAATAATATGAATAATTCAATAAATCTGTTATTGACACTTTGTATGGTGCATGACCTATACGATTATAATCTATGTAGGTACTTTAAAAGTAGAGGGGTCAAATTTCACCCCTGAATTTCGACCTGTTTCTTTGTGACACTGTATGCGAATTATAATTTTGATTACCAGCCGCAATGATTTAATGTGTGCAACATTAACTGTGAGAAGCGGATGTAGGATGTTGCCAAGGACGTGCGATTTTAATGTCGTCGTTTTGTCACGAGTAACACATGTTCGTCTGGTTCGCAATTGATGCTCGGCTTGTTTTTTTTTCAAGTCGTATGTCAATGGTGTAATAGACGCCCGGATTATTACTGTGTATGTTTATTTTAACTTTTGTACTTAATATTTTATTATCATCTTCATTAAACTGTTTTCTGTCCTATGCTGTCAAGCATGAACTTCATCAAAACAGTTGATGAAGATGATAAATGAGCAGAGATTGACATCTCTTCTCATTTGACAGAGATTAAACTATACATAATTAAAATAAAACTAGAGAGAGTTAATGATTGAAAATGTAAAGTAGCTGTTAGTAATTATAACTTCAAGACGACCAACACCTCAGTCGGCCCGTGACATGGATGCTGTAAAGGATCCGAAACGTCGCGTTAAAATAATATCAATATACCGCGATAAAATCCGTAAAAAGTAGTTTTATTTCAATGTCTAATATTCGCGTAAGTGTAAGAAATCAATATACATAATTAGACAGATACACACACCATGCTAGTCCGATTTGGTGGAGTTCACACTTAATATTGATTTTGTTTTTAACTATTATGGCCGCGTGTTTATTAATTCTGTTATTACCATTTAATATAGTTGATAAAAAATTCAATTATTCAATGGTCCACTGTTTAATGTTAAGTTTTATAATACAATTGGTGTCAGTTTCAGGTACAAGCTGTTGAATTCATAAAAATAAAATCTTTGGCCATTATTTATGATCTTTCACTTTAGTATCGAAAGTGTCCTTTTTCGCACAGATGCGTAACTTCACATATGACATTGGTAAAAATAAATCGCATAGCTCTGTTACGTTCCGTGTCGACGGTAATTCATTTAGGGGGACTGCTAGCAGTTGCCGAATGTTACAAATTAGATTTCCATCCAGAATGATGGATCGGCAGTGCGGTGTGCACTTCCACGCTGAGAAATCAGGTACCCATACTATATAGTATATACTTAGTGTTTGTGTAAATGTGTCAGTTATTTTGTTCACATCAAATATCTGATTAAAACTGTAGTAACTTCGATTGACGTTTACTTTAACCCCAGGCTAAAAGATAGACATTTTTTAAAGATTTTGTTGAAAATACCATCTTTATCAAAAAATTTTCTCTTTTAAATTTTACATACTCTCTTGAGCTGACTTAATAATATCAATATACACTCAAAAATGTTTCATTAAAGGAGCAACAAAGAACGAGGTAAAAGTATTAAAATATATTGATTGAATGCAAATTCAGATCACTTTGTAACTTAATCTCTCCGTAAAATGTAATTAATGTTATGATATGAATATACACGAATTAAAAAAAACTAAAGTGGTTGAGTTTGCTGCGAACCTGCATACCTGTGTAATGAAACCAAACCGTCCAATGCGGTAGGTTTAATCTCTTCCAATCTAAAATAAATAAATATTCCTGGACACAGCGCCATCTAGTTCCGTGATAAACAGCGAGGCTTAAGTTACGGATACTAGATGGTTGATATACTACATATATACTTTTTTTTTGTCAATACATACTTATCATACATAGATACATCCATGACTCGGATACAAATGTTGATGCTCATCACACAAACATTCGTCACTACCGGGATTCGAACCAGGGACCCGTATAACAGAAGGCAGCGATAACTACCGCTGGACTAATCAGGTCGTCGTCAAAAGGAGACCTATGTCCAGCAGTTAGACCAAATAACTAGTTGGATGAATGGCGCCACATCTACTGGTAGACGAAAAACGGAAGGCTGTTGCACCAGAAAGGTTACATTCCGGTTTTTTTTTTTAAACCTTCCTCGTGCAGCTCTATTTTCCTAGTTCGTTCCTTTAAGATATCAAATCATAAGAATAGGTTAACTATAATTCTAATCAAGCATTCTGCGCCATGAGATAAGGGATGCAGACATAAACAAAACATATATAAAATAAAACCTATAAACTTACATACAAAATCTAGCAAACAGATTACAGAAAACAATTAATATATGAGAGGATATTATCCGGATTGTGTGTAATATCTTCGTTGGTTGTCGAGACATCTGATCCCGGACATAATCGGATTTGGCTGATCGAACACCGGCCGTTATTGGGTTTGCCATTATTTCGGTACGACACGCAACTAGACATTGATTTTAATGAGATTGCATGTACCTACTCTTATTTCTGTGGCTGATTTTGACGAGAATATTTCTCTATTTGTTTACAAACTACTAGTTCTAGTAAAAATAGAAACCGTTTTACTTTTTGCAGGATAAAAAGAATATGATTTACTGGTAGGATAAGATCAATATTTTTTTATTTGTTGACGTATTCAGTCCGTTCATTTTTTTTAAATAGTCTTAGTATTTTAATACCGCTCATGATTTCTTAATTTGATTATATTGGTTATTATCCTATATATTACCTATAAATTATTCTGCGATTAATTATTATAACATACCAACACGCCTGTAGTCCCCGAAGGAATAGGCAGAGGTGTACCAATGTACCACTCACATTTTGCCGGTATGTTTTAGGTCGTATGTAAAAGGGGGCGAGCCTATTGGCATCAACAGGACACGAAACTCCGAGATGCTATGAAATATTCCATAGAAAAACCTAATAACACTACCCGACCTGGGAATCCTGGGAATCGAAGCCAAGACCCGTTGCTCAGCAGCACTAACGAGGCAGTTCTTTAATCATTATAAAAAAAAACCTTTATCAACCAAAATGTATGTTAAATTCTTCATTATAAAAAAAGTTTAAACACCCGTAAAACAATTACAATTTAGTAATCCTCTAAAAACGTTCGTAATTTTAACAATTGGGCTAACACTTAGCATGCGGAGGGTTGGGCGCGTGCCGGGTCTAAGGGACCCGCCCGGATTACAGTTACACGGCTATTGTGCTCGCGGTACCTTTTGCCCTTTCGCGGCTGGTGCAGGGTTGATTGGAGTGCTGTTTGAGAGAAACTCTCCTTTTGAATTTTTTTAACGTATTATTTTTGTGTCAGTGGGAACAGAGAAGGGTTAGGGTTATTTTCTTTGTCTTATAATTATAAATAACTGGTAATTAAATTAAGTTAATTTTTATAGTTTCATTTCAATATTAATTATTAGCTTCGCTTGTTTCTCGTCTCAAATATTGAGACATTCTTTTATAGATTTGAATAGGTACTTAATATTTGAAACCGATTAAAGTTAACATTTGTGGTAGACCCGTTATTACATTTTTTTAAGATGAGGTCCGCACATACATATGTATCTTAAAGGAAGCTGATTATTTTGGAAAGCTTAAAAGGTATTTTCTAAATCCGATGTCAATCAATCTATGTAGTTTAAAAGTAATAAATCTATTTTTTTTTATATATATAGTAGTACATAAGTAATATATTATTATAATAATTATAATATATTATTAATTTTTAGGTAGACCCTCAATTCTAGTTTCCGATTTATTTATAATGAAAATTCTATTTAAAATATAATTTTTGTTCTATTGCGCAATTAGATTTATGTATGAAATGGAAATCCTATTTCATAATTATTCTTATGCTCTGTGGTTATTTTGTTATGATTGTTCAATCAACTACCATTGTTTTGCTTGTCCTTTAGAAAAATCAAATAAAATACTTACCTACACTCAGTTGGTATCACAATAATATTGGCCGACTCTTAACTTCTAAATACTATGCAATAAAGTTGTCATCCGCATCATCGAAACAGCGATTTTCGATAAGGTTTTTCAAATAATTCAGAGAATTTTCTTGCGGTAGGCATACCTATCTGCTATAATAAATTAAATATATATATATATATAAAGTATATAAAAACCTAACTATGGCTGTAAGTCGGGGCAGGTTAAAATCATCTACAAAATTATTATTTTCTGTATATAAAACGCTTTGTCTTAATTATGTATTGTTTATAATTATTGTACGTTTTATTATTAGGTTAATTCTGAATCATATTTGTTTATATACCCAATAGCTGCAATAATCTTATCAAAGAGGTTTTAATGGAACCATTTATTTAAAGCTACGAATGCCATTACAATGTTTATTAAATATAAAAAAGAAAATCCATTTTATTTATTAATAATTTAATCAAAACGTAGGCAATATCCTATACTAGTTTTTTTTTATTATCCGTTATATGTGGATAATTAAAAAATATGGATATAGGTATAGGTAATGTAATATATTAATAGACAAAAACAATAAAAAAATGAAAACATTATTACCGAATTTGATCCACTTGCTTGATTTAATAAGTGAAAAAATCTAAATCAATAATATTTTGAATAAGGAAAAATATCAAACTTAATTCAAAACTGATCCAGAACGAATCCATTCTAGTAAATGATTAATAATTGTGGAATAAAAATTCAAATCGTTAACCGTTGAATTCAAATACGGCATGAGTATTTGGAATTCATTGGGTATCGGTGTCCGGTATCGTTTCCTTTGTGTTGCGGTATCGAGGTATCGTTTGAGAACTTTAATTTCCTTTGACCAATCAGAATTAGAGTCTAGTCCGTGAACGGCCGTAGATAGAACTGCGAAATTTAGCCATTTTGTTTTTGGTATTTAAGCTATTTATTGTATTGGTAATGTTGCAGCATTAGGTATACGTAACACTAGTAGCCCGTCCCGGCTTCGCACGGGTGGTTAAGTATTTGTTTTATCTTTATTTTTTTCTGGTAATAAATATAGCCTATGTTACTTGGGAATAATGTAGCATTCTAATGGTGAAATCTTTTTTAAATCTAAATCAAAATCAAATAGGTTTATATTTCAAATAAACTTTTTCAAGCACTTTAAAAACTTTAAGGTTCTAGTTGCACGGTTCCAAGAAGTTGATCTTATGGAGAAGAACCAGCAAGAAACTCCATAGACACTCTTTTAAAATGTTGGGTATTGTAATACAATATTCAGGCAATGGTGTGCGAGGTCAATGTAAAAAATGTAATGTCTTAAATCGTCAATAGTCAAATTAGTAAGAACATAATAATACCGTATGTATAATTCTTCAGACATTAACTACTTTTGAAATCGGTCCCGTAATTTATTTTGTGTTTATTCGTTACAAACATACAAAAATACAAATCTTTCCTCTTTATAATATTAGTATAGGTATTAGATAGTATAGATGACAAAAAACCTATATCACTATATGCCGATAGGGTTAGACAGAATTGTGCTAATGAACCTGCAATTCATAAATAGGTATTATAATAATATAAGGATATTTCAATAAGGGGCGCGCTAATTATGAATGGTATTTAAAAGTACTTCAATTTATTCCCATTTCATTTACCTAATTTTGCTTGTGTTCCACCAAATATAGTGAATATGCACCAAAATATGTTCATTAAAAGTATTGTTATTACTTATATACACTTTCTTGGTATTCAGATTTGGTTCTAGCGTTGTGTGGTCACAGTTCTAACCTAAGCTAACCGATATCTGTATTTTGCTGCTCAATCAGTATTTTTGATGCGCGGTTTATTATATTCCATTATGAATTAACTAAAATAGATCCAAACGTGCTAGTGATCCAGAGACGCTATTGATAATTTCATAGAAAAAAAACAATATAACTAAAAGATTTTACTCGACTCGACTTGTTCAGTTTAGTTTGAACATTGAAGTACGACTGCGGATCATCTATAAGTAAGTAAAATGAATCCAACAGACGTTATCAGATTCATTTCAAATATAAAATACATATTATTAGGTACCCAGGCAGGTTATCATAAAATATATATTGTGGATTCTGATACAATTCCTTAAAGAATCTAGGTTTTTTGTTGAAATTACAGATAGTAAATATATTTTTCTTACATAAATAAACTAGATAGTTTATCAATAAAAACCTTCAAAAATATTTTCCAGATGATTTAGTTTTTATTGTCAATAAAAAAACGTATTATTTAAATATTACATCCGTTTGCATATACCAAATGTCGAATAAGATCAATAAACAAAAAAATACAGTACCTTTATTAGATACAAGAAACGTAGGACTAAGGACTAAGGACAATTTTGTCCCACAAAATGTCCTGCAACTATTCTAAGACCCACAAAACTGCTCCCACATTCTTCCTCCCAACTAGAATTCCCAATAGGTTAACTATAACTTAATTAAAAGTATTGCTGCACCCAATAACGTTATAATAATAGGTCGGGTGTCATTTGTCATGGGTCGAGGGGTGACAATTAAGTTTCCTTTGACATAACTATATTGATTATGTGATCAGCTAACTAGTGACCGAATAATTTGGAATATTAAATAAATATTCTAGAATGTGCGAAAAGGTTTTGCTTCTTGAATTTTTTTTTATTCTTACTGGCCAAAGTTACGCTATTATTTATTTTAAAACTTATTTTCAAAGCGATTTTATTATATGTTATATTATTGAGATTCTTTCGTGATATCTTAAAATTTCAATGATAAAATAATGCTATAAGTAAGCCTATGCAGTACGTCCGAAATCAAACCTTTCATTTCTTTACAGAACGAAGATATATTTTTTTCTCAACAAAATAAAAAATACCCATTGCGACTCGAAGAGAGATAACAATCAGAAATTCTATATACTTATATTTCAGAATGTAGTGTTAAAATATAATTATAAAAATATCAGCCATTTAGACATTGATTGGCCTAATATATTTACTACAAAAGTCACTAAGTAATTACCAATAATTTGTATAAAAATACAATTTATAAAATCAACCAAATAATGAAAACGAATACATGAATAAATAAACAGAAAAAGGTACCTGTTTAAAAAGTTCTGAATACTCATAAGAAGATTCTGATCAGAATAAATATTCTGATAAAAGAGACTTTAAAAAACTTTTGAATACAAATCTCATTCTTTTATTTACTTAGGTAGTAGAAGAGACTTTTATAAATAATTCTTCATTGCTTTGCTTGTGACGTTTCAATCAGTCGCAAACTGCATACATAAATAAAGTTGGGATTATTTTAGCGAAATTAATCTGAATAGTTAAATAGAACCCGTTTAAACATCTGCAACATTTGAGAGAGAACAGCTACTGTTTGTATACAAATAAATGCTCCATTTTGGCATTTTTGTGGTACACAGAAAATATTTAAAAATCAAAACTCGACAGTATTTTGCCTTTATATGCAACCTTTACATTGACATTTAGGTAACGTTTTGACAGTAGTCAGTAGTACATGAGAATGCTCCAAATAAAAACAAAACAATAACACAGATTATTGGCAATCAACAATACATGTTTGCGTACCTTTCGGTGTGACAACTCTGAAGGCGCTGTTGGACACAGGTCTCGGGGATCCCACCCGCATGGCACCAGGTGAACCACTTCCATTCCTCACCATTGAGAAGTCCAGGGGCATCGGAGGCACTGCACTTACTTCCATTGTCAAAAAACTACGGCCTCCGACGCATAACACTCAAAACCGACTTAAATTCTAAAAACGGACTTTAATTCTGATTCAGGAGAGATATGAACTTAAATTTGGAATACCGAATTTAAAAATTCGAGTTCGAATTTGGAATGGCGAGCGTGCGCCCGGCGCGGGTGGCGGCTATGTTTTAAGGCAGACACACACTCGCGGCGCGCTCTCGCGGCTTTCTGTTCTGTAAAGCCGAAAATCTCTAGAATCTCCATAGTGATTTCGACCTTATCGCTTGAGCCGTTTTTCTGTGGGCGTGGCGTGGTAAGCCCCGCCTCGGGCGTCGCAAGCCGCCATGTGCCTCGAGTGACAATCACTTTGTATAGGTAACACAATAATATGATTCGTGATGGATTTTATTGTGCTACCGATGCATTTAAACGCGAGATATTTTTCGCTGAAAAAAAAATTGCGTTCGCTTATAGAACTATGCATGTATGTGTGTGTATGTATATGACTGGTTATAATGACATCCGTTGATTTGTTTTAAAATTACGTTTATAAAAACATAAATGTAAAAATTAGATGACAATTTTAAAATTGTTATGAAAATATATAATCTATTATTTAGTCTTATATATTATGTTCCTTCCTTAATCAATATCAAAATAAGTAGATAAAAATATATTAAATGAAGTAACGATAAGATACACTTATTTTTATATGTAGGTAAGTACATACCTAGATTTTTCAGTGTTAAAATGTAGCTTTTTTACTATGTGTTAAATCAGATAGTAAATAATCCGTCTAACTTTATTAAATCGGTTCAGCTGTTTTTGTGTCATTAAGTAACAAACATTCAAATTGTTACATTCATAAGTATTTAGTGTAATAATAACACCTCAAGAATTATGAAAAGAAAAAGATTCTTTCAAATAATATGACAACCATAAAATCGTTCAGCTATCATAATTATTATCATAAAGAAAATATTGTGTAATAGATCCTAAGATTAACGCATTTTTTAAAATCTATTTGAGGAAACTTACACTGGGACCTGAGTTTCCACTCCGAATAAAATAAAATTAAAAATATAACTTACAAAAATGATAGCCTAGTGGTGGGACCAGTGAACTGAGATGTCAAAGATCTCGAGTTCAAACCCAAGGCACGCACCACTGACTTTTCGGAAGTTAGGTAAAGGAAAACATCGTGAGTAAACCTGCATACTTGAAAGATTTTCTCGATGGCATATGAAGTCTACCAAACCTCAGTAGGCTAGCATGGTGGACTATAGCCTAATCCCTCTCAAAATGAGAGAAAACCCTTGGCCTGCAGTGGGTCAATAATAGGTTGATGATGAATGAAAAATATTTTCATGGGGTAAGGTACTTTTGATAGGATATCTTGAGCATTCAATTACCTACAGAAAACCTTAACATACTTTAAAGAAAAATCATATCAGCAAATAATTTTCTAGGTAGAGACAAAATAATTAACCCGAAAAAAATATTCACGCAGCAAAAATCCGCAATTCCGTAAACAAACTGCAATCGTATCCGTTTTAATAACGCAGGGAATACGCGAATCCGTCAAAAGATGATACAATTATCCGTGGACAGACGCAGTAAGCTCGCCGTCACGAACCGACATTTAAAACAATGAACGCTTCAATTTTTCACGGCGTATGGCCCCCGAATACGGTACGCTAATCCGGACGCGCCTGCGCACCTATTCTGATCATCTGCGTTTTTATTTTCGAATGAACAAATATTTTATTATATTATTAAATTAGTTACTGTCGCATTAAATTGGCCTACGCAAATGTCCCACTGATCTTGCATTGACATGCGTCGGGTCGTGGAGCTCCCTCAATAATGGTTGAGCTACACGATGGCTGATGTGTGCATGCTGTCAGTATGGACAGGTCAACTCAAAGCTGCACTGGTGCTTTCTTCAAAAGGCCATCTCAGACTTTAACCTACATCGTCAGGCTCACATATTGAAACCAAAATGTTTGGACTTTAAAAGAGACCATGATTCTGAGCTTGTTTCGGCATTTCTTCTCAGAAGTCGTCAGTTAGGAAATGCCGATGCCATCTAGTTCCTAAAATATATCTTATACATGACTATAATTTAATCATTGTCTGGTCACAATTGTCTTGACTTTGATTTGCAAGTAAACGTATATAATTTTTAATTGCAGCTTGGTTTTTGCCTGTTAATTTGTTAACCCCCCCCCTATTTCCGGTGAACTGTGGGTTTATATAAAAACCTGACTAGCAAATAACTCTTCAAGCAATTGTATTGAGCAGATACGTGTTAATATACAGTAAAGGATTGGACATTTTGGAAATAAAATAATATCAATATATCTCGAAGAATCTATATTCATTGATTATTGTGTTTACGTGAATGTAAAAATCAATATCGAAACCTTATTAATGATTCAAAGTTTCACATCATTTTCATTTCATTTTCATTTTCAGCATTTTTAAAAACCGCTCAGATAAGTATAGGCAAATAAGTTATTTAAAAAAAAATGAGAAATTAAGTTGAAATTGTTGGTTAGATCGCAATAATTAATTAATTAATTAATCCTGTAAGTACAGTATTAATGATTTTATCACCTTAAAATGTAATAAATAACAGACAAAAGCCGTAAATGCCAGAATAAGGAGCAGAGCTTGCTTTGCGAAAACTAATTACACCTCCACTTCGCAATGATAAAGCAAAGCCGTCGTATGGGATATTTTTATTCGGGACAAAATGAAATTCCCCACCCGCACCCCCCACATGAATTTAAACCTTGTAAAATAGATGTTAAAGTTGAATTCACCTTGGCGGCTTCACTTCAACGGACCTAAGGAATTTTTTTTTTGGTACGTACTCTGTGCAGAATAATCCTGGCATAATCTCGCAGCTAAATCCCATTATTTTGATCATCCCCTCGATTGTTGGGGCTCGGCGAAAAATGGGGAATATGAAAAACATAATCGTAATTCGGCCTTCGGAAACTCGGATACTTGATTTTCCGGATTTTACTTATAGAGCTGTAAAATTGGGGCGAGAGGAAATCAGAATCTGAAAAGTACCGAAATTTTCAACGATGTTTTTGGAAAAAAGAGATAAAATTATAGAAAAAAAAATACTATCATGAGTAATCTGAACACGATTTTTACTACTAAAACAAATGAAAATAAAAAGAGAACAAACCACAAAAAAAAAAATGAAAAAAATAATATTTTTCAAATTTTAATTAACAGCTCAAGATTTTAACTACCAACCCTTTAATAACCGCAGTGAAGCTAATAAAAATTTAGCACACACCATCAACCTGAGCACTCAATCCTTAGCTCATTTTATTACAGTTTAAAATTTTGAATATCTGAGGGTCATTTACTCAAATAGCCACTCAAAAGCAAATGTCAGAAACTCTGAGCAATTTTGTACGGGAATATAAAGACGAAAAGCTTATATTAACCCTACTGTTTTGAAGGTTTGTGTTTCGTTTTCCAACTACACTCTGTGTGCTCACTGTGTCTCTGGAAATTAAAACTGTATTTTTTTTATTTTGTAAGATGCACTAATTTTACAAAATAATTATGTGGGGTTTATTTGTTTGGTAAATATTTGGAAGTATTGTTTATTAGACATTGTGTTTTATCCGTGACTTCAATATTGAGCACAGTAAAAATACAGAAAAATGAAAAAAAATATAAAAAACTTTTACATAATTTTTTTTTGCCACACAATACATCAATAATTACTACTATTATTCAAATAAATATGAGTACCTACATAATTCAGGCTCATAATAAATAATATGTAGTAAGTAAATAATTAAGGTCACCTGTAAGTACTAAACCATACAAAACCTAAACGAAAATTACTAATTAGATTAGACTAGTCTAACTTTTCATACTTCAACGTAATTACAATAGAACTTTGTAAAGTTACCTATGTGTACATAATTATATATATACCTATGCATTGTACAGTAGGTACCTACGTACCGTGTACGGTACGGACACGGTGTCCGTTTCGAAAAAACGATGGAGAAGTGCCTGGGCCAGTGTTGCGCATACCACTTTAATTATACTGAGTTAATTAATACGAAACATTACGACTGAGGCCCCGAAAACAGCGGACGAAGTGACAGTGGAAGCGGTATTAGAAAAAAAAACAAAATGTTTAAAGTTTTTTTTTTCAGGACTAAATACTAAAAGAAATGAACACTGCAATTATCTGAAATTGAATGTATTGTATATTTAAGTTATACATATAATTATAATGTAATAATTTTCTGAATTCGGTTTTTTCAATCTAAATAGAAGTAAGAGCTTTTTTGTATTTAAGTATTTGCTAGATTTTTTTATTGATATGTTATATAAAACAAAGATTTTATTATTTGACTGCTTCGTTGGTCTAGTGATCGTAAACTGCGACTGCCGAGCAAGAGGTCTTGGTTCGGTTCCCAGGTCGAGCAAAGTGTTATTGGGTTTTTCTATAAAATTCTCAATAGGAGCTTGGAGTTTGGATTTGTGTTAATGGCAATAAGCTCGCCCCCTATTACATAGGACCTAAAACATACCGGCGAAACGTGGGTGTACATTAGTACACCTCTGCCTAATCCTTCGGGGACAACATGCGTGATGGTATGTTATATATATGTAAATTATTATATTATTTATCACTTAAAGCATAATTCCTTTTCTGTGTCCAAAAGTAGAGTCGTTTTTTTTTTAACCGAGATCGCGTTTTTTGTGGCCCCACAAGTACCCCAAAAGCTTAACTACAAGCAGGTAGTTCTCTCAAAAATCATTTGGTCTTCGCCTACGAGAGGCGTTTTACAGAATTACCCGGTTCTAATGTTTACTTTTAATTCACAGTCAAAATTTTATTTCAAATGACTTTTGGAATTTAAGCGCTTTTAGTGAATTATAGCGCTTTTGGTTGGAATTGTAAGAAATATGAAGGATTGATGATTTAATAATAAGAATTTAAAGTTGTATAATTTTTCTACGAATATTTTTGGTTTGTACCATTTTTGTGAGAAGACTTCTCACAAAAATATTCGTAGACACTCGTAGACACTCCCAATTGACACAAAATAAAAAAAAAATCTTAGTGTCTAATACTCACACACGTGTAAGGAAATGGTACCTATGATAATACTATGTTAAAAAATCTTTTTACTACCTATCGATGAAAACAAGGTTTTAATAAGATACCTTTATTTTCAATAACGTGGTAAGATTGTTAGCTGAAGTCATATAACATGCCTACGAGTACAAACAAAATGAGACATATTTGTTGAAATTTGTTATAGCTTATTAGCTCCCTATTATCTTGCTGATAAGGTTCATAATAATAATAAAACACTTAGTAGCGGTCAATAATTCTTTTCAAACGACAATTTACAACCAATTTAACTAAAATTGTACTCTTAAAGTCACTTTAACCGGACTTTAATAAAAGTCTTGACGGAAAAAAGAAAGAGTTTTCAAACGTTAAAGCGCAGAAGCGGCTGAGCGGCCGCCCTTGCGGTATTTACCGCGGGAAATTAGAATTAAAATAAATACCCCCGGGCCGAAACAATTTGCATCTAGATGTGACATTAGTATGTACAATTTTATCTTTTTGTACCGGGTAGGTGAACAAATTAGAGACGAATTTGTCCGGTAGAATTTGTAGGGTTATTTTTGGTACGGCCCGCGTTTTAGGGTTATTGGCTTCGTGTGATGAGTTGATTAATGTATGGTGTTTATAACGTGTCGTTTAGGTGCTGAAAGTACTAACTTAATCCTTTATCGTACCGCTTCTATGTTTTGAATTAAATTTTTCAAGGTATTTAAATGTACGTCACAAGGTTTTAAATAAGTATTAAGATTGTTATGTAATTAGATTGTAATTTTGTAACCCCTAAAATAAAATTAAGCGTTGATTAAATAATATTGCTATGAATACATATTTGTCATAATCTCATTTATGCCAGTGGGCGTAATTAGTATAAGTTAATAAATATTTTAGAGCTGTGGTAGCCTAGTGGTGAGACCTCGAGTTCAAACCCAGGGCACGCCCCACTGACTTTTCGGAAGTTATGTGCGTATTTATCACATGCTCAAACGGTGAAGGAAAACATCGTGAGAAAATCTGCATGCTTGCGAGGATTCTCGATGGTATGTGAAGTCTGCCAACCCGCAGTAGGCTAGCGTGGTGGACTATAGCCTTATCCCTCTTGAAATGAGAGGAGACCCGTGCCCAGCAGTGGGACAATAATGGTTTGATGATGAATAATTCTTAATTCTCGGCATTAAAACCTTAATATATTACCCTTACAGCAGATTGTTAAAGAATATTCAGTATCTAGAAATCTACTGAATCAAATATGGTGTTGCAAATGTCCATGGGCGGCGGTGATCATTTAGCATCAGGTGAGCCTCCTGCCTGTTTGCCCCTTTATCACCATAAAAAAAATATAAATGCTTACCTACGTATGTACGTAGGAATATTTTATTGCGCCTATCTCTTATTAAGAAATGTAAAAACTATAGATTACCTACCTGCAAAGTGTTACTTGGCATATATTTTTCTAAGAACAAAAAAAAAATAATTTAAATAGATCGAGCTATAAGATTATTTTACCTGAAAGGAAAACATTCTAAAAACATTAAAACTGCATTTTCAGTAAGAAAAAATAATCCAAAAACATATTAGTAAGTTCGAATTATGAATTCAAAATCTAACCCTGCGATCGTCGCGCATAATCTTATAAGCAATTGGAACAACAGTCTAGATATTCTAGCGGGGGTCATTGACACCCCACCACATGTCACTTACAGACTTCCTGTGGTTTATTATTTACATGTGCAAATAATTCTATCGCTTTTAATGGAATTAATCTCGGGGTGCTTGAGGCATGTTGCGTTTGCACGGTTAAAACATGTGTACTGCCAGTCAGCCAGTTTTTTTCTACAATTTTTATTACGGTTTTTTGTCACTTGATAAATATTTATAAATGTTGATAGATTAATATCAGTTAATTAGATGTTCACCCAGTAGGGGATATTGTAATGATGACTGTTTATTTTGATGTTGGATGAAAATAGATTTTGTGGTTTTAAATTTGATTTAATCGTGGTGGGGTCTTACTTTTTATGTAGATTTCGATTCATTATCATTTGGTGTCTTCATGAACAACTTAAGAATAATCGTTGTGAATAAAATAAGCAAGTAAAATAAGTAACGTAAAGTATTAGTCAGATAAATTACGTCTTGGTTTTAAACTATGGCTTTATATAGGAAGTTACTTATACAGGTTTCGTTACAGTAAAATTAGGCTTTCCGTGCATGTAACCTGAAACTTACAGCATGAAAAATATTATGATACCTAATTGTAATAAGTCGAAAATATCTAAAAAGTGTATTACCACATCTCCACCATGGTGAAAGTTTAACTTTAAGTTTAAGTTTAACTTAGGTACCTATTTGTTATTCTGATGATGAAATCCATATACTCGTAAGCTGCTAGTTGCTGTGATCGCAGCTTCATCTACGTAAAGACTAAAATGAAAATATATTATCTGGATGCGGGTGGGCCAAGACCGGTCGTTGTGGAAATCTTTGGCTTATGTCCAGCAGTGGACGTCCTCCAGCTGACATGATGATGATGATGATGATATCTTTTAAGTCGGACCAAACAACAACAATGTACAAAAGTGTCATAGAAATCGGTTGATGGGTTTAGAAATTCATTGCGGACAAAAAACATGATTCGAAATTTTTATACATAAAGGTAGTCCAATATCCTAAGACAATTTTTTTTGCTGTTTTGTTTATTTTTTTAATTTCTTCTTATCTTAAATATCTATGTTTTCAACAGTAAGTAATTGATATTTACATAACGAGTGATTCGCGCCCGTCTGTCTGTCTGTCGCGATAAGTCGACACATGTTCGCGACGTTAATGATCTGGAACTGCTACAAGTGTTTCACACTATTTAGCATAGAACTACGAGTCTATAGATGGGGCAGAACTTTAAAATAATAATAAGTTTAAAGATGGGGTCGTATTCAATGACAAAGTAATTAAAAATATAATATGCCTTTATTTGTATAATAAAAAAAAGTTTCCTAAAAACACACAACAATTCGAAACGTCGAACGAAACTTTGGTCCTATCCCATACTAATTAAATTAATATGGAACCACCTTGGAGCTAAACTGGACTTAACGCAAAATATTAAAATCGGATTTCCGGTAAAGTACCATAGATTAGAAAATAAAAAGAAGTCTTGTTATAACATACATTATGACCTTATTTCTAAAGACTTAATCGGAAGAGTATACATAGATAGATTTCCATTTAAATAGTCAAAGCTATTTACACATTTTTAGATCCACCTCGAAATAACTTTACAGACTTATAAATATTATTAAAATACTATTTATTTAGGTATACATTCAACTTGACAAAAAATCCTCGATACCACTGTTTGGGCCTGTCTAATTATTCATAACGCTACACACTTGTGTCATTAAAAAGAAGCTCATGAATGAACTGTTAAACAGATATAAAACAAATTCTCTGTATAACTGTGGATAGTTGTTATATAAATTACTATGTTCATACATTTTATTTTTATTTACTTTGAATATTGTACCATAAGCATTGGTATCATTTATTATATACTATTTGGTGTAAGAACGTGGATGACTGTTTTTATGTTGAACAATTTGGAGTTAGGTCCCCAAATTATTTGATAAAATAAAAAAAGATTTCTTTAATTTATGTGAATTGACAACCCCATAGACATAAAACTGACCTTTTACGGATTTTATCGCAGTATATTGATATTTGGAATCTTTTATAGCGACACGGTACCTTAAAAGTAATTTTATTTCAATAAAAAAAGATGATTATTTGTTATATTTTTACAACAGCAATTTAGTAGAGAACAATTGAACATAAAAAAATTAAAACTTGACTTCATTGGTTTACTGAGAGAGAGTTAGATTTAGATTTAAGTTAGAGAAAATCTAGACCAACTAGTGTTGGACTGATTTCGAGTTCAGGCAGTCTTATGTTATTGAACCAATACTTAGGACATAATAATTAATTATACTCAAATATAAAAATAAATACATTTTTATTACCTACTTGTATTTCTATTTTTTTTCTGATTTGACAGCACCAATTCCCGTCAAACGCGAATTAAAAACAAGAAAACAGACGTGTAGATTTTTTTTTCTTAATTCCACTTACTAATAAATCATCGCACGTAGGATATGATGTAACACAAGCAAAACGTGAACGGAAGCGTATCATTGACATGTGGTGCCGAGTCGTCTCAAACGAATTGATATGAGTTCATTCATTAATACTTATAATTGCGCCGCAGTTATTGTGGGAGCGGTTGAGCGTTTTTATTTAGCGAATTGCTCATGTTGGCTATGGCATACAAAGTTCGTACTGGCTAGCTTGAATGAGTCTATTTTAAAAATAGTTGTTTTTTTGTTTTTATTTATTTAGCCTTCGGCGTTATTGGTGGTCAGTTTCTTTATGGCATGCATTGTGAAATCGCACCATTAAAGTCTTGAAAAATAATTTAGTTTTACAGATACATTCTTTGAAATAAAACTACTATTTAAGGATTTTTTTTCAGACATTTTGATCTTTTACATCGTCCTTTGTCACAGGCGGACGGAGGTCTTCAATATTTACAGCTCCCCAAAATGTTTGTTTCGCATGTGTGTAAAATAATTATCAGTATTAAATGCATTTTATTCTAACTTCTTATAATATACACAAAATTCTTCTAAGAATTCTGAAACTGTAGGTATCTATACAGTTTGATATATATTACAAAAAATATCATCCTGAAAATACCTTACGTAACCCCTCAAATGCCACAGATGCAAAAACGCATTACCATACATCGTCTTTTTGTACCGTAAACGATTCAAAAGAAGAACTTCGCCAAACGTTTCATTTAGTACGTTCAACAACGAGTGTGGATTATAAAAAGAGCAAGAAAAACGTTCAACAATGGATTATTGTCGTAAAGAGGCAAAGTATAAGCGTCGCGTTCTTGTTTAACCTATAAAGTTACCGTTTATTGTGGTTTTTGAACGCATCGTCGGGTTTAGCGTTTATAAACTCGCTTTGTGTAAGAAAGACGTTTACATCGTCGTACATCCAGTACAGAACGAATAAGAATTCATGTTTGTACTGTTTAAAAAAAGTATTTCAAGGTTTGAGAAGAAATTTTGAAGAAAAGATCTTACACTTTGTAGCTAGAAAACTTTTGAGGAACGATGTAAAAAGAAATAGAACAAAAATGTTAAGTAAAAAATGAAAATATAGTGAAAATACAAAAGGGTTAGTTTACCTTTTGTATATTTTCATTTTCTAATCCATTTAGTATACTAAGGCAAAATTAAAACTCGCCGAGTAAGTAGCATCTTCGAGGAAGGCGAAGGACAGAGTGTTATGGCGCCGGTTGGGAGAGCCTATGTCCAGCAATGGACTGCGATAGGCTGAGTTGAAGTAGCATTTTTCTCTAATCCAAACGGAGAGCTGCCACAAAATGAAAAAACTTTTTATGAAATTTTCAGTACGCTCAATCTAGAAATCGCTCAGGCTCAGCAGTTACGCTTAATGCCTTCTAGGCTAATGAGGCAGTTACATCATTCCTACCTATTAAGTAGTACAAATACTATCATAATTTAACATAAAACCATAATATATGCGAAACAAAACGTCCCCGAAGCAAAATGCGTACACGCAATTTTTCACTCACAATTTAACATTATTTAAGGAAATCCTTCTGCCGATTTCTATACAACAGACATCAAAGTGGCGATAACAAAGGAACCCTAAAAACATAATGAGACGGCAATGGGCGCAAGTGCTCCCGTTCGCATGGTCCCGTAGCAATTTTAGGATCTCATAAATATGTATAAGGCGGTACTCTTCTTTTCCTTTACTTATCAATTATGGGGTCGTTTAGGCGACACGCGGGATCGCCCCGCGCAAAATATGCTTCGGTATTTTAAGGGTTAACCGGTTTGAAACTGTGTGTATTGTGCTTTGAAGATTTTGTTAGTTTTTGTATGTGGAGTTGTACTTTGTAGGGTACTGTTATTCTTTTGAATATTTTTTTTTATAGTTTTCGGGGTTTTTTTTTCACTATGAAGTTAGTTCGGCTAACCTGATATAGGAACCAACACTAAAAAAATAATAGAAGCTTTATTTTGAAATTTAATTTACTGAATAATTAGCAGGATTTAAAGTTAAGCAGCTTCTTTTTACTATATTACTTTGACGACCCAATTAGTCCAGCGGTAGTTAACGCTGCCTTCTGTTCAATGGGTCCTGGGTCCAAATCCCGGTAGGGACACATGTTTGTGTGATGAGCATAAACATTTGTTTCCGAGTCATGGATGTATCTATGCATAATATGTATGTACCTATTTACAAAAAACAAAAAAGTATATATGTAGTATATCAACCAACTAGTATCCGTAACACAAGCCTTGTTGCTTAGCTCGGAACTAGATGGCGCTGTGTCATAATGTCCAGGAATATTTATTATTTATCTATTCCTATGCCAACAAAGTGTTATTCAGTTAGTAAAAATATCGATAACATACAAAAGCTTCACATTTACATAGCTTATCTGTAACCAATAGTATTATCCCTACTTACACGAAATCATTCGGAATACGTCAACACAGCTCTCGTAACCCTTAACCACCCGGGGCGTGAACGACCCCCTCTAAAGCTAGGGAGCAATTTTATTGCAAAAAATACTCGGCAATTTTACGGGCACAACAGACCCGATGTCCCTGAGGTAGTTTCGATTCAGACTCGATTATGTTTAGGGTTAAACGTCATTGATATTGCCGATCGGTGCCCACTGGAGGGTTATTGAATTTTTTTTCGGGGCCTCTAATTTGTACGGTCGCATTCGAAGGGTTAGATTGAAATGATATTGTTTATTGATGATGTTTTAATTAAATTTTGTATTTTTTTTATTAAATAATATTCGGTTTGTGATCGATTTGTGCACATGGTGTTTTTTTGGGTTGATATTTTTGTTAATGCAGCTTCGTTATATCTTATTGATTTCAAGGTATGTAAGATTCATGAAACTGATTGGATGATTTAGATAGTTCCTTAACTAATATCTGACCTGGCTGTGTAACTTGCTTGTAAATCACATAATTATAGATACCAGAGGCCACTATAGTCAAAATAGGGTATAATTGTGTTTTAAGTTACGTATTATTTATATGTAAATTGTCTAGAAAAACGATTTAGCTTTGTCTAAGTCCAACTCTTCATAATTTACCCTATACATGTTAGAGAGAAAAAAAGTGTGCAAATAATTGGTTGATAAACTCTCTAGTATATCTTACCCCACAAGGAAACATTACTACCACCATACACACCTATAAACTTAATCAAAAATACGTTAAACACCACTAAAAAAAACCAATGACCCGCATTTACTAAAAAGAGCAATCTTTTTTAATCTTTGAAAAAAACTCGTAAACGCATTGGTCGAATCAGACTCAAATGTTTTAGCAATTTACAGTGAATTTAGTGTCGGGGGCCTTTTTTACCAATTGGCCGTGGCAGGAGATCGGCTGATAAGTGCCGGGCCCGCATGTGCGTACACGCAACTGTTGACATAGACCAGTTGGGTAAGCAGACTCGATAACCCGGAATATCATGTTGCTATCTTCAGATATTTTTCAAATTCCGCTATACCCGCCAAGTCACTACCTACTGCAAGTGCAACAAAGAAAGAAAGAAGAATAAACAAAATAAAAAACATATATCAAAGCAGGTGGTGGCCACGTACAAAACAATATAAATTTATAGGCAAAAACAACGATTTATATAAATGTGTGCCCCACGAATCCACTGCTAGTTACATTATAGAGATTTTAGAAATTTTACAATATAGAATATATCTTAATTATTAATGGTGATTTTTTTCCAGCAAGTTCCTCTTCTAGATCAATACTGATTAGGCACTAACACTTAATTTTTGACGTGTCTGTTTTATGAAAATACTCTTTGAACCCTGCCCTCTGCGCTGTCGCATCGTAATTAATAAATCGTTAACATCAAATGTATAGTTTCATGGCGGCGCAAGAGCAACTGTATCGGTAAAGGTGCAGCAATACTTATTTATTTTTATTGACAGCACCATATGAGAAATTTATTGTATATTTTGTGTTTTGTTTGGAGACAAACTTGTTTTTGATTTGCAATGCGATTTTGTCTCGTTTTAACTGGTGGAAAATAAAGCGCAGGCTGCATTGAATATATACTGTTTGGAAGCTGTAGAAAAGTAGTCCAGATCTATAAGTATGCCTATACTATATTTGAGGGCTATACAGTAAATAAATTGAGAAGCGTTAAAGTAGGAACTAGGTTATAAGAGTCAATTTAATGAAAGCTTATTTAAAGTTACGATATCATATGCTTTGTGATATTTTAGGAAGTTACTTCATTCGTAACCCATCAGATTTATTCACTCAATTCACTATATATTGTTGCAAAACATATATATTTTTATAAAATTAAAATTCGTCCAGTTCTGGTATAACCAGCTTTAACCCCATACCTGTAATACTGGTTCCATGATCGATCCTGTGACTCGTCACATTGAAGCCGATACCTCAGTCACTGCGCCAGTCCTATCATCGAAGGTATGCGAGATGCAGAAAGCGTCCCCTCAGTGCAATCCCTTAGTCACCTCCTACGACACCCAAGGGACACAATAGGGTGATTGTAAATGGGGACCACGCAGGAAGAATATTTTATCAAGTCCTTAACCAAAGATCACGACAGAATAGTTGATGATAAAACGACGACGATTCAGCTGGTGCAGTCGCTGAGCGATTGGATTGTGCGTCACGGGTGGCGAGTTCGATCCCCGCACGGAGCCAATATACGAATTATACGATCTACAGGTAGTAGTTTTAGGTATTGTGTTTGTACATTTTGAAATTGTAAACGCACCCCTCGACAAAGGAAAAATGTAGTCCTAGTGTTGGGGAATGAAAACGAAAAAAGAAAGTACTCTCGGGTATCTTGGCATGGTTTTTTTGTATGATGATAAGGGGGCAAACGGGCAGGAGGTGATGGTAAGTGATCACCGCCGCCCTTGGACATTAGCGTAAGCTTACAAATGCGCCAAACCCTGTAGAAACCGTTTAGGTTTCTGAAAATAAGGGAGTTACTAAACTGATAGCAAACGGAATTCCGATGCTGTCGGAATAGTGACTCCCCCAACGAGCTCTGGTTACCATACTCATTCGTAGAAACATAACTATTGTTTCACTGCGGTCTTCTGTTAGGCAGAGGCACTTCCTCAGTCGGGCAGCTCTCCAGTAATTTCATTGGTGTTGAGCACTGAATTGGGAGATGAACGTTCCTTCGTATGTTTTGGCTTTTTTATACCAATCATTATTTATCTGGGCAGACTATTACCAATACGTCAATTAGCATGTGCCAAACTTACGAAGAGTCAACTAGACAAAGCCAACCGCCGTGAGAGCGAGCTGCTCGGTCCACATCAACTAATTACACGTTATTCTCACTGATTAAAGCACAGCTTGCGACTAATGAGTGACTCATGTGACTATCGGCTTAGCCTTTTATGGTACACGACACGAATACGATTTGAAATAGTCTGGTGATCCGATTTTCGATGTTACATATAATGTATAGTTGATGAAAAAGTGGAATGTCCTTGGCCCATATAGTGGAAATTAAACTATTTAATTAATGTTTAACAGTAAAATTGTGTAAGTAAAGGCTTCACTTACTAAGTACCTGTCAATTTGCTTTAATTTTGAGTATTAACGTTGATTGTATTAGTATTCTTATTCCAGTAAGCTAGCTTAATCTGGTTTGGCAGACTTCATACGACATCGAGAAAATCTTTTAAGTAAACAGGCAGTTTTTATAACATGGTAAAGTTTCACAAATAAAAATTAAATAATACAGATATTGCAATCAAGAGATAAAAATCTAAAAACACTCACGTATTGGTTGTTTCAGCGTAGAAATCAATATTGTAGAAAATAAAATCTGATTCATTCTGAAGTACTACAAAACTAAAAACCTACTAAAAACCTAATTACTTTTTTTAATGACGATCGTAAACACTAAAACGCCCTTATAATCTGACGAACATCGTTCTCACAGCCAGAAGTCATCTTTCTCAATTAACAAACCATCGGCCATCCACGATTTTTATTGTTTTGAAACTAAAACTACGGGTAGACCACGAACGTGTAATGTTTTCTCTTTCTCTCTTTTCACTTCTTTTCTTAACAAAGATTGGATAATTAATTTTACAACTCCTTTATTAAGCTTAACTATCTTAAAATCTACTAAAATCGTTGGTAACTCGTTTTTTATTTACTCAGTTATTGTTGTTTTTTTATTGCGAATAAATTGACGTTTGTTGCCGCTATAGTGGAGTCATAAAAATATGTTATTGTTCACTAAATTTATTATTGTAAGGGTTAGTTTTTTTGTGAAAAATCTATCGATCATCTCGATGTGAATTTCTTCAACATCTTCAAGGAATGGTCGCCATGTTTTATTATAATTAAATCAAAAGACCTTGATGCAATTTAATTAATAGTTACCGTGTAGCTGATAGATTTACATGCTCGTGATTGGTATATGGAATGAGTAAAGCAATGCCAAATACAAAATATTTATAATAAATATCCTAGAGGCTGTAAAGAAAAATATGTCAAACTTTTATTAATAACATCAATCAAATTAACCGCTTGTACTCTAAAGTTTTGTATTACAATATAATAATGATTGGGATAGCACGTATAATATAAATTTACTTAATCCACAATCCTGTCCTACTGAGCAGTGGCAAACTTCACATCCCGTCGAGAAAATATCTCAAGCATACAGTTTTCCCCACGATGTTTTTCTTCACCTTTTGAGCATGTGATAGCGGTGCAATCGATTCTATTCCTCGAAATTTCTTTCAAATATAAACACACATACCTTAGCATGTATCCCGAACAATCATATTCAGATCGTCAAACAAATGTTATTCTGAGCGGAAGTCAACAGTAACCTTATCCAAAGAGAATAAAGAGGTCCACATTAACTTAAAGCATACTTATTGAATCATTATCATCAGGACAGAGACAAAAGGGTGAACGAACGGTTTACAAAAAAAACAAACAGCTCAACGTACCCGCATGCCGTTATTATCACTTAAAACTGATTACAGAGTTAATTATAGTGACGCTTCAGATTGCTTATTAAGAGCCCTTGATGAGACAATCAATTCGTGGGTGCTTTGTTTATATTAATTCCAAAAGTAGCTTAACTAACACATGCAGAGATAGATTTGAATGATTTTGAATCTTATTCTCTTTCACAATAAATTAGCTTTCTTACACAGTCATATGCGAATAGTTACAAGGTATTCAAAATAAAACTACATTTTAAGTTTTCTGTCAAGGATACCAAATATGAGGAGGCTGCCCGCCCACGTCCGATAATCGGTGACCGATTTTTTGTAGTAGAAAAATAGAACACACTGAAAGCAATAGTGCAACGCACACGTCCTACAAAAAGTAGGTATGAAATAAAATCGGCGCATCCCGACCGATCCGATTATCGGTGAAAAATTGAACGTCACACCAGTGGTGGATTAGCCACGTAGCTGGAGTAGCAATGCTACGGGCCCCGCGCCTTTGGGGGCCCCTCGCTTTGAGACCGTGAAAAAAATTATAAATTTAGTTACTTAAAAACGTTCAAGTTTTTGAGTTGGTATTATAATGTTTAGTCTAACTAACTATAATATATTTAAAATTTTAGTACTTTTCTAAATTATATTTTTTAACTATACCCCAATATTAGGTAGCGACTATACGGGCAACAACTTAGGTTTAACTACTCACAATGACCGATCCCATCAAAGGCCTATAAGATGTCCAGAGAGACGATGCAATCGCATCTTCGTCTCTCGATGGCCTTACTCCAGGTGTGGATATGGGGCATACGCCAGAAGGTCCTCAGTGGACCGATTTTAGCGAAAGCCGTCAGTTACTAAGGAGTTCCATAATTTGCACAGTGTGGAAGTGACTCAAATCGGCCTGTGGTTGTTAGGGTCTGAACGACTGCCTTTTTTAGGCACTGGCTGCACGCTGGCAAGCATCCATGTTTTCGGAACCTGACCAGTTGTCATTGAGAAGCGAAAAAGGCGTGTCAGTACAGGAACTCGTGCAGGTCTTGAGCACTATTTCTGGGTTTTCAGGACAAATAGAGATGCAAAAAAAACTCTGCAGCAGTGTGAGCCAGTGACTTATTAGATTTTAGTAGTGGATGAAGGGAGGGGCGACAGAAGTTTGAGTCAACCGCTTTTTCCATAGACCGAAATGCCTTACCACCGCAGGGTACGAGGAAAGTTTGTATATCCTGTTACGTCGAATATGTCCTCTGCACAACCTTCTTGCAGAACCTTGTATTGTTTTTGTAAGCTTTCTTCTTCCCAGAAACGTCCATACTTTTACAATGTCAGGCGTAAATCAAAGTCAGGTGTCTCGTGTTTTAACACCTCACAAGCACGTTTATACTCTGCTGCTTCCTTGACAGTGCTACCTCAGAAAAAGGAACATAATATTATATTCTCTGACGCAGCACTTCCAACACAGCATCCCCACAACGAGCCCTCTAGTTGCGCGGATCTTTCGAAGAAAAGCAAACCTGCCGCCAGGGGTTGGTTACGAAAAACTGCCACATCTCATCCCAATCTCCTTGCTGACGTGTATTGCTATACTCACCGTTTACCTCTAGGGCTGCGATTGAATGGAGAGTAGATGGATACTGACTTCGTCAGAGGTCAGAACTACCTGGTTGGTGGGGCTGCTTTTCACGGGTGGCTAGTTTGCTACTTTGGCCCCCTACTTCGGAAAGCGGTGCACAATCTGGGGCGAGCAAAATGTCCCCCCCCCCCCCCTAAACCGTTTGTAACAGTTTTATTTTATTCAAAACCATAACATTGATAATCTAACTAAAGCAAAGGCCCCTTGACAGAATTTGCTACGGGCCCTGCGCTGGCTTAATCCGGCACTGTACTCACCGATAGTCGGCCGCATGCACTTGTTTGCAAGGGATGGACTAGTCAGTGTCATTTCTCAGCGATGGATGTCGATATTGGGAGTTTAATTGAAGAAATTGAAAAGCGACCTGCTTTATACGACACAGGATTGGCCGAGTATCATGATAGGAACAAAAAAAAAACATTATGGGAAGAAATATGCCTCTCATTAAATTCTGGTTGGGCAACGCAAACAAGAAAAAACACAATTCGGTAAATGGATCTCATAATATTTATTCAAGTCTTAGTTTTCTATTATAATTTTGTAAGATCCTTATTATACCTAAGTAGATATATGCAATCGTGGACAAACAGTTCCGCGTAGTTTTTACACATCATACATTAACATTTCTCATAATGTAATGTCATCCTACATACAAATAAAATAAATTCGAATTGAAAAATAAACGACATTATCCCTAAGAGATGCCCATTGAGCTTGGCTTCGTTGTGATAAGTATCTGATCGCTTTTATATGTGCATTGAATTATAGACGAATATGATACACATACAATCAAATAGCAAAATAGCCAGAATTTACAAGTCGTTTCTGTTACAATTAATGTTCATAGTAATATTTTGACAATTGGTTTTTTTTTCACGTTGTGAAAAAATGGCTGTCAAACTAGAAAAAAGACCGTAATGAAATTAAAGTTTAATTAAGTTATTTCGTTTGTACGATAAAATAGAAAGAAGAATCAAATTATTTTAGTAATATGAGTATGCAAACTATTAATCCTATATTTTTAAAGCGTGTTATTATTCCAATTATTGACAACATCGATGTTTCCCGACATCGATGTTTTTATTGACATCGATAATCCCTACCCTCAATAGCCACAGACAAAATGACGGACGTAGGCGTTGAGTAGGCCACAAAATCGGTCCTAAGAATCGGTGGAAAAATCGGCCCGATTATCTGTCCTACAAAAAGTCTGACGTGGGCGGGCAGCGTTACAGGATTAAATTATATCAAGATACCTAACGCGTAAAAATCCGTTGTTATTATTTTTTTCTTTAGCTATAATTATGTCAAAATAAAAAAAGTCTATAAACTAGAAACCGTTGCAGAAGTGACTATTATGACAGCAAAGGAATTATGTTTGCTATCAGTGTAGTAAATCCCTTGTTTTAAGAGTTCTAAAACGGTTTTTAGGGGCCGGCATCGCGCGACTGATAACTCTAGTGTTGCTAACGTCCGAACGTTGTAAGATGGTTTTCCACTCTAGTGATATTAAAAAAAAATGTCGACAGGACCATCATCAACCCATTATTGTCCCACAGTTGGGCACGGGTCTCCTCTCATTTGAGAGGGATTAGGCTATAGTCCACCTTGCTAGCGTACTGCGGGTTGGCAGACTTCACATTCACACATGCCATCACATGCCATCGAGACAAATCTCTCAAGCATACAGGTTTCCTCACGATGTTTTCCTTCACCGTTTGAGCACGTGATAAATATGCACATAACTTCTGAAAAGTCAGTGGTGCGTGCCTTGGATTTGAACTCGAGACCTCTGACATGGTAGTCCACTGATCACACCACTAGGCTACCACAGCTGTAGGGCCATGGATCACACAAATTCATTGACCACGAGCGCGATAGAGTGGACTATAGTCTGACGGTCTTACCCCTATAATGCTGAGACGGGATCAGCGCCCAATGACACAGTAAATCTGTTGATGATGGTCTTTTTTTTTTTATGGAGATAAGGCGGCAAACGAGCAGGCGGCTCACCTGATGGTAAGTGATGACCGCCGGCCATGGACATTTGCAACACTAGTGGCTTGCAAATGCGTTGCCAAACCCCTTAGAAACCGTTCAGGTTTCTTAAAATAGGGAGTTACTGAACTGACAGCAAACGGAATTCCCATGCTGTCAGAATAGTCACTCCCCCAATGAGCTCTGGTGACCTTACTCACTCGCAGAAAAACAACTTGTTGATTCACTGCGGTCTTCTGTAAGGCGGAGGTACTTCCCCAGTCGGGCAGCTCAATTTGAGCGAGAAATCTCGCTATGCCCTACCTCCTACAAAAGTCAAAACGGTCTTCGTAATAAGTTCTTAGGCAGTTTCATTCTACTAGCCATAATATAGGCAAATAGTAGGTCTAAACTATGGATAATCATCTAGTACTTCCAAGCACCTTAGTGTATAAGAAAAATGTATCAGTAGCCAGGAATATAAACCAATAATAATTGAAATAAAACTTTTCGGAAGTTATGTGCGTATTTATCACAAGCTCAAACGGTGAAGGAAAACATCGTGAGGAAACCTGCATGCTTGAGAGATTTGTCTCAATGGCAAGTCTGCCAACCCGCAGTAGGCTAGCGTGGTGGACTATAGCCTAATCCCTCTCAAATGAGAGGAGACCCGTGCCCAGCAGTGGGACATTAATGGGTTGATGATGAATAATTAAAAGTCTAAATGTTTTATTTCAATTAGACCAATATTACAGGTACTTTTGAATTGTCAAACTAGTTGCATTATATCTTTAATATGAAAATATGTTATAATTAAAAATATTATGATCTTATTGACTGGTCAGTCAATGCAACGATCTTTGCTGTACATAATATACACAAACAAATGTATTTAAAAATACGAACAATTTTTTTGTCCAGCTTTAAATTTTTGATGAACATTAGTTATGGTAGCTGCAGTTGAAGGTAGTATGGAGGTTGCAATAGAGTCGTTATTCAATTATTCAAATTCAAATATGGAACACCACGTTTCAACTACCGGACTAGCGGCCTACTTTGTGGTAAGTCAAACAACATTAGAAGCAATATTTCACAGCAAAATTAATATGTCGCCTAAGCTCTTGGGGCCATCACTCAAGCGTATAACGAAGCGTATTAAAATGCTATTGTTTTTTAGTACAGTCGCGTTTAATTCCCATTAGAACGGGCTAATGAATGGTTTTTTGTTGACTGACAGGCAACGATGGCTGTTGAATAAAATCGTCGTTTTTAGGTTATGTTTTGGGTGATTTTTTTTATGAATTCTTCATGTATGTTTTTTGTTTGTGAGTTTTTTGTGTGGCGTTTGGAGCTTAGTAGAAGTAATAATGTCTCGATTGATATGGGTGTCGGGGATTTGATTCTCTCGCTGAGTAAATATTTGTATAGACTATATGTATTTGTCCTGGGCTTGAGTTTGTAAAGGCAGACACGACACTTGAGCGTATTCAATTGTGGAAAAAATTTAATAAATTATGATTCAACTAATTAATACAGATGATGGCTGAATTATAAATAAATAAATATACGCAATCTTGTTCCGAGCTCAGCAACGAGGCTTGTGTTACGGATACTAGTTGGTTGATATACTACATTTATACTTTTTTTTGGTAAATACATACATATTATACATAGATACATCGAATGACTCGGATATATACCTATGTTTATGCTCATCACACAAACATTTGTCCCTATCGGGATTCTAACCCGGAGCCCATAGCACAGAAGGCAGTGTTAACTACCGCTGGACTAATTGGGTCGTTACATAAACGAAGTTTAATCTCAAATATACATAACGTTGGGCCGTAGGCAGAATAGTACCTACTGAATTCGTTTCCAACATTGTACATAATATATCATCCTACCACGATAGCTCCACCGACAAGAGCTGTACGCTACGGTCGAGGGGTAGTTCTTTCTCAATCCTATATTTTTTCGGTACATTGTAGGTCCCATTTAAATAGGAAACGCGCCTATTGCCACTAACTGAACTGCCACTTAGAATATCATAGAAAAATCCATTAACTCGAACTGAAAATCGGACCCAGGACCTCACATACATTATTTCCGTTGTCCTTGCAATCTTTAGATCACTGAGGCAGTCCATATTTTAGTACCAATAGTAAAACGACCAAACGACAATGAAACTAATACGTTCCTTTCTTGCCTAAAATAAAACTAGTCATTATAATCTGAAAGCGTCATGTCATCCGAAATAAAAATATTCTTATCAAAACAACGAAAATAAAGTTGACGCGTTGTTAACGGTCAGTTTAATTAATTACTTAGTTATATAACATGTAATCACAATATCACGACAATTCACTCGTCATTAGGACAGATTAGGACCCTCCCTGATTTCAATTTTGCGTGTTTTATGACACGGATTGAGCATGTAGTTCTTAATAACTCAGGATTAATTTGAAAAACATGATTTTGCTTTAAGCCATAGGTATAATTTGCCAACAAATCACATACGAGCTTCTGCCTAGCCTTTTTCTAATATCAGCTTCAAATCTGCCTAAATGCGGCCATTTATTAGTAATTTACCAATTTCTTTGAGTTTTTTTAGGCATTTCATCTCAGAGGTCTATAAATATCACTTATGCGAAGCTATTGCCATCAGACTTCAGCAACGCTGATGTATGACAACTAGGCAATACTGATGCTCTAAGAGTAAACTAGTTGCCCCTGATTTCGGGTCCTTGTCGAGGTTCGAAGATCACCATAACAGAAGGTGTAACGAGCTTTCCGAGGTACGGAGTGTAAAATGATGGTCTTCTATCCATAAAGTGACCTCGGCAGGTGTAGCTTAGACTTACATATTCATTAATCAGCTTAGTTGTTACTTAGGTATGACTTATTTTTCAACATTAATGCAAAATTAAAATAGCAAGATGATTTGCGATTTTTTTGGCGAAAATCTTTCAAGTGCAGGGCCTGTGAACGGTACTAACCTATTAACAGATGCCTAATGCTGTATTTTAGAGCTTATATATTACAATATGATTGTGAAAAATCCTTTAAAGCTGTTGTATGAAATATAAATCGAATGATTCATACTCAAATACCCGTTCTACCGGGTTGCCAATTAAAATGTTTATCATTATTGACAAAAAGCTTCAATGAGCGAAGTTGAGCGTGTCACTATTATCATAAAAGCCACGTAAGGGTGAACAAATACAAAAATATCCGCGACTCAACAAACAGGGGGTGAAATTACCCTCATTTTTACAATATTTTGATATATTGCCCCTAATAACAGCCGTAAGGGTGACCAGTGACGTTTTACAGTAAAAAATCGGACTTAAATGTGTTTACATTGTAAGGGAAATGCCGTTTAAGTGCGATAGCTTGGAATTATGTTTGAAGTATCGAAGGTACTATTTGTTCTCGATCAAGTTTAGTAGTCGAATTCAATTCGTATTTGGTTTCAAGTGTTTTTATAACATTATTTTCAGCACAACCGGATATTAATGAATTGGTGTAACAATAAAGCAAGCATGTCTTTTTACCTCTCTCTAAAATGAAATTTTAAAATTACATGTAAGTATGATGTGATTTTAAAATTTCATTTTTAGAGGTAGGTAGGTGATTTTTAATTATGACATACCTATTCCAAATAATATTCTATTGTAACGCGGCGTGGGCAAGGAAATGCATAGATGACCTGCTCTTATGATGCCTTAAAGGTCTCCTTAAATCGGCCCTGGTGGAAGCTTAGTTAAGACAAGAACGTTTGAACAAGGCTTTCAAGTGACTTCTAATCGAGTAACAACAAAAGGTCGTTTCAAGTGTTTAAATTTTCAATAGTAGCCATTACATTCTCATTGTTTCCGTAGTTAAATAATAAAACAAATGATGTTTGTATAGTCGGCACACGCCGGTTTTATGGCCACACTGCGTATGCCCACGATTGAGCGGATATTTGCCTAAAACAATTTCATAATTGAACGTTTTTTGATGATTTTGAATTGATTGTTTTTTTTGTCCCTTCCGCTTGCTTCTGCATACGTTTATGAACTGTTTAAATTATACTTCAATCTTCTAATAAAAAAATATCTTATTATCCCTCTGTCTGACTTCTGAGCACAGATTCTGTTCTCTTCGAATGAAAGAGACCAAGGCCAAGCTGCTCTCTTTTCGCAATTGCTTAATAAGACTACTGGTCTCCAGCGAGACTTCTTAGAAGAAATCTCAAGTCGAGCAGCCTTTAAGTTTTTTTTTTAAGAAATTTTTATTCGTACTACGTCATTTTTCCATTCTTCAACTCTTGTCCATCCAATGATTGTCTGGAAGAAATTGCTCTTATCAACAAGAACACCAATAGTGTAATTTTAGTAACTGTATATTCCATTTTTTAATATGAAGAATATTCTATCTATCTATTATCTAGGACGAAAAAATAGACGTATTCAAGGTCGGTACTTCTCTGCCTAACCTTCCGAGCCACAGACGTGATGCTATATTATAGTCTTTCGCAATTCAAACCATCTTACGTCATAGCGTGACTAATTGGCGTGCCATTCAAAGCTATATTATAACATATTACCGAATGACCCATAATTGTACTCTGATATGCCAACTATAAAAAATTACAGTTCTCACAAAAATAGTACACCCAACCCTAGTTAATAAACCCGATGACTCTATTAACCCCCGCGATGTTTGCCTAATAGAATAACTACCTATCGTATAATAAATTGGGAGATTTCCATACTCGATAGCGGCCTCCGTTTGTCATTTTAATACCCAAAGTGCCTTGGGACATCCTTCAATGACGTCATTACGAAAAACGGGCACAACTTCTCAACTGCCAAATTAGACGACTATCAATTTTGAACTTTATTTTTTGGTGATTAAAAGTCAGTTTAGAAAGTTTTAGCGGTAAAGGTAAGTTGGTAGGGCTGTCAAGTAAAAAGGGGGGTTCAAGTCTGACAAGGACGTGTTATTAAATTTACTGACGATGGCAATGTGAGGCAATGATTAGTGTTTATAATGTTGTTACGAACAAAATTATGGGTTATTTTGGTGGTATATGGGATTTTTTTGGCAGGTGCGGCTTAATAGAGATTGTACAGAGTTATTAATTAGGCTGGGAATCGAATAGAAGGGAGCTGTTGAGTGGTAAGAGAAAGTAGGAGTGTAGGTATAATTCACTCATTTTTTTTGGCTCCGAGCAAGCTAGTCGTATCTTCTCTGCTAGGCATATTATCTAGCCATACTTGTATTAGAATATGTATTTATTTATAAAGCTTTGTCGTATGCCATATCTACGGCTTTGGCTCAGCGTTGTTAGTATTATAACTATTAATTAACCAATTTTATTTCATCCAAATGTATGAAATAATTTTCTCAATTTCAAAATTATTGTTCTCAAGTTAAACCGTCTTAGCCATCTTAAATAAAAGTGTAAGAAGATGAGTCTTGCACCCTTTCGAGTCTCAACCTATCATACTACAAAACGGACGTATTTCATTTTGAGCAAAAAGTTGCTTTGCACAAAACACAGTTCATCTTGCACAATGCGCGCCGCAGTTTCTACTAAATTGAACTTAATTTTAAAACTGGCCACACACTGTTTTTGTTTCGCGTGCCTTGGCGAGCGGGGTTACACGGGAAATTATTTCGAAGCGTCACCGCAACTACATAATACATAGTTACAATTGCGTATGATATTTGTTTTTGGGTAGAGTGTGAATGTGAATCTAATTTTGTATAGTGATGATATCCTTGAATGAATGGCTACAAAATCGGGCATATTTATGGCTACAATAAATATTTTTTGAATATATATAAGTAAATATTAAGAATCTTTGCCGCTTCAGAATAAGTAGTGGTCCTTAACTAAAACTTTATACCAAGAGTAGGTATTCTCTGTGTCAAGAATACCTTTATAAAAATAACTACAGCGACTATAGTATTGATTTCTTACACTTACGCGAATATTAGACATTGAAACAAAACTACTTTTTACGGATTTTATCGCAGTATATTATTGTAACTCGCGGCTCAGTTTAATAAACGTACACAAGTTTCGGACTTGCCGAATCGCGATGTCCACTCATCTAGTCGTTTAGCTGCAGCGATTAATTACCCAATAAGTCCCCGTAAGTTTTCACTCGTACGGAGCGTAATTCAATTTGGGGGTAAAGCGGTTATTTGTTGTAACAGAAACTCCTGTTCTGTCTCATTTCGGGTCTAGTTAACCGTGCTTCAAAGTATAATCTACTTAATTGGAATTTTTGAGGGAAATGCGTTTAAATGAACCGGTGTTTATACACTACTTATGTTTGGGTTTGAATCCTGCACTTAGCCGAGATGATGTCAAATTAATAAAGACAGATATATCGATGGATAGAGTATTCTTTATTGAATTGATGTAACAATATGGAATAAGAGATGGTAAAAAAGTAGGACGGACGACGGGGCTTGAAGGTTCTAGAGTGGCGACCACGTACTGGAAGACGCAACGTGGGCTGGAAGGCCCCCGGTAAGGTGGAATGACGACCATTACCAAGATCCTTGGGGGAGACCAAGTGGTCCAGCGGACGTCTAACGGTTGATGTGATAATGATGATGATGAAAAAAGTAGGTACAATTGGCGGTCTTATCAATAAGAGCATTTTTTTGTCTAGACAAAAATATAGGGCACGAAATCTATATTAGCAATATCCTATAATGTGAGTTATTCTATAAATGTAACATTTGTTTAAATCTCAACCAAAGCACCTCATTTAAACACCACTCATGAAAACTCACATACCTGACGAACGTAGAGCTTATAATATTCTCCATCTATCTATAAAAATGAATCCCTATTTCGCTCGGTCACGGAATCACACGTGAACGACTGAACCGATTTCGATCAATGTTGGTATTGATAAAGACGGAACCTCGGAGAAGGATATAGGCTACCTTTTATTCACCTAACACGTGGGCGAAGCCGCAGGCAGAAGCTAGTTATTAAATAATAGTCCCTAACGATTAACCACGCTTTTATATATCTAAGCTGATATTGTTTCAACCACTATCCTACGACTCAAGGTCATACCCTTCACGAGAACTTCAATTACTTCAAACATACGTCGAAATCAATTACCGAAAAAAATCACACTTTAATCAAATCAAGAGAATAAGGAAAATAACCCTTCTTAGTGAATTAAACCGTACCCTTAGAACGCATGTGTAGGTAAGAGCTAAGAAATTGCTTCCTTATTCCCCGCCTCCGTCGTTCGATCACTTTGGCCCAATCCATTGATTAACGAAAATCACGAGTTAACAGCCGTTCTGCACCTGGGCACCCAATTCTGTTAAAAATGTCAACCAGGGCTGTACTGTATTGCAATGGTACATGATTTTATTAGACATTGAAATAAAACTATTTTGTTTACGGATTTTATCCTAAACTTTTTTAATCCCGACGTTTTGGATCCTTTTATCATCCACCCATTATTTTTCCAGTGCTGGGCACGGGTCGCCTCTCATTTGAGAGAAATTAGGCTACTTTCCACCACGCTAGCCTACTGCGGGTTAGCAGACTTCACGCGCCATCGAGAAAATCTCTCAAGCATGCAGGTTTCCTCACGATGTTTTCCTTCACAATTTTTGTCTATCACTTGTCGTTATAAGGGGTTAAAAATTATATTATCACAGCATGAAATAACTGTGTTTTCAAACAAAACACATAGAGACAACCCTATAAATCTTAAAACCTAACGCATTTGTCGATCCTAGCGTACCGTCGTAACTTACGATTTCCGAACGCTATACGCCTCTCACACAAACTTCCTTATCGTAAAGAAACTAAAACTACAATACATAGCTAAGAGTACAAACAAGTATGTATGTATAACAAAAAAAAATTGTAAGTGTTCATTCTACTACAAATCAGTTATGCCGAACGCCGACGGAAAAACGACAGTGTCTTATAAGTTTGAGTGTGTGTGTGACTGACTGTGGTACCGTAGCTCCCGAACGGATGAACCGATTTCGATTTTGTTTGAAAGGTGAGTTAGTCAGGAGTGTTCTTAGCTATCTTGATGAAAATCGGTCCAAGATAACCGCCACAAAATGTGTCGGGGATTTAATTTTTTTTATAATATTAGTTTTGATTGGTATAAATTATAGATAGGCATCTTTATCTATCTATTTGTTATTTTTATTTTACTTTCATGGCATGGTACTCTATGAATGTGATTCTATATGTCTGTTATATAATTTACTGCGTCATTGGTCCGGTAGTTGGAGTGGTAGTGGTTGGAGTTGGTATTGGTTGAACATCATCATCAACCCATTAATGTCCCACTGCTGGGCATGGGTCTCCTCTCAATTGAGAGGGATTAGGCTATAGTCCACCACGCTAGCCTACTGCGGGTTGGCAGACTTCACATGCCATTGAGAATTCTCTCAAGCATGCAGGTTTCCTCACGATGTTTTCCTTCACCAATTGGGCTTGTGATAAATACGCACATAACTACCGAAAAGTCAGTGGTGCGTGCCTTGGGTTCGAACTCGAGACCTCTGACATCTCAGTCCACTGGTCACACCGCTAGGATACCACAGCTCTTTTTGGTTGAACGAGAAGTTTAAAAAAAATCTCAACTTCAACTTGCAAGCATATGAAATACATGCCTAACACAGCCCAACAGTATCGTATAAGAATTATGATTTTAGGGTATAATAATATACCAACTAACTGGTTAATTAAAATACTTTTGAATGGAAAACTTTATATTTTTCAAACAGTTCTAAAAATTGTCTAACCTTTTTCATCGAAAATATTAATTCAGTGGCGTAGTTGTTGTTTCAGGTTTTCAAAATCCAAAAAGGCTGACAGCATCGCGATACGATCACGGAGTCAATTGCTGATGTCCTCGCGTCCCGATTACAGCCGCTTCCCGGGGATTTGTTATGATCCCGCTAATTGCTAGCATCCCGGTCGAGGTTCGTTCCTTCCTCATTAACGCGCGTGACGTCACTGCGCCCGCGCAGCTAATTGTTATGTGCAAGGAAGTGATATTGAGTGTGGACTCTTTTTTTCACGTTGTTGGAGCTATAATTAGACATTTGAAATATGTTTTTCAGGATTTCTTAATTTAATAGTAGGTACGTGAAGTAAATATTCGATATTGCCTTCTATAACTATATAAATAAGATTACGTTTGTACACTAAGGATATTATGAATAAATGCCATGGTGTGTGAGGCATTTAAAGTCCATTTAAATGGGAGTATGTACCCGTTCGTATTATTTAGTATAAGCTGAACATAATTCTTATTAAGGCAAGCTGAAGCTTATAGACGCCCAGCCACTATCACGCGCTCATTTCCAACCATTTTTATGGTGATAAGAGGGCAAACGGGCAGGAGGCTCACCTAATGGTAAGTGATCACCGCCGCCTATGGACATCATCATCATTGTCATCATATCATCCGTTAGACATCCACTGCTGAACATAGGTCTCCAACAACATCAGAAGGCTTGTAAATGCGTTGCCAAACCATGTAGAAACCGTTGAGGTTTCGTAAAATAGGGTGTTACTAAACTGTCAGCAAACGGAATGCCCATGCTGTCAGTATAGTCACCCTCCCAACGAGCTCTGAACCTTATAAAAACCTTTTCAAAATCACCCCATGCTATGTCCACACGGGAAGAGAACGTATTAACTTGTAAATTGTAAGTAGGTATATACCAAAATAAAGATACAACGAGCAGATTGACTAGCTAATACATAAAGATGATGCTTCAAAGGATATCAGAATTGAATATTGCGCATAAAAAGATGTCGTGTGATCCAAGTGATGAATTTGAAGCGTGCTCAAAAATTAACAAAAAGCTACGAATTATCTAATCCTAATTTCGGTACGCAAGAGATATGAATTGTAAAGTCTATTTTATAATATTTTTTTACATATATACATGGGCACGGTCTGTGTAAGGGTATGTGCTCTTAAAAGTAGCCATTGCGAGATAAATCTTGTGAGAATGACCAGCTTGAAGCTTTTTTACTGCCGTGTATTTGTTTAGTTCAATCATTGTCACCTTAGCAGATTAAAAAACCTTTCAAAAAGGTTAGAACTACGACTCGAACCATTTCTTAGCTCCAAATATTTCTGAACACCAATTCTTGGACATTATTCCGGAAAATACAGCTTCTAATATATTCGACGTCTTTTAAATTCAGATATTTATCGCTTTATTCTTAATACATGGGCCAAAGTAAAAAGCCGGGAGCGTAGCAGAACTTAAATTCGAAATCTTTGAGATTCAAATCGCCACAAACGTTGTTAAACCGCCAGACGGAAGGATTGCAAAGGAATGGTTGTATTAAACGATATCTTGTGCTTCTAGATGACAGCGCTCTATTATTATTATTTAAAATATTGTAATTACCATATATTTATGAAGTATAATCAACCTATTTACTGTTCCACTTTCAGTAGAAAGAGGTTTATGTTAGTTAACTTATTCATTAATTACAGGTAATTTTTTAATAAAATCGAAATCAGTTTGTAAAAAATTGATATGTTTCGTAGTAAAAGCTAGGAGATGTGTTAGGTATACTGCCAAGCATTAAAATGGTGAATTCTGAAAAAGGCCGGAGTAAAAGTACTTACTGTAAGCCTTCCAATGCAGGAGCAGATCAACGACAGGTGAAGCACAAAATGCTTGCCAGGATCATAAAAGTCTATTGTATGTATTTTCTGCCTATCCTCAGAAGAGTGACCGTTATAAATAGGTAGCGCAAACGGTGTTGCTACCATATACATACACAGAGTATTAACATCGTTTGATTTAACCAACGCCAGTTTACCGGCTCGAAAAAAGGTCATGCGATTAAAATTCACCGCAATCAAATAGCTGGACAGTTTTATACTTTACCCCATACTCATATCCTGAGGGACATGGTATACATATGACGCAAACAAACCTTAGACAGTCCAAAAAAGCCAACCATTTTGAAAAGTCGTTATGAAGTAGGGAAAAATCTCACGTGTATTATAAAGCGGGGCGTTCACAATATACATTTCATAAAAATAAACACTTAGGTAATGGGAATCGCACGCATGTTGCCCCGTGCCGCAGCCGCACCGCAGTCGTCCCGCCGTCGCCCCGTCGCGGTGCCGCAGTCGGAATAATGTGAAAAAGTAAAGCGGACTCAGAACGACACCCTCGGGGACGAGAATCGGTTATTTGCCTGTGGATTGTTTTGAATACGGCAAGGTTCTGGATTGCTGAATATTTGGATTAGTTGAGTAGTAAATTCTGACTATGAATTTAGGTATAGTAAACCAATTCTTGCTGCAAAAGATTTTGTAGAAGGTAGGGCATAGCGAGATTTTTCGCTCAAATTGAGCTTGGAATTGGTGAAGTACCTCCGCCTTACAGAAGACTGCAGTGAATCAACAATAGTTGTCTTTCTGCGAGTGAGTAAGGTTACCAGAGCTCATTGGGGGAGTGAATATTCTGACAGCATGGGGATTCCGTTTGCTGTCATTTCAGTAACTCCCTATTTCAAGAAACCTGAACGGTTTCTAAGGGGTTTGGCAACGCATTTGCAAGCCTCTGGTGTTGCAAATGTCCATGGGCGGCGGTCATCACTTACCATCAGGTGAGCCGCCTGCTCGTTTGCCCCCTTATCACCATAAAAAAATAGATATGAATTAATGATGTACGTTGTACGATGATCTCGGCCAGTACCTACCAACAAATAGAGATACTATTATGGCAGTTGTGTAGTATGGTACGTTGGTTTTATAAGGATAAGAAAATTTAATAAACAAATGAATGCCTTATTAGTCCAGACTATCTTTGTATTTAAAAAAATAGTAACTTTCAAGAGTTACTTTTCGATATGTGTGATTGTATGGCATCATTAAAAAAAGAGAAGAGAAGAGCCTAAGATAGAGCCCTGTTGCGTTCACTAGGAGAGGCTTACATCCAGCAGGAGATGAATATACACGGATGATGATGATTAAAAAGATACCTACCTAAAGTAAAACTATATCTAGGGTTATCAACTTCAACAATTTCATTTGAACCTATTCTATTCCACGTTTCTACATTCCAGTGCTCACGCAATCGGCGTACTCCATGCGTAGTCGCAATTTATAATTCATAATACAAGACACAACTACACAAACTAACGTGCGCCTGTGTACTCATGCCTTTGGTTTGGTTTTCATTTTTTAAACTTTGAGTCGATTTTTTATGTACTATAAAGTGTGAATTTCCTTTGGTATGCCTATATTATATCCTTACAAATATTATAAATGCGAAAGTGCGTATGTCTGTCTGTCTTTCTGTTTGTTACCTCTTCAAGCTATAACCGCTGAAACGATTTACATGAATTGTGGTATAGAGATAGTTTGAGTCCCGAAGAAGGACATAAGATAGTTTTCATCCCAGGAAACATCCCCTTAAATGGGGAAAAGGGGGTGGAAATAAAATGACAAATTTTAGCGGGAAAAACTAGTTGAGTATAATAAAATAACTTAACTTAACTTAATAATAAAATACCTTAACTTATACGTTTTTAAACGTTTTCAAAAGACCAATTGTGTAATTACACAATAGGTCTTTTAAAGTTATCATGGTAGACGGTATGGGCGGCCGGCGGACCGACGACCAGGTAAATGTGCAGTGGCGTAGCGTGGGTATTTGCCGCCCGGGGCCGGCTACAAATTTGCCGCCTCCTTTTCTAGTAGTATAAAAACGACGTGACACTTGATGCCGCCCCCTTTCATATGCCGCCCGGGGCCATGGCTAACTTTGCCCCCCCCCCCCATGCTACGCTACTGTAAATGTGGCTGGAATTCGCTGCATGCGGGTGGCGCAGGATCGGTTGATATTATGATCATGATGATGATGAGACGGCTGCAGAGGATCTAATATTCGGAGTTTCATGGTAGTGATGAAGAAAAAGCTGAAGTGTATATTTCCTTCCTGTTTCATTCACAATTCGCCGTTAATTTTTAATATGAAAAGTAACAGATATAATCACATACATTTTCCTATATTACGTACAAAGGAAGATTACTTTTCTGCATGGGAATAATATTACCATAAAATCCATTTCGCAAGAAACGTACACTTGGCATCGCGATTTGTTGCCAAGATTAAACCGGAGATTAACATACGCGTTATATTTTGTTTTATTTATTGATATTTTTGCGTGTTTTTTTTCACTTTCTTCTGGTTGGTGGGTGAATATTGTGTAATTCCTTAGGGAAGGGAGTCTCAATTTTTCAATGTCTGAGTTGGAAATTATTGGTTTAGCAGTTGTTGTAAATAATACTTAAATTCTGTTTGAGTCGTGAGGCTATGATTATTGATGGTACTCTATATACCTACGTATTGAAAGTACTTAAGTTTTAAATTGGGTCAGGTAGTACAGAGGTTCACTTCTCATTAGCAGTGATCGATTTGTTTTTTAAAATAGAAAGATTTAATTATAGTTTAATTGAGACTCGCAAATCAATACTAAGGCCATTATTTTATTTTATTTATTAGGATTTCTAACGAAAAATACACATTACATACATAAAAGTCATACAATTTAGGTATAAATAGTTATTTCCTTGTGTTTCTTCATTTACAGGAAATCACAGTATGCTTATGAATACAGTTCTATGCAATTACAAATGGCGTTTGCTCAAAATTAAATTAAACTAAGTTGAAATTAAATTTAAATATTTAAAATTTAAAAGAAATAAAAAAAACATAAGAGAGTTAAATTGTCACTTACATAATACTCTACTAGCATATTACTAGGTTTCTTTCATTATATTCGTAAGATACCGATAAGTATATAGATTTTTTAATACCCGTGGGTATAATTATGCGTATTATTCGTTATTCGACAACGGTGTGTTGACTCTTTATTGTTACCATTTCTTGATTATGAATACTTGAACCAACCTTATGCTCCTGTTCACTGAAAATTTCTTCATTAGATTCAATGAAACATGAAGGAAAACTGAAAAAGTATTGAAAAAATGTCGTCAAATAATAAGGTATGGGACAAATTCTTTTCATGTGTGTATTTCTACACATATGTATATACCTATAAAATGAGAAGCTCACTGACTGAGTGACTGACTTAATTGACTGACTGACATATCAACGCAGGACCTAACTTTAAGGGTAAGAAACTTGAAATTTTGCACAGGGGTTCCTTTTATAACGTAGGGGAGCACTAAGAAACGATTTTTTTTTATTCACCCTCTAAGGGGGTAAAACGGGCATGAAACGTTTTTTTCGTCAAATTGCACGCGGACGAAGTCGCGGGAATCAGCTAGTTATTTAATGTGCAGTATATAACTTAAAAAAATGTCATATATCAAATAAATATCGGTAGACAAGGGAGGTTTATAAGTACATATTTTAGGCAAAAATAAAATGTCAGGCCGGTTATAAAAACTATAACAATAACAATCAAGCCAACATTGTACCGATGGCAAAAAAAACAAAGTCATAGAGGAACTGAACGTATTTTCCTTATGGCTTTAATTAAGCCGCGTCCGCCGGTAGGACCGCCATTTTTGCGCATCGTACCGCTCGTGCAGATTGATTAAAAGTCTATGGCCCATGCTTTATAGTGTGTTTCCATTGTTATATGTGTTTTTCTGTGTAGGAAAACATATATAAAACTATATGCTATATATATACGATAATTATTATCAGTGTAGATATGTATTTTCCCAAATTTAGTTTCTGGTTGAAGACCTTAAAAGATAAAACCTTTTTTCAACTATTCGCTCTATAAAAAATAAAAATAAGCTGACTTGAACTATTCGCCATTTCGTTAAGGATACCCGCTGTAGTACTTAGGTTTTTTTATATGGAAATAACGGGCAAACGGGCAGGAGGCTCACCTGATGGTAAGTGATCACCGCCGCCCTTGGACATCTGCAACACCAGAGGACATGCAAATGCGTTGCCGGCCATTCAGAAAAGAATATGCTCTCCTCTTGAAGGTTCCCACGTCGAAAGGTAGAAGAATTTCGAAGGTATATAGACGAAAAACATACTTCTTCTACTTACTCATTACTCCTTGTGACATATTCCAGATAAATCTACTATTACATAAATATACCGATGTAAAGAGATTTTATAATGAATTATAGTATTATTGTCGGTATATTATAACCTCAATTCTACGAAAGTAAATTGAAAATATCTCGTGATCCAGGGTGAATAAATTGCAAATTTCTTCTAATTGTGAATAAAGCATGTTTTTTCTACAAAATCCAACAAAAATCATTAGGGCACAACATTTTTTTAAAGGGACCCTTTTCCTCATACAAAATGGGCATTCTCCATTGCCTACCCTCCTAACAACAAACGTTTTTAGGAATTTTAGTTTAGGACTGGGTATCCTAAACTAAAATTCCTAAAAACAAAATTCTCGTGGCACAATGGAAACTCGTTTAACCCGTGTAGTGGGCAAGCAGCATCTAATTTATGGTCGAGGTGGGCGCTCGGCCCGATAGTTACCGGCCAGTGCTAATTCAGATAGACATGAGTTTGTTACCGCCTGCCGCTCGCAGGGTTAAAGCTTTTAATTAGGTACGTTTGAATCGATTTACATATGTATTGCTTCGCAGCTGGAGATTGGGGATGGTGTTGAAGGACTCGTCATGTTTGTATGATGAGTACATTTGTATCCGAGTCATGGATGTAGGTATCTATGTTTAATAAGTATTTACAAAAAGAAATATACCTTCTCCTTCAAGTATCCGTAACAAAAGCCTCGTTGCTCGTCACGGAACTAACTAGATGGCGCTGTGTAATAATGTCCAGATATATAAAAGGGGAGAATTTTAGGTGCTGTATTGAGTCAGTGTATGTACCTAAGTAGTTTTTTCTGTGACGTCATAAAGACATGGAGGACTATCTGAATGGACTTCTGCACCTGTAAATAAATATTTCTGGATATTATGACACAACGCCATCTATTTCCGAGCAACGAGGCTTGTGTTACAGATACTAGATGGTTGAAATAGTAGGTACATAAATTTTGTTTGTGAATTCATACCTACATATTATATACAGATACGTCCATGACTCGCATACAAATGTCTTTGCTCATCATACAAACGATTGTCCCTACCGGGATTCGAATCCGGGACCCATAGCACAGAAGGCAGTGTTAACTACAGCTGGACTAATTCGGTCGTCATGTACACCTGCTCAGTGCTGATAAGCAATTAAGCATATTTATTTCTTTAACTTAACTATACGTAATTTATATTATTATGCTTTAGAGTTTAGACCGACACCTCTGATGTTGCAGACGTCAACGACGATAGGTTAGATAATGTAGTTTCTCTTGCCACGTCATAAAAAACATTACTTTCGTCTTGTCAAAAAAATTAATTAATAAAATATGAATGTGAACTAGGGTATTGAATTTCAAGGGTCAGTAGGAGTGATATAAATTCGCAACTGGATAAGAGATAAGTAACTATAAATATTAAATAAAACACTTTCTATCTACAAAGGAAACCTCAACTGAATTCTTCGCCAACCACACTAGATACATCATCCAGATCTAAGTTACAGATGACCACAAAAAGCACAACATTAATCCTGGTATGACGGCGTAAGGCGGGCTGCACACTCTCTCGCCACGAGGATTGACTGTGACAAATATACGTGTGAATCCAGCCAGCGTTTACACTATTCGCGGTTTGTGTGTTTCTGGCGGATTGTGTGGCCACTATTCATAGGAGGAAGCGATTTAATTACGGTACGGTTAGCACAGCGATATAAAACTCTGCCGTCTGCGGTAAGTTTATGTAATGAGCATGGACATTTGAACTGAAAATCCTGAAATATAAATATTTCTATGTATATAATAATCAACCATCTAGTAGCCGTAACACAAGCCTCGTTAGTTATCTCGAAACTAAATGGGCCTGTGTCATAATGTCCGGTTATATTTATTTATCTATTTAGAGATTTGGAAAATATTTTATGTAGTTGGTATGACCAGTAGTCTGTGGAGTCAAAATTCTCATGTCCAACCTCGAAGTATGCACCACTGTTTTTTTGGAGTTATATGTGTGTATTTATCATATGAAGTGAAGGAAAACATCGTGAGGAAACCTGAATGCCTGAGAGAATATGTCAATGGCGTGTAAAGTTTGCCAACCCAGAGTAGGCAAGCCTGGTAGACTACAGCCTAATCCCTCCCAAATAAGAGGAGATTTATACCCAAATATGGCACAAAAATTGGGTTAATGATTATGTGTATCAGTGATACTGATAAGTATTTGTTTTAGGAACGGATCGTAACTACGATTCTTGCACAAAACCCATATTTTATACGTGGCTTAATAGCTAGAACATAGGCTCTGTAAATTTTATTGCTCCTTTTTATCTAGTTATTACCTAACGATGGATTTAATTCCCGTACCTATCATCAGTAAAAAGTTACTAGGTGGATAAATTTCTCTCCATTTCCAATATTGTTTCTGTAATAACTCGATGTTTGTGCCGCTAACGTCATAGCCCAACGGAACACCTAACATAGGCAACTATTAAGGTTTATTCATTTGTCACCCGTCAGCACATCGTTTAGGTGACGCCTAACAGATGTCGCTAGTGCGATTATGAACCTCTTTCGTGGTCCAATCGAGTGAGTGGGAAGCGGAAAATATCACTACCTACCCTACTTATAGGTTTTTCTATTTTGGAATGTTATTTTTTGGGAGGTATACGAAAATATATTATTATACCTAGTTATAAACGATTGAGAAGATCATAGTGCTGTAGGTACTAAATCAAATCAAATCAAATCATTTATTTCAATTAGACCAATACACTACTGTTTACTGTTTACTGGTACTTTTGTATTGTCGAATTAAATTGAATTTAGTTGCACGGTTCCAAAAGGTAGGTCTTATGGAGAAGAACCGGCAAGAAACTCCATAGATACTCTTTTTAAATTGAATACAAAATTGGTTGGTTTTGTTTTACAATGCTTTATGTATGTAATATCAATATGAGACTGGTGCAGTTCGATGTGAAACGTATGATTTATGCAAGTAAAAGAAGTAACTAAAACCAATTTCGGTTGCCATAACATGTCTGAGCCAACCAGTCCCAACTGATAGTCTAATCTAGGTGAACATAAGATTGAGAATCAAAATACTCTTTTCAAAGTACTTAAATATCTCCGTCGTAATATTCCTTAAAAATTATAAATAAGCCTTTTACGCCTGAATTAGTTTTAAACCTTTTTAGTTAAACGTATATTTAAGATCTCTAATAAGTAATCGGTAGGTACAAAAAAAATATCCTCACATCAGCCAATGGGCCTCAGACCGTTATTTACTTAGATTAGGTACATAGGGTGCATTTAAGGTGGCTTCTAGAGTCATATCAAAAGTAAATACTATTAGTCAATATACCCAAAATGTATACAATAGAGCTGTAATTAGACTGACCGTCCTCCAGGCAGAGGCAGAGGAGAAACAATAAGCATCAACGTCACAAACAAGTCATAAATCAGACTGAATCTTTGGTGGGAATCGCCAGATGCTGTGACGTCGCTATATAGCTTAATTTGCCAAAGATAATTGTTTTGGTAATAGAATAGGACGGTGAAAATAGTATCTAAGTCATGTTTTTTTTTAATCTAGTAAATAATGATGAGTTTAGTCGTGATAGTCAGGTGGTGTGTCTAGGTGACTGTGAACTCAAAGGTATTGAATTCAAACCGGTGGCCACGACTGACTTTTCGGAAAATATGTATGTGCGTATTTATCACAAGCTCAAACGGTAAAGAAAAAAAAAACATCGTGAGGAAACGTGCGTGCTTGAAAGATTTTCACGATGGCATGTGAAGTCTGCCAATCCGGAGTAGCCTGATCGCTCTCAAATGAGAGGAGACCCGTGACCTGTAGTAAGACAGTAAATAGGTTTCGTAATTGTAGGCTCAACCTTGAACAATTCCTAAATATGGCCAATGACTTCATAACTGTCTAAATATCATATTCTTCTTCTGCTTATCTGCTTATACGGATAGGTAAGCACCTAAGAACCTAAGCACCTAAGCACCTAACAGGATCTTGTTACGTAAACATAATTAGCGGCTAGGTTTATAAAACTCACATAGGTTTATACAACTCAGGTTTATAAATCATTGCCTATAATTAATATGACTAAATGTCAGTTTTAGAGTAAAGTAAAGTAAAGTAGTTCTTATTGTTTTTGAACGAGTATTTTAAATTCTTAGGTATTATCACCAAATTATTAACACCAAATGCATCTTTTTTTAAATTGCAGGAATTAAGCACAATAATTCTTAGCATGCCTGGCATACAATTTGTTATACAATACCGCGATTAGATTTTAAAGCAATTTTCTACCACTCTGTGGAACCAGCTGCCGCTGGTGATCTTTCCGACCCTTTACGACGTGGAAACTTTCAAGAAAAGACTATACCTATTCATTCCTGAAAAGCCGGTAACGCATTCGCAAGCCCTCTGAATATGTTGTAGATGTCCATGGCGATCACTTACCATCAGATGAGTCTTCTACATGTTTTCCCCCTTATTTCCATAGAAAAAACCATTGAGTGGTAGGTGCCTTACAAAATTAAACACAAATGTAAAGCTCGTTCTACACCAACCTTTACTTTTTCTAACCCCTTTTTAGATGTAAATAAATGTACCTATCCGATAGGGTTGTCACCACAGCGAACTGCGGTGGCTGTTTACTTAGAAAACATGGGAGACACGCGAATAATGTTTACCTTGCTCGAACCTTTCACTTTTCGTTGATTGTGTTTTTAAATCATCTGGCTGAGATGAAAGAAACGAAAATAACGGGAATTGGCAGCACCGACTTATTTAAATTCTGCAACTCGTGGATAGAGACACGCAAAATAATGAATTGTAAGTATTTAGTTTTTCACTTCATGTAAAATGTTCTCGATAAACAAGCTTAGTGCTTGATATCGTACCAATAGTATGACTGATTGTAAAAGCGATAAAAAATTTCGGTAGATTGGTTATACTAGATTATGCTTACCGCCACAGTCACTGTCAAAAAAAAACAAATGATGAAGAAGATATTAGTGACATGTGGACTTTTTTTATACCACAGAGGTGGTAACAAGCTAATACTGAGGCCTCCCGTATTTTGGTAAGCAGTTTCATTTAAAAATAATATCTCCTGTTTAGATATTTAATTGTTATGTGTTCGTATAGGTGCACTTTAGTAGGTTAACGTGACTTTATTGATTAAAGAATCATACACCAAATATTTACTGAAACTTTTTTATCATCCTTCATAGCAAATAAATAAAAAAACCTTGCCTTAAAAATAAATGGAAATAGGTACTTATATTATAACGAAGGACTAAAAAGACTGTAAAGTAATTTTCATTATAAGAAGTTTAAAAAATACTACTCCGTGGCGCTGGTCATGCGACAAATATTGGTAGGTAGGTCATAATAAATTATTGGGATCGTTCGATTTGTTTTAATAATATATATGGCAGTGGCAGAACAACGTTTGCCCGGTCCACTAATTATACTTTAGTAGTTGTTACATAAACGGTAATTTTCAACTCCTTAATCTTTTGTTCTTCTGTTTATCATAACCAACAGCACTGAAGAGCAGATATATCTAATCAAAAGCGCCGGGTATGCCGCACTAGTAAAGCTTTGTAATTGTTTTGGAAGACGGTCTGCACGGATGCGTTGTTTTTTTTCTACTTTGGGCCAAAAGTCTCTCTCCCCCATATTCTTCAGCTTGTTCTTTCTTTTTCAGTAATTTCGGTCCATTATTTTGGTTGGGATATTTTCCAAATTTTATTCCCTTCCCTTTATTCCTACTAAAGAGCGATGTTCTGCCATCTATACAAATAAAACGTGAACTATTTGGAGGGTCGGGTATCGTTACACATGAAGTGTTATTATTTATAACAATATAGTACAAAACTATTTAAAGGATAAGCTCTTTTAATTTTATCATGTAGATTATTGTGTTCATTCGATATTTATTGGGATCTTTGCTAAATTAATCAATTTTTTGCTAAATTTATTTGGGATCTTTGCAAAATTAATCAAGTATAACTCAAAAGACATTGTGCTTGGGCTTAAGAAAAATATAAATTTGACACTAGATACAACAGCTGATTGTTTGAATTTAAAGGTTACTTGACGTTTTGTGGTTGTGAGCAGCATCATAACCTATAATCGTCGGCTTTGATTTTGAGGTTAAAATCTCCTAATTTATGGATTTCTGTCTAGAATTAATATTAATTTTGAGTGCAATAGTGATAAGGTGAAGCATACTCATTATTAGGACCCAGTAACTGGGTCTTACGACCCGCGTGAGTGCGTTTGACAACAAAGTTATTTATATCCCAGTGTAAATAAAACTTTGTTTATTATTTGCTTCTAATATTTTTGATTAGTTTTTCTTTAAATCTTTTTCGATAGTTATTGTAGTTTTAAATTCTATTAAATGATAAGGTTTATCCAAACCATAACTAGTAAAGTAATAAGTTTTAGATTAAAATTGTGCGTTTTAATTTAAAAAATAAACTAGTTATGGCTAGTGAAGATTTGAAAAATAAAAGTGATATGAAAATGGATCACGAGCCAATAAAAAAAATGAAGCTTGACAACTCTGAGCCTGATGCTGATAAAAAACAAACTATTGTGACAAGAACTGTGGCCACTATGTGTGGTGCGTGGAGACCTGAAGAAGAATATGGAGGGTTGATCTTCGTATTCCAGACAAGGAAGGACTGCCTTAGTCCTGATCCGACTAATGAAGCTGACTATCCGGAGAACATTGAAGATTTTTGGGAGGCGACTTTCCAGGCCGATGACAATGATCAGGTATGGAAACTGTAAATTTTAATAATGTATTTAGTCTTCATATCATTAGCTCACTAGGTACTAAATGTAATTTACAATGTATATTTATATTAATAACAAATTGATATTAAGAATCTATTACTTCTTATTTTATTATTAGCGCCATCTGTTTCATTTTCAATAAACTACGCATGTAGTAAGTTCTTTTGTTTCTATGAGTTGTTACTTCAACCTGCTAGATGGCGTTTTATGTTAGTCTGAACTTTAGCAGTTTTATAAAATTCCAACAGAGGACGCAATAATATACTTGTTTTCTAAACTAAGTGATAAGTGTAAACTTTTTATTAAAGTACAATTTTTAATAATATAATAAATAGTTACTTTATTCTATTGATAAAGTTCAATAGGAACTAAGGATAGCTTTTAAATTAGTTTTTAGTACAGGTAGTATGTTGTCATTTACACATTTTATAAATATTAAATGTAGATACCTAGGTAGGTAACCTAATCAAACCTATAATTTATATTATAAAATATTTGAATATTTTATAATATAATTCCATTTCTTACACTCACGAAATATTAAGTGTTGTTATAAAATTAGTTTCTACGCATTATAGCTGCTGTAGGTTACTACCTATTTTGGTATTATTTAGTTAAAGATTCATCATCACATCTAGCGGATTCCAGCGACCTTAATCAAGCCTTGCCGGGGGCCTACCCACGCATTTAATCCTTAAAATCAAATTAAATATTATAATATTTAATTTGAACGGTTGATATGATGATGATGAAAGGATTAAATTCATTTTGATACTTACATACTCACGCCTTTTTCTATAAATCCAGCTCATATTACTCTCAAACCAACTTCTATTCGAAGATAAGACAGCAGGCAGAAGTATCTCACTCTCAGGTAAGTAATTTTCAACAAAATTTCATGATAGCAGTGGTTCTGCATATTACAAAATGCAATCACACTTACCAACTCTGTAAGTTATTGATATGCGGCTCCGCTAAATATATTCCACGGATTCAGTTACTAAGTTGGATCTGGTACACTAATCAGTTTGGAATACGTTCTCCTTACATTATTTAGATAGCTCTACGAAAAATAGGGTTGTCTGTATTTAAAACTAAATACCTACTGGGTAAAATAAATATAATAAATGTTTATTAAATAAACAGTGCAATACATTTAACAATAGGTATCTTACAATTAAATACAAATAACTCTTATTAATTTCCCTACTGGCAATATTCCTGAATTAGGTTAGACTCGTGTTTCAGGGTATCAATAATAAATGTATCCGGAGATTATGACACAGCGCCATCTAGTTCCGAGCTAAGCAACAGGCTTGTGTTACGGATACTAGATGGTTGATATACTAGATAGATATTTTTTCTCACAAACTAATCAGGTCTCAGGTCAAATTTCCATGCTCATTACACAAATATTTGCTACGACCAAAATTCACGGTCAAAATATTTCTCATGTTCGATTAAATATTATTTCTTTTATGAAAGAAATCTTACCATGCAAAAATATAAAAATCGTTTGTTTGATTATAATTATTTCAAATGATTTGCCTAATTGTCTTGTTAACATATTCTTAAGGCCAAGATACATTTTTGTATTATTCCTATAACCTATACAATATAATAATCATTGCTAGGGCCATGGGGGTATTTGGGATATGTATATGGGGATTTTCAACCGACAAAACAAAAAACGGAGGAGGTTCTCAAGTCGACGCGTATATTTTTTTAATGTAGGAATAACCACGCATAATTTTTTACAGAATAGTCCGATTTTGATAATTCTTTTTAGGCAAAGATTTCAATATAAACTTGTGAATATGACAGGTTTTATCGCGAATTTGACAAATCCATTCAAAACTTGACACTCCACTTATCGCTACAAGAAAAAAACGTTGACTGGTAATTAATTGATTGAATAGTTTGAATCTAGCATTCATATTTCACCTCAAGAAAACGAAAAAAACTCGTTTATTTTCATGTATTTGTCGTGTCTCAATCTCCATCCATATTTTAATTTCCGGAGTAAAAGGGACGTGCCTTTCATAAAGAATTTTCGATTTATTCCATTCTAATACCAAAAACTAATACCACTGGTATTTGTTTTAACTCATATTTTTTTTCTATTCCGAACCGATACCATTGTTTAAACTAATACCAAAACAAGTTCAAAGATATAAGGTTCAGTCAGTAAAAATGCTTTGTATGTAAATATAAGACCTTTAATTGAAAAAAAAAACAGATAACTCCAAAAAAATCAAATTTTGTTAGCAAACGTCTTGTTCAATGATAAAATATCACTTAAATAATCAACTTTAATATAATTTTAGTTCCTCTCTATACCTGTATAATATTTTTTTTTGCAAAAACATCAAACAGGAAGAATTTACTTACAATCTAAAAATTACAAAATATCTCAAAAAATTAACTCTTAATTTATATTGAAATTTATCTGACATAGTTATTATTAGATAGGTACGTAATTATTCACGTCTACCTATCTCATAACAACTATGTCAGGTAAATTTTTAACAAAAATAAATCACTTTTTATCTAACAATTGTAAAATATCACAGAAAATCAACTTTTTGTATAATCTAATCAGTCATTCATCACCTACATAGCAATGAATCAGCATTTTTTTTTGCAATAATATCTAATATGAAAAATTCACTTTAAATCTAACAATTATAAAATATCACAGAAAATCAACTTTTTGTATAATCAAATCAGTCATTCATCACTTACATAGCAATGAATCAGCAATTTTTTTTTGCAAAAACGTCATATATGAATAATTCACTTATAATCTAAGAATTATAAAATATCACAGAAAATCAACTATTAGTATAATCAGCTAAATGACGTGTAAATATTTTCTTATATTTCAACAATTAGTAGCTAAACCCTTAATTTTTCTAAGCAGTGACCTACGGAGATTTTGTTTTTGAGAAGTTGGTCAGTTACGTATGTGATCCACGAATTTTTCATAATAGTTGTCTTTGCACATCGTTTTGCGGGGGGTGCGTTTGATTTATATTGAGTAACAACCACTGTTTGTAAATCTGCGTCCTCTTTCAGCACGTTCAGAAGCTGATATAAATTAGCATTCTTTGGCACAGCCGAGTTTAATTTCTTATGCCAAGATTCTACGGCATTTGTGGTTCGATGGCGTTCACCATGAACGCACCAAATGTCTACAAAACTCTCGTTCTCTAGCCATTGTGACACCATGTAATCATTAAATGTTTGAATGGCGTCAGTATCAGGACAGTCTTCCATTATGTAGCACCATCCTTCTGATATGAATTTACGAGGAAGTAAAGGCAGTAAAGCTGAAAGTCTTACATGTCTTTGGGTGATAGCATCTTTTGTCAGATCCAACTGTTTTGCTTTTTTCCATACATTTTTGGAATAATGAAAGTAGCATCCTTTAATCACAACTGACGGAAAAACAATTGTAATGGCGTTCATTGCGGCTAGTTCAAAATCTGTTAAAAATTTTACGGGTAGTCAAAGCACAACATTCCAGTCACACTTGACTCTGATTGGTTGTTTCGAATTTTGGAACAATAGAGCAAACTCACCCTTTCTCGCAGATAAAAAAAATAGCAAGATGATTCACTAAAACTACTCTTACCTATGCTAACCTTTGTAAAAATATTGGAGTGAAGTGAATTTGGAAAGTTTTAAGCATTATATTACGATTACATAAAAATATTGAAAAACAAATTTACTTTGATTAGGTTTGACTGCGCTGACTGTACCAAATTCAAGTTGTTGGTATTCGTTCGTACATTAAATTAAATTATTTAAAAAGTGGTATCCGTTCGGAATAGAAAAAAAATAAGAGTTGAATCAAATACCAGTGGTATTAGTTTTTGGTATTAGAATGGAATAAATCGAATTTTCGATGTATACCTTTGTTGACTATTATTATCAATACGAAAAAATATTATATCGTTAGAAAATTGGTTTAAAACTTAAATAAGTACTCATGATAAGTATATTTGAGGGCTATGCTATAATTATGCTTAATGTTAAAGCATAATTAATTTTCGATCAGGGCATGTTCATCCTAGTCCATCAAAACAGGCATTGTAGGTACTATGAAAGTTATCAATTTTCTCTCTGTACATACTATAAACGATTTTAAAACATAGTTATGTTGTATTATTTATTCTTACTATATAATGTTTATTTTGCATTACAACAGTCACTCATTTGTACTACTACCTACTTCTTTTTAAGAATAGATCTAGATTTAAAATCTAAAAATAATACAGTTCCTTATTGTCTCCATAAAAAGCGAATCATCGGTACGAAGCAACCCTAAAGACGGAACATACGAAATTTTGTTCATCCAGATGTTCGCACACTAAATACGCAATTAGTATGTATTTTGAATGGATGCCAAAGAATTCTGAGAAGCAAGTTATTAGATACATTATGTAAAGCAGGCTGGATCTGGATCCCTGGTATAATAACAACGTACTAGCAGTTCTGGTTAATCTCCCCCCCTCCCATCCGAAAGACAACATACATACTCTCAGACTCTCCTCAGATCGTCGTGAGGTAAAGGATGGGCCTAGCGAGATCCACCCTTAAATAGAACTGCCCGGCTGGGAATATAATTTATTAATAAATAAAACTTATTTAGTGCGTTGTATATGACTTTCTTATTATTAACAATCAATTAAATCTACCTTTATTAACTCTTAATACTATCAAAGACTTTTCTTGCACTAGTTTATTCTTATATCTATCTAAATTAATTACATGATGAAAAAAAAGGCACCAGGGTCACAGAGGTGTATTTAAAACGCCCTGTCAACGAAAATGTTATGACAAAGGCGAAATTCCTGCGCCTTCGTCCCAGTACAAAATTGCAGGCATTCCCGCTAAACTCGACGACGTAAATTCTTTAAAACAACTTTGTGTTTTGTAAGGATAGCCGCATATTGTTGATTGTTGAAGCGGTATGCGATTGTCTAAAATATGGAACCCGTTTTAAGTGCAAGGGACGCTTTTTTGTCGATAAAAAAATAATTTTCTGTTGAGCAAATTTTTGTCCATCTATCGCCAATAATCAATTAAAATCCTTGTCTTGTTTTATCACTGTCATGGTTTCACTCCTATAATGGATAATATTCCTAATAGTAATTAAAAATTCATATGAGTCGCAAGGACCTAAGTGATAATATTTTTGATCATAATAATTACTTACTACCACACTAACTAGGTACGCAGAAATGTTACATGGAAACAACTTGAGAAATAAAGTTCATACTTCGTGGCAACAATTTAACTCCGAACTTGTTAGTTAACTTCTAAATAACGTTAGTAAAGTCGAGTTATCCTTGCGTTTATTTTATTATCGTCCTGAAATCCCTTCGCCATAATAGTACCTATGTAGATAGTTACTAAAAGGAATAATACCTCCTTAACTTCCTTCTTCTTTCTTTAATCCCTCCATAACTCCATAACGTCCAATAATATAGCAAATATATAGATCAAAAGAGCTGTGGTAGCCTAGCGGTGTGACCAGTGGACTGAGATGACAGTGGTCTCGAGTTAGGACCCAAGGCACGCACCACTGACTTTTCGGAAGTTATGTGCGTATTTATCACAAGCTCGAACGGTGAAGGAAAACATCTTGAAGAAACCTGCATGCTTGAGAGAATTCTCGATGGCATGTGAAGTCTGCCAACCCGCAGTAGGCTAGCGTGGTAGACTATAGCCAATCGTTCTCAATTGAGAGGAGACCCGTGCCCTGCAGTGGGACATTAATGGGTTGATGATGAATATAGATCAATGAGACCCATTTTTCCTTACCTTATTTTGTATACTTTTGTTTTTTTTTCTGTAGCTTTGTCATCATCTCCTTGCTTTTCGTAGTCCTTCATATCCCTGATAGAAGAAGAAGATAAGAGTAATTGTTTACTTCTGCATAAAAAAAAACTGATTCATTTCTACTCAATTATAAGCAGTCCTCAAATTTTGTGGCAACTATTTCACTATGTCAGGGGATTAATGGCCCTCTCATTAAATTCCCTACATAGTGAATGAAATAGGTAGCACCAAATACATAACTATTAACGTGATGACTGGCAATATTTTTAGATCAGGCAAAACTAATATTAAGGTTTAAGAATAAGACGCATTTCAGGGGTTTTAGGAGCAGAACAGAGCAAGGGCTGTAGGTAAATTCTAATTTAAAAAAGTAAAGGAGTGTTTCAGGTATTGTTTTCTGCCTTAAGAAATAACCTACTAGATACTAGATCCTATCCCATTGTGTGTAGAAATTGGGTCAAATTTCTAAACAAACCAATCACAAATAAAGCTAAGACAGGCTTGCGACTAAAAGTCGCTAGTGCATGCTCTAACTTACCATCACTGCGACTTGAAACGCCTGTATTTTAAGTGTCTTGAGTTATTTTAGCTCAATATTACATTTTAATGCGTGGTAAAACAGAATTATCCAGTAATGTACCGCCATTTGTGAAAGTTTTTTTATGTTAAATGCTAATTCTTGTGGAAATCCATGCTATGGCCTGACATTTTACGTCTTTGTCGTAACAATTGATGGGGTTTTAAAATCAGTGATGTAACCTTCCTAAAGTAATTTGCTTTTACTGATGGTAAATATTTGAATGGATTTACTTTGTAATGGGAATAATGTATAGCAGGATATTCCAATTATTTTACGTCGCAATAAGATTCACTCTCGTTATCATGCTTTGTAAAAATGCTAATAAATGAAAAACTGAACGTTTATTATTTAAACATTTAAAAAAATATGTACTATATTTACGACGTACCCATTAACATTCACATTGCCATTAAAAGCTCTTATCTTGTTAAGCACTGGGGTCAAAAACTCAAATTGAACGAAATGAAGCAAATATGATCTTACATACCAAACAAGGTACTTGATTTAGATTAATTGACGACATTTACATGGACCCAAACCATGTTAATTGGATTTACAAAGTTCATTACAACGTTTTAAGTCCAATGGTACCTTCTCTTTCGACGAAACTACTATCAGAACAATAGTAGCCCCAAAATGATTATTTTATTCCCTTCAAATGTTAAGTAAATTCTCTTTGAATGTAGGAAATTGACGTTAACTCGCGACATAGTTGGGAATGTCGCTGTCGACGCAAATTTTACCGCGAATTGATGGACGGTAACTCTTTTACCGTTATATATTTCTTCATTGTGTTCTGTTTCATTTGCTTGTTATGTTGGTGCGAATCGTAAGGGAGCGTTCTTTGTTAAAGCTTTCTACGTCGTCGGTGATTCGCAGGATATGATTTTTAAGTTTATTTAGTTATACTTAGCAACATGAAGTCTTAATTTAAATTCCTTAATTAAAAAAATATATTTGGAAACTATTCTGTATATACGACAAACCACTGCTACTAGTTAAATCATAGAAATACCCAATAAAACTTCGCTCGACTTGGGAATCGAACCCAAAACCTCTTGTTCAGCAGTAGCACTTCCGACCACTAGACCTGCGACGCAGTTAACAACAAATAAACCATAACACCTATTTTAACTGCTCAATCGACATCTAAATCATACCGTAAAACGGAATGAAATAAAATATTTTATAATTCCAAAAAGGGTCGCTCATAATATGTGAAAATACTATATTAATGCGTAAACCGACGAATCACAAATTTCAACTTCCTCAATTTCATTTATGAACGTAAATTGAGGCTGGATAAGCCAGTATTAGGTTGTCAATGTTTGCTGATAATCCAAATTACGCTTCACCGAAAGTACTTTTAATTGAGTAAGTAGAAGATATAACAGTATTGATTAAAAACCTCGAATGTGGAAAAGAAAAATATGTTTATTACATATTCTATACTACTCATGTCCCGACTGCACATTTTGTTACAGAAAAAATAAGTTGAACTACACTAAAACTTTCTCCTCTACTGTAAACACTAATTCTTACATAAGCTGGGGATTAAACAACTACATACATGTCTATTCATACAAATATTTGTTTGGTGCGGAGATCGAATCTAAGACCCGTGATGTAGAAGGTTGGTCAGCCTCTGTGCTTATAGTGTCGTCAGTGGTTGAATTAATTTGGTAGACGTAGCAAGACGTGTCGTCAGTGGTTGAATTAATTTGGTAGACGTAGCAAGACCTCTTTTGCGGATTTCTTCGCAATATTGATATTATTATAATACCAACGTTGTAGATCCATAAAATTGGTAAAAAATCTTTTAATTACATTGTCTGATAAACTATTGCAGTCCACTGACAATTGATCGTTGTCCTCCCCCAAAGAGAGACAACCATCCCGATCTTGGGCAGCTCCCATCCATCCGCTGCCAGCCACCTCGCCATCATAATCGCGTAACTGTAAGAAATCAGTACATAGTGTAATCCAGAAAACTAATTTGCTCTAGGATAGATTATAGGGATGTTCATTGAAATAGTGTCTACTTCTTCTTCTCGTATCAATAGCTAAACAATGTTTGAGTAATAAGAGGCCATCCCATGAAATAGTCTCCAAAGGCGCATTGACCGTTGGGGTAAATAACTCTTTTTATTCGCTCAACATAACCGCATGGTCCATATTTGGTGAACTGAAAGAAATTGGAACGTATTTATAAATGGAATTTGATCGCTTGTCGAATATATAAAAGTAATGGACCTGAAGCTATATTCAAAATGAGACCCAAACTAGCATACTCAAATTACCACCCCAATTTCACCGGAAAATATTTTTAGGCCAACTCAATACAGCTAAAGTGTCTACCCGGTTTTCACTTAGCAATTTAGTTACATTTTCGCTGAAAGTATTTTTTCAGTTCAACAGCAAAAATTGCGTGGTTTGAGATAGGGTTCCCGTATTTAACTCTTCTCAAAATGCCGAAATTTTATTTTGACAATTGAGACTTTCTACATCTAAAGACGTCGTCGGATTTAAGTTTTCCGTCTTTTATCATTTAACTCTTACTTTAAAGGTCTGAGGGTTATTTTAGATATCACTTTATGTGTTGATTTTTACCTGATAGTTTAACTCTCTAATTCATTTATACGTCAGCAACTATTTCATCCACCTATAGCTCGATTTATAGTAGGGAATTAGACGCTTGCCGCTGATACACCATCGGACTCTGAAAACTGAAGGTTGCAGGCGATCCGACATTGGTCATGGCCTCACGAGTCCATCAAGGTACCCAAGTACTCAACTATAGAGCAATAAAAGTTGAGACGTGTTCGACGTATGTTATGTCCTGTTCTGTCGCCTCCCAAGCAAGAACAATCTCACCGTCATAATTTTCTACAATCCGTATCTATTTATAATGTCGCTGATATTTTTATTATGAATCAAATTTATTACAAGTGATGAAAATAATAATGTCGTTTGCTATTTTTGTCGAGTCATTAACTTGTAAAAAGTGTTTGCATTTATCATAGCTGTCAAAATAATATGGTATAGTTCTTGATGTCGATGTAGATTAGGGCAATAAACTAAATGAAAATGATTTAAAATTGCCTTTTGAAGTAAGGGGAACGCTCAGCATATTTTTTTGACTACTGAAATATATTGAATCTTACTTAGGCACCAAACTAAAACAATATCTTCTAATACATGAAATATTTCGCCAATCACTTTTACTGCGACGGCAGATCAGACTACCAAAGCCTACATCCAATATCATCAACTGATCTAAAGTACTTTCTACCAGTTCAAATCCTATCAGATCACGTCACATCCACTGCAAAGATCACAAAGCAGATCCGAAACAAAGCATTGTTCAAATCAAAGTAACACTCATCTCATCGGCTCCATATCATTGAGCCGGCTCCATGTTCCAAATGGCTCAATGAATATACGATAGATTCACCTGCCAGCTTCGGCATCAATCATAGCGCCAATCGCTGTCAGCTGCCACCAATCTTCGGGACTCGCCAGCAAACTGGTATTGGCTGCCGAATTCGTGCCAATATCGTGTCATGTTAATGCATTGGCTTCTCTCCCTTTTGTTTTTCTTCGATCCTCTTTGTTTTGCGAATTGGTCTCGACAGGGTTTTGTTGCTATTTTGTTTATTTGTTTGTGTCAACTGATCGATATATCCTTGGAGTGTTGATGCAATGCTTTAAGCATTGTTGCCATTAGATATCAATTGAAAAATGTAAATGGGTAAATTATATGATTTAGAACGCAAATATATAAGTTGATTTAAGTCTCCTAATGAATATCTATTTATAAAAGCTTTCACAAAATATTTCAAATTTAGGTTTTGCATAACTTGTAGAATCAGTCAGTCAGTTTAGGTCCTCACTCAGCTCTTTCTTAATTAGACAAAAGAGCCCCTAAATTGGAATACTCTTTAACATCGCATGAATCGTTTATCAGCAATTCTATTACAATTGTAGTTTGAACTTAGTTCTCATTGAAGTCATTAGGGACTTGTTACACAATACAGGCAACCCGATATTACATAATCCTTTAAGTTGGTGTATAAATATTAATGCTGTTCTGTGTTCTACCGTTTGATTCCCGGTGGTATAACATTGGTTAAATGCGATTATGATGTTCGGTCTGTGGGATTAGGAAATTCGTGTTCCGCTGTGAATTAAGATTGTATATTCACTAGTACCTACGATGAAATGGATAATAACTTTATTAGTAAATCAAAATTACACAATATTAATAATAAAAGTCTAGTCTAGACTATTTACTTCGCCATTCATATTCGTTGTATTTTCATTTTCACTAGTGCTTATTTTATGATAGATATGCACTTACTTAGATAAATTGTGCTGTTTAAAAATTGATAGCTCTTAGACTCTGTTGAAAGATTGACTGTTTCATTTATGTGAATATTGTAGTAGCATTTTTATATTTATGGCTTTAACAATAAAAGTAATCAAAACGTAGCTAGTTCTTATATTTTCAAGTAATTCAAAATGGAAAAATGACGTTATTCTTCTCTTTATAGTTCCAAATAAGAACCAAGTGATAAATCTACTCTAAAATTGAGTTATAAACCAAAAGTATTTTTTCTATAAATTTAATGTTCTAAAGGTTTTCGATAAACCCTTTAAAATACCACGACTGAACAAGATAAATTTCTAGTACGACATGACCTAAATCCAGAACAAAATAAATCAATAACCAAAATAGTCGGTGCCATTAAAACCGCGAAGCCTCAGCCATCAATGCCGATATTGATAGATACCCTCAAAGTTGGTACATAATAAATAATTAAAATTCCTCAAGGGAAACTCGGGTCGTCGAATAAGGACGCCAAAGAAAATTTATAAGCAAATTGCCCTTTGCCAAACTTGTGTATATTTTTTTTCAGTATTTACAAAGGTCTCGAGTGGTTAAAATATACTATTTTTAGGAGAGAAAAACAGTTCCTGTTTTAAGAAAAAAAAGTGTGAACTGCAATGATGAAAGTCGAAAATCAGTAATGGTTTACTAACTAACCAGAGTAGTACCTACCTTTAAGATATAGTTCAGTTATTCAGTATCGTCAAATTATAGCTACAAAACTTTTTAAGCAATAATTTTATTATTCCTTATGAATATTATTTTCAGTTTTTAATATATAGTAATTACTCATATCATATTTGTTAACAATAACATAAACATAGAATAAGATGTGCAGAAAAGTGTCGGTACTTTTCTTTGAGACGGATAATTATTGGAAAACTGGTTCCTCTAAGCTCAATGCCACACTTGCCATCAATCACTGATAAAGAATGCATTAATGTCGTGCTGTTACTGTTAGGAGTGGAGTACACTTGAGCTTACTTTTTTTATCCGCATTGAGCATGTTTGACAGCATTTTACCTGGTGCTAAGTGACGATGCAGTCGAAAATGTAGCACGCAAGCTCAGTTAATATCAATTCACTATAATCTATTCTTATTTAAGATACTGTTATTCTACAACAGCAATATGTTAATTCTATTTCACATACATGATGCTTAACAAGTAACTTACACTATAAACTTACAGGTAAAATTCTTAATGCTGACATGAATGCTGCCAAATCATTTATACAGCCTAAAAAAGCTAAACTGCTAAAAACGGTCCTATGGATCCTTTTTTGAAGATGTAGGTTAAATAAAAATAAATAATTGTGTTGTATCATCGTCAATTGCTAAAAGGAGAGGAGTATTTAATCACGTGTACTTTAGTATCTTAATTTAGATATTTAAATGGGTTTGTTTGCACAGATGTCACATATGGGTTTAGAGGTCAAAAATTCGCACGTAAAGAAGATTTTTTGATCTACACGTCTTTGTTACGGGACATAGCTTTTTTAACGTTATCAACTTTGTGAGAGAAAAGTCGATAAAAATCCGGAAAAGGAGGGAAAGGGAATAGAAAAATGTGCTTACCACAATATTTTTTCAGCTATGCAAAAATTTCGATGCATAAAATATTGAAAGGATAAAACAATCTAAATTGAATTGCTGAATTGATCTAACCACGTGGTCTGTAGGTCTATACTTTTGTCTATACTTTATATACACGTGTCTATACTTTTCCATTGTATGTCGACCGTGTACACAAGTCCCAAAAACTGACAGATGTTACAAGCGCTTTAAGTTAGGCAACAATTTTATCTTTTAGGTTAGCGGGTGATTAACGCATATCTTTCGCCTTTTTTTGGTTTGAATAATTTGGATATTCTGTAGCAGGATTTGATTTTAGGATACGAATTTCTGCGATGATAATTTGAACACAGCACTTTTTTTTTAAGTTCTATACTTTACAAAGAATATTGTTCTTTTATTCTTTAATTCTATACATATTGTATATACGGCACATAAATAGAAACATTTTTTGTTCTGTGAACCATAATATTTTTTTTTATTTCAGTTTGATAAATTACAAAAATATATTTCTAAACTCAGAAAGTAATATATCTTTTTTCTGCTAACTGTATTTAATTTCTTCGTGATTCCATCTAAAAAAAAAAGATTTTTTGAACTCCTTCCATTAAAATTCCATTATTTTTGGAACTCCTTCCATTAAAATGTTACCTATCAAAAGTAATTGGAAATTCCCTTGTTCACTTTTGTACTAATAACTGGCTTTTTTTTACTAAGCTTTAAGACAGAACTTAATAATCATTTTGACGACTTGATTGGCGTGGTGGCTGAGCGATCGGCTTGTGCGTCATGGGTGCGTTTAAACACCGCATGGAGCAAATATTTGTCCGATGTATTGGTAGATGATTCGGCTCTGGGCGTTTGTGTAAGTGAAAAATTTTGTTTTTTAAACTTACGCACGACAGGAAAATTCCTAGTAAAAAAAATCCAATATCTACAGTTTTAAACCTATCTATGTAGGTATATCGTAAGAAATGCTTCAAGTTAAGCGTCCAATAAATATGCAATGAAGGAAGCCACGGTCGATCAATCTACGCCAGCCTCAAGTGAAAACTGTTTATCATAATCTTCTAGAAACATGAAAATTTTCGTGTTCCTCTCTTATCGATAGTCCGGCACGATTGATGGTCGTTTTTATGGACCATCGGCGAACATCTTGAAATAAAATTGTTTTGTCGTATCTTTTGGCTTATCCCGCGCTTAATATTCTTGTCCGTATTTTGTTGATATGGGATTTTATATCATAATCGTAAGTACAATTGAATAGTCACGTTTGTTTATTCTCGTGTTTTTTGGAATAGTTAATTATTTTAAAAGAAAGGCGGACTATGTAGTCAAAGGTCTCAAATTCTATCCCAAGGCCCAGCACTACAGACTTTTCGAAGATATATTCGTATTTTTTACTACGTTATTCTGCCAACCCTCACGGGGGTAGCGTAGGCTGATGTATCCTCTCAAATGAGACGAGACGCATGCTCACCATTAGGACGAGGTTGATGAGCGAATTATTATGTTGTATAGGCCAAAATGCTTGCACGAATAATGTTGCGACATATGAACAAAACTGTCTCGCTAAGGACAAAAATTCCTATTAACAAATCTGAAAAATAACGGTTCATTAACTCCTCACTAAACGTACCAATAATTAAATAAAAGTACCGTCTAAATGTAAGTTACTGCAAAATAGCTACGCAATTAGACTGCGGGCAAACGTGAACAGCATTTTTCACACATTCCTCCACACAAAAAAGCCTACTAAATTTCATCTAAGCTAGTATTTATGTGCGCTCGGCATTTAAACATACCTTCCTAATGAGAGTTCCCCGCAGACGTTCCTTTTGAGCCCCAGTTCTACGTACAGAGAACAAAATCTTCGCAAACTAAGATGGCGGACGTACAATCATTTAATTTGGTCCAGATGTTTTACTTGAAGACAGAAAAAACTATGTTTACAGCTCCAAATATTCTAGTTATGTAATTCGCAAAAATCCATTAGATACTGAAATTTGATCCATCCTAGAAATGAAATAAAAACTAATTAATGATAAAATAAATTGAAGTACCCGCCCTGGGCGGAAATTTCAGGGGGCAGCAAAATTAAAATATAAATAATATGATCAAAAATATAAAAAAATATTCATGTCGCACAAATGAATAATAATTGGTATTATTCATTTGTGTGACATGATTTTTTTTTTCTTATTCATGTCATTTATTATACTCGTATATTTGTGAGTTTTTATCAAGCATTTTTTCTACTATCAACCCTCTGCCCTGGTTAGAAAAATCGTAGACCCAGAGATGCTGGGACCTCTTGTACAGTTCCCAAACATGCAACCAGACTAATAAAATTACACACACAACAGTAAACATTATTCCCAAACGAAATGGAGTAAAAATAAAGACACATAAACCAATAATGTTGCAGCAAATCGTTACACTGACCGCTTCAGCATAAATTAGAATTGATATACTCGTAAACAAGGTTATACGTTGAGCTTTAGTCGTCCATTGAATATTAATTTTATGTGCGCTGTTACTGTGTCCATTCTCAATAGTACATTTTGTATGCTGTTTCCTTTATTTCTTTGGAGGTTGATCTTTTGTAGAAAATTGGTGATCAAGATGGGAGCTTCATTTCCGCTAGTCATTAGAGACAGAATTATAAAGATTTAAAAACCATCCGCGATGACTGGGATTCTATTTTTATGTAAAGTACTTCCAATCAACAATATTCTTAGCAATATGAAGAAAATGGTGTATTGGTTACCAGTTCTATTATTTAAAGAAACCTAAACGGTTTCTACAGGGTTTGGCAACGCATTTGCAAGCCTTCTGGTGTTGCAAATGTCCATGAGTGGCGGTGGTCACTTACAATCAGGCGATCTTCCGGCGTGTTTGCCCTCTTATAACCATAAAAAATAGTTCCAATCTATGTCCTTTAATATTACAAAAAATTCTACATGAATTTTAGATTGTATTCAACTTTACTTGGTGTATGTTCATATTAATTGCAGGTTCAAACTAGTCCCGAGTAACAAAATTGAAATAGTTGTCGTGAGTAATGTGAACGGGGCTTTACTCGCTACACTACCACATCGGTGTGCCGTGCTTGGGAACAATACAGTTTCATGTTCTTGAAAGGACATAATTACTTGCATGCGATTCACCCATTGACTGTTCGTCAACATATCCAAATGTATCCATATTATTCTCCTAAGATATTCGAGAGTCGCACTGTCCCTGACGCTGCCAGATGTGGACCCCCCTTGAGACTTAATCGCTTACACTGCTAGAAGAGATATTTATTGGTAATCCATCTATAAGTAAATAAATAAATATTTCCGGACATTATTACACAGCGCCATCTAGTTCCGTGGTAAGCAACGAGGCTTGTGTTACGGATACTAGATGGTTGATATACCTATATATACTTTTTTTTTGTAAATACATACATCATATACATAGATTCATCCATGACTCGGATACAAATGTTAATGCTCATCACACAAACATTTGTCCCTACCGGGATTCTAGCTAAACGGGTCGTCAAACACTTATAGCAAACTTGATCTATAATGTTCCTGTTTCATTACTCATACCCAAAAAATATCAATAGAAGCCGGCGATAAAAGCCCTTGCCAAACGTTCACCCACTATCGGAACAAAAAATGGAATAACAAATATTTCATATGACAAGCGTCAGTCCAGTGCAAATATGAATGTACGCGACTTGAATGTTCCACTCGATAATAGTGTTAAATTCGTATTCTGGACAGGTTTTTATTATCTGTGAAATTCTATTTATTGGTTCTATTGATTTATACCAAGATTTGACGACATCATGACGTATGCATGTGTTTTTCAAGTGAGCGTGGATGAATATTTCTGAAACCCGGTACATGTGGCTTTATTATACAATAAGTATATATATGTCTATTATCACTATGTTAAAGGTAGGTACGTAAAAGATTGGATCTACTATAATATAACCATTATGTAGGCGTGATGTTATTATGAATGGTTCTGGGTTTAATGAGATAAAAGTGAACAGGTCTTCAAGGTGCGGTTGTTCTTACTTGAATCGTTCAACCGTCAACCTTATCAGGCGTTAAAATCATACCATCCCTGTCGTCCCTGTAGAGATAGGTGGAGGAGTACTAATGTATACTCAAATTTCACTGGTATGATTTAGGTCCCATTAAAACAAGGGCGAGCGTCATTGCCATCAATCAGGCACGATTCCAAACTCCGAGCTGCTACAGATAATTTTATAGAAATACCCAATAATAAATACTTGGCTGTTGACTTCGAATCGAAAAGAAAATCCGTATTTTTTTTTAAATCTTAATCCAATAGTCAAATAGATATTTTAAATTCAATTATAATATTAGGCTAAGTTTTTTCACCTACTAACATTATATGGATCTGTATCTGAAATAAATAATTTGAATTTGAATTTGTCAAAAGTGTACATAAAATTATGTGTGTTAGATAATTTCTGCACAACTCCGTGTATTATAACTATCTGTCTTTTAACTGTTGAATGTCGATTACCGTCAAGAATTCCTCACAGTCAGATTGTTCACATTTCTGTTGTTAAATTCACAAACAGGTTACTTCAACCTTGTCAACGGTAGGTAATCAGTGGCCAAAACAATTATAGCGACAAGTTCTCTTAATGGAAATGTATTGTATCCATTTGATTTATGTACTCATTTAGGTACAGAGTAACTTTGTTTTATGGTAAACATAATTTACACTGATATGTAACGGTATGCATGATAATAATAAAGCTATTTGTATTTTATTCTGTATTTGCTGAAATGGTGAGACAGAAATAGTCTTTACATATTTGTTACATAACACAGTTAGGCAGAGGCGTACCCATTAATGTACACCCACATTTCACTGGTATATTTTGTTCCCATGTAATAAACCGAGCACAAATCGGAACTCCGAGCTGCTGAACATTTATGCCCTGAGAATCAAACCCAGGAAATGTTGCTCAGCAGTTGCACTTAAGACCACCAGACCAACGAAGCAAAACAGTATCTAATCTAATGTCATACCTGACTATATTATCATATAATACCTACCATTGCGTTAGACTTGAAATAAGATGAAAGAGATTACATATTTCGATTAGCTTTATTCAAACATTCCTGATACACAAACAATTTCATTCACACACAATTGGTACAGTACACAAATCATCTTACCCAAATATTATTAACCTATATTTTTTGTGCCATATAATCTTTCATTTTTATTTCATTAACCGTAATCGTAACATACGGTAGCAGTTTTCGGCACGTTCCGACTCACCTAATATATAGCGGTTTGCCATTCCTTGTGCATTTCCGCGAAATTAATATCGGCTTGGCCCACGTGAGCCGAATCTTATGAAGCCTTGCGTTTTCTTTTATGGTATTTGGAAACGTTCCATTTCTGAACTTTAAAAAGTTATTTTTCGAACCTTATTTGAGTTGGAGTGGAGTTTGTATTTCGAATATAATTTGCTCGATGAATTTGGTGCTTATATTTCGTAGACGAGGTATGAATATAAATGAGCCTTCTATGGCCATTTCATCTTATGCTGCTTTAAAGAGGTTGGCTATACGACTGCTACATTTCGGAGTTTTTTTATCATCTTTTATCTATCAGTCTATATTTCTATATTGTGAGGTGTATACAACACGTGTATGTATAATATTTTATTACTGTTATAAGTCATGCTTTGAAATTATATGTAATGTTATCAGCCTCATTATTATGGCTATAAGGTTAACTGCCAAGATTTTCAAATTTACATAATTGTTTCGTTTTAGATTACACGTGTTTTGCTATGTCGGTAGGTAGCGTTCCATAACGGTAGTAATAATAATTAAAATATTATATTTACCATACCTAATATATTTCCTGAGGTGAATTAATTTCAAATAATTTATGCCCCACACTAGGAGTTTCTCCTGGGAGCGTTTACAAACACAAATATTCACAATGCACAAACACCCAACTCCATCCTGTAGTAACTAGCCATACACTAGTAATTATGTAGGTATGTATATTTGTTTCGTGCTGCGATCGAACACCTGTACCGTCAAAAATTTAATGGACTTTTTATTTAATTTTAACCTTTATCTTATTATTTGTAAACTGATTTTTAAACTACGTCGATTCTAGACATTGAAAAACTAGATATTTGTAACGAATTTAATCGCAGTATTTTTATAGGTACAGTCGACCAAAAAAGTTGTCTACCAGTTATGACTAATGTTTCTCTAACATCCAGTTATCGCTAAGGTTGATATTTCTAACGTTAAACGTAATAATATTATGATTATTGCAAAGGATAATCGACCTAGTTGTTCCATGACGTTCAAATGAACCTCAACCGCAAGAAAGTAGACTACATTTTTGGTCAACTGTACCTACTCGTTATTTGTACCTACTTCATACAAACGATTGTAACATAAAAACCATTTAAGTTTTCTTTCATACAGATCCTGTCTTCAGGCTTTATCTCTTCAATTCTTCATAATAGATGCCAACATTATCTGGCTATTTCAGTTTTTCTTAAACGTATACTGCGTTTGACATGAAAACATAAGGACGCCCCCACTCTTTTACAAAACACGTTTTATTCGAAAAATGATCTGATATACACTGGTTTATGTTTTTGATTAAAAAGCTGCCATGTTCAATCTCTTTGGAGCTTAAGCGAGAGCGCACAAAGATAACAAAAATGATTTCTTTCACGTTTCTGTCCACTTCTGAAAACATTGTTGAAGATTGATGAAAATAAAACTGGGATTTGTTTTTTTTTGTATTGATTTTAGGCGACCTTCACAAGACAGGATAATATTTTAAAGTGTAGTGTATACCTACTATATCCACATTGCAATTTTATTGGTAGGCAAATGTTTTTAGAAGAACATACATCAATGTTATTAATGTTTGGTGTTTTCCTTTCAAAAGTCAGGTTCGAAGTTGAAAAGATTTTTTTAATAAAATATATGAAAAAACAATTGCAATATCCCGTGATGATATGACATACAGTCACGCCTGTTATCCCCGAAAAGTTAGGGAGACGCTGCTAATGTAGTATTCTAGATCCCATGTAATAGGGGGCGAGCCTATTGCCATCTACCGACACAAACTCCAACCTGCTACTGAGAATTTCACAGAAAAACCCAATCACACCTTTTGACCTGTGATTGACCTGTAAATCGAATCCAATACTTCTTGCTCGGCAGTCGTGACGTATTGTGTTATGTACCAACGTTAATAATATTTTTCCAAAATGCCGTGTCATAATTTGATCGCTTTGCAATCGTCCCGTCTGCACGCACCCTCGGCAGATGAAAATTATGTAGAATACAGTACTGAATGAACACTTTAACAATTTTCCGCTTGAAATTAATATCTCGCTTGGAGCTGTTTTTCGTACGCAATTTTCTTACCGGAGGCTATTTTCTTGTTTAATTGTCCAACTGAGTTAAGGCTGTCTTAGAAATATATGTTTTGTGGATTAATTTTTGGGGATAAAGGTACGGCAATGGAGAAAGGGGAAGCCATTTTGTTTCAATATTCGGAGTACTTGACAAGAAATGATTGGATTGGATTTGGTAGACAAAAGTCAAGTGTCCTTGTGAGAGAACCTTGAAGACTTATCAAACGTTGTTTTAGGTTTCTTCACATAGGACGGTGTTATCACATTACTTTAGGAGGCAAATTTGAGTCAGCACTGAAATCTAAGTACATGCGTTTTACACCTTCTGAATAACGATTTTTCTTTAAAATATTCTAGTGCATTGTTTGCCATTGAAACTAATAATAAATTTCACCCATTTGCACAAGTTATTTTCTATTTATTTATCAGTAATTATGTCTCGAATAAGTATGACGGATATATAATATTATACTATATATATAATATAATACTAAATGTAGATGAATTATTAACTGTTTCCTATTACATAGAAAGTTTATTGTTGGAAACGAGCACTAAACAGCGTCTTGAAAGCGTATTGTATTTAGTAATAATTAATACGGCCGTAAATATAATAATTTTATGACCTATGAAAAGTGCAATAAAGTGGTTTATTGTGTTGTCTCCAATTATACTGCAGCTTAAGTTATTTCTTTGTTTTGGGTTTATTTCGAAACGGATTAAGGAGTGGATCTTTTCTTATGAATGCTATGGAAAACGAGTCTTTGAAAGTTTTTTGTTATTGTATAACAGTCATATTATTTCCTATTAAACATCAATAAAAGTCCACATAGGTCGTCATTTTTTCATTACAAAAGAACTTATTTTTAACAGACTTCAAAAAGGAGGCGGTTATATGTTCCGATGTTTTTTTTATGTATGTTCACCGATTACTCCGCCACCTGTGAACCGATTTCAAATATTTTTTTTTGTTCGGTAGTTCCGTATAAATTTAACATCAGATTTTGCTCAAATTAATAGATAGGTAGGTACCTACTGAACACAAAAAATATACATTTAAAAAAAATTAAATGTATTCAACTGTTTGCGAAAGTCTTTCGCAAACATGTTATTATTTGTCATAAGTATTATTATATTTTAGTCGGCATTTTCTTATTACAAAAGAACTTATTATTATACTTATAAAGTTAACACCATATTATTTTGCTTAAATAAATAACCTAACACAAAAAAGACTTCTAATAACAATTAAAATGTATGGGATTCTTACTCTCACGCAAATAGTAGACATTGAACAAAATATACCTAGAAATGTAGCATACATACAGTTATTAACCTGGATTAACACATAGGCTACTTTTTATCTATATACCATGCGGGCCAAGCCGCGGGAGGCAGCTAGTATAAAGTAAATTAGCTTTCATTTCATGTGGACATGGATGTGTAAGTAGCAGTTAAGTACAACATTTCCTTATATTAAATTAAATTATACGATGTTATTTTATGTTTTGGGTTCCCATTTGGTGCGGACATAATCTGAAATTTTATTGTGATATAAAATTATACACATTTTTAGGGCGCTCTCTGCTCAGTGTTGTCTATTGCTTCCATTATTTATGTTATTTTTTGTAATTTCTCTAAAAACTGTATTTCCTTATGGTTGACAGAAATTTATTTTATTAAATTCTCAAGGTACACAAATGTGTATGTATTTTATTTAAATTTGTGTATGTAAAAATAATTTAAATTTACTTGATCGATTTACAAGTGTCAATCACAGTAACCAAAAGAATGGGGTTATTTAAATTAAAAAAAAAATGTTTCAAGAGTCGAACCACTACTTTTTACGCGTAATTTTGAAACAATATCATTATTGCCAATCTCAAAAATCATTTTCACCGTCAAGGCAATGAAAAATTGTGGATGTACTTCCAACCTTCGACATCCTAGTCACCCTATTTATCAAGCGACGAAAATTGCCAACCCTAAATCGCGCAATATCAAACAGCCTTTTCAGGAAGATCGCTGTATATACTGTGAAAGGTTAAATTATTGAGTTAACGAGCCTGTAATTTTATCTTATTCAGAAGTTGAACGCACCCTTCTGTGACGCGACTAGTTACTATACGAAAGTCAATTTCTATAGGCTGTCTCGCGAAATTTCCTGAACAATTTCTCAACATCAAAATAAATTATTACTTAAGTTAACTCGATGGTGGCTTTCAAGTTAGTAGTATATTTTCTGGAGCAAATTGATTCTGGAGCGATTAGAGGAACATTTTTGATTAAAATTTTGGTGAAATTTGGAGGTACTTGTTAGCTAGGTATACAGTAAAACTTCTACGTTATACATCATTATCCAGTTAGAACTGAGATGGAATAGATTCCATCCACGTTAGAGCAATCTACCAGTTCATCTAGATGCAAGATATCAGTATTTTACACAAACCGACTATCGCTCTGTTAAACCCATTATTGGGTAATACCATACACACTCGGCATGAGGGTAGACAGAAACTACAGAATGTACCTCGTCCACATTCATACATCTCGTCATGCACGCGCGCCAGTTATGAGCACTGCGCACCTTTAAAATCATCCTAGCATATGGTGGATACTTCTTTTTGGGTAAAAGTAGAAAAATCCACTCATTTCCATCGTATTTCCCACCTAACTGCTATACCTACATGCCTCTATATAAATCATACGGGTACGCAAATATGTGTTTAATATAAGGCTCCGCTTCGCGCCTTATTAACGACGGCGACACACTTTAATAAGTCGGCCACGTTGCAGAAATTTGACAGCAAGGGAGACATTGAAATATGGATGTGTGAACGACATTTTATTAAACCTCCGCGAATGAACAGATTCAGTGACACTTCGTTAAATTTTGAAAGAAGGAAGGATAGGAAATAAGTTCTGGTCTCCGCTTTTCAATTTGTTGTGACGTCAAAGAAAAGCTTTTTATAAATAACGATCTTTAAAGAAGTGACTCTGACTTTAGCGTCTTTTTTAAGTGGTGTATTATACTCTAATCTCTTTCGAATGAGAGTAGTTTAGTGGGGGTTATGTTCCCGCACTATTTACACAGTTTTGATAAATATTGTATCATGTATTGTAGGAGGTATAGCGAGATTTCTCGCTCAAATTGAGCTGCCCGACTGGGGAAGTACCTCCGCCTTACAGAAGACCGCAGTGAATCAACATTAGTTGTCATTCTGCGAGTGAGTAAGGTTACCAGAGCTCATTGGGGAGTGACTATTCTGACAGCATGGGAATTCCGTTTGCTGTCAGTTCAGTAACTCCCTATTTTAAGATACCTGAACGGTTTCTAAGGGGTTTGGCAGCGCATTTACAAGCTTCTGATGTTGCAAATGTCTATGGGCGGTGGTCGTCACATACCATTAGGTGAGCCGCCTGCTCGTATGCCCCCGTATTACCATAAAAAAAATGAGTGGTTATAATAATTATCTGATCTCTTTATTTGAAAATCCAAAGACAAGGATATTTCCCACTGCTTTTTGCCCAACCATTACGTGATATTATTTTACCAGTATAATGATATTTCTTCGTTCCATCTTGTGCCGTTTACCCATAAGCACATACTACATACAATATAAGACATTACATACAACACACGACTCCAAACTTTGCTCTTAAACTTCGCCGATATCCTTGTCGTGACTTGGCAACCATTCGATGTTACTCATAGGTACACAATATACTTCAGCTTCAGTCTTCAGCGCAATTACACGCCTGGCAGGCCGATCAACAGGCGTTTGAAAACATTAATGAAAAACATTTCGCTCTTGTCGTCTGTTAATTACGTGTAATTAGTCGCTATTACTTGTCTTTGCGAGTGTTCGTTTTCCTGCGAAAGAGAAAATATAATTTCAATAGTCTATAGAGAATAGAAAAGCATATAATTTCATATGATTAAATGTATATAGATACTATTGCTTTTGTAAAGTACGGTATTAAATTAATCTTGCCTGATTCTTCTTTGTAAGTACGATTAAGGTTTTGTAAATTGTGGGCTTTATAGAATCTGAACGTTGAGACTTAAACAGTATTAATATACCGTAAGAAGTAGTTTTATTATAATAATTGTTGCATTATTCTACTATACAATAAAATATTCAAGGCAGTATAAGTAGTCGTCAGCATTAAATAAATAAATGCAGATATATTCTACAATACATTATAAGGTTATTCCTTAACCAAATAACTCTCCCGCTTACAAAAGGTTTCAAGGAATATGAGTATGTTATATATATGTAGCCGGGAGACTAATTCAATAATCTTATTTAACCATACAAAGCTCTTTATGTGCTTGCCTCTATTTCTATATAAATGAAACTGATATTCCCATTATACCCATAGAAGATGTTTCAAATAAACTACTTATCCATACTTCCATAGGTACTTACTAATATGTATTATAATTGCGAAAGTGTGTCTGTCTGTCTGTTTGTTACCTCTTCACGCTATAACCGCTGAACCGATATAGATGAAATTTGGTGTAGAAATAGTTTGAGTCTCGGGAAAGAACATAGGATAGTTTTCATCCCGGAAATCATCCCTAAAAAGGGGGAAAAGGGGGGTGAAAATAGAATTACTATTTTTACGCAGATAAATTCGCGGGCAGTCGCCACTGTGTACTACTGCACTGTGCTGTATACTTATGTATACCCACATTGCGCCGGTATGTATTAGGTCTCATGTAATAAAGGTCGAGCCTATTGCCATTAACTGTTATCATTTCTGATCTTTTCCGCACCGGTCAGCCAGTACCTACCTAATAGATAATATTATTAAAAATGTTAAAAGGAAGCCTTGACACCCATTACACAACTTTAATCTTAGCTTGGGTGTGGGTAGACCTAGACTCTAGTGATTTTCTATACTTAAGGTGATTTTATACCACTTACTTAGCTACTAAACTGATATGTGAATTGTTTGGAAATAAATGCATTATTATCATTCATTACCTAGAATCTTTTTAATTAAGTCAAACATGTAATAGGAGATGGCCGGCATTATCTCGCAAAATCACAATTGTTAATTTCTACAATTTATCTATACTTAAGCCAAAATTTTAACAATTCAAAATAAACTTGCTAAGAAGCAATATAGTGTTACAGACTGTTACGATATTACCCCCTTAAAATATTATATCCCAATATCCTATGCCTATATAGGACTGTACCTATCGTTACGTCACTAGTAGCGTCATTTTGTAGCAATTTGTTACAGGCTTGACACGGCCGTCGCGTCATTGAAATCTCGTTCGCCGAAGGAAAGTAAATATCGCGTCAAGACAAAAGCGACAAGAGATAAGTGTATTGAAAGCAGCTTTCACTTTGAATGCTGACAGATTTTTTACTGCACACTCTGTACAATGTTAAGATTTTAAGATGGCTGACAGCTCGTAAAGGGAAGTTATAGGCGTTTTATTGCAAATTGCATGCGTGAATTTTTCCATCGGAGCCTTGGATGGCGAGAAAATTGATGAACAATAAGTATCAAAGTCAATATTTTGATTTTTATATACGAAAAACCAGTTCTTCAATGGTTAGTTCTATCACAAGCTTTTGCAGCAATAACTTGGACAATATATTTGATTAAATCTGAAAACGGCTCATTAATATTCTGAGCTCATTTTGATTCCGGAAAATTGTATCGTAAGCGTTTGACAAAGACGAATTCTTCTTAGGATTTATACCGAGCTGATAGCTCGTTTGCCCCCTTATCACCATAAAAATACCTATTTATTCTGCTCCATGGCATCGTATGTCAGGTCACCTGGTATCAGGTAGGCTGTAAGTATGATTGCCACTTTTGTGATAAAAAACACAACTGCTAACTGAAAATCCATTAAAAACGGTTCCATATTAGTAGGCTTATATGGGAAGAGGAGTTCGGAGTCACTTCTAAAGGATTACATAGTTAGCAAAGTGGCTAATCATAGAGTTGGAACTTTCGTAAGTGGTGAAACCAACTAATTGGATGGGGTTGTGATTTTGTGTTAGTTATTTGACTATCATAACCCTAAAAATTGAGAGAACTGTGGATCTTTAAAAAAGAACTGCCGTTGTACTGTACATTTTTTACATGTTCTAAATTGTTTCTTATATACAAGGAAATTGAAACTAAAAATATTTCAGCCTCTTAAAAACAACTTTTTAACTACTTACGAATTTATGTTATATAAAATAAAATAAAATAAACATTTTCGCTTAGAAATGGGACAAAGCAATTGTTCCTTTTTGTAATTGTGTGGGATATTTTTCTAGATACATAAAGTAAACGTCGTTTATGCACAGAAGTTAGTTAGTACTGTTAGTAGTTAAGAAGGGTTTTCTTCATCGAAAAATACAACAAAATTGCGCGCCAACATATTGTACCTATCCGTATTGATTACTGACAGTGAAGATTTAGATATAAGTTACCGTTTGGTAAATAATCGAAGACTACTTAAAAAAGTTGCAACACTGGAAAAAATGTTTGGCTGGACGTAAGAATATTAGTTAGGCTCTCTACTCAGTAAAAATTAATAATCATATTTAGTTTGCGAGTGGCCAGACCATGGCACGACGAGATGTATCACGACCACCGCTACCCGTTTATTAACTACGTCACTACATATCAAGCGACACAGCTCAAAAGAAATAGCGGGACATCTTTTCTCGGAAAATGAGAAACGGGTACTTTTTGTAATAGCTAAAGGTGCAATAACACGTAAAAGAAAGTGTTATTAGGCGTGTTACTACGTGAAACAGGTTACGTTTACGTGCGAACTAATGAATGTGTGGCGGAGTGAGGTGTTATGTTATTTCAATGAAAGGAATGATTATTCGGGCGAGCGGTATTGCCGGCTGTAACCTTTTTATTCTACCCTAAATGTTAAGGTCAATACTTTTCGGCACCATAGCTCAGTGCCTGAGCGATCTACTCATCGATTTGTAAAGATTGTAGGTATGTGTGAGAATTTGTGTTTGTAAACGTAAGACAAAAGTGCAGTAGCGCCTTAATGTTCATATTCGACACCACAGTTTACTCATTTTTCTGATTTCTGAGTCGGACTGTAATGTGTATGTTTCAGTGCAAAAATGAACACTCCATACAGTATAACTGCTTGTAGATAATTGCACTCGCGACCAACGATAAAACCAATCTAAATAAATACAAATCTCGTCAAGCCGATCGAAGAATCCCCGAATATTAATGTGTATATATCTGTGAATATCAGAAAATATATCCCTCATTTATGTACTCACAATGGTATGTATTTAAATATTCTGCAAAACGCCATCCACCATAAAACATCGCTGAGATATGTCATTCCACTTTTCACTTTCTTAGATTTTTTAACCGATTTCGGTAAATTATAATATAGGCATTTTATTCTAAATTATTATTCTTTCTGTAATCTACACACAAAGCGGCACATGATAATTCCATTTCTATGCAAGGCAGCAATATTTGCTACGTATACGTTTATTATTTGCTTGCATTGTGAGTAAAGCTTTTCAAACCAAATACTAATAAATTTAATAACACACAAGCTGGTAATTAAGTATTCGTACAATCCACGTCATGTTATTGTATTCAATTCAGATGATAATGCTAGATATAGATGGTAGATATGATATGAAATATAGTGGATTTTATTTAATAATTAATCTAACATATAAAATTCTCGTGTCACAGTTTTCGTTGCCATACTCCTCCGAAACGGCTTGACCGATTTTGATGAAATTTTTTGTGCTTATCCGGTATCTATGAGAATCGGCCAACATCTATTTTTCATCCCCCTAAAAGTTAGGGGTAGCCCACCAACCCCTATAATGTGGCAAAACAACGTTTGCTGGGTCAGCTAGTAGTTTATAAAAATTTGCCGACGTATTTAGGAGAACCGATTATAGTACACTGTAGTCTTACTTTTTTCTGAAGTAGTATGAAAATGTGTTGTGCGCGAAATATGTTTCGATGCTGTAGTTTTTTGAAACTTCTACTGCAATATGTCGTATGTGTACCATACCTACTTAATGTCGCAACTTTAGACGTAGAAGTAAATGAATTATACAAGTTAAACACTTTATATTCAACATTGCAATGTTAAGTCTATGTATAAAACGTCACCCCCAAAACGTCAATGTGAACCGCACATAATTTCACGTTCCATTACTCGCGCAGTTCAAACCCGTTACATTAAGCTCGACCGCTTGCTCACGCGGCCGGAGATGTATGGGATATAAGTGCGGGCTGCTTACGCGCCAACGATTTGTTTAAACGAGTTGGTGGCGTGAGGCACAGAGTAATGTAAAATGTCTTGAAATAGAGGCTCGTAGTACATCAAACGTATATTTAGTGTAGGATGTTTTTATAAATATTATCTTCTTATCAGCCTATTGTCGTCCACTGCTGAACAAAAAATACAAATAAATTATAAATATTATACATTAAGTTAATAGTGTTGGTAATTAAGTGAATGTTTTTTTTATGTAATAGTAACTAGATTAGCTTAACAGGTAGGTACCTACCTATCGACATTTCGTGAAACAATAAAAAGTTATGAAATATTTTTGTATATTAATGTAGTAAATTTAGTGTTGTAAGCTTATTTAGAAACTAATACAGTTTCTACGTAGACTGTAGACTTTTGTGTCACTGCAATTTTTAGAAGCCTACAGAGTCTCATGAACGAACTCATGAATGTTTGTGTGATGAGCATCAACATTTGTTTGCGAGTAGGTAATGGATTTATCTATGTATAATAAGTAAGATATTTACAAAAAAAAGTAGGTATATATCTACATATACATATAATAGTATAGGTATCAAATTTGTAGTATCCGTAACAGAAGCCTCGTTACTTAGCTGGGAACTAGATGGCGCTGTGTCATTGTGTCCGTGTATATTATTATTATATTAATAAACATATTTTGTTATTGAGAATGTCCTTTTGTTCCCTACAACATGGTTGAGTAGAGCGACGCTGATACACACGTCATACTCGTAAACGGGTGCTGTCGGTGGAGGCTGGTCGACTCATACATGCTATGGCATTCTGAATTCGTTTTATTTTGTCTTGGGTAAATAGTTCATACATTTCACATCAAACTGCATTATTCTCATATTGATGTTGCATATAAACATTGTAAAGGAATTGATTTCCTATATTGTAATTTGTATTTATTTAAAATAGTATTTATGGAGTTTCTTGCCGGTTCTCCTCCATAGACATGCTTTTTGGAACCGTGCAACTAGTCAAAAGCACCTGGTCTACTTGAAATAAATGATTTGAATTTTTATGGGTATGTTAACCATTTTAAGAATGAAATTACGATAATATCAGAACCAAGCGTAATTATTATAATGACATAACGTTACGCACGAACCATTAGCCTTTCAGTTGATAAGATCAAACAAGTTTTATGAATTAAACTAATGATGGCTTTCCTTGTTGGTATAAGTAAAACCAAAACTGTCACTTAACCTTATTTTCGTGAAACAAGGGTCAAAGGGTGCAAGGACTCGAAGATACACAAAATTTTTGAGAGGTAGGGTATAGCGATTCTTCGTTCAAATTAAGCGGACTGAATGGAGAAATATCTCTGCCTTACAGAAGACCGCAGTGTAATAAGAACAGTTGTTTTTCTGCGCGTGAGTAAGGTTACCACAACTCGTTGGGGGAGTGACGTTTCTGACGGCATGGGAATTCCAGTTGCTGTCAGTTTAGTAACTTCCTTATTTTTAAGAAACCTAGATGGTTTCTACAGGGGTGGCAACGCGCGAGTGACACTTCTGGTGTTGCAAACGTCTATCGGCTACGGTGACTGCCACCATCGCCGTCAGGCAGGCCGTAACCTCGATTGTGGCAAATGTAAAAATAAAGTTCGGTTTTAAGTCGAAGCTGTGTAGCTAAGTGGTGTGACCAGTGGACTGGGATGTCAATCCCAAGGCACGCGCCACTGACTTTTCGGTAGTTATGTGCGTATTTATCACATGCTCAAACGGTGAAGGAAACCTACATGCTTGAGAAATTCTGTCGATGGCGTGTCAAGTCTGTCAACCCACAGTAGGCTAGCGTGGTGCACTATAGCCTAATCCCATCTCAATGAGAGGAGACCCGTGCCCAGCAGTGGGACAATAATGGGTCGATGATGGTTTAAGTCGAAACCCGCCTGACCTAACCTTGCCGAACGATTCATGATAATTTTTAGTGCTGTAAAAAAGAAATCATCAAAAGGTAATATAGTAAAAACACGATTAATCTTCACATAGTTCTGTCAGATTTTTACACAACAAACAAACGAACAAAAACCTAGCACCAAACATAGGTATCTACTAGCCGGATAACGTCAAAGCGTGCTGACGATATACAGTGCGTTCGCAATTGCCACATCAGACAAACGCACGTTGATCAAACTATGCTCTGTTTGGTGTATTGCCTTTGTGCTCTGTAGTTTAAATTGACGACGTTAATTCGTGATTTTCTGTGATTCGGCGCTCGAACACGATCTCTCCACACACACACATAGTGAAGTATCACGGCAAAGTAAGATTACTAAAAGCTTATTAATTACTAGCTGCCTCCAAATATATGTTAAATAAATAAATATTTCTAGACATTATTATACAGCGCCATCTAGTTCTGAGCTAAGCAACGAGGCTTGTGTTACGGATACTAGTTGGTTGATATACTAAATATATACTTTTTTTTTGTAAATACATACATATTATACATAGATATATCCATGACTCGGATACAAATGTTGATGCTCATCGCACAAACATTTGTCCCTACCGGGATTCGAACCCGGGACCCATAGCACAGCATTCAGCGTTAACTACCGCTGAGCGAAACAGGTCGTCAATAACTAACTACTTAATAAAGATACTACACCTAATTATAAAATTATAATTCTTCACATGATTTTGAAATAGTAACTAATTTTACTCTCATAACAGTATTTTTTATACAAAGAATTATCTAAATATCACTCAATTTTTAAAATTAATCCATGCCTCCTTGCATGTAGGGTACGGATTAAATCGGTTTGAAATGGTTATGCGGAAATATCCAATTCCATGACCAAATACTCCTTATCCTAAAACCTGTTGGCCGGGATACCAGATTATAAATGGACATTTTATTTTTTTATTGGTCAGCGGTATTGGTAGAGTGCTCGCCAGTACTTTTCGTGAATAAATTCTAACATGGTATTTAAAGCAACATTTATATTATATCTACTTGTATTTTTTGAGACTTGTAAACTTAGCTAGTGATATGAAATGAAAATGGAAATCTTATATATAAAAATCTCGCGTCACGGTGTTTGTCGCTGAACTCCTCCGAAACGGTTAGATGGATTATTATGAAATTTCGTATGTATATTTGGTAGGTCTGAGAATCGGTCGTAGGCTATTTTTACACCCCTAGGTGATAAAGGTGCTCCTCACCAGACTTTTTTTCTTTTTTTTGAGAATATATATATATTTTTTTTATGAATCAGCATCAAAAAATTACCTGTTAACTTAAATTCAATGTTCTACCACTGTCCCCTATAATGTGGCAAAACAACGTTTGCTGGGTCAGCTAGTATATATATAATAATATGTATATGATGATAATACCACGACCTGATTGGCGCAGAGGCCGAGCGACCGGTTTGTGCGCCACGGGTTGCGGGTTCGTTCCCCGCACGGAGCAAATATTTTTATGTTCTACAGGTAGTCGTTCCGAGTGTGGGCGTTTGTGTATGTGACAATTTGTGTTTGTAAACGCACCCACGACCCAGGAGAAAATCCTAGTGTGGGGCAAAGTTTAAAAAAAAAACTATATGTATATCATGATGTTAATTGTGCAATTTTATATCAGAAGCTTAGCGAGGTCTTATAAACCTTCATAAAACCTGTTAGTGCTTTTTGCCTTGGCAATGAAATTATTTTTCTGTTACTTAGTCTAAAGATACTCTCGACAACTGAACACTGGCTTTCATTTTAATTGCAAGCCCGCCAATTTCCAAGGGAATTTAATCATCGCATTTCTCAGTCTGCAGCGACGGGAAAAAAACCTGCACAGGCAAAGTTCGTAATAAAATAATTCCACTTTTCATTTTCATTCACTTTATGAAGAATGTTGTGCGGCAGTTTAAAAATTCCCGACTCGGCTGTAGTTTGATAATAATAAAAACATGAAACTTTAAGTAAAAGACGTAATATTCCCCTTTTTAGTTCAATCTTGAAGTTCCCTTCATGTCATTGTGGAAAATTTTATTATATCGTAACGACTAGGTATATTACAATTTAAACACATTATACAGATCTTAAATTAATTAAAAACTACTATTTACAAACTTAAAAATAAATAAATAAAATTAGAAATATGTTATAGGATAGTTATAGGGCGTCAAAAATCTCGTCCCCGACGCTGTCAGGGGGTAGAGTGCCCAGAAGACTGGCGGCATTGCCGCGTTGAATGGCAATGCTAATTCTTTGTCCATAAATAGGCCAGTCTTTGGGACGCGTGAAACGTCGACCAAGCGTCTCGATATTTCTTTGAAAAGCACTAAGGCACTCGGACAATTAAATAAATTGATATATTTTGGCCGCTTGGTGGTCTCCGCAGCTGCAGCAGCAGCGCTAGCACGGCTCGCCGAACTGGGAAGATGGGATGGCGCTAGAGTATGTATGCATGTTGCGTCCCACACCAGAGGCCTACCCAAATTTTATTATTGTATATTGCTACTGTTCTAAAACAAGATTATTAGGTGCCGTTTTGTTATAATCATTAGCAATTATTGCTGAAATAATATTAATGACTAGCTGATTCCCGCGACTTCGTCCGCGTGCATTTTAACTAAAACAATAAAAGTTTCATAATTACTTTGCACCCCCGTTTACCCCCTTAGGGGGTGAATTTTCAAAATTCCTTTGAAAAGCGGATGCCTGCGTCATAACATCTACCTGCATGTCAAAATTAAGCCCGATCCGTCCAGTGGTTTGGGCTGCGCGTTGATAGATCACTATGTCAGTCAGTCAATCACCTTTGAGTTATATATATTTAAAAGATAGAAGTAAATACTTATTAAATATTCTTTATTATGAATATCCACAGAGCAGCATCTACGTTTAAAAGTATTCAAAGTTTAGTCAGTACTCAAAATATCTCTACTCCTTCATTCCCCTTGTTTTTCAGTGTAACAACACATACCAACCAAGTATGATAGTATACCGATCCTTAATTCTCAACGTCTGACGTCATTATGCCATTTACAGCTATAACTTTATATAGGAGATCATAAAATGCTGCCTCACCTACCATCATAAAACACATAGTTGGTATATGTAGTGAAGATATTATTGCCGTAATACGCGCACGCATTCCATCTCGTAGCTTTGTCTATTAAATATTATCGGTCCAACAAAACAAACAAATAAACTTCTCTTTTATTATTTTTTATACCATTCATGTAATGGTAATTACTAATTCTACTAATTACCGACAAAACGCATTCCTGTGGCGAGCGAGCAGTAGTCTAAATAAACAATGCAAAATTCACAATTTTGATATTTTTAATACTAAGCCGGAGACAGTCAGACGGGTGCTTAGTCAAGATTTATTTCTAAAATAGGTTCTTAGTTGTACGACTGGTAATTATTATTTAATTTATAAGTTTAAGGTGTTAGTTTAAGTTTAGTTCTGATGTTCAAAGTGTATTAAGTTATTTATGCGCGAAGACCTGTAATTGGCTTCATGATACTATTCCATATATCCTATGTCTTGTAAATTACATGCTTTTGGTCTTCCTGACTATTAAATAAATAAATAAATATACCATGACAATAAAAACTTTCAGCCCGCTAGATGGTTACGTTTGAAAAACCAGTGGTATCGCTAGCGCACTATCGATCTTCTAAAAACCGTTTTAGTTTTCTTACTACCACACTCACAGCAAACGGAATACCCATGCTGTCAGAATCGTCACTCCCGTAACGAGTTCTGGCATACTCACTCGCAGAAACAACTATTGTTGGGTCACTGCAGTCTTCACTAATGCGGCGGGAATTTCCCAGTCGGGCAGCTCAATTTGAGTTACAAATCTCGCTATGACCCACCTTTCCGAAATCTATTCTAAAAAAAACAAATTTGTGGTAAGTTGGAAGTTTCAGAGCTATATAAATAAAACAAAAAGGCTTCGTTGACCTTGTAACGCTGTGGTTACCGGGACATTGTCGCTTCCTGCGGCCAACCGCATTCGTCTTTACCAACTTCGCCTTTCACGAGACTAGTTCAAAGATTTGCTAGGGAAATTTATTTAATGAACATTTGACGTCCAGATTAGCGCAGTGGTACTTAGGGTTCAAACCCCTGTAGGAGAGAAGTGTAATGACTATTTCTACCTGAGTCAGTAACGTTTCTCATTATTTCCAAAAAAATATATACCTACTAGTGACCCAGCAAACGTTGTTTTGCCACTTTATAGGGGTTGATGGTAGAAGAGTGAAAATTTAGGGTTATAAGTATTTTTCAATGCCAAATCATAAAAATACAAAATATTTAAAAGAAAAGTCTGGTGGGGGGAATATTTATAAGCTAAGGGTGTAAAAAATAGCCTTGGACCGATTCTCAGACCTACCAAATATACATACAAAATTTCCACATAATCCGTCTAGCCGTTTCGGAGGATTTGCGACAAACAACGTGACACGAGATTTTGATATATAAGATTTATACTATGAAGTTTTCGAAGAAAGACTTGATAATACTAGCCTTTCTTTCGATAGCATATATAATATTTTAATATATAATATTTTACTTAGCAGTCTTTAGAAGTATGTTGTTTTAAAATATATTTTTTTCTATGTGTTTTTGTGTTTGCGCACTCGAAATATTTGAAATAAATAAAATTAATTAATTTTTAAACATCATTTCTTCAGTAATGAGACCTACCTACGCTTTCTTTACTGCCTATTTTAATATAATATTGTATTATAATATTTTGCTACAAAATACATCTTTCGTTAACCGTCACAGAATATAATTGGCTTATTAAAATACTTATCCAAAAGTTAAAACCGACGTAGATTCAATACCAAAAAATACGCTACGAAACGCGGAATTTATTTCAACCTACTACGGCGATAGCGTCTACGCGTCAGCTACGCCGTAGCCGTAGCGTCATGATTTTACTTCAGTATCCACGACGCGACGTATGCTTATATGTAATAATATATGTATAATCCTTGAGACAGAGAGAGCTTTTTTATTTTAATTATTGTTAAATTTGAATGCATTCCACTCAAGTGTTTCCCGATAAACAGTATAGTGACAGTCTAAAATTAAGCTAAATAGAAACCGTTTAGCTGTGTATTAAGCGATTTGATGCTGTTTTTACACGTGGTGGTTGAAAACTAACTGGAGGTAAGATGGTTGTCGTATGACAACGTGTTAAAGCAGTTTGATTTAATTTGTAAAAATAGGACAGTTCTTTAAAAGTGGAATAGATGTTAAAATACGTCTTGGATCGGAAGAAGGGAGATCATTAGATCTTACCACTAAGCATGCTTAGTTTTGTTGTCATTTACAAGATGCTTTTAATACAGCATGTGTAAATAAAGTAGGTATGTTGAGTTTTGTCGTAATGTAGATACGTTACGGCTAACGATTGATAGGAAAAAAAACCTATTTCGAGTAGTTAAACGATTACGTATCCATGAAAAGCTATTATATTAGTGCATCGACAATATATATTTTGTATCTTCTAGATAGTAACAATGTAGCAGGTGCCTGTTATCCCGCCCATGTGGTTTTCTTCTACAAACGTTAACATGACGGGTTGCAAAAATTTATAGCATTACGTGAGCGTATTTATCACTGCCAGGTGAGAATTATATATATCTATATACCTAGTTTGGGAAGAATACAAAACTATTATTCAGTTTTTATCTCTTTTATATCCAAGCTTTTCCCTGAGATTTTTTCTTATTTAGGAGTGCTTAAACAGACAAGTGTGTATACTAACAACTCATCATGTAGTAAGCAAATAGGTATATTTGTTGTGTAGAATAATAATTTAATTTCAATCACAGCATAATATACGAGACCACTGAACAGGTATTTCTGCAAACTGATTGACAATTGCATTCTGCAAAACTTAAAATTCTCTACTAATATGTAATACCTATATTTATTTTTACATCAATTCATAAAAATACTGTACCACTGCTGGGCGTGGATTGCCCTTATGTTGATAAAAATATATCATTAAAAAAATCTTTTAGGCATGTGGGGAAAACCCACAATATTTTCCTTCACTTTACATAACTACAAAAAGTCAGCAATGTATAGTTCAATGGTCACACCACTAAAATCTCACAGCTCTTTTGATTGAGAGTGTTTATTAACCATTTCTGTTACCATTTCCACGAATCGATAAACATCATTAATCAACTGCTTCGCGCCAACTACACCACAGTCGAACCACACTTTCCTTTCCAGTACCTATAGCACAACGCAATTCATTACTCATTTTCCATCTCGGTATTACTCCAAAATTCATCGGAACAGCACAAACACATATTATACATACATATATATACATATAATATATATACCATATAATATATATACATATATTATCAGTCCATTGCGGACATATCCCGACCCAGTTAGTCCAGCGGTAGTTAACACTGCCTTCTGTGCTATGGGTCCCGGGTTCGAATCCCGGTAGGGACAAATGTTTGTGTGATGAACATGAACATTTGTATCCGAGTCATGGATGTATCTATCTATAATATTTATGTATTTACAAAAAAAAAGTATATATGTAGTATATCAACCAGCTAGTATCCGTAACACAAGCCCCGTTGCTTAGCACGGAACTAGATGGCGCTGTGTGCCATAATGTCCAGGAATATTTATTTATTTATTTATTTATCCCATTGGAATATTTACTCGTTGATGCATTAGAGTAACACATCTATCTGTACCGTACAACTCTCCCGCCGATTATAGTCCAATCTCCCCAAACATACAACCAAATCTCATTCCTATACACATCGGGTTAAGGGTTGCAGTCCTGTGGTAAGTCTCCTCCAGAGGTTGATAACTGTGTTATGGAGTGGTGTTCCACTGGGTAGTGACATGTCCAGATGAATTAGTCAAGGGACTTGCCGTGTAAAATTTTGATCGATGACTGTGTGCTTTTAGTTAATTTAGAGATATGTTATTGTGTTAGTTGATAACTATTTCTAATTTAGTATTGCTGTTCAGATTATAACACTGGTGCAGAATATATTTACTAAAATATTTTTTTCTAAGACAATTATTTTTAGTCATTTGAAATATGATCAATAGTTTTATTACTAAGTAAAGAAATTTGAAGCTTTGCGGAACGCGCCGCTGGCCGTAAATATATGTACGTATATACGCATAAAATAAATCAAATACCATTACATTTAAAAAATGTCGATGCTTCACATTAAATTAAAGTTAATCCACTTAAAAATAGGATAATTCAGTTCAGTTAAACTGTAGGACCTACCTACCTTCTACCTTCTATCTTCTCTCATACAGACGATTATGCAATAAACTTCTGTGTTCAAGGCACGTGAAGAAATATTTCAAAAGATCTATAAACACAAATCACAATACCTGCATTGCACCGTATAAGAAGTGTGAACAATTTACGCACTTAATATTGATGACACTGTCAACAATGAATAATCCTTTTACCTTCTTATTTATTCAAGAGCATCTTCCAAGACACAACTTCGAAGTTTCTCAAGACGTTGTTATTAATCCAAGAGGTAATTTCCATCAAGATATGTACCTCCATTGTCAATGTCTTCCTGAAGTGGGCTTGCTACTCGTATAATCTATTAACAGCCTCTAATAGATGGATAATGGATGATGTTTCAAAGCCTGTGACGTGTGTAGTACAGATGGCACCAAGTTTTGCGTAGGTAGTTTGATTTGATTTGATGGAACTTAAAACCATCCTATATATATACCTACCTTCCTCGAAGGGTTAGGCAAAGATGCACTAAAGTAGATACATCTATGTTTTAGGTCCCATGTAATAGGGGACGAACCTATTACCATTTACGGTGTACGAATCCAACTGCCTCGTTGGTCTAGTGGTCGTACAGTGCGACTGCCGAGCAAGAGGTCCTGGGTTCGATTCCCAGGTCGAGCAAAGTGTTATTGGGTTTTTCTATGAAATTCTCAGTAGCAGCTCGGAGTTTGGATTCGTGCCTGGTTAATGGCAATAGGCTCGCCCCCTATTACATGGGACCTAAAACATACCGGCGAAACGTGGGTGTATATTTGTACACCTCTGCCTAACCTTTCGGGGACGACAGGCGCGATGGTATGTATGTTATGTTATGAATCCAAACTCCGAGCTGCTACTGAGAATTTAATAGAAAAACCCAATAACTCTTTGCATGACCTGATAATCGAAACCCAAGACTTTTTGCTCAGCAGTCGTATTTACGAACAGTAGACCAACAAGACAACTAAACCATCCGACTCAGTTTATACCACCTGGGTTTATCATTAAACTGTGTGCTTAGGTAACCGCCTGTGTTAGAGCATTAACTCGTCACAGCTCCAGTTAATCCATGTAAGTGTTAAAAGGATTATCGTGATCTATTTTGAATGTATTCTTCGGTTGTATTCGCTCCGGTTGGTTTTGCACCTGTATTTGTTCTCATATCGTCTTTATTGTGTGTTGAAAGTAGAGATTTGTGTTAAGGTTGGCTTCGACACAGGTGTAAAGAAAGAAATGGATGTTTTTTTTCGAAAGAAGAGTAAGGGCAGACATTTTGTAAGCGTTCTAACATTTGAGTTGATTTTTTTATAGAATTACTGGCTGACCTAGCAAACGTTGTTTTGCCACATTATAGGGGTTGGTGGACTACCCCTAACTTTTAGGGGGATGAAAAATAGATGTTGGACGATTCTCATAGATACCGGATAAGCACAAAAAATTTCATCAAAATCGGTCAAGCCGTTTCGGAGGAGTATGGCAACGAAAACTGTGACACGAGAATTTTATATATTAGATATTAAAAAGTCAATCTTGTTGAAGCCTTAATTTTAGCTTTAATTATAATTTGATAGTTTTAAATCATTAAATAAGCTATCGAAAACAGTCTCGAGAAAGATTATGGTATAAATTTATATAAAGTAAAACAACACGCGGACAAAGTCGGTGGTATAAGTTTGTATGAAACATCATATTCTGTTAATCCTTTCACTAAACGTAGAGCACTGGTGTGTGATAAAAAGGTTTATCTCGTTCTGAAAACGCATGTGAGAGATTTGGAAATATGTACTCTTTATATGATGATGTATTTTCACAGATTTATTTGCTACTTAATGAAAGTATTTTTATCAGGTTATACATACATACATACACTCACGCCTTTTTTCCATTAGGGTTGGCAGAAACTACAGAATGCAACGCGCTCCGGTCCCTGCATACCACTTTTGCCTCGTCCACATTCATACATCTCGTCATGCACTGCTGGTGATGAGCCGGTTATGAGTACTGCGTACCTGATTTTATGGTTATGTTATGGTTAGGTTATATGTTGTAAAAAAGGAGTTTCTGAAAACATACAGGAATTACATTCTAGAATGGCTATATGTTAATACCAATCACCATAGATAGGTACTTGTTAAATAATTGATTATTGTGTGATTTTTTTATTTATATAAAAATGACACGGGACGAGATTGGCACAGGAACGAAGCGAATGGCACGCATTGAGAGAAGCCGATACCGATACCTAGCAGTGGGATCACTTTCTGATCCCACTGCTAGGTATCGGGCTTTCTAGGTAACCGCTAATTAACTTCTTTTAACTTTTTAAATGTGTATCTTTGCATTTTTTTTTTTATGGAAATAAGGGGGCAAACGGGCAGGAGGCTCACCTGATGGTAAGTGATTACCGCCGCCCATGGACATCTGCAACACCAGGGGACGTGCAAATGCGTTGCCGGCCTTTTAATAAAGAATATACTCTCCTCTTGAAGGTTCCCACGTCGTAACGGTTCGGAAAGACCGCCGGCGACAGCTGGTTCCACAGAGCGGTGGTGCGAGGCAGAAAATGCCTCAAAAACCGCATAAACTGTAGTAAGTATAAATATAATTGAATTAACATAGTGATTGTTATATAGGTTTTCAGTAATAGCTACAAACGATTCTCTTATATAACCATTGGCACTTGGACCTCTGCCCACCGCTCAAAGCACAATAGTTGAAGATAAATGAACAAAAGCGACAAACCCATGCGCTGCTATGAATGTTTCTAAAAGTCTATTTTAGTTTCTGGGACACTTGTCTGTTAAAACAGATGGTTCATCTATTTTAAACCACGAGGCATTTTCGGTCGTTACAGTACCTACATTTATTTTAATAGTTATCAAAAAGTAATGCAAGATTTTATGAAAAAAAAAATTATTTAAGTACATAATAAGCTTACAGTTCACAACTAAAACCCGTATATTTCATTGTTACGTAACGCAGTACTCAAGCAATTAATATTTGTGTTGGTATATTAATTAGGTTAAAAGGTAATGTATTGAAAATCGTAGTAACCGTTTCAGACAATTACATTATTTTATTATTATCTGATCCAAACTAACTGACGTAAAATCACGTGACTTAATAATATACCCACAATGAATCCTTAAATTCTGTATTTCGTCAATTATCTCAGAAGAACCGTAGTAATTAAACTAGAAATATCAGTAATATAATAAAACCATAACATCGATATAATAACTATTTTTTCCGATACCTACATACATATTAATGCAAAAAAAAGAGTATCAAGTAATTTACGCCAAGATTAAACAATTTACGGAACCAAATTTAACAATACTTAAACTGCATGTCCGACTTAAAATAAATTAATGACATCCAACGATAAAATTTACTGTAATAAATGTTAGAATTGTCAGTAACGATGAACGTGTGGTATTAGATATTGTTTGTAATATTTCAAAACTGTAGTTATTGGCCGTTATCCAAACATAGGTGCTGATAAGGCGGCCATTCAATACACGACGTTAAGTGAATTTAAAATAATTTATTTGACTGTTTAAAAACTCATAATATAAAAAAATCTAATGTTAAATGCAGTTCTTTGTTTTCAATCTCAAGGCTAACTGATTTTCCGAAGGTTACATACGTATTTATCACATGCTCTTACGGTTGTTGATGAACTTATGCACTGTAATTAATTTAACTTAATTTGTTATACCTCAATGCAATTTGATATTCTAGAGACCTAAGAGTGAATCCAAACTGTACCTATAATATATAGAACAAGCTTTTGCCCGCGTAAAAATTGTAATTTTATTTTCACCCACTTTTCCTCCTTTTAAGGGATGGTTCCCGGGATGAAAACTACCCTATGAAGGACATAGGGTGGGACTCAAACTATCTCTATATCAAATTTCGAGGTTCAGCGGTTATTGCGTGAAGAGGTAACAGACAGACAGACACACTTTCGCATTTATAATATTAGTATGGATTATAATTATTTTACAGAAAACAAGTTACATATTATATGATCAAAGTATCTGACATAAAAAGGAAGGAGATGTACATATACCCTACAACACATAGTATCAGAATGCGCTGAACGCAGCTTTTTAATGATGTGGTCCTGTTTAAATAAAAGTTACAGAACTTAAAATGCACGTATTAGTACCTACGTATTATTAAATCTATCTAAACGATAACAAGCTAACCTTTAATTTGAAAAATCTCAATACAATTGAGTAATTTTATTTAAATGAGATTCAAATTCAATATCTAGATGTTATTCAAACGCCGATGACGTTGGAGAGTTTCGTAATAGTTTCCTAAAAGACTTGTTGGCGCGTCAAGTGTCTGCAACAAAATGTTTCGGTGTTCCTTTATCCATACAAATCACGCCTACAAGCTTGTTGCCTGTTGTGATGGCTAACAAAGCCTTGCTGTAGCTTCCATTGGAACCCAAGTCTCGTTAATTTTCAAGCTGTCTTTCAACGCTGTGGTCGTGTTTCAAAGTTTGTACGTTCTGTGGTTATTTTGAAGGCATTAACGGCATGATAGGCAGTTTTTATCGTGCCGTAGGCTCAATGTGTCATGCTCTTGGCTTGAGTTCGTGAATTTGATTCCTGCACTGATTGCTCCGGTTCTCTTTCTTTGTGATTCCCAGATTTTTGATCAAATGAAGAAAGAGAAAATCCCTATTTTTAATTGTACAAAAACTAAAACTATTATCATTCTTTGTTCTAGCGTTAATATAATATATGTATAGTTAACTATGGTGACAAATTGTTCTATTGTATCATATGTAGTTGTAACTCGCGGCGCGTGACGTACACTCTACCTGTAATGGTTATCTAATTGTTAATAATTCTCCTGAAAAAAAAACCTACTGCAAGGTTCAAAAACTAGACCAAATTGAAATGGGTCCTCACGGGAAGCATCAGCTTTCAAATAAAAAAAGAATTATCAAAATCGGTTCACTCAGTCGAAAGTTATGAGGTTACAATCGGTTACAAATAGCAAAAACACAGTTGAATTGACAACCTCCTCCTTTTTTTAAGTCGGTTAAAAATAGTAGTCAAACAGCATTTGGGAAGTCAATCGAATTTTCTATCCATAATAACACAAAACGTGCTTTTTGTACGTATAATGTGACTGCACTTTTAAGTTTATCAATAAAATGCGACTAAAAGTCGCAGCATTCACTCCCAAAGTTCAAACACAAAGCAACGCGTCCCAACAATTACATTACCCGCGGGAACGCTAAACAATCGGGTATAATTCAATTGGAAATGTCAAGATGTTGCCAGATCTCTCAGTGACGTAGCCGTCTACGTATTTCGGACGTTGCCAATTCTCTAGATAATCGTGCATTTAAATAGTCAGGAGTGTTCTGCGCAATCGCAAGCGTGGCCGGGAATTCCTTTGGCGTAACATCTTTTTTTTTAGTTGAACAACCGATTTTTACCGGTTTTACCGGTTTTGCGCGTGGTTTGTAGCTATTGCCAAGAAAAATATACTAATGATTGTAAAAACGGTGATGAGTTTATGCTGAAAAAAAAATGTCGTGTTACGTTTCCCTGTATATTGAGAACATTTCCGCACGACCCCTTAAAAAAAGCACCATTTGTTGTATTTTTTTTTGTAAAATGAACCCTATACTAAAGTTACGTAAGGTTACTTCCCCGTTACTCGGGAAGGTTGAGTTCGGATAATACTGTTCTCAATCTGGGAATTGACCCTTGCAATATAATCCTTTGGACAAACTTGCTGTCAAACTTTTCGACTACAAGTAAAGAGAATAATATTGTTATTTGTATATGTATTTTTAACAAAACCGGTACCAACGGAATTGTTCCTCGAGGCATGGGAGGATTTGGATGTCTTCAGATTGGTCAGCCAACCATATCTTTGTCTCACCTGGACTTGCAACCTTAGAAAATGTTCCTTGGTTTACCTGAACCTAACTCTGAATCTGAACTCATAGATGCTGAAATAAAACTACTTTTTACGGATTTTATCGCGGTTTATTGATATTATTTCAACCCGCGCTTCGGATCCTTTACAGCATCTATGTTCACGGGCAGACTGTTTATTTCAATGTCTAATATTCGCATAATAGTAAGAAATCAATATCTCATATATGCTGTTTCAATGCATTTTACAACACTTCCAAAGCACACAATCAGTACACAATCTCTCAACAAGTACCTATAATGTTGTAAACCCCACAATACCCATCTACACAACTTTTAAACGACCCGCCTTTATGCTAATACTCATTTACATACTTTTTTTCCATGTTTTGGCTTCGTCCCAAACTTGTGACAAGTCCCGATCATATAATAAAACGTACGTTTCACGATGACGTCGTCAACGTCCATTTTCAGGGTAAAGAGATTTGTTTTTCAACGAAACTTGTCTTGATTGATTTAATGTTTGATTGTGATGAATTGGTTGTACGTGCTTCAGGGGCATACGAAACAGCTTTGATAGACTTCTCTTTACTTGTAGAGAGTATGTATCTCTTGTTTTATTTTTAGACTAGCGGCCCGTTCCGGCTTCGTACGGATGGACATTTATTTTTTAATCTTCATTTATGCTCCGCTCCTGTTAGTCGTATAGCGTGATGTTCTATAGCCCTTCCTCGATAAATGGACTATTCAACACAAAATATTTTTTTCAATTCCAGCCAGTATTTCCCGAGATTAGCGCGTTCAAACAAACAAACAAACTTTTCAGCTTTATAATATTTGTATAGAGTTATAGACTAATTATGCCAGACCCGGCTTTGAACGGGTAGCATTGCAAGCAAGCTACGGTGTTTCAACCTTACATACCTACCCATCCTATCCTACCTATTTACTCTACCCTACGAACAATAATGTAAATGAATAGGTATTTAAGTGATGCTTCGTCATCGATGCGGCAATTGGTACAGTGAATAATTTTGCTATCGTATTCCACACGGAACAGAAAAAAAGAGGTATTCCATAGCACTTCGCTCGACCTTGGTATCAAACCCAAGGCTTCTAGCTCAACAATCGCACTTACCACCACTAGACCAACGAGGCAAATGATTTGAAAAACAATATCAACAACATCTGCATAAATAATAATAAAATATATGATACTAAATTTGTTTAACATCTTGTTTACACTCCAACGATTTATCATCCAGAACAGAAAAATATGTAGTCGTCATTCAATATAAAGTTAATATTCCCATTGTTGGCCAAACGGTTTCAATCTCACATCTATCTTTCTTATTCATTTACTTTATTCATTTCGCTTTGGCTTCAGTTTGATCGGGAGTTTTACAATTTACATCTACGATCTCTTGTTACCTGAAGAATTTTGAATTTATGATAAAAATATTATGTTCTACGGTGTAAAGTACTAAAATATGACACGTAGAAGCGATACTGATTATATCTGATTAAAAAGAAGCGTTCAATATTGTATTCTTAACAATATATGGTTAAAAGTCAAATGGGAATTGAAAACAAATTTAATAATCGTATAAATTATTGTTTTTTTTTAGTAGACTGTAGCGTCCCTCTGCAGGGTAAAGGCGTCCCCACTCTTCTTCTATACCTTTCTGTCTTCCGCTTTCAGAGAAAATGGAATGGAAGGAGTCCAGCTCAGCTTGGTTTTATTTATTGATTTATTATATACATATTATAAACCTATTTTATTAGTAACAAAGTTTCGAATTCAAATTCGTTTGCGTATAATTATTAATAATATCCAATTTGTTTATTTCTTTCTTACAAGAAATTATATCACTTTCGGGACGTTTAACCTACTTTCTTTCCGCTTAAAGTAAAAAGTTCATTAAAACAAACTATGTTAGTAAAAATGGCACAACTATATTTGCCAGCCTTTCAAAAGAGATAATTTATGTCCTCGCATCTCACAAACAACCATTTTACGGGCGCTGGACTCTATTAAAATAATAACTTTTAAACTACAGTTAAAATTAGTTACAAAATGGAGAGCCGCGAAAACATTGTCAGGTAACAATTTTACCTTAATTATACTGGAATTGCGACTTTACAGTTGACCGTACCATTGGTACACCTCTCGGGTTTTATTTGTGTTTAAATATCGTAAACAAAAAGGAGAAAACTTTGTTATTGTTTTTAAGCTGTGTCAACCAAATTCCTTCTTCAATTATTTGATGAGCATTAATTCTTAGAATAATGTAAAGAAATAGTTATGTCTTTTTCATTTCTTTTAATTTGAAAGGATCTGTTACTGAATGAATTTTATCATTCAGTAAATCCAGGTATGTTCTTCAGACTTCCTTGTAACGTAAAAGAGTGACAGTTTTTTTCTTTTTTTGTTATAACATATTTCGAAGCAAACAAAAGAGTTTTACGATGGCATCTATGTATTTTACCAGACTAAATAAAAAATAAAAAACATTTATTTAACACCTAACTCCTTAAATAAAGATGCATATTTGTAATTTCTCTGGCTTTAAAACAAATCTAGGGTGCTGCAAACTCGAATGCGTATTTTAGTAGGGTCCACAATAAAACATAGCGATTAATATCATAAACTAACAGAGGGACATCAGCATACGTTTTGGGAATTGAATTTGTTAGAGTCGGCCGTCATGTTAGCGGTTTTGCGTACAAACGCCAATTGGATTAGTCGGCGCAGCGTTATATTACCAGAGAACGGATGCCAGGAAACTTGTTTACATCATGGGGGAATTATATTGGATACCTGGCATTTTAGGGATAAAATAGTGATGTTGGACGCAAAACTGGAATAACAATCAAAATGTGAAATAGCAATATCAAATCGGAAACTGTAATTATGAATTATAGGTTCAATTTATCAAATACATTTGATGTAACATGTTACATCAACATTGTGTTTCGTGATTAGTTCAATTATCCGTAATAGCTTGACTTAATTTTTTACATATTGAAGTGAAACTTCTTTTTCGGGGTTGGAAAAAAATTTTGTGTAACATTTTTGCGTTACGCGCCATATTTATTTGAATAGGTAACCATAGCAACATGATGTTTGTTTGACAACTAAAAACTATACCTTTTCCAATACACCAAGACCATTTGTTTTTCTATTGAGAACTTGCTATTGGTTGAGACATCGACGTTTTGATAAATAGAAGATTATGATTGGTTCCCACTATTATTTGGAACTGACAGAGCTACAAATCGAAGACTATTAATTCAAACGCTCTTTTTAAATTCAATGTAGATACCATAATTACCTATATCAATAATCATAAAATACAGTTGGAAAACAACTAGTTTAACCAATGTATGTCTATAATAATAAAAGCCTTTTGCATAAACTTTATCTACTTTAGCTTTTTTCAACCAATTTCTGTGAAGTTGTAAATAGTAAATCATTTTTCGAAAAATGATGTCATAAAGCAGTTTCACTTCTTACGTGTGTACACTAATACACACAATTTTTTATTATTATATAGGTACCTATTACCTACTAGGCTTTGCTCGCGACTTCGTTCGCATAGGGACTACTACCCCCTATTAAAGGGTTATCTCCAAGATTAAAATTAAATGTTACCTACATATATACTTCCCCGAGTCTCAAACAATCTCCATACCAATTTTTATCTAAATCGGTTCAGTGGTTTAAGCGTGACGAGGTAAACAGACGGACATACTTTTGCATTTATAATTCAGTATGAATATCTTAATTTTATACCAAGCTCATCAATCAATTATGTGCATCTTGTCTGGAATATTCCAACTACACCGAAATAGTACCGTTAGGTATTCCCATCAAGTATTGCTCGTTCAAAGGTTTGTCGTGACAAACGACCATCGAATCGAATTGTACCAGATATGCGTTTGACTCTTGATCTGTAAAGGAATTGAAATATTTTGGAGCCAATGGATGCTGCAGAACTGAGAGGGTATGTTTTGAGAGACGGTTTTAGCGTCTTTAAAAGTTAGGTACCGATATTAACAAAATAAAAAATATTGTTTTTCTGAACATGTAGGCTCATAGCTTAGAAAGTAAAAAAAAAACATTGTTTCCAGACTAGGATTTTTTCCTGTGTCGTAGATGTGTTACAAAAACAAATATTAACCATTCCAAAACACCCAAACCCGGAACCTGTAAACCATATACTTATATTTGTATCGTGCGGGGATCGAACCCGATACACGCAGCGCAGAAGCCGACCGCTCGGCCACTGCACCATACGTGCTGTTAAATCATTGGGTAATGCACTTGGATTTGATAAGGACAGACCAATACAGTGACTGAAATGTTGCGGTGAAAGAAATCTCATTCCTTTTCCATTCCAGTGAGACGGGAGAACGATTTATACACAGATGAGAATAGCAGAGGATTTTGGTGGATTTAATAAGACGGATGAAGTCGGGTGAAGTGGCCAGAAATCGGGATGATGATGTAAAAATGATTGATCGACCCGTCTGCAACTATGCTGACTTATTATAATTTCACATTCGCTCATACCGCAATTAGATTCTTCTAGTAATATTTCATAGAGTTATTGATTTTTAGAATAGGCTCGCTCCCTATTATATGGGACCTAAAATATATTGGCGAAATGTGGGTGTACATTAGCACCTCTACCTGACCCTCAAAGGAAGAGGCGTAATGTTATGTATTATTTTGGATATACTTAGTCCTAAAAAACATGCATCCGTTAAGAAACGAAAAGATGTTTCCTTTTTCTGTTAAGAAAACTTTTATATTTTCCTTATATTTTTATTCTGTCGCCCTTCCAAAGTTAAGAGGGAGTGAAAACATACACTTTTTATTTACAAATGTCGCTTGATTAATATGAAAGGGGAAGATAACGAACGCCGACGGTTTGTTACGGGAATTCAAGATTCGTGTTCAGGCACGTTCTTAACATTTTCAGAACGCAAAAACGTAAAAAGACACAGGACTCGTAAAAATTTGAATATTCAAAACAGACCATAAACACGAAAGCAAAGTGTGCGCTTAAAATGAGCTCTTAAAAATATTCGGTTCACATCATCACATCAATATTCGGTTAAAGGTTAAATTTAGTTTTAATGAATTAAAAATTAACTAGTGTTACTTTGAGTAAATATGTATTTAGTACGCTCGGAGTGTTTTATTTACATTGAGTAGTTGTATTTACACAAAATAAATTATATTTGACCTACAAACAGAACATACACAAATAATAAAAGTAAATAAGTATATTTTATATATACCTAATAAATCAAAAAACAGTCCAGTACCTAACCCTTTTTCTGTTTGTCAACCTATTGTCTTTTAGGAAATCGCCAAAATAAAGAAAACTTAAATTCCTGCAAGATCATTTCGTTAGGGGGAGAAAAAGTGCAGAAGTCTCTGCCACAACTACCAGGATTTTGACACTTAAAAACCTGCCAATCCTCATAGATCCTCATAAGGTCCTCATAAGATGCTTTACCAGCTAAATGACTTCATACTAACCTTTATGCTGCTAGAAGTTAAAATATTTACATTAAGAATACACTGTAAAGTCTCTCGTATAAATTGCTTTATCGTGTCCAAAGTACATAAGAACATTTATCAAACTTTTACAACATGGAGACATTATTCAAAGTTCTACGTTTGCACCTTTATTTGCAAAAGCCGCATTTGGAATTAGTTTCTACAACAGTTTTATAATCAGTTGTCACGGAACCACTTCAGCGGTGGCGAGTGTATCGTTTTCGAAGCACCATGGACTTAGATTAAAAGAAATTGAAACAGATAAGACACTGCTGAATGAATTCATGAAATGATTGTTTGATATGAGATATAAAATGAGGAAAGTGGTAGTTACTTCATCGATAAGAGCTCAGCTCTTAAATCACAAACAAAAAAGCCTGTTTAATGAATTCCATTCAATTATTTAGGAATGGAGTCATCAAGATGTTTTGCATGAACCTAACATTAAATAAGTAAATAAAAAAGTTTCGGATAAAATCTGAATCCTTCATAAATCCATAGTGTCTACATTGTTTATCTGTATAGAAGAAATAATTATTATTCATCATCATCAACCCATTAATGTCCCACTGCTGGGCACGGGTCTCCTCTCAATTGAGAAAGATTAGGCTATAGTCCACCACGCTAGCCTACTGCGGGTTGGCCTAGTACTAGTATTATTCCTTTTCTGCAAATCACCTTCGAGAATTTATTTATTTGTCGCCGTAACTACGCTTTTATCTTATATCATTTTTAAAGATCCAAATATACGAACATTGCACGGCTGCCAGATAACTATGATTTCTTGCCTAAACGTGTTATTACTTTGTCTCATACTTAATGAATTTATACTTTGTGCTATATTTGACATTATCCAAATGTGATTTTAGATTAGAGTTATTAGAAGTCCGTTGCTTTCAAGTTCCTTTGGCAAATTTTGTTTGCTTGAAATTATGTCGCGTACTTGGATTTTGCAGCCAATGAATTTTAAAGGCTTTTGGAAGCCTCCGAAGTAACATTTACGTATTCATGTTAATTGGACTTTGTTGTAACGTATGTTATGGTTCGCTGAGTTACTAATTCATAGAACGTAATAGAGTATTATTGTTATGAATAATGGCTAAGATTTTTATTTCACACCGATTTTTAAATTTATCATATACCTACATATTATTTTGTATTCCACCTTTAAAATTTGAGCTGCGACGCTAATCTCGTTATAAAGTTATTCTTTAACTCTCGAAAAATAATGTCAAAAACCTTTTTGGTATATATCAAACTCAAACTCAAATTATTTATTTCAATTAGACCAACATTACAGGTACTTTTGAATTGACAAAAACTAGTTGCACATATAATACTGACTTTCCCTATGATTTTTATACATAGCTTTTAAAATCCATCCTCTGGTGGTTAATTGCAAATAAACGTTTGGTCTTGGCCACGCCGTCGTCAAAAATTTAAAGGGTCGTCAGGATGAAATAATAAGAGTAGGTACCTTAATAACATCCTCAGAAATAAGATTTATTAACGTATAATATTCGCGTAAGTATAAGACAGAGTATTGGTATAGCAGACCCAAGCGCCGTTGCTAAGCTTAAGTTCGAGCTCTTGAGTGAACCAGAGTTCGAGCCTCAATTTCAGCCCTAGTAAAGTGTTAAGTTTTTCTAAGAAATTCGCCTTAGCAGCTAGCAATATATACCCTATTAATGGCAAGTTACACTCTACAAATAACATGGGACCTAAAAACAAACCGGTAGAAACTGGGAGTTGGTACTCAGCTAAGCATTTTTCGTCAGTACCTACAACTCTATTAATGAAGGTGCACTATGGAAACTTTTAAATGCTGTTTACTCCGTCTTGCTCCATCAACTTAAATCAAAGTGAACATCGTGTCTGCGATATTTATCTCTCTGTCGGCGTGCCATGAACTTTATGAGCGATATCCGATTATTTTTCAACTCTGTTACGATTCACTGGAACTTTTCGTTCGGCGTTCGATGCAGTGCCTTTCTACGAACATTAAATTGCTCTATCTAGTGTTCGTGTTTCGTGAACGTGGAAACTTTGATTACAATTTTAATTTTGCAACAGCAACCGAGCAACGAATGTTTTTGAAATTGGCTCGATGCAATTTTGTAATGTTTTCGCTTTGGATAATCGGTATTGTGCGAATTTATTGAAGTTTCTATGAAAAATTGTTTAATACGGTGTTTGATATACGGATTATTGAAATAAAAATACATATTTTACCATTACTGAATTAGCATGTCAATATGCAAGTACTGTTTTATTGAAACATCAAATTCACATAACGCCACAACCCAACTTAGCGAACCCAATTTTTAGGTTAAACAACAATTTTTCATCGCTTAAGGTCTCAATAATTAATTTTAAGAATAGTCTAGTCTTTTAGGGCTTGAAAGAAACTCTCTGAATTCTCCGTCGAAAATCAATCATCATTCATCTGAAATTAGAGAAATCTGGTGTCCTAAGCAATATAAGTCAAAATTCCTGATATTTTGAATATTGATCCTACCTATACGCCTCCACTAGGGGAAGCCTACGTCCAGCCGTGGACGAATATGGGCGAATGATGACGATGATGATACGCCTATTTATAATCTCGCGTTGGTGAAATCACAATATCACTGGCTTTTTTGTCTCATCGATTTCATTTCTATTCCATTGTTCCCTTTGGCATAGACCTGTCTATTTTATACTCCGTTTTTGCTTTGCGAAGATTCGAGTCTAACATTGAAAACCTTTCACTAAATTAATGTGTTTTTTGTTTCAGGTATGTGACTGAAGGTTGCCTATTCCGCGTCGCCGTTAAAGATAAAGAGATACTACAGCGTCACGCAAGTGTGATACTTATTGCTTTGTTTTTAACGCTCGGATTGGTGTGCTTAGTTTATGACTGTTATTGAATGATTTGTGATGACTGTTATTCCTTGATATACCTAAATGATTTCTAAATTATACTTTGAAGGACTTGTTGTTGGTATTCTATAATCTTTGCTTATATTAATGTCTCTCTGAGTCACATATATTTAAGTAAAGTATAGTTTAATTATTTTTTTAATTATGAAAAATACGCAATCTAAGCCCCAATTACAGTCGAATGATTAAAAAGTAAAACCAAGATTGTTTAAACAAGTCATTAAGAAAAAAAACGGTTTTCTAACAAACCTAACAACCCTTTTTAGTAATCCGCATTGAAAATACTCAATCATACAGTTTTTACTATCGTATTCAAAGCTATGGGTTGATAAATCACTGCCACCCCACATTCTGATAACATCACCGGAAAAACCAATAGCCTGATGCCATAGAAAGAAGCAGAGCGAATAGCGATTAACTTGGTTCATGACGCATAGCCGTTACTCGTTATGGATATTAAAAAAGTACCCTAGTATCTATAATATAAGCTCTATATTAGCTTAAATACTAGAAGTTTTAATATGGTGTATTTTTATTATTGATGCTATATTGTAACCATCTATTATTTGATGAACTTAATTAAGCGTCAACTTTTTGCGATGGAAATCTTTACTTTGCAATCAAGTTTGTAAACTATGGATTTCATGTGCCGATGAGATGGGATAAAGCCCGTCATCCTATCCACCTAATATTTCTATTTGGTTTTTGCGACATAATTTTACTCTTTCATGGCGCAATTGCTACTTTCCATACACTGAAAGACTGTGTATCGTTTAGACGTAAGTATTTGTGGTTAAGGAGCTGTGATTCTCGGAACTACTGATACCAACGTATCATCATCCCTCAAGGCCTTTTTCCATTTACCTCGCAGCCAGAATATCTATAGAAGTTACTTCTTTATTTATTAAATGTCTTTTCATCACTTCCATTTGTAACCATAATTACCATCTATCTCATATAGGTATTTCCTTTCCACCTGTTCCTTAATTAAGCAAAAGGTACAAAATACCCAAGTAAAAAAGCCTTATTTATTTGAACACAACTCGCACTTGCCATTTTTTCCAACTAATCAAGCCCGATATTAATTAAGTTCGATCAAACGGAACTTTTTCGTCCGTTAACTGAAAGGAAAGATGTCTGCACGACGCCGTTTAATTACCGTGAAAATCGCTGAAAACGACTGAAAACGTTGGCTGTACACGGACGTCATTATGAACGCACTTTATTTGAGTTTGTGAGGCCGGTTATTACTGAAACTCTGTATTTCAGCGTAGTTCATTTTGTTGCGTGGCGCAAGTATAGGCGGTAGCGGGGTAACTTATTTTTACTATTATACCATTACTGAAATAATAGAGGTCTCTTATAATTTATGGGAATAATAGTTATTCCTATTTGTTTAAAGTGCTTTAATATATTGTGACTTATAATCATGCAGAAACAGCAGAAGCAACAGGTCACTGTGATGTTATTTATTAGGTTTAATTCTAAAAGAATGAGGAAAAAGTAGGTATGTTAAATATACATAGAATCTTTTACAATTAAAATAAAATGTTTTCATTTCATCTAAGTTATTTTTGATTCAGATCTCATAAACACAAAAATAAATTCACAGAATATTACCTCATCCCGCTATCAGCTTAAGACTTACACAAAATAATTACAGCGTGTAATGTTACAAATGAAATAAATGCAGTACCAGCCGACGAGTAATGTATATACGTTTAACTTAATGAAGTTATATGATAGCTGACATGGATAATAAAGGCATATACTGGTGTACCTGATTTTCGTTGTTGATTATTTGCTCGTACGTTTGTGTTGGGAAAATGTGCGGTAATTTTGTCTTAAATAGCGTTTGCCTTTCCCCGTTGGCTACCTAGAGTGATTTTTTCTTTTTTTTATTATGAAGGTGACACGGTTTTGCCTTTCTCGTGATATGAAAACACAATAAGCAACTGCGAGCCGTGAACGCTAGCAACAATCAAGGCTAGGTTTGATAGATTATGATGCGATGCTGGATGAGTATTGGTTGAGTATTATAACCAATACCAATGCTAAAAAGAGATGACGGAGATCTCTCTTTAGCAACTTATATAACATTGCTTAACCAGGTTGTCATATGGCTACATAAGAATCCGCGCTACCATCTTGAAACATACGAGTATTCGGTTGTTCAGACCCAATACCAGTGTACTGTGATAAGGAATTCTCTGATAGCCCAGTCATAGAACTCGAGACTGAGAACTGAATCCAATGCTTCTAACTATTCGAAATTGTTTGTGTATTAATTATTATTATCACTCTCTGAAATGGTGATGGAAAAATGTAATCTAAAGAAACCTCCGTGCTTGAGACATTTTCTCAACGACATATGAAGTCTACCATCCCACAGTAAATCACCGTGGCAGATTAGTCTGATTCCTCTCAAGCTGAGAGGAGAAACGTAAGAAAAAACGAGGAATAGGAAATATCTTGAAAGACACGTTTGATTTTTCTATCATCAAAAAACGTGTGCCCTCCAAAGCTCATCGACTTGAGGGCAAATATAACAAAGTTCCCTCAGCTTAGAGCCCCGACCCACATGAAAAATAGCTGCTAAAACTTTTCAGTTTGAAAAATTTTCATTTTTATGAAAATTCCTCGGCCAAGAAAATATACAACCCTCTCCGCTAGGGGAGTTTTAATTATGTTTACATTCTTTTGGTGTAAAAACAACGCACTTGGCTATTTTTCATGGCAGTAGACGGGTTGCAACTTGGCTGGGTTTTAATTTAATGGACTCGGTACATTTTTCAAGTGCAGGAAGTTTAAAGTGTTTTGTTTTTTTTTTTATTTAAATAATTATGTGCTTTGTTTCATAATTGCTGTTTTGTTAACATCAACTTATTTTCTTTTGAGGCAAGTTGATTAAATATTGTTTTCCTCTAAGAAATAATATAATTAAAATCTATTATTATTATAAATCTAGTTCTGTTTTAATACCTGTAATACTTGCTGCCATATTGCTTACAGGTTCAAAATTTCTCTTTTAGTGACGTCACAGCGAACACAAGATGGCGGCACTCATTTTCGCGCCAGAATTCATTCATAACACATTCTTGAGACCATGAGATCAAAAATAATAGTGATTAATTTGCCTTAACTAAAACTACTTTACAAAAAATACTCAATCTATGTGTATTTATACTTTTATACTAATATTTTAAAAAGGGAAGATCTGTATGTTGTTTGTAAATAAACTCAAAAATTACTGAACATGTCCCAGGAGTCATGTTTAGCCTACGTTACTCCGGAGTAACATAAGCTATATTTATTACTAGAAAAACAGATGTTTCTCAAAGTTCATAACACGTGCGAAGCCAGGGCGGATCACTAGTTATTTATACAGTAACAAAACAATGCGTTACTCTTAGATAAAACGAAGCTTGCCTAAGTAACAAACTTAACTTTGGTCTGAAGACACCATACCCATGTAATTTTATCTCATATCTCTCGGCTTTCAGCCAAGTTTGACATAGGAGAAAAGCAGAGTTGTCAGAGCAAACTAACTTTACACTTCATAACAAACCTTCAGTAGTCAGATAGCGGTTAATTAATTTTGTAGTTGTTATATCAAATCGCGGACAATCTTATAAAGAGGTGAAGTTAAATGCTCTACACCAATGATACATGTGGAATTGTGGATACGAATGAATATAGTAGTTGAACCAGAAAAGTGTAAATCTATAACGATTATGTACGTATATGGGAAGCTTGTTGCGCCGCGAGTTCTTCTGAAAAAAAAAAACCACTTAGAAGCGGAGAAAAGCGAGCGATTTGGGGCTTTGCCTTTTACAACGTTGACTCTGAAGACTCTTTAGTGTTGACGTTCAAAAGGAGCCAATTAAATTTGGTCGACTTTGAATAAATAATATTTCAAGTTTCAGTTTACCCTAGTAGAAGAAATGCCTGTAAAAAATATGCATGCATAATATGCATGATTACATAGTACCCTTTTCTCCTGTGTTTTCTATTTGCTTTCTTCAATCATCATCATCAACCCATCATTATAGACCCACTGCGGGAAACGGATCTCCTCTCATTTCGAGATAAATATAAATTACTAGCTGACCCAGCAAACGTTGTTTTGCCACATTATAGGGGTTGGTGGACTACCCCTAACTTTTAGGGGGATGAAAAATAGATGTTGGCCGATTCTCATAGATACCGGATAAGCACAAAAAACTTAATCAAAATGTGCGGTAATTTTGTCTTAAATAGCGTTTGCCTTTCCCCGTTGGCTACCTAGAGTGATTTTTTCTTTTTTTTATTATGAAGGTGACACGGTTTTGCCTTTCTCGTGATATGAAAACACAATAAGCAACTGCGAGCCGTGAACGCTAGCAACAATCAAGGCTAGGTTTGATAGATTATGATGCGATGCTGGATGAGTATTGGTTGAGTATTATAACCAATACCAATGCTAAAAAGAGATGACGGAGATCTCTCTTTAGCAACTTATATAACATTGCTTAACCAGGTTGTCATATGGCTACATAAGAATCCGCGCTACCATCTTGAAACATACGAGTATTCGGTTGTTCAGACCCAATACCAGTGTACTGTGATAAGGAATTCTCTGATAGCCCAGTCATAGAACTCGAGACTGAGAACTGAATCCAATGCTTCTAACTATTCGAAATTGTTTGTGTATTAATTATTATTATCACTCTCTGAAATGGTGATGGAAAAATGTAATCTAAAGAAACCTCCGTGCTTGAGACATTTTCTCAACGACATATGAAGTCTACCATCCCACAGTAAATCACCGTGGCAGATTAGTCTGATTCCTCTCAAGCTGAGAGGAGAAACGTAAGAAAAAACGAGGAATAGGAAATATCTTGAAAGACACGTTTGATTTTTCTATCATCAAAAAACGTGTGCCCTCCAAAGCTCATCGACTTGAGGGCAAATATAACAAAGTTCCCTCAGCTTAGAGCCCCGACCCACATGAAAAATAGCTGCTAAAACTTTTCAGTTTGAAAAATTTTCATTTTTATGAAAATTCCTCGGCCAAGAAAATATACAACCCTCTCCGCTAGGGGAGTTTTAATTATGTTTACATTCTTTTGGTGTAAAAACAACGCACTTGGCTATTTTTCATGGCAGTAGACGGGTTGCAACTTGGCTGGGTTTTAATTTAATGGACTCGGTACATTTTTCAAGTGCAGGAAGTTTAAAGTGTTTTGTTTTTTTTTTTATTTAAATAATTATGTGCTTTGTTTCATAATTGCTGTTTTGTTAACATCAACTTATTTTCTTTTGAGGCAAGTTGATTAAATATTGTTTTCCTCTAAGAAATAATATAATTAAAATCTATTATTATTATAAATCTAGTTCTGTTTTAATACCTGTAATACTTGCTGCCATATTGCTTACAGGTTCAAAATTTCTCTTTTAGTGACGTCACAGCGAACACAAGATGGCGGCACTCATTTTCGCGCCAGAATTCATTCATAACACATTCTTGAGACCATGAGATCAAAAATAATAGTGATTAATTTGCCTTAACTAAAACTACTTTACAAAAAATACTCAATCTATGTGTATTTATACTTTTATACTAATATTTTAAAAAGGGAAGATTTGTATGTTGTTTGTAAATAAACTCAAAAATTACTGAACATGTCCCAGGAGTCATGTTTAGCCTACGTTACTCCGGAGTAACATAAGCTATATTTATTACTAGAAAAACAGATGTTTCTCAAAGTTCATAACACGTGCGAAGCCAGGGCGGATCACTAGTTATTTATACAGTAACAAAACAATGCGTTACTCTTAGATAAAACGAAGCTTGCCTAAGTAACAAACTTAACTTTGGTCTGAAGACACCATACCCATGTAATTTTATCTCATATCTCTCGGCTTTCAGCCAAGTTTGACATAGGAGAAAAGCAGAGTTGTCAGAGCAAACTAACTTTACACTTCATAACAAACCTTCAGTAGTCAGATAGCGGTTAATTAATTTTGTAGTTGTTATATCAAATCGCGGACAATCTTATAAAGAGGTGAAGTTAAATGCTCTACACCAATGATACATGTGGAATTGTGGATACGAATGAATATAGTAGTTGAACCAGAAAAGTGTAAATCTATAACGATTATGTACGTATATGGGAAGCTTGTTGCGCCGCGAGTTCTTCTGAAAAAAAAAAACCACTTAGAAGCGGAGAAAAGCGAGCGATTTGGGGCTTTGCCTTTTACAACGTTGACTCTGAAGACTCTTTAGTGTTGACGTTCAAAAGGAGCCAATTAAATTTGGTCGACTTTGAATAAATAATATTTCAAGTTTCAGTTTACCCTAGTAGAAGAAATGCCTGTAAAAAATATGCATGCATAATATGCATGATTACATAGTACCCTTTTCTCCTGTGTTTTCTATTTGCTTTCTTCAATCATCATCATCAACCCATCATTATAGACCCACTGCGGGAAACGGATCTCCTCTCATTTCGAGATAAATATAAATTACTAGCTGACCCAGCAAACGTTGTTTTGCCACATTATAGGGGTTGGTGGACTACCCCTAACTTTTAGGGGGATGAAAAATAGATGTTGGCCGATTCTCATAGATACCGGATAAGCACAAAAAACTTAATCAAAATCGGTCAAGCCGTTTCGGAGGAGTATGGCAACGAAAACTGTGACACGAGAATTTTATATATTAGATAATAAAACTGCTTAGTTTGTCCAGTCGTCGCAAAGTGCCACTATCGATCGATTTTCTATGAAATTATTTTAAACATAAATTTTGCGATTCAGTATAACAATCCTCAGAAGCAGCTTCAAGTTTGGATTCATCCGGTGATTGATGGCAATAGGGTCGCCCCCTATTACATGGGACCTAAATATACCGGAATATGTTATTTAGTACACCTCTGCTTGACTCTTCGCCTGTCATCCCACAGGCATGATGGTACCTACGTTATTTTAAATATTATATTCCTAGGCGTCAATTACTCTTCTAAATTACTCATCTGATAATGTGCCCAAAAACTAGCAGCAATAATAATATAATTTACATATAATAAAGCACATACATATATAAATAAATAAATATGTCTGGACATTATGACACAGCGCCATCTAGTTCCGTGGTAAGCGACGAGGCTTGTGTTACGGATACTAGTTGGTTTATTTACATTTGACCCTACCGAAATTCGAGCCTGCGGCCCATAGCACACAAGGCAGTGTTAACTACCGCTGGACTAATTGGGTCGTGTATATACATACTTGTAATTATAGAATGTTAAATGTGCTTTGTGACAGATAGGCCATAAAAGGGATTACCATATAATTGTTATTAAATGTTATGTCATTATGTAATCCACTTAATTGGGTTATTAATTACCTAAAGGTATTTAGTAATTCGGTTCACGGATGATCTGCGAAACGGCTCATTATAATTTCAAACTTGCCGTCACATACATGATTTGTTTGGGAAATGGGAATAATTATGACCGGATTTACAAACTTAGTTCTGATTATTGTAATCCGATTTACTTATTACATAACAAAACAAACTATTGCGGCAGTTTTCCATACGAATTAAGCACATGAGTAGGTACCAGTAAATTGCCGCTATGTGTTCCCATATAATAAGGGGACGAGCCTATTTAACGGGCACAAATCCCAACTCCTAATAGCTGTTACGAACTTACGGTTTACAGGCATTTGTGAGTCCAGTGGACTGAGATGTCAAAGGTCTCAAGTTCAAACCCAAGGCACGGACCACTGACTTTTCGGAAGTTATGTGCGTATTAATTACATGCTCAAAAAGTGAAGGAAAACATCGCGAGGAAACCTGCATGCTGGGCATGGCATGTGACGTCTGCCAACACGCAGTAGGCTAGCGTGGTGGACTATAGCCTAATCCCTCTCAAAAGTGAGAGGAGACCCGTGCCCAGCAATGGGACAATAATGGGTTGATAATGATGATGATGATTCTAGCTTGAGCTATTAGTTTTGATTTTCCTACGTTATTTCCTGGATACCCGTACAGAAGGTCACAGTAAAACAACAATAGTTGTGTTTCTGCGAGTGAGTGAGGTTGCCAGAGATTATCAGGGGAGTGACTAGTCTGACAGCATGGAAATCCCGTTTGCTGTCAGTGTTTTTTATGAAACCTAAAATGGTTTTTATAGGGCCGGCAACGTGCAAGTGACCCCTATGGTGTTGCAAACGTCTATAGGCTACGGTAACCGCTTACTATCCGCCGGACCGTAAGTTTGATTGCCAACCTTGTGATATAATAAAAAAGTAAATATAAAACTTAAGTATATTAGAACAAAGTTGTTTCTTTGTTGCATCGTTCGGCTTATGGTTGAGGGCTTAAGATTATCTAATTTTACTTTTTATGTTACTACCTTATCCTTATCGGGTTTTCCCCGGGATTACTTGAACGGGTCGCTGTGTTGACCTAAGCGAGATTGAACGAGTTTGTGTGTACTTTAATCGAATCGATAACCCGTGGTTCACAACAGTGTAGGTACGATATCTTTAACGTACATTAATATTTTAATATATTTTTTCTCATATATTTCGATTTCAAATTACATCATCATACATTATAAAATTTCAATGAAATAAAACATAGGTATACGACTATATTTGGTTTGCATTTCCCCATCCTTACGTCAAATTATTAGAATATAGAATTGAGCATAATAAATTTTATACCGTGATGCATGTATGACAAGTTAGGTTAGAAACACCCCAATAAATATATAGTAGTTAGTCACGCGATGTTTTCTTACATAAATATTTTCGTTGTTTTTAATTAATTTGTCAGAAATTCAATGATGAATGTTCAGAAGACGGAACTGGTTTTTTGAAATATGGTATTCGTTCTTGTGGTACTGAAGTGCCTTCATAATATTATATGTTCGACGACCTGACTGGTGCAGTGGCTGAGTGATCGGCTTATGCGTCACGGGTTGCGGGTTCGATCCCCGCACGGAGCAAATATTTGTACGTTCTACAGATAGTGGTTCCGGGTCTGGGCGTTTGTGTAGGTATGTGAAAATTTGTGTTTGTAAACGCACCCACGACACAGGAGAAAATCCTAGTGTGGGGAAACATAAAAAAATAACAAATAAAAATAAATAACATTTCTATATGAGCAACAAAATTAATATATCTATCCGGACATTATTACACAGCGCCATCTAGTTTCAAAGTAAGCAACTAAGATTTTTGGTTCGTACACTGCACATATATTTTTTCTTTTGTAATTACATACGTAATTTATACGTACAAACGTCAATGTCTCGGTACATGGTTATTCGGTATATGGGTTCATACTTGTCATAGAAACATTTGCACCATCCAGGATTTGAACCACAGTAAACTTAAAATGGGATGGTTGGCGCTCTTTGAGGGAGGCTTACATTCAGCAGAGGATGGCAATAGGCTGATAAGTAAGCTTAAAATAACGCTATTTTAATTGGATTGTCTATATGATTAAGATTTTTCCCAATACAAAACAGTTTGAAATACATATAAACAAATGAAAGAAATCAAGAACATAAACATCACTAAAGCGTTCACTCGAAACCTGGAGGTCCTTGTTCGAACAGCTTACATATTTACGCTATCCATCAAGCAGGGTGGATAGGGCCCCTACCATTTGTCTCACTGATAAACGAGTGAGTTGCCTCTCGTAAGGAGTTTAGTAAATGAGCTCTACAGTCTTTGAATAGTTGCGTAGAATCTTGGTAAGTTTAGAACAAGAATTTGGAGCTAAGTTAACGATTGAATAGTGATAGGCCTATCCCATATGTCTCGAGATCAAATAAAATGGATGAGCTTTTCTTTTTCGTAATGAACATTTTTTAAACAAACAATGAAAGATTTTTTTTTTAAATAAAGTTATTGAAATATGGCAACTTTTTACGTATGTTGATATGTTTGTTATCCCGAAATTTCGGATAATTTTCAGCATCCATGATCACGGGCAGACTGCCCGTATAGTTTCAATGTTTAATATTTGTGTAGTCGTAAAAAATATATATTCAATACTTTATTGCATTTCATAATATAAATGAAGACGTAAGGGTTAAAACTAAAGGAACAATGTGAAGTCTCCCCATTCGCATTGGTTCAGCGTATTTGAACTATAGTCCAATGCATGTCAACCAACGAAAACCGATTTACGCTTACCAGTAGGACATTATATGTCCGGTTGTTGATAAAATACTAGTTTTTTTTTATCAAATTATCATCATCAACCCATTAACGTCCCACTGCTAGACACGGGTCTTCTCTCATTTGAGAGGGGTAAGGCTATATATAGTCCACCACGCTAGCCTACTGTGGGTTGGCCGACTGTACATGGCATCGAGACAGATCTCTCTAGGCTACCACAGCTCTATCTTTTATCAAATATCATAAGTTTATTTTGATGTTTATAGAGAGAAAATAAACATGTGAGTCCAACTATAGGTACTGTTATTTTGACACTTAATTCGTAGACAAATATTTTCCGTCAAATATCTATAATATCCCATAGTAGGAGATACCTAGGAGCCGTATGAATAAAGGAGGGCCCCAAAATCCTCGCAAGCCCCACCGTTCGCACCTATTCAGCCTAGACAATACGTCTAGATCGGGGAATAAAACTCCTTTTGTGTACATACAGCCTATTCGAAGAAATGATGCTTTGTTTCTTTTATAAAAGGAACTGTGGGAGCTTTAAGCCGATCGTGTTTTGGTTCTAGTGTAACCGATTTCCAATATGGCTGACGTGTGATTTTGTTTAATATTTAAGTAGTGTTTGGTTATGGTGTCGATGATTTTTTTTAAGAGTGAACGTGTTGCAAGGCAAGCTTATCAGCCAAATAGGCAGATACTTTAAATTTGTTTACTGATGCCGAGTCAAAGTCGAAAGTCCAGCTATTCACTGCGAAAGGGTGACGAATATTAGTACAAAATGGTGATTAAATTGGTTAGCCCACTATGGGCTAAAATGAAATTCTTAAAAAAGGAGTAAAAAGGTTTTGCTAGGGTCAGCTACGAGCGATACTTCTGGCATTGCAACTTTCATAAACCACCGCTTACCACTAGGTAAGCCGTAAGATTTTGTGTCACGTTCGTGATATATAAAAATACACATCCCACGTACTGAATAAATCGTAACAGGAGATCAAATTAAGAAATTGTTACCGCTGTACCGATAATGCTAATCTTATAAATTTGAAGCATATATATTATGTATATTATATTACAGTTTAGTTCGCTAATGGGTTTCATAAATACCTGCAACTTTGTTATTATGCTTTCCGAAAGAATTGGATGTTTTGTCCACCCAATTTCTGGTTAATTCCGCAAATAGACTGATACGCGTAGCTTTAATTCGTCTATAAGCATGTTCATTATTGTATGGTAAAAAATTGCTTACGTCGGAACGAATAAAATGGAAATATTTAATTGCCCAATAAGTTTTTTCGGAATGACGTATCCATTTTCTCTTATGTAATTAATTATATTCACGAGAGCGACTCCGCATACCAACGCCACATCAACTTTAAAATATAATTATTCCCCAATTAACGATACAATTGCTATTTGGCTGATTGTATTGTTATTAAGTGCAGTCTGACATTTACGTAATCGTGATCAAACGGGCAGAGAATGAATGTTTCTGACAGTTTAAATTAAAGTATAATTTGTTTGGTTGGAAATTCTTCGTGATTGGGTACTTTGTTGGTAAGTCGGCGATGCAGGCAAACGTGAAACCTGTGTGGAAACTACAAAGTCGCGCAGATGTTAAGCCAACAATTTCATATTATATGAATCTGTGATTTTTTTCAATGGAACAACTATCTATAGAAATTACATTTTATTGTTCTATGCGGGGATTGAAATCGCAACCAGTGACGCAACAAAACTTGTGCGTCACTTGTTAGTGACGCACAAGTCAAGCTCTCAGAACTATCAAACGAGTTGTCGAATCAATTTGATACATACCTATGTATAAATAAAATAATGAAAATAATTTCGGATGGCAGCTGGTAGCCTAACTGGATTGGAAGAGCACAAATTTAATTATGTGACGTTTACTAAACTACTAAAATGTTGAAATAAAACAATTTTTGTGGATTTTATCGCTGTATGTTGATTTTAAATAATCCTGATGCTACGATTTTTTTAACAAAAATACTCGTAAAAATAAATGTAGTTTTATTTCAATATCTAGTATTCGCGTAAGTGTAAGATCACTACACTAAAATATTATTTTTATCTTCATGCTAAAAAAATATTTTGGTATAAAACTTTTTCTCTGATTCAAATGAATCTTGCCCAAAATTCGCAATAACTGTAATGCTCACATTTACACAGGCGATTATTTTGGATTTCGCAAAGGTAATGCTGATAAAGGTTAGACGTTACCCAAATTAGATCGAGACCTTCGCAAAGGGTTAATGACCCTTGTAACGGTGGGTAACGTACATTCCTTATGACTACTTTAGAAGAATATTTTACACTCTGAGCTGAATAAAAACTAGGTAAAGATTTTTGAGGTCTTGTAAAGTCAGTTCAACAATTTATTATTTAATTTAAAAAGCAGTACATTGAATATAATAGATTTCAGACACAATTTGAAAGAAGAACACAAGAAAAACTTAAGAACTTTATATTTAAGTATCTGTTAAACAGTCTATATAAGTACCAACAAATAAAACGTTTGCTCAAAAAAGTTGCAGACTTTGTGCTACTTTAGATAAATCTTCAGATTAAACTTCTAATTTACTGGGATCAGAGGATGGAGATTCATAACTTTATATACCTAGGTATTATGATGATGAAATAAAAAATATGAATTGATTTTTTGCCTTTGATGTTAATGAACGATGATTTCGGATTGATACGAGGCTTGTGATCGATATTTCATATAATTTTTAACTAGAGAAACTTAAAAATAGTCTCTAGGATAAATCAAAAGTAAAAATAAATTCTAACAAAATTTAATGAAAAAGCTTCTTCCAAATTCTTGTATCATACTGCCAGATGTGATATTTTAAATGACACTATTATCTACTATGATTGTATACTTTTCTTTGTTATGAAAATAAAAAAGAGAAGCTTTTTTCTCTGAAAACATACAGAAAGGTATTTTGAGCGAAGTCGTTTGTTTTATTGTTAAGTGTTTACTACATATGTATGTAAGACAATGTTGTCAATGGCTGTGGTTGTTTCCTAGTCATGTTTTCGCACAAATACATTGGTCGATCGGATTCTTCTAGGTAATAGAGCTCCATTGTAGATTGTCATTTACATAACATAGAAATATCCATGGCTCAGTTCAAAAATGTCCATGTTCATCATTGCTTCTACCGGGTTTCGAACTCAGCACACTTACCATAGAATGCAATAATACAGCTGCGCTAATCCGGTCGTCTAAAATCAATCATCATCAGTTGCAGCGTGCCTGTCGCAATTATACACCCGTGTAATCACATTATATGTATCTCAATTTAGATATTTACAACCGTGTGACATGGCGGTGTCGTTAACAAAGAAACCTGTCAATCCGTACGTCCGTCATACAGTTGCCAACATAACTAAACTTATTTTCGGAGCATTTCAATTAGCTTTTAGCGTTCCAGTGTAGAATTACGTCGTATGAGACACATTAGCGTGAAATTAGATTAACCGGAAATATTTTAACGAGGATAGTTTGTTCACCATGTTTTTTTAATAGAGGTGATTGGAATTATTGTGCTAAGAATTTTCCAATTAAATCTTCTAACTATAAAAAATCTAACTTATTTAGAATATAAAGTAGAAAATAAGACATGTATATTATGGATAATGTCTACAATTAACATTATGATAAAATAAGACGTAAAATTATCGCTTATTAGTATTTGAAATAAAACTACTTTTTCCGAATTTTACCGTCTACCCCTACAAAAAAGTGGGTATCGCAGTAGATTGATATTATTATTTTTAATGCCGACGTTTTGCATCCTTTACAGCATTTATTGTCACGGCCAGACTTACCCAAAAAATGCTAAACGTGCCTAAAGAAGTATCCACTTCAAAAATTTTGTTTAATACGTGTAGACTACTCTCAAATATCACGAGTAATTTCACACGGTTACGAGTACCTAGACGCAGTAATTTCTCTTCTAGCTTTACTATTGCGGTGTCAGTATTGACGCACCAATCCCAACTGCAGACAAAGCAGCTCGCAGTCCAAACCTAGCCTCACAAACACGTCTATCACCACATTTCAAATGGACTTGACGTTTACAGACGTCCGCCCGTCGCCACTGTCAAATGAATCTGTGAACTGGGTTGCAATTATTTCTCTGTCATGTGCGTACATATTGAGAATTTTGTCGGTAATTGCATTTTATCACGCGTCGTGTGTTGTGTCGTACAATACGGCTTTTTGTTTTGTATCTCTTTGCGAAAAAAATGAGATAGTTAGGGATTGCTCGCGTTGAGTACAAAAATATCGTTATTTTATTTGTTAAAAGTAGGCCAAATATAATAGGCTCTTTTTACATGTCGACAATAAAGACAGTTCCCTAAAACGGGTGTTTTTTGAGGGCTGTTTGTACGATCTACACGCAGTTTCAGGGCGGTGACCTGAAGATCCTACAAATATTTGCTGCGTGCAAGGGTCGAACACCCAACCCGTAACGCACAAGTTCATTGCTCATCAATTGCGCCAATGAAGTCGCCAAATATCTATCAATCTACTATATAAAGGTCTTATTTGAATGCTTTTCTAATAATCTCAAAAAAAATCTTTAATACGTATCAAAACTAACATCAACATAAATGATTATTTAAACAAAGACCTATTTATGTATGAAGACTATGTAGAACAGCTTTGTAGCTAAATGTACTCTTTTGAAGGGCTTTTTAAACTAATTCTGACTACTTGGTACATAAATTATTCCGTAACAAGTTTATTTAAAGGAGGCTTACGTCGATTCCTCTTATTTGTAAAGACTTTGGCCTAATTTAATAAGCTTTTATTTACTTTGAGGCAACTTTTACCTGTTTTTGTAGCACTTGTATGATGTTTTTGTTAATATTTCTTTGTAGTTTAGCTATTGTATAACTACAAAGAAAAATATTGAAAAACAATTTATTTGTTTCGAATTTTTCTTTTCTGTTAAAAAAAATCTTTAAGGTCTATTTTAGCAGCTAACAACGTGATTGTTTTTAGTACTGTGTAATTTGTTGTTCGAATATTGCAAATTAGAGCTAGGAATATTTAATAGGTGCACAGTAAATACTAAATACTAATAATTTGTTCAGTTAAACTGCCTAAGAATAGTAATAACTCTGCTAGCATGCCCCGCAATAAAAGAAAGTAAATAATAATAAAAAATGATATTTTATATACCTACTACTTAGGTACTAATAGGATTTCACTAAATTTAAACAAACGTTTTCTTCATTTCTAATCGTTTTCTTGCGTATACAATATCACATTTTATAACAAAATTTAGACTCAGTCATCAGAAAATTGTTTAAAATCGATTAACAAAATGTAAAGCGACAAACACAAAAAAGTATCACAAATGACCAAAGGCGTATTACCCTTTTTATTTTTGACACTTTCATGAAAAACTAGTAATACACACCTCAAACTCGCCAAAGAAAATTTCCCATCTCACACGGCATTGTCTGCCGCGCCCAAGGCAATGCTCACAGTTATAAAGACCAGTACATGCTGTCAAAGAAGCTACTCCATATATACAGCTTAGAGCCTTCAAAAGCCCGACCCTACTCGGTACGGCTAATGGCCTTCCAACTTTCATAATAAGAGTTTATGTTTCAACCTACCCCTCTTTAATGACTTAAAATAACAACAAATTTCGATGGTGAAGCAATTTGGAAGTAATTTAGACGACGATAAAGCAACGCCTCGTGTTTTGGGCTTGTCTTTTGATTCTTTGATGGTCGTCAACAATTCATCTTGGTTGATGTTTATCTATTATTTTTAGGAATATTATGCCGTAGTCATAGTAATCTTTGCTTGCGAGTTTTAAGTTTAGATGCAGTTTTATGAAGTCACTTGGTATCGCAATCCCCTTAGAAACGGAACATTATTGAATTAGGTATAAGAATAAAAATATATATTAACCATATTATTATAATACATTTAATTTTTCTTTTATAACATTTTGAAATATTACATCGTATGTGTTCCTAAAATGTATCACATCGGTATACTGATGTAAACCTTTAATTACAAAAAGGGCCTCTGACCGACAGAAAGAAACTCCGACCTGCTATTTAGAAGTGCTTCGCAAAACCCAGTACTATTTTCCTCAACCTGAAATTGAATCGTAGACCTCACGCTAAGCAGTCGTCGGTGTGTAAGCACTACACCTATGGCACAGTTATTATTATCTCGAATCTGATTGGGTAACAAGGGTACTCGTATCACAGATTTAAAATGGCAATTTGTTCTATTTTTTTATGGTAATAAGGGGGCAAACGAGCAGGCGGCTCACCTGATGGTAAGTGATGACCGCCGCCCATGGACATTTGCAACACCAGAGGCTTGCAAATACGTTGCCAAACCCCTTAGAAACCGTTCAGGTTTCTTAAAATAGGGAGTTACTGAACTGACAGCAAACGGTATTCCCTTGCTGTCAGAATAGTCACTCCCCCATTGAGCTCTGGTGACCTTACTCACTCGCAGAAAGACACCATTGTTGATTCACTGCGGTCTTCTGTAAGGCGGAGGTACTTCCCCAGTCGGGCAGCTCAATTTGAGCGAGAAATCTCGCTATGCCCTACCTCACGTGAAGATTCTTTCCGTTAATGGTATGTATGCCTCCAGCATTTTCTGTTTCCCCCGCATAATTTGTTTTTGGGTATGGTGTATATGTACCTATATGAGTATTATCTACCTGTCAACTTCCGAAATGGATTTTTGTTATTGGCTTTAGCCGTCATACATCATAATCCATAATATAGACATTACTCTAATACAACCCATATAGCGACAACACCATAAAATTATGTTTTCCCGGTAAAAGTTTTCCGATATCCACTATAATATTATTATCATGCTAATGTGGACTGAAAGACATAAGACCTATAGTTATCTGAAAAGAAGTTGACAATAGAGTGAAGGTTAAATTTAAAGTAAATAATTAGGGTCGTAAGGTTTTAAGATAAGATTCCTTTTAAGTCAAGCGTAAGGGTATTTTTTTTAAGTTTCCTGTAGGAGGTAGGAGTAGGTAGGTCAAAATTTACCTTTAATTGTATTTATAAGACACATAAAAATAACCCAACACACGGTGGGAGTATTTGTGAAAACAACCGTTATAGAATGCATTTTATTTAATAAACTAAGCGTAAATTAAAAAAAAATGCTACCAGTTGACGGTACTTTACAGTTTAAAAAAATCGTTCACAAAACTTCACGCTCGGATGAGTCTGAAACTATTTGTGAAGAGGCCTTTTTGTATTTGTTAAGTCGGCTGAAATTCCATAGGCGTCTCGCCATGGCGTGGAAAACTTGTGCTTGGCCGGTTGTCTCACTGTAAACTTCGGAACAATAGTGAAGCAAAAACTGTGGTACGTGTTCCGAAGTCTCCGCGTAATCTTGAATTGAAATGAATCTATGAAAATAGGGTAAACAAAGTTGGTGATATTTTTACGATTTGAATAAATTACGATTGTTTTTAGGCCTTATTCAAAGGCTACCTAAAAGCAATACAAGCTAATTGAATAGAAAATTGTGTAGTTCTGAGAAGTATAATGTTTCTACGACTTAAAATCAAATAAAGTTTTCGTAAAGGACAAGCAAAAACCATCTAAATGAGATGTTATCCCTGTAAATTGCATATATTTAGGCAAAAAAACTAACATATTACGCATGTCTGTTTACATAGACTGATAAATCCAATAATCATCATTATGGACCCATTGACTGCCCCACTGATGGGCATAGATCTCCTTTCATTTGAGAGAGAAACGGCTATAGGTCACCCTAGTGCGGGATGGCAGACTTCACATGTTCATTGAGAGAGTCTTTCAGGCATGCAGGTTTCCTCGCGATGTTCTCCTAAACTGTTTGAACAAGTGATATATACGCACGTAATATCGAAAAGTCAGTGGCCTTGGAATCAAACTCAAAACCTTTGACTTCACAGTCTACATACGAAACTACCAGGCCATAGCAGCTTGCAATTCAATAATACCTACCATAAAGATTTTCACGTAAGACAAAACAATAACTTAATTATAATCTCTGTCAGGTAACCTTTTCGGTCCGACATATCTAGCCTTCGGCGAATAATTTCTGTATAAAAATACACTATTATAGTCCTTAGTAGTAGAATAGTAGTCCTATTAACAGAGAGCCGACTAGTAAATAAAGAACCTTGATTTTTAAAGCACTTCTCTAAAAAAGCTGTGTTGTTGTGCAACAATATTTTTAATATTTTTTATTTCATAAACCTTTAGAAACCCTTCACGGTTCTTATAAACACGTCAACGTGAACGCCATTCAAAGGGCATAGAAAACTAAGAAGTAAGTAGGTCGCTGGGTCGCTTATTGTGTTAAACAACTCTTAAGAAGAAATCATATAAAAATTCCGCTAATCAACAACCCTATAAAAAACTTTACACAGAAGTCAGTCCTAGTTACAAATCACGTGGCAAATCGAGCAATTTCCAAGAGAAAGAATGTCGCAATACGTATCGTTTTACGAGTACCTTGAAATCAGCATGAAATATAAAAAAATAAGAAATTTTGTTACTGTTTTACTTTCAACGCTAATCTAAAGTATACAAACAATTTGTTGCGTTTCGTTTTCCAACTGTTGCTGCCTCTTTTACTTTCCTGCAGAATGATAGGACTCTGTTCCTGAAATCGTCCTGGAACTCGCCAAGTGGTACTAGTTCTATTTATTGCTAGTTTAATAAGTGTCAGTCTATGGGAAACTTTGCCTAAGACCAAAACGTAACGAAAAGTATTTCAATATTTAAGACAGCTCATACTATTCACGTAGGTATTTATGCCATCTGTAGCCATCCCAGCAGTACTATTTATGTTACAAGAGAAATAGCGCTATACAACGTGTACAGCCCTATCCCTCTTTTACAACCTAAGCAACAGTATTTACACATCAAATAATCACCTTAATTACTATAAATGAAATGAAATGATGATTGAAATGATTGTTTATTTCTGTAAATAGATCTTTTTAAAGACACTTTTACAAGTCATGTAAAAATATATATATTTTTTTAATATCTAGTTGGCATCGGCATTTCCTAACTGACGACCTCTGAGAAGAAATGCCGAAACAAACTCAGAGAATCATGGTCTCTTTTAAAGTCCAAACATTTGTATAAGCCATCAATACATCTATCAAAAAACATAAACGTAGACTAGATAATTCAAAAGTAACTCAATACACATAAGACATACGTCCCAACTAGTCGAAAGTGTCACAAGACATGGTCTAAGTTGTCCATGTAGAGGGATGCTTCTGTAACCTAAAACCAACGGACAAGTCTGAAATTATCAAGTTTATTCACTGTCTCAAAAGTTCGGTTACCGCAGCTAAGGTAGACTCCGGGCATTCAGTTAAATTGAACGTAGTTTGTGTTGACATTACGATGTAGGTAACATACCTAATTGGAGAATAAGCATTGAGGCAGGTGCCTTATATATTATTGACGTGATAACATCGTAAAATCGATGAAAGCCGGCTTTTTGTTCGTACTGGGATTCGAACAGGGACCTGTAGCCCGGAAGGCAGCGTTAACTACCGCTGAACCATTAGAAATTGGTGTGTATGTCTAGTTCTAGTAGCTAATTTATATTATAATAAGTCACAGTAAATATTTTTCGTCAATTCATAAATAGGTATTTTTATTACAATAAAATCAAACTGAAAAGGAAAACGTACATAAACCGTCAAAACACGTGACTTACAAACTGTAAGGTTTTAATTACCTTGCTTAAAGAATCAAATAAAGAAAATTAATTTGTTTATAAAACTTCATTAGAGTTGCAACATTGAAAACGTGATAGCTCCCACTTGGTTTTATAAACTTAATTATTTTTGAATAATATTTGCCCTACCTATAGGAAACCATAAATGTACGAGTACATGAATGGAAAATTTTCGGAGGCCGACCGACTTTTACTGACTATAAAATTGAACTTAACTAATAAAGTTTCGGTACGAACCATATATACTAAACATGTGACTTTTTAGAAGGCGGTGGAAAATCGGATCGAGTTTTAAAATTGTTTTTAAACTCGTGATTTATAATTTTTTTGGTCGAGTAATAAGTTTTTAATGTTATGTTGCTGTAAACACGTGTTTTGTTTTTAAAAGTGTATTTCTATGTTTTCTTTCATTTGAATCAGATTTGTTGGTACTTTTACCTACGTTATAAATTCACCACTAATAATGTAATGATATTGGTATTTAGCATATTTAAGTACCTATGGTGAAAATATTTTATAGGCAAAAAATGAAATGAGTTATGGCCGCAGTGACTGTAGTTTAATTAGGTATCATACGGGACAAAGTTTTAGATTAAACGCAAACTTACCGGAATCGTTTTCTTTTGAGCCGTTTGAGCATGTGATAAAAAGTATATTTTATAAAGTAAATATGCAGTGGGCAGAGCACATCGCTCGAAGAACGGACGGCCGATGGGGCCTGAAAGTTCTAGAGTGGCGACCACGTACGAAGACGCAGTGTGGGCAGGCCCCGGCAAAGTGGACTGACTACTTGGTAAAGGTCGCTGGAATCCACTGGATGCGGGTGGCATATGACCGGTCGTCGTGGCGATTCTTGGGGGAGACCTATGTCCAGCAGTGGACGTCTAACGGTTGAAATGATGATGATGATGATGATGAAATATACCTATATAAAGTTTTTTTTATAATATTATACTTTAAATAAATAGCTACAGTTAGATGAGGTTAGGCCGATGTTAGGTCGGATCTTACTCCAATAGAGTGAACTACTTATTTGTAGAAACTTCAATGTAAATGTTCGCTCACTTGCAAACGGTTTCCAAAGTTTTGAAATGCGGGCTGTACTGTACTCGAATTAGTACTCAATCATTTGCATTCCGCTATTCTGTGCCTAGCTTTTATGAAAACAAACACGTCCGTACATAACCAACTATACCAACTACAATTACAATTAATAATTGGAAAACAGCAAGTAAAAATTTATTTATCATCATCATCAGCCAGATAAATGTAATCAGCAACTCGTAGCGGCGACAAAGCTAAAATTATTATGATATTGAGTATTGCACATTGTAATGTCACATGAACTAAAAGTATATGCAAAATTTCAGCTCAATCGGATACCAACGAGTGGCCGAAAAATGATTTGCAAATTTTGAAGCGGAAAGCTTACATACGAACAGTGCAAGTTAAATAAAAGCTCATAAAAGCTGAGCCTGTTCGGTTCTCATGCAGGTCTTTTTTTTTCTGTTTTCTCAAACTGTTTTTTCTTTTGGTCTTTGCGTGTGGCCGAATAAATCTTTTTCTTTCTTTCTTTCTTTCTTTCTTTCTAAAAGTCGTCACATGTGCGCCCACCGTAAGATTGTTAATGAGACGCGACGTCATAGTGAAAATTGATTGTTATGTGTGCCCTGATATTTACGCGAGTAAACATGTTTACTGCGTCTTGCAATAACGTTTAATGGTTATTAAAGTACTTAGTGTAGGTACCTAGTTTTAGTTCTCCCTATAGTTATGTAACTGATTTTAAACTTAGTTACTGATACGCTCATTTTGAACACGTAAGTACCTAAGAGAAAAATAAGAAATCAGTTTTAAAAATATAACATTGGACGTTTTTTAACTGTCAAAGAAAACATAATTTTTTTTTAATTATTTTGATGATATTCCCGAAAGCTTAATTTTAAATTAAGTAAGATCAAGATTTACTTTTAAAAAGTATAATTTGCGATGAATCCTAAGAACAGTAATTAGAGTAGAAAATTTATGAATATACAGATTAAATGTATATAGGTATATGATGAATTAGTATGATATTACTTATTACGTTATTACGTAGACGATGAATAAAAAACCTAGTTTCTACCCGCTGGAACAAAACAAAATCTAGTTACAAAAGCTCTAAACGATTATTATCGGTATTTACATACAATTGCAACAAGACAATATTTCTAAACGGGTTACACGTAAATCCATAAGTACTTACGTATTTATTAAGTACTTTGTAAAAATAACCATGAAATCAGCACAGCCATGAAACCTAAGTCTTAATAAATACGCCTATAATATGTATGAAAAGTGTCTGCCATAGTATCGCTTATAGCCTTTGGTTGAACTCAATCTAGATATCTTAACTCCCATGAGAATAACTCAAAGTAAAATGAAAGAACATTTTACTTGAACCCTAGGTAGATCCAGAAATAGGAATGAGTGCAAATGGCTTTCGATAGACCTAAGTTCCAATTGGATCCTTTCTAGATCATTCGATGTTATGGGTTCTAAAGAGAGCGACCTAATGGCCAATACTGGCTCCAATTCTACTGAATATAAATTTTATTATTTTCTTTCATCGGTATTTTACTCGTGAAGGATAAAATGCAGCCCATTATCATCCAGTCATAAACATAATGCAATATTAAAATCGCATAATACGGTTCTTTAGTCTTTCACGTCTTCACAAAGTCAGGAGATGCCTTTCATCATGAAATCAACTATGTATAAAGAAGCAATAGACCCAGGAATATTAATAAGGAATAGGTAGAGAAGGGACATTATTGCGACTCGAATGGTACCATTCGCTAGAGTGGTCCAGTACTTAACCATTCGATATAGGGGTAAATGCAAAATGCAATGCTGTCTGCTAATGGACCAGCCCCATCTTCGTTTATTTTGTAATACCTTGCAACTTTTATAAGGAATTAGAAGTTGAGAACGAGATTTTTAAAGGACCTGCAGTTATAAAAATGAATCGCCGAAATGTATGTAGGTACGCGCATTACTTCTGAACGACTGCACCGAATTAGATTTTTTTTGTTCGTTGTTGTTAAGTCAAGCTTTGTCAAGATAAAGAATTATTTTCTAAAATATTCATGAAAATCAATTTAATTCAGTTAATAACTGTATTAAATAAAGGTATTTTTCATGCATGATTAAAAAAATATTATAATTGTGTACTGCTTCTCTATATAAACTATAGGCGTGGGAAATTTTATACTCTTTCGTTCACGCTGTTTTCGTAAAAAGGGGTATAACGTTTTTGCTTTACGTATTAATATAAATTGATAATAACTTTTTTTGGACTGAATCCATTAGAACCTTGTACAAGTATCCTTATGTGCTAAATATAAATATAACTAATAAACGTAGGCTGCTAAATCTTTAAGACTTTAGTTACATATAAATTCTTAAGCCTTTGTAATTTGCCTCTCACATCAGATACAAGAGAAAGCCATCTCGGTATAGGTTTTTCTAATTCAAATATTGATGTAAACAGGCAGTATGTACAACACTTCAAGCTAAGCAGAGTCGAAAGTACTATTGACCACTTAAACTTTACCAATTACGTTATTTAGTTCCACGTTACGGGGTACCATTTGCCGAACCCTGCTATGAATAAGGCAAAATCAACTATGTATTGCTCTCGACCTATAAAACAAACTAACGCTAAATATGGAGTACCTAAATAAAAGTTATTAGCATTTTATTTTAGTGTGTATTAGTTTACATCTAAAATTTATAATTTTGGCCTATGGCAATTATTTTTGTGTTTTTTTTTACATATTGCAAAAAGAAAAACAATGTCTTAGTGCGTATTTTTCAAGATGTTACTCGTTCATAAAATTATGTTAGTTTAAATAGTATTAGATTTATATGATTTAATTATCAATACGATATTCTGACTCGATTTTAAAATTGCAACATATTAAAATAACATTTTAACGAGTTTTATAGACTTCACCTAAATCGACACTAAAGAGCAAATCATGTAACATGTTTAAAAATATGCATAAGTATGCTTTCTTTAGTCACTAAATCGCATAAACAATCTTTATAATACATGTTCTTTTTTGTATTAAGTATTCTTAAGTGTTACACCATGGACATATAAATTCCATCCGCCTTTTTTTAGGGTCATGTATTACATATTTGTTTTCGAGAATGATGCCAGAATAAAGCCTTTACGCTGACCAAAACGCGACGTTATAAGCAGAGTGTTAATCCTTTTATCATGTTCCCCAATGCCAGGCCACTCAGTGGATTTTGGAACGGCTTTTGTGACGGTAGATTGTTGCCTACGGACAGGAATGCGCTTTGGTAGTTTTAATTGTCATATGACGCATATGGTACTACTATTGTTAACAGTAACGTTAAATTTTACAGCTACCATGACTCTCGGAACTGATTCGGGGGTTTTAAATTTAGATCATAGGATTCTTCTAAAAAGGGCGTTTGGAAATAATTTAGCTGAAAAAAAGCGAGGTCAATGACTGAAAAGTCACAGTTGAACTTTAATAGAAAAAGCATTAATAATATAATACTATTATTTATTATTATTAATACTATACTATTATGTTAATAACTGATCCATCTATTCTATCGTATTCGAAGACTGTAAAATTAAATCCCTTTTCTAATTTCGATGTTTTTATTTTTCATCATGTTAGCAGGTCGGTACTTGAATTAAAATACCAAAGTAGTAGGTGTAGATACTTAATAATAATAATAATAAATTTGTTTATTGACTCAAAATACAAGTGTAACATACTTATTAGAAGCCCTGGCTCCTGAGTAGGTAGGACCTGTGTTACAGGAACTAGTGTCTTCGCCCATTTGAGAACAATTCATAAACAATTAATAACAAAGACCTATAAGCTGTGTAACTAATTAATTAAATAACAGTAAAACAAGTCACGCATGCTCTTTTGGTATGCAATAAATTCGCAAGATTTTTCCGCGCGCGTGTGTGTGTGTGTGTGATGGTGTGTGTGTGTGTGTGTTGTTATAAGCGCTGTTGTTGTACTAGATGTTCCGTTTCAAGATAATCAAGTGTTTGAAACCATGTGGATATTTTATTTTTACTTTCTCTAGTTGTTAATAATTATTACATTCTTACTTAATACATTTTATACACATATTTCTGCCGTAATCTGACAGTGCAGGAGTTAGTCGCCGAAACACCATAATTTCCAAAGGTCAACAGTAGAACTTAATTAGTCCGAGTCCTCCAATATTGCAGATCTTAAGTTGTAATCGTATATTAGCTCAAGTGGCACTTCACAGTAATAGCGCTGTAAGTGAACGAGCGAAGTGGAAACTTTCAAGCTATAATTATTTTTTAAGTGTTTTTCTGCATAAAACGTTATCTCGGCTTGAGAGCTTGTTCGGTTAAGAAGGCTGGTGAAACTTTGGTGTATTGTTGCAAAAGATTTTTTGCCGAGATTTGGTTTCCAGAGCTAGCGAATTGGTTCCTTTTTTCATTTTCTCTGAAGATATTATTCTACCAAGTCTTGGAATATGAATGAATAATATAGGCTTTATAGATAAAATATGATGTATTGTATGCCAGAGATTAATATGGATTGCTATTACTGGAAAAGTCTTGAGCTAAATCGTTAAGATTTAATATTCTACATAATACTCCAGAGTTAATGAAGAACCTACTTTGGGAACCTATTTTATTAGGGAAACTAGAAAATATGAAATCTACAGGCTAATAAATAGGATACTTACCCCTTCTCCTGGTGACTAAGTTTATGAGTAAGAAAATGCTTAAAGAATGGTTTTAGTAAGCGGCGCGTAAATTGCGAGGTAAACGAAGCCTCCTTACTCAGCTACGAGTCTGGACGGAAGCCAGAAGGTCGTATCGAATGTATTGATGAATGTATGTAAGCCGAAGATCGAGCTCTGTGACGTACACTAGAGAAAGCCCAGTTTTGGAAAAATGAAGCTGGCGTTGGCGGGTGCGAATAGTCAACCACTCTGGGTGCAGTCCGATAAATGGACGAAGCTTTTCCACTCTAAAAGAAAATTAGGTCCATTATAGAGCTCACTCACTATGAAAGTATTATATTAAAATCCCAGCAAGCTTTTCACACTATTCAATGTGAATATATTTTCTTCTCATGAGTCTGTGAAAACGCCATGTTAATGAAAACATTTAATGGCAGTGATTCATTGAACGAAACGATTATTGACGTGTAATTACTGCCATTAACTAATTGGTGATCCATACAACACAGCTGTAATAAAGTCCTGTTGAGAACATTCTAGACATGTTACAAAAATGCTATTTTTGTTCTGTAATGCAAGTTATTACTATTTCACTACAACCTTTTCATATACTGTAATGAATATGCATTTGCTATGCAAATTATTCTTATAGTCTTTGCCAAAAATTAGAAATGAGGCCGTGAAATCAAACACAGAAAAAATTACGAACAAAATTAAAGTAATGAATACAGGTAGTGTCAGAAATTGTTCTTTTTAGTAGGACCTCACAGCTTTTTATCCTATAAAGCTATAGGCTGTGCATATAAAGCTGTGCGTTGATCTGCCAGAGCAATTGCAAAATTGGTCCTTATATAACATAAGCATAAGGTCCGATAATGGCGCTCTACTGCAAATGTTTGCTGGCGATTAAGCGGCTAAATTCTTCAACCACATAGTCTGTTTTAAAGAATATAGGTAACCCACATTTTCAGCTCAGAAAATACAAACATCTCTATAAATTATAACTGTTAGACACGCCAAGACCTTTACACGTCTATAAATAAAATTCAATATGTCGACCACTTTTATACAGGGTGTAAATTTTGCGTGAATACGTCGTAGCTGTTAATGCTTTACGTCGGTGCTCGTTACGATCCATGTGAGTTACACACGGGCCATTATTGTGTAGATAAACGTGTATGATGCGGGCTGTATGTATGTAAGGGGAGGCCTTTGTTCAGCCGTAAATGTCATTCAGTTGATATGATGATAATAATATTATAATATATCTGGACGTTCTGACACAGCGCGATCTTGTTCTGAGGTAAGCGACGAGACTTGTGTAACGGATGTGACTTGTGACACACATGTTTTTTTATTTATTCATATACATATATCAAACTAACATCCATGACTCAGACATAAATATCCATGCACATCACACAAACATCTGCCCTTACCGGGATTCGAACCCGGGACCTTTACCACCGAAAGTTTTAATACGCTGCGGTAATCGGGTCGTCAAAACGATGATGTAAGGTTGGTGGTTTTATTCTAGATTTGATATTGCATCACATTTGAAAGATCATGTATCTGTATATGCTCATGGGATCATCAACAGCATACTGGAGATTATCAGCGAGAAGCCATGTTAGGCCATTATGGCGCACTGGGTACATGTACATATGAATGTACCTATTAGTGCGCCTGGTGAGCGCAGCAGGTATATGAATGAATATAAATTTAAAATGTGTTGTTGTTACCAACATAGTTGTTAAATAGTGTTGTTGTAGTTGTTAATACTAAATAGTACTAATACTAATAATTGTAATACTCATGTAAAATTTAAGTAATATTGATGATACTGATGCACGGTAAATTCGAATGAGTTTATGTTTGCATCTTTGGAATAATTCTGTAAAGTATACTTTAAACAAATAAGTAAACTAACATTAATATGGGTTACTAGGTCTGCATTAAAGTTTTTTTTATTTCCCAATCTAAAAGCCCGCACTGGATTTACCGTCTTTCTTCAATTTAAACAAAAAACGGCTGCAGCGCTTATGGCCAAAATTAAACAACCTTATATTTTCTTTACTAAATCCTCTACAATCATCGACATTTTCCTGTCCCTTTCTTTCGCCTATCATAAAATACAAATAAGCGTTATATTTATAGCGCCAACATTATGCTGTTATTAGTGGTAACACTAGCCCTTATATTGTTATGTGTTGCCAGCGAAATAATTGACGAAACAATATTATTAGTTTATGACGGAAATTTCCTATTTTAGGTTAAAGTGATTTCGTAATACATATTATGTTGGTTTGGGTGTAGCTGTTAACCCGCAATTAATCTGCGATTTTATTTATCTTTCTAGTAGAACAGTCAATAAATGAAAGAATGTTGATCGTTCAGATTTGCTAAATCATCTACAATAGACCACTATGGCCCGCAACTTGTTTACAATACATATACTTACATAAAAATCATGCTTTCATATCGAAACTGCCTGTATTGGATAATTTCAATAAAGTACTAGCTATGTGGCATTTATTGCCGTTTTACAATGAAACTCTCCCTCTGTTTTGGTCTACTTTCAATTAAAGCTATTGTATTATCTATAGTACTATACCTTACCTTACTATACCTTAACTAACTGAATGCAATTATGAAATGAAGTGATATTTATTCCTGTAAATTGGTCAGTATAAAAAATTTATATTGCTAATTCATGATCCATTTCTGCACACAACATGTCAATAAGTTCAATAAGTTTCACACATCGGAAAATCACACCAGACCAACCAAGTCTTATATTAGCTTATGCAGCGAATAGCAACGCTGTCTTAAAAAACTACTTTCTCGCTGAACATAAAATGCTGTAAGTTAATAAGCTGCTCGTCATTCCATTCAGGTTCAAAGTCTGCTTCAGGAAATTGGCCATTAATTTCAATTGACACTACAGTGGCGATATCGTGCCACCATTGGTGCTTTCTTGTTCCGATTCAATTCTTCTGTCAATAAAGTGCTGCCATTGCTGCATTGAATCTTGCTATTTATCGGATACCATTCTCATTGCACTATTTGCCAGCATTTTAGCAAGATAACTCAATTTGCCAAATATGCAATTATATATAAAATATATGACAAGATATTGATCAACTGATGATAAAAATCCTTACACTATTTTTATTGCGATATATTAATATTATATTTAGATACACAATGTTAGTCTAACACGCTTTTACACGCTGACTATTATTTAGACGCTATTTATTTAGATCTTGAAAAAACTTCTTATTATCATTAAATATGCAAAGAATAAAGTTATACGTACAATAATACTACGATATATAACCCCATAATTTTGGAATATTGCTAGATCTGTTTATGATTGTAGATTTTGTGAAGTATACTTCAGGATTACCTATTACAAGAACATTGGCAAAAGTTATATTTCATAATGTAGTAGTTTACAACTACAACACAAACATTCATTATTTCTGCTGAAACAACAAAATTCTTACTTGCTGCGATTCATAAAATTTGCTTTCATTTTGTCACACACACACGTTGGTAACGAGCGAGTACTCACTCACCTTTAATTTGTTAAATACCTGTTCTTATTACCTGGCAATGTGTTGTCATATTTCCACCACTAGTAAGCTTACCTACTTGTTACATTATTATTTCAAAAGTAACTCAATGAAGGGGAAAGTTTATATACACTGCTCAAACTCTTTCTTCGAATTCTACTACAAAGCATTCATATTTCACCAATACCAGAGTATTATTCTGCTAAAAATATATATAGTAAAGTCCACTGCAACCATTATAACATGGTTCGTACAGAGAAAACTGAATTTATACTAGCTTTTGGTCACGATAAAATGCACCTGCTCTTCTTTGCCGATCCAAATATTATAAACAGATTTTCAATCGACTTGTTATATTTTTACTTGTGTCGTTGGACTTCCGACGCTTTGTAGTATGATTTATGGTTGAAAATTAAATGGAAATTTCCGATATTTTAGGGTATTAAAGTTTGTAAGTGCCCAGTGGGTTTGTGAGGGTTCGTTCGCACGTGATTTTGAAGTATTATTGAGACGTTTCGCTCGTCAGTTGAATGTTTTGTCGATAAATACTTCCTTGTTTGTTTTGATAGAGTCAATTTACGATCTAACAGTTAAATATTTACTTTTGAAATATATATTAGGTTATCATACTGTATGTTACCCTTTGTGTATACAATCTATGCAAGAAAAACTAGGTGAGAACTTTAGTCGGAATCAGACATGATTTATAAAATATATACATTACGAATCATCATCAACCCATTATTGTCCCACTGCTGGGCACAGGTCTCCCCTAATTTTTGAGAGGGATTAGGCTATAGTCCACCACGCTAGCCTACTGCAGGTGGTAAATATTACATGCCATCGAGAAAATCTCTCAAGCATGCAGGTTTCCTCATGTGATAAAAACGCACATAACTTCCGAAAAGTCAGGAGGCGTGCCTTGGGTTTGAACTCGCGATCTCTGATATCTCAGTCCACTGGTCACACTGCTAGGCTACCACAGCTTACGAATAGCACACACATTACGAATATTATGTTTTATTTCAGTTTCACTTTTGAGTTTCTACCAGGAATTCGTCGTAACCCACCCAACAGCGTCATCCAATCACAAATCCATCTCATATTTAACATCGAATTTGGAGCGGGATTTAAAACACGTCTCGCCTTCCTGGTTAGTAGTGAAACTGTCGTAAAATAGTCTAACACGTTGTCTGTACCCAACCGTAGCTTTGTGCAGAGGTGGTGAACTTTTTTAAATTGAAATACATGGAAAGAAGCATGTGGTAGAAATAATAACCTTGCAATATTGCTTTAAATATTCCAGACTGGTTAAAAAAAATAACCAGATCCGAATTGAAAAACTTCTTTTTGAAGTCGGTTAATAACTCGAATATTTAATAATAATACTTTTTCTTAGATCTTATATACTATGTATGGTGGAGTGGAAACACAATTTTATTGTAATCAAGACTACAATCTTATAGACTATGAACAAACAAACAAACATATATTTATTTTTTATTTTATATTTTATTTTTATTATTATTTTGTTTGTTTGTTTGTTCATAGTCTATAAGATTGTAGTCTTGATTACAATAAAATTGTGTTTCCACTCTCGAAGGTTTCTGTCAAGAAAATATATTATAAAAGTAGCAATGTTTGTCATGTATAACTATTACCTACGAAACAATTATCGTTTTAATTTTGTTTGCCTTCCATTTTTCGTCTTATATTTGTTCTTAAACCCGTTAAAGACAACATTGTATCCATAATACGTTCAGCAACAATATTAAAACCTAAGGTTTTTCATTCCTGTTTGTTTCCTACTATCTATAAACGAGGACAGTGTTAGAAAATCTCATTTCGTTAGCTTGTTTATTTTGTTCCCAGTTCGTGGAACGAATTTTCGGTGGAATTGAAAACAGGTGAGATTGTAAAAATAAAACCTTTGACCCTGATAAGATTTTTATGTAATACGAGGCTCGTGGAATAGACCGAAAATTTTCGTGAATCATGGACACCTTATAACGGATGATTCTTGAAACTAGGTTTCAAATAACTAGAGGTATTATGGTAATTAGAAAAAATCTACTTTCAAAGGTTTAGGAGGAGATTACTTAATTCTTCATCATCAACAGGCACAGGTAGGTAATAACTACGCATAATAACTTCGAAAAGTAGTGATGCGTGACTTAGGATCGAATTCAAGACTTTTGAATTCACAAGCCACATCACTAGGCTGTCATAGCTTCACACAGGGTATGTCAGTATCTTAAAGTTCAGATAGTCTTCAGAAAATACAAAATTTCGTACAGCGTAAATATAGTCTCATTAAACTTATGTATGCAAGGCGTGAAAGTCATAGTACAATCTATGAGTTCAAAAGATGTCATATAACATGGAGCATTAAGTGAATCATCGACATTAGACTGTTTAAGGATTCTGCACAACAAAACCAGTGGTCTAGCCGCTAAGGAGCGTTCACCTATTTTAGGGTTGCCATCCAATTCATGCCAATATTATCGTTTTTGTACATATTATATGCTTAGGTTCCTTACGTGTTTCTTTTTTGTGAAAGACATATTTGATTTCAGAGTAGTTACAAAATTGCTTACTACCTCTTGGGACACCAACTAAAAACCGGGTCGGTTAGCTAGTAGTTTAATTAGCAAAAACGCCATCAAACATTTGATTTCTCCATAAAAATCGACTTCCGATAGCGATGTGTCCTTTAAATTTTGTTATTATTTAATAAGAAACTAACAAACAGTTACCCAGTACATAATGCAGCTCACACCGTTATCCACAAAATACAACAATAATTATTGGTTATACATAGCTAATAAGAAGCGTGCGGTGACGATGACACGATTCCATGATTTTTGTTCACCCAAAAAGTGCTCAATGCGCCTAAAGAAGCTTTCACTACAAAAATAACTATTCGCAACATTTTGCGACAACCCTAGAAGAAATTGACCACAGCACGCCGTTGATTTCATTCTCGTACTCTCAGCTTGTAACTAATGAATAAAGCGGGTTACATGTTAATAAGTCGTGAGATTTTATCGCGTAAAAGCTACGAGGATTTTCTTTTATAAGATTTTCGCCTAATTGCGAAGAATTGTAGACTTTGTGTTGATCTTGTTTCTTTTATATCTGGAATTTGTTTGTAGGATTACTTTATTGTTATGTGTTTTTATTATATTATTTAATATTCAAAAAGTATTATTTAGTAGAGACCTTTATCCCTCAGTCGCTAAAAAATTCAAAAATGAGATAGGCGGAGGTTCTTACTCAATGTATTTTTCTTTTTTATGAGCATTTAAATAGGTACCTAGTCTTTAGACCGTTTAAAACTAACTCGAAGTCTTATAACTGTCCACTGAATCCACTGTTCATTTCAGAAATTGGATAAGAACTGTCCTTCAATAAAGTCAATTCATTTCAATTGTCCCTCTGTCTTGTAAACTAGATGATGTAGTTTGTTAGCTTTAGCGCTATTGATGTTTTCGTCAAGTGACATCGAAGTACCTTTTTGAGGTAATTGTTTTCTTGGAATAATAGTGCCTAAATTCTACCGAAAATGTTCTATCAGTTTATAGGTAGGTACAGCAAATATATCGTTTTAGAAGCTTTTATAATACTTACTTAAAAATATAATGTCAATGCCCCTTATGTTGACCAGAAAAATAATAAATGAAAGACGCCTGAAAACAATGATAAAATATTAAACTCCGTCGTTAAAAAATCTGTGCCAACAAAGAAAGTATTTTAGCTCTAAATCCATTAACCCGAAACTGAACCCAAAGTAAAACCCAACAAAGAATAAACGCTTAATCCGGTTATAAAAAACAGCCAATTTTACCTCCTAAAGATTTAAATTCAGAGGTACGAAACTCTAAGAAGACCACGTCTTAATAAATTCCTTTGACATTGGTATTTCTGAGGAATCAACTTGCAAATTTTACCAAGTGGACTCTTGATTTTCGCTTTAACATTGCTGAACGAAAAACAAGAACTGTTTCCAAAACATCGAGGCATTTGAAACGCAAATTCTGATTATTTCGGCGGGAACATTTTGTGGGAACATCGCAAAAACCGGCGTGGTAACAAATTGATAGACAGAAATTGCTGATGTTTACTTTTATCTACGGTTTGATAAACTTTTTTGACAACTCTAGTGTTTTTATGTTAATGTATGTGAAATGAATTTACTTAAATGAAACTGCTTTTTGCGGTTTTTGTCGCGGTGTACTGATATTTGCGGGATTTATGCTCTTTGTCTACTATTTTCAGCAGTGGACACATCTGGTATATATATAAAAAGTAGCCCATATGTTAAAGGTAACAAACTATCTGACTGCCAAATTTAATTCAAATCCGTTGAGTAGTTTTTGCGTGAAAGAGCAACAAACATCCACACATACATCGATACAAACTTTCGCGTTCATAGTATTAGTAGATTATTTATATTATTTAATCCTGTCGACATACTTTACACTAGGCTAGCTTGGTGGACTATAGCTTAATTCCTCTCAAATGAGAAGAGATTATTTACGAGATATAGGTCAGCTCTTAGCCGCAATCTAGATAATTTTGTCGGGACGGTCTACGATAGAACTGCCAGACCAGATGTATTAGGTGCCGATTTTGTATATTTAAACAAACGGAGCGATAATAATATAATAATAAATTTTATTGACGTAAAAGATACAAATACATGTGAATCCCCTGGCACCTAAACTAGTGTTAACTGTATTTCAGGTGCCAGTGTCTTCGACTTATAGCTATTTTACATATCCGTCATAAAACATAATGATTGCATTTTAATCTTATAAATAAAGTTATTGCTATTCATGCGTGTGTGTGTATGTGTGTGTGCGTGCGTGCGTGCGTGCGTGTGTGTGTGTGTGTGTGTGTGTGTGTGTGTGTGTGCTTGATCGTACGTTTGGTTGTTTTATTTATAACTAATAACTCCTACATTAAGAGAATAATTTGTTTTGTAAACTTATTACAATTTATAATTCAATACATTTGGGACTTTAGTACTTGTTATTTGTTATTTAATTACGAAGTTATAAAACGTATTGTTGTAAACTAAATTAATGAGAGCAATTTTGACAGAATTTGAGCCCTTAAATCTGTTTATATTCGTTTCGAAATTTTAACGTCATTATGTTTCTCGAAGAGAAGGTAATTGTATCTTTTTTTAGGCGTAGATAATTGATTTAACTAATATTATCATATGTATCTCTCTTTTACAAACATATTCCAGCAATCTATCCAGATTTCTATTTATATCTTAAATGGGGTATATAAATAAAATTTAAAGGCAAAATATAACATTACGCTTTGTGTGTAATTTGATAAAACTAGAGAAATATTCAATTTTAGCAGTTTTGATCACAATTTCATTATGATTATGTACCTAAATAATGCTTAAACACTCAAGTTTTTTATACTAAATCAAGATCCATTTTTGTTCTTCTGTAGGGTTGTCCACGTCAAAATACATAAAGTTTTTTCCGTGTACTCGTTTCGCGGAAGGTCCTGGCTTATCTGCAGGGCGTTCGAACGAATGTGGAGCTCATAAAACTGGTTTATGTGTGACCGTCGCCTTCTGTACAACGTACATGATGTCTAAGTATGGTTTTATGATTTCTGTTGCCATTTTGTTAGTTTGAAATGATTGCTGTATTTATTTTTAATTCGATTCATGTAGTGTTTGTTGTTCAGTGTTAAATGATGAAGTACATATAAACTGTAAATGTTCATGTACATGTACAACCAGCAAATGGTCTCCTCGCATTTGAGTTGAGAAAAATTTGGCTATAGTCCACCAAGCTAGCCTATTGCGGGTTGGCAATCTTCACACGCCATCGAGAAAAACCCTCAGGCATGTAGATTTCTTTCAGCGTTTGAGCATGTGATAATTACGCAAATAACTTCGAATTTTCAGTGCGCGTGTCGAAATCGAGACTTACACTTTACAGTTACTTATTATACTTACACTTTACTTATTATATTATAATGCAATGTTATATTATTACCACAAGTTAAAATGCCTTAAAGATTAAGCATAGTGTATTTCCATAGCGTTTTAATTGAGCTCAGTACCAATCGAGTGAAATATCAAGCCACTTTAATACTAGACAATGATTAATCATTATACGTTCAGATAAATTCGGTAAAACTGTTAATCCTCAACTAATTTATGTAATGGCTTGAAGAAATTGGTATTTCAGCGCTTAACTGGAATGGAACGAAGTAATGAATGCGGAGGGATGGTGTCAGTTTAAACGTTAATTGACTAGTATTCTTAATGTAAGAAAACTGGACGTAAAATACGTAAATATAATATGCTTGTCGCATAGTTATCAATAGGAAATATGTCTTGATGGGATAAGAAATTGAATATAACGATTGAAACGAATAAATATTGCCTACATACTCAAAAAAACATTAAAATAATTTAAACTCCAAAATCTTCTGGTTTATCCGTATTATATTCATACAAAAAAATACCCATATAATCAGGCTGTAGAATGGAGATGATCCAAAAGGGATTTTACAGAGAGCTATACCTCCAGTGATGCAAACGTCGTTATAATAAGTTACGGTAACTGTACGGTAACTAACTATCAGACGAGGAGTATCTAAGCATATTTGTCACCTCCATGGTATGAATAAATATTTAAAAAATGTTTTTAAAGAAAACACTCAATTTCCTTAAATTCCCTAGTTTGTAACTGCATATCACTTAGCCCACAAGGAAAACTGCCTCGTACAGCGCGACTGCCGAGCAAGAGGTCTTGGGTTCGATTCCCAGGTCGAGCAAAGTGTTATTGGGTTTTTCTATGAAATTCGCAGTAGCAGCTCGGAGTTTGGATTTGTGCCCGGTTAATGGCAATACGCTCGCCCCCTATTACATGGGACCTTAAACATACCGGTGAAACGTGGGTGTACATTAGTACACCTCTGCCTGACCTTTCGACGACGACAACAGGCGTGATGGTATGAAAGGTATCCTGAAAATACGCAACACCAATGCATTCTTTTCATTACCATCAAAAGGGAGCTAGCTATCGCGATTGGCTCAACAAACGCCTTTGATCTGCGCTTTGTAATGAATAGTTGTTGCGTGCCACAGACGATACTTATCTCAGATTGTGAAGCGCATTCTCGGTATGAAAATAGAATTAATCTGATTTCGGTAGGCTGAGGTAATTAGCGATTTATTGTTGTATTGGGATTAAGGAATTAGATAAGTGAATGGAAAAAAAATACAAAACAGTTTTGCTTACTGTAAAAATATCCAAGTTTTAAGAACACTGTTATAAAAGACGAACGATTTAATAGTTCTTCCTTGCTTTTACATACCTACTTGTCTGTTCAATAATTTAGTTCGTTGACTTTTAATATCGACTTTAAGCATAATACATTTATAGACTAAGCATGTCAGCTGCTTAAACAATTGTCAACTAGAAATCAAGCTTTAAGAAAATTGAAATATAATTTCCATTCAACTATAAATAAAATAAATAATAAATAAATATTCCCGGAAATTATGACACAGCGCCATCTAGTTCCGAGCTAAGCAACTAGGCTTGTGTTACGGATACTAGTCGGTTGATATACTACATATACCCTTTTTTTTGTAAATACATACATATTATACATAGATACATCCATGACTTGGATACAAATGTTTTTGCTCATCACACAAACATTAGTCCCTACCGGGATTCGAAACCGGGGCCCATAGCACAGAAGGTAGTGTCAACTACCGCTGGACTAACTGGGTCGTCAAACAACTAAACCTATTATTACGGATTTTATCGCGATAACGTACGGAAGATGATGTGAAGTATTCGAACCGTCAGGATAAAAACCAAATTAACAGATTGCATTAAAATCAGTAAAAAGTAGTTTTACTATGCACTAATATTCGTTGTATAATTGAATTCTTGTATAAGAAATCTTTTTATAAAGACCTATGTCTAGAGCATAGCATTTGATGGCTGGAAAAAATGGGGATCAAATCGTATCAAGAGGTCAAACAGAAAGCAGAAGATGGACAACAGTGGTGATTGCTCTGACAAGAGCTGAGCTCCTTAATTAGTAATAATTTAATCACAACCTCCCATCACACACACACACAGCTGTAGTAGCCTAGTAGTGTGACCAGTGGACCGACATGTCAAAAGTCTTGAATTCAAACCCGGCACGCACCACTGACTTTTCGGAAGTTATGTGCGTATTTATCAGTTGCTCAAACGGTGAAAGAAAAGATTTTGTGGAAACCTGCAAGCTTGCGAGATTTTCTCGATGGCATGTGAATTCTGCACACCCACAGTAGGCTAGCGTGGTGGACTACAGGGACTTACCCGTAAAGAGACCCGTGCCCAGCAGTGGGACAATAATGAATTGAACCTCCCATATTATATTGTGGAAACCTGCAAGCTTGCGAGATTTTCTCGATGGCATGTGAATTCTGCACACCCACAGTAGGCTAGCGTGGTGGACTACAGGGACTTACCCGTAAAGAGACCCGTGCCCAGCAGTGGGACAATAATGAATTGAACCTCCCATATTGGTGCGGTGTCACGTCAATCGTCAAGTCCGAAGTTGATTGTGTACTTTTCGAATATAAATAAAAACAACAACCATTTAAATCGTATATCTTTATTGTTAAAATACAGTCATTAGTGCGAGTAATTAGTAACATTGTTATCTTGTGTTTTTGTACAGTGTAAAATAACAAAAAAGCTGAAAATAGTAACAGCGATATAAACGACCGAGATCAGGAGTTGCTCGCAAATGATTTACAAATCACAAATCTACCTGAAATCAGCGGCGAGAACCCCATCCACACGTTAATCTTGGTTGCGTCTAAGATGGGTGTGACCATTGAAGCGCGCGATATTGTAAATGCCGAGCGCGTTGGAGGTAGGCGTATTAATGTAACGCAGTCAACAGCGCCCATGGAGACCCGTCCACGCTTCTTAGTTGTGCGCCTCGCGCGTCGCGATCAACGCGATGAGCTGCTAGCGAGCGCGCGAGTGCGCCGGGGCATGACTTCTGCTGACCTCGGTATCGCGGGTCCCGCGATACGATTTTATGTCAACGAACGACTCACAAAGCTGAATCGAGAGTTGTTTCGGAGGGCGCGTGAGGCTGGCGGTCGTCTGGGTTGGCAGTTTGTATGGTCGAAACGCGGGCATATTTTTGCCCGATACAAACCTGGGGACTCCGCCCGTCTTATTTATTGTGAGGCAGATATACAGCGCATTTTTGGTCCGCTATCAGATACAGACGGCAAAAATAGGTCTTAATATTGTTATACTTATTTTGTTATTATATTATATTGAATTTAGACACTACAACAAAACCGTTAAATTTGTCAAAAGGTTCATTATTTTTTTAATATTCTGGTGTGTGTCTCACGGCAAAAATGCACTTCGCAGTGGTTTTAATGTAAATCAGTTTTATAATATCATATTGTTTACATATATTTATTTACATATATATAAGATTTTATTAAATAACGCCATTTTGCAACCATATCCTGAAAATTTCAACTTCTATACTATCTATATACACTATTTATATTACACTATTTACATATTTACAGTTGAACAACTCAAAAAACCTGCTCAATTCATAATGATTATTTTAACTTGTAACAAATGGGCTGTAACTTTGGATATGATAATTGAATTATTATTATCATGCTCATGATGCCTAAAGCTGTAAAATATTTCAAAGTTGGTTTATTGAATGCAGGTTCATTGGGCACCGGGCATGATGATTTAATTGGTGCACTTGACAAATATTGTTTTGATATAATGGCTATCAACGAAACGTGGTTACGACCAGGGGAGGAGGGGCGCGCCCCAGTGGTGCCCGGCTATCGTCTCCGCCACACGCCGCGGCCGGAGTGTGTTCGCTCTGGTCGTGGTGGGGGCGTTGGTTTTTATATACGTCAAGGGCTGAGCGCGCGAACATGGAGTCACGCTGTCGATCCCAGGTTTGAATCGGTCGAACAAATGTGGTTAACGCTAACATTAAACGGCAAAAAAATTGCCATAGGTACAGCATATCGGCCACCATGGTATGACGTTGACCTTTTCCTTGATGCGATTACGGACTCTCTTAGTATTTTGGGCAATTGTGAACACTACGTATTACTGGGAGATTTTAATATTAATTTATTAAACACAAATGAGTCTAAGACTAGGAAATTCTTCGACTTTCTGAATTGCGTTAGTATGACACAGCTAGTCACAAGTCCCACTCATTTCGCAGAAGCCAGTGAAACTCTTATTGACCTTGTATGTACTGACCTAAGAGCAAGACATACAGCAGTTGAACCCTTTGGATCAATTAACGGTCATTCTATTGTCTACAGTGAATTCTGTATAACACGCGATAAGTTTAAACCGTATATAGTCACATACAGACCACTAAAAAATGTATGCTTAGATAGTTTTAATACGGATCTATTGCTTCTTAACATTGGCAATATTTGTTCGCTTAGCAATGTAAATGACATGGTTAATATATTTAACCACAAAATAATTTCGTTATTTAACTTTCACGCACCATTCAAAACAAGCACTATTAAAGAGCAGTCGTATCCTTGGATCACTGACACAATTAAAATTATGATGGATTTACGCGACAAGGCACTACTTAATTATAGGAAAACTAAGTCTGAAACTAAAAAGGAATATTACAAAGAGTTTAAGTCCTTGGTGATTAGTTCTCTGTACAATGAAAAAGTGGCGTACTTTAAGCATAACATTAATAATAAAATTAAAAACCCAAAACTATTATGGAAAAACATTAAATCCACCTTATCGCCTATTAAACAAAGACAAGACCTTCCGTCCCACTTTACAGACCCAGATTTAATTAATGACAGTTTTTTGAAAATCCCTGGTAACACTGAAGCAAGCATTTCATTAATGACTTACTATGAATATCATAGGCATGGTGAGGAAACTTTTACAATTACCCCCGTAGGCCAGGAAGATATTTCGCGTATTATTAAAAATATTAAAACTAACGCCGAAGGCCCTGATCATATTAATTTAGATATGATAAATATGACGCTGCCCCATACTTTACCGACTATAACAGCTATTATAAATTGCTCCATTATGTCATCGACGTTTCCTGACCAATGGAAGATTGCTTCAGTTAGGCCTTTGCCTAAACATTCAAACCCTGTTGATATTAAAGACTTAAGGCCTATCAGCATCTTACCATGCCTCTCTAAAGTAATAGAAAAAGTAGTTTGTAGCCAATTGACAAATTTTTTGGAACATAATAAATTGTTACCCGACCTGCAGTCGGGTTTTAGAAAACGGCGCAGTACATCTACAGCTTTACTAGATGTTACGGACAATATATTATATGCCCAAGATAAAGGCATGTGCTCACTATTGGTCTTACTTGATTTTTCCCGGGCATTTGATGTAATAAATATTCCATTATTGCTTTCGAAGCTAAATTATTACGGATTTGACTACGGGGCTACGCAATGGTTTCAAAGCTACCTAAGTAATAGGAAGCAATTTGTGGAACTGCGCTTAGGGGACGGTCCGGTTCTGAAATCTGCTCTTACTTCCATAGATAGAGGAGTTCCGCAGGGTTCTATACTTGGCCCGATGCTTTTTATTTTATATTGTGCGGACATAATTAAATGTATTCAGAGATGCCAGTATCATGTATACGCCGATGACGTACAGATATATATTTCCTTTAGACATAATGAATACGAAAGGGCTGTTAAGGATCTAAACGATGACCTCAATAGAATTGCCGTCTGGTCAGAAAAAAACTGTCTCACTCTTAACCCGCTAAAGACAAAATACATAGTATTTGGCACAAGGCAGCACCTGGACAGACTGCCAGTAGCATTTGGTTTGAGACTTATGGGAAAACCAATCGATAGGGTGTATGAAGCACGTAACCTTGGTCTCGTCATTGATAGCAACCTCCGCTTTGAGAAACATTTAGCCGATTCTGTACGAAACTGTTTCTACCGTCTGAAGGTTCTATATAAGATGAGGCCATTCCTCTCAGAAACACTACGAGAACAGCTGGTCGAAACTCTGGTTTTATCTAAATTAAATTATGCAGACACAGTGTATGGCCCACGCTTACTAGCTCGTACAGATCGGCTCATACAAAGGATACAAAATGCATGCGCTCGTTTTTGTTATAAAATACCTTCTCGAAGTCATGTCACTCCATATCTCAACAAAAACTTTGCGCTCAAAATGAAATCCAGACGCAAGCTTCATTTAGCCTGCCTTATTTTCGGTGTCATTAAATACCAGAAACCAGACTACCTGTACAACAAGCTCAGTTGGGTCACTAGTAGACGGGAATGTGCAAGTAGGCAGTGCTCCCAGCAACTCTCAATTCAGCCTCATAGTACAGCAGCGTTTAGAGGTAGTTTCCGTTATGCCGCGTCGAAAGTATGGAACAACCTACCACCACCAATTAGAATGAAAAACACGATCGATACTTTCAAACGACATTTACGGCAGTATCTGGTAGACGCGCAACGAAAGCTAGGCATGACACAACTGAATGCTTCACTTATATAATACATACATTAACATAATACATTAGTTTTCAGCTGAAAATCAGCGCTGTACATATTATATCCGTAGTATATGCATAGTAGGCCTTTTTAAACGCACAATTCCACACTAGGTCTATTATACTGGGCTTACTTTCTTACGTTAACTTGGGAATGTGCATTGACAAACAATTACGCATTACCTACTTTAATTGGTACCTATGCTATGTATCTGTGCGGGAGGTCCGTGGCGTGGCATAGCTGCAAGTCGCCCCAACAATCCAGTGTCCTGTGGCTGGTGACCTGCAAAGATGTTATGATTTAAATTATGCTTGCCGCAATGTTGTAACAAAACTATGCGTATACATTAAGCTGGCATTATTATTATTACCCGCTGGTTCGGCCATCGTGCGCGTGATACTGGTTATGTCTGTGGGGACTTGCAGCGACGCGTCAATGTAGTGTACCTACAACCTATGTAGATTGCTTGTTTTATAGTTTCTGCCGTTTTCTGCCCGGTTCAAATGTTTCGCAGCGGTGTCTGGAGGCCTGTATATCAAAAATTAAAACTAGTACTCGGATAATAGCAGGTAAAACTAAAATATATGATAAAAAAGTATTATTATTGTTACATACCGTAATGTGGCTGGCCTTCTTGCATTTGCTGCAAATTTTTTTTTTTTTTTTAGGCACTATGTGGGTATAGATTGACACGCGGAACTAGTAATTGCACTGCTCATTTATAACTTATAATATAGATGCTGACTCCCGTCCAGGTGCCGTCTAACTTAAATTGTAATGCAATTTTTGGAAACGCGTATGCGCGTCCATGCAGTATCGCTGCGCGCCGCCGCGCCGGCCGGCCGGCCTGTATCATGTCTGACGCCGTATTAAATGATGGCGGGGCGATGGGGTCTGTGCGCGGCGGCCGGGATCGCGTGATTACTTAGCGGACATAACTGTATATATATGTGTTTAATAGGTTGCTATATTTTATATATGTGTGTGTATTTTACATATTACATACCACTTATTTACGTATATTGTTTGATTATAATTATATTTATTAGCTCTCATATATTCTTGTATTATTATGTACTTATTTATTATTCACATACAATTCTGCGTCGTGAAACTGGTTTGCATCCGTGACACTCACCTCCTGGTCCAGTTGAAAACCAGCGCCAGGCAGCTTACCAGTTGTCTGGCTTTTAGCTGAACTGGGCCATTTGGCACAGCCGTGGGGCACACAATGAGTTTGTTTATTGTCCAATGTTTTTTTTTTTCTTTCTTTTTTATGTTATTGTGTGCATTGTTCGTGACTGTGTCAATAAATATTATTTTCTTTCTTTCTTTCTTCTTTATAATTTCTTCCCCAATCCACCAACAGCATCAATAAACTGTTCAGCTTTTCACATAGCTACATGAAATCAATTAAATAATTAACAGCTCAATTAGCGGTAGTAATTCTGCATGATACAAGTACTGTTAGTTTGGAACTGGCAGTAACAGGGTGTTCTGACATATCATGCCACGTTATTAAATTTAAATTCCACGGCTGACAAATGAAAGCCAGAGGCGTTGTTGCGGTAAATTTAAAGTGGAAGTCATAGCGGTGGAAATATAAAATAGTATTTTTTGACCCTTGATGTTAAAAGGGTTGTCAGAAAAGTTATAATTTTTTTTTATTTACGTCGTTATTCTACTGTACTGGCTTGGTTGTTGTCTTATTTTTTTTTTATTTATTAAAACTTTATGCACAAAAAAAGCGTACAAAGGCGGACTTAATGCCTTAGGCATTTTCTACCAGTCAACCTTAGAGTGGTGCAGAGACAAAACGGTAGGTGCAACCAAGAAAGGGAAAATAAAGTAAAGAATAATATTAATTTAACCAAAATACAAAAATAAATACATAGATACATACATAATATAATAAATAAAAACAAAGGAAGTCAGGAAAGATAAAAGGCGATGGTGAAAATCTAATTTAATAATATACCAATTATGATGAATCTGCCAATGTTTTTCGAATGTGATCTCTTGCCATTACCTTAAATTTGAACCGACTTTTGGCCAACCTGATATTTACAGGCAATGCATTCCAAAGAAGAACTACCCGGACAAAGAAAGAAGAGTGAATAAAACCAGAACGGTGAGAAGGACATTGTAGAAGAAGATTATTCGTAGAGCGAAGATTTTTTTCGTGGGCAGAGCATAAATATTGAAAATAAGAAGACAGGTAAGATGGAGAAGTGGGATTATTTAGAAGAGAAAACAGGGTTGTCAAAGCCCTTAAAGCTCTGCGCTGTCGAATGGGCAGCCATTTTAAAAGTGATCGATGCTCGGATACATGATCATATTTACGGAGATTGAAAACGAATCGAATGCAGTTATTAAGAAGTCGGTCAAATTTGTTGAGATGTTCTGCATTCAGGTCGTAGTAGCATAAATCACCATAGTCGATAATGGGAAAGATTAGAGCCTGAACAAGCATTGCCTTAACGCGTGCTGGAAGAAGATTCTTCAGACGATAAAGAGACCGCAACGTGCCGGTGACTTTTTGACTGACAACCGCAACTTGCTTTCGCCAGTCAAAACAGGTATCAATATGAAGCCCAAGATCCTTGACTTCAGAGCTAAACGGAATGACCGCGTTGTTAAAGAGTACCGGTGGTACTGTTAAGTCGTTCAGTTTCCTCATACTATGCGGGCTTCCTACAATGATGGCCTGACACTTAGCGGGATTAACCGCCACCCCGAATCTATATGACCAGTTCTTAATCACCAATAAATTTCGGTTTAGCTCCTCGATCGCATTGGATAAGTTGTCAATACCTGCCTGACAGTAGATTTGTAAATCGTCTGCATACAGATGATACGCACACTGAAGCTCGTTGGTTATGAGGTTTATAAAAATAGAGAACAGAAGAGGAGATAATATACCGCCTTGAGGGACGCCCGCGAGAAGTTCACACCAACCAGAAGTAGAATCTCTAGCATGAACTGACTGCCGGCGCCCCTGAAGATACGAAGAAAACCATTCCACCGCCCTGGGAGAGACCATAAGATAGGAAATGATTGCTAAAAGGATTTCGTGACTGACGGTATTGAAAGCATTTGAGAAGTCAATTAAAACTAAAACAGAAGCTTTAGTGTCTTCCATTCCCCGCTTTAAATCATGAGTCACTTTAAGAAGAGCTGAAACAGTACTGTGACCTGGCCTGAAACCGGATTGAAGTGGACTGATAAGGGAGTTGTGGTGAATGAAGATGGAAAATTGCTTATGTGTCTGTACTTAAAGTTAGTTAACAAACAGGTCACATTTAAATTATTATGTTTGCATAGGTCTATCTGTGTGTTGTTACTTTTACAATACTTTTAATTTTCAAATAACTAACTATAAATACCGAAAAGTAAAGAGAATTTTCGATGTACATACGTATTGTATTACCTTTTTTTTACATCATGAGGGTGCCAAAAAATACTCACGGCCCGCCTGATAGCAAGCAGTTACCGTAGCCTATAAACGTTTGCAACACCAAAAACGTTTATAAAAACTGTTACTGCAATGACAGCAGACGAAATTCCCATGCTGTCAAAATAGTGATTTGCAATTCTACTCATTCGCAGAAACACAACTATTGTTGTGTCACTGCAGTATTCAGGTTCCAAGTCGGGCACCTCAATTTGATTGATCTCGTTATGCCCTCTCTAAATTATCGATATTATTAGGACCTCAATGAATTCGCTTTAAAGCCATTTCTACATATTTGTAGATTAAACAAAGATCGGAACAAAAACAAGTGTGATAAAAATATTCTGTTACACGATTCATTCGCCTTTTACTCGATAGTGTTCCGCTCAACTATCGTTTACATCGACACAATTCGATTCCACCTCGCGTGCCACTATAACCCCATATCCAATAACTAAACCAGGTCTTTAGCTTACAATGACGTAACCAATGGTATAGAAATACCATAAAATAAATTAGAATACAACAATAGCAATGGGTATTCGATATCTGGTGACTCACGTTTGGGTTTTAATTCACCTTCACGACTCGCGAATCGTACAAGTAACTTGATAAGACTGGAGAAACAAACCCAAAAGAAGATCCTATGCACCAAATTGAAGATAGAAAACTTTTCACCTTAACTCACAGTGCTAACGTCGAAATTGGAATGGTGTTACATGCGGTGGTGACGTCAAAAAGCTATGGTGTTTTGTATATGGCGTGTGACACGCAAAGCAAGGTGCATAGACTAGCTGCATCGCAGTTGATGTCGGCCAATATAGATTTCGTTATACCGATACACGCAATTATAACTTTTTTGCATTAACGTGGTAGTTGATTATGGATAAGTAGGGCCCTATCGCGGTTAAATTAAAATGGTTGAGAAATACTTTCTGGGTGGTTCTTTACTGACAATAGACTAACTGATCTTGTTGCAAATTGTGGCTGCGGTGTTTTCAATCGATAATTGTTATTACCTTTTGTATTGTTATTAAACATTTAGAGCCTTGGCTTAGGTCATTTCAGTCAATGTTTCATTAACGAGTACCATTTTGGGTATCCATCTTTTAGGTAAGCGTGCTTCATCTTAGATTACATCATCACTTACCACCAGGAGAGATTGAGGTCAAACAGTAACCTATATTTGATAACAAAAAGTTTAAGTATGAAAATATAAAATAATATTAGTGGCATTGTCTGGGTAAGCTCACAAATCAAGTTCTTTTTAACTTTATCAAAATAACCAGAGAGTTTATGGGTTCTTTTAACTTCAACAAATGAATCAAGTAGTTTATTCACTCCCACTGTCTTGATTCCATTTCTTGAACCCATCATAATGAAAACCAATAGATTAAGTCACATTGCTCAACCATGGTTTAATAGAAAATCTCCACCTTTCATAAATCCTTCTTTCAATAATACGGAGGAACTATCGTAGCAATTAATTAGTTCACCCCCTCCCTTTTCACCCCGTTGCACCCTTCTGTCTGGCCCCCGATTTATAAGTGGCATTAGCATACAGATTGGAAAGTTATCAGCCGCTTTCATTACTACTGAAGCCTGTATTATATACACTGTGTAACTATTGTTTGTTACTTTATCGTAAAAGAAAATATAGGGAGCGAAGTAAATGGATTCTTGGAAAATTGCCGCATGTGGAGACCTTTGTAATACAATATTGGAGAAATTTCATTTCTATTAGGTATAGTAGCTACGTAGAATTATATTATAAGTACCTACTATATCAGTGTATAAGAATACTTCCAAAATGCGACTGTAGCAACTACTCTTGAGTTCTCATATAATTTTGATGTTTGAATGTGTTATTGGGTTTTTTCATTTCGTTTGGATTTGTGTCTTCTGCATGACAGTCCTTTACAGTCCAGAACAGTCATGTATCATTCTGGTAAATCAGAGAATTGTTGTTGTATGGTGTTTATTCATTTATTTCTGCTGACCCTTACACGAGCACGATTTTGTCTATTTTTATTTGTTTTTTATTAGTTTTTTTATTAGGCTGATTTTTAAGGCCTTCAGCTAGCCTTTACATTTTGCCGAATTGCTTTAATCTAATTAGGAAATCTCCAAAGTTAATCAAGCGGAACCTCTCACGGTTCGCTGTTAAACATTTTAGTTAAGGTTCATTGCTTTTAACAATCCTTTCTCCAATAAATTCCAATTATTTTTTCACTGTTGGATTTTCTTAAACTTTGATTAAAAATTGTGTTATTAACAATATTTTGTCAGTCCGTGACTTCAGATTGATTTCATTTCGTTTTTGTTTCAGCCTTGTTTAATTGGAAGACACTTGAGTTGTTGTTTTAGTATGATTTACGAGACGTATTACGAAATGATTAAAATTTGTGCCCAATTGAATATTCTATAAGCGTTACAATGGTAAATCAATCCTATCTATTTTTTTTTCAAAACCTATGACGCAGAAACCATAATAAATGTACCTTAAATCTTTTTTATCTGACCATTTATAAGAAACAAAAAGTGTGGTCCTCAACGTTTCCGTTTCCACCATAAAATATCAAGAGACTCTCGAAATTCCCCGTCCTTTAATAGGTAAGGGGCGACTCCAGTTATTGCTCAGACAATAGGTCACTGGCCTTGTAAACGCCATTTCTGGCCGTTTGCTTGCTACTAAAACAATTAGCAGCACCGACTGGCAACAGACGGTGTTCGGAAATTGAGATGCTATCATTTCGAACCCGTAGATAGGTTTGTTATTGCGGAAGTACAGTTGAAAACGAACTGTTTTGGAACCATTGCAGATATATAACTGCAGATAAATTTGTCGTTTACAGCTTTTCATTTAGTCTATGCAAGCAAAATTGTTGCGTGAAAATATGGGGTCACTTTTCCATGGCAGACATAAATAAATAAATAAAATAAATAAATATTCCTGGACATTATGACACAGCGCCATCTAGTTCCAAGCTAAGCTACGAGGCTTGTGTTACGGATACTATTTGGTTGTATACTACATATATACATATTTTTTGTAAATACATACATATTATACATAGATTCATCCATGACTCGGTTAAAAATGTTTAGCTCATCACACAAATATTTGTCCCTACCGGGATTAGAACCCGGGACCCAAAGCACAGAAGGCAGTGTCAACTACTGCTGGACTAATTGGGTCGACAATGTAGGAATGAAGCCTGGAGTTTTTGATTAAGACCTAGCAGAAATATGTGAGTCTATTGATTTCTTAAATACTTTGATTATTTCTAAAGGTGACTCAAGCCAATACCTCACCATTATGACCTCTGAAAGATTTAATTAATAAAATGCTATTTACATATTATCTTTATTAGTTTTCAGTAAGCTTTCAGCTAATATGATTACACAAACATTTTCAACTTTGTTGGTACTAGACTTAGATTAAAATAAAATTTATCTACGACACGAAGCCTGTTCATTTACTCAAAAAAGTAAATACTATTTTCGTGAATTTTAATCAAAATATGAACAGACTTATGCGCGCTTAGTGACTAAAACTGGTGGGCCAAATAGTTAATTTTCTTTTGTAAATTCGTTTGTTGACAGATTAATGATATTACAAGTCGTGTTCAAATTAAAGGTTACAACGTTTACAATTTATTCAAACACAATTATTCTTTCAAAGCAAAAATATCTAAGGTCAAAGTTCATGTCAAGTAAAGGTCAATTTTGTACCTATATTTAATGTTGAAGTTGACTCAACACCTAAAAATTTCAAAGAATCCCAGGTCACACACAGTATTTTCTTTGATTAGTGATAGTCAATGGACTACCAAGTTGTACGTCATGAAAACGATGCTGAGGGCTCCTTTTTTTCGTGATCATGTGCATATTTATTTATCATTGTTCCATTGTGATGAGAAAACATCGTGCTGGATTCTATACATCTGAAAGATTTTATTAGTGACGTGAAAATTCAACCAGCCCATGCTAAGATATGCAGATATGCAGACTTATCTACAGCAGTAGAAAAATGGGTCGATGATGATGATTTTTCACTGTCGCATTTTGAACCAGGGTAATCATTCGAAGAACCTACTTCTATAGTTCATATTCGACGATTGTTTTTGAGTTTATTCCACCCAAAATTTTATTTTTCAATTCTATGAGGTTGTTAAACATGCTTACGGCCACCTAATAGTGTACACGGATAGCAATTCATTCTGCCAGAATAATCACTCCTCTAACGAACTCTGGCAATCTTACTCACTCGCAGAAACACAACTATGTATTATTGTTTCACTGCACTCTTCTGTAAGGTTGGACGTACTTCCCCAGTTGGGCAGCTCAATTTGAGCGAAAAATGACGCTAAAACTACTCTAAAAACCCAAAATAATTTGTATAGGTATTAAATAATTAACGTTAAAACAATTATCAGAACTATGAACTGCTTTGAAATATCTATTATACTATTAAATTAACTGACTGCTGAAGTCCCGTAATCGACAACGATTTATAGCGGGCAGGACATCGCTACAGCTGTTATACATATCAAAATAAAGCGCAATGGACTGTGAACCGCAAATTCCATTTTAAAATGCCGATGTTGTCGATATCATTTGTTATCTGGCATATTTGGCTGTTGGCTTTGGTGGGTGAATAAATGTTTGATACGCTTGTTGTTATTTTGAGTCGTAAATCCATATACTATACTAATCCATATTATAATTATAGATGCGAAAGTGTTTCTGTCTGTCTGTTACCTCTTCACGCTGTAACCGTTAAACCGATTTAGATGAAATTTGGTATAGAGATAGTTTGAGTCCCGGTAAAGGACATAAGATAGTTTCTTTTAAGATAGAAAGTCTTCATAGCAACTCGGAGCTTAGATTTGTGCCCGGTTAGTGGCAATTGGCGTGCACTTAATCAAATAGTACCTAAAATATCCCGAAATTTGGGTTTACATTAGTACACATCTGCTTAATCCTTCTGGGACAATAAGCGTGGTAGTATGGTGGTTTGGGGCTGTCTTTATTGTCGACGTTCAAAAAGAGCCAATTAAATTTGGCCTACTTTGAATAAATGATATTTTGATTTTGACTTTGTTATGTTATGTACTGTAAGGATCTGTTATACTGGTCTACTTGAAATAAATGTTTTGAATTTGAATTTGAATATTGCAAAATTCTAGAAAATTGCCTATTTGCTTGTGAAAAGTCTTAAAGTCGACCCAACTTCTTCGATGACAGATGAAGCGATAGATTACAAAAGCTTTTAGGTTTATTTTTTATCTCGACTTTTATTTCGCCAACAATCTTATTCAGTTCTTTGTTCTTCTATACTGGTAAATCTTATCTAAAAGCTACAATACTCATTCCATGAACCAATATTCTAACAAATAATCCACATCAATAAAGCTTTTCTGTAAACCTGCACTAGAGAACTAAAAAAGAATATATTTATCAAACGAGACAATAGCAATCCCTTTCCTTTTCCTTGGTCACAACAAAATATTGAAACACATCATGTCCGCGCCATTTTATGGATCCCGTTGGGCTCAATCTCCCCGGATCCAAACTCGACGGATCCCGTGGTCACGTGCGGGATTCTCGCGGCGTTTCGTCGCTCAGTCGCGTGGATTCTTCTTATTTGCCTGAGGTTTGACTGCCGTGATTTTGCCTCGTATGTTGGGATCGGTAGAGACTGTGATAAACCGATTATTTAGTTACGATATTGCCGTGAGAGCAAATATCGACGTCTATACCAATACCTGAAAATCTGATTTCCAAGAAAGTGTCGTTGCTGCGTTGAAACTGCATGGCATTTTTATTTTTAATGCTTAGATAGGTACCTACGTGTAAATGCATTAAAATTGAGGTTTCAAACAATTTTGAGCTACAATGTTTTCTATTATGAATATTATTGTAGGTATACAAAATTAACCAGTAGATTAATGATTAACCAATTTCAGTAAAAAGAATTTTTTTATCACCATTTACTTATGGCTTTTTTATTGGAACGAAGTTCCTTATCGCGCGTTGCGAAAAGGGGCTAGACGGAAAAAAATGAGACGAATAGTTGTAACGACACTTTTTGCTATAGTAAGCTATTGTAAAAAAAAATACAATTTTATTACAATTCCTTCACTAATTAATCGAAAGGAACTTCGTTCCATTCGGGTGTCCCTTGACACCTCTCAAGTTTTTGATGTGAAACATCTATAGCCGCACGTAAAACCGATTTCTGGCGTCGCGAAAGCGTCGCCACGAAATTTAAATTTGATTTTAGTTCTATTTTCAAGTTTACCTTTTTTTTTCGAATTGTGAATTGTATTAAACCTCTTTGAGTTTGTGTTAATATGTTTCTTTTAACACATATATTTTTGATGTGGAAAAAAATCGTAATATTTTATTTTATCATTATGAGTTTAGTTCCTATCACAATATGTTCTTTTCTGCATATTACTTTTACAAAATAATGTCGATGTTTCACATCTGCCAGGCGTCCCGTGACGGCACACTGTATTTTTTTAATAAAGTCAAACTTAAAAAAAGCTAGTGTAACTAAGAAAATAATGTCCTTTTAAATGATAGATATATCGACGACATTCATTTTCAGTTCATTCATCACAATGCCAAAATTAAACCGTTGAGAATTAACTTTAGTCGGTGGCAGAATTTTTGTCAATAAAATAATTTTCTCCAGAAGAATTTAGCACAAAAGTCCTACCATTCTAAAAGATAAATTATAATGCGTAACATAATTTAAAACGTCGTGAGGGTATGTCATTATGTAGTATTTCTCGTTTTATTTCGCAGTTCACCCGGCGCGGTCTTATTGTGAAGTAATGCGCAAATTTATAACGTGCCTGTTGCGCTGGCGTTCGTTTCATACACTTTATGCCGATGTGGATTATTTCTTTATGAAGTTTTAAACAAGTTATGTTTTGTAATCATTGGTTATTTGATAGTATGCTCTTTAAGGTTCTGCGATTTCATTTTCTCAGCAAACTAAATTGCATAGTCATATTCATGATATTCGCTGTTCTTAGCATATTCTTAATTTACGTTTGAGCCTATGTTATCTATCAAACTTATTATTATATTATACTTGCCTATCATATATACAAGCACTTGTCACATGTATACATAATTACAATTAAATATGTAAATGTAGCATTTCCAGACATCTTTTCCACCCGAATTCGAACCCCAACACCGTTATCACGGCAGGCACGCCTTAATACTGGTAAATTAATCTAATTGACGTGGCCGTTAAACATACCTATCTACTAATTAGACGATTTTCTCTTCAACATTTTGAACCATCAAAAAAGACATTGACTGGCTAACCAACGTATTAAAATTACTGCCATACATAATAAAATTTGGATGCAATAATTCCCTTATTCATTAAATTGTTGAATGACTGAAAACATTAGTTATGATCTACACGCAAATATTTAATTATTAGCACCCTTAAACATAGCTAAGCTATATGACGACTGTGTAATAAATCATGTTTCTTCATTATAGGAAAGCCACTCTTTTATCAAAAAGCCAACATCAGGCATTGTCCTGCATTATAACACTCATGTTTCAAGCACTTTATGTTAGGTTATATTAGATTACATACAAACACAGCTTTTTGGCTTTTCCAATAAACCTTTAATCGTTTCAAATCTCGCTAAGCATCTCGCTAAGGACATAAAAAGGTCTCTTTACAACAACAAATAACAATTAAAATAACCCATTCAACAATGATTATGTATAAATCATTGAAAAACTATCAGCAGTCAAGGCTTACTGATTCAATAACACAATCAATTCATAAGCCCGTAATCCGCATGAGGTCGCCACAACGGCTGACATAACACAAAACACAATTTGACACACCAGCATTTTAATTACTGCCCGCTGTTACACTGTGTAAACGATGTGCGACTATAATTACACAGAACTGTTGAAGCTGGAATACACTACATGTAGGTACATACAATAAGGTTCCACGCCGTTTTTGGGGAATAGCTTTTAACTAAACTGAATTAAACAACGAAGATTTTAGTTTTCATTTTATTAAGTCGAAATGTGACCCGTAAATGTATTAACTTAGAATTTAATTTTTGCCCTGACCTAGACGAGCAGTTAAAAAATACTAAGGATTAATTCAAACACATTGTTTTCTAGGATAATGACGTTTAAAACAAAACTACAACGTTTAAAGTGTGTCATTTTTAAATGTATTTATTCGTGTATTGTGTTTTTCTTTATTTATTCCGTCGAATTTGGCTGCAGGTTTCCTTATAACTTAAAAAAACTGAAACCTTTTCTTCAAACATCCTAATTAAATGTTTGCAATTAATTAAAACTTACTTTCCAAGTTTTTCGTTTCAACAGCGGTCGGCGAGTTTAAAATGATACTTATCATGGCGCTGTATTTCATAAAATATTATTTCATTTGGCTGAGAGAACCGTTGTGACTTGTTATTTATATACTTTAGATCAAGTTTTTCTAGTTCTTTGACTACACTGTATTATTTTATTATTAGGTATAATCCATCATCCTTTTTTGTCACTCCTTTTTTGAAGGTACGCTAATTTTCGAAAGTATATAGTACGTCCATACATTCTAATCGTTTTTTTTTTTCGATATTTTCGAACCATCTAGTGTCTGTAACAAAAACACAGATGTTGATTGTGTTACAGACACTAGATGGTCGATACACTACAAAGATATATTTGCGAGGTGCAAATGTAAATGTTCAACACATACACATTTTCTCCTACCGGGGCTCCTACCCCGAAACACTTAACATAGGCAGCCTTTAACACCGCATCGCTATATTATTGGGTCGTCATGAAAATATCTCCAACGAAGCCTAAACATAGGGCACTACCTCCCTCTCTAAGCCTCGAACTTCCCTAGTTGCCACAAACCATTTCCAGTACTACTTTACATCTCGTTACAAAGCCGGCCTATGACGCGTGTTGGCTATCTCCCGCGCACACTCGTCCCGTTGTGTGACGAAACGTGGTGAAACTACAAGCTGCACATACGTACTTATACGCCGCTAATTAATTACCGTGTACCCTCGCACTTATATGAAATTGTGTTATTTATTAGGCTGTAATTATCACTGGTATAATTTTATTTTTTCCTTTTACATAGGCCTGTATATAATTTTGATGACTACTTGATGACACGAGATTACTTATACTATTAGAAAGGTAAAATAAAGCTGTAGTTAATACCTTTAAAAAAACGAGACATAAGCATTCAAAGTTTTGAGAAAATACCCCCTTATTTTTATTATTTTTATATTTTTTATCCTTTTCTCGAAAACTGTCATTGTAGGTACTGAGAGAATATGTCAAAGTTAGTGTGCCATTACAAGTATGTGACGTCTTTTTTTTTGTTAATTTTTATGGCATGGCTCCTTGGCCTTTGTGCCATGTATGTGACGTCTTATAACAATAGTGTTGTCACAGTTTAGTGAATAAATTAATACAATTTTTAACTTTTTTTTTAAGATTGAATTTTTATATTTAGGTAGATTTTTACAGTTACAGGTACAGTATATGAACAAAATATTTTTACAATACGTACATCAGCTTTTAATGGTTTTTTTGTACTAAATAGTGTACATATTAAATGATAAGTCGATATCGATGCTTTTAAACAAAAAATACTTGATGCACTTAGAACGCTCGCTTCGCTTCTCGAAATTAAACTTCACTCATTCTACTCAGAAACTTGGCGCTGACTTATCCCGTACTATGAGCTCTAGATTTGAAATTGAAAATTGAAAATGATCTCACTTCATAATTTTATTTATTAAGTTATTGCAGCTGCTGGACGCGAGATTGAAGTTTGATTACTTAAGTTGAGAGTTATACGTATTATGGAAATTATGAGATGCATTTTTTTTCTTTCGTATATTAAATAGCGTATAATAAGTAGTATTTTTTGTAGTACAAGGAAACTAAATATAAAATTTGAGATCTAATGCTTTCTTAAATTTTCTGCTGATATTGTAGGTCGGGTCGACTCATTCCTACAACATTGGTGACGCTAATACACACAAAAGAAGAGAAATCCAACTGATTTTATGTTTTTCTTTATTGCAAAGCTATTCAAGCTAGTTTATTGAAGAAATCATCTACATTTAACCGCATCATTCTCATATTTGTAATCGAAGCTAATTCATTTGGAATGTTTATTTGTTATATTGCCGATTCTTCTACGTACATTTTAGAACCGTGTAAGTAGTTTTGACAATTAATACACTCCTGTAATATTGGTAAAAGTGGTAAGCAAGGACCGTAGCGCGTGGCATTCTGTAGTTTCTACCTACCCCTATAGGAAAAAGACGTGAGTTTATGTAAGTATGTATGTAATATTGTCAATTGCCCAGACCGCTTCAATAAATCATTTTCATTTGTAACTAGTGAACATTCTTCCATTCTATCATATTTTATATAAAAATCGAAAGAACTAAATGGTAGGGGTCATTGTTAGCTGAAGTTACTTGCGCTCCAGTGTTTTAGTTCAGCGGTGAAGTCAAAAATCGCGCGAGCTTCTTAATTCTCATTGTTGTGGTAACTGGGTTAAGCTCCTATCATGAAATATTTCAGTTGTAATGTACGAGTTTCTATTATTCTACTAGCTCTTATGTAGACTAGTTAAGAAGGCGAAAATTTATGCTCATTTGATAAGCTGTGTGAAATATACTGAAGATTATGGCTTAGATGAAGTAAAACAAGCTAATAAAAAATAATTCTCGTTAAGGTACCTATAGAAACAAATAGCAATAGTTATTTTATTTTAATCGCATGTTTAATTTGAATTCATTGCGTTATCCTACAAAAATGTTTAGCGTTTGTTATAATTTTTATGAAACCCAAAAGATCCGCAAGAAGGTGTGTAATTGTAAAGATTATTATAAGGTGGAACGAGGTGTTGCAAACGACACATCTGATTTTGCAAACGTCTATAGGTTACGGTAACTGTTTTTCATCAGGCGGGCTGAACCAAAGGCTGTACCTGGGTGTTTCATCATCATCAACCCATTAACGTCCCACTGCTGGGCACGGGTCTCCTCTCATTTGAGAGGGATTAGGCTATAGTCCACCACGCTAGCCTACTGCGGGTTGGCAGACTTCACATGCCATCAAGACAAATCTCTCAAGCATGCAGGTTTCCTCACGATGTTTTCCTTCACCGTTTGAGCTTGTGATAAATACGCACATAACTTCCGAAAAGTCAGTGGTGCGTGCCTTGGGTTCGAACTCGAGACCTTTGACGTTTCAGTCCACTGGTCACACCGCTAGGCTACCACAGCAGTATTATAAATATTGACAAAAAAAAAGTATATAAGTATTATATCCATTGTCTAGTACCCATAGCACAAGCTCTGCTAGTTTGGGACTACATGGTGCTTTGTCAAATGTCGCAGAGTATTTATTATATTTATTTATATTTGCCACCCCCGTGGATAAATAAAAAAAGTTGGTAATCCTGTGTCAAAAAGTCAAATTGAATAATGTCCAAGTAAACCACTGTCAAAAAACTACTTCGATATATCATTAATATGATGTTTCCAAGCCAATGGGACAAGAAATAGATCGCTCTCCGAGACCCTCAAAAACCGACTTATTGAATGGTATTTTTTTACCCCTTCCCCTTGGATCGCCAATGCATGCGGACGTGTTAACCAAGTGTATTATATTTGTCAATTTAACTTAAATAATTAAATAAATCAGAAAAATTTATTCGCGTGAAGTACCAGGAGCGTATAGTGCTGCAAGAGATCGAGTTATACAGCGCGCGAGGCGAGAAGAGCAAGTACTGCTACCCGTCTCTGTCGAGCACACGTGAGTCATTAATATCTGACCCCTCCCACTAGTATACTCATTAACATCAGCGCCTGAGAAGCTACACAGAGCAACGCGCATTAACGCGAATCTATTAAAATCTATTAGAAGCGTAAGGCGTTTGATTTTAAAGATGATAAAACGGACACCACCAAAATCGAATACGGAATGTATGTCTCACCATAGCTCCGAGCCCGATCTAACATCACCTAAATTGGAACTAACTGCAGATAGAGTTACTATACGGCAAAAGCGCAAATATGAACATGAATTTGGAGATCAGTTACAAGCTCTTCGTGAGGATATTATAGCCTCAATTGCAACCACGAGGAAAGAGCAAAGCGAAAAATTTAGGACACTGCAAAGCGATCTAGACCAAATAAAGGCCCAAAATACGGAACTGCAGAAAACTGTAGAATTTTTAAGTCACAAATATGATAATTTGATGGATAAGATAACCCATTTGGAGCAAGAAAAAAAGGACACATATGGGTACATAAGATCATTGGAGGATAAAGTACAAAATCTAGAACGTAACGAAAAAAATTCAAGCCTGGAAATTCGCAATGTCCCTAAAATACATGGGGAGAGTAAGGAGGATCTCATAAATATTATTAAAACCATAGGTGCTGTCGTAAACTACGAAATTCAAGCACATGACCTCAAAGATATATACCGTCTTAGCAGCAATAGAAATCCCCAAACGAATGGACCTATAACAGCCGAATTTATATCCACTTTAACTAAAGATAGACTTCTTACAAACATCAAAAAGTACAACCGTAACAATAAAACCAATCGTCTCAATAGCTCAATCATTAAAATGGAGGGAAATGTTCCTATATACATCTCAGAAAGTCTAACAACAGCAACTAAGAAACTATACTACCAGGTACGAGAGTTTTCCAAAATGAACGATTATGCTTATCATTGGACATCGCATGGCAAAATTTATATTAAAAAGAAAGAAGGAGCGCCTACAAAGAGGATCGACAAAGAGTCCGACCTAGAAGTTCTGTGCCTGAAACAACAGGAAAAATGACTAGCTATAACGAACACCCTAACTAATAGCTTGATACTGATAGTCGGCCTTGTTGCTAATTTCATTGTTACCGTAGATTTAATGATTACTTTTATGTTTAGTTTTTTCTTTTACTGTTTAAAAAGCATGCTTACATACTCAAATACAAATACATTACGTCTCTTTATACACATTATATTCAGTCAACACACATCACAACAAACAACACACATACTCCATTGCACTCACTATATTAATACGAACACATATACACTTATTAACATTTTATACAAAATACACATAACTCTAATGAAAGTGCTTTCTCTTAACTACACAAACCAGGTGCAGGAAACTGCGACCAACCCTCCAAACCTAATCCAGTATGTACAGACTGTTGATGATCAATCTATTAGTAAAATCAACTATTATAATCCTAAATATAATAAACTACTCCAGTACCGCTGCAAATGTACTATGCATACTGCACATTTATGCCTATTATACAACCAAAATACAAAGTACTACTGTTGTAATAAGACTTTAAAATCAAACAAAATAAGTTCAGAGATCAAATATAAGGCTATTAAAATTAATGTTTTTCGAACGTGGAATATGACTACTTTTAACGAGGTGTCATCATTTTATAAGTCACTTCAATTTATAATTAAAATTCGATCACAATCTTAATATATCCATAACAGCAGAAGTAGACAAGTCAGATCAGATTGAATGTTTGTCAGTCAGCGACACAAGTCTTTGTTCAAAACTGCTTGGTTATAATAACAAAAATCATGACTCAATAACTATGATCAGTCTTAACATTAGAAGTATTAATTGTAACTTCGATCTACTAGTAGCCTTTATCTATGCTCTAAATATACAAGTGGATGTTATTGTGCTGTCCGAGTGTTGGATTAATATGAACAACTCTCCTCCCAATATGAATGGTTATAGCAAATATTGGACTAAGAATCATATTAATAAAAACGATGGTGTGGTCGTATATGTTCGTAGTGAAATAGTGTCTTGTGCTTCAGAGCCTAAATTTCTTGAAGGGAATTGTTTAATTGTAACTCTTAAGCCTGATTACACAATCATTTGTTCCTATCGTCCACCAAGCTTTAAAAATCCGAATCCTTATCTGGAATCGCTTGATAGAGTTTTATGTGATATTAGCACAAAACACTTAATTTTCACCGGAGATATAAATATTGATACATTGCCTGAAAATTTGTCAAAGGTAGCTCAAGATTATTTAAATTTGATGGCTATGCATGGTCTTAAACAGGGTATCAACAAACCTACACGTATCAAAACATGTATCGATCACTTTATGGTTAAATGCAAAAATATATGGAAAACTGTTGTTTTCGAGCAGCCAATAACAGACCACAGCCCGATTCTATTATATATTGATAATTCAAAAATATCAATAAAAAATGTTGTACGCAGTAGAGTAATGATAGACTACAAAACAATAAAAAAATTAATCACAAAAGAGTCTTGGGATATTGTCTATGCAACTAATGACACTAATATTGCATCAGAAATAATAACCACAAAATTATTAAACATTATTAAATATAACACCAACATTGTAAAAATCCCAAATAGATATAAACCACTTAAACCCTGGATAACGAAAGGAATAGTGAAATGTATAAGAAGAAGGGATAAGTTACATAAAGCCACAGCAAAAACACCTACCGACATACTTCTACTAAATAAGTACCAAAAATACAGAAATAAATGTAATTATATAATAAAAGACCTAAAAAAACAATATTATCAAGAAAAATTAAATCTCAATAAAGGTAACATTAAGGAAACATGGAGAATTATTAAGGAAGTCTATGACATGAAGAAGGACAAGGAACCTAATTTGGAACTGTTAAATATTGACAGCTCACCAACAGAGTCCCTGAATAGAGTTAATAATTTTTTCACTGGTGTTGGAGGTACATTAGCACAAGAGATACTGAGCAGGATGAATAAAACTGAACGGGAACTAACACGAGAAACTGCTATGGATACTTCTCCTCTTAATTCTATGTCGTTCACTCCTACTGACCCTCACGAAGTGAGGAGTACTATTTTGGGACTAAGATCACACAGTGCACCCGGATGGGACAAAATTACTTCAGAAATATTAAAACAAAACATTGACACACTTGTTCCACCTGTCACCCACATGTGCAATCTAAGTCTAGCAACCGGCACATTCCCAGTCATATTTAAAAGGGCCGTTGTTTGTCCGATTTTCAAGACTGGAAATAAAATGGAGCCGAATAATTACCGCCCTATCTCCCTCCTCTCAACTCTATCTAAGATACTGGAAAAAATTGTTAATGGGAGAGTTAAAAAATACCTTGAAAATAACAGCTTCTTTAGTGATTTTCAATTTGGTTTTCGAGAAGCAAAATCTACTGAAGATGCTGTACTGACATTAACCTCAACCATAGTATCGTATTTAGATAGAGGAGACAAGTGTTTGGGTGTCTTTTTGGACCTACAAAAAGCTTTTGATACGGTATCTATTCCTATCTTATTAACACGTCTGGAGAACGCTGGTATGAGGGGGGTGGTTTTAGATTGGTTTACAAATTATTTGTCTGACAGGTACCAATGTGTAAGGGTAGAAGGCTATGAAAGTAGTGACTATGTGTGCAGCTACGGCGTTCCGCAGGGTAGCACACTAGGACCAACGTTATTCCTTATATATATTAATGGCTTATGCAAGGTGGCTACCCTGCCATATTTGGAACTATTTATGTTCGCTGACGACACAGTGTTAGTATTTCATGGTGAAACGTGGAATGGGGTATTTGAATTAGCTGAGACCGGTGTAGCTAGGGTAACAAGGTGGCTAGAAAACAACCTCCTATCCTTGAACATAAGCAAAACAAAATATATCTGCTTCAGCAAAACATCCGTGGGTAAACCTGCTACATCGCATATCCTTAAAATACACACCTTCCCGTGCAACCGAAGAGAGCTCCACTCGAATTGTAACTGCGCAGCGCTTGATAGAGTCGCCAATATAAAGTACTTGGGTGTGACGTTAGATGATCAACTTACCTGGACTATGCACCTTCAGTCGACAATAGCAAGAATTAGAAAACTGGTATATGTCTTTAAAAATTTACGCACAGTAGCCAATCGCATACTACTTTTACAGACATACCAAGCGCTGTGCGAATGCATAATTAGATACTGTATATGCGCATGGGGAGGAGCGGCAAAAACCCATATGATCGGAGTTGAGAGGGCTCAGCGTATGCTGCTTAAAGTACTTCTATACTTACCGTATCGACATCCCACATCTAGCGTATATGAACAAGCAGGAGTACTATCTGTGAGAAAGATGTATGTATCCGAAACTTTACGAAGATATCATAAAAGGATAGTACCGTACTTGCCTCCATCACAAAAGCGTGTAGTACGCTGCCCTGTACCTCGTGTTAAGTCGACATTCGCTAAAAGAAATTACACGTATTTAGCTCCCCATTTGTATAATAAATGTGATAAAATCCATAAAATAAAAAAAAACAATAATAACAAATTTAAGGTGGTTATATCTACATGGCTAAAAGCAATGAGTTATGATGCAGTAGAAAATCTTATAGGGTGTTGAACCTTGATCACTCTAATATACTTGCTCATACACACTTGCTCACACTTACGCACACATGCACCCACGCAAACACACTCACGCACACACACGCACACACTGGCACAAACACACGCGCACGCACGCACCCACTCACACATGTACACACACACACACACACACACACACACACACACACACACACAGATACACACATATACACACATGCACACACACACACTAGCATGCAAGCAGGTTTGTTATCAACTTAATTTATTTCATTTCATAAACATTAGCTTATATAAATTTTGTTTGATATAAATTTAAAAATGATGTCAACATATAGAGGGGAAGACGCTAGCACCTGCAACACAGTATTTACTAGCGCAGGTGTTAGGGGATTCTACTATTCTGATGTATTTTATTTATATCAATAAATAATTATTATTATTATTATTATTTACTGTTGCATACAAAAAAATATTGTACAGAATCATCCCTATTATGAACGGATTTCTGGGATTTATCAGTAAACCCGAACCTCATCCATCACATCGACGCAAAAACCATTTGTCAGGATAGTTTATATTCGGCTTTCGGCCTTTGACCTTTCGTTTCAAGACAAAGACGGAATACCAATTGGTCGACGAGATTATTCTTTGTGAAGCAGTGACAAGAAATTAGTAGTTAGTATGGTAATTTTTGCCGAAAGGGTTTTTGTCTTTGTGGAAATATTTTAAGACTCTTTATTATATCCTGGTAAGACAGTGTTTGTATTCAAAATTGTGATCCTAAATCAAGAGCTTTACACTCTAGATAAGGCAATAAACTGTTTGCGTATTTGATGTGCGAGTCAAACTTTGCATTATTCATTCAGTCATTATTTGTATATGGTGTACGGTAAAAAAAAAAAAAACGTTGCCCCACACTAGGATTTTCTCCCGTGTCGTGGATGCGTTTACAAACACAAAATTTCACATATACAAACGCCCAGGCCATATATCCCGGCTAGCCATCGTAACACGGTCAATGATGAAACAGATAAATTGCCTCGGCGTTGGTCTAAGTGGTCGTACAGTGCGAGTGACGAGCAAGAGGTACTAGGTTCGATACCCAAATCGAGCAAATTGCTATCTAATTTTTTCTATGAAATTCTTAGTAATAGCGAGTCCCAGTTTAGATTCGTGCCCGGTCGATGGCAATAGGCTCTCTCTCTACCTATTACATGGGACTTAAACCATACTGGCAAAATTTAGGTGAACATTTGTACACGACAAGACAATTGCTTTAACATGCAAACGCACACTTTGGCATCTAAATTCCACTCCTGGCTATTATGCCACCGTAACGGCTCCTGGCCTAAATATAGGAATATTCTGTGCTATGGAAATTCCCATCTGCCACCGAAGTGCCGGAGACAGACAAATATGCTAATTTGAGTACCCACCTTGGAAATGTAAATCAATGTTTTTCCATGAAAGGCTGGTGAATTTGATCTCCGTACTTTGATGAAGAGAAATGTCGGAGATTTCGCTTCCATTCATATAATTTAAAAATACACACTATTATTAACAAATTATTATATCTACAAGTAATGGTGATGATTTCCGGACAAAACCATATCCTAAATCCTTCCCTGGAACTCATACTATGTCTGTTATCATGGACTCATACTCATAGTATGTTTGACGACCCGTTTAGCTCAGCGGTAGCTAACGCTGCCTGCTGTGCTATGCGTCCCGGGTTCGAATCCCGGTAGGGACAAATGTTTGTGTGATGAGCATCAACATTTGTATCCGAGTCATGGATGTCTCTATGTATAATATGTATGTATTTACAAAAAAATATGTATATATGTAGTATATCAACCATCTAGTATCCGTAACACAAGTCTCGTTGCTTACCACGGAACTAGATGGCGCTATGTAATAATGTCCGGAAATATTTATTTATTGTACAAAATTTCATCTAAATCGTTAGGTACAGTGGTTTAATCGTGAAGAGGTAACAGATAGACAGTCACACTTTCTCATTTATAATATTAGTATGGATATTAAGTACAAGCTTCCGCCCGCGGCTCCGCCCACGTGGTAGGTTGATAAAAAGCAGCCTATATTCGTCTCCAAGGTTTTTTCTCTAAAAGTACCAGAATTGAGTAAAATCGGTTCACTCGTTCACGTTCAGGGAAATAGGGGTTCATTTATAATATATAGATAATGTAAGTAAGTATACTAAGTATGAATAAGATTACATATTCCGATTATCAGTGACCTCATAATTATAGCCGAAATGCTGCTAATGAATATAGCCTGTATAATACTGTATATTTCAATAGAAAAGGCTTGCGTTTAAGTGTGACGTCATCAGTGTAATTACAAATGTTTCGTAACTCGTATTGTCTAGCCGCCGGGGGCGTCGTTAGCTTACACTACAATTCCATGTGTACTAGAAATAACTAGAATACTGAAATAAAACTACTTTTAACAGATTTGATTGCCGTGTATTATTTAATCCCAACGGATTATTTTCGGCATTCAATGTTACGGGTAGACATCCCGTGAAGTTAATCGGTCTGTAACATAACGTTTGTTTCGTCAGTATTAATTCTAGGCTAAAAAAGCGGGTTGTGCCGTATTCATCCTATGACGTCTCATCCCATTAGGTATTCTTGATTCGCCCCAAAGTATATTCCTAACTCAACCGATAACATTATTTTCTTATCTCAACCGAATCGTATTCCTAGCTCATCCTAAAGATTACTCATACCAAAAATGACTGAGAAAATACACGACTTGTATGGACAGCATAAAAAATATATTTTAAACTATAATTATTGTTCGTATTAATGAATAAAAAAATCCTCAAGTAAGCCCAGGTGACAAACTGTGTATCAAGTTAAGGTGTGGTATTCTATTGTTAAGTCCTATTTATATACTAATGAGTGAAAGAGATAGCACTTTCTTTTTACGGCTATAATAATAGGGATAATTTTTTTTTTTCAATTATCAATAAGCACACGACACATAAAGTCGTAGAGGTTAGACCCATTTTGACAATTATTGTTAATATTTCATAAATAGGAATTCTAAGCAAAGAAATCATTAGCCTTATAATTAGATTAGGATGATAACTCGATTCTAAGTTATACGTAATAGATTTGTATTTTTTTTTTACTTTTATGTTCTAGAATCTAGACAGTGATACAGGCTTTGTAGCAGGAAAAATAACACTAAGGGCTCCTTCACACTAGCGTTGGTCCAGCGTAGGCGTTTGATGGGTGTATACGCAGCGCAGCCGCCGTGACAACGCGGCGTACGAGTCGCGTTGTCGCGGCGTTTCCTCTGCAATCAATTGAACGCTGCGCTAACGCGGCGCAGACGTCATGAAATTTTGTTGTGATTTTGGTATTATCATTAACAAAAATAAAAAACTGCGTTAAAAAAAACCGACTTCAAAACTAAAAAGTTAAAAATAACTTAATACAGTTTTCACTTCTTTTTAGTTTTAAAGGTATGAAGACGGTGCCAAGCCAAATGTAAAGGTATGTAAACCCATAGCGCAGTGTACAACCAGGCACTGGCACCGACTTCATACCTTTAAAACTAAAAAGAAGTTAAAACTGTATTAAGTTATTTTTAACTTTATAGTTTTGAAGTCGGTTTTTTTTAACGCAGTTTTTTATTTTATTTTTTACTTTTTAGTGTCTATAATAGGTTCGTTGTATTATATGTCTCGTTGGTCTAGTTAAGTCTAGTGGTCACACAGTGCGACTGCCGAGCAAAAGGTCCTGGGTTCGATTCCCAGGTCGAGCAAAGTGTTATTGGACATTGAAATAAAACTACTTTTTACGGATTTTATCGCGGTATATTGATATTATTTTAACCCGACGTTTCGGATCCTTTACAGCATCCATGAAATCCGTAAAAAGTAGTTTTATTTCAATGTCCAATATTCGCGTAAGTGTAAGAAATCAAAGTGTTATTGGGTTTTTCTGTGAAATTCTCAGTAGCGGCTCGGAGTTTGGATTCGTGCCCGGTTAATGGCAATAGGCTCGCCACCTATTACATGGGACCTAAATCATACCGGCGAAATGTTGGTGTACATTAGTACACCACTGCCTAACCCTTCGGGGACAACAGGCGTGATAGTATGTAAGAGGTTGAACAATAAACGCGTCATCTATGTAGAAAATTTTAGGGTTTCTCTCGATTTCCCAAGGATCCCATCATTAGATCCTCACCATTTTTTATGGAACCACACTGAAAGCATCAGCTTTCATATAAAACAAGAATTTTCAAAATCGGTTCACCGAATCCACAGTTATGAGGTAAGAAGTTGAACAATAAACGCGTCATCTACGTAGAAAATTTGAGGGTTTCTCTCGATACCCCAAGGATCCACTCATCAGATCCTAAATTTTTTTTTATGGGACCACATGGGAAGCGTCAGCTATCATATCAAAAAAGAATTTTCAAAATCGGTTCACCCAATCCACAGATATGAGGTAACAAACATAAAAAAAAATAAAAAAAAAACAAAAAATATACAGTCGAATTGATAACCTCCTCCTTTTGGAAGTCGGTTAAAAAGAGATTCCAACGAACAAACTCTTCTATATTTTTTTTTTGTAAAATCCTTGCCCCACACTAGGATTTTCTCCTGTGTTGTGGGTGCGTTTAAAAACACAAATTTTCACATACACAAACGCCCAGACTCGGAACAACTACCTGTAGAACGTACGAATATTTGCTCTGTGCGGGGATCGAACCTGCAACCCGTGACGCACAAGCCGATCGCTCAGCCACTGCGCCACCGAGTCGCCAATAAAACTCTATTATTGACTTAGCTTTTAAAAATAAATTTAGTGCGAAATTGTTATTATGACTTTCTTGATTTTATCATAAGTTTTTTCTTATACTTACGCGAATATAAGACATTGAAATAAAACAATTTTTTATGGATTTTAAGACGGTATATTGATAATATTTTAATTATTATACACACATTCTACAATCTGATTTACACAGAACGAGATCACCGTGTCCTTCGATCGTGCAGTTTTGTTCTTCGATTTAGATTTATTATATGAAAACTTATTTTACGGTAGTTGATAATATAGTATATTGCTTCAGAAATACATCAGAAACAAAAAATATTATTATTTTTATTATGTCACAGAAGTTTTATTCAATATTAATAATTCAGATTTTGCTGATTAAAATATCCTATTTAAAAAGAAAATATTGTTTTAAATTAAACCTTTTCTATTTTTTTCATAACTAGTTCCACGTAGTACATCCTAACTTATATACTTCTGTTCTTTATGTTGTTGTTGATTTAAATGAACGTTGTTTTTTTTATTTATAATATACCCTTGATTATGTTTAAATCACTGTTTTATTATTTTATAATATCATTTAATACTTGCACACATACCTGCATAAATATACGCCTGTTACCCAAATTTAAGGGGTGAGCAGCATCTAAATATTGTTGCATACTTTCTCTGCTTCCTCCATATTCAATTTTTATTTCATTAGTGAGATTTGATTCATTCATTTAATATCTTTTTTTGTTTACCATACTAGGTATATGATATATACCTGATGCTAATATTTTCTTTGGGTTGAGTTAGGAATACTCATAGGGCGAATAAAGAATAATAAAATCAAAATATTGCTACCGGATGAGTAAGGAATAAAAATCGGTTGAGTTAAGCATTAAAAACGCGTGGGATGAGACGTCATAGGATGAATACGGCACAACCCAAAAAAGCAGCATTGGACATATTTTCATAGTATATAAGGAAAAAAATTTTTTTTTTGTTCTGAAGGTCCGTTGTGGGCTTTTTCTTTATTACAGAATTACAATCTTCTATATCCCTTTTAACATTTACATATTCGTAAGTAACGATCACAATATTTCACTATAAGACCTTAAGAACATAACAAACACTGACTTAAAGCAAGAAACCCTTCTTACTAAACAGTCTAAAATCGCAAGATGAGAACAATAATGACGCGGAGCGTTTAATAACAATATATTTTCACCATTACCCCGCTCTCAGACAACGCAACAAGCTTTAATTATGAACATTTAACATAATATTGCGTGTTACGCTTCCAAATAAGGTGGCGTTCCAACGATGCGACAAAAGAACCACAACGCAACGGTACGCGACAAACGCTCCGAATAAAGAACGGGATTTCAATCGCATTAAATTTGCGGTCTCAAATGTGGAAACTAGTGGAACTTCATATGATATTATATTATATTAAAATACGCAGTTATATTATATATAATACATACATTGTTAAAGTGACAGTGATTTTATTAATTTATTCGGACATTACATAACGCCATCTACTTTCGATCTAAGCAACGAAGCTTCTGTTACGGATACTAGAAGGTTGGTAAACTTAGAACGAATAAAAGAATGAAAAACTTAGCTATATCCAATTAAATAAATAAATATTTCCGGACATTATTACTATTATATTATTATTATACTGAGCTAAACGGGTCGTCAAGGAATTGAACAAATAACTATACTAATGCTCTATACGTTCTTAATAATGTATAAAAATGCATTTACTTTTGATCGTCAATAAAATTTTACTCACTTGATAAAAAGAGCTTGAATACAAATTGCGACAATTATTACTCGAGTCGCATTTTCATTGTTATTTTATGTGTCGCCGTAACGATATGCACCCTTAAAACACACTAAGACGACGCCCTTTGTGTTACCGAGACAGTATTCCACATTAAGTAACGTTTGAATTAATTTTACTAACACTGAAAACCAATGGAAGGCTGACAATTAAAGGGAAACTGCTTCGGAATTCAAATATGTGCCCTCCATATGTGGTTTGCTTTGTCAAATGTGTGTGGATACGAACTATGGAAGCTATATTGGCTCAATATTTATATATGCCTAATATAAGTGATTTTTACTAGTTTGTTGGCGCAGGAAGGCCTTCATCAGAATTCATCGTGTATTCAGTTGTTGTGGGCGTATTTTCTATCAGGAGGCATCATAATTATCGCTTCTGAGTTCTTATTATAATCAGATACTAGGGCACACTATTTGGGCAGTTTACAAGCGATTCGTCGCAGACGTGGCGCGCTTGCAGTTTCTGTTCAGCTCGTCTCCAAAACAAGATACCAGTACGGGTTCCAGTCACACGACGCTCCGCTAGAGCGACTTTTTGACAACAGCCACTCTCAAATTTGACATTATCGACTAAGCACGCATGCGCCGTCAAGTTTATATTTGCTTTAATGATCAAATCCACCCATAATTTGATCCATATTAGCTTCATTGATTGATTGATTGATTGATTGTTTATTTCTGTAAATAGATCTTTTTAAAGACACTTTTACAAGTTATGTACATTTTTTTTTTAGTATCTAGTTGACATCGGCATTTCCTAACTGACGACCTCTGAGAAGAAATGCCGAAACAAACTCAGAGAATCATGGTCTCTTTTAAAGTCCAAACATTTTGGTTACAATATGTGAGCCTGACTATGTAGGTTAAAGTCTGAGATGGCCTTTTGAAGAAAGCACCAGTGCAGCTTTGAGTTGACCTGTCTATACTGACAGCACGCATACGTCAGCCATCGTTTAGCTCAAACCATTATTGTGGGAGCTCAACGACCCGACGCACGTCTATGCAAGATCAGCGGGACATTTGCGTAGGCCATTTCAAAAACCCAAAGCCGCCAGACATTAGTTTGTAAGCGTATGTTTATCTACCTACAAAGTGCTCACATTCACATAGATATGTATATTATAAATAATCCCAATGCATAAAAATCAACATAATGTCAAATATAAAATAATTATGTCAAAACATAACATTAACATAATGTCAAAAATATAAAATAAATAAAGTCAAATAATAATAATAATTAAAAATCTATAGGTATACCTATACAATTCATGTCAAGATATAAATTAATGTCAACAAAAAAAATTTAAAAAATAATAATTAACATCAATGTCATGAAAAAATAATGTCCAAATCATAATAAATTACAGTAAAAGACGTTCGATAGCCCGGTTCATTAGAACTATTCAATCCCAATTGACATTATCAAATGGTGTATAGCTATCTACTCAGTGTCCACTACAAGGTATTTGTGAGAATCAATCTTATTACATTTAGGTATGTCTAAGAATATTCATTTCTCAACAGTCCTATGATGAGAGTTTTAAATGATCTTGAGGGAAATCAAAATTTTCCTTAGAGTATTTTTCTCCATTTCTTTAAGTTTCATATTGCTTCTTGAAAAAATAATATACACACATATTAACGTGCTCATATTAGGCACACATTACTATTATTGTAAACTGTACAGAATTCAGCTAAAATGTTGTTAAACCAGCTTTATTATGCAAATGCTCGGTTCTCTTGTAATTAGTATGCGCATTGTCTTAGTACAAATATTGGCTTTGATACTGTTGTTCCGTGTGTTTGTTGACGTGTAGCACATGTTTAACTACTGTTTACTTCGGGCCATTTACGAGATCGGTCAAGGTCACAGCATTTTTCTAAGGACAGACTGTTCAATACAGACTGTTTAGCTTAGCAGTAGTTAATGCTGCCTGCTGTGCTATGGGCCCCCGGAAGGGAATTCGAATCCCGGTAGGGACAAATGTTTGTGTGATCAGCATCAACATTTGTATCCGGGTCATGGATGTATCTATGTATAATATGTATGTATTTACAAAAAAAAGTATATATGTATTATATCAACCATCTAGTATCCGTAACACAAGCTTCGTTGCTTACCACGGAACTAGATGACGCCGTGTAATAATGTCGGGAAATATTTATTTATTTATTTAATAGCTAGACTTCAAATATTTGTCAATGCTTAGGCGGATTTTTTGTTATTTATTTAAGGGATAATAAACAGTAAGATCCTGGTATGTCTAGTGGTCGTCCAGTGCGACTGCCGAGCAAGAGGTCTTGGGTTCGATTCCCAGGTCCAGCAAAGTATTATTGGGTTTTGCTATGAAATTCTCAGTCTCATGCCTGTCGAACCCAAAAGGTTAGGCAGAGTTGTACTAATGTACACCCCCGTATCGCCGGTATGTTTTAGGTTCCATGTAATAGGGGTCGAGCCTATTGCACATTAGCCGGGCGTAAATCCGAACTCCGAGCTGCTACTGAGAATTTTAAAGAAAAACCCAATGACACTGCTCGAGCTATTCCCAGGTCGAGCGAAACCAAGACCTTTTGCTCGGTAGTCGCACTATTCGATCACTAAACCAGCGATGCAATTATAAACATCACTGTCAATTCCTTCCTATCACAAGTTTCTAACAAAACATTCAAAATATAGCGATACAAAATTGAGAATCGGAGTAATAAAATAACTTCCAAAGAGAGCTTCGACCCATTGTAGAATAGAAACTAGGTAAAGAATTATATTTCGCGATGCATTCAATTTGCTATCTTTATTGAATATTGTCTTTTTGAAGTTATCGCAGCTGCGAACAACGATATTACGCGCAGTTTCATTTAAATTACGGGAACAAGTCGCTAGTATGTTTCTATGTAAACAGTGCTCTCTTTCCTTTGTCTGATTTGGAATAGAAAGGTTTTATTATAAAGTACAATATTACGTCACTAACATTTAAAGTTATCATCAACCTATTAATGTCCCACTGCTGGGCACGGGTCTCCTCTCAATTGAGAGGGATTAGGCGATAGTCCACCACGCTAGCCTACTGCGGGTTGGCAGACTTTACATGCCATCGAGAAATTATCTCAAGCATGCAGGTTTCCTCACGATGTTTTCCTTCACCATTTGAGCATGTGACAAATACGCACATAACTTCCGAAAAGTCAGTGGTGCGTGCCTTGGGTACGACCTCTGACATCTCAGTCCACTGGTCACACCGCTAGGCTACCACAGCTCTTGCCACATTTAAAGTATATAATAAGAAGCAAAAACAAATATGCTAATCTGTTATGATGAATCAATTTTATTGTTTCGACGTCCTTACGAAAAAAACGATTAATAAAACGGATTGATTTCTTACATCTACGCAAATATTATTCATTGAAATGAAAATTATTGATTATACATATAACATAGTAAAACACGATAAAATCCGTGAAAAGTTTTACTTTAACTACCAATACGACAACAGGTCTTTAAATAGGTACTGCTATATGTATTCGGAAGAAAACAGAGCTAAAATAAAAAAATGTTACAATCTAAAACGTTAAATTCTTGAGTTATTTCTTCTTTAGACAGAATAATTATAAATAATCAGCTCCATTAGCATACCTTGTTTCACATACTCCGATCTTAATTCAGAAACGGAACGTATCCAGGAAATGGACAAAGAAAAAGCGATGTATACAATAGATATTGTCACATAAATATTTAAGTTCCTATAAATCTTATGTTGAAAGCCCTTAAAGCTGAGTTTAAATGCCATCTGGACATTAACGACAAGTCGACCCAGACAAAAATAATTAAAAGACAATAAAACCCAACAATTTCGTCACATGTTACATGACAAAATCTTTTGAAGAACAAATTAAACACCCTTCATAAATCCTTCCAGTTGTTGTGACAGTTATATTGTCTTACATATTTTATAGAACAGTATTTTCATGACGACATGTCCAGTTTTGTCGTAATATTTAATAAATCTCCGAACATCATAATACATCACAAATACTTAAAACCATCTTTTTTTAAACCGCTCGTTGATTAAGAAAGAGCTGAAATAGGTACAAGTATTGCTATCCCACTTTATTAACTTCAAAATGACGAAGACAAGTATATATTATAAAATGACATTATATAAAATGGTTCATTCCATAAGTGGTTTGAAATATAGTCCTTAATTTTTATGCTATCATTAAGAAATATTGTATCGTAAGTACATACGTTATATCTTAGCGTGAGAATAAACAGGGATGAAGGACATGTATAAATAATTAAATCTTTCGCAACTAATCTTGTTACCCACTCAAACGTATATACATGAGAATGGAGCGTCGTGTTGGAGTAAAAGCTTATAATAACTGAAGCAATTTCCACTAAACGTATTTCTAAAGATTAACTTCTAGTAAGTTAGTCTTAAACACTTTTCAAACAAAAAACCAGAGAGAGAGAGAAATACAAATAACTAAATTAAAGAAAATGTAGTTACGCAAAACAATAAATTAAGTACTGGTTTTGAAATGGCATAGAATAGTACAGATGATTTAATAGTTCCTTCGTTTTTACATAAGGTATACGTAAAAGCTGACTTCAAAATAATAATTATAAGTTATGATAATTTTCTTGCCACGCTATATAAAATCTTAAACCAAATAACAAACGCAACAGTTGCCCGCGTCTAACAAAAACAACAAAGAATTTAACTGAAATAACACGTTTTTCCAATACTTCAAGTCAGAACGAACTAACTCTTCTAAAAGTAAAGGAAAAATGGAAATAAATCGGCTATACTGTTGCTCCACTTATATTATTCAAGAGTCGAGGCAGTTTAAGAACGGACATGTCGAGATTTGTTGCGTTTTTTTTTCGGAAGTATAGATTTATTTCGGACGCGACTTATGGACAGCTTGGTCCATGAATTTGCCCCTGGAAAACGGCATGGTATGGGGTTCTTCGCCATAAACTCGCCGGTGTTTGTCGGAAAACAAGTATGGGTAGATGGCAAAATTATTGAATTATTCGATGCAATCCGTCTTGTTTCATGGGATTCATCTGTAAATCTGATGGTTTTTTAGACCATTTCTTCTCTGTAGAGTAATATAATAAGTCTACTTGCCCATTGCAAACATTCATTACTCAGTTTTTTTTTTAAATATTGGATATTTTTTTAAGTCGTCTTTACAATTTTGAGTCTTCACAATACCATACAATCTTCGGTCTAGAATTAGAAAAAAACTTAAAATGTTATCTCACTTGTTCATTGTGATGATGACATCACTCATTTTGTAAATTACATTCTATTTCCTTTCGTTACAGAATATTTATATATACAGTGAATTTCTCTGAATGTCGACCGTACGTATTATGTACAGAAAGATCCTTCTATTTTTATATACTAGCGAGAATGTGTGTTGAATTTTATATGAAATGGGCTTGTCTTGGCGGCGGCTAGATTGAGTAGCTAGATTCTGTGTTTGGTTAGGCGATATAGCTTTTTTTGATCTTTTATTATAGTAGGTAGTATGTCCCTTATTATCAATCCATTTCTTGTGGGCTTGCCTGGGTGTCTTTTCAAAATAACAAGCATCGAATACTGTAATGCTAGTTTAGTGAGGTGGTAGACTTTAAACGGTACGAAAAAAACTCTCTAGCATGAAAATTTTAACTGCAGTTGTTTTTTTTTAAATTTGATTCGCTAGCCCTGAATTTGGTTTCAACTATGACTTGGCAATTCGTGATCATATTTTTGACCTACTCACCATAAAGTACGTCATTTTTCATTTGTGTAAAGAGATTGTTTAAATATACTGTCGTCGACCAATGTAACTAAACACTCCCCTAACACTTTAAGTAAAAACGTTCACATGTTAAGTAAAGTAACCCTACTACCTCAATATTAGCTTCCCATTTACAATATTTCCCACCACTTCTCCAAGCTTTCATCGTTACAACCAAGACCAAAGTGTATGATCTCTCCTTTCATTCAAAATCAACAGTTACGGAGATCTATTGAAGCTGGTCACGTTGCCTCCCCACTGAGCCATTAATGGACCTTCAGATTCTAGTGAGAAATATGACGTTCAGTAGAAAATATTATAATGCAAGGTTTCATTGAATGATACATGTTTTAATTTACCCGGATCTCTTAGAAATCTCACTATAGTTAATTAGTAAAACTTCTGCTTTTATTTGCTTTAAATATAGATACAATGAGAAAACAGTATAATAACAGTGCACTGTAATTAATATAAAGATTAATTGAAAAGAATTTCTAGTAAATTTTATTATGCAGACAATTAGTAGAATTAATACTTTCAGTTCACGGGTCTCCTTACATTGGATATTATGCTATAATTTACCATGTGGTAGTAGTTTACCCAGTGTAGATTTCACTTCACACGCCGTTCGAGTATTTGATAAATACACACATAACTTCGAAAATTTATTGGTGGCCTTGGGATTAAACTTAAGACCTTTGACTACAAAGTCTACTCACTCGTCTTATCACTAAGCTATCACAGCTCTTGCTACTATGCCCACATGAATCTTGTGAAAATCTATAACAACGAAAGTATTTTTTTAATATAACGATATTAAATTTCTCTTTCACTCTCTACTATAAGAGTGACGTCATTATCCGTCTTAACTTTGCTTTTTGTTTGTCTAACTTCCATTATGATATTGTCTACATTGTGTAAAATAATTATTCTCCATTTTATTTTCAGGTAATGCTACCCAACGTTCATAAAGCGTCGTTGTGAGTACTCATTGACCCTCCGTTATTAAATTTCTTGGACGCTTTTTTTTAAAAGGTATTCGTAAAAATATTTCACGTTGGATACGTAAAAGATAATGTTTCATTTATTTTTAGTTAAGCCGGATTGTCAAATTGTCCTGGAATATTTTTTTTGTAGAAATTAGAAGTATTTATAAGGTCGAGTACAAAAAAAAGATTGGATAGTAAATTAAATGTCACATAGCAGAAATTAGACTCTTAAATGGGGCATTTGTGAATCTTTCAGTTCAGTGATCCATCTCACTTTACTGTCATCAAAATGACAAAGACAGATATAGTGATACGGCTTGTATATGTATATAAGAGTTTCCTATATGTTGTAAATAAAATAAGTGGATTAAGATTCATTTGTCACACCTACTTCTATTCCATCCCACTTTTATTAATTAAACAAACATTTTAAAACAATACACGTCTAAAATGTTTCAAAAATCCCACTGAATGTCAAAACATGACGAATTATCTTCACATAACAAAGGTACTTTGTGAACTCGGGGCACTTTTCCATTAAGGTGCCTACTTTATAAGAGCTCCTTTTGGCAACACATGTCGCTATAGCCCTAGGGGGCTGAGTACATAAATCAAAAACTTCTCAAATGACATTGAGTATGGCAGATATCACAACTTGTATCGGTATGCTTAGGGCGACTGAAATTTTGTTATTTTGAGGACATTGCCAAAGAGATAATTTTTCTGGAAGATAAAAAGACAAAGACTGAACTCAAACCTGCATCGTCCAGATCATATAATCAATTAATTTTAAACGTAAAATCGTTAACGCTGGTCGATAACTTTATTTATTTTACAATGTTCCTAATCCAATATTTAAATTTCTAATTTGCACTCATCACTCGCACTTACGCGAGTATAACGGATTAAACTATTATAACTACTTTTCATGGATTTTATCTTTGTGTATTTAATCCAGTCTTGAAAAGGATCGGATTAAAATAATATACCGCGATAAAATGATTAACTCCTATTAAATTTAAATTTTCTTGCCCAGTCCTTATTATATTAGGTACATTTAAATCGCAGTTTTTTTCAAGTGCTCGTTTAGCTACATTTCAAAATTCCAAAGACATATTCAAAGCTGTCCTATAACATCAAGCTGACGACATACTCCCCCTACACTAAACACTAACTCCTTTGCGCCTCAAGTTTTGAGTTAGAAACGGCACAATTGCCATATATTCATACGGTTGGAAAGTGCGCTTGAAGTAAGCAAGATTTATTGTTATGATGACAAACGAAACAAAAACAAAAAATATATCTTATTTTACATTTTAGGCACACACAACACGTATGTAAGTAGTAGCTAATAGTTTGTCTTGTGATGTATTTAATTCAAATAAATGGAGCGATAGATGAAGAACACAGTATAGATCAATGGAAGGCGAAGGAAGATATGAGTGAACAAAGATTTACTAGGTGAAAGCTCGTCAAAGAGGACGTGCTACACCGTGACGTAACGTCAAATAAATTGGGTACCCGGCAGGAGAATGATTGCCTGCTAAAAAGTTGAAACCAATTGCTCCAATTTTTTTAGAAATATAGTTGCTTTTGTTAAATACGTTAAGTTTTAGTGTGACAACTAACTCACTAAAAGCAAACCGAGATGGTAAATTTCTGAATGTTAAGGAAGTCGACTTTATCATCATTTACAGCCCCTATGCTGAGCACAGGTTGCATAGGTACACTGGCAAACTCTCAGGCGTGCACGTTTCTTCAGGATGTTTTCTATCACCTATCGAGCTTGCTGTTGTTGATGCGCTGGTAACTTCGAAAATTCATTGTATTGAACTCAAGATCTTAGACTTCGCAGTGCACAGTCACTATCACAGCTAAATAAGTAAGCTGTGGATATAAAACCTCGCTTTAATCATTAGATACTTACTTCCTATATTTTACATAGAGATTATAATATACATATTATTTACTGAAGCGTTAAATTTCTGTGTACATGGACGAGCAAAATCCTGATCCGGGAACGGAAATTTTGGAAATCTAAACGAGACTCGACGAACCAAACTATTTAATTGCAAAGCGAAGTTGGTCAAAGTTCAGCGATTCATTTATGTAAATCTACTTACAAGTAAGTTACTATATTACAGTTAATCCTGCCACAATCGTTCCCGGTTGTGCCATTTTCTAGTAATTTGGTAGTAGTTAAGTATTTGAGAATCTGACGACTATTCGGAACTAATAACTATGACATTCATGGTTCAATAATGGGATTTTGTATTTGACCTAAAATATAAATATTAAACCAGCCAACATATAATTAGGTACATAGAATGCTAGAAAGCCTAAGAAGTAGCCTGCTCGACTACGGATGTACCTCCGCCTTACAGAAGACCGCTGTGAATCATTAATAGTTGTTTCTGTGAGTAAGTAAGGTTACCAGAGCTGGTTAGGGGAGTTCGGGTTGACTATTTTGACAGCATGGGCATTCCGTTTGCTGACAGTTTAGTTATTCCCTATTTTTTATAACTAAATGGTTTCTGCAGGGGTTGGCAACGCATATGCAAGCCTTCTAGTATTGCATATGTCCATGGGCGTTGGTGATGACTTACCATCAGGCGGTTTGCCCACTTATCACCATAAAAAAGTATGGAATTATAGACATAGGTACTTCCGTATAATTTGCCAATTTTTTCCAAAGTGCGTTAGAATGAGTGGCCAGCCTATTGCCAACTTACCCCTGCTTACTTAACACTGCTCGATTTAGAATAGAACTCAAGACTGCAAGCTTGGTAGTCGCTCTTAAAACTATTAGACCGATGAAGTAGTTACAAAGGTTCCCATAATACAGCCACAAAATAAAAAAAATACTTATATCAAACAGTCCAAAAATCAAAAGCAATTAGTACAAAGTTATTCCTATGCTCACAACAGCTAAAGCATAGCCATGAAAGCGGCCCCAACCCTTTCAATCGAGCTGAATACTCTCATGTCACTAAGGAAACCTCGAAGCCACGCTTGGCTTGCCAAAGCATTTCCTCAAAGGTCAAACGACGTACAGTTGAACAAAGATCAGAAGCTAACAATGTTATGCTAGACCTAGTACTTGCTAATGACATTGAACCTTTGTATTTTGGCAGACCAGACATTGTAAGGGATTGAATAGGATGAAACTGGAAATCATATTGTGGAATCCGTTTCCTCTATGGGTTCTGTCTACATGTTGTAGATGGCAAATAATAATATATATTTCGGCGATAATGTTAATTTTGTACAATTTAAAAGCGTTTACGCTGCCCGGTACTGTATACTAATTCAAGGTTGAAATATTTGAAATGAATAAGTTGAAAATACTTAACGAACGTAAGTTAGTAAGGAACATTTATTACTGTATTTTACTTATAGTACCTAGTGCAAAAAAATGGGACCACTCATTTTGGCTCTAAACGCTAACCTAGCGGTATTGAGTATAAAAATATAAATTAAGCTATATTTTTTATATTTAAATTGAATACAATTGATTATTGAAGGAATATGTAGGTATATTCGATTCATTTTATTCTAACGCAAATACGTAGCGTGTCTTTGCTATAGTCTATAGTATCAATATATTTTTTTATTACGAATATTTTTTAAACCCTATCTTTCTCAAATAGCTAGCAACTTATAGTTTAAGTAACTGCGTTTTAGTTATTTTGTTCTCTTCAGAGACTAGACGGGAAACGAGCGTTAGCACAAAAATATCTTCGGGACAAAAGCTGTTTAGTATCTGCACCGTACCTAATCAAAACGTTGGAGTATGGGTGCAGCCTTTGACTCTTAGCTCTCACAGCAGTAACGCTAGAATTCCAAAACTAATTAGTCAAACGTTGGTGGAAGGTACTTAGTGGATGGTAGTCGGAATCGGTTAAAAATATTGAGAATTTGTCTTTGCTTTGTAGATTCGTCATTCATTTTGTTATAGGTAGCTTTAGTTTGGGAGTATTTAGACAACGGTGGAAGGATATCGGAGAATTGTAGGGTAGAGTGTAAATTTTATTCTACGGTGCCTACCAACATTATATTTTAGCAATAATAATATAACATATAACAATGTGTAAACATGTGTTACTGTTTCACGCAAAAACCACTTAACAGATTTGGAAGAAAAAAAGCATGGAAATAGTTTATTACCTGAAGGACATAAGGTACTTTTTATCTGATAGTGTCCACCGCTAGTTTCAATATAAAACAAAAACAAAAGATCCTTTAGTTGTTCCTAAGTTATTTTAGAAAATGGAAAACATAGATCTTCATCTAACAGCCGGTACAAACAAACTGTTTAGACAGATAGAAATACAGAGAGTTGCTAGACATATTATCCAACGGGGCCGATCAATCAAACAATCAATCAATCAACAGCTTATCGTCCTCAGCTAAATATAGGCTTCTAAGTTTCAGAAACCGACTCCCCGTCCGCACATAATCTTCCCGGAACGATTCAATCAAAATCATCTACGTACGTCGGCATTTGAGCGTCAGTAGCGCATTAATTAAACTGCGCAGATGCCATGTAATACGTCTCGTCGACGTCGCTGCTAGATTAAGACTGCGATTATTAGATACTAAAATGGTCTACTGTATTGGGAGTGTATTGTTCCGTCGATATTATAACCTCAATGTGTCAAACTTCTTTCTTTGTTCAAATGTAATTATTTTGTAAGTTAGTAACATCGAAATGTTTTATTAGAATTGTTATTAGAATGTTGGTAGAGCTTTTATCACGGATGAGAGAAAATCTCATTAGAGAGGGTTTGGCACCCGAACTAAGTACACAGTAAGCCTAAGAACTTCACACGCGATCGGGAAAAGCTTTCAGGTATACAACCTTTTCATGCTCTGATCGAGATATTATATCGACATTTTTAAACTGTTTGAAAATAATTAATACATATTATGTATTGTTATCGTTTTATTACACCAGCACTAAATTCTGTAGACTATACTATACTATAACTGCTCGAAGAACGGACGGCCGATGGGGCTTGAAGACGCAGCGTGGGCAGGCCCCCGGCATGGTGGACTAACTACCTGGTAAACGTCGCTGGAATCCACTGGATGCATAACCGGTCATCGTGGCGATCCTTGGCGGAGACCTATGTCCAGCAGTGAACGTGTAACGGTTGATGTGATGATACTATAACTGCGAAATTCCCCACATTAATATTACACTATTCTGAAACACAACAAATGATGTCACGACAGTCGTCAAAATTCAGTTGACATCCAAACCCTTTTTACTTAATCGTGTAAACAGTCTTAGGAAACTGTCTACTACACCATATCATACTTTGAAGTATTTTGTAACACAAAATACTTCCACCGTTTACCTACACTCTACAGTTACGCTTATTTTCTCTCATCTTCATACATTTTTTTATAAACATACAATTATATGTATCACTCTGCTTTAATTAATTTTTAATATAACCTGTCTCGAGCTCTGCTTAAACTTAACACTCCAACGAAATGTGGGTGCAGATTAGTACACCTCAGCCTAACCCTTCAGGGATGACAATCGTGATAGTATGTTATCTATATATTAATACGTGAAGCACTATGAACCCCTTTTTACGAAAATTGCGCCGATGGAGGAGTATAAAATTTACCACACTTAATATAGAAAAAGAGCGCAGTTTTTTTTTTTTTTAATTATGCATAAAAAACTTAATTTTAATTATGGTCGATCAGTAGGCGACCACTAGTTATTATTATTACACGACTAGCTTGTCGTTACGCTGTAGTGAGTGAACAGCATTATTGTTTGCGATCTCAATTCCATTTGAAGGGGAAATGACGAACGCATGCTGCGTTCATCCTCAGTGAGATGCACTTATTTAATTAAAACCCCGGCTGATATAGAGACACCTACAATCGTACATTGGTCTGAATGCTATGTAAAAGGGAAATAATATGACATGTTACGATGTGTTAGACTATTACATTCGTGTTTAATGTAACGATACCACATAATATAGCTAATCTAAATATATATAACTCAAAGGTGACTGACTGACTGACTGAAATAGTGATCTATCAACGCATAGCCCGAACCACTGAACGGATCGGGCTGAAATTTGGCTAAGAAAAGATTTTTAAAAATTCACCCCCTAAGGGGGTAAAACGGGGGTGTAAAGTTAATAAGAAACTTTTATTTTTTCACGCGGACGATGTCGCGGGTATCAGCTAGTACTATATAATTGGTTAAAGTATTCTTTATATTTTCTCATTCTTACCCAAATTAATCATTTTGATTTCATTTGTATATTGCGATTTACTGAAATTCGTTTCTTGGCATAAGTTTACGTATTACAATGCTAATGCATTTTAACATAATATGATTTTTTCAACATTTCAAGTCTTTAATCTCTGTGCTGTAGGCTCTGTGTTAATGAATTAGTCAGGATAAGTAATTTTAAATATGTATACTTACAGGTTTAACCTTCCATTATACCTTTTTAGCTGGATAAAAGTATCTTTTCGCAATAAACGGGGTACGAGATGTCAAACTTTGTTTAAGATCAACAAAATATACATTATTAATTAATACTAAAACATCATCTCTGCGTATTGTTTTATCAGCGTTGTCTCTGGCATTAATTTAATTAAAATGGTGACGAAATTAATGTTACCGCGTCACTTTATAATTTGAAGAATTTATTTACGGCTGATGTCTTTATAGTTTGATATTTATTTTGTATATACATTACATTTGCAATGATAGTAACTTCAAATCATATCTTATATAGAATTGCAATTTGGATACTATTCGGCACAAAAGTTCGGCCGATTAAAAAAATAGTATATATGTAACTGGAAGAAATATTATGTACGAAAAATCTGAAATTTGGAAGGTGTGACATTCAGGAATTTTCTTTTCCTTCTTCATATGCTTTCATACGAGGATATGGGATATCATGATAGTCTTAGTTTTTACTAAATTTACTCTCTACAGGCTCTCATTTGGTTGATATAAACGTGGCGACTAAGGAGACTCACAGCACTAATAGAGTCAATCATTACGCTACGATGAGTCTGCATTGGACCATCATTGTAATTATTATGTCACACTGCTCCAATAAATACAAATTACATATTTATTAAGCAATCAACAGGATTGATAAAGATCAATCCTGTTGATTGCTTAATAAATATATTACTCAATAAAATAAAGATTTTATTGAGTACTCAATCAATAATTCTAAACTCTGACAACCTTACTTGCAGAAACACAATTATTGTTGTTTTACTGCTTTTTTCTTCTGTCTTCATTTTGAGCGTTCTACCTCTCAAAAAAGGGAATACAGCCAACTTAAGGAAATACAGCTAATCCTCGTGAAGAAGTCGTGGTTGCTGTTTAATTAATTCTTTCATTCATGTTTTAGGAAACTTGCACATCGCATATAGTGTTAAGGTAAGCAGTGCTACATCAGCAGTAATACATCAATTAATTAAGATCCAAGTCTGTAGTGGCGACATTGCATACGTAAACTCACAAACTTCACACCCACAACGCAATAAACTGCACCGTAAATATGACTCTAAGTTAGTCTAGTTACACAAACAAATCATCGAAGTTCCCCTGTAAATACAGTTGCAAAACTCATGCACGATTCATGTACAACTCGCTAAGTTATTTGCAATTTACATTAAGTGAATGTCGGTCGGAACATGGTCGTCCACTCGAACATGGTATTCGGAGCCATTTGAGCGGCACATCATTTACATAGGTATTCCGATTCATTTAGATGGGGACCTATTTCCTACTTTTTGGTGAACTGATATGATATAGTGACGGTTTTTGTTATGGCTGGTGTAAATACTGAGTGTCTGCGTTTCTTACAATAGATTCATTAGTATATTACGTAGATATGTTTTATTTTCGCTAATATAAACTTTCTTCTTTATATTTAAATGCCCGATGCAAAAGAATGACTTAAACTGGAATATTTTCATGTATAGTGAGAACGCTTAGATTAGAAACAAGCGTTTGTGTAAGTGTGAATTCCCATATACAAACGCGAAGTATCGAATCGACTGCTACAGGTTGTTGTAAACCCAATAAAGATTTTTCGGGGTTAATTTCATAGAAACACAAGATAACTCTTTTCACGATCTATAAATAAAATCCTGGACTTCTACAGCCGCTCTTTTACAGCAAAATATTGTAGCAGATATACGATATAGGCAAAGGAGTTTGCTGTCATCCAAATAGACGATGCAAATGCACCTTAGATTCCAATTATTTCAATGCACGTCCACTGCGTTTGTTTATACAAATATGTATCTACGTGTCCTAGCAAATAGCCAGGTCGTGTTTGCAGACAGTACACCCTTCCACACATTGACAGCAATTAATTCGCCATTCTGCGCAGATTGCGTAAACGCCGCGTCCAAGATATGTGACGTGTGTTGTGCCTATTGATAGATTCAGCTCTGTGCCGGTTCGGTGGCTATGAATGATTGATACTCGGTCTTTGTGAGTAAAGGGCCAGTTAGATTGTATCGACTTTGACTGTCTTTGCTTCAGTTTTGATTGGAATTGGCAATGCTTTTTTAAGGATTTGGTGATTCAAGTCACATGAATTATGACTAACAAGTGATAGGCTTCACTTGTTTGTATGAAAATATTTGTAGCGTTTGTGTGTTTTTGAATAATTATTATTCACACCGTATTGATTATCTCTTACTATAATATTACAGTTTACAGCATATATAATGTAACTAAGAAAGTTTGACTTCGGCATCATAGTTATCATCAAATATATCCAAGACAAGTTGTAAAAAACCCCAGATTTGTTCGACGTCTTCGCTTATTGTTCTTTATTTCATTCTTTTTAGCTTCCCCCGTTCTAATTTTATAGTAATTCTAAGAAAGTCTCATATAGCACTTGAAAGCTAAAAGTGGAGTCAGGTCGAAAATTACATACTTAGTTAAAGTATGTAATTTTCGACCTGACTCCACTGTATTATATATACATCCTTGTTTCATACAAACCTCCTCAATATGCAGTTAGCTATCTATTATCTAACCTAATAGAACCTTGGGAGATATATTTATAATTCTTTAATATACTCATACTGTGAATCAAATTTATGAATCAAAATAAATAAATATAAAAAAAGATAAGATAGTGCAATATAGACGGTCTACTCGCTTCTCTATAGATGTTGTAAATGTGAAGAATCCACTCCCTAATTTATTCAAGCGACCTTCTTTTAAAATTGGTTTTACGATTTCCGCAGACCATTCCGCAGATTTGGTTTGCATCCGTCAAACTGTTAAATTTTAAAGTCGCAAACCTAAGGGATGGGATCTTTGAAATTTTAAAGTCGAGTATTTGTTTATAATTCATGAAGTTGGTAATTTCTTTAAGTCCGTTTGTTTGCCATTAGAAATGTATCCTACAAAGTTGAAGTAAGAAGTTTAACTAGATCATTCTTCTCTTCTATTGTGATATGTCTAAGCTTTTTAGGTATATATGTATAGATATCATTAACTAAAATAACATTGTCACAGTATTTCTCAATTTTTCCAACGAAACAGAATTGAAATCTGAATCTCTTGAAAATGCAAACGTTTGATGACGTCATTCGCCCTTTGAACGCATTCCCGATATATCGGCCATCGATGTATTCCAAACATGGACGCTCACTTCACGTTCGGATGAACGCACACTGCGCCACGAATCGCTTTGCGTAGCCAACCCTCACATATTAATCTTATCTGTGTACGCTTCGCCTGATTGTTGCTTTGCTGCTATTTTACTGTGTTGATGTTGAGTTTCCCAGCTCGTTTTTTTTTTTGAGAATATGCAGTGATGATTGTCGTAGGTCTTTAAGTGTAAGACCACTATAAAGGTAAGATTGTGTGTCCGTTTAAAAATTTCCACCACTGCTTTTTAAAAATAGCACAATTAATGAGGTATTTTCATCGTTATCATTACGTTAGCTTGGAGTGGCTTTGAAGCTTTCACATGCTGTTAAGGAAATCGGTATTGTCGGCATGCAGTATTTTTTCACCTTTTGAGCGTGACGTAGTTTTTAATACGTAAAGTACTTTAAATTTTAATTCAAATTCGACACCTAACTCAATAGTTATATCAATGCATTATCCATCTAAGTCCTACTTAGTTACAAAAATCTCTAGCTTACATTTTTTTTTTCTAGAAAACGTTAGAACGTAAGATAACGATGATGAATTGGCTAAAAGGGCGCGCCATTTTATTTTAGACGATGCCAACTTACTGTTGGTAGTCAAGTTTATGGTAATGTAACAGATAATAGTAGCTATTATATTGAATAATGACGAGGTTTAGTTGAATGTAAACAGAAAGCCAGATGCGCCGTACAGGGCGTAATTATAATTAATCTGATGTGCTTGTGTTTTGTTCTGCTTATGTTAATATTGTAATTGTAAAGTAAGCACTGGAACGTTTTATACAATCACGCCTGTTGTATCCGAAGGGTTAGGCAGAGGTGTACTAAGTACACCCACGTTTCGTCGGCATATTTTAAGTCTCATGTAATTGGGGGCGAGCCTATTGCCATTCACCGCGCCCAAATCCAAACTCCAAACTGCTACTGAGAATTTCATAGAAAAACCTAATTACACTGCTCGACCTGGGAATCGAATCCAAGACCTCTTGCTCGGCAGTCGTACTGTACGGTTTTACTCCGCCGAAATTCAGTAAGCATGGGTGTATCTATGTAAATATTTCTTGATTATCTGTCTCTAACAGGTCTCTAAGATGTGACGTATTTTTACAGTTTATTTTTGATTTTTTTAATAAATATAATAAATAAATCGTTCTAAAAAATATTGATTTCTAACACTCTCACGAAATAAAACTACCTTTTACTCTCATACTGCCTTTGACCATGGATGCTCTAAAGTATCCGAAACGTCAACAATATCTTCAATATACTGCGATAAAAATTGTAAAATGTAGTTTTATTTCAGCGGTCTGAAACAATTTTTTTTAATATTCACAGGACATAAATAAATGAATTATGGCATTGACCCTCCAAGATTATTTCCATTAAATCATTTTTTGAAATAGTGTAATCAAATACAAAACGGTGTTAATATTATGAAGTTCTTTTATGTAATAAGTTTAATCAAATGTCGCCAGCTACCCTTAACCCTAATAGCAATTTGATACTAACTTAGTTCGTTGCAAATTAGTTTACACTTCACTCTGAAATAGCCACCTTAATAGCTTTCGTCTCAACACTCGTCTTCTCACTCGTACAAGTAAGCAAGCAATTCAAACACAGCTCAAATCACAAACACATAATATCTGTGTATGCTGCTGTAATTCACACACAAACTTCAACCTTGTCTTACAAGCATTACAGACTATTCTTCAACGTATGAAGTGATGAGTGAGAAACATGTACTCAAGCGAGTGTTTCATTAGACACAATTAATTTGTAGACGTAGGGGTGGGGGGTGTGTAATGAGCTCATCAATTTGAAGACATCTTGGCCCTTATTACCTTCGGTTAAAGTTCAAAATTCGGAGTAAATATATTTAGATATGCTTTAAGTTACGCGAGAAATTCCTAAATTGACTGATTTGTGTTTAGAATTATGTAGCTATTTGGTTTCTAATTCTATCAGAATACACGATTTCGTAGAACAAACTATTTATAAACTTGGGTATTTGTTACTGCTTAATTTTTCACATCGTAAATATTTTGACGACCCGATTAGAAAGAAGAAAAACATTACACCAACATAACATACAACCTCGATTAGTCGAAGGGTAGTTAACGCTGCCTTCTGTGCTATGGTTCCCGGTTTCGAATCCTGGTAGATACAAATGATTGTGTGATAAGCATCAACATGTGTATCCGAGTCATAGATGTACCATGGGGACGCCACAAGCTAAAAAAAAACATCAGTAGGTATATTAAATTTTATTTTATTTAGTTACATCACCAATCTACTCACTGTCCCAGTGGTGGGCATAGACTACCTCAGAATGAGAGGTGTAAGGCATCTCGCTGGCGTCGTGAAGGTGTACTCCTCTAGACTTCACATGTCGTCGGTTCCTCAAGCATGTGTCCTCACGACTAGGGTTGTAACGGAACTTCGCCTCCGCCTCCGTTACTGCGGAAGTTCCGCAAGAAATCATACCTTCGCCTCCGCTTCCGCCTCCGCACAATTTTGGCGTAGTTGTAACGGAGTTTTAATTACGTAATCATATAGCAATACCGCGCGAGCGCCGCAATTAAAAATTCAAATTAAAAGTTAAATTTTAATATTAATTAAAAATTAAAATTATGAATCCCTTAGAAATCGTTTGGAAGGTGATAAAGCCGCAAAACTATTGTTTGTCGAATTTAATTTACCTCTCCTTAATTTTGATTACAAAAAAGTTAACTTAAAATTTTTACTTTATGTTTTAAATGTTTAGTTAAGTGTTAAGTATTTAATATAAAAACTTTTGAACCTTAAATTACTATTTTATTTACATCCACTTTCACCTTCGCCTCCGCCTCCGTTAACCTCCGCATCCGTGGAAGTGAAACTCATCGCCTTCGCATCCGCCTCCGCCTCCGTTAAGAAGGCCTCCGTTACAACCCTACTCACGACGTGTTGCCTAAGATTTCAGATTGTTGGCGAAAAGATTATTTAATACAATCTGTTAGATTTTTTTCAATAGAAGGGTTATGGTCCAAGTTCCAAATAAAACAACGTATTATAATTTTCTCAAACAATTCAATATTGAACTATTAGTCGTACAAATAAATGTTTATACAATACTAGATTTTGCTCGTGACTTTGTGTGCGAAGAATTATTAATGTTATCTAATCTACTTTTTTATTACCCTCTTTGAATAAACTATCGATGCCGCATACAAACTTGCACCCCCGTTTTTGCCCTTTTAAGGGGTGATTTCCTGGACAAAATTCTCATCCTTTCCCGAGAGCGGGACCCAAACTATCTCCATATTAAATTTCATGTAAATCTGTTCAGCGGTTTAAGCGTGAAGAGGCAACAAACAGACAGACACATAATATTCGCATTTATATTATTAATATGGAAGTATGAATGTCGTAAATTATATGGGTAATTGTTTTCCTTATTTCTCCGACATTCTGCGGGTATAGTGCGTAAGTGGTTCATTCCATTTGTAGGTACGCTTAGATTCGAGAGTACAGGATAAGCCATGATTGTCATGTTCATATTCTACTGCCAAATATTTTATGTCCTATTATTTTTCCGCCGTTTACAGTTTCCATGTGATGAAATCTTTGTCTAAACTTAGGTAAGAAGGTAATATGATACACTAACTTATATTAAAATGCTAATTTTATCCCAAAAAGTTGATATGAATTAAACAAAAATGAATTAAAAAGCAATACGAACATTAACCTGAATGAATGAATATTAGTTAATACTTTTCAACCATTATTCAACTACACTTATCAATCAGGTATTCCTTGAACATAACAGAATTATTCCGTTTTATTACAACTATTACATCAGGCTATTTTCTTCAAATAGCGTGTTATGTACAGACACGGCATCTTAATGTCTTTATCGATAGAGAATTAAGTCGACAGTTCATTTCAATTCAGAATTGCGTGCAGTCGCGGAATTATCAAACTGACTATAAATAGGAATTGTAAATTCAATTAACCTATTTACAATTGATGTATCGATGACTATATAATTGTGCCTAGCTATCAATATTCATCATCATCATCAGCGTAGGTATATTCGTCCACTGCTGGACGTAGGCATCCCCTAGTGAATGCCACAGAGCTCGATCTTCGGCTCTTTTCCTCCAGCCGCTGCCAGCTGCTCGCAATTAATATTGCGTTGACAAAAATCTCACTTTTTTGTACTCTTAACTACGTGTTCACGAATAATGCATAAATCGATTAATCTGTATAGATTTCGTATAAAAGCGAGATACACTCACTGACTAAACTGTTAGGTAATTTATAAGTAGGATTCTTCAGCAGATTTTTGGAAATTAAATACTAACATCAAAACGTAACTACAAAACCGCCTTTATAAACTTTTTTAATGTTTTATCAGAAATTTTTAACCCCAGACTAAAAAACGATGTGGTGTTATAAGTTTGACGTCTTTGTGTGTGTGTCTGCATCTGTAGCATCGTAGCTTCCGAAATGATGAACCGATTTTGATTATGTTTTTTTTGTTGGGAGTGTTCTTAGCTATGTTTTGGATGAAAATCGATCCAAGATGGCCCCAAAATGTGTCGGAGCTTTTTTAATTTTTACATTTACGTACCGTATGTACTTTTAAAACATCTTTATTTCTATGTTAGACTGAAATATCGATAACGAGTTACTTACAATGAAACCCTTAAAAACCACATCCCAAAAATGATTCATGCGTGCAAGTTCCCATAATAATATTCTGCACGACAAAAGCACCCGAAAAGTTTGACCCTTCGCGTACCATATCCAGGTTTGTTGTACCCGCGTGGTCTGCACAGTGTTCCGCGAACGAACAACAACTACGATAAATCCAACCTTTTGGCACAACGCGCACTATTGGGGGGTTATTAATACGCGGTCGTGCTGTGAATGGCCCGCTTTGGGCTTGTTCGATAACACTCCGCGGTTTTCGAATTTGGATCGTGGTGTTAATTGAGATACCACTAAGCTTGATATTCCTTGTGTAGACAAGGAAGTATTGTAGCAATTTTGATTTTCAAATAGCTGTACTGGTATCTATTTTGAATAAAACATTCGATATTTAATAGATTCATTAAAGAACTACAACTACAGAAATGTGTTGCTGCGAAGTTTGCTGCGCCGCTTCTTTTTCCCAGCAAGAACACTAGGAAGAGATGAAGGACGGGGGTTTTTAAGGGCTGTCTTTAGCGACGTTCAAAAACAGCCAGTTAAATTTGGCCTACTTGAAATAAATTGTATTTTTACTCTGACTTAGAATACATTTTTTATTTATTTACTTTATTAATTGAACACTTACAGCCAATTTAACTTGCAGTGATCATTCTAGTATCTAGACAGGCAATTACAATTTTTTTACTTCTAAATGATATACTTTAGATAGAAAAGAACAATAATAATTATAATATTTTTTGTTGTATCGTACTTTTCTTACGCCCTTCTTTTATTCCATGGCACCTTCAGATCACAAACAAGCAAAATAATATTTTTATAAGGTCTAACAATAATAATGGACATAAATAAGGGTAAGGATTATCATAGGTATTTTTATTATTTTATAATAATAACAGTAGGTATAATAAATATAAAACACAACCTATAAGTATAATAAATATAAAATATTACATATATAATAAATATTACACCTCTTATCACGATTCCAAGGACCGAAAACGTCGGCAGTAAAACAATAACATCATATTATATTTATCATCAATATATTTCATTTTACTACCGTATGTGAATATTCGCGTAAGTGTTAGGAATCAATGTGTTCCTAGAATTATTAAAATATGTCATAACCTGCGTTTTATACCTCATCATTCCGTAAAATATGTCACTAGCACCCCAGCCAACACAATAAACTGGGGCTAGACATCTGCTGATGCCCGTAAACAAGTGAGCGACATTTAAATAGTGGCACTTGTAATTGTGCTAAATTCTCATGAATGTCAATGTGTTTGACGCTACTCTGTATATGTAATATCGATATTGATATTGCGTTGGCACACATACTGACGACCCGTTTAGCTCAGCGGTAGTTAACGCTGCTTGTTGTGCTATGGGTCCCGGGTTCGAATCCCGGTAGGGACAAATGTTTGTGTGATGAGCATCAACATTCGTTTCCGAGTCATGGATGTATCTATGTATAATATGTATGTATTTACAAAAAAAAGTATATATGTAGTATATCAACCAACTAGTATCCGTAACGCAAGCCTCGTTGCTTAGCTCGGAACTAGATGGCGCTGTGTAATGATGTCCAGAAATATTTATTTATTTACTAAGAAATTAAGGTTAAGTGAATAAAAAAAAAACAAGTTTTTGATTATTGTTATATGTGTAGTTTAATCTGATCATATTGAGCGCGTAATTTTGTCAAAAAAGTTTCTAAATAAAAAAATATCAGAGATTCAATATTATCATTATCATACCATATTTTATCAGTAAAAAAGTAATTTTATTACATAAAAAATATATTCCATGACGATTGTCCTTCCCCAAGGGTTAGGCAGAAGTGTACTAATGTACACTCACATTTTGCGGTTTGTTTTAAGTCCGTGAGGCCGTAGTTATTGTCATCAACCGGGCACGAATTCAAACTCCAAGTTGCTACTGAGAATTTAATTGAAAAACCCAATGACATTTTGAGCTCAACCAGGAAACCCAAAACTTCTTGCTCAGCAGTCGCACCAAGGACCACTAGGTATACCAACGAGGCAGTTAAGTAGTCTTTTTTCAGCAAATAAATCTCGCAAATAAACAATTACACACACACAAAAAATACCTCCATAACATTCGATTTCATCAACAGTAATGGGAATCATACAAATACATATATTCGGTCGCGTGTTCAATAATAAATTGAATCTGAGCGGAGTACTGTGCCAAGATCTAATTATATTAGCCTTTGTTGTTAGACTTCTCTATAGGCTAACCAATGAAAGAGGTCGAATGACGCGACCGCAACGAGACTACGAGTCTAATATCAAGTTTATTATTTATTGATTGATTTAACAGAAGTAATCAGCGGGTAGTTGGTGTTAGTGCCGCGATAGTTTTAATTATAAGTCGCTTGATAATAAATCGGATGGTTAAAACTTTATTACTTCATATCATAGGATAATTGATTTTATTCCGGTTTGCATTGACATTTAATTAATTATGTAATGAACACGACTTAAACAAACAGATGGTCATAAATGTTCGCTAGGAAAGGTCAATCATGGATTTAATTAATTACAGTAGCACTGTCTTATACAAAAAAACTCGTAGTATATTGATTACAACAAAACTCATTTATCCGTGAAGTTTTATGTTATGAAGGTTTATTTATCTATATAATAATAAATAATAAATTCGGTTCCATTCCCGGACGGAGTAAATATTTCTATGATTTATAGGTAGTTGTTCCGGGTCTGGGTGTTGGTGTGTGAATGTTTGTGTTTGTAAATGCATCCACGACATATGAGAATATCCTAGTGTGGGGCCATAACTAGCTTTTACCCGCGACTTCGTCTGCGTATATTCTTATGTAACAGACAGACAGACATACTTTCGCATTTATATATTTATATATTATTAGTATGATTAAACATAAACATTTAAAAATGCATATTTGAAATATTGCAAACGAGTCATGGATGTTTCTGTTTAATAATACAAATATCTGTGAAGTATTGAAACTTAATTCTTTAGAATATCTAATCTCTTATTCATGATCTCGTGGCTTACTCGAACCTAAATGAACTAAATGGTGCTGTATAATAATATCCAGATATATTTACAAACGAATATTTTACAGCCGAAAGCGTAATCAAAAGATTCTTACCAAAGTTTCACAAAAACAAAACATAATCTGCCTACCCTGCAGCGATGCCTGTTACAGCGATTACTGTTAATTACATCAAGGGCCGTAGATTCACCCCTCCGGGCGAGTCTTTTCACCGATCGGTCCTAATTTACGCCTATTATAAATTAAAGGGTGGACAGGACTATTAGAAAGCGAATAGAACGAGGAAGTACCTACAAAGCTGGTATAAAATGCGATTTGCAGTCGCGCGTCGTCTGTGCTACGATTTGTCTTCTAGTTTAATCGCGGCGTTGCTTTGATCGTTGTACTTTGTTTCTCACTGTATATGTTGATGTTATCACAGATTAGAAGCGGCTTCTGAAACAAGTAATCTCTGTTCATACATACATTTCAAAGAGCTAATACATATTAGGTAAATATGATTTTCATCTAAAATTAGAACAAAAACTGTATCGTAACCGTGAGATTTTTTTGATGCGATAGTCTACTCCATATAAGTTAACACCTGAACTTTAGTTAAATACAAATATTCATCCAATTATCCAATATGTCCACATAATACAATGTGGACTTGATTGAACGAATGAACGCGTAAATTAATAGATGGATGCATTAATGAATGGATTTATAAATTAATGTGTTTTATCCGTATGAAGTAACGCCTCGCATGAAATTTCAAATGATAAGAGATTTATGCCCAGCAATGGGATACTTAATGGGTTGATGATAAATGATCCTTAAGATAATATCCGTAGGTACACTCTTAAAAAAAAAACTTCCAAAAAATATTTGTTATTAGTTTTTAGCATTGCTATTTTATTGCTTTTATTTTGACGAACCGATTGGCGCAAGGCATACTATGGCAAGGATGACCCTTGCCATAGTTAGGGTTCGTTTGTGTGATGAGCAATGACATTTGTACCACAGTATAAATTTTATACTGTGTTTGTACTTTGTTGTTTTTTTATGGTATAAGGGGGCAAACGAGCAAGCGGCTCACCTGATGGTAAGAGATGACCGCCGCCCATAGACATTTGCAACACCAGAAGCTTGCAAATGCATTGCCAAACCCCTTAGAAACCGTTCAGGTTTCTTAAAATAGGGAGGTACTGAACTGACAGCAAACGGAATTCCCATGCTGTCAGAATAGTCACTCCCCCAATGAGCTCTGGTAACCTTGCTCACTCGCAGAAACACAACTATTGTTGATTCACTGCGGTGTTCTGTAAGGCGGAGGTACTTCCCCAGTCGGGCAGCTCAATTTGAGCGAGAAATCTCGCTATGCCCTACCTCCTACAAAAGTTTTATATGAATTAATTTACAAAAAACAAAATATATATGTAGTATATATCAACCATCCAGTGTCCGTAACACAAGCCTCGTTGTCCAGAAATATTTATTTATTATATATTATTGTCCCACTGCTGGGCACGGGTCACCTCTCATTTTTTAAGAAGGATTAGGCCCATCACGCTAACCTACTGCGGGTTGGCAGAGTTCACATGCCATCGAGAAAATATCTCCGGCATGCAGGCTTCCTCACGATGATTTCCTTCTACATAACTTCCGAAAAGACAGTGGTGCATGCCTTGGGTTCGAACTCGAGACCTTTGACATCTCATTACACTGGTCACACCACTAGGCTACCACAACATATTATTATCTATAGCTAAATTACAAAATTGTAGGTAGTGTCACAATTACTTAAATATAATACAAATAGGCGGTCCAAAGATACCTTGTATTTCAAGAAAAAAAAATATTGATTCTCTTATATTTCCAGAAAATTTTAACATTAATAACTCAAATAATTTCGATCATATTCTTGGAAAAAGCTCTTCGTTACAGATAAATATGATTAATAAACCTATTCAATGATAATTAATGAACGGTGCTTGAATGCAGGAACATGAAGATGATTCTAATTAATAGGGACCATCCTTAATTGGATAAATTGTTGTACGATTCAATGATATTTATTTGATCTATGTCTATGTAGAATTAGTAATTTAGATACCTAGTTTATTTTTTATCCAATCTACTTACTAAATTCTTACTAAAAGTTGAATTAATAAAGTTATACTGTTCTTTCTTAAGAAATTCAGAAACTTCTCCCCCCCCCCCTTTGCCCCTTTAAGGTATGATTTCTGAAATAAGAACTAGCCTATGACCTTTCGTAGGATTCAAACTATTCCCATAGCAAGTTCCATCGATATCGGTTCACCGATTCAAGCGTGAAGAGGTAAGAGACAATATAGAAAGACATACATACTTTTGCATTTCTAATATTGGTATGGATTTCTATTTTCTTTTTATAAATTGGAACAAAAATGACCTACGTCCATTTCTAACAAATTAGCAATACGGTTTAATTGCACGGTTTAATCCCATCATAAAATATGTACGGAACTCCTGGAAAGTACAGAGTTTCAGTGGATTATTCATTCACCCGTCCTGCCCCGGTATGCGGTATCTTGCTGACCGATCTGAAACCTTTCATGAAAGGGTCGTCGAGTGAAAACGAAACTGATAAACGAATTTCATAATTTTAATCTCCACGCCATCATTGAATAGGGTTTGTTATTAGGTGTTGTGGATTTATTTTGAAAGTTTTATCTTGTTTGTGATAATTTATGTTATTAGATATGTTTCAGAAGGGTTTGGTCCCTGATTTAAAACGCCGTGAATGCCGAACTACGGGTGTAAATTAATATACATCTTCCTTGTTCAGTTATAATTATATGCGTCATGTGAAAGGAAGGTGTTTAATGCGTACATATTTTATAAATGCCTCGTTGCTCTACAGTGCGACTGCTGGCCAAGAGGTCTTGGGTTCAGTTACTAGCAGCAAGGGTTCTTCTATGAAATTCTCAGTTGCAGTTCGTAGTTTGGATTCGTGCCCGGTTAATGGCAATAGGATCGCCCCCTATTACATGGGACCTTGAACATACGGGTGAAACGTGGGTGTACAATTATTACACTTTTGCCTAACCTATCGGGGACGACAGGCGTGATGGTACGTATGTATGTTATATTTTATAACAGTTCTTTTCTTTTTTGAAAAAACGTGGTTGCGTTTACGAACACAAATTTTCACATACACAAACGCCCAGACCCGGATCAACTACCTGCAGAACGTACAAATATTTGCTCCGTGCGGGGATCGAACCCGCAACCCGTGACGCACAAACCGATGGCTTAGCCACTGCGCCACCGAGTCGTCATGAGTTAATAAGACTTTGCCTCATGGTAGAAAGAAGCTATGAGTCACCCTGACCCCAACAATATAGTGTGTCACATGGCTCAAAGTCACAAAGAAACGTTACATGCGTTATATTTAACTTTACTTTAACTAGCGTTTGCCCGCGAAATCTCCTTTGCGTAAATTTTTTATTTTACGGCTTTTTTGTATTGAAAGCGTCGGTATTGGTGGCGTCGGTATTGGTGGCGTCGGTATTGGTGGCGTCGGTATTGGTGGCGTCGGTATTGGTGGCTTCGGTATTGGTGGCGTCGGTATTGATGGCGTCGGTATTGTTGGCGTCGGTATTGGAGTCGTCAGTATTCGTGGCGTCGGTATTGGTGGCGTCGGTGTTGTTGACGTCGGTATTGTTTGAAAAGGTATTAGTGGCATCGTTATTATTGGCGTCGGCATTGAAAGCGTCGATTTGTTTGGCGTCGGTATTGAAAGCGTTGGTATGGTTGCGTCGCTATTGGTGGCGTCCTTATTGTTGGTATCGGTATTGGAGGTGACGGAATTGAAAGCGTCGGTATTGAAAGTCGTCGTCGGAATTGTTGGCGTCGGTATTAATTGTTTCGGGTTTGGAGATGACGGGATTGGTGACGTCGGTATTAGAGGCGTCGGTATTTGTAGCGTCGGTATTGATAGGGTCAGTATTAATAGCGCCGATATTGGAAGCGTAAGTATTGGCGGCGTCGTTATTGTTGGCATCGGTATTGATGAAATCGGTATTGAATGCGTTGGTATAGATGGCGTCGGTATTGACGGCGTCGGTATTGAAAGCGTCGGTACTATTGGCGTCGGTATTTGTGGCGTCGGCTTTAAATGCGTCGATTTGTTTGGCGGCGGTGTTGAAAGCGTCAGTATCGATGGCGTCAGTATTGGAGGCGTAGGTATTGTAGGCGTCGGTATTGGAAGCGTAAGTATTGGCGGCGTCGTTATTGTTGGCGTCGGTGTTGGTGGCGGCGGTATTGTTGGCGTCGGTAATGATGGAGTCGGTATTTTTTTAATTATTATTTTATATTGCAGGTATTCCAGCTGGTCGTGTATCCGCGCTGATCCATCATCAGTTTCATATGCGTTCACACATAGTCTTTTACTTAGTAGTGTATTGCTGCAGATCTTAAGATGAGATCATTTCTCGTTGCCAATCGAGCCGCTACACGGTCTTTGCTAGAGAAGCACGATATCCCTTTCTTCTTCATTGGATAGATTCGCAATGTTCTGAAGTATATATCTGTATGTATTTATCTATGAATTTGGTGAAGCTGTTTTCAAATTATACCGTGACGAAGGGAAATAGAGATTTATTGATTATCTCAACTTTACTTGGGATGCCATTTTCCTCCTAGTAATTAAAAAAAAAACTTTTCAAACGTTGATAGATCATTCAGTCGGTAAGAACCGCTATGCTTATGCCATTGAGGTTCATTATACTCTTTGAGACGGGCCATAAGCAGGTGTACTAACTAACTAACTACTGAGCACAGCTTCAAGCTGTAGGATAAGTCTTTTTTATTCCTCCAATTATCTTGTAGCAATTGGACTTAATCCATGTTGATATCAAGAAAGCCACGTCATCTTTATGAATTTGCAACTATATATGACATGGCGACGAATTTCCAACAAATTAATTAAGCATAATTATTAAAGCGTATATCATCACAATTGGTTGTTAATAACCAAAGAACTCAACGTGTTGACCTGTCATTAAATATGATACGGTATCTGACCGAGTTGGCACACGAACGATTGGCGCACACTCCACTCCGCCGCTGTTCCGAGATGGCTTACAAGCTATTGTTTTAGATCGACGAGTATTATTGTGGTACTATAGTGACGTCATCACGTTAAAATAATCTTCAAAGACCTGGCGCCAGTAATAGTTATCATCTGATACCTAAATTAATTACTTTTACTGTATAGTATAGATAGCCTTTATGTGCATCTATTCAAATCTCATTTTGATCTTCATTACAGGTCCATTTACAGCTACCGTACTGAGTGTTGCTACACTTCTGGCTTGTTTAAACAAGAAAAAATAAAAATAAGCTGCAGAACTAATGTTCTGCAGCCAGTTCTGCCAGCCTATTTTTTCACTCATTGAAATTGACAGAAAGTCATTAATCATTAGATTAATTACTTTCTTTATTTTCCGACAAGGAAATTTTGCTGCAACTGCATCTACTTAGAAATCCCATTTACTGTCGCACTAAGAGACACAACTGTCTTTATCAATTGTTTGGAAACACGAATTCTATCTTTAAATATCAATCAAGCGACTGTCTTTAAATACATACATCATATTCGTGGCAAATTTCCTATTTATTCTATGCCTCATGAAATGTCTTCATTACTTGTCGATATTGCTCGACGTAGACTCGCTGAGAAATTTCAAGCAATTCAATGAACATCGTCTACTCAATATTACTGTATTGATTAAGATATTAAGATGTCGTGTCTCCTGTCGACTAGACGGCACGCAATGTAGCAGCATGGCGTGATATTACATTATGCTAAATGGTTTTAATGACGCGTGAATTTTACTTTAAATTGAAAATTATCGAATATCAACGTTAGTTTCGGTTACTGGTAGTTTTCGATTCACAGGATATATCAATGAAAAACAAAATTTACTAATCGTAACAATTTGTTATTTATATTTAGTGTGATAGTGGTATTAAAGAAAAAAACACTACTCAACTGGAAGCAGTTAATTGCTTATTTTGCCTGCAATGTCAAAGAGGCCGCATTTTATTTGTGGGTTAGTATACCTTGAGGAGCATTTGAGTATTTGACCATAAGTTAGACTAATTTAGATTACTACCTGAAAAACAGACACAATAATGTTGATAATATGCTACTTTGTATCCCTCAGTTACACTGAGACAGAAAATGTTATGAGCTTAGGTATACAGATCTAGACACAAGTTAATTTGTTAGAGTTGTTGACTGTTCTCCTCAAAAAACAAAGTTGAATATCATGACTGAACTGTTATATTACAAAGACGAGAAGATTGTAACGCATGGTGTTCTCCAGTTATGGTTTCAGCGTATTTACATCATAAAATCATTTCCGCATACCTCTTTCAATAACTTCTCTATAAAAAAAAGAATCCGATGAATATAAAATGAAATATATAGGTGTCATAAATTCCTCCATCATCGTCCCCTCATTAAATTCTATCCATTTGAAAAGGCCCTCTCCAGATCGCATTGGCGATACCGCCATAATTTCAATAAACGTCTATTGCACTCCCAAAATGTCCTCCTTCGTCCGTTTTAGTCCTTCCATTAGATGTTATCGGCCCAAGTGTTATTTTAGATTCAAAGTTTGCTGGCAGTTTTTTACGGAGATATTTTATGAGACTACCGTCATTGAAGAAAGGGTATGATATCTTAGGGAGACGAAAATAAAGAAAAATATCTAAGGTTTTTGGAATATGATAGGATTTTTAGCATTGTGCAATGTTTGTGCAGTAACAGTTTTACTCAAACATTATTGTTTCTGCTACAATAAACTACACCGTTTCGAAAATGTGTGTGCCATTTTTGTCAAGTTTTTAATTAATGCATCCATGTCCATAGTGTCTGTATAAGTAGTTCGAAGCTTACAAAGTTTACGGTTAGCACTCTACATAATATTCTGGTAACAGACCAATTTCTTTACGAGTAACTTAAACTTGTTCGTAAACTGAAAAGTTGTATTCATTAGAGTGCTTATCTCAGATCAGAGGGAGCGAAAACTTTCTAATTGAGATTATCCAGCGAAAATAAAAGCTTAGTTGGGCCAAGTTCAGTTCTATGATTGACGTATCCATTTTCATACTTAGTGGTTCTTAGATTTCAATTTTGGTCTTTATTATATTTTACATTTAGACTTATATGGTGTGACCCTAAACTTGTCAAGTAGAAGGCACGAAAAGGATCGAATTTTGCAAGCTAGTAAGACCCTGTTCTGTTCTCGTATTATTCTTCTCTATCTTTAAGTTACAATTATGTATATCAGCCAGTCAGAAATGCCAGATATCCTCTAAATTACTGCAATGCAATGACAGGGCAACTGGATACAAAAGCTCGTTTGATATGCCTGTGAAATAGTTCAATTAGTTTTGAATAGGCCGATCTAATTTAATCTGAGACAAGTCGTCTAATCTCCAAGGACGGTTGAAGCCAATTTAAGATGTCCTTTCCATTCTACCATTTAATTATAGGATACTATTTCAGAACACGTTATTAGCTTCTGATGTCAACCCAAAGGGTACCACCGGTATCAAATATTGAGTTACACAAAAGAGTTTACTAGGATCTAACTTTATGAGATGTGGAATAAGCGCCACAATTAATTATGTTGTAATACCAGACAACCCAGTTAGTCTAGCGTTAGTTAACACTGCCTTCTGTGCTAAGGGTCCCGGGTAGGGACAAATGTTTGTGTGATGAGCATAAACATTTGTATCCGAGTCATGGATGTATCTATGTATAATATACAATATGTATTTACAAAAAAAAAGTATATACAATGTGGAGATGACAATATGACTTTAAATGAAAACACTGGCAATACTGGTTTATAGAAACATTTGTAAACTATCAAATAAATCCGAACATGGAAATTAAAAAAAAAAAAATTTTCTTACAAACTAAATAGCTTAAAACTGCAAACAAAATAAAACACCATTTATAAAAATGGTACACTGACCTGCGATAAGAATGGCAACGCAGCTTGGTTTCATTCATGTTAAAGCTGTGGCCGACGCAGCGACGTAATGTTTGGCGCCATTATTCTTATTGTTATTAATGCTCAATTACACAAATCAAATCACAGAATATTAACCAAATAGTCGGGCATCATTCACCCGCGAGTTATTCACTGATCAATTTATTATTCACAATCACTTTTCGATCACATAATTATGTCGCCAGTCATTAAATTTTTTTATTTTCAATATGTCCGCCGTGTTCTTGAATACACAAACTACACCGACGTATAATGTTATTTCTCACTCTTGATAATAGGTCACCATTAGCAGCCATTTCTTTCAATTTATTAAAAGATATTATTATTCTATTTTTTAATTCCTCAACGGTAGTAACTTCTGTTGAGTATACCTCATTCTTTATGTGACCCCACAGAAAGAAATCCAGGGGCGTGAGATCTGGTGACCTCGCTGGCCACCGCACTGGTCCAAAACGGCCAATCCACTGCTGTCCGAACATTTGAGTCAAACGCTCTCTTGCAGACACCACTGAATGAGCTGGTGCTCCATCTAACTGGTACCACATCTGCCTGTACACGTCCAGCGAAAGTTCGTCCGTGTACTCGGAAACGGATCCGTCGAGGAGTTCAATGAACTTTACAGCATTTAAATTGCCATCAATAAATACCGGACCAATAATAGTATTTCTGTGTATGCCAGCCCACACATTGACCGCAAATCTGTACTGGTGTGAAGACTCCCGTACTAGATGCGGATTCACGCGGCTCCAGTACCGAAGGTTCTGTCGGTTCCATAAACCATTCCTTGTGAATGTACTCTCGTCAGTCCACAGCACATTGTACAGGAAGTCAGGATTCTCGAGATGTTTGGTTTCCAACCAGCGACAGAAAGTTTCTCTTATTGGCTTATCTCTCGGTAACAATGCTTGTACTTTCTTGTACTTATAAGGTCTGCGTTTGTCACGTTTCAAAAATTTTTGAATAGTTTTGTGATTTACACGAAAATGTCGACCTGCATTACGCAGACTGGACGTCGGATTACGATCATAATAATTAATAACTCTTTCGTCTGAAATCACATTTGCACGTGGAGGAGCACCATCTACGTGCGGGATCAAAGATTGATTTTCCCGTATCCTCTGGACAGCTTGTACAATAGTGCGCCCGTGGGTCGGACACATACGCGTGTTCCCATACCTCTCACGGTATGTCCGTACAGCTAAAGCGGCATTACCGTGACACTCCCCATAAATTAAAATCATATCAGTGTACTCCGAAGCGGTATAATTGTAACGAGGCATGATTATTTAATAATAAAACCTTGAAACACCAAGTATTAAGCGTCTAATTTCGCAAAGTTCACTTAGCTATTTAACTAAGTACCTATAATACGTTTATGTGTCCTGTCACTATTAAAACAAAGCGTCAAATTTCGCACAACACAACACAACACAACAACAAAGATACGATAACACTCGCGCGGCGACTTCAAACGGGCGCGGGCGCATCCGAAATTCCAGAGAAAATAAAATGCGTCACAGGCAGTAAGGACGTCCGGTGACACACTGACCGCGTAACCTAGACACGTCGACAAGTAAGCAAAGAGGAAACAAGCAAACTTACCTATCTCTTTCGCACATACATATTTTGCGATTGACATGCGTATGCATTTTTTCTTATCTAGCTGTGATGACACGCTTTATGACTCTTATGGCTCGGGCATAAAGTATAATTTGCATTGAGAAAATAAATTTGATAGAAAAGGCGTAGGTTTTTAAAGTGGCGAGCTGGCAACGTAAGTCGTTAACCTGTCGCGTGCTCTCCTGTTTACAAAACATCATGTCGAAAATACTTAAAATGAAAAATAATGTCCTGTGGCTAAACTACTGGATATATTCATTTGATTTTTTGTGTGACGGTTGGGAATATCATGACTTATACGAAGTTTCATTTATGATCATATTGTCCTCCCCACATTGTATGTAGTATATCAACCAACTAGTATCCGTAACACAAGCCTCGTTGTTTAGCTCGGGACTAGATGGCGCTGTGTGTCATAATATCCAGGAATATTTATTTATTTATTTATACCAAACGATGTTTTTCTTTGACAAACATTACATATATTGAATATGTTATTGATTAACGATGTATTTCTTACACAAAAATAACTTTAATTAACTTGAAACAAAGAATATTTGTCTTCACGACCATCTATTTTTCTTCCAGAAGAATTTAACGCTATTATTTGCTGTAAACGGGCGATAGTTGGCGGTATTCAATAAACAATGTCCGTCTTCTGCCATGACTCACCCACTGCTCGGTAAGAAAATAAACCAATGCGCATCGACCTTTTCTGCTTAAGATCTCAATGGTTTGAAATCGGAGGTTCCCGTCAATTCCACAAAATTCAATAATGTGCCAACAATCTGATAAGGGGCAGTTCCCATTAAGTTTTGTGGTTATTAGAGTTATTTCAGAGAAGGGATCAATACTAACGGTGGGATATTGACACGCCGGCATTTTGGATAACGTTCATTCTATATAGCATTTATCACTTTTCACTTACCGTTAAACGTTACACTTTTGTTTTTGTTTTGAATAACAAATAAATATATTCTGACATTATAACATAGCGCCATCTAGTTCCAAGCTAAGCAACGAGACATGTATTACGGATATTTAATAGATATTGTAGTTAATAGACAACAATAAATAAATAAATTCATATAAATAAAGAATATATTATAAGACACATACATATTATACATAGACACATCCATGACTTAGATACAAATGTTCATGTTGATAACACAAATATTTGTCCCAACCAGGATTTGAATCAAGGCCCTCAATACAACAAGCACCCTTTAATACTGCTGCGCTAATGGTTAATGTTTTATTTAAATAGACAATACAAAAAATATTATAGGATCCAGGTTAAAATAAATTATAAGCACTTCACCAAAACAAAAAAAAAACACAGCGAGCACAAAATCTGATTCCCTTCCACTACTTGCGAATCAATAGGAAATTTAATTCCTACAAAAGGAGCCTGGTTTTCGAACTTCACAAACAACTTCGGGTGTTTCTTTTTTCCTGCTCATTTCGAATTCCCGGACACTGGAGTGCTCTGAAAGAATGTTGGGATCGATTCCAGGCTGTCTTATTAGTTTTTTATCCTGCAACTTTCAGATAACGCGGTAATAGAGCGGACTTGGACATTTTGAGTCTTACCTGACTCTGTAGGGACAAATATTTGTGTGATGAGCATCAATATTTGTTTCCGAGTCATGGATGTATCTATATATAATAAGTATGTATTTACAAAAAAAAAAGTATATATGTAGTATATCAACCAAGTAGTATCCGTAACACAAGCCTCGTTGCTTACCACGGAACTAGATGGCGCTGTGTAATAATGTCTGGAAATATTTATTTATTTATTATTTATTTAAGTATAGACAACTTAGTACTTGACAACAGCGGCCAACGACTTCAATCGTCATATCAATCTCATTTTTTCGTTAACGAATCAGAATTACAATACCGATTAGCTTGATATGGTGGTGTCTGAAAATAGTGATTAGTCCTTTATCATTCATATCAGCATGTTTTTCAATAGAACTCAAACTTAAAAAAGTCAGCATCATCATAAAATCTCTTTTTTAAACGACAATACACCGCCTGTCAAACTTGGGACTACATTTACTGGTTATTTTGGCTAATTGGTCCTCCAATATTTAAAAAGCAAAGCGGAATATACGACAGAATTGTTTACTCAATAGAAAGCATTAAAAAAGAAAACAATAAACTACATGGTCCAATAAATAAAGTATTAAACAACAACTAAATGGGTGCATTACAAGAAGATGAATGTTCACAGGCTTTGCTTGGCAATTTTACTTGGCAGCCAGCCACGGCCAGCCAGCAATCTTTTGATACATAGACTGCAGGTGGTTAAGTACTTACGTTTGCTTAACTCCCTGGAGTGTAATCATGTCGTGAACTGCAGTGTACAGGGTGGGAGGGGGAGGAGGGAATGTGTATTGAAGGAAATCATGTGTGTCCATTGGAATAGAGTCTTTAGCAGTGTATAGTGAAATATTTTTCCATGAGGGTAGTTATAAATTTGGCAATACACTTAGCTATCAGAAATAAAAATGGGACCTTTTTTGAATGAGAATATAAGGTAGGTATATCTTCAGTCTGATATTACAATCGGGGGAGATTACGGTCACGACACAAACCTATCTTTACTAAAAAACAAAATAGTTACGGTTTGGTATATCATTATCGTTCTTCCATTTTAGTTACCTAAGGTTTCAAAATCTTCCTTCCATCTTTTTTTTTCTATTTTCTTCTCATCAAGAATTTGGTTTCAGTCTGCGACGTTTTCGCGAATGTCTGTAGTTCATGAAATATACCTCAATTTTGAAGTAGAAAGACATAATTGCTGTTATACATAGAAAAATAGTTCTCATTTATATTAATTACTAGTGACTTTTCATTATATCAAGTTAACTGGCCAAGTTATATGTATATCTGACCCGACACTGGAGGAAAAAAAACTGAAAATTAATAAAGCAATATTAAAATGAAACATTAATTACAGAAACGGCGTATCTTTTCAGTTGTTCCACAATGAAGAGTCTGGACCCCACTTGTTCTGAGAAGTTGGAGTTCTTTAACACGAAGCGACAAAATCTCGTGTTCCCAACTTCAGACTCGCCATTGTGAAGTTTGCTGATTACATTAACGTACACGTTACCTTTTTGAATTATTACTTTTGTTAATTGAGCTTTATATGACGGGAAGAAGTATTATGTTCTTAAAGTCTTCTTTACTTTTCAAATCAGGCAATCGTTCTTGAGTTCTCAATAGTGATAATTTTACAGTTTGTTGCCGCTTGCCATTAAAGCCTTTCTTTTGAAGCCCCTCCAATTGCAAATCGAATTTCAGTAGTACATTCTACAATGCTGGAACCAAAATCACCAGATTTTGGTCAATTTTGGAAGTGGCAAGTGACTTAGGACATAGGACATAGGACAGTGGACGTGTAACGGTTGATATGATGAAGAGACTATGACTCCATATCTTAAACCCTACCTGGATGGTTTAAAATATCTGTTTAAAGATCTTTATTTCTCATTAAGACAATTTCCCACTTACATGAGAATATTTACTTATGATAATAATAATGACCCGGTGTGGGTAGTTTGAAATTCACAAACAAAAAAGAAAAAATAGGCAGGTGACGCGAGTTCTGTACATTAACATGAGGTGGTGTGAAATCCTAGTCTTGAAACTAACCCCAAGAAGACTGCTGTGATACTCGTAATAAAGACGTGATAGATACGTACTATTTGGTAAGGAAGCGGTAAGATTTACAGTAATATAAGCATACGATAGAAATGCAGGTGCATAGAAAATACCATTAATAACTTGGTGTCCGTCTTCAATTATAAATTGATAGTGAAAGTATTTGTTTAAATATATTGATTGCAAATAAATATTATTTTATCCTCAAGGTGTTAGGCGTCTCGGTGTTATTTATTTATATTTATTATTGACAATTTCATTTACACTAAAGGAACTGATATAGGGTTTATTTCTAAGTCAAGTGTTCATTTAAATAGAAGGAATCGTATTGATCACAGTCATTATATCTTATTTATGATTCTTGTATAAATACTGAACACTTTTTTCAGTACTTTCAGTACTTATTATTTAATTTTATACATACTATCACGTCTGTCGACCTAGAAGGGTTAGGTAGTATGGTAGGAACAAGTGTACTAGTTGTACACCCACATTTTGCCAGTATGTGTTTGGTCACATGTAATAGGGGTCGAGCCTATTTCCATCAACCAGGCACGAATCAAGTCTCTGAACTGCTACTGACAATTTCATTAAGAAAAACCCAATAAAACTTTGCTCGACTTTGAATCGAACACATCTTCATGCATCATCAGCAGTCGAGAGGTAGGGCTGCCTGACTGGGGAAGTACCCACGCTTTACAGAAAACCGCAGTGAATCAACAATAGTTGTATTTCTGTGAGTCAGTAAGGTTACCAGAGCTCGTTGGGGTAGTGACTATTCTGATAGCATGGGCATTTCGTTTGCTATCAGTTTAGTAATTCCCTATTTCAAGAAACCTAAACGGTTTCTGCAGGGATTGGCAACGCATATGCAAGCCTTCTGGTATTGCAAATGTCCATGGACGGCGGTGATCACTTACCATCAGGTGAGCCGCCTGCTCGTTTGCCCCCTTATCACCATACAAAAAGTCGCACTTACGATCACTCGACAGACGAGACAGTAATATACATACTGAACATTAAACGCTCAAAGAGCTCCAATAATGACGTAATCAAAGTAGATAAGATTCCAATCGCTTAGTGGACTTAATATCAGTCGCAAACTTCATAACTAACCATCTTTAAGTTCAAAATGCAGGTGGTAGATACAGATACCGATAGAAAATGTAATTATCTTATGATAGGTTATAAAAACACGGTGTAATTTTATAGGAGCTGCCATTAGTATGGCATTCGATTCCTACACGTCCCTAGTCCGATATTAAAAATCGTACGCTATTTATAAAGGCGCAGTTACAAGGACAATATTTTAAGACTGTTTTTATTTTGTTTCTTATGTACTAAGAAAAGCATATAGATTAAACATTGGCCTCGTGCGGTGTTTGTTGGTGTCTCATTGTGTTGTAAGCATATAAAATGCATGATTTTGTTTTGAAATGCACCCTTTTTATATCATTTTATTTATTTATAATAATATCGAACCCTGCGAGGTCGAGAATAAACGTTTTCCCTTCTTTCTTTCAAACAAAATTAGTACCTAATGCTATGTGGATATTTCGATAACTTCATTAGGGCAGTGGTATTAAAAGGCTGCTTTTTGTAGCAAGGGTCTCGGGTTCGCACCCCGTTAGGGGTCAGTGGAGGAGGAGGGTTGGAGGGTTTTAGGGGTGTTAGTCTTTAAGATATAGGTATGTATCATATTATGGCTACAGTAGCCTGAAAAAAAAGATTTATTATTGTTATTAAATGTTAGACATTTGTACTTGAGTCACAGATGATTCTATGTATGTATTTACAGTAAAACATATATATGTAGTGTATCAGTATCCGTAACACAAGCCTTGATGGAGCTGAACTAGATGGCGCTGTGTCATAATGTCCGGAAATATTTATCAAGATATTAGGTGTATGTATGTATGTATTCGGTAGATACTTATTTTACAAATATAGGCATGTAATAATTGTAGCTTTTTGCAAACAAGTTACCTAAGTGCATAGAAGTTAACTTTGTATATACAAAACGCATTTTATATTTATTTTTTCTTTGTTTCAGGTATTTGGAAGGCTGGACACATCTAATCCTACTAGTATTTATTTATACATAAACATTAAAGTTTGTATGCTTGTATGTTCGTTGCCCAAGAACAGATTCGAGTGACCTAATTCATGCATGTATGCCGTGCATAATTCAACATAACATACCATCAAGCCTGTCGTCCCTGAAAGGTTAGGCAGAGGTGTACCAATGTACACCCACGTTTTGCCGATATGTTTTAGGTCCTATGTAATAGGGGGCAAGCCTATTGCCATTAACTGGGCACAATCCAAACTCCGAGCTGCTACTGAGAATTTCATAGAAAAGCTCAATAACACATTGCTCGACCTGGGAGTCGAACCCAATACCTCTTGCTTGGCAGTCGTACTGTACGACCACTAGACCAACAAAGCAGTTACCTAAATAGTAATTCATAACTTAGATTATCACATAAGCTTTTTATCAACTTACGACGCGAGCGCAGCCACTGTTGGAAATGGCTAAATGTTCAGTAAACTTAATTTACAAATAAATCCAAGATTTCTCTTCCAAAGCTACTTTGCACCTTAGTAAATGCTTGTCAATGAATTAGTCTCTAAAAAAAACGTCGTATTAGCCTTAAAGTATTGTTACATTACGTTAAGTGTGGCGGCGACATCACTCGTGACTTTCAAATATCACGTATACGTAACATTTTTGTATTTGTGTGGGTATACTGGTAATATATTTAGTTAAAATAATTAATATAATGAAATTAATGATAATGTTGACATATATTTAGTATGTAGGAACATCGCCAACTACTAGTTTTTCCCTTCACTCAACTTGTGCTGTCTGGAAGAAATTGCTCTTAGCAATAAGACCGTCAATTGTACTCTTTCTGTATATATTTCATATTGTTGTCTTTTCTGGATAATGAATATTTTATCTATCTATCTATAATATCGGTGAATAAAACATTAAGATTTATTACGCATTATTTGAATAAGTTACAAAGAAACTTTCATCAATAAACCAATCATTGTTTTGTTTTACAATCTTACTAATTATTGCCCGCTAGTTTATGAACTGTCGCTATTGCATAAAATAGCGGCGCGACAACAACCAATCGATTGACACAGCTGTGGTGGTTAAGAGCTGAATAAAGTTCTTAGAATCTCGAAGATGTATGATTTGGAGTATTTTTTAAATGTTACAGTCACGGTATACTCTCGGCTTTACTTAGGTAATCTAGACGTGTGCGTTACGATCCTCGGGGGACGTGTGCAGATCTGTCGACTGCTCTGTGTGTGTATATGTTACCGGCAATCTGTATAATTCAGGTATTCTATACAATACCTAGGCAATGTATGAATTACCTGGGGCGTCCAGGCAATGTATGAAATATTATTGCCCATTACATATTGGGGGTTGTATAGAGTAGGTAAATTACGAAGGTTGTAGGATACAAAAAAAACTTATTAAACTCAATTTATTAATTACAATTACAATTCTTATAATTATGGATTATGTTGACAGTTGATCGATGTTGTATCAAAAGTGACGATAGTTGAGGGGCCGCGACGTCCGGTTTTCGATGCATCACGTTCCGCTCATGTCCCTGGCTGTTGTAATGCGCATTAAACGATGTAAACGCTTGTCAGCGTTCCTGGTGCTATGCGCTTACGTAATAGGTACCTGTTGTTGCACCGGCAATGCCAGAACCGAATTCGCAATAAAATGAAGAACCACAATAAAATAAAATATAAAAATTCTTCTAGTTATAAGTACGTTACTACAAATACCTAGACAAAGTATAAAATAAATAAAATTTCATACATTACCTACACGTTTTAGGTATTCTATACATTGCCTGTAGGTATTGTATAGAATACCGGATTATACAGATTACTGTAACGTATCCGTGTAACTAGTTGCTGTACCATGTTGCTACTTAGGTTCTTAGTGAACGCAGCAATCGCGGTCTCGGGATTGCTACTGTGGGCTATGAAGCGGAAAGTCAGATATTTTTTCTCCGAGTTTCGCTTCGCTGTAACGTACCCGCGTAACTAGATGCTGTAGCATCTATGTAGCTACTTAAGTGCTCAGTAAACGCAGCTATCGCGGTCTGGGGATTTTGTACGGCAAAACGTCTGCTATTTTTTTCTTTCACCTAAGACGGCCAGTCTTCGCTATTGAGAAAAGAAATTCGTACTAGGTACACTGATAATAAATGGGGATACGTTAGACGACGGTAGGGTTCATAAATACAGGACATGCTTTTTATAATCATCAGCAGTAGAAATGTATCTATGTATTATATCAACCAGCTCGTATCCGTAACACAAGCCTCGTTGGCTATCGTGGAACTTCCTGGAATCCTTACGATCAAGGGTACTGGAGTTAAAAAAAACTCAGCCCACTTTTAAAGTCGTCTTGGTTATGTTTTGGTAATTTATATGGAATAAGTTTTTTCAGACCCACCGCCAAAAATTGCTTGAGGCACCCAGTTACCTCAATCTGGCACTGATTAGACTTCAGAAGAGCTGTGGTAGCCTAGCGGTATGACCAGTGGACTGAGATGTCAGAGGTCTCGAGTTCAAACCTAAGGCACGCACTACTGACTTTTCGGAAGCTATGTGCTCAAACGGTGAAGGAAACCATAGTGAGGAAACCTGCATGCTTGTAAGATTTTCTCTATGGCATGTTATGTCTGCCCGCCTGATGGCAAGCGTTTACCATAGGCTATAGACGTTTGCAACACCAAAGGTGTCGCTCGGACGTTGTTGTCTCTGTGGAAACCGGTTCGATTTCTTAATGACAGCAAATGGAATTCCCATGCTGTCAGAATAGTCCCTCAACGAGATCTGGTAACCTTAATCGCTCGCAGAAAAACAACTATTGTTGAGGTCTTGTAAGGCGGAGGTACTTTCCCAGTCGGGCGAGAAAATCGAGAAAAAGGCCGACAAAATATATACCTACTAATGTACACCCATATTTATACATACATATGTTTTATAAACACTTACAGAGCCAATATATCTACCAGCACAAGTTTTACAGTATATTACATAAGGTAAAAGTGTTGCCGTTATCTACAAACTGTGTAATTACAGCCGTTCATCAATTTTTATTACGGAGTTGCGTGACACGATATCATCACGATTACCAATTTGGTGGCCGGCACAGTTGATCAAATATATCCTCAAGTGAACGATTTAGAGTCTAATTACTTGCTCTTAAAAGATTAAAAATTAAATGAAATTATTTTTCCAAAATTTAGTTCTTTAAACAATCTAGTCCAGAAACATTACATACACTCTCCCAAATGCTACGATCCCTGCATACCACTTTTGCTTCGTCCACATTCATACATATTGTCATGTACGCGCACCGGTTTATAGTTTATAGGTATAATAGTAAGTAAAAACAACTCTGAAGAGAACTAGATATTTGTAAGCTATTCCAGTTAAAACATATCAAATGGTATATAGTATTATTTATTAAACTAGTATTTTTATTGAACTAGTATTTTGTTAAATACTAGTTAAATACCTATAATACTAGTTACTAATAAATGAAACCTTCCTTATACATTGTCTGTAACAAGTATTGTCAAGTAAAATAACTTATAAGAAAATAATAATTTAGACAAAAGAATACCGACGTTCGAAGAAACACTAGCAGAAATATGTTTCTTAAATACACATCACTATTATGATAAATCCCTAAAAGTTATTTCAATATGTATTATCAAAAAGTTGTACCAAATTTTGCCTTAATTTTCCCTAGTCGAGCATAAATATACTTAAACAAAGGCTGACTATACAAGAAAATGATTTAATCCATTCCATTATTGAATTACCACACATAATGCTTATAAAGCGATCTCAGTGAAGCCTCTACGAAATTCCCCAATCGTATAGTAATACACATAGGATGCTTACCGCCCTTCGTCACGACGCGCCGCCCGCCCGACAGTGTTGCTAGTGAACGCCAAAGTGGAAAAAACTGAGGGAGAATTCACGCTGTGACATTGCTTTAAAAGTAAGAATCTCTATAAGACTTGGGTCTCAAAGGTATCGAAGACATCGACGCCATAATTTTGTATTGTTTGTACAAGTACGATGATAAGAATTAAATGGTAGAACTGTCGTTTATTTACTAACTAACCCTTGTTTTAAAATCACGACATAATATTAACATCTCGACATCTTACTATCTTGTGATTAAATAACAAACGCACCGATCGACCAATTTAGTATTATCGTGATGAGTTTATTAAATCTGTCAATAGGGCCGCTTTTTACAACTAACGGTTTTTCCGAGACTCCTCATTTCAAGTTCAAGCTTCAAGTGTTAGAATCTGCATGTCCTGTTTACCTACCGTGACATATTTGCTTTGATCTGGCGGACCCAATAACTTAGCTTTGGAAAATGCTACTATAAATAATACCAAAAGTTTTGAGAATTCGAATTTGAGAAATGACGTTGTTTTTCAAGTTCAACTTGTTAAATTCTATGACCGTTTACAAGTTCCGAAATATCATCATTATAACTAGGGCTTAGTGTTAAATGTATAGCTTTAATTACAATTTAATTACAATGTTCCTATCCGGCAGTACTCGTAATACAGAACTATGCCTTCTCTTTTCCTTTTCCCTCCCACTCAGCTGGCCTTACTTAAGTTGACAATATCATAATTCCCGTCTGCGGCTGGCAACACCACCGCCCGCCTTACAGTACCCGCTACACCGCCGCCCTGGACGCACGTCCTCCGTATACCGCCCGCGTGTTTGTGACGTGAAACAACGTGTTACACCGTGTTACGCCGTGTTTGTGTGTTTCTCGTGAGTGGCTTAAGCGAGACAGTTGCGAGATTAAGGTATGTGCTTCCCGTTTTTGGCTTCTCGCCTCCGCGTTTCAGTTTCACGAGTTTGGTTTTGTTTACATGCGGTGTTTGATTTGTCTGTCAGGTGTCTGTGGTGTCAATAACCTGGAAAATGCAGAATGTCTATATGTAGACTGATATAGATCACAAGAGCCTTCACAACTTGTTGAAGAGCGGCTCTCTCTAAAGTCTAAACGGTTTCCTATGAAATACAGCCTTCGAGCCAAGAATGAACTACAATTTTATAAATTTTCAGTATTATATTTTGTCAAACCACGAATATAACATTGTAATAGAATAATTACAGTTGATAAAATTACAAAAATATTGTGATATTATTATCTGCCATCTGACTCTTATCCGGACAATGCCCTGTACGAAGACACTTTTGATATTAAAACAGAAAGTTCGAAGGTATTATAATGTTATTTTAGGACTAGAGTAATACGATTAATGTTATAGTCATTAATTTCTGTGGGGACGGAATAATAGACTTTCGATATAAATATTTTTATTTACTTGGGAAAACCAACAACCATACATTATAATTATGTCAAAAGAAATTGGGTTGGATATTAAATATTGCCTATAATTCTCCATATTTCTACGGATTATTTATATATTCGTTTAACGGCTTTTCAAGCACACTTATTGAACTTAAAGCTGGTTTAGAGAAGACTTAAACTTTAAGATCTTACGGTAGCGGCTGCGGGTAACCGATAACAATAGGTTCTCAGTTTTATTTGTAATTAGTACGGCTTTAAAACATTAAGAAAATAATTATTAAGATAGTACCGTTCTTAAAGAAATGATGCTTTCTTATTCAATAAACCTACCATTGATAGAATATTTAGGTACAATATTATAACATCATATTCGTTAAAGTGTTCTAATATAAGTACTACCTAATAAAAACTCAATATTACTTTTATTGACTTGAGAACCGAAAGCAGGGACTCTCGTTCAACAGACAGTCCAGTGAAGCAGAAAAATTAGTCAGTAGAAGGAAAAACATCGTCAATTCAAAATCAACTCTTTACAAAATAAACTCCAAAAATATTTACTGAGTGCATCAGACCCACGAAAGTCATATAAAAGTTGTATACAGGTTACGAGCTAGGCTATAAAACAAGCTAGCTTTGTACACTTAACATGTTTAAATAACAGATGATTGACCACTGCCTTACTGCCGGAACTATTCTGTGTGTTATAGTGGTACAAGCAGTACTGTGCTACGCATTGCTGTGCCAACCTTTTGTTGAAGATAAAAACTATCTTTGAAGCGGGTTGTATGAGCTCAAATGGACTCACATTTGAGCTCAATCGGTGTAGAACTTTTCCAAGTTTTCGAAGCTTACTTAACATAGCATACCATCACGACTGTCGTCAACGATGGTATAGGTAGAGTTGTACTGATGTACACCCACTTTTCGCCGGTATGTTTTAGGTCCCATGTTATATGGGGCGGATATTGCCATCAACCAGGCAACAAATCTAAACTCAGAGTAGGCTTCTGAGAATTTCGTAGAAAAAGCCAATAACACATTGCTCTACCTAGGAATGGAACCCAAGACCTCTTGCTTAGCGATCGCACTTACAATCACTAAAACAAAAAGGCAGAAGTTTGCACGAACCAATTTTACATTTTTAGATACCTAATCATATACAGAGAAGGCACTTTAGGTATATACATAGCTTGGCCACCCTTTTAACTTTTCTTTTCAATATTGTCTTGTAACTGTGTCCTCTAAAGTTACCAAACATTATTCCCCTCCTGTTTTCTCAGGTTCTTACCAACTGACTTCACTGGTTATAAATTAGTAACATTTCCGCACTCGTTTTCCTCTCCTGAGAGGAAAGTCAAGACGAAGGGGTTAAAAGTTTATTTTATTCATAAACCATATTGTATTTATACCTATATATTAATATAGTATGTGAAAAGTCGTAGCTGTAAGCTGTGGTAGCTTAGTGGAGTGACCAGTGGACTGAGATGTTAAAGGTCTCGAATTCAAACCCAAGGCACGCACCACTAACTTGCGTTACTTGACTTGAAGTTATGTGCGTATTTATCACAAGCTCAAACGGTGAAGGAAAACATCGTGAGGTTATCTGAATGCCTGAGAGATTTGTCTCGATGGCATGTGAAGTCTGCCAACCCGCAGTAGGCCAAATCCCTCTCATAGGAAGGAGACCCGTGCCCAGCAGTTGGACTTTAATGGGTTGATGATGAAAAGTCGAGTTGTAAGTCAAAATTATAGAGATGAAATGGTTTGAAACTCATACCTTACTCTGTCAAAAACATTTTAACTTTTATATCTTATACAATATTGTAAAGTTACGATGTAACATAAAGTACTCACATTGCTTATTGACAGTCAGTTCGTACGTTATACACACTCTTTCAATAACCCATTATTTTCCAACATTATTCATATTTATTCAGGGTTCGTCTTTATAGACCGCGCCAAACTTCACCCAACATTTTCATTAAATTTTCTCTTCAGACGGTCGGGTACCTACTCTTTGTACTTTGTTTATGCATTTTACTCTACAAGTCTATTGGTGGAAGTGATAATTATACTCCCCTGTAATCTTTTAAAGGAGAAAACCAATCTAGAGCTGTTTTGTTTAGAAATGTACTAAAGTAAGAGACGAAATTTAAACGAAATACGAATTACTGTTTTACTGTCGCAGTTGTGTTTAACGTAAATTAAGTGTTATGTGATCGGAATAGAAGAGTAACTGCTATTTATACTGACATATTACCTTTTAAACTTTGTAAAATGACACATAACTTATAGGTACGCCAAATTTGAGTCTTCTAGAGTGGTTTTGTTTAAGCGTTGATAGATCAGGATAAACAATTTGATAAGTTAAGATTTTATTCAATTTTAATTATACACCTGGGTACGGGTCTTTTCTTAGAGATGGTCTAAGTTATAGTATGTTAGCCTAATATTTTGGTAGACTTCCCAAATCTATAGACATATAAATCATAACAAACAAAAACTAGATTTTTAGAGAGGTATGGTATGGTTTGGTAAAGGTCGCTGGAATCCACTGGATGCGGGCGGCATATAACCGGTCGTCGTGGCGATCCTTGGGGGAGACCTATGTCCAGCAGTGGACGTCAAACGGTTGAAATGATGATGATGATGATGATGGTCTCACAGCAAGATTCGCTCAAATTGAGCTGCCTGACTGGGGAAGTACCTCCGTCTTACAGAAAACTGCAGTGAAACAACAATAGTTGTGTTTCTGCGAGTGAGTAAGGTTACCAGTGCTCGAAATTCACTTATATTATTTACTTAGATTACAAAAATGCTATTGCCTCGTTGGTCTGGTGGTGGGAGTGCGACTGCTGAGTTTGAGGTCTTGGGTTCGATTCCCAGGTCAAGCAGTGTTATTTGGGTTTTCTATGAAATTCTCAGTAGCAGCTCGGAGTTTTGATTCGTGCCCGGTTAATGGCAATAGGCTCGCCCTCTATTACATGGACCTAAAACATACCGGCGAAACGTGGATGTACATTAGTACACCTCTACCTAACCTTTCAGGGACGACACGCGTGATGGTATGTTATTATAAGAATGCGTTTCCGATTACCAACCCTCTGATTGACGACATACAAATCAGTTTCCCTTTGACTACAATCAATGCAACACTTGGCCTATCGCATGTGGTTCCCCAAGTACCACCCCAATACTAATTCAGTGGAATACGACCACGGAATGTGGCCGCGTGGTTGTGAGTTAAGTGGGAAATAAATTGCCTCTACTATCCTGAATGGGCGTTTAATATCCGGCTACCAGGTGCCTTTAGAGATGTGCGCTGCGTATATCGACTGCGGATTATATCCGCACGGGTTTAATGTTTGTCTAGGTTTATCGGTTGGGATTTTATATCGATACTTTTGTATGTTAAGTGGTGTTATGTAGATTATGTGATTGGTGTGTGCTGTGGGTTTAGATGGGCCCGTATGTAAAGTTAGGTTACTCAATAGCTGGCTGACTATTTTTGAACGAATAGAGAGGCTATTCGATTACATACATAGATTTGACGACCCGATTTGTCCAGCGGTAGTTAACGCTGCCTTCGGTGCTTCTGTTTAGGGAAAATTGTTTGTGTGATGAACACCAACATTAGTATCTGAGTCACAGACTTAGAAAAAAAGTATATAACTCGTATATCAACCTTCTAGTATCCGTAAGCCAAGCTTCGTTGCCTATCATGCAACTAGATAACACTGTCATAATGTCCAAATATATTTATTTACATAAACCGTAAGTCACAGTTGACATACGAATACATTTGACAGTCGTTACTGGTACTCAGAAATCTGAAACCCCTGACCGATTTAAGTCTAAAAGATCCGTATAGCCCAATAATTGGGCTTTGTGTAAAATACCGGTACCACATTTGAGTAGATGTAGTTAGGAAAAAGGTTTTTTAGGTTGCTACTAGACTAAAACAATAACTTGTGATATTCAATCCGGTAACCAAAGATACAAATCTCTTTATAAGTATGCTCAGACAATCCCTCTGATTAGAATAAGATATGATATGTAAATAGATAAAGAATTTTGTATTATATTATGTTTGTGTGTTAATGTGTTGAATTGTAGAACTGAATTTTGCGAGTGGAAATTTTGGTACGTGACTAAATCTCATACATATTATACAGTAACTGATATACGAAGTACGTTATTTGTGGATCAAAAAATCTTGTTGTCTTTCGTATATTAACTTCACGGTCGCTAAGCTTAAGTACATCACTATTCTATATCGGTTTTCAATAAAAAAGGAGAAAGTTAAAACGCCAATGTATTAGCGAACAGGTGGTTACTTATTTTTTATACAAAATAGTGAATTATATAAAAGGTCAAATAGCAATATATTGCATTCGCCTTTAGCGCTTTCGCCGTTGAAATAATTAGCCGTTAATAGGGTTATTGAAAAATGTTCGGAACATTAATTTCGCTCTACTTTATTTAATGGATACTCGTTAGTGATTATTAATCTTATGAAATGTATATTTGGACATCCTTGTGCCAGGTTTGTGTTAATATCTGGAGATAAATTATTTATTTATGATTCTGTGGGTGAGTTGCACAGGTTTGGTCGTGGAAGATTTTAATCAGGAAACTATTAATTCTGGTTAAAATAAGTATTACCATATTTTTTTGCATAAACTGTGTATATACAATACATATTACATGTACAATGCATATTACTGTGCATATAAATACAATATATATAACTGCATTAAATAAATAAGCAGCCTTCGGTGAACTTGATGATATAAAAACTTTTTTTTAAACAGGGCACTTTAAGAACTCTCTCAATCAACGCACTTTTTAACTGACTTCAAAAAGGAGGAGGTTCTCAATTCGTCGGAATATTTTTTATGTATATTCACGAATTACTTAAAAACGCCTGGACCGATTTGGAAAATTCTTTTTTTCAAATCAGACAAATTGAATTCGGACTTTCCTTTTAGGTGTTAGCGAGCTTAAGACAGACATTATATGTACGTGGTGTTAAATAAAAAATTATAAAATCCCAGTTTGATCTCGAACACATAAAAAAAACCTTTCCTCGAATCGTAAGATTTAAGATAATTCCTTATAAGTGGAAAAAAATATACATATTTTATGAGAGGACTACAGAAAATTTTATCTTCCAAAGTAACAAGCCTCTATGAGTACACAAAATCCAAAATGTATATTTAGATCAAGCTACCCCTATTTCCGGGGGTCGTTTTTTTGTCAGTTTTCCTTGTATATCACCCGGGGGGATGATCGAGAGGGTTGCAGAGTAACAGATGTGTTTCTGAATAGCATATCCGTTACTTTACACGTGTATTCAAGTTGAGTGTTAAGAATTGGTTGAGTCGCAATTAATGTCTAAATTATATTCTAGTATATACATATAGTATTTTTTTGCAGATTATGGGTTTTGAAACACAATTAGTTCGTACGGATTTTTATCGCGGTATGTCCGCTAAAAGTAGTTTTATTTCAATGTTTAATATTTCATTTCGTTACAAGATTTACATCATCATCATCATCAACCCATTATCGTCCCACTGCTAGGCACGGGTCTCCTCTCACTTGAGAGGGATTAGGCCATTGTCTACCACGCTAGCCTACTGCGTGTTGGTAGATAGTGCAGATTTCTTCACGATGTTTTCCTTCACCGATTGAGCATGTGATAAACACGCATATGACTTCCGAAAAGTCAGTGGTGCGTACCTTGGGTTTGAACTCGAGACCTCTTACATCTCAGTCCACTGGTCACACCGCTAGGCTACCACAGCTCTAAGAGTTACATAAGAAATAAATAAATTATTTAATTATATTGTACATTACTGCAGTAATGAGTGGTAAGAAGCATAAGAAATAAATAAATTGTAATTTTATTAAATTATTGTACCTATTAACTGCTTCATTAGTGTAGTGGGCCAACGTGCAACTATTGAACGTGAGGTTTTGGGTTAGATTGTCAGGTATTTTTATTGAGTTTTTTTTTTATAAAACTCATATTAACAGGTTGGACTTTAGAGTTTTATCTAGTTAATGGCAACAGCTTCGCCCCCCTATTACATTAAATCTTCAGCATACAGGTTGACTGCGAGTGACTATCACTATTTAATCCTACAGTAGAGGAAGATGATACCCATCATTAACATAGAAAAACGTGGCGCTTAAAAAAAATGCCATCATCATCATATCAACCGTTAGACATCCACTGCTGGACATAGGTCTCCCACAAGGATCGCCATGACGACCGGTCCTGCGCCACCCGCCATCCAGCGAATTAAATATACAATGTGGGGAGGACAATATGATCATAAATGAAACTTCGTATAAGTCATGATATTCCCAACCGTCACACAAAAAATCAAATGAATATATCCAGTAGTTTAGCCACAGGACATTATTTTTCATTTTAAGTATTTTCGACATGATGTTTTGTAAACAGGAGAGCACGCGACAGGTTAACGACTTACGTTGCCAGCTCGCCACTTTAAAAACCTACGCCTTTTCTATCAAATTTATTTTCTCAATGCAAATTATACTTTATGCCCGAGCCATAAGAGTCATAAAGCGTGTCATCACAGCTAGATAAGAAAAAATGCATACGAAAGTTATTACTACTGTTACGCACTCATGTCAATCGCAAAATATGTATGTGCGAAAGAGATAGGTAAGTTTGCTTGTTTCCTCTTTGCTTACTTGTCGACGTGTCTAGGTTACGCGGTCAGTGTGTCACCGGACGTCCTTACTGCCTGTGACGCATTTTATTTTCTCTGGAATTTCGGATGCGCCCGCGCCCGTTTGAAGTCGCCGCGCGAGTGTTATCGTATCTTTGTTGTTGTGTTGTGTTGTGTTGTGCGAAATTTGACGCTTTGTTTTAATAGTGACAGGACACATAAACGTATTATAGGTACTTAGTTAAATAGCTAAGTGAACTTTGCGAAATTAGACGCTTAATACTTGGTGTTTCAAGGTTTTATTATTAAATAATCATGCCTCGTTACAATTATACCGCTTCGGAGTACACTGATATGATTTTAATTTATGGGGAGTGTCACGGTAATGCCGCTTTAGCTGTACGGACATACCGTGAGAGGTATGGGAACACGCGTATGTGTCCGACCCACGGGCGCACTATTGTACAAGCTGTCCAGAGGATACGGGAAAATCAATCTTTGATCCCGCACGTAGATGGTGCTCCTCCACGTGCAAATGTGATTTCAGACGAAAGAGTTATTAATTATTATGATCGTAATCCGACGTCCAGTCTGCGTAATGCAGGTCGACATTTTCGTGTAAATCACAAAACTATTCAAAAAGTTTTGAAACGTGACAAACGCAGACCTTATAAGTACAAGAAAGTACAAGCATTGTTACCGAGAGATAAGCCAATAAGAGAAACTTTCTGTCGCTGGTTGGAAACCAAACATCTCGAGAATCCTGACTTCCTGTACAATGTGCTGTGGACTGACGAGAGTACATTCACAAGGAATGGTTTATGGAACCGACAGAACCTTCGGTACTGGAGCCGCGTGAATCCGCATCTAGTACGGGAGTCTTCACACCAGTACAGATTTGCGGTCAATGTGTGGGCTGGCATACACAGAAATACTATTATTGGTCCGGTATTTATTGATGGCAATTTAAATGCTGTAAAGTTCATTGAACTCCTCGACGGATCCGTTTCCGAGTACACGGACGAACTTTCGCTGGACGTGTACAGGCAGATGTGGTACCAGTTAGATGGAGCACCAGCTCATTCAGTGGTGTCTGCAAGAGAGCGTTTGACTCAAATGTTCGGACAGCAGTGGATTGGCCGTTTTGGACCAGTGCGGTGGCCAGCGAGGTCACCAGATCTCACGCCCCTGGATTTCTTTCTGTGGGGTCACATAAAGAATGAGGTATACTCAACAGAAGTTACTACCGTTGAGGAATTAAAAAATAGAATAATAATATCTTTTAATAAATTGAAAGAAATGGCTGCTAATGGTGACCTATTATCAAGAGTGAGAAATAACATTATACGTCGGTGTAGTTTGTGTATTCAAGAACACGGCGGACATATTGAAAATAAAAAAATTTAATGACTGGCGACATAATTATGTGATCGAAAAGTGATTGTGAATAATAAATTGATCAGTGAATAACTCGCGGGTGAATGATGCCCGACTATTTGGTTAATATTCTGTGATTTGATTTGTGTAATTGAGCATTAATAACAATAAGAATAATGGCGCCAAACATTACGTCGCTGCGTCGGCCACAGCTTTAACATGAATGAAACCAAGCTGCGTTGCCATTCTTATCGCAGGTCAGTGTACCATTTTTATAAATGGTGTTTTATTTTGTTTGCAGTTTTAAGCTATTTAGTTTGTAAGAAAATTTTTTTTTTTTTAATTTCCATGTTCGGATTTATTTGATAGTTTACAAATGTTTCTATAAACCAGTATTGCCAGTGTTTTCATTTAAAGTCATATTGTCATCTCCACATTGTATATGACGGCGCATACGTGCGTCGTTATAATGTCAATGTCAAATTTGAGAGAGGCATTTGTCAAAAGTCGCTCTTGCGGAGCGTCGTGTGAATGGAAGCGGTGTCTTGTTTTGGAAACGAGCTGAAAGGGCGCCACATCTACGACGAATCGCTTGTAATCTGCCCGAATAGTGTGCCCTAATATCTGATTATAATGAGAAGTCAGAAGCGATAATTATGATGCCTCCCGATCGAAAATACGCCCACTGATACAACAACTGAATACACGATGAATTCTGATGAAGGCCTTCCTGCGCCGACATATACATATAAACTAATATATACTTTATTACACTTACAAAAATGTACTTGAAAAATATCTAACTTCCTTTAAAAGAAACAAAACAAGTAAATATAAACAAAAGTTCTTCACTTGGAACCAAATCAACCACTTCACCGAATTACTGTCTAAATCAATCTGTGTGTTTACGGAAAATCTATTTTGTGTTTAGTACGTTCTCGCAAGCTGGGGTGGAAGTGTCTTGTTTTCGGGAATATTCCTGGCTTTAAGATAGAATATGGAATTTGTGGCAGTTTTGTGGATTTAGTTAGATTGAGATGAAATTTTTCAGAATGCGAGGTTGATCGACAGATTACTGAAAAATCTATTTCGAGAATTGGTTTATTCAAGCATTTATATTTTGTGTTTGAGAATTTTAAGTACTTATAAATAGAAATCTAATGGAACTTAATTTTTTTTCTAATTTCCTACGCAGATTACGTAAACAGCTTAGTCAAACGTTATTCTTCACTAATAATTCTCCTCGAAAACTTTTATAAACACTTTCTCATGCACAAGGTTCCAACTCCAAACAACTGTATGCAATACCAATATTTGTTTCGTCCTGGACTGGATTCCACGACCAGAACTTTAGAAGCCGATCTTTCAATGCGCCAATTGCTTTGCCAAATTGACATGATAATATATTTAGGGTTGTTTTGACGACTCCTATATAATACTGAAGTTCAGTAGTATATTTGCGAGCCAAAGAAAAGAGCGTATGTAAAGCAAAAACTTTCGGCCATTTGCGCTACATAAGTCGTAAGCGGCATTTCCTGTCGTGACAAAACTGTGTCCTGACCGACAAACACACTGTTTTATGTACAAACACATATGTACATTATATGTGTTCTATGTATTAACGCTTCTCTACGAGGATTAAAAAGCTTTGGTTAGATTTTGTTGCTCAAATTGTTTTAAATGCTCAGTTATATTTATTGAAAGAGAAACTGCAACCTGCATTAAGAGAGCGCGTGATTCTTGTAAATGATCTTCTGGTGAGTTTTGAGCAGTTGAGCCTTATCATAGCCATCAATCTACTGCTACAGGGCTTATATTTTCAATGCAGTGGGTATATTCACCGAGAAACGTACCCAAGTGACAGAGTATATTAATACATTCAAGTTTAAAATCTGTACTTACTCCCGAAGGTGACACGAAAAGCACAATGTATCCAGGTCTTGGAGGTTTAAGGGTGAAAATTTAGGGTAATATGTATCTTTTGATGCCAAATCATAATAAAATATTTTAAAAAACCTGGTGAGGGTTTAAAAAGGAGCCTACAATACAACCTATTCTCAGACCTACCAAATACCTATGTATGTAGGTATATACAAAAAAAAATGTCAGTCAAGCCGTTTCGGACGACACAAGATATTTAAACAGTACTAGCTGACCCGGCGAACTTCGTACCGTCTTACAGTCAATGAATATTATCTTTTAGCTGAACTTAAATTAATATTTAATAACGCAATAAAATGAACACGAAAAATGCATCAATAATTTATTAGGATATAAAAAACAATAAAATTACGAAAATCAAGTATTGCGATGTTAAAGTCATCCACACCTTAGTAGCTAAAATGCTCGCTCAGATAACTATTTGTTTTTTTTATTGATATTGTTGTCGTTAACAATGATGGTCGGGAATATTTTGTTCATGAGCTCATCTTTCAATGAGCCGAAATTGAAAAGGAAGTGAAATAAATCCACTTTATTGGTTGACTGAAACTCAGCAGTTACCAATAGTCAGCATTAGCTTCGAGAAATTTTCATCAGATAGATCGTTAGTAATGTGAAACCACGAAATTGTTGTGATAGTTCGATCATTATCACTGAGTGATCGACGTCGATGTGAAGACAGTTGGCAGCCATCGTAACCAGTGATGGTCTTCGCCATTAATGTTCGTGGATAAAGTTTGGAACACTTGCAGTAGACCATTTACGGTGAGTAGGGGTTGATGGCGCCACACCTTTCATGAAACATATTCTCAATAACAACATGAAGTCGGTCTATGTCAGTCAGGAATATCGGCACATATTATACCATCTTCGTGTGGTTCAATTCTTTCGACTAACCAAATAAGAATGTATGCATGCGGCAAGCCTCGTTTTTGGCATTTGATTGTACACATCAAGCATAGATCCCCAAAAGACGTGATTGCTTAACAATGTACTTCATTGGTGACTGGGCTTTTTGTTTGAAGACACGTGTGGTAATTTCGTACCGATCACTTGATGTTTGTCACTTGATTATTATCCCTTTAACCGTAGTGACAAACGTACGTAATAGCATCTTCCCGCATATTTATGTATATGATGGACTACTCGTGTACGTCACCGTTATTATGGTCAATCGATTAACATTAGCTGCATCTCTATAGGTACTCATTGCAACGTGTAAATCGATATACTCCTGCGAACGCAGTATAGCTTGGTTGAACCGAATGCATGTTAAGCGATCCTTTTCGATTTTGAAATTCCAGCCAATAATTATCTGGATTTTCACGAATCATCAAAAAATATGCGTAATAATTCATCAAACTAAACTTTTTGGTATTTTCCTTACCTGAAATAACAACAACGAAATTAGTAACTTAGTAGTAAATCAGAAGTGGATCTACTTCTTTTAGAAACCGAAACTAAAAAACTACGCATCATCATTATCATCCTATTAGCCGTTAGACATCCACTGCTGGATATAGGTTTCTCCCAAGGATCGCCACGACGAACGATCCAACGCCATCCACATCCAACGTGTTCCAGCAACCTTTACCAGGTCATCGGCCCACCTTGACTACCTTCCAATACGTGGTCGCCACTCGATAATCTTTAAGCCCCAACGGTCGGCTGAGTGGCACAACTATGTATGTTGAAATGAAAGCTATGATAATTGATATCGATACTTCAATGGATTTTTAATTTTGATATTGCAGTGATAATTATCGTATTGCCAGAACATGAGTAACGGTTCATATAAATGGTGAGTTTCATTAATTAGTTGCAGTTGCCCAGTATCGCGACGTGTAAGCACAATATCTCGTCTTTCCAAGTTTTTAACAACTATCAGGATTGCAGCTGGTCCTGTATCCGCCCTGATCGCACTTTGATATACGCTTCACAGTAGTGTACAGATGACAGTCATAGAAATGACAGTTATGTCAGTTTTCTTCGTTTTCTTTTCTAATGTAAACTGCTAAGGTTACAATGAAAGCGGTAATATACCTAGTCGTTACGATTTTTAGTTTGTTTTAAATGTGTTATGGCTGTCGAATGGAATAAATATCCTATGTGCGTTTCCTGGCTCTAAGCTACCTCCTCACCAATTTTCAGCCATATCGGTAAAGCCGTTCTTGAGTTATAAATAGTGTAACTAACACGACTTTCTTTTATATATAGATATTAGATTATAATTTAATTTACATAAAAAATATGTACATCCCTATGAAATAAAGGTTTACTTCAGCTTTACTAGCAAAATTATGATGGCGCACTTCCCGAGGAGGTGTAGTAAGAACTTATAAGACCCATCCTCAGTGATAGAAAATTAAAAGAGTTGATGATATCATCATTCAGATGATGAAGCATTATATTCCATCACATCCAAAACTTTTAAAAACTACACCATTCTCTCTGTAACTACGCCCGGGCGTACGGAATTCTTTGCTCGCAATTCTTCAGAATTTCCCCCACATATACATATACATCTGGCTAGAGGCAAATAAGCTCCATAACTCGTATTGTAGGAATTCTTTCCTTAATTTATACAATTTTCTGTCTAATTTATGTAGGAACGTGTACGTGTTGCGAGTACCTCTTTTAATTTCCACGAACAAACAAGTTTTCCTTAACTAGGTTAGGCCGGTTGTCTACAAAAGCAGAGCGAGTGAGCGGGATGGAAAGAAAACAGGAGTGAGATAGTGGTCAGTCGTAAGCGATACGTCAGAAAAAATAAACAAAAAACTGCGCTGCGATACACCACTCTAATCGCGATAATGGACGTCAACCGTTGGTGTAGCCACAACTTAACGCGATAATTTGACAACGGCGTTAACGTTGCCGTTTGGCATTAGGCGATAGCTCAAGTGGCGGTACATCAAAGAGATTAACGCGAGAATTAATGCTATGAAGCAGTCACATTACGTATTGTTAGTGTGCGTCGAGAGCGCAACGGGAAAGACGTATTTTATAATGAGCATTCATGTTGACCGTTGAAGTGTGGCCACCCAATTTTAATGCGGTAAAAATTATCGCAATAATTATCGAGATAATGGGCATTGACGTTAAACGCTAGTATGGCCCCAGCATAAGAAACGATAGCTTGAAATTGTTATCTTCTTCGCATGCTGTAGTAGAATCTGAACATCTCGATTTCTATTATCTATCTACATTCCATCAATGGCGTCCAGGAGGGGTTAGGCAGAGCTTTACTAATATACACCTACATCTCGCCGGTATCTTTTAGCTTCAATGTAATAGGCGCGAGCCTATTGCCATTATTCAGGCTCGAATCCAAATTCCGCGCTGCTACTGGAAATTTCATAGAAAACCTAATAATATTTGACTTGGGAATCAAACCCTCTTGCTCAACAGTAAATTTAAATTGTAAAATTGGCTAACTATGTTTTGGCAACAGATTTATTAAATTTATAACTGTTAAGCCATTGGTTATAATTTATTAACTTTCAGTAAATTAGTTTACCAAGTTATTACGCAATCTATGTCAATTTGCAAATGTAGTTACACCATTAGTTAACACTTCTTTCTGCTAACAATATAGATTTATTATATGCGAATGAGGTTTTATAAATAAATAATAATTATATCCGGATATTATGACACAGCGCCATCTAGTTCCGAGCTAAGCAACAAGGCTTGTGTTACGGATACTAGATAGTTGATACAATACATAGAATACATCCATGACTCGGATACAAATGTTGATACTTATCACACAAACATTTGTTCCTACCGGGATTCAAACCAAAGCACAGAAGGCAGCGTTAACTACGACTTATCAGGTCGTCAACTATTTTTGTAACTATTACGCAAAAATATTACTAATAACTGAACTTTTAACTGACACAGATTCAAAACTACAAAATCCTCCTTACGGCCGAACTTAATGTCATTTATTACAATGTGTGTTTGACAAAGTCATAACACACTGTTTCTATCTTTACTCCGCAGCATTTGCTATCGTTAATAACCGAACACTTAAATTTTATGTTCACAGATGTCCCGTTGTCAAGATACTTAAAAACATTTGAATGGTATTTATAATAATCTTTAGATATTTGAAGATATTAAAGTACCAATGAAATATTAAGAGCTTTTGTTGTAACATCCATACGTTGTCTCTAAATCAAGTTCTGTAGGCAAACGAATGAACAAGATAGCATACACAACTGTAAATTTACTTATTTACGATTTTTCGTCTGTCCATCTCAATATTGAGATTGTTGTGATAGATGGACAGACGAAATACCCAGTCAATACCCAGTCTCTACTCTCGAGAATATCTTGGTCTCAATCTAATTTCCCTTTTACAAGAATGGGGCGCTACACAATTTTTTTTTTTCGTAAATAAAATTAGACACATTAACTCAAGAGAAAATCATCAGTAAAAATAAGAAAAAATATTTTAAAAAATTGCTAAGTTTAAAAAAATTGTTAAGTATTATTATGGACTTATTAACTTAACCTAGACGACACTATTGTCGTTTGACGTCACATGTTTGTAACGTCATACTACTCCTACATTACTCAGTGAAATGACAGTTTTGCGGGACAAATATAGAAATTACCCCCTCCCACAACTTTGAATTCTTAAGTCTTTATTGAGACTATGCCTTTATTTCATCTTTATAATGGTATACGTAATCAAATACCTATTATTTTTTTTGGGACATATATCAATGTGCCGTTTCGTCCATTATTTTTCACGTCACCAAAGCAATTATCTCGCCTTCCGTTCTCGCCGGTCTCATGGCCCCACATTTCCGTCAGCTTCACGGATGTGGATCCTCAAGTTTTGGCAGTTTCTCGCTTTGTATGCGCCTCCCGTTTTTGGGTTCACTGTTTGTTTGTCAACTACTAACTTCTTTAATTAATTAGTGTTACTAGCGCACAGTTGAGTGTGTCAGATTTCCTTCATGTTTGGTTAAAGATTCTATGATATTTTCTTTTAAATGGGGGTGTTTTTTTATTATTAAAGATTTTTTGTGAGTGCGTTGGTGACTTCACGTCAGTAAAAGTACGTGTGAGTGTCTATCTGATAAATAACGGTATCCTGAAATCCATTTTTCATTCATATTTTTTAAGTTATTGCTATGAATTAAAACATTTTTGCACGTAATGACTCATATATAGGTATTACCGTTTTACTGTCGATCCCGATTGTTATATGAGCATCTGAAACGCGAATACCGCATAACTCCAAGTACCACTAAAACGGTTAGCATAACTGGAACCACCATCAATGCTGCAGAGAATAAATCAAAATCAAACATTTTATATATAATAGGAAAATGGGTCAAAGGTCGTAAAGGTCATGTAGAATTTCCTGATAATTATGACACATTCAATACATTCAATTATACTGGTGATAATTTGATTTGAGAATCCATTTAAATTTGGAATGGAGATATTTTCAGAAGTTCTAGGGAAGGATATACATACATAGTATAGTTATTACCTTTTTATCCAGGAAATCTAAATATATATAACTCAAGGGTGACTGACTGACATAGTGATCTATCAACGCACAGTCCAAACCACTGGACGTATCGGGCTGAAATTTAGCATGCAGGTAGATGTTATGACGTAGGCATCTGCTACGAAAGGATTTTTGAAAATTCACCCCCTATGGGGGTAAAACGGGGGTGCAAAGTTAATATGAAACTTTTATTTTTTTAGTTAAATTGCACGCAGACGAAGTCGCGGGAACCAGCTAGTAATCCTATAAAATCATAGCGGTTGAAGTTCCTATGCAGACGAAGTCGCGATGAATACTAGTGGTTAAATAAGTAAAATAACTTCAAATCATTAGCCCATTTTTAATTACGACAATACAATGTATTATGTTTCTATACAAAGGCGAACATCTTTCCTAAAATAAATACTCTAAGCTGAAATGTTCAAAAATATACCCAACAAATTAGATAAATAGAAATAATATAATTCTTCCCCCTAAGTCCGCGAGGAGCAGCCCTGGAGGTTTTAAATGATAGCTTCAGAAAGGTCAAGCTAGGGTTACCACTTAAAAAAATCTGTGATTTTTTTCTTGCGCTACATTTTAATGACGTGACTTGCTTTAAACTTTTATCTATGGGTCAAGAGATGTTTTGGACTTTGTATAACATAGTGTATCGTACATTCGGTGTATTGAATTTTAAAGGATAGAATAACTACACCCAGGATCTCAAGATCCTTTAATAACAAGCCCTGTGGCCGAAATCGGCCAGGACGACATAATTATTCATTATCATCATCAATCATCATCATCAGCCCATTATTGTCACACTGCTGGGTCTTCCTTCTCTCATTTGAGAGTGATTAGGCTATAGTCCACCACGCTAGCCTACTGCGAGTTGGCAGACTGTACATGCCATCGAGAAAATCTTTCAAGCATGTAGGTTTTCTCACTACATTTCCTTTACTGTTCGAGCATGTGCTATTTACGCACTTAACTCCGAAAAGTAATATGAAACAGTGGTTTGTAGCTTGGGTTTGAACTCGAAACCTTTGACATCTCAGTCCACTGGTCTCACCACTAGGCTACCACAGTTCTTTCACTCACATCATTATTGACTTTTTATAATAGTTGGTATAAATATAAGCGTATAAACCCTACAAGTAGGTATATTATAGGTAATAAAACTAATTGCTTTTTTTCAAAATTTGCTAGTTTCCTTAAACTAAACCATAAATAAATGGATTCTTCAGTCGTACAGCATATTTTTTGATCGTAATGGAATTGGTTTGCCAAAAAACATTAAAGGTTGGCAATGTATTTTTTTTTCTTTTATTTCTAACAAATAACATCTGAGTACCTACATATTTCCCTTTTTGGTTCAGTTACTTCTTTCTTACTGAAAATAACTGTAAATTTTGTAGATATTTAAATAAGACTTTATCACGGTTCCAATTGGCAGTAAAATGTGTTTGAGTGTTGTCTTCGATTCAACAAGTTTTGGCACATGTTTATACTAAAACCAATGTAACGAGATTAAACTTGACTATTCACATCCTGTAATACTAAAATTTTGGACTCATATTATTATATGGTACATTGTATATACCAATATATTGTATATACCTATATATTTACCAAATGGAATCAAAATGTCAAATCAAATGTATTATTTTATTAAATTCCGTTTTTTGTTATTAATTTACTTAGATTAGCATTATTTTTAACTGTAAGTGGTTATCTATTATTCTGTGAATTGTTTTATTGATATTAGCATGATGTGGTCTCCTGTAAGTAAAGGAGTACAATGACTAAACCGATCGCATACCTCCTCTCCGTTTTGGTGGAAACTGGCCTCATAATGGCCTTATAACAACCTTAAAATTATTGTTATATAACTTAATAGTACCGGCCCAGGTGTATGCGGCAGACCAGAGCAAATCGAACCATTTTGCTGTTTGGTTTCAAGGATCGATATATCTCATGTTACGACCTACTGGCGCGTTGAAGATATATTGAATGTTGAGTATTTGTTACGGTGGCTGGAACTCGATAAAATATCTTTGCTTACCCGGAGGAAATAAAATGAAAATGATATAAATAACGCTTTGGACGGGAACATGCTGGAAGCGTCTGCATCGTGGATACTGTTACATACCAATTTTACGTGATTCTACTGGAAAATATATTTTTGGAAAGTGTATTTCCTATCAAATACCTACAATTAAGAGCCTAACTTAAAATACTCTATTCCAGGAATTTATTTAATGTGCTCGACAGACATAATATCCAATCCAAAATATGCACAATTTTCCTTTCAGGTATTTTTTTAAAGAGGTATGTAATAATTTCTGTGTAACAAGTTTTAGAGATCCAATTTGTATGTTCTTCTAAAACACTTTTATAGCTAAAAACTTAAATTTGTTTATAAGAACCCTTTGTCCTACAACATGACATTTTATGTGTACCCTAACCAGCACTAATGAGCTAATGAGTCAAGCCTAAAACGGTTACACTTAATAAATATTCAGTTTATTTACAAACGGTACTGTTGCCAGCTACATTAATTACGTTTAAGTGTGCCTGTTAGTGACTTTCATACGCGAAAGTGTTTACATGAATTAATTGCTTATAAATATTGAAGATTTTGCGCAAAATGTTTAGGCTGAAGTTCAAGGGAAATTAAATTAGAGCTTGTCTCCGGCTGTGTTGTTCAAATACGATAATCCTATGAACCTATCTACAATTTAATGCTTGAGGCAAGATGTTCAATAACTAATATGCATATTATTAAATATGTAGGAGCATTGATAACTTAGCCGCGTGCCTGGAGTAGTGGGGAACCAACGGACTTGAGTTCGAACCAATGGACACACCACTGACTATTCGCAAAAAATGTTTTCTGTGGTCACTCTTACTAAATTTACTGGTCAGAACAGTCATCATAAAACAATCACGTGACTTAAACAATATTTTAAAGCTTTCTGGAAAACGATACCGTTAATAGGCAGACAGGAGTTTAGTTGTCATGAGGCTCACCTTACAAATTACTTGCCCTTGTTTGACAGCACCCTTGAGACAGACAAACCTGTTTAAGTATGTTAAGTATACTTGTGTGAGTAGAGGAACAAGTAAACAAACGTGCTCCCAAACTGATGACCAGTGGTAACTCTTAATGGACAAAGTTTTTTCACCACAAATCCTGGCCCCTGGCGGGCTTAACTCTTCAAAGTGGAGTTTTGTGGTACAAGTCAAAAGAAAAAGGTCGAATGTTAACGTTTTTTTTTCATTAAGTTTGTTGAAGGTTGTAATTTTTGCATCGATTATTTCCGAGCACTTTTTTAACTGACTTCGAAAAGGTTCTCAATTCGAATGTGTCTATTTTTTTTTTATTACCTACTTGCTAACTTACTATGATTCGTCAGATCCGGAATCTGATAAACGCAGATTTAATTTATCTTATACTTCGGGAATATAATAATATACAGCGAGAAAATCCGTAAAAAATAGTTTTATTGAATTTTTTGTTGTATTTCTTTAATAACTGTTGTACCAATCACTTTAGTCTTGCTCCATACCATAATTCCATTCAAGGTGTAGTGTTTATAGTCCGTTGATGGTCTTGGCTGTTTCCGTAGATAATCCATGAGGTGTAAGATGTGTGAGCGCCAGTAATCATGATATAGATCAACTTCCTGACCGTTTTGTTCTCTGAGACAGGGAAAATTAACAGATTATTTGTAGATTATCATGATTGCAAATTTTGAAGGTCAGTTTTTTTATGGTATTTCTAAAATGAAATTTAAACTTGGTAGCACGGATTTCAAAGGATGTGCTATCCAAGAACCGGTTATAGCAGTCACACCTGACAACTATTACTTATCTACACCTTTCGTCAGTCTTGTTACAGGCATTCCTGCTTAAACTGAAGGTTTTTCCTAGTTTTTCTTTAACCTTCAGTTCAGCGTTGGACGTACTTTAGCTGCTAAAGCGATGATGATGATTATAAAAAAGGGGTTATGACGTATTCATCCTGTGACGTCTCATCCCATTTCTTTACTCATCCCAAACTAAAATTCCTTACTGAACCCATTACCTTATTTTAGTAAATTTTCGTAATTCAACCCAAATGCATTCCGTACTCGTCCCGAAGCAAATAATATAAAAAAGGTGTGGATAGCAAATGAACGCTTATTTTTTTTTATTTATTTTAAGTTAATTCTAAGCAAATTTATAGGTAGGATTCATGAAAATAAATTTGGGAAACGTCAGCTTATAAAAGGCACAACCTTTTGCTGAATCCGATAATATAATGATCATGTTTGGCAGACAGACACTACAGTGTTTATACAATAGACGGAACTTAGTAAAACAGTCTGGCGCTGACATCAAACGTGATAATAAGACAGATAGAACATTCGATTCAAAGTCTAAAAAAATGCTTTAATAAAAAGGGTGCTTTGTCATAGCCATTTTTAGGCTTTATCGGGCAAGGGTTCTAGGGTCGAACGCATTCAACAAAAGCAGGGTGAAATCGAACATTTCTCATTTCATAATTGTAGTTTTTAAAGCATGTGCTCCAGGAAAAGAATAACAGAATTCAGCGTTTATCGCTTGTATAGTTGAAGCACATAAAATCAAGCTCACAATAATACTATAACCTACCGAAAACTAAGGAACCTATTGTATTCAAGTTAGTGCTGGAAAATCGTGACGTTGTAAAACCGAATATTCTATTTTAAACTGTGTCAGAACGGCATTAATCGCTTTAATCAATTTAATTTCAATTTCTAGTTTTGTAGGCAGGGTCTGATGACTGGTGGAATAAAAGTCTTCAGTTCAATCCCAAAGTACGCATCACTCACTAAGTTACCTACGTGTTGCTTTATATCCACTTCGGATTACGACGATTGGCAAGAATTTCTAAGCGAAGCTATATTTTGAAGCTTAATGACAGACAGACAGACATTAAGCTTCAAAATATAGCTTCGCTATCGCTTCTAGCTACAACACCGGCCTGACGGCACAGTATTTTCATATAAATTCGCAATGCAGATATTAATGGAACGATTTTTCATTTGCATTCCGCTGTTTTTTTTTTACAATTGATTACTGTTTATTGGACTTGATAATTCTATGTAAAGCTGTATGTCTTTTTGTATCTATATAACAACCATGTTAGGTATGATTCGTTATCAGCTAAGAGTAGTGGACAGAAACCTCGCCAATAAGTTTCAATAAGGATAAATGCAATTTTTTTAAGTTTATATAATACCAACCTTTTGGACTGCTTGGAAGTAGTAGTTTTATCCAATCTGGTTTTTTATGCAATTTGTCTTTTAAGAATTTATCGATTCCGCACTCAATCTGCCACCCCCAATGTTTCGCCCTTTCAAGGGCTGACTTCCAGAACAAAACTTGAGGGCTAAAATTATCTCTGTACCAAATTTCATCTAAATCAGTTCAGCGTATATAGCGTAAACACACTTTTACGTTTATAATATTAGTAAGTATGTATGGAAATAGTATTTTTTGTTTTTTTTTTATGTTGAAAGCTTCAAAAAGGACCATATTTCTAGGAAAGAGTTTGGGAAGTGTAGGATTTTGCCTAACTAAAACTATCAGTGGTGGTCACTATCAGCACATACCGCAAGGTCCGTGGTCTACTTAAGATAAAAGCCCATGAACCTCCTGTGCAACGATTAAGCGTCCCTGGGTTTGATCCAACCACTCCCCACAAATATCAATCTGTAAATCTTTTAGTAAGAAGCAATGGAATCACTCAGTGCATTAATTTCTAACCCATTAACTAAACAAAATCAAACATTGTAATTTACTCAACATTTTGCGATGAAAATAAATATTTCCTGGCCCCACTACTAATTTCTTAAAAGAAACCACTGCCAATTATGTTCAACTAAAAGTATAATGTCATTCTAACTTTAAAACTCATTTATTTTCTAATCGACCTGTCAACATATAATTTTAAGAAATTAGTTACCTTGCCATCATAAAAAAGTTATGTTTTATTAACCAAGTCACAGCAAAATCTAATTTCTGTGACAAGTAACGCTTGGCACTGAAATGGTTTATGACAAGTTAACAATTTTCACAGTTGCTCGTAAATGTAGTAGTTATCGCAAAAATTGGACATTAAGGAAAACAACTAAAAGTTCTGCTTATAAAGATAAACTGTAACATTATATCAAATTTGTTTAACCACAGGTTTTTACAAAAGAAAACCGATTTTACCCAGAATGATTAGTGAGGGGAAATTTCAATTTGTTGTTGGAAAAATGTTTGGAACCTTATCGTAGATTTTATAAAATCTAAAGCCAAGTTCTAAAAATGAATCATGGGATACAGTGAGTTCGTGCTGTGTAAATCAGATTGTTAATCATTAGTAGCTTTTAGCAATTTTAAAAAACGTGACCATAGATGCTGTGAAGGTGTGTGAATATGTGATCTGAAACTCCGGGGTTAAATAATATCAATTTACCGCGATCTGGTAGTCGTAGTCTCTAGTATTTGTATGGTAAATATCTGTCACATTTTCATGTTTTTATATTGCTAGTCATGATATTTGAAAATAAAAATTATATGTGCTTCAGAAGCGAATAGATCATATCATTGGATCTCAATTTAGTATTTTGACTGTTGGTGAGTAATTGTGATATAGCAAATAATTTATTTTAAATTTTCATATGGCTTTATGATTTACTATATACATACCATCACGCCAGTCGCTACCGAAGGGTTAAGCAAAGGTGTACTAATGTACACCCTCATTTCGCCATTATATTTTAGGTCCCATGTAATAGGGGGCGAGTCTATTGCCATTAGCTGGGCACAAATCCAAACACCGAGCTGCTACTGAGAATTTCAGAAGCTGCACGCTTTCCTAGGTACAAACAAAAAAAAATGCTTTTATGGAGCACCTTAGCACCTTTTTTGTGAAAATCCTCAAGGATACTCCCCGCCACAAAAGGTGAAATGCCTTGTCGGACTTCGGCTAAATCCCGCTGGAACTGGCCGTTTCCGTAAACGCATTAGGAATCCATCTTTGAGAATTCCAATAAAACGCTTCTAAGACTTTCTCAATACTATCCTATCTAGTCTTTCTCAGAAAATGTTTATTTCTTTATATGTTCGCTACATAAATCAGAACAGGTAACATTTTAGTCCTAATTACCTTTATCATAAAGTGGTGTATTACATGGCATTAATGCTGTTAGTTATATATTAATTAATCGTTACACAAGCAAAACGCTACGTCACTCCGTTACTAATTAGTGCTAGATTTTCTCAAATAAAGCCTTAAATGTAAACACATTAAAGTTGTGTATAAATACGCAAAATTTGCGTGTCGTAATTTTATGTATCAGATTTTCTGGTGAAGACATAAATGTTGACGGTTTAGATTAGGTATTTTATAGTAACTTGAAATAAGTAAAATGTTTTCAACAATACCTTTTTTTTTACTGACGTATATTTTATACACGATAAAGCTTTTAACTGTGTGTTAGTGTTCGTCTGCACCATCATAGCCACACCTATGAAGCCACAGACAGACAAACAGTAACAGAGACATATTATTGATTACAGATCAACAAAAATATAATTTATCCGTGTAATATGCACGTCCTAGTATGTTATGATGTAGTTTGCCTTTAGACACATAATCATCAGACGAATGATAAATTGATCGATGTCCGTTTCAATGGCGCGTCAATACAGGTAACAGCTTAACCTAGTAATATATGATGAAAATGAAATATCCTCCGGAAAAAAGCAATGTTATAAGATTTATTCTTTCAAGGATATGCAAGAAAATATATATATATATATATATAGAAGAAAACCTAGTAAATATCCAGTATAATGTTTGTACTTGTGTATGTTTATGGTTGTAATTTTCATGAATACCCGCCATCTTATGAAATGCCATAGAAACAAAATGTTACCAGGCTCTTAGTTTCAATTGCTCTAGTGAAGAGCACCAGTTGGCACTACCATTCTCGCTCCATTACCCATTCTGTTATATCCATTATTATATACGCAGTAAGATTCAAAATTACATAATTCCCCACAGCAAACAATTCCGCGGCTCAACAGGCAAATGTTAACAAAATCCCATTTATCCGCGTCGAATAGTTCTGAATTTAGTCTATAGCCGTTGCCAAATGCGTCGAGATACCGCGGCCGGTCGCACGTGAATGAGCGAAATCGAATTGTCTCGACGCTTTATTTGACCGATTTATGATTTAATTTCGACACCACAGTTTTCGAACACTGTTATTTTAACCGACTGGCAATGCCGTTAGTTGGTGACTGGTGCAAGAAAGAATGATTTCTATCATATAAGTATCATTACAAACTACTAAAGAGCGATCGAGGCTGATCAGATTTATATTTGAGTTGGTTGTAATTATTGTCCCGCTAACCGGCTCGGGTCTTCAGTTGTACAGTTAGGCTACAGTCCACCCAGTGTGATTTGGTTGACATAACAAGCCTTTAAGAAATTTTCTCAGGGGTACAGAGCTTTCTAAGAATGTTTTCCGTATAATGATCATGCTGAGGTATACCTCAGTGTAGAAGCTGTTCATCGTCATTAGGCTATTAGTCAAATATTTGACAAAAACCTCAGCATATCATCCTCATGACAGAATCAACAGGAAGAAAATGTCTTATTCACAATAGCACGCGAACGGGTTTTTTGTCATTAAACAGATCGGAATTCAGAGCTACATAACATTACATACCGTCATGCATATGTCTCCGACGGATTAGGCAGAGATGGACTGATTTATATACACAGTTTAGAGGCATGTTTTTAGGTCGCATGTAATAGGATGCGACACAAATCGAAACTACGAGCTACTACTGAATATTTTTTTAAAAAACCCTATACGTAAGTCTTCCACAGTCTGCAGTCATCTTTGTTACCACTTGACCATTAGGCAGTTCCTATTCTTTCATACAGTAACTTATTCTTAGCTAATACTTAACGTTAAAAATAATACGTTATTGATTTCTTACACTTACGCGAATATTAGACATTGAAATAAAACTACTTTTTACGGATTTTATCGCGGTATATTGATATTATTTTAACTCGACGTTTCAGATCCTTTACAGCATCCATGGTCACAGGCCGACTGAGGTGTTGGTCGTCTTGAAGTTATAATTACTAACAGCTACCTTACATTTTCAATTATTATTGACAATCCGATTTACACAGAACGAGCTCACCGTGTCCTTCGGTCTGTCCTTGTTCTTGGATTTAGATTTAATAGAATCTATAATGGGGTTCCAAGCAGGTGGTAACAGGTGGGAACCCCATCATAGATTCTATTAAATCTAAATCCAAGAACAATGCTGCACGACCGAAGGACACGGTGAGCTCGTTCTGTGTAAACCGGATTGATGCTGTAAAGGATCCGAAACGTCGGGTTAAAATAATATCAATATACCGCGATAAAATCCGTAAAAAGTAGTTTTATTTCAATAATACGTTAAACAAACAACATTTTTCTCCACCTGACAATTGAACTATCATGATCCGCAAAAGCCATGTTTGCGACTAAAAGAGTAATGAAGGAGTATCAAGATACATTGCTATTAATTAATCTCAGCGTTCCTATATTGTAAAGGGTGTCGCACATTGCAGCGTCCGTCAATGGAGACACTACCCGGAAGAAATGCATTGTTACACTTGCCAATGTCTATTGAGCTCTACAAGCGCACAAACTATTCTAGACGGTTATAAGGCCTATTTTTAAAGGTGTTAACTATTGGGACATCAATGTTCCTATGGAAAATCCCCACGACCTATCTCTAAGTCTAAACTGTCCATTCTACGCATACGTCTGTACGGCCGTCAGTGTGCGCCCGCTCTTGTCACGTCACGGCGGCCCCAATACGCTAGTTGACGTGCGCGTACGCATACAACTCGACGAGATTTATTGCGAATCTGCGAAAGGTAGGTATTTGTTTATACTGTTTTGTTTTTGTACTCGTGTGTTTGGTTTGTTTGGGACTTATGTCAAAGTACGATGGGTATGTAATGCGGAATTTGTGAAGTATCTCGATGAAGTAATTAATGTACTTAAATAATAACTGAGTAAGAACTTTGTTTGTGATTTTAATATTTAAGCTCGTTGAAGAAATATTAAGTTCGTGAATATTTGGGTCCGACCTAACCTATAGGTACTCCAAAACCAGTTATGGATCTTTTAAAACAGGATCCAAAACTCAAGTGTTTACTAAAATATCGTTACAGACGAAATTTTCGTCTGTTACTAGAACCTTTCGTTTTTATAAGATAAACCCAATTCTACCTCATTATGCAAAACACCTCCAAATAATTGTCAATTTCTCCCCTCAACGTTTTAGTATGTATTAAGACTCTTCAAAGGAGGCTTATTATTCCTCATGTGACATTACGCACATAATTAGACGGAGAGACACGCGTATGTGTTGACACAAGAAATTGAAATCGTGGAGGTATGTGCGCCAATTTTTGTCATTTCTCGGAAATTTTTGGTTAAAAAATAATTAATACGTGGGTGGTTGTTTTTAGATAGATAATGACAAGGTAACTTTATACGATTTTGTGACTGAAAAGAAATTGTAGGATGGCTCGGCGATTGTTAGAAGCATTTTTTGTAGTGGTATTGTTGTTAACAAATATAAATTGTTGCAAAGAGCTCTTCATCTCACAACCCCAACACCTACTCAAGGTTAAATAGCAACCTAAATAATGACATTAGATTTATGTTTCTAAGACTAATAGTAGGTACTGTACCTAATTATTAAGGTAAGACAATATACATAACATATTATGTTACGTTTCACTTGATACCCGTATGTGATTTTAAAGGCGATTTTCTGCCATAAAAACATATTTGTTCCCTCAGGAGCTAAAATAAGGATAAAAATCTTTACCATCCCGCAAGCTAGAGAGAGACCCTTTTATTTTGAAGTTCGTTAAGCCCCATAAGCGTTATTCTACGTAAGCCCAAAGTCAAGCCAGTTTCTTTAAGGGGGATTATGCTATATGAATTCATGAATGGTTGATTCTGAAATATTTTGCGAGCAAGTGTTAATAATTCTCATGCGTATACAGAATAAATTTAAAACAACCTCATTTTGGGGTTTGCCACGAGTAGGTTATTTGAATTAAATTACTTAGGAGACAGAAAGTATATCTACATAATAGGTAGAGCGTTAGTTGTCCGTCTAAAGGTAAACTATAGCTGGTAGTTTTTAAACGTTAGTAATGAAAGACCTATATAATTTTACCATCAAAATACCAGTTATGTCAATGGGCCAGTAATTTAATAAGTAATAGTAATCACCACTGACTTTTCGAAGTTGCGTATTTATCACGTGTTCAAGCGGTGAAGAAAAATATTGAGAGGAACCTGCATGCCTAATTTTCTCGATGGCGTGTGAACTCTGCCCGCACCAGGCTAGCGTGGTGGACTATAGCTTAATCCTCCTGAAATGAGAAGAGCCATCTTTAGCAATACGACTTTAAATGGGTTGCTGACGATTTATTATTACCCATCTAACCAGATACAATATATTTGACACATAACCGTGTAACGTCACAGTATTTGGCTAGCTAGAGAAACTCAGAAGCGCCGAGTTAATTACCCTTATTACAATGAATGGTCCTAAGAACAAACAAGTCTAGAATGACTTCAGATATAATTTGTAAACTAAATAAATATCAGACAAAACTACCACCGAAATAAAAACACCACACATTGAATCGCACCCTGATGACACTCCAAATGGAATAGCGCGATGAAATCCAACGTGAAGCGTATCTCATTAACTCGATTATATTTCTACTCCTCCAAATTCTTCTAAAACCTAAATAGCCGCACGCAATACCATCTAGTATTACTAGCAGACGAAAGGCGAGATTTGCTTGGATGTTTCGAAGATAATTTCCGTAGTCCCGTAGGCACAGTTATGGGGATAAAACGCGGAGGCCGTCCGATCGTTGTGTGGGCTTGTTTCAAAGGCAGTGGTTATGTCGTGATTCTTTTATGGGTTTCTATGGTGGAGCGTGAATCACAAAGACCGCTTCAGTTCTTACAGGACAGGCAAAAGAACTTATGGTTTTGAAAATGATGGTCAAAGAGATTTTAGAAAACGGCGGTACTTAGCTGACGTCTTTCTAAGATGATGTAAAGTCTTTTGGCGTTTAATTTGCGGGAAGTTTTAAAAACATTTTCAATTTAATACAAATATTTTATGTTCCTAATGTGTCGGTACAGTTTTTATATACATAGTCCTAATTATTATAAAATGCAACTAGTTGTAATTAGTTTTATGAAATATTTATGTGGTCGAGTTAACTAAAATTAATAAAAGAGATTAGTTATATTAATTTTGTTATGTAACATTATTTTACATGTTAATGTGAAAATGGACATTTTATTCTGTACATACAATATAGTCTCCATTGAGTAGTTATTTTCTTTTAATACCTTAAGTCAGTTTTTACGAAATTTATCAGCTGTCTATAATAATATCAGGCACCTATTGCATTAAATATATGACTACACATAGCAACTCTTACTTCTAAAAGCTGTACTAAGAAATGTGGGTGAGATCGGTCTGTATCTATTCCTGGAAATTTAAAGCCTTTATAACTTCATACCGTACCGTAAATCCTCTACGTCCTTTACTTCTCCATAGGAAGCACGTATATCTAATATATAAAATTCTCGTGTCACAGTTTTCGTTGCCATACTCCTCCGAAACGGCTTGACCGATTTTGATGAAATTTATCGTGCTTATCCGGTATCTATGAGAATCGGCCAACATCAATTTTTCATCCCCTAAAAGTTAGGAGTAGTCCACCAACCCCTATAATGTGGCAAAACAACATTTGCTGGGTCAGCTAGTATGTTTATATATTCTTTGACGAGCCCAGCGGTAGTGTTAACTACTGTGCTGCCTTCTGTGCTACGGGTCCCGGATTTCGAATCCCGGTAGGAACAAATGTTTGTGCGATGAGCATACACATTTGTATCCGAGTCGATGTATCTATGTATAATATTTACGAATTTACAAAAAAAAAGTATACATGTAGTATATCAATCTTCTAGTGTCCGTAACACAAGCCTCGTTGCTTAGCTCGGATCTAGATGGCGTTGTCATAATGTCCAGGAATTTTTATTTTTTATTTATTTATTCTATAGTTGGTATAAGTTTCTCCGAATCAAAAAAAACACAACTTAAAAAAGTGCTAAAAAAGCTATAGTTTCTTTTCGAAAATAAAGGACTTATGTCGTTTTTTAACTTAGCAATGTACTTAGGTAATGTTTGAAATATGAGTTGACTCATTCGTATAAAGTGAGATGAGATACCGCCGTGAATTATAAGATCCTTTTATAAGATAATTTAAATTGGGCCCCGCTTTGCTACCCCTGATATGATATTATGTTGTATTTGATATGGTGTTGGGTATAAATTTGCATGATTATATTATTTTCTTATAAGTCTGTTTGAATATAATGATAAACATTTGAATAACTGGATAGGAAGTAATTTAGAATACGAGTATCGAAAATGTATTGTTATATAGATATTATCTTTTGATACAAAACCTTCACATGACGTTATTTGTCCGCGATGAACTTCGGAACTGATAAACTGTTTTTAATTAAACTTGAGAATGAAGATAGTTTTAATTTAAACTTAATCTAAGTTGAGAGATTTTATTCTGCTTGGAATAATACATTATAATTATGTCGTTATGTCGTAGCTGCGTTAACAAACGCAAATTTTCTCATAAACAAACGCCCAGACCCGGAACAACAACCTGTATTTAGATTGTACAAATATTATCCTACGTGTGGGGATCGAACTCACAACCCGTGACGCACAAGCCGATCGTTCTGTCACTGCGCCAATTGAGTCGTCTCTTCTTTTATACATTATTCCTAAGTTTATCATCATCATTAACCCATAACTGTCCCAATACTGGGCACGGGTCTCCTCTCATTTGAGCGGGAATAGGCTATAGTCCGCTAGCCTACTGCGGGTGGGCAGACTTCACATGCCCTCGAGAATATCTCTCAAGCATGCAGGTTTCCTCCCGATTTTCCCTCACCGTTTGAGCATGTGATAAATACGCACATAACTTCCGAAAAGTCAGTGGTTTGGCCTTGGGTTTGAACTCGAAACCTTTGACATCTCAGTCCACTGGTCACACCACTAGGCTACCACAGCTAATCGCTAATTTTATACCCACTGTTAATTCTAAATCATCTTCCCATCACACCATATCTCAAAATAATCGCCTTTTAAAAGCGTAATCAGGTATTGGTATACAAATAGAATATTAACTAAGGTTCTCAGCGTCTTCAATATTCAACATCAATTCTAATATATTTCAACTAGATAAAATCTATCTTTATGACACTTATAAACTGTCAGCTACATAACCATTTCATATTAAGTATCCTTTGCGTCCATTCTCAATAAATTTGAATGCAGGAAATTCAATATTATCATCTTTTATATTGAAAGTTCCTGGAAAATATATAAGTTTTACCATGTAGGTTTTACCAATAAGAAATTTCAATTTCAATAAAAAGATGCGTCAATGTGAGAATGGGGTTCAACCCGGGCTCTTTAACTTTTAATATATTGATCCTTTGAACCAAAATTGTTGTTATAATAATTTTAATCTTTACCTCACTAATAGTTTCTCCTGTGTCGTGGGGGTACGTTTACTAACACAAATAATCACAATGCATAAACACCCCCACCCGCATCTGCTGTATGCGGGTGGCATATGACCGGTCGTCGTGGCGATCCTTGTGGGAGACCTATGTTCAGCAGTGGACGTCTAACGGTGGATGTGATGATGATGATGACAAACACCCAGACCCGGAACAACTACCTGTAGGCCATATAAATAATTGTTCCGTGCGGAGATCGAATGTATGACCACGCAGCGCAGAAGCGGAACCCTCGATCGCTGCACCAACAGTGCAATCTTCTATTATGCCTTTCTTTATAATAAACAAGGAAAAGGCATATCAACTAAAAAATCTCTAAAAACTTCTCCATAAGATCAACCACTTGGAACCGTACAATAAGAAGCTTAAGATTCTCAAGAATGCTTCAAAAATTTTATTTGAAATAATCACCTTTTGAATTTGAAATTAACAGCCTTAGCTTACGGTTAATTTAAGCAAACATAAAACAAAAGCATTTGGGTTTTTTTTTGTTTCGATCCAATATTTACAAATACTAGATCTCGCGCCTCTGTTCTCAATCCGCCTAAATACTTGCAACCCATATTATTCCCACGCTCGCAACCGCAGCGCACTTCCGATATATTTACACACGAAGCCTTTGGAGGCTCATCCGGGGATCATTTAGAAGATCCCTGTCCTATTCTCAGAGAAACACACGTACGGAACCTTCCTCTACGTTTAGCTAGATGTGTTTGCTTTGTAATTGTTTTAGGGAATTTATTAATGCCAACTCGTCGTGGCGTTATTAAATTATGTATGTTGTAAAGTGTAGAAAATGACATCTTTCGACTTCATTGTCACTCAGCACAAGGTGGGATTGTAGATAAATGCCTGCATATTATACATCATAAAAATTTGCCCCATTTTCATTACTTCTTCGATATTTCGTCAATTAATGCCAACCAGATTTGGTTTCTGTTACTCGAGAATTTAAAAGAACTAGGGTATACTATTGATTAACTATTAATTCATAATATTAAGTGTATTAAGCTGAGTGCATAGTCTACTGGTGATTACTATTTCACCAGTAGACAATGCACTCAAATGTTTTCAGTTCAATCCCGAAGCACGCTTCAATGACTTATAAGGAAAACATCATGAGGCAAACTGCATGACTCACAGTTTCTCACACTCACACTTAACATTAGCGTGGCGGACAATAGCCTAATCCTTTTCAAATGAGAGGAGACCCTTGCCCAGCTTGAGGAGAATGATAGGGTTCATTATCATTATCAGCCTATAGCCGTCCACTGCTGAACGTAGGCCTCCCCCAAAGAGCGCCAACCATCCCGGTCTTGGGCAGCTCGCATCCATCCGCTACCGCTATTGATGATGATTAATTCATGACAAATCTCAAAATGCAATAAAAATATTTATTATACTCATTTTTCTATATGTACCGGCACGAGTCGTGAGCACAAACTTCACTTGCGCATTCCAAAAACTTTCGGTCTCTTTGGTGGAATGATGATGGCGACGGGCGCCGAAGCTGCACACGGTAGTTTCTGACCGGTAAACCGATACTGAACAAATTTATCCGAAAGCGTACATGCGTAAAATGGCTTTTACTTCTAAAATTTGTGTTCGCGTGCCGGCAGTTATACTTCCTTGCAAAAATTCAAGCTTAAAATCAAATCCCTAGAACTCATACCCAGAATATGGAACTAGCAATCCAACATACGATGGCTAACTTTCTTATTTATACCAATTTCTCTACAGAGGATTGAATATCTAAAGCAGACAAAAGGTTTTGAGTTCCTGTTACGTACTATATGTTTTTCCACGGGATCCGGGTAGCGCTTGAATAATAGAAATTGAAAGGACAGACTGAACCGACGAGATTTAAGCGTATAAGGTTGGTAACATTTTATGTGCTCGTTGTGTACCTAGTTGGTCGATTCGTTATTGTTTTAGTTCTTTCATAGATTTTTGTATGTGTGAAGATCTCCTTTCATTGGATTTAATTTAAATTAGGTTGTTAGGTAATTAAAGATACTTTATGGTTGTCGTTCATAAAAATACCTATAAATATAGAAATCGCGAATTTATCAATATAAGTTATTTTAATCATATTGATTTCTTATACATACGCAAATAGAAATGGAAATAAAAAATATAAGAATATTTTTTTCAGGTCTTTACGGAATCCACGATGTGTCTTAAAAAATAGTTTTACTTCGATATTATAAATCAGCTTGTGGCAGTTCTCTGGCTGATGTTAAGAGTTAATTAACTTACCCAAGCGGAGTCGGAAGCTCTTCAAAGCGTCTTTTTTTTTCTATAAGTTTCCGCCGTTTATTTATTAACTTTTAGACTAAAATATTTTTTTCCTGGACCGAATATCTTTCAAATATTTAGTAATTTATTTAAAATTGGTGCTTTCCTGGTGAGATACAAACTAAAAGTTAAAGAAATACGTCTGAATATACTAAAAAATAACAAAAATCTGTAGGTACCTACTCAAAGAACCTCCTGTAGCATTTTCCACCGTAATAAATGTCATCGACTCATCAAACTAATCTTAACGCCCACGCTGCGAATTTGTCGTCCGGTCGTCTAGGTAACCGCAATACAAATAACAAATATCAAAACTGATAAAGTCATGAGTAATCACAAGTGATTATCAACGTTTCCTGGGTCCTGTCGCTGGCAACATGGCGTCAACAGGTGAAACACTGGCGACAAGCCAGAAACCGTCAAACTGGCTCAATCAAGTATCTACACAAACAATTTTAACCCCTGTGCAACTTTTAACAAGACTGAAATTTAAATCAGGCTAATAAAGAATTAGTCAATCAGTGAAAGTGATGTACTATATATCTTATTAAAAAGTAATAGAATTCAGATTTGCATACGTTGATTTAAAGTTTGTAATTAATGTGCGATTTATTAGACTTTCTTTGGTGAAAATTCATAAAGTTGATATTTGATTATTGTATGTCAGTAACAAAAATTTTATAACTAAAAGTAAAAGTAAACTAAAAGTTTTATTTATAACTAGATTTAACCCGCGACTTCTCCTGCATAATATTAGTGATTTTATTTCCACCCCCCTTTTCTCCATTTTGAGGGATGATTACCGGGATGAAAACTATCCTATATCCTTTCCTGGGACTCAAACTATCTTTATACTAAATTTCATCTAAATCGGCTCAGCGGTTATAGCGTGAAGAGGTCACAGACGGACAGACAAACAGACAGACACACTTTCGCATTTATAATATTATAGTATGGATTAGTTCCCAAAATGTTTCGCTGTCTACATTGGACTGAAGATCAAAGTCCCTTTGAATTGTGTTTCTGATAAATTACAGTGCATAGTATTAAGCATACTGAAGGACAATAAACATGGGGATAGAGGTCAATGACAAGACATCATATTTATGTCTTGAACATATTTGTCAGTCTAGCATAGATTATGTAGACGAATACGAACGTCTAGAATAACATTTCGGGAAATTTTGGATTACAATAATTATTCGTTAGAATGTTGTGTACGATAAGGGTTGAATTGACAACCAAATTAGTCCAGCGGTAGTGAACACTGCCTTCTGTGCTAAGGGTCCCGGGTTCGGATCCTGGTAGGGACAAATGTTTGTGTGATGAGCATAAACATTTGTATCCGAGTCATGGATGTATCTATGTATAAAAAAAGTATATATGTAGTATATCAACCAACCGTATCAAGTACAAAAGTATCAAGTATCCATAACTCAAACCTCGTTGCTTAGCTTGGAACTAGATGGCGCTGTGCGTCATAATGTCCAGGAATATTTATTTATTTATATTTAATTAATACAATGATTATTTTCGTACCTAAAGTAGGAAATTCAACTACTGGCATAAATAATAATATGATGTTGTTATTTGAAAGTCAGTTCACTGAAAACAGACTACAGTAGAAGTGATTGAAATAAAACTACTTCTTACGGATTTTATCGCGGTGTATTTATATTATTTTAACCCGACAATTCGGATCCTTTACAGCATCATTGGTCACAGGCATACTGAGGTGTCGGTTCCTCAGTCTGTTAATGTCTAATATTTGCGTAAGTGTGACACATAAATTGAGGAGTGATGTTAAGAGAAAGAAATTGTTGTAGAGATTTTCAATTTCTTTTCATATAAAGAAAAATTCCGTATTTTTATATGGGTGTTTTATAGGTGTTCTATTTTAGAAACTCCTTGCCGCAATATTTCCCAATGGAATTCAAACCGAATTTAAATCGAACATCGCCGTAGCGCTGGCAGATCGAAGTGATGCCAAAGCAATCACGCGGCAGAATCCATTATTTATCCACGCCTATTGTAAAACGTGGACATCAGACATCAGCTCTGGTCGTCACTTGGCCTGGGGCCAGGTCGTCGCCGTAGTTTTGCGGCCATGTGGGCGTGTCAACAATACCTTCATGAGCGAAGAAGGCGTTGCCATTGTTCAGCCAATCAATGCCAGCTAATTAACGTTTGGCATTTTTAGCATAGACAGTGTATGAGTCATAGAGTATTTACACACAGAAATATCTTGTCTTAATCACCTATCACCGTGCAGGAAGGCAAAGAACTCTTGAGCTTCTCAAAACAAAAGTCCTGAAAGTTTTAAAACACATACTAGTCTTCATAATCAACATATTTTGCAGGAATTATGCCAATCAAAAAACTGAATGATTGACGGTACTTAAGACGAAAAAAAAACTTGGCGCAATTTTGAAAAATAAATGCACTATTTTACACCACTAAATTCTTGTCTGTCGTCAATCAACCTTCTTTTTCGAAAGACACGTTTTCATAAAAGTTTTACAACAAAATATTTATAACTGTTCTTACATGATTATATTAACATTTGGATCTTCTTTACAAAGGTTAATGTCCAGTATTCAAATGGCACAGGAAACTGCTTCCGTTTCTGATTACATATCTACTATCATCGGGCAAAATTTTGGAAATCAGATAATAGAATTACAGGAGTTAAGTGGTTGATCCTCAAATACCTAAGACAGTAGGTGTTTATCTTTCTGCCAAAAAGGGGTACAAACATGATTATGCTCCAAAGTGGAATGTTTTATCTGTGTGTTGTTAATATAAACTTGAGATGATAGCTAGACGTATGTAAAAATTACTGCGTAACACAAATCTGTTGGTTAGTTGTCCTTATGAAAAAGTGATAAAAATAAAGCCACCGAGATGAAAATACCTACGGAGTAGTAAGTTTATTTCTGAACACGTGGAATAATTACTAGCGCAACAGCAATTAGTATCGGTCAATAGACAATTCAGAAACAATAGTTGGCACATTCATCCAGACACAGATCAGATGCAAATGATTCGAGACACAATGTTTAATTTATTATAACTCTTTAAGTAGTATTGAACACCTCTATTGGTTAAATTGATGGCTCTCTCTATAGATAAATTAAAAAGTTCCTAGTGATAGTTTTTGGCATGTGTAAACTTTATATTATAATTAAATTCTCAACGTTAGTTCTTCTCTACTTGCCTCCTTCTCTCATCACGAAGTTTTTATGGTATACTTATAATCAGGACTTCTTCCAGTCCATCCAAGTTTGACTTTAGAAGTCATCCCAAACTCTACTTTTAGTAAGTAGCCAGTCAGTTCCTATCGTCTTTTGAAACACTGTTAGTAAACGTTATGCCGCTACTTCCTTCAACCTCAATCCCAAGGATATAGTATTGGGTTAGCATTTGTAAACTATCTGTTATGTATTTTATTATCATTATAAGCAGTTTGAAGACGCAGCGTGGGCAGGCAAGATGGACTAACGACCTGGTGAAGGTCGCTGGAATCCGCTGGATGCGGGCGGCGCATCACAGCGTGGGCAGGCAAGATGGACTAACGACCTGGTGAAGGTCGCTGGAATCCGCTGGATGCGGGCGGCGCATGACCGGTTGTCATGTCGATCCTTGGGGGAGACCTATATCCTGCAGTGGACGTCTAACGGTTGATGCGATGATGATGATAAGATTTTGAGTTTGATTCTAAAAAGAGCCGTTTGGGGTAGATGCCTCAAGGAGGAATCGGTTTATTCCATCGGCATCGTGGTAAAAGGATTAGTCACCTAGACTCTGCGTTACTGAGTACTAAGTGTCCAGAGAGCTCGTTGGACTTTTTGTTTTGGGATGGTAACCTTTTTGTCGTCGCTCTGAGAGACTCCTTTCATGCTACCCACGTCGCACCTACTTTCGTGCTTTTCGTGTCCCAACACCTGCACCTCGAGAAACCTTTGGTATGCCACTGAAAATGCCGTGAATGTGGCATTTTTCTGGTCTCGTCAGATTTAATGCCTCATTCATGAACATCATTCATGTTCCATCGACAAGAAATAGAAGAAGATTATGAGAAATCTATACTAGATTTTATTCTTGTGTTTTGAAAGTCTCACATAGCGAAGAATAATTGCCTGTAGACTACACAAATATATATTTGCCTCGTGCACCAATCGAAGCTGAAGTTCAGAAGTCACATATTGTATAAAATAACAACGTTATCTAAATAAATGTGTGTATTCAATAAGATAGATTGTATGGCTTTCTTATATTTATTTGAATCTACTTTCTTAAAATCAAGTTCTATTTTCAAGCACAGTTTATAAATTTATTCTGTGTTGTCCTATTACATTAGATATTTTATCTTATAGTTCATCTCTTGGCAAAGCATTGTCTATTGGTCGATGGACTTGGAGCTGTTCTATAAAATAATATATTTGTTTGTTAGTCTTGCTTATTTCAAATAAATATTTATTCAGTTTTCTTTATTTTTGCAGGTAAGCATCAATTTTACAAATATCCAGATGTCGATCGCATTGTAAGTATGTTTAATAATTACTGAAATGTTACATTTAGTTTCATGAAAAAAAGATAGTAATTAGATATTATTGTGTCCTTGAGATCATGGTTGCTGTGAACGATCAGTCAGGCTATGAACAAAAAAATAATTGTTTTTTTGAAAATGCTGATAAGCAACCGTATATATTTCCGTTATCTCAGTAAAATTCCTAAAATGTAGCATATTTCCAAACTGTTATATTAATTATATTTTAAACAGCTAAATGCAAGGTATCGTTTCATTTAATTAACTTTAAAATTCGTTTCAGCCAGTCTAAAATACTTAATAAGCGAATATTTGCCGATATTAAAAAAACTCATTCCCCCGCGCATAATTAGAAAACTCTGCGGTAATAAGCTTTAAAAGCAAACTTTCTTGGTATATTTATAATGTAAACTGTGGATTAAGTTATAAAAGCATAGCTGAAAAAAACACCTGTATCGAAATTTTTATTCTTTAATTATTACAATCACAAATAATTTACAATCACATCGAATAAAAGTTTAACATGAAACTAAGAACGAGATAAAAAAATCCCAAACAAAAGCGATATAAAAGTACAATGGATTTTGTAGACCTATTTACTAAATAAATTATTTTCTGTGACGTTATTCATAATATCACGTTTTCATCTTATACAGATGCACTAGCCGCATGCCCCTTTCGTTCCATAAGTTAACTTATGCCCAACTGTGGGATAGTAAATCATCTAATGTTCAGAACTATTTTGTTATTCAGTTTCTCCCTATTTTGATATTATGTATATAAAAATCTCGTGTCGCAGTGTTTGTCGCTGAAGAAATAATATTTTTTTTATGTATATTTGGTAGGTCTGAGAATCAGTCGTAGGCTATTTTTGACAACCCTAGGTCCGTCACTAGACTTTAAATATTTTTGTCGTAACATTGTTTTGCACGTTTTTTATGATTTGGCAAAAAACTTATAACCCTACATTTTCATTCTTCTACCATCAACCCCTATAGTGTGGCAATACAATGTTTGCTGGGTCAGCTAGTATTTTTTATAGAAAAATCTTTCATTCGGGTTTGCCTCCGCTTCAGCGTCTAAATTGGCCCAAATAAAATCATTTAATTTATGAAGGCGTTTTAATCGCCTGCCCCTTTAACGTCTGAAAAAAAACAACCTAGTACATCGAAATAGATTAGCTGTAATTAATTAGTTCCCAGACATTCATGGTACATTGTCACCGGAAAATTTATCGCTTTCAGCTGTTCTTAAAGCCATCAAACGGGATTTCATCATTTCATCAAAGTGTCACACAGTCAGGACGTGTATACTATTTTATTTATTTACTAGCGTTTACCCGCGACTTTGTCTGTGTAGAATTAATATTTTTTTTAAATCCGCTTATTTACTTGTACCCTCTTTTAAGAAATTACAGATTCCGCATAAAAAAATTCCACCCTCGTATTAGTTTTTTGTCCTTCTTGGGGACTTTAACTATCAACATACAGACATAGAGACAGATAAACAGACGGACAGAAAGAGAACATCATCATCATCATCAACCCATTAACGTCCCACTGCTGGGCACGGGTCTCCTCTCATTTGAGAGGGATTAGGCTATAGTCCTCCACGCTAGCCTACTGCGGGTTGGCAGACTTCACATGCCATCAAGACAAATCTCTCATGCATGCAGGTTTCCTCACGATGTTTTCCTTCACCGTTTGAGCATGTGATAAATACGCACATAACTTCCGAAAAGTCAGTGGTGCGTGCCTTGGGTTCGAACTCGAGACTTTTGACGTCTCAGTCCACTGGTCACACCGCTAGGCTACCACAGCTCACAGAAAAAGAAAGAGAACACACTTTCGGATTTATAAAATTAGTATGGAGTATGGATATCAGTATGGATTTACTTTTACTAAGAGTTTACGCGACACATACGAGTTATCATCATCATCATCATCACAAGTTATAGGTCATAGAAAATGATATAAGTAGAGTTAATATAAATATTTTTAAATTATTTTGACACATAAAAGTTATGTGCATTTTTTTTGTATTTTTTATGATTTGGGATTAAAAAATACCTATGACCCTAAATTTGCACTCTTCTATCACTAACCCAAATAATGTGGAAAAACGACATTTGCTGGGTCAGCTAGTATTTTATAATTATGACATGACATCTCAATAGAAGTGTTTTTGACGTGACATTTTTAAATTTGTGACGTCACATCCGCTTGGCGATTGGTTCCTATCCGCCGGATATATTCACGATCGTCACAGCAAGCAGACCGCGATTAATGTTTATTTGGCAGTAAAGACATGTCTCAAACGTTAAAGATTGAGTATTTATATAATTTATTTGAAGTTTTGGCAGAATGTTCTGGAGAAAATTGACGAGAAAAATCTGACATAGTTATAGATAGAATAGATAGATAGAATATTCTTTATTGTACATAACCAAAACAGACAAAATATGAAATACAATCAGTAATACAGCGGTAAGTACAATTGGCGGTCTTATTGCTAAGAGCAATTTCTTCCAGACAACCATTGGATGGACAAGAATTGAATGAAGGAAAAAAACGAGTAGTTGGCGATGTACCCAAATAGTAAATATATATTTTAACATACACTAGGATATAATACACATACATATATACCTATTACACTATATACATAATACATACATAAAATATACCTAATGCTAATATTAATAAATACAATACATACTTAGTTTCAATTGTCTAAACAGTCAAGTAATGTTCTTTTACCAATTTCCTAAATGCAGCCAATGTCTGTGCACGTCTTATAGATAGTGGCAGTGCATTCCACAATCGAGAGGCCTGAACTGTAAAGGAGTGGTCAAAGAATCTTGTGGAATGCGCTGGTATCTTCAAATTTAGGTTTTCTGATGACCGTAAGGACCGCGAATGTGTGTCACAGATGAACTCGAAACGTTCTTTAAGATATGATGGGGTTGTAGGATTGAATAAAATACTGTAAAGTAATGAAAGGATATGAGCATTCCGACGAAGGCGTATTGGAAGCCACTTGAGTTTAACACGATATTCTGACACATGATCATATTTGCGTAAACCAAATATAAATCTTATACAAAAATTTTGAAGTCTCTCAAGCTTATTAAATTGGTCCTCGTTGAGATCGAGATAGCTGGCATCGGCATAGTCAAGTATTGGCAAGAGAAGTGTTTGTGCAAGCGCAATCTTGGTGGCAGTAGGGAGAAAGTTACGTAATCGTCTCAAAGAAGCTGCTGACGCAAATAACCGACGACTGGTTTCTTGGAGTTGTGGACCCCATGACAACGTTTTGTCCATGAAAATTCCCAAGTTCTTGACCTTGTCACTAACAGGTATTTGGACACCATCAAAGATGACGTGTGGGAGGTTAAACCAATCGATCTTGGAAACCATTCGTGAGCTGCCAATAATAATGAGTTGGGATTTGGTTGGATTAATTTGAAGGCCAAAGGACCTGCTCCAGTTAGATATCTCAGCAAGGTCAACGTTTATGTTACCGACGGCCTCTGTCAACTGTTCTAGTGGGGCTTGCGAATATATTTGTAGATCATCTGCATAAAGGTGGTAGGATGAAAGTAATTGGTTGGAGATAGAATTAATAAATATTGCGAAAAGTAACGGGGATAAAACGCCACCCTGAGGTACACCGGCTGTTGTATTACACCACAAAGAGTATGTATCTTCGATACGAATACGCTGCCGGCGACCAGTCAGGTAACTACGAAACCAATCAATTACTGTTGGAGATATGTTAAGAGAGCATAGTACGCCAAGTAAAATGTCAAAGTCAACGGTATTAAAAGCATTACTAAAATCTAGCAGTGCAAGTACCGTTAACTTGCCACTTTCCATGCCTAAACGTATATCATCCGTAATATTAACTAGTGCAGAGACAGTACTATGACCAGGACGAAAACCGGATTGGAAGGAGTTGAGAAGTCTATTCTTACAGAGGAATGAACTTAGCTGATTGTGAATAAGACGTTCTAGGACTTTGGATAGGAATGGTAGTATAGAGATAGGACGGTATTCAGAAAAAGAAACGGGATTGGGTTTTTTGGGTAAAGGAGTAATCTGGGCGTCTTTCCAGGCATTGGGAAAAACACCACTAGTTACGGAATGATTCAGGATGTGACATAATACAGGAAGGATTTCATCAAGTATGGGAAGGATCATATTACGGCTGACTGTGTCGCTACCAACTGCGTTGGAAGTTATGGATAAAATGCTTCTTTTAACATCACAAGCAGTTAAATGACTAAAGACGAAAGAGGAATAATCGGGGATCGGGAGTCTAGAAAGATAATGTAAAGTATTTGTTTTAGCTGTCCTATCAATATTAGACGAAGCAGAGAAATGTTGGTTTAGTGAATTGATATCTAAATTTTTAGGAATTGTATCTGACCGCGACTTCCCGATTCCCATTGATCTTAGGAATTTCCAAACTTTTGCTGGATCTCCATTTTCAACAGAAGTATGGATGAAGTGGCGTTGAGCATTCCTACACACCTTGTTGCATTGATTTCTAATACCCACATATTTATCCCAATTCGTCTGGCTAGGTATAATGTTATATTTAGATTTAGCTGCCACTTTTCTAGCCATAACAGATTTTATGTCGTCAGTAAGCCACGGTGACGGCAGGTGCTTAAACTTGACTGGTCTGACTGGAGCGTGGACGTCATAAATATCAATCAGGTTTTTGATAAATATCGCCAATTTTTCATCTACTGACTCAGAACTCATTAGAGATGTCCAATCAATGTTACCAGCAGACTCTTTAAGGTTTTCAATATTCATACCACCAAAATTACGTTGCAAAAGAATTCTTGACTTTGCCTTAGGAGGACGTACTTTATACGAAAGGAATATTAAATCGTGATATGAAAAAGCATCGGCCATGATTTGTCCGTGCTTAGCCACATGATCACAAGAAGAAACAAACATTAGATCAAGAAGTGATGGGGCAGAGTTGGGAAAATGGTGAGTCGCGTTTAGCGGTAGAATAGACAAATTAGAAGATTCTATAATAGAATGAAGAGAAGAAGATCGGGAATCGTTTTTAAGAAGACATGTGTTGAAGTCTCCCATGAGAATAGTGTGACTGTAAGATGCAACAAGGTTTTCCAAAATCTGTTCTAAAGAGGAAAAATAATCTATACGTAAGGAAGGACAATAATAAACCCCAAGAAGAATTTTTGTGTGGTGTAGCTCAACTTCTAAGAAAAGATGCTCACCAGCGCTTGACGGAGGAGGTTGTGCAGAAGCACTGACAATAGTATAAGCAATATGTGATCGGAGATATATTGCAACACCACCGCCGCCGCAACTGGTGCGATCGTTTCTTATTATTTTAAAACCTGGTAAAGAGTAAAGAGTAGAAGGAAGAGAGGGTTTCAGCCATGATTCAGAAATTAGAATAGCATGGATATTCTTACAGTCAAAGGTTGCCAGCATATCGGGGAAATGGGCCGGAACGCTCTGGGCATTGATGTGAACAACATTGAAATTCTTAGGCACATCAGAAAACTGCGCCACAAGCATGTCTGCAAGTGAAGGTATGCTAATGAAGCTGTCATCACTGCTACTTGCCGAGAAAAAGGCATCAGAATCACTGTGATCTGACATAGACATTGAAAATATTATAAATAAATACTATATTAATAAATACTAAATACGAATAAACAGAAATTAAATAAATAAATAAAAAGCTCACCAAGTCCACCTGCCGGCTGTGTTGCTGGTAAAACTTATTTAGAATAACAAAGGTTTAAGACATTTTTTTTTTTTTTTTTTTACACAGATATGATTTACTACGCAGTATCGTAGTCCGGACAGTACGTTTCGTCTAAAGAGAGAAACGGAACGTGCAAACATTGACACTTGTCACTCCATCAATAAAATGACAGAATGACAAATGTCAATGTCACTATGGCAGTGCTAGAAAAAGAGTTTGATATTATTAACTTATAGTTATTATTTATTTTAAAAAATTACCTACCCATATATAATAATGTGCAGAGTGGGTATATTCGGTAGCAAATTCTTTCATACTATCCGAAAATATACGTACTATCCGGACTCCGTCTACACACAGATCACTAAACTAGAAACACTTCACTTTCTGTTGATGGCCGAACGCTCGCGCTTCGGCCTATTTGAGGTGGGCTTCGCCGACGGGACAGCGGCAGTAGATCCAGCGACATCCTTCTGCTGCACGCCCTCTAAGCTCTAAGCTCTCTTTATAATATAAAAGAGAAATATTAATTATCATAGGTAGGTACAGATTTCTTACACTTACGCGAATGGTACATTGGAACATTGTAATAGTAATATAATAAGTATTTAATTTATTTTTATTGCAGTATATTGGCATGATTCAAAGCACCGAAACGTTAAGGTAGATTCCGTAACAAGTACCTATTTTTTTTTGTTTTCGGTGTGGAAACCTTTAAAAGGCACCCGCGGTATCTGGGGAAGAGACCGGGTAGTGTGGTCACCATCTGCACAAAAATGGAGGTCCCTGGTCCTCTTAAGAGACCAGCTCCGGAATCCCCTGTGCGATGCCTAAAAGGCACATCCCTAGGGAGACTAAGGGTGTCTCCCTCAAGTCACTGCTCACAACGACACGTGACCACTGTGCTACTGCCGTAACAAGTACCCACTTTCATTTCAATGAATTATCATAATTATTATTTAAAGCTTCGGTCACTAAAAGCAAAAAGTAGTTCATAATGTTTATATGGCGCTTATTCCTGCGTTTTATGCTTCAGGAAACTAATTACATGCAACACCCATAGCCAATCGATGTCAGCAACACTAAACTCCTTAGTGTTGCCAGCAGCCATAAACTCGACTCGCCTTAGGCCTATTACTCTTGAAAAATTGATACGTTAGTAATTAACTTTTATTTGCGCAGTAGTACAGTTCGATTCCCGCACAGAACAAATCTTTGTATTACCTTTAAAGGCCATACCATAACGTGGTTAAGTGTATGAGAGAGATGGAGCTAGCCAGGCTGAATATCGTCGTCCTTCTCTTTATAATCTAGGGCCGCAAGTCTTGTCCTATATCAATGTCTTTTCGAAAACCTGAGGTACGTATTAAAAAATCATTTCAATCAATCATCATCAACCCATTATTGTCCCACTGCTGGGCACGGGTCTTCTCTCATATGAGAAGGATTAGGCTATAGTCCACCATAATCTACCACGCTAGCCTGCTGCGGGTTGGCTGACTTCACATACCATCGAAAAAATCTCTCAAGCATGCATGTTTCCTCACGATGTTTTCCTTCACCGTTTATCGCATTTTTTAATACCTAGATGATTTAATTTCTGTAAACAACTATACTATACCCAGAAATAGTATAAATATACAGTACAAAAATTCAAAAGCGTAAATGATACATGTTATATTGAATAATGTCATCTTTGTGATGAATATTCAAAATTGATAGCCTTCACTTCACCGCGGTAATAAAACGTTGAAATGTTTATGAATATACTTTGAATATAGACATAAAACCATCGGACCCGATCAAATATATATTTATATATTTTGTAGAGTATATTTTATTAATATACATAATAACACACCAATCCGCTTGTCGTTCCCGACAGGTTAGGTAGAGGAGTACTAATGCACACCCATAATTCGTCGGTATGTTTTAGGTCCTATGTAAAAGGGAGCGTGCCTATTGCTATCGATTAACATTTTACCTATAAATTTGATTAATTATTATTTGGATTACTGGCATTCAAATGTATGTACTTTGGTCTCATAGACTTGTTATTAGAATACCACATTTCAGTACGGTAGACTTTGATTAATACCAGTGTCTATTTAGTTTTGTCGAATTCTTCTCTATGATAGCAACTTTTTAGAATCGTGCTACTATTATTAAATCTTATAAATCCTTTTTCGTTGACTAACATTTTGACGAATATCTATAATGGCTTATCTAGGGTCCGTGCCCGCTCCAGAATGGCCTAGTGCCCACCCTAGGATGTTGGGCTACCGATTAGAAATTCTCATAGGTGGACCGTGCCCACCCGAGGTGGGCACCTGGGGACACCCGCGCTGGGATCAAGCTCCCCCTACAGAAAAAGTCTAGGTAAGCCCATGATGGTAAGACTGCTGTTGAGAGTACTTTTCGGGAACAAACATATTATCTATTGCTGTTATCTAAATATTGTTGCTAATAAAGTAGCTTTTTAATCCATTTAACTAGAAATACATGTTGCATCGGCCCAATTAATATTAAAGTATTTTGTAATGGTTGAAATCGTAAAAGACCACCCATTTAACTGCTGACACACGTCTCAATGAACAGGATGAATATAATCATGATGAAATTATTAGTCTGCATCTTGCATCATCCCGGGCATAAAGCTGTAATATATTTTAATAAATATTTAACAACTTTCAGCCTAGACCAATCTTTAAAGAGCCGAAGGAAATGGACGATTTAAAAATAGGTCAAATGAATCGTTGACAAAATGCTGAAAAATAAACGGTGAAAAGGTTCCCGAATTCTTTGTTGTAATAAATTAACCGACCGCAACTAATTGAAGCGATGTTATGTTACTACGGGCGAGGGCGAACAATAGATGTGTCAAATAAACTTCACTGGCAATCAGATGTTTTAATTTGGATGTGTTTATTGAAACCCTGCCTGTCTGTCTCTTGTAACCATGCGATAAGGTGGCTATTCTAAAACTATACTATACGAAAATTTATCATAGGCGATACGTGATGACATTGGAACGATTCGGTGACTACATTAATTTGAATTGTTCCAACGTACTCAAGCTTCTTCCTTTGGGGGTAAACACACACAACAATAAGCCGTACGCAATGATCCCATCATACCACTTTTGCTTCGTCCACTTTCATGCATATTTGTCTTGTCATTCTCGAGCAACGGTACTACGTTCCTGATTTTTTGGAGGAGTTCACCAATTAGGTCAAAATCAAAATCAAAATCAAAATCAAAAGGTTTTTATTTCATATGAACTTTTTCAAGCATTTATAAAACGTTATGACTCTAGTTGCACGGTTCCAAGAAGTTGATCTCATGGAGAAGAACCGGCAAGAAACTCCATAGACACTCTTTTTAAAAAGAAGGTATTGTTACATTATTTTGGTAATAATTATGCGAGGTCAATGTAAAAAATTCATGTCTTGAGATGTCAATGGTCAAAGATATAAAAAAAAGTGATATGGTAAGTATAATTCTCTAGACTGAACAATACACTGAACTCACATTTACAAAATTATAACAATTGAATAGGGGCGTGAAATACGCCATAATAAAATGCTACAAGCTATGTCTTTAAAAAGACAACGTTTTTGTAATAGAAACAACCTCACGGTACCAGGGAGGCCACATGCACAACAGTATCTACATCCACACATTCCTATCGTCAACATAGTCCTTGATTTTATAATAGGCTTTCTTGACAAGAACAGATTTCACATGATTTTTAAATTTCTTGCCGGTGAGATCGGTGACACATTTAGGTAGTTTATTATAAAAGCGTATACAATTCCCTAGAAATGATTTATTAGTTTTTGTAAGTCTATATTTAGGCACTACTAATTTATGTTTATTCCTAGTATTAATGTTATGATAGTCACTATTGATGTTAAACTGTAGATGGTTTTTCCGGACGTACATAATATTTTCAAGTATATAGAGTGACGGAAGTGTGAGTATATTAATATTTTTAAAGACTTCTCTTAAGGATTCGCGGGGGCCCATGTCGTAGATTGCGCGGATGGCCCTTTTCTGTAAGATAGAAATAGAATCCACGTCCGCAGCTGAACCCCACAGAAGGATGCCATATGACATGATGCTGTGAAAGTATGCGAAGTATACCAATCTAGCTGTAGGTATGTCAGTGACTTGTTTAATTTTTCTTACTGCATAGGCAGCAGAACTTAACCTACTAGAAAGAGCTGAGATATGAGGCCCCCACTGTAATTTGTAATCCACTGTAATACCAAGGAATATAGTTTCGTTAACTAACTCGAGTTTGCTGCCTTCGAGCATTAAATTAGTTTCGCCTTGAGGAACGTTCGGTAACGCGAATCTTAAACATTTTGTTTTACTAGCATTTAGAAGTAAGTTATTCGCATCAAACCATTTAGATAGCGTTGCTAGGCTCTTATTAACATCTAGAAGTACGCGATCTTTCCTACTGATTTTAAAGATTAGTGAGGTGTCGTCAGCAAACAATACAATATTAGACAAATCTGACATCATGTAGGGAAGATCATTTATGTACGCCAGAAAGAGAAAAGGACCTAAAATTGAACCTTGGGGAACACCCATTTTAACAATAGACCCTAAGGAAGTGACTCCGTCTATACTAACTTTCTGACGTCTTTCTGAAAGGTAGGAAGAGACAAGCTCTAGAGAAAGCCCTCGTACTCCGTAGTAGCTGAGTTTACGGACAAGCGTGTTGTGATCAACGCAATCGAAAGCTTTAGAAAGATCACAGAAGATACCTATAGCATCCTGCGATCCCTCCCAAGCATCTAAAATGTGAGAGACTAACTTCGTGCCTGCATCAGACGTCGATCTACCTTTGGTGAAGCCGTACTGTCTGTCATGCAAAATATTATATTTCTGAAAATGTGCTACCATTTGCTCGAGCATCAGTTTCTCAAAGACTTTACTTAACGTTGGAAGAACAGAAATCGGCCTATAGTTTGAGGGATTCATCTTGCAACCTGATTTAAAAATTGGAATAACTTTACTTTCTTTCATTAAATCAGGGAAGGTTCCCGACTTGACGCTAACATTAAATATATTTGCAAGTATTGGAGCAATATTGTCTATGATTGAATTAATTACTTTAACAGATATGCCCCATAGGTCTTCCGTTTTTTTCATATTTATACTTTTAAATGCTTTTTTTACCATATGAGCTGAAACTTGAAAGAAATCAAAATTTGGTATATCTCTAGCAACAAATTGTTTCACTAGAGATTCAGCTAATACAGACGACGAGTGCAATGACTTTGTCACCTCGATGGGAATATTGGTAAAATATTGTTCGAGCGAATTTACGACTTCAATTTTATCTGAGACTACTTTATTGTTTATTTTAAGAATCAAATCGGAGCCCTGTTTTTTCCCCCTCCCAGTCTCCGTGTTAATGATATTCCACACAGCTTTAATTTTATTATCAGATTTATTAATTTTATTACTAATAAGTTTTGATTTAGCTAGCGTACATACTTTTTTAAAGCATTTAGAATATTTCCGAACATAATTATGAAAATTGGGGTCGGAGGTCAATGACTTATCATAATATAGCTTATAAAGCACATCTCTACTTTTCCTAATACCTGTAGTGGCCCATTGATTAAATTTAGTTTTATTGCGTAATGGAGCCTTTATTATGGGGCATGATTTATTAAATGCTTCACATATTATATGGAATAATTTACAGTACATTTTATCGGGGGTATTCAATGTGAATTTTGTGTTGAGTAATTTAATTTTAATAGCATTTTGCAGAGAGTCTAATTTATTTTCCGTTAAAGGTCTAACTGATATAGTTTTACTCAGCCGCGTATTTTTAACATTTTCTACCGAAATTAACTGTCCCATATGGTCCGACCTAACACCGCTAACTAAAGAAGAGCCTTGGACTGCGCAATTCACAAAAATATTATCAATACAAGTGCGAGTAGTGGGGGTAATTCTAGTGGGTTTATCAAAAATATGCTTTAAATTAAAAGAATTAAATAAAGCAAGAAATTTGCTTACTTCCGGCGATTCAATTATAATATCAATATTAAAATCCCCACAAACAACAATATGTTTCTTACATTTAAAAACTTTTCTGAAAACTTCTTCCATTACTAACAAGAATGTAGCAAAGTTTGATGCCGGCGGTCTATACACACATATAATAATATAGTTACCTACTTCTGCACATGCTAACTCACAAAGGCGATCAACAGAGCAAGAGGTGATGTCCTTGCGTTCTTTAAACTTTAAGTTATTCTTACAAAGTATTAGAGTTCCACCACCCATGGCTGAAAGTCTATTGTATGCACTGGCCACCGTGAAGTCATTTATATTAAATTGCATGGTATCTGGTTTCAACCAGGTTTCACAAAAACACAATATATCTATAGAATATTTATCCACTAAAAGTTCAATATCTAATATTTTGCCAGAGAAGCGATTTATGTTCTGGTGATATAATAAAATATGGTTCTGCCTCTCTATTGTCGGTTGTAAAAGTTTAAACAATTTATCTCAGTATCAGTAGAATAACTAGTTGATACTGATTCGTCAGTAACTAACCTAGTCTTTGGTATGGGTACTATCACAGATTGAATATTGTATGCAATTAAAGATGCTACTAAGTGTTTGCATCTTTTGGGAAGAAACATATCTTCACCAGTCAATTTAAAACCACTAACAAATCTATTTGTGTCGAAAAACAGTAGTCTATCCTCATGGCGACACGTTAACAAATGATAAACACTGTTTAATCTAGAAATGTAGCTATTCTGTAAGTCAGATAGCATGTCTGAATAAGGCAAGGCACATAGCATTATTTTTCCTACATTTAATCCTAATAAGGTGGTGATACCATTTACAATGTCTCCTCTCTTAACTCCAATGCTATTTCCTAACAATAACACAATACATGTTTGGTCACACATTTTTGTGTTCACAATTTTATCAATGATTTGATTAAAATTTAAATTATGGTAACAATGGTTTGTTACACTACAAGTTATATGGTTATGGATGAGAGATCCCAAACCTACACCTATTTTATCAGAGAAGACAAAACATTTGCTATAAGACTTGATGCCATCACAATTTATTACAGGTTGAGTAGATGCGGACAAAGTACTACAATTAGATCCATGCTGGAGCTCAGGAGGTGGGGCAGAGTCACCACAGTTACAAGAAAAGTTATTGGATAGGGATTCCATCCTCTCAGCATTATATTTAACAATGTCCATCAGCTCACTGGCCTCCAGCATGCGCTCACTAAGTTGGTTTTGTGAGTGTTCATACTTAGTAAAAATTTCCTGCAACATACTTTCCTTACATATTAATTCTCTCTGTAACAACTGAGTATCAGAGTTATAACTAGCTCGACAATCCTCTAAATCTATAATACATTTATTCAACTGGCTAACTAAGTTTATACGCTCCTTATGTAGTCCTATGTTAATTTTGTGGAGGCAAGCTTTTTTGTTAGCTACTCGATATCTTTTAATAATTTTATTAATTTTAATATACTTTTTAAGTTTGTTATGACTTAACAGTAATGGCCTATGAATAATGGTATCATCACCAGTTAAATCAATAGTTGGTACAGCCGTTGAGCACATAGAAGTAGAAGACATACCAACAACCAACTTATCGTACAGCCTCTGGGTGGTAGAAGACTGTTCACAGGCTCGTTCTGATTCAATCTGAGCAATATTGGTGTAAGCCGCACTCAATTCTTGTTCAAGCACAGATATGCGTTTAAGAGCTAGATCATGAGTGTCACTACATTGTTGGAAAGTTGACATAATTTGGTTTAATTGATTGTGTTGGTCAAGTAGGTCCATGTGTTCTATGTGCAGCTCAGCTAACTCATTTTTGAGAGAAGTGTTTTTGTCTATAATATTTTTCACTTCGACTTCACTGTCATCCCTTTCTTGTAGCAGTTGCTTGCATAGTGATTTTGAAGATTCAAGTTCCTTTAATGTTGCTCTTAACTGGAGTTCCATATCTTTGGCAGCGGTCCTGCGGGTCATCATATTAAGCCTGGAATTGAAAGGAAGGGGACTGAGCACAAACTTAAGAAAAATGGATTTTAATTAGACAAGAAAATATGTAAAATTATTGCTGAGTTAAGTTAAGAGTAGGAAAAATACAAAAAAATTGTTAGTAGGGATAAAATTGAAAAAATTAGACAAAGTAGGGATTTTAAAAATTAAAGTCACAAGGTAAGTGAATTAATCATTCCATAGGCAAATTTACAAGGTAACTAATTATTATAATGTTAAATTTTATAACTATATTCAACAGTTTTAAAGGAACAAAAGTAAGTGGGTAGGTCAGAGGGACATAAATTTACTAGCTTATTTAAGTTATTAAAAGGCTAGAATACAATGCATTGACAGCTATATTTCATGTATGATAGTGTGAAGTGTACAAAAGCAAGTTTTGACGTGTTATTGGGTCTGAGGCAAACGTTTTCGTCGTCGATTTTGCTTCCACAATTTGTCAAGCAAAAGGAGACATAAACTGAGCCGCTGTGTAATGGACGTAGCTCATAGAAATGAGCAGTGTAATAGTGTCATAAATAGCAGGTAGGGTGTTATCCTAGCCACAATACAAGTAATATTTAAATAAAACAAAATACTCCCCGGGATTGTCAGTTTCAAAATCCACCTGTTGGCAGCCGGTACAAGTTAACACACCAGACTAAGTTCTTGCGTCAAAAATATACAGATTTCACTGGTCACGTTTGTTACAATAAGTGATACATATAATTGATTGTTTACTAGTTAAAAGATTACAATTTCTTAATTTTAAATTAAATTAATTACGGAGACGTTATTTTAGACGTCTAGTTGACAGTGTTGCTAACGCAAAAAAAAAAGTAGGTCAATCGGTATAGGTACTATAATTTGATTATTTTCAGTTTGAAAATTAGTCCCCACGTGGCCACACCCGCACAGTTATGTTGCCAGTATCTAAAATCTACGATGACAGATTGCTATCATGCGTGCCATATGTTTCTTAGCCACCTAATTTATTTAGAAAAAATATTAGAATGGTAATAATTTAAAAATAATCAGAATCGCAATGAACGAAAACGGTTCGTAGCTTCGGCCATTCACACACACTAATACTAATTCTATACCCACACGAAACGACAAAAAACTATATATGTCAATGACATCAAGAAAAAAATATTTACGCACTACACGATAATTATGTAGTATTGAAATAGTTTTATGAACACGTGCGCTTGACGTGTTAACAACGGCAATACGTAAAAAAAATATTTATGAAATATTAACTTTTACACGCTACTTCGTCTGCATGGAATTATCATTTATTCCGATCCTTTTAAGAAATTATCGAGTCTAAAAATAAAACTAATATCGACTGATAGAATTTCGAATGATTAGTAATTCTTAAATTGGCCGACAATTATTCTCCATTTTAAATTAAATCTTACGACATTTTTATCAGTTGTTTGCTTTTAATTTATTCAAACTTGAAATATATTTTTTATTTTGAGTCGGCGCCAAAGAAACAAATGAAGGGATACGCATCATTGTAAATTGCTTGTTTGTTTGGAACTTTTTTGAGTGTACTTTTTGATTTTCAGTATTTTAGTTTCAGTTATTCAGATTTATTTGTTTGTTTTGTGTTGTTACTACTAATTGTGATCGAGTAACGATATGTAAAAATATTTAGAGTGACAATGCAAATGTCTCCTAATTTACAAAAAAAGAGAATATGATAGAAAGCCTTAAGCGTGGACAATGATCGATTATATAGTACTACTTTAGTATTCTTTTGTAAAATACAGAACAAATAGTATACAAAAAAGCACGCCACATGATATACCCATACGATCTCCCGTTCACATTGCGAAATAAACGAAAAAATAGTACACCTCACAGAAATAACGCATTTGTCGACTACAAAACTGTCAGAAGAAATTCAAGCAAGATCGTTGACGATTACCAATCACCATTATTTCGCTATCTAAATGCCAGATTCCTGTGGCACGTGCTAAATTAATTCCCCGTTACAAACACGTGCGTATGTCATGTCGCACGCAATGACAGTAAAAACTGTCCGTCTTTATGTAAATAAACCGATCGGTACGGGAATAGATGTGAGAGATCACGTGGGGTACTGCTCATGGTTGGAGACCAAGATATCTGTACTGTCTGATATATTCAGTATCTAGTATAGGTACTTAGATAACTGCGTTTTTGCCATACCTATTATTGAATCAGATATAATAGCTCATATTATTAGGACCCATAACTTAATTATTTATCATCCGTGGTGCCTGGCAACTGGGCTTAACCCAGTCGTAAACATCTGTTCTTATGTCAATGACATGACTGACTTATGTTATGAGGAAATCCACATGCTCGAGAGATTCTCTCGATGGCATGTGAAATTTGCAAACCCGCACTAGGCTAGCGTGGTGAATCATTGCTTAGTGTCTCTGAAATGAGAGGAAACTCGCGTTCAGCAGTGGTACAATTATTGAGTTCAAACTCAAACTCAAACTCAAATCATTTATTTCAATTAGACCAATATAGGTGCTTTTGAATTGTCGAATTTAATTGAATTTAGTTGTTAGTTGTTGTTGATGATGATGATGAAGTTTTACATTAGCTTTGAGAGGTAGGAGAGCCATTCCTCGCTAAAACTGAGATGCCCGACTGAGGAAGTACCTCCGCCTTACAGAAGACCGCAGTGAATCAACAATAGTTGTATTTCTGTGAGTGAGTAAGGTTACCAGAGCTCGTTGGGGGAGTGACTATTCTGACAGCATAGGCATTCCGTTTGCTGTCAATTTAGTAATTCCCTATTTTTAGAAGCCTAAACGGTTTCTGTAGGGGTTGGCAACGCATATGCAAGCCTTCTAGTATTGCAAATATCCATGGGCGGCGGTGATCACTTACCATCAGGTGAGCCGCCTGCTCGATTGCCCCCTTATCACCATAAAAAAAAACTCTGCTTTAATTATCATCTCTTGATTGTAACGGTCATCGATTTCCTTGCTAACGCTAAGCTGAGATTAAAATGTATACTACCTCACTATTTAATCTTATACAATTATGAAAATATAAAATTATTCAGAATAACAGAAATAGGAAAAGTTTCATCGCGACTTTTTCTCTTAACGTTTAAGATGATTAATTCACCAAATTACCTGCGTCTGTTTTATCTGAATAATAAAAAAGATATCTTGCCAAAGTCTGGCAAAAAGAAGTACTAACAACTAAGTCATAATTTTTTAATGAAGCCAATTTTCATTTAGTCGTTTTAGTACCTACCTTTACAACAGGTTCTTTGTAAAGAACTTAAAAGCTTTGGTTCATTATTTTATTTTAATTATTTAGTATTTTATCCTTTGAACACTATTGAAGTACTAAAATACCTCTTCTATATCATATTTAATTTCAGTATTTTATTTATTAACAGTTCAACTTTTGTAGCCAGTTAGATATTATGCTCCCAATTAACTTTATCAAAAGATTAACCTTCTTAATCTCTTATACTGAAAACAATCTTCATGGCCGGACAAAACTTTATATAAATACGATCCTAAAAGCTTTAATAATAATAATCTTTATTCAAAATCAAACAATGATTAGCATGAAAAATACATAATACATGGCGCCAGTTACAGAAATATAATACATATAAGTAATGGTTAGTACATATTAGAAAACATTGTCAAATCTTATCTGGATACATCTGAATCTGGATACATTTAAGATGTTTTATATCATATAAATAAGCTTATATGCCAATTGATGACCAAAAATATTGTAGGTACTCTAAGCACTGGAGTTAAAAAGAGATTACGACAAAAAAACTAACTAAGTATAAACTCAAATATAAAAAAATCGCTCTCAATTTCTTAATTAAGCGTTTATTTGCAAAAAAAGAAATTTTTTCACCACGGCTTCCAAACCAATGTGCAATGTGCCAATTTCCTGCCCAATTAGCAGACCATTTATTGAACCCAATTTGCCGATAAAGGACTTGATGGGTCACGTTGCTTTCGATCTTCGAAGAGATTTCCCGATTTAAAAGGTTTTTCCACATCCACCGGGTGACCCCTTTGAATTCATATAAAACAAGAAATTCCTTGGAGAATTAATAGAAAACGTGCCTATATTAAACAATGAACTTTTATTGCGCGGCTTTTTGCAGGATGGTAGATTTCAAACGGTTGTGGATGAAGGATGAAGTTACTTAGGAGTTAATGTTTCATTAATAAATTCGAATTCATAAGTATTCTCAATAATATTGGTAATTGTCCTCTGTTTATTCAAAGCATAAAAGCAGAAAGGATCTGAAGAGTCAACATCTAAGAAGACTGACGTATCAGCTATGAATGTTATTAGATGATACTGTACTTAATCTATGACAGCAATACCTTTAAATCTACTAAAGTCCATTCATCATTCATCAGTCATCCACATCTAGTAATCCATTTCACTGTACATAGTGTAAAAAAATTGGGTCCCTGTACATCAACTACCCTCCCAATCAACTCCCAACCCTATATTCCCAAATTTCCTGATTGAAAGTCACACCAGTCACGGTTATAAGGATGTGTTTTCATTTCTCTACTTTGACTGGCACGGTGCCAAATCATCGATACGTTTTGGCAACTTGCCAGACCATATGGCGACAGGCAAAAAAAGAATAGTTTACTTGTAGTACGTAATTTAGGATTCATTTGTGGACATTGATTAAGGATTGGGTTTTTGTTAGAGGAGATTTTGGCTTAAGACCCTTTCTGGGAAACGGTAAAGTTTATTGATAACATCGACAGAGCCGATATTGCTAGTGAGTTTAGTCAAGATTCTGGTCAGTTGGCGATAACTTATATTTATGTACGTTTTTATAGGCCAGCGTATCATAAAGAATACAAAATATCTATATTAGCAGATGTGGAATAAGTCTAACAAAAATACGCAAAAAACTGCTGCAAAAATATCTCCAAGTATGATGTAGGCCTTGAATTCGATTCCATGGCACGCAACTTTGTCTTTTAGAAGCCTCCGTAAAAAACCTGTACCTATGCTTAAGAGACGATAACGTATGAAGTCTCATATGTGGCTTATCTCTCTCAAAGTCAAAGTCAAATGTTTTATTTCAAGTATATCAATATTGCAAGTGCTTTTGAGAGAAGGACCTTGCCGACTAGTAGAAAATGCAATAATTTAATTTGTGAGTTCAAAGATACTCCGTATCCTCGTCATTATTGGGGCAGACTTAAAGTCCAGTGAACAAAGCGCGTTGTGCTTCTGTAAAATTAAGAAGATTATTAATGCTTAATGATCCAAGTAGTTTCGAACTTCACTTGTAAGACTCAGCCTTGAAAAGTAATTAAGTCAACAATTCAAGTAAAAACAAAATATCTACCTATCTAAGTGATTTGATGGTGTCTAGCTTCAGGAACTGAAATCCTAAGTAGCTACCAGTACATAAATCATCAAAGAAAAGCAGTACACGAATGAATAAAAAGAAAATATTCCAATCCCGATTTTGCGATAAGATTTTTTGATCTTTATGGCTTATTACATAGATCATAATCTAGTGCCTACAAACAAAGCTGTCATAATCAATAAGAAATGAAATATTATCGTGTGTGAGGATATTTATAACGTCGGTAAATAATGGCGGTAACGAAATTATTGCGCAAGATCATGGCACCAAGGCCAGACCAGATGTAAGGAAATGGGACGTGTAATATATGAGGTTTTCACACAAGACGTGTAGATTGAGCGTGAAACACACTCTACTACTGTCTCACTATGTGTATTTATATTTGAAAATATTTTTGCTGTAAAATTGTGTATCACACACATCGTACAAACAAAACTTTTTGTTGCCTATTTTTTAAAGATTTTATATATCTGTAGAAAGATTTATTGTCGATGTTTTGAATCCTCTAAAACAATGAGTGTAATGTAGGGTCACTGTATATTAAACCCAAATCTGTTTGTGATCGTGGATGAAGTAAAAGATTCCAAACGGATTTCCTCGTTATATATTAATATTGTTGTAATCTTGGGATTATAAAGCTTAGAAAATATGGCTTGATATAAAGTTATATATCAAGCTATATTTAAAATAATTGCATTTTTATTGTATTAGACGAATATTAGGTGTCGTGGTGATTTAAACAGTTGTGACCCGAATAATATACAAGTAGCAAATTTAGATGAATGAAGTTTTAATTCAGTACAAATACTATGAACAAAGAGAGAAGAGCTTGCCATTTTTATTTCATCTACATAAATTAAGCTGGTCATCCGAACTCATTGATTTAAAGCATTCTACCCTGTTGTTTGAGAATCTTTGTAAATGTTATATTTGTATTATTATTGTCCAGCAAAAAGAAATACATAATAATATATGTAGTTTTTGCTTTGTGTGAGTTTCGCAGTAGATAATGGCTTCACTATTTCCCCCAAAGACCCGATATCCAGCAATGGAATTGTTTGGAATAATATCGCGATATTATGACGTATTTGTATCCAAAATAGTAGTGTAGTAAGGGTAAGAATACCTCGTTGATTAAGAGGTCGTAAAGTTCTCTGCCGAACTGCCGACCAGTTTCGATTCTCAGGCTGAGCAAAGTGTTATTGAGTTTTTCTAGGAAAGTCTCAGTAGCAACCCAGACTTTGGATTTAGCTCGGTAGATGGCAATAGGCTCGCCCCAAATTATATGGGACCTTGTACAGTAGTAGATATACTCTCACAAGCTAATTGGTTTGGTCCACACATCGAAAGGAATTTATAAGACGGATGTCAGTGGAAACGCCGGGAGGACGCGCCCTAGACGGACATATACCGACCTGATTGTTGAACTTCTTCAAAAAGGTCAGGTGCGCAGTACCCGTAACCGGCGCCCGTGCATGAAGAGATGTATTAATGTGGATGAGGCAAAAGTTGTATGCAGGGACCGCGGCGCGTGGCATTCTGTAGTTTCTGCCTACCCCTATGGGAAAAAGGCACGAATGTTTGTATGTATCCACACATGGATCGGTCGATAGTTGCATGTATACCAATTAGTTTGTTAGACTGTACTACACCTACAGTAGTACACCTCTGCGTAACCTTTCGGGGACGATAGACGTTTAATTTTAACTAGTTCCTACAAAATTAGTTTGACAAAAGGCCTTGTAACAGTCTGGCAAAGTCACAAATACCTTTTGTTGTATGATTCCAACAAAATGTACTTAATAATAATTGGATGTCATATTTACAATTGCTTGGCACGATGTAAATATCGTCTATTATTATTATATGCACAGACTACATAAACGCAGCAACGAAAACAACCAGTCGCGCTGAAGTTAGCTGGTGATCTGTTCTAGATCTTATGTTCTTAATAAAATAGGTGAAAAGTTATATAATATCCTGCCAGATACCGTTGAAAGTTAGCTGTTAGTACGATTTCTGGGATAATATGTACATCGTATCGTATTGGTAGTATACCGTGTACTCTTTTGATAGGGCTAGATGGGTAGCATCTATAAACAAACTTCTCCTTCTTCTTTTTCCTGGACCTTCAGGTCCAGGTAATAGAGCAGAATAACATTGTGGGTAACTTTTCGTAGGCATAAATAGAATATAGTATTTTTTGCTCGTTTTAATAAGGTCTGCGTCAGAGTAGCAATTAAAAAAAAACAAATATCTTGCCCAACACTAGGATTTTCTTATGTGTCGTGGGTGCGTTTACAAACACAAATGTTCGCTACACAAACGCCCAGACCCGGAACAACTACCTGTAGAAGGTACAAATATTTGATCCTTGCGATCGCTCAGCCACTGCGCCACCGAGTCGTCATTCTAATTTACAAGATCACTAAATATAATTAACAAGATCAATACAACACATAATCATATCAACCGTTCATCATCAATGCTAGACTTCACTGCTAGACATGCCTCATCTAAAGATCGCCACTGCAACACAATCACTAGCTAAATATTAAATGTATTTTTACATTTAACTTATTCATTTAATTTACGTAACAATGAAAAAGCAATGTAAGCAATTTTAATGTATTCTGAAGGTTATTTTGTAAACTACAATTATAATTATTTGAAGGCGGAAACATTGCCTAAATATAAACTTAATGAACTAGTAACATTTCGTCTACTAAATATCTATCCCTCCCTATCTTCTGTCTCAAAAGTTTGATAATAGTTGTCTCAAAAAAGACTATCAATAATTCATTCTTTCTTTTTCCCGTCTGTCGCCGTCACTATGACAATTCCACTTGTTGTTTCCACAGTGGCACCTGCCAACCCTGTCTTCGACTAAAATCTGGTAAAGAAACCAGTCTTCAATTAAATCCAGAGTTCACCTATTTGGCACGGCGCCATCACTGTTACCAACATCGATCCAAACATTAATATTCGTTCATTTGATGTACATTCAAAGAGAATACTCTGTTTTATGTCCGGTTTAGCCAGACGGCGGTAAATATTGATAATTCTACAACTAAAATACCCATTGTAATGTTAAATTATTTTCTGCTTTATTTCGTAATATATTAGTCGTAATATGTTCTAGTAAATTGCACTTTAACGATCTAAAATTGAGCGACTAAACCATGCTACGACAGAATCATAAATTGATCTATACTTTGCAAATTAAATTCTAATAACAATCTAAACACAAAACTATCGTTAGTTAATAAATTTATGTCATAAAAACTCAATGAAGAAAACCTTAAATCATTAAATCCAACCTGTGAATCAAATCCAGTAATGTATGCTCTACAGTCGCAAAGTGGAGTAGGTACGTTTTTGCAGTCAAAACAAATAATGCACCAACTGACAGTGAGTTAACGTTGGAATATTTTACGAAAGTTTACAAAGGTGGGTAGTTGTTCCTATGCACTTGTTGTGGGCGTATTTAAGTAAATAATGTAAGGAATGCACATCTCTGTACAGATATTTATGAGCTGAGTATTTTGTGAGCACGTGTATAAATGTTGCTCAAATTGAGATGTCGTGTTTATTACAAAATTCAGCAGGAAATCTTTCGACAGAATTATAATTAGGAAAGGTTGGCATGTTTAATTAATTCTATAAGATGTAACGTCGACTCTTAATGCAAATAACTTCAAGAAAATCCACATAACAAACCGTCTTTTCAATCTACTTGACTCCATTCACCGAAGCATTTCCATCACTCGTGTCACAATTTCTTCGATTCAAAAAATCTTTCAATTCACAATCTGCCATCTCGTCTATCGCACACCGGCTCAACAAGTGCGACAGTGACAAAAAACCCCGACAATCGTGTCTAACACGACACGAGAGGGGGGAGGTTTAACAATGAACCCCCAATGCAAATAGCGACGTAGCAAAAACGATCAACGATTGTTAAGGACGTTTGAACAAATACCACGACGCGGCGACGGGTGGTGCTGTGAAACAATGGGGATACTGCGGTATTGGTGTGTGGGGGCATCGACGCTGAATTATCATCAATACAGTATGAGCTTTTTAAAACAAAAAGAAATTTAAATTTATCTGAAAAAAGATCATGTGACATTTTTGTTTGTCCGTGACCGATCATGATGTTCAAAGATTCGCAACGTTGCAGTCGAAATTGATAATACCTATATAAATAATAATACACACAATATATCTTAATATGGAGGTTTATATTAGAGCAACTGAAGCCAAAACGTTTTTTTAAATAATTTGTGTCTGTTTGTTGTGTTGAATACTTCAGCCTTTTAACCAGAACATAACAATGTTAGCGGTTTGGAGTATCCAATGAAATTAGTTAGCAAACAACTGCTTTGCGGTAGAATATTTAACTAAACCACCTGTAAGTTTATGTATAAATAGGAAAAGACATTTCAGTACATTTTTATCTTGTGTTTATATACCGGTTTATGTTTTCTTTTGTTTACTAGCTTAACGATTTTGGTTTTATCTATGATCCTATTGATAGGTGAAGTTCTTCTCCACGTCACGGCAATTTTATTATCAATAAAAAACGCTTAACATATTTTTTTTGCTTTTTGTCGAAATTTTACTACATGGTGATAAATAGTTCTAGTCAGTCTTTCTAAAGTTTACTGTTGTAGTGCATTCCTCATTCCACATTCAGCAAAATAGTCTTAAAACAATTAATTAGGCATAAAATATGACAATATATATTTCAGCTTGACCTTGAAAATCTCGCCCTCAATAGACCAAAAGCGCAAATAGACGTGAATGAGAGCTGAATAAAAGCGGAACTGTCAGATTACGAGAGCATCGGTATTTGGCAGGAATTCCGCTCCGGATTTAAGTGCAACTGGATTTACGAACGTGTAGGCTATGCCTAAAAATAATTATTGAAGCGCTCGAATTTATGCGGTACTTCTCTTTTTATGTTACGATACAAATTATTTTGTCGCTGTGCATTTTTTTTGTAAATTGTATAGTTTTTTTATAATATTTTTTATAGTCGAATGTATATTGTAAAACGTAGTAGAATATGTCACTTTTTTAACAGATGCAACAGGAAATTTGTTAGTTACTGATATACATACATATTTGTTATTCTTCGTTATTTCTAAACAATTTAACAGATTTTCAATTATATTTTATTACGGATAAATCCGGTTGTGTCGGATCATGGTCTTGTGCAGCCCGACGATGAACCGAGTCTGCCCGATCTTGACCCGAAATGGATGTATTCTGTAAATACTGCGAAACATGGAGATAAAATAATATCAATAAACCGCGATGAAATCCGTAAAAATAATGGTCTTTATCTTAAAAAGCAATATAAAATATATATAAGAAAGTTTATATATAGATAGGCCCCTATTACATGGGACCTAAAAACATACCGGCGAAATGTGGGTGTACATATTAGTACACCTCTGCCTAATCCTTCGGGGATGACAGGCGTGATGGTATGTATGTAAGAAAGTTGAATGGCTAATTTGATGTTTCAAGTAATGTTTAAACTGAAGTTATTAAAGTCGTTTTAAAATAAGGTACGCTACTGCCTCGGTCTCTTCTCTTGGCGGGGTCACTGCCGTGCTTCCAAATCATCGTATGGCTTAATAAATTGCTCTGTCAACAACTCCATACTATTTTAATCAAAAAGTGTTCCGATGAAAACGTTTTAATATCTAGAAGCATGTTTCAGCGGTGTTTCAGTTCTGGATTAATATGAAAATTTATAATAAATTGGCTCACTTTGAGCGCATGAAATGTTTTGATTAGTGTGATGGGTTGTGTTTTGAAATTTTAAAACTTTACCTTCACACGTTTTTGATGATAAATTGTTATAATTAATATTTTTTTATACTGTTTTATTTTACGGTCGGATAAGTGTGGAAAGGATTTAGATATAACTAATATCTCTGACGTTTTCAATAGATTTGGGGAGATTAGACGCTGCTTAACTAAGACTTATTTTATCGTCTACTTTATTCATTCATCATCTGTTTCATTCAAATTTGTTTTTGCATCATCAACATCTTATATGTTTTAGATGACGCTGTGTAATAATATTATGTAACAACATTAATTGTAACCATATTCAAAAGCAAATAAAACATAAATTTGAACGCTTAAACGCATTTAGTGTCAATATACGTATAGTCTATTATAATCCAAGCAGTTGTGTTAACATTACAATCATCTAAACAATGTCTTCAAAACCTCAAGCTATTAATATTTGAAAAAAGCACCACCCAATCACGCAAGCATTTCTACTCAAAAGTTAAGCAAGCTATTAATATTGACCTAATAGGTAGCAATAAAAGGCATTATCAATACACTATCTTATGTTCACGACTTTAATTTTGTTAAAGCTTATTATTCACGAAAAGTCAAATTATTAAAGTTTTATAGTCCTTTTTATCCAATCGAGGATTCCCAATAAAAACTTCCACCCCTATTTTCGCGTTTTCCGGGACAAAAAGTATCCTGTATATCCTAGAAGTAACAGACAGATTGTTCATGTGATATACTTTAACATTTATCATATTAGTTTGTATAAACTATACATGTTTACTAGAAGTCAAATGTAATCAAGAACTCGAGACGCACAGAAATCCGCAGCGCATGTGTACAGTGAGACACTACCACCCCTATTCATAGTATGGGCGCCACAAGAATTACTAGGGATATATTCATAGTGCAGACCGTGCGATGTGTGTCACCTACGTAGAACTTAATTGCAACACCTACGTATGTTAGAGAGTGTCGGAGCAAGAGTTAATAGGAAGCTGCACAGTACCGATATATCTCAATCTAAGTTAGGATTTACTTTACAACTAACGCTATTCTGTTAGTGGATCGACCTTGTTGGTTGGTCGAAGATTGATTGAACCGGAATATGGATTCTAGGTAAATATCAGGAAACTTTGGTGACGTGTTTGTATGAAATTGTGTTTAGAGTGGATACAGTTTTGGCTAACTCTGGTCTTAAGTAGTGTGTTGTTATTTCTATAGTGTCGTTTGCAGGTAATGACGTCAGTAAGATTAAAGAACATTAGGTAACAAGTAAGTAGCAAGTAAGTTTGTATGGATGTTTGTTATTCTTTCACGCAAAAACCGCTAAACGGATTTGGATGGAATTTGACATACGTATAGTTTGTTACATGGATAAAAATATATACTACTTTTTTAACTGTACCTAATGTAACGCGGATGGAAGCTAGTATTCAATATAAATAAGTTTGTTTTGTAAATATTGGTCATTTAATAAAATATTTGCAATTATTGCATATATTGGTCAGAGTTTTATCACCTTATATTAATTGTAGGTATGATATGATGTAGTCGACTGTTTATAATAATACCATAATTCGTTATTACTTCTGTAACAGTTTATATCGAATTTAATTAAATTAAGTAAGAAGTCCATCATATATTAGCGAAAAGGCGTCCACAGCTGGACCAAGGCGTCCCCGTTCAGAAAGCAAGCTAAAGTGGCTGTGGGTGGGACACTTAGCTCATAGAATTTGAGAGCCGCTAGGCGAAGAATGATTCTTAAACGGAGACCATGTAGGTACATACCAAAAGATGTAGCGTGTGATATCTTTTATAATGCGACCTTATAGCAATCGGAATATTATTATGTAAGTATTTAGTTTATTCTTATTGTTTCTATACCGGTCCCTATAATTATTCACTAGACATAATTATATACTAGACATTGAAGTAAATAGTTACGGGCACATAATAAAAAATAAAAAAAATTGAAATGTCTGGATCAAAACAACATCAATATACCAAAAAAAAATAGTTTTAAGATCTATTTCGGGGGCGCAGATGTGTCCAAAATTTGCAATTTGAAGTTACTAAGAGAAAAGAAAACTCCCAAATCACGGGCCTGTCTCATTTAGTTACGGAGTTGAACAATCTTGTGTAAATTGTTCAGACAGACTTTGTTTACATTATGTAGTGAAGTTTCGTGACGCTACCATCCATTGTTGTTAATTTCTGAACAAAAGTTCGGAGGTGCCTGCGTCTCACTGAGGTTACAGTCTTCGTACATACTTAGGTACGGTGTATAAAATTTCTTTTGTATAACAGATCATTTGGGTGGGATGGAGTAATCTGGATCTTCAGGTTTGCTTTTGGGGTTGGTTCAAACATAAACGATGAAGGAAAACATCGCACCAAGAACATGCATGACTACGTGATTTTCTTGCCGACATGGAAAGTGTTCCTACCCTCATCAAGTAGGCCAGCGTGGTAGACTATAGTGTAACACACCTAGACCTGAGATAAGCCCATTGTCAAGTACCTAATAAAACAAATGAATGGGATGATCATAGAAAAATTGCCTATAGAAAACCATGCCATCCTCAAAACAACAGTACATTCAAATCACCACTTTGTCATCGTCAATCCAATCTCTTCAAGGAGAATACACTTCACAACTTAACAAAACATGATTTCAAACAACAAAATCAATCTAACCTATACAGCGGGAGAGCTCCTTTTGTAACAAAATCGAGTTTTATGCTCCAAAGAATCGACGATGCGGGGGTAACAAACTGGTCAAGTGATTCTGACGGCATCGGTCCTCAGGGGAATATGGGAGGGTAAAGAAATTCTCCGCTTCTCACTAATATGGGCTCTCCGTTTAGATTTGTTGAATTTTGTTGGTCCTGGAATAGAAGAATAACGTAAAGTCTATCAATCTTTTTTTCTTACGCTCACGAATATTAGACATTGGAATAAAAGTAGCTTTTTACGGATTTTAGGTACATGAAAATTGTTTTAATTTCGAATCCTTTAGTAACTATGATTACAAACAGACTGATGTATGAAATTCTGTACAGCAATTAATATGTACCGCGGGAAATCCCACAAAAAAATACTTGTTTCGATATAATATATATATAAATAATAAAGAATAATTGCTGTACAGAGAAGTTTAAGTATTATCGCGCGTTGCGAAAGGGGGCTAGACGGAAAAAATTAAGACGAAAAGTTGTAACGACAATTTTTGCTATAGTAAACTATTGTAAAAAAAATACAATTTTATTACAATTCCTTCACTAATTAATCGAAAGGAACTTCTTTCCATCCGGGTATCCCTTGACACCTCTCAAGATTTTTGTTTATAAAGATGGTTCTTAACTATGTTTGATAGCTAGTATTTAGTTTAGTATTTTTTTTTAGTAGTTCGATTGCTATGTTTGATAGCAATCGATCTTCTTCTAGATACAGGCGTAATGTATGTTGTATAATTTATTATGTTCAGAAACTATTTAAAGTAATATACATAATTGGTAAAACTGAAAATACATACAATGCTTCCTAGTATATTCATAACATCATCACATTATATTTTTCTTTCACAAAATCTGACGCTAAGTCTTCTTGACACTTAGTAGACAGAGAAAGAAAGAAATCCTCATATTTGATAAATTCCCACATTACATTTCAACTTTAAACTTGACTTTATGTGTCAGCATTAAGGTTTAAATTCGCACTTGTCCAATGCTATGACAGTAGTACATTAACATTTCAACTGGAATATGAGAAATGCGGGGAACGACAGTTTTACTGTGACTTTAAGAAATTTACTTTTAGGTTGGTGAGATGCAGTAATGGTACCTAGTAGGAGAGTCTAATCATGCTTACAAACAACTATACTACTTGGTAGTCTTTATAATTAATAAACCAGTTACGAATAAGTGTAGGCAGAATCTACGGAACACCATTTGCTACGATTATGTCAATAATCATGCCATATACAACTGTTAGTTGTTGTTGCTTGGTAGACTGCAGAAATACGAAAATCAGGTACTCTGAGGAATTTTCTCATCGACGCTAGTTCGCTGGGTGCTACAGCGCTGGCAGATTTTACAGTCTTCCTTAAGTTTGCCAACCTCTAGTCACTACGAGAAGACTAAAGTGAAGATTTGAGCCATGCCTAAATATAAGTAAATGGATTAATGATGAGACATCAATTACTTTTTGTGGTCGAACTTCGATCATTAGCCACATAGAAGTCAAAATCTAAAGTACCTATTGGAAAAAAATGGACAAATTTTCTCTGAATAAATTTCTCATCCGATCTCTTATTCATCTCTTACTCATCCGATCGCGCAATATTTTTTCAGAGTGATAAAAAGCTTGTTCTTATTAACATTAATAAAAAATCCGTTTTACAAATTCTTGATGCATGAATTCAAACAACATTTTTTAATCACTACCTCAGTAATAAACGCTATATTAAAAAAAAAACGCAGCAAAAAAGCGTAGCGTATTTACGTTGGAAAAATATATAGTTGTGTAATTCACGAATTCACTTTGATATCGAGTTTTTCATTCAGTGAAATGCTTGCTTTCTACGTTGAGTACATTCCTTCAGTATGTATTTATATGTACCTACATATTTTTCTGTACGGGCTGGAAATACACGGGTTGGCTTGAGTAATATAACTGAGTATAAGTGAGTATATAACCTAGCATAACGTCCTAGGGTTGCGATTGCGAGATCAAACACTTCAACTTTATGATGTTTGCGTCTTTTTATGTGCATACGTATGCTTTCGACTTTATGATCATAGAAAATACTAAGCATAAAGTTTTTAATACAATGTATTACGTAGTTGTTAGTGCTGATATTTGTTTTTACTTAATTCTAATTGGGGACATCTATTTGGAACTCAGTCCATAGCGTGTTTTCAATGTTAATTTTGTTACTATCGTTATTACTTGTGTCAGGTCGTAGTTCGTTCAATTTAGACAAAAAATAGTAGCATAAACAATCAACTTCCAGTTTAATCAGGATTAATCAAAATTCCGATGTAATCATTGATAATAGTCAAGGGTTTAGGGTTTATAATTTGTCTTTTTAAGAATACCTACTTATAGATACTTCACTAGGTAAGTAGGTACATTCAGTTTTAATCAACTTGAGATTTAAAAGCTAATAATACTCGTGAAATGTAAGTACCTACATCCACATACGCTTTTAGCCTTGGGAGTTGGCAAAACACCTTACCTACAGAACCCTAGGATCTGCGATACCCGCATACCACTTTTGATTGATGATGGATAGTTCTCCCACGCGCCTGTTGCGAGTACTATCCATCTGACCTTTCATACGTGACTGGCTTTTGCCCGCGGCTTCGCTCGCATTAAGAAGTATTATTATTAATTAGGTACAGTTTTCATACAGACTTTCATCCCCCATTTTATCCCCTTGGGGGTAGAATTAATCAAAATCCTTTCTTAGCGGATGCTTACGTCATAACATCTACCTGCATGCCAAATTACAGCCCGATCCGCACAGTGGTTTGGGCTGTGCGTTGATAGATCAATATGTCAGTCAGTCAGTCACCTTTGAGTTATATATATTTAGATTTACTTTATTTATCCGTATTAATTGCATAAGTTTGGTAGCTTAGAGGCGTAAACTGTAGACTGTGAAGTCAAAGGTCTTGAGTTCAAACCCAGGAACCACTGAATTTTCGGAAGAAATGTACGTATTTAACACATCCTCTATCGGTAAAGGAACACATCGTGAGGCAACCTGCATGCTTGAGAGATTTTCTCGATAGCGTGTGAAGTCAACCCGCAGTAGGCTAGCGTGGTGGATGATAGCCTAACCCCTATCAAACGAGAGGAGACCCGTGCCCAGCAGTGGGACAATGATTGGTTGATGATGATGATGAATGGCCTAGACTATCTACTTACTACCTACTATCGATGCCATGAATTTGCTATCTCAACTGAAACGCTTAAAAACTAGTTTCCAAGCAAGGATTTATATGGTTATAACAATTTATTTACGGCTTTTTTCTCCACAAAACATATAGTTATAACACCCCCATATTTTTTCACATGTAAATAAATCCAATAACATTCTCAATATCACGATGTACGTTTGTTTTTCCAACTACAGTGACTCTAGATATTTGACTCCTGAAACTGTTTCATTTGTTTTCTATCCACATGTTTTTGAAATATACTTCGGAACTGATAAAATTTTGTTTGTTACCACTTCGATTTATTTCACGGTAGCTATGAGTACCTACATAGGTTGAAGTAAATTTTTAGGAAATTATTTATTTGACAGCTTGATTAGCGCAACAGTATTTAAAAACCGGCCAAGTGCGAGTCGGACTCGCGCACGAAGCATTCCGTACAAAATTAGGCAAGAAATGACGTTTTTTGTATGAGAGCCCCCTTTAAATATTTATTTTATTTTGTTTTTAGTATTTGTTGTTATAGCGGCAACAGATTTGCATAATTTGTGAAAATTTCAACCGTCTAGCTTTCGCAGTTCTTGAGATACAGCCTGGTGACAGACAGACGAACGGACAGACGGACGGACGGACGGACAGATTTCCAAGAACCAAACTGCACGACCGAAGGACACCAGTGAGGTCGTTATGTGTAAATCGGATTGTCAATAATAATTAATTATAGGGTAGCTGTTAGTAATTATAACTTTAAGACGACCAACACCTCAGTCGGCCTGTGACCATGGATGCTGTAAAGCATCCGAAACGTCGGGTTAAAATAATATCAATATACCGCGATAAAATCCGTAAAAAGTAGTTTTATTCCAAATATCCTAAAGGTTAAAGAGACAATTATGATTACATAATAATAACAAACAAATTTTACCACACCCTGGGGTAAAAAATACATGTAAATTAAATTTTAGAAATATTGTATGAACTTTTATAAAGGCCATGACTACTGTCCTATGGGACTTGATGTTCTTATAAAAGTCATATGGGTTTTTACAAGGTCGGCAAAACAACGGTGGTCTCGTGGGAGCTTTTACTCGGAGGCGGCAAACGCGTGCCGTGTTACATTTAATTTTACATTGAAAAAAGTATTTTTGGTCTATGTTTTTTTACTTAAAATATTTCGATTAAGCTAGTTGTTGGAATGTGTTTTTTTTGGTCTACAACGCAGAAAACAGTTATTGTTTTATTTAGGTTTTAAATTTTATAAGTAAATAAATAATAATGAAATCGTATAAACATTACATGTGTCTATATACTGATATAGTTTTATTTTTATTGAAGTGAAACTTCTTTATCGGGGTTGGAAAAAAATTTAGTGTAACATTTTTGCGTTACGCGCCATCTTTATTTGAATAGGTGACCATAGCAACATGATGTTTGTTTGACAACTAAAAACTATACCTTTTCCAATACATCAAGACCATTTGTTTTTCTATTGAGAACTTGCTATTGGTTGTGACATCGACGTTTTGATAAATAGAAGATTATGATTGGTTCCCACTATTATTTGGAACTGACAGAGCTACAAATTGAAGACTATTAATTCAAACGCTCTTTTTAAAATCAATGTTATTCGAGTAGATACCATCATTATATCAATAATCATAAAATACAGTTGGAAAACAATTAGTTTAACCAATGCATGGGTATGATAATAAAAGCCTTTTGCATAAACTTTATCTAATTTAGCTTTATTCAACCAATTTCTGTGAAGTTGTAAATAGTAAATCATTTTTCGAAAAATGATGTCATCAAGCAGTTTCACTTCTTACGTGTGTACACTAATACACACAATTTTTTATTTCTTTTGACCTGATAAGGCTCCCCGAAATCCGCTGGATGCGGGTGGCGCAAGACCGGTCGTCATGGAAACACTTCGGGCCCGCTTTTGTCTAGCAGTGAACATCATTTTGCTGGAATGATGAGAATAAATGATTTCTTGCTGCAGTAAAACGTTAATTTTTAATAGATTTAATCGCAGTTTTGGGTCTTCAACAGTAGACGTATAGGTACTAGAATACAGTCCGTAATAAGAACCTCCTCTATTTTCTGTCAATTAAAAGTAAGTATTTTAATTAAGTATTTTATTGAAATAAATAAATATAGTCTAAAAAAACACAATCACAAAACTCAGTAAATCTTATTCTGTTAAGTCAACATGATCAATTCATTATTCATGTAACCATTTAATCACCCGAGTAGGGATTTATCTGACAAATATTTGCATGTCCATTTATGTTTTTCATGTTCTCAGATTTGTTCTAATTGTGTAAATGTGATTTGATAATAATCATATATGATTATTAAGCGAATTCTTGTCGAACAAATCTGACTTCGTGGTTAAAGGGTTATTAATCTACTAAAAACACATCAGTCATCATAATATTTCTTCATCGGGGATTTGAATAAGCTGCTTTGAGCTTGGGGATAACTACGGTTAACTATGCAGCAAACTACATATTATTAAAACTCTGAACGTTGCATTAATAAAGGAGTAAGTTGAATAGTTAATTGGTCATTGAAAATAGTTGTTAATTTATTTAGACATGAACGTGTCTGGATATATTTGTGTAGTTTTGAACCGCTGCAGTGCAGAAATTTTTCATCGATTTTGCTATGTAGGCTCTAGGTTATCAATCAAAACAATAAAATTATATAACTTTCCTTATGATTGTTAAGTGAAATTTAAAAATAGTTTGAGTTTTGCCTGATACTACATAACATACAAACGAATAGATTAATAGAAAGGACTAAAAGCAAGATCGATGGTGAATGACACATACAAAACACAACTACATAAAACCAAGAGCAAATTGACAATATCGATCACCGACTCGCCTCAGTAGCATAGTATTTCAGATCCTTTATTTTGTCCAGGTATCGGAAAACAGCATTAGAACAAAATAAAACTAAACAGTTTAAGGGCTTTACACACAGCACGCACGCCGCGGCAGCGCACCGCAGTCTAGATTTACGACGACATTCACACAGTACTGACTAACACGGTACGTTTTACGACGCTTGCACGTTTAAAAACCGTCATTACGCGAAATGTGCATTGCGCGGTAAGTGATTTCGACAAATACGGCGTCGTTTTGTCCGGACGACCCGGTCAGCTGTTATTGCGGAAAGAGTTCTTTTATTTTTTTATACACCCAATTCGCGTAGATACGTAGGTATGTAGTTGCTGGAAGCGTAAATATTTACGGGAGTAATTGTTGTGTAAAGGACACAGTTCTAAAACTGAAATAAGTAAAGGTAATTTCACACTAGTTGTATGGATACCATTGGACTGAGATGTCAAAGTTCTCGAGTTCAAACCCAAGGACACGACTGACTTTTTGGATATTATGCGCGTATTTATCACACGCTCAAACAGTGAATGGAAACACCATGAGGAAACCTGCATGCTTGAGAGATTTTCTCGATGGCATGTGAAGTCTGCTAACCCGCAGTAGGCTAGCGTGGTGGACGATAGCCTAATACATCTCAAATAACAGGAAATCATAATGGGTTGATGTTGATGGATTCGTTTAGGTACGTAGTTGTTTGTAAGAATCGTAAACATTTAAGTGAGTAATTTTTGTGTAAAGGACACATTGTTCTGAGAATACGATAAGTAGAGGTAATTCACACAATCGTCGTATTTACGCACGTCGAGATTAGGCTATAGTCCTCTACGCTAGCAGAATGCAGGTTGACAGACTGCACATGCCATTGGGAGAATCACTCAGGCATGCAAGTATCCTCACGATGTTTTTCTTCACTGTTTGAACATGTGATAAATACGCACGTAACTTGGAAAAGTTATTAGTGCATTGAAATCAAACTCAGGACCATTAAATTCAAATTCCACGGCTCACACCACAGACTTCTTATACTCTTAACCTTGTACCATGATACAAATGCAAATTTTGAAAAAACTTTTTCAGTTCAAATTTTCTACTGAATTCAGATTTCCGTCTGATTAATGGCAACACTTCCCCTTTTATTTACCCTTTGGAGATACTTGCAACGTGATCATAATATGTAATTTTTTTAGGGTTGCCAAAAAAATCGCATCCGGACGTACTGTCATGACAAAACAAACGCTATATGAAAGAAAAAATCGCACGCATTCCACAGATTACATCGTCAATTCCCTACAAGCGTGGGTTAACACTTACATTCTTATATATTTTTTGTGTCTGGCAACACAGATCGGTGGCGGCTTCGTGTCGATATGCATATTTCATAACGCGTTTACTCGCTATGTTTATTTTAGTATGCATTTTAACTTTACCTACTTACGTACGTGGCGGGTGCTTTGTTTACTTTATTAGTTTAACCTATTTTTTAAAGACTCAATAACTTCTCCTTTTTCTGTACGATTTTCTATTTTATCTTCTGCTTATACTTTTCCCGTGCTTTTTTTCTCCTCACTGGGGTTTTTTTTTACATAAAGCGTCATTGGTATGATAAGTTTCCTCCTCTGTCTTACTATACTTTTGCTGTGCCCGACAGAGTCCATAATTGTGCCTAGCACTAAGCCTTAACACCTGTATTTAAGTTGAATTGAAAAGTGGGGTAGTTTACAATTTTTGAAGTGAAACTTCTTTATCGGGGTTGGAAAAAATTAGAATAACATTTTTGCGTTACGCGCCATCTTTATTTGAATAGGTAACCATAGCAACATGATGTTTGTGTGTAACATTTTTGCGTTACGCGCCATCTTTATTTGAATAGGTAACCATAGCAACATGATGTTTGTTTGACAACTAAAAACTATACCTCTTCCAATACACCAAGAGCATTTGTTTTTCTATTGAGAACTTGCTATTGGTTGAGACATCGACGTTTTGATAAATAGAAGATTATGATTGGTTCCCACTATTATTTGGAACTGACAGAGCTACAAATCGAAGACTATTAATTCAAACGCTCTTTTTAAATTCAATGTTATTCGAGTAGATACCATAATTACCTATATCAATAATCATAAAATACAGTTGGAAAACAACTAGTTTAACCAATGCATGTCTATTATAATAAAAGCCTTTTGCATAAACTTTATCTAATTTAGCTTTATTCAACCAATTTCTGTATAGTTTTAAATAGTAAATCATTTTTCGAAAAATGATGTCATAAAGCAGTTTCACTTTTTTTACTTTAAAATCTAGTCAGCGTCCCTAAAAGTTCTTGTTTTTAATAATAGTACCTACTCAGTAGTAGGATAAGTGTGGGATAGCGTTATTCAAACTATAAAGCGTCATCCCTCTCTTACATCCTTCCTAAGTATCACTACTTCCAACATTGTTTTATAACCGCATGTAATTGTTGTTAGTCGATTTAACTATTGCTTAATAGTTAAGCAATAGTTTCGTTTCTGCACTAATAAAAATGTTAACGCCGAAATGTTGAAGGGTATTAAATTAATATTATACCTTGTTCGTCTTTAACTGCTAGCAGTATTAAGTCTTAAGTACAATTACTTCTGTTCACTGACGTAGACGTACGCTCATTAATTTTAATGAACTATTAAACAACGAATACTTGAGAGCGGCCATTACATCTTTGTACGTTGAAAACAAACAAAAATAATATATGTGTAACTAAGAAAAACTGCCTCGTTGGTCGTAAGTGTGACTGCTGAGAAAGTCTGTTTCCATTCCTAATTCGAGCAATGTGTATTGGGTTTTTCTATGAAATTCTCAGTAGTAGTAGTGCCCGATTGATGGCATTAAGCTCGCCCCTATTACATAGGATGTAAAACTTACTGACAAAATGTGGGTGTACATTATTACACTTCTGCCTAACACTTAGGGGACGACAGGCGTGATAGCATGCTAAGGAGAAATAATAAAAAGACATCTTTTTTTAGCTGTCTCTCATAAAAACATGCAAAATAATGCTTTTTGCAATGATATAAAAAACTATACATACGTTACCCGCCCTCTAAAATGGCAACAAGAAATCAAGGCAATTGCCGGGATCGCGCTTAGTGTCGCACCAACCAGCGTTGCGAGGGTACGTTCCGTAAAAATAATTCGTGCTTAATAGTTTTATACTTCCTGAGAACAAGATGCCTTCATGTGTTTACAAATTATACTACAACAGTGAAATATAAAAATGTGTATTTCCCTTTCTTTGCACAAATTAGTCGCTGTCGCCATTTTGCATAGCCGTAATGTTCGTGCCGTGATGACGTGTCTATATAATAATATGTCATTGGCTTTTTGAGGATACTTTTTGTCGTGGAAATCATCTTATAATACAGCGAAAAGGTGGTCGAAATTTCTAAGCAGACAAAGTGGCGGGCAAAAGCGTAGTTTAATATTAAAGGTGACAGGATACTATGCTTTTAACATACAGCGGCAATTTTAATGCCTACCAACACATTAAACAAAACCTCTTCAGCACATGCCAATCAACACAAATACCTCTCGAACCGGAGGGATGTGCCATAAACAAAACACACAAGCATAATTTGGGGCGCACACTTAAGACTGTACGTAAAGCAAATATTTGAACAGCGTGAACAAATCTTGGGCTCTATTTGAACTTACGATCGTCGCGTCTTCGCGTATAATAATAATTTATGGCCCGCCCCGCACTTGCGTTCGGGTTCTTTTGTTTTGTAATAATGCTGAGTTTTAGAAAATTATACACTGTTCTCAAATATACGTTATGGTATTACAAATTTTAATGTCATTATTAATCATAAGGTCGCAAGAGCGTCCCTTAAGCGTCATACTCGCGCAAGACTTATTTTCGTTCCAAAAAAAAAAATTTGCTTTTTTTACTCTAATCCTATCTACCACATGCGTTTTAATTGTTCAATTAGACTGTTCAGTCAGCTAGCCTAGTATTTTGTGTGTTCATTTTGTAACTCCCGTATTTAAGCTATATGTGTCAAACACACTAACACTTAACTTAAGGACGGGGATTTTTTATGTATTTGTGTGTTTATCAATAAAATCGTTGCGCCTAAATGAATGAATTGTTATTGATTTAGCTTGGTTCTTACGTGATTTAGTGTTGTTAATTATGATACAATAAAATGTGTTCGGTAATTTGAAGATTATCAGCTATAACAGGGGTTTTCTAATTTATTTATTTATAGTTATGTCTACACACGTTACAGCTGAATACGTTTAATTTAAGCGAATAGCACGCTTGGGCTTGGCGTGCAATTCGCTAGCGCAAAACCCGCTAAGGCAATCTTCCACTTTGATAACAAGTACTTAAATTTAAGTCGAATAAGTTTTCCTAGGAGCCATTTCATTTCAAACGTGTTAAATATGCCATGTCCATAAATAAATTTTATTCAAACACTGTGAAAGGCCCAAGCTTTTGTCTCTTCATTTACAACTTAACTGTTAGTCGTTAAATTGCCAGTTAAGTTTGACTATCCCTAGTTCTATATGCCAAAGTAGGATCGATATTAACACCTTGTTAATAACATTGATGCCTTCTAATATTTTCCTTTACTGCAACACATATTTCTTGATAAAAGCGAAGTTATGGGCAGTGAATGATGTAAGGTCATGTCGCCTGCCGTTTGTGACTGAGTAATTGCTGCCGTAAAGGCTTCAATCACAAAGGTTGCCGCGACCACTGACTTTTGAAGTTTATTACGTGCCAGCTAGGTACTAGGTTTCAGCTACTTATATAGGTAGGTAATTGCCCCGCCTAAGTATACTTTATTGCCAATGCAATGGTAAAATGACAAAGTCCTTTCTTCTTAGAAGAAAATGGTTTTTGGCGAGGTTTATTTGGTTGTTGGGCAACCGAGAGCCAATTAATTTAAAAATTGAGCTTTAATTCGCTTCAAAAAGGTTGATATTACTTTCTTTCAAAGCTCAACAATTACATAAAAATATTTTATTTAGGGGGTGCCTTACATTAAGTACCTACCTACAAAAATGATGGCACCAACAAAACAAACCTCTAATAACAAAATGACGTCAATATGGTTTATATTGACGTAATTTCCATCACATCACAATATACGAGGCAAGACATAAAAGGTTTACGCGGTCATTTAAAAAACGCGGCGACAAATCGTTCGTGTGCGCTCGCTCTAATACAGATTACTATGTAAGGCGTAAGATTTGAATGGATATTCCGTTTTTACGCTCACCGCACGTTGACGCGTACTGATATGAATAAGAATGTATTCAGAGCCTGAATTTCTTGATATGTTTTTATTTCAAGTATTTTCAAGAAGCAATGTTCTTTATCTATATGTCTCTCAAAGAATATTTTATTGAATAATTATATTCATCATCACGCCTGTTTCCTGAAGGATGGGCTGAGGAATATTGATGTAGCCGTATATTGACGATGTGTTTAAGATCCCATGTCATCCATTAATAAGACTCAAATCAAAACTGTGTCTTTTCGGATTTGTGTATGTAATTTTTATGTTACTCACGTCTAAATTTATTACGCTCTACATTATTTACATCAATATCTCAAAAGCATTAAATACAATGTAATACTTTTGAAAAATAAAAGAAAAGATTATTATATTTTCGAGATTTATTGTAAGACATCCCAGCATCACTCTTAGATCATCAAAGAAGTGAAAGGTAAATATGACTACACGACTAATATAACAGACAACTAATAAAACTGAAACATTTCAGACATACAGACAATAATCGTGAAAAGTCGTCGTTTTACGCGTATTACGGCGTTGATGTCCATTTTTACTTCGCCATTCTTATTTTTATTGGACGATACAAATGTTAGGATATATTGCAGCCTGCACGCAACACGTTACATTTGTTTTAAACTTAACTTTATCGGTTTACGCATATACATCATCAATATCATCAACAAAACTTCTTTTAAATTTGATTTTCACAACAAATTTCATCAGTTGTTATTTTTCTTGATATTATTATCTGAGCGTATTTTTTTACACAAAAAAAATTTCCATAATTAAGGTACGTATATCCATGCTATTCTTGTGAAAATCTTCACAAGCTGGTAAAGCTTAAAATCTTCAGCTCAATTCCCTAAAGTATGATGATAGGATACAATAGGCATCACTCAGAATAGGTGATCTACCAACTACGACTGTATGGTGGATGGTATTTCATTTCAACGAAGTTAATTCCTTCAGGTCTAGAAATTAAGTGGTGACTCTTTGATTCCTTGACTCAATCGAATCCGTAACTTAGATTTCTCGAAACTTGACTCTTAAGTTGTTCAAAAAATTTCAAATTAGTAGAATAAAGTATTAACTATTTCACCTCTATTTTTAAATTATAGGAATCTGATTTTGCTCTTCTTAATACGCTTTTTTTATTACCTTCTTGCAAAGCTTTTACAACTTATTTAATCGGAAATAACTAGTCGTGTGACACAGAAAATTCATATATCTAATGGTTTTATTGATAAAATGTTGAACATTTCAATTTCAACAAACTCGCTTGTATGCAATAAAATGAAATACGAAAATGTCTCGCTATTCATCTGTTCTTAAAATATTTTATGAAGCGTAAATATGATATGTAAAAGTAATAAAATAACGTTATAAAATCATTTAGTTTCTAGACGAAATCGCATTTCGTCTAGAAACTCAATTATATCTGAAAAAGATGAAGTTATTATACCATCATATATAATAATATCACGCCTGTCGTCCCCGAAGAGTAAGACAGAGGTGTACTACTGTACATTTACACTTTGCCGGAATGCTGTAGGTCCTATGTAATATGGGGTGAGCCTATTGCCATCAACCGGCACGAATCCAAACTCCGAGCTGCAACTGAGAATTTTATAGAAAAACCTAATAACACTTTTCTTAACCTGGTAATCGAACCCAAAACCTCTAGCTCAGCAGTATGCAGTCGCACTTAAGTGTGTCCGCAACCAACGAGGCAGTCATTATTTAGATTGAAATTCATAATTTTAATTTAATTTCAACTTCAGATTCTGATGATTACTCAATCGATGTTATGACAATTCGTATTGCTTTATAAAATAAAATATTTCATGTGTAGATTATTTCTCATTCTGAGCAATAAAACTAGATATTTCTAAATTACTATGAGTAATGACTAAACCCTGTCTGTAGGACAGATAAGTTTGACCCTGGGATGGTCTAGAACTCTCGTCCACTGGCATACCAAATTCTTTCATCTGAGCTATTTAGTTATCCGTAGAGTTGATTTCCTAAACAAACATAACACCTATGTCACCTAGGTCACATGGCGAGTTATCTAGTCGTAACAGACCCCCCTGACCCTCCTGAACCCCCGTGACCCCACTGGATCCGCCCTTGAATATTGCCCAAGTCCACGACACTACAACACCGTTATGAGCTTCTGTAAATACGGCGGTACGGTACCAGGGGAGATGTTAGCGCGTCCCCGGAGTATGCTGCGATGTTGTTGCATAAGAGATGTACCGCAGGGAGTCGGTGCTGCATGCTAAAGATGAAGACTGACGGGGATTTTCTTCTGTATTGTTATTGACAGCGGTTGAATATGTGCTTTATACCCTTCAGGATAAAGGTTCTTATTCTATAAGCACCTACCATTCTACAAGCTATATGCTTCCCTTTAGGTTCGGTACACTTGTTGAATCTGTGGTGGCTTTCACTAAATATTTCCACACTGATAAATATCATCACCATCAACCCAATTATTGTCCAAGTGCTGGATATGGGTCTTCTCGCATTTGAGATAAATTTGGCTCCACCACGCTGGCCTTGGTTGGGTTGGCAAACTTCACTCGCCATTGAGAGAATGTCTCAGGCATACAAGTCTCCTCACTATGTTTTCCTTCGCCGTTTGTGCGTAACTTCGAAAAGTCATTAGTGCGTGCATTGGGATCGCACTTATGACAAACTATAACAGCTGAAAAATATAACAGGTACATATTGATACGATTCCTAAAGCATTAGCTTAAGCATTATCTTGTGAAATTCCCCTCTCAATATAAACATACCGCTACTGTTGAGTCTGTTGCAGTACCGTTAACAATTTACAAAACTCGTTCCGTGTAAAACAATGATTCATTTTAATTTACACCGAGCTGTCACAAGTTTCGTTGGCGTATCCCCCTACCACGTGTCCCGGTTATTGTTCACTAAGTTTCTGTGAAACTATAAACTGTAACAGTGTTCGTATTTACTACGAACGTCAATATAAAATATCGTTATGAAATACAGTGATGTATGTGACATAGCTCATGCCTCGCACTGATTTGGTACGCCATTTAAATTTTAAGAGCTGGATGAATTGTTTTGTAGTAATTGGGACTTTGTTGATTGAAAACTTAATACAGATATGCTCAGGTTTGAGATACGAATAGTTTTTCTGCAGGATATCTTCTTGTGTAGTTCCGCTATGATGGTAACATAAATCCTAAGCTGTAATCTCCTTTCTTATCGATATCGCGATAGTACATTATACATGCAACTATAGACCCTTATCTATGTGTGGATGTAAACCAATTAGCTTGTTCGACTGTACCTACTTTTGTTGTTCTAACAGACGGATGGTATTAGTTCGAATATTTGTAACCACTATGTCATCTATGCCTGTTGCAATACCGCCACTGTGGTTATGAAATAGATTGTAAGTACAAGTAAATACTCTATTAGATTCTATTGCTAATCTTACACATATAGGTAGGCAGCTAGAGCTAGACGAATAATTACCTCCTACCGCGACGCTTGCTGAAATTATTGCACTAAGAACAACTGATGTCTACGTTTGTTTATGATAACGCTTTAAACGCTTCACTTTTTTTGGCTTCTAAACAAAGATAGATACATAGTAAAGAAAATAATATACCTATATAATAAAAATAATGATTAACATACAGTCGTTTTGTCCTTGCCTGTTAATTCAAGGTTATGATCATGCGAAATCAAATTCTAACAACCAATAAAAGATAAACATAACGATAAAATAATAATAACGATAAAATCTGAACAAAATGACGTCTCTGCATCTAACAACGCTTCGATGGTTCCAAACAGTGGCTAGTTATAAACTAATTGCTATTTGGTCGGTGTGAGTGGGCCATTAATCAAATCCATTTTAGATTACACTGACTGACCGATTCATGTTTAGTCTACAGCTAAGAGATAAAGTGCACCATCTGAAACTGTTCGAGATTAACGCTTGTTATTGAGTATCGTTTTGACGTAACTGTCATTGATTTTTCATTGAAGTTAGTAAAACTTTTTCTTTCACGAAGCCCATAGTCTATGGACGTTTGCAACACCAGAAATGTCGCCCGCGCGTTGCCGACTCTGTAGAAACAGATTTAGGTTTTATAAAAAGGGAAGATATCTACAGTGACAGACAGCAAACAGAATTCCCATGCTATCAGAATAGTCACCCATTATCTGGTAACCTTACTCCCTCGCAGAAACACAATTTTTTTTGTTTCACTGCGGTTTTTGATAAGACGATGGTATTACACCCAGTCGGGCTGCTCAACCTGAGCAAGCAATCTCGCAATGACTCTCTCCTAGATAATAATTTACATTTCAAAATATTTACAAATACCTGCCATTTTGTTCAATAGATGTATGAACGCTGGCGCCGCTTTAATCTGAATTCGTTCTCGTTTATAACTAGTTCGATCCTAATTTAAAATACGAAGAATTGAAGTTGACTATCGTATTTTTCTTTTTATTCTTAAATGCTACTCATAACAGTTATTTATAACAGAGTAATTTATATTTATGTAAAAGACTTTTCTCATAGTTTCAGCTTCTACACATGACTTTATTTTTATCTTCTTGGTAGATACTTAGAGAGGTAGAGGTGAATTGTATATAATTACGTATTTCTTTTTATATTTGTTGGAGGGTACATCAATTAAAATACAGTTTCCCTCACTATACATACCCTATGTCTTGACCTGATGAAAATAGTTTATCTTTAGGTATCCAGCATGACACGTGCTTTAGCGTAACGAAGAAAATTATTTACCCGTTCGAAATATGTGTATACAAAGGTACATAGGAATAGCTATGTTTTAGATTGAATACATTTTCAGTACAACTTTACGTGCTTAAATGAATATAAATAATTAAAATGAGAGTGTAGTCTATAAAAAATATATTTTAAAATCCACCTGCTAGTTGTGTATAAAATGCTATGATGGCCTAATGGACTGAAGTCAATAATCTCAAATACGATCCCAATGTCCCGTGTCTGAAAGGTTTTTTCGATGGTGTGTGTACTCTGCCAACCCGCAACAGGATAGCGCGATGTTCTAGTTCTTAATAAGTCCTTCTCAAAATGAGAAGAGACAAGTGTCCGGCAATAGGAGGAGTAAATGGGTTGATGATAAATACCTATAATTAATCTATATAATTTTTTTTTCAAAGACATATGATGCCTGTTCGTAACTAGAACTCAAGTTCAGATGATATTTAATAGAGGCACTTTTTTAGGTATTACCAAAACCTATTTATGAAGTTGATTGAATTATTAAGTATAACAGTTGTATTGCCATTAAAACGGCTAACCCGAGACGTAAATAGTCTAACAATAAACGCACTAAGCAATTAATTCTCCACGGTTCGATTCTACTAAGTCGTAAACCGAAATTCTAAATGATTCTTCGGAGGGCTTTGGTCGACATTTAGTTAATGTTGAACCAAAAATATATTATTTATGTTTGTATTATTTGCAAATATTTGTATAAAAGTATTTTAGCCCCTGAAAAGAAATATCGCGCTTATAAACGGGACGCATGACTTTTTTCAACTTTCAACATGACTTAAAATATCACACCTGTATCCCAATTTATGGAGGGATAAGCAGGATAGAGAAGGAGAAGAGCCGAAGATAGAGAAGGAGAAGAGCCGAAGATAGAGAAGGAGAAGAGCCGAAGATAGAGAAGGAGAAGAGCCGAAGATCGAGCTCTGTGGTGTTCACTAGGGGAGGTCTACGTCCAACAGTGGACGAATATAGGCTGATGATGATGATAATGATGAAGCAGAATAGCACCGATGTAATCTCACAAATTTAAACATCAAATGTAATATTATAAAAAAAAATAGTATAAGAAGACCTGCTAAATTAATTTTAAAACAAATATTTTCTTCCAAATTTTGCGGAAAATTAAGGACCAAAATAACGTTGAGGTTGTTTGACTAGTCTAATGAACTAATTTGTCTCGGGTATAATGGTCCCATATGTACATGGTACCGGTACTGTAATGATGTAGATTATGTTAACGTGAGAATTATGTTACAAACGTATGAGGATAATTGGAGATGGTCATTCTAAGCGCTAGGTGAATTTTCAAACGAATTTAAGCCGAAAATGAATACAGTGCGCTTAGAAATTTGTTTTTATTTTATTTGCTATAGCGCTTTAAGTTATTGATGCTTTGAGGAATTCTCCTATATTAAATCAATGTCAGGCTTGCATAGTCACTGGTTGACTTCGCAGAATGAGACATTTTCTCGCCATGCCTATTTTTGCCTTGGTATCGAAATTAATTATTTCTTTTTGTGTGAAAAACGCTCTTCTATGTAAAAAAAAGTATCGTCAGAAGTAAATGTTTCATCAACTAGAAGGAATTTACTTAAAAACAAACACAACTAATACTTCAACATTATTTACACAGAAACATTAACATTTCTGTTTACAAAAAAAGGCTGGAATAGAGCAAAGCGCTCATTAACCCCTAGCTCGCGGGGCAAGAGTCAAGCCTCCTCAATGGGGGGGTTAAAGAGGACAGAGGAAGCGAAAATATTACGCTAACCAACCCAGTTGCATTGTGTTTTTGTTTGCACTTTTGAGGGTTCACTTGTGGGGTTTGCTATCATGAATTGTTCAGTGTGTTAAATTATGCTGTTGGCTTAATTAAAAACTAAAATAAAGAAGAAATAAAGATAGGGTATAAGTAATTAACTCGACGACCTAATTAGTCCAGCGGTAGTTAACACTGCCTTCTGTGCTATAGGTCCCGGGTTCGAATCCCGGTAGGGACAAATGTTTGTGTGATGAGCATAAACATTTGTATCCGAGTCATGGATGTATCTATGTATAATATGTATGTATTTACAAAAAATATATATGTAATATAACAACCGACTAGTATCCGTAACACAAGCCTCGTTGCTTAGCTCAGAACTAGATGGTGCTGTGTCTATTGTTGTATATTTATTTATATATTTATAATTATAATTGTATTTATTTATGAACTTTTTTACGTGCAATTCTGCTAGTATAACTCGGCCCTCCAGAAAATTTTCGTAGAGTTAACGCTATCTGACTTGCTCTCGTGCGTTCCATGACTTTTACGTTGTACCGCTGTTCAAATACTTAATTGTCGGAACTATAGATTCTTTATTATTTAACTCCGCTAGTTTTTCAAATTATACTCAATAACATTTATAGTGTTGTTACTAAACAAATTTTGTTCAAGTTATTACTATGTTTTTTTTATAAACTATAATACGCCATAATATTAACCTAAAAAGGACTTTACGACACTAGCAATAATCAATGCCACACATAATAATCTTCAAAACCACATTTCACAAGCAGACGCCTTTCAGGGTATTCGTCAGACAGGAAAAAAATCTTCTAAGCTAGGTACTGCAAAATTGTATGTGAAAATGTCTAGAAAATAAAGTCAGGCTCGGTAACTGAAAGCATTGGAGCGAGGACTAACGTACTGAATGGACTCCACTCCTGGCCTGCCGGGAGGGGGTGAGCAGAAATAGCAAGCTAGGATATGACGTACTTAGTTTTTCAGTTCAATAATATGTTTTTCTACATTGGTCTTCTGTGGTCGACAAAAAAACCTGTATTTTGGATACAGTTTTTTTTTTTTTTGATTAAAACTCTTCAATAACTATTGGACAATAAATAATAACGGTTGACAAACAGAGGAGAATACGTATTGTATTGTATTGTCTTAGCCTATTAATGAATAGATGTATCGTCTAAGCGATAGCGAAGTAGAAAATAGCGATTATTACTTCGTTTACTTCTTTAACTTAAAAAAAACTGAATGTCACTTTGCTCGACCTGGGAATTGAACCCAAGAACTCTTGCTCAGCAGTTGCACTTTACAACCACTAAACAAACGAGGCAGTTGTAAGAAGACAATGAAATACAGTTTACATTTTCGAAAATCTTTATCTAATATATAAAATTCTCGTGTCACAGTTTTCGTTGCCATACTCCTCCGAAACGGCTTGACCGATTTTGATGAAATTTTTTGTGCTTATCCGGTATCTATGAGAATCGGCCAACATCTATTTTTCATCCCCCTAAAAGTTAGGGGTAGTCCACCAACCCCTATAATGTGGCAAAACAACGTTTGCTGGGTCAGCTAGTTTAACTAAAACTTTTCACTTACTAAAACAAAGAAAGGACAACATTGTAAGGAAACCAGCATGTCTGTAGGACTTTTTTCAAGGCGTGTTCAATTAGACACGTGTGATGAGCTATAAGTCTCAGAACGAAGGAAAACTAGACACATAACCAGCTGTTGGACAGCAAATAGGTGGACTGAAATGACAGCTCCTAAATCTCTTTAACCATAAACTAAGACTCACATTTGACAGACAGACACATTTTACAAACAGCCGTTGATGTACAACATCATAACTGAGATAGTTTAAATGCGTCCGTTAAGATTTATTCGTAGTTTTAACGTGTTGAACCACAGTTAGTATTAACCAGTAAATCACATCTGTATCGCCTTTGTACATGGAGTTATAATCCACGTCTGTATGATGGGTTGTTTTAGATTACCGTTTGGATGTTAAGGCTTTTATGTTCAAGCTTTTAGTGACAACTGGAATAGGTGACTACTGGATAAACCCCATTTGTATGTTACCCGATTAGCACAGAGGTATTAAAGGTTACCTTCCAATGGCAAGGGATCTGGGTTTGAATCCCGGTCGGGGCAAATGTTTATGTGATGAGCATGAACATTTGACTTGAGTCATCGATATTTGTATGAATAATAAAGTAGGTAATTACAAAAAAAAAAGTGTATATATTTAGTGTGTCAACTATGTAGTATCCGTAACACAAGCCTCGTTGCTTAACTCGGAACTAGATGGCGCTGTATCATAATGTCTAGAAAGATTGATTTATTTAAAATCTCTTACCACTGTAAGGAAACAATTAAAAAAATAGACATACAGAGCGACTGCCGAGCAAGAGATCCTGGGTTTGATTCCCAGGTCGAGCAAAGTGTTATTGGGTTCTTCTATGAAATTCTCAGTAGCAACTCGGAGTTTGGATTCGTGCTCGGTTAATGGCAATAGGCTCGCCCCCTATTAGGTACATGGGACCTAAAACATACCGGCGAAATGTGGGTCTACATTTGTACACCTCTGCCTAACCCTTCGGGGACGACAGGCGTGATGGTATGTTATGTTTACAGAGTAATATAATTTAAAGTGAAGGATTATTTTAACATCAATGTCATATGAAAATATTAGAAGTACCTATATTACTAAAACAATGCTTTTTCAAAGACAACAAACACGACATCATGATCAAACAAACCTCTTCTGAGGTCGCACACTTAATTTTCAGAGCTGACATAAATAGCGTTGAAACAAATTTTCATAATAGCACCTCTTGATTTAGACGACAAAACTTAAATGCAACTTATGAAAATTATTAACAAAATTGTCTTTTGTTTCAGGTAAAAGGATTTTCAGTTCGCCTTGAGAAGTTTATTTTGTGTTAATTGGACTATACAAAACTGGATGAGGTAAATTAATGTGATGATTTTGTAGTGAGTTCGTAGGCTTTACTGCTAGCCATAGTTCATCCCTAACAGTCTTACAATATAAATATATAAATATAAGCGAAGAAAATTTGTATGTGAGCAACTACTGAGCAAAATCTGCTTCGAAATTAGATCGAAATTTAAAAAATGTACATATACTTATATATATTTTCATCAAATAGACTAGCCTAGAATTTGACCTAAACAAAAATGTAAACTAGTGTATTGGATTAAAGACACACAATAAATAAGTATCTTACTTGAAAGAAAGATAAAATCCATTTACAGTCCAAAGTAAGTCATACACATACACACGGAAACTCAAACTGAAACCAAAGTAAAACTTAATTTCCCTCCTTTGACACACGGTAAGTCGAACATTCTTATCCTGTATCTTACAATCCATGATCTGGGCGTAGCGTAAGTCTGTATACACAAGTTCTAGCGCTGCTGTATTACGTACCAGTCTGAAAAGTTAAGCACTAACTTCAGACCTAACCGCAAACTTATTCGCTACTTAAGATCTTTCAATTATTATTTTTTTGTGAACATACAACTTTCATGAACGTTATTTAATATTAAATGGAATTTAATATTAATAAAGTGTCGTACTTACGCTAGCCCATTAATACTTATCCAAAATCAGTTCACCGAAACTTAAATAACGTTCAATATGTTTTTTTTTCTGGAAGTAGAAGAGCTGTGGTAGCCTTGTGGTGTGACCAGTGACCACTGAGATGTCAAAGGTACCACCGTCTTTTCGGAAGTTATGTGCGTATTTATCACAAGCTTAAACGGTGAAGGAAAATATCGCGAGGAAACCTGCACATTTGACAGATTTGTCTCGATGGCATGTGAAGTCTGCCAACCCGCAGTAGGAGAACCGAGAGACCCGTATCAAATGAAAGGAGACCCGTACCCAGAAGTGGGGCGTTAATGGGTTGATGTTGATGTTTTTTTCCGAAATAATTTAATATTAATGGCTAGATCCCTAGTCTACAAGATTAGGTTCCTTATTTATTTAACTAGATAACTAATATAGCCTTAACACTGAATTGGAACAATTTTGCAAAAACCATTCGTGCGTAACACTGAAATCTTCTCACCGTCAATATTCATTAATTCGTGCTTCAGTACGAACACAACAATACACTCTATCAACCAACCCACATACATACACACAACATATATAGTACATTAGTGTAAAGATACTGAGGCAGATTGGTGCCTCGTTAGTCTAGTGGCGACTGCCGAGCTAGAGGAATCGAACCCAAGAGGGTTCGATTCCCAGGTCGAGCTAAGTATTATTGGGTTTTTCTATGAGTAGCAGCTCGGAGTTTGGATTTGTGCCTGGTTAATGGCCATAGGCTCGCCCCATATTTCATGGGATCTAAAAACATACCGTCGAAACGTGGGTGTACATTAGTACACCTCTGCCTAACCCTTCGGGGACGACAGGCATGATAATGTGTGTATAATTATGTTTATGTTAGTATAAAGATAGTAACAGCGCTGAACATTTAATTTTCAGGAACCTTACTACAAAAAACGCTATAAATTCTTAAAAAACCTAAACTGAAGCAAATGTTGATGATAAAATTGAACATTCATTTATTTTTATTTAATTGTATATTTTGTTTTAACTTTTACGTTCATAGTTTTAAGCTTAGTAATACCCTTTGTATTACTATGGAATATTATTTTATCTGACACGCGGACAATGATGAAGGTTTATGTGTTTAAAAAACATAATAAGGAACTTACAACGCGACATGATTGTATTTGTTTTTGGTTTGATCTCAGAAAAGATCTAGGTTTGAATTTGAAACGTATATTGTATTTTGTATGAACAACAATTTCGTAATAGACATCGAACATCACACCTACGATCTTCCAATATTTGCCAATTGAGCATGAGAGAAAACAACAGTGTTTATACAGAGGATTGGTTGAGACCTAATTCCGTTTGGCGAGCCAATAAGATCATTTGCAGTCAGACAAAATAACATATTGCTTATATAAATGTAGCAATTTGTAACTAAATTTGAACTGTCTATTGTAGATAATATGAGTGCAATTGGAATCAGTGTTTTTTACGGGATTATTATGATCTGAACAGTCAAATGGCTAGGCAGGTGTCCATTTACTAATAGGGGTGTATGTCTTACGTTAAAGGAGGGGGGGAGCCTATTGCCAATAATTGGACACAAATCCATCAAATCATCGATTATTTAAAATTGTGTAATGAACTTAACCGAGTTTGATGCAGTGCATTGATTGATATATTCCAAATATTTAAAACATTAGAGATCAAGATTTTACCAATATACCGCGATTACATCCACAAAAACGTAGGTTCATTTCATTTCATATTCAATCTTCTAAATGTTTGTTCATTCTCTTCTAAGTGTAAAAAAATAATATTTGTATAATTTTTAACAGTATTCTTAAACTAGAAATCGAATTCACGCTCAATAGTCACTTAACCAACTAGGCAGTAGATAGTAATATAATTTTTATTTCAATTTTATTGCTACTCACAAAAATATCTAATATATAAAATTCTCGTGTCACAGTTTTCGTTGCCATACTCCTCCGAAACGGCTTGACCGATTTTGATGAAATTTTTTGTGCTTATCCGGTATCTATGAGAATCGGCCAACATCTATTTTTCATCCCCCTAAAAGTTAGGGGTAGCCCACCAACCCCTATAATGTGGCAAAACAACGTTTGCTGGGTCAGCTAGTTATTTCTATAAACTTATCCAAGTCACTGACAAAAACATCTTTGTTTCTATAACAATATTATACTGCCAATTTCTTTATTGACTACATTTCCCTGTCTCTCTTCAACATGTCAACATGTATTTAAGAGCGAAGAGCACAAACGTTTAGGAAACAACAAATTTTATGCATTTAAGAATAAATCTCCTGTTTTATTGGTGGTGCGCAATTTCATCTAACTTTATTAAGGAAATTGCCGGGAGCTTCTTAAATCGCTTTTGGTATTGGTAACATGTTTACGTGTTTGTCTATTTGTGTCACGGTGTTTGGGTGTTGTAGCTAATGGAGGAATCAGTGTGATCGGAAAATTACTGGTTATTACTATCTTATCAAGTTAATAGTAAATTTCGTGACTCATGATCACTAGCCGTTTTTCAACTGTTTAGCTTCTCTAACTAATGGATCTTCCTTGCTAATATCATCTATGTCAGATATATTTATCAAAGATTGAAATGGGACAACTAAACTAATCATATAACCCCGAACTTTTGGATCCTTTACAGCAAAATAATTTTATTTCAATATAGATGAAAGTGTAAAAAACTGATTTGTTTAATGCTTCTCTAATCTAAATGTCTTAAAATCGTCTGTAAACACATTTAATGTATAATTTTACACTCAAAAGTTCGGTGTACTAAACTTAAGATAAATATAATCGTAGTTTAGCCGAAGCATTAAACTTAAATCTAGGTGTGAGTGCCTGGTGACGTCGGCACACCGCTGACGTTTATTACCGTGTGCTACCCACTAATGTACTGCCGTGCGACAGTTGTCGTGTAAATACTTTGTTCAGTGTAAGGGTGGGTACAGAACGTGCGATTAAAAGGTAGAGAACTATTAGTTGTTGATGACTATTTAACATTTTCTACCCAAGCTTTTGTTCCCATTTCAACCTTACTGCCTGTTACTAGCTTCTTAAACATAAATAGGCATTTATACAAGTACTAGCTTTAGCTTTGTCTGCATAAAATTAGTAATTTTATCCGGATTTCCTATCCTATATCTTTCTCCGGGACTCAAACTATATCTATACCAAATTTCATCTAAATCCGTTCAGCGGTTATGGCGTGAAGAGATAACAGGCGGATAGACAGACAGACAGACACACTTTCGCATTTATGATATTAGGATGGAAGTATGGATAGTAAGGATTAGTAAGGATATTTATTTGACAACCTGATTAGATTATTTCCTAAAAGAAAGTATATAAATGTAGTATATCAACCTCGTTGCTAAATGCTTGGAACTAGATGGCGCAGTGTCATAATGTCATATTTATTTTATTATTATTATATATAGTGTTACAGGTATATAAGGTATTTTCCACACAATTTGTGAGATTATTTGTGTCAAGGTGATATTACAAAGACAGTTGCTATTTCTTGTTTTTACACACGGACACGCTTAAAATTTTTTACTTATATTATACGCATAATTTCCACGAGTTTAGTGTCGTATCTTCGTATGTTTAGTACTTGTCTACCTTTTGTATAAACGTATCATTATCGTCATCATCATCAGCCTATAAAATATTAGTCCATACATTGCTATGCAACAATTAATGTTGACCTTTCTTAAAACTATTAAATATTTCACGATCTAAAAATAGGTCTAATATTAATTAATTATTACAAGTTTCAAACGTTGAGCTCTTGGACCGAAATATTTCGACAGTTCGACTCGGAAGAAATTACCAAAGCTGGACGTAATACCAAACTTCTATGGCACACAATGAAGCGTGTCACAAATACCAGCAAAATAATTCACACTCCCTCAGAATTACTTTCCCCTTCAACGACCCCACACAAATCTGTAAATGAAGTTAACGCATTTTTTGTCAACATTGGTAAAAACCTTGCTGACTGCATTAATACCACTCCATTCTCATGCTCCTTTGACCCCAAATCGACCTTTACACAAGCTCGCAGCCCTAATTCTTTCGCCCTCTTGCCAACGAGTCCTGATGAGATAATTTCCACTATTCACTCCCTCAAACCTAATGCCGCAATGGGACATGATGGAATCTCTACCACTTTCCTGAAAAGGTACTGCATCCTTCTATCACCCATCCTATCCCACATTTTTAACCTATGTTTCGACACTGGTACATTTCCCACGTCATTCAAATTGGCAATAATCCATCCTATATTCAAAGGGGGTGATCGTACCCTTATAGATAACTATCGGCCAATTGCAGTACTATCTGCCCTGTCAAAGCTTATGGAGAGACTAATAAATAATAGACTCATCAATTACCTTGAGACTAATAATCTTCTGTCAACTAACCAGTTCGGTTTTAGAAAAGGTAAATCGACTTCTGATGCTGCATTAAACCTCATAACTGGTATTGTTGACAAACTCAATCAACGTAAAAAATGTCTTACTATATTTATTGACCTCACAAAGGCCTTTGATACCGTTCCACTCCCATGCCTATTAACTAAACTAGAACGTCTTGGCGTTAGAGGTCTTCAACTCCAGCTCTTTCATTCTTATCTCTCAGGACGCACTCAGAGGGTCAAAATTGATAAATACTTAAGTGACGAGTTGCCCATCGCGTACGGAGTACCTCAAGGTAGTGTCATGGGTCCTACTTTATTTCTGGTCTTCATTAACGACCTTTGTAACATTACATTAAATTCCGGTGATATTACTTCGTTTGCTGATGACACTGCTATAACCTTTTTCGATGATACTTGGTCAAGTCTTCAAATGACCGCTCAAAATGGATTTGACAGCATATTTAATTGGCTTATCTCTCATTCACTTACCTTAAATACTTCTAAAACCAAACTTATCACTTTTTCTCTCAACATCACAACACAACCATCGACACCCGTAACTTTAAAAGCTCATACCTGTCAGTTAACCACACATAATTGCAGTTGCCCATTAATTATATCCACTGCTACAACTAAATACCTAGGTATCATACTAGACAACCACCTTAACTTTAAAGCTCATGTTACTCAACTGACTGGCCGTGTGCGTAAACTCATTTATTTCTTTAAAACACTAAGACACATAGCTAACGCACATGTCATACGGACCGCATATTTTGCTATGTGTCATTCGGTATTGTCTTACTGTATTACGAGTTGGGGTGGAGCTGCTAAAACCATCCTTAAACCTCTTGAGGTAGCGCAACGTGCCGTCCTGAAGGTGGCCACGTTTCGACCAATTCTCTATCCTACCTTAGACCTCTACCACGAATGTAAGGTCCTTACTGTCAGGCAGACCTTCATACTAAAATCGGTCTTACAACAACTCACAAAAATTCCGATTACACAACAGCAAACAACATCCAGAAGAAGAACTAGGATATATAGCCCACCTCATCCATATTTTACCTTTACAAAAAGATTCTTTTTTTACCTTGGTCCTTTTCTATGTAATAAAATAAATGCTTTCATTTCCCTGCATTCATGTAATAAAAACTCTTCCATTAAACAGATTACTGAATTTCTTTTGACTAAAAATTATGAAGACACTGAATCACTACTCACAACTTTGACGTGATTCACACACGCACGCACACACACACGCACGCACGCACACACACACACACACGCACGCACACACACACACACACACACACACACACACACACACACACACACACACACATACACACACATACTAACACTTAATAAACTTTGTTGAGTAAATTTTACTTGTTCTGTATTCCTCTATTTGTCTAACAGTCAAATACTAGTATTCATACCTTTCTCGGGAAATGAGCACTGATTGTCCTTAATACAGGCTACTATGTAACCTAGCTAGGACATCAGATTGTAAAATGTATTGTTACCTAATAATTTCTGTGCATTATACCTACCTTGTTACCCTACTTGTAATAGACTGTACCACATTATTTTGAACAATAAAAATTATTATTATTATTATTATTATTATATTTCATTCATATTTGAAGATTTCCCAAACCTCAATTTTCAGAACTCAGGTATTTATCCATTTCTATAAATAACAAGTCAGTTGAATGGCTTTCGTCCGTCTTACGATAGATTCCTTAGATCACGACTGATATTGCGGTTAACAAACCTTGTATTGTGACCATGTTTTAGGGGTGACAGAAGACATTACTTTTAACTAAATATAGTTTATAATTACATACTGTTTTTCTTTGCCATATTTTACCTATAGGCTTTCCACGAACCTGAATGTTATGACGACTTCAGTGGTCTAGTGGTTCGAGTACCGGACTGCTGATCTCCAGGTAGTAGGTTTGTTTTCCACGTGACACAAATATGTATGTGATGAATATAAGTGTTTGTGTTCATCTGGGTGTTTCCTATGTATTATTAAGTATGTATGTATTTAAAAAAAAAAGTATTATATCCATTGTCTAGTACCCATAGTACAAGCTCTGCTTAGTTTGGGACTAGATGGTGCTGTGTAAAATGTCGCAGAATATTTTATATTTATTAATATCAATCGAAACTATGATTTAGCAGTCCATAATCATGCTTAGGTATAGTTGGGATGTCAAATGAGCGGGCGGTGCCTAACTGTGGAGCATTACATGTGTCGTGTGTAATCATTATCAACCCATTAATGTCCCACTGCTGGGCACGGGTCTCCTCTCAATTGAGAGGGATTAGGCTATAGTCCACCACGCCAGCCTACTGCGGGTTGGCAGACTTCACATTCCATCGAGAATTCTCTCAAGCACGCAGGTTTCCTCAAGATGTTTTCCTTCACCGTTTGAGCGTGTGATAAATACGCACATAACTTCCGAAAAGTGGTGCGTGCCCTAGGGTTCGAACTCGAGATCTCTGACATGTCAGTCCATTGGTCACTCCGCTAGGCTACCACAGCTCGCGTTGTGTGTAACGAGTAAGTTTTATTGGCTGCAGGCTGCTAGGTATTTATAAAAATAGCTTAGCCAACCTGTTATGTCTAAGTTTTTAATTAAAAACTTATCTTAAACAATTACGACATTAAATCAATGACCTGTCCGTTTAATAGCGAACTTCCCATAAACGACCGTGGGCGTCAATTTCCCTCAAACCAACAAACATAAAGCCTTAATTCCCGTGCTAGGTTGTGGACCTTTTGACCTTATTCGAGTGAACACGGATAGATGTAGGTTATAACTTAGTTTACTGTACTCATCTTGAAAGTACTTTCCGAGTGTTTCTAACACTTATCATATTTTAGCACTATCTCCTTATATGCAATTTCCTACACATGTGCAAGTTTATTGATATTATACTTAAGGTTGAAATTGATATGACTCTGGAAAGGCTCTGCTACGCAATGAAAGTTGGTATCACTGTTGTGTAAATAAAGTTGAATTTATTTAAAACTAGCTTCTGCCTATGACTTTGTCCATGAAGAATAGTCTCTTTATCCAATCTGCTTATTTATTTCTACTCTCCGTTAAGAAATTATCGATTCCGCATGCAAACTTTCACCCCCCTTTTTGCCCTTTTAAGGGTTGATTTCCAGGATAAAATCTCAATATACCGCAATAAAATCCGGAAAAAAGTAAGTTTAAGGAATCAGGACCTGTACGATGTTTATGACCGTCTCGTGAGAACCAAAAAGTCTTGCTAACCCATTCGGTATACCTATCAAAGTACTAACTCAGCCAACAGTACTACATCAGCAGATAGCTTCAAGAATTCTCCCGTTAACTCCTCCTTCAGAATCAGGCTTCTTCAAGTCCGTTTATTTAACTTGTACCTACGCTACGTTGAGAATATTTCATCGAAGTGGATTTTGTTCAAGAGTTCTCAGAGCACATAGTTTCGTTACTACAAAGGAAGTATTAAATTCCTGGATTGGGTGAATCGGAAGAGGCTATTTATTAAGGATATTTTGAAGCTTAGTCAAATTTGGGCTAATTGTGACTGACAGGTTCTAATTACAAGGGTTGGAAGTACCTAAACCAGCGTAAAGACTTATCTCTAAATAAAGTATCCAAAAAACAAAGTTTTCAAAGAAACAAATTGAGAAATTCTTCCTAAACACTGTGCGTCACGGGGTGCAGTTTCGATCCTTGCGTGGAGCAAATATATTTACGATCTATACATAGTGGTAAATGCAACCACGACACAGGAGAAAATCCTAAAGGGACGCCAGTTTTCCTTCAAAAAATATGTGATACTAAAATTTGACGGTACAAACCTTGGGATGCTAGTTGTTTAAAGCGCGTTATATAACAAAGTGGAACTAGCATTCCATATCCCCCTGTCGTATCTTACTATGACAATCAAAACTCCTTAAGAAATCGATTACCAATCGTGCGATCGTTTATGGTGTTGATATAATGAAATGATAATCATATTTTCTCTCATCCTCGATTGTATAAAAACGTTCCGTTTCTCAATCAAATGTAAAGACAATATATTCCAATCTCATTACAATATGCAAAAATATGACCTAATCTTTATATTCTTCAAAATTTTCTGTAAGCAAATAAATCTCAATGTGGTTCAAAATGTATGCGGAAGCAAGTGAATATCATACTACCCTCTCGGTAAATAATGTTTTCATTTCGTAAAGACTACCGGCCGGTAAAATATGAATTCTACCATATAACTGTTGGAATTCCATTTGACAGGACCTTTTTAAAGTAAAAGCCTGGGAAATAATTTAATTAACTGTTTCAGTTCAATTTAACTCTGCCTCTTATTCGATATAAAGGTGCCTTTGTGAGGTAAAAGTTTTTCGTGACTTTGGCGTTGACAACCCTTCTTTTTGTGTAGGGCTGTCTCCATTTATGACATGTGCTCAAAGGGAAAGTAAATGTATCGTGAACATTAATAATAATTTTATTCATATTAATAAGGATATTTGTAAGGGAAAGGGAATGTTGCGGGTCGCAGGTATTCAATGATAAAAAAATGAATATAACGAGGCTTGTGTCGCAGATACTATATGGTTGATACATTACGTATATACTTTTTATAAATACATATGACATATTACATATTTTTATACGTACATATTATAACATAGATAGACTTAGATAAAAAATATGTTGATACTGATATAATTTTATTGTTCATCACAAAAATATTAGACAGCCTTAACTACCGTTACGCTAATCGTCAGATGCAGACTCAACTCACTTTTCTCTATACGACTTTAAGAAAAATATGAGCATAATGAGAAGTTTATAATAACTTACTTTGAAGCTGCTAAATACTGATGCAGTAATACTTTGTAATTTTCGCTGAGTAAGTTTTCCTTTGCGGATAGAATATTGCAAAGTTACTTCATAGTTTTGTTTGACAACCCTGGCAAGAATTTAGGGCTGTGTTCAGACATAAAAGTCGTCAATAATTGACAAAATTGTTGGCTGCATTGATAGTGATATTGAACTGCCATATTGTTCTTACTAGCCTTGGATTTGATTTCCCGCAAAGTGTTATTGGGATTTTTGATGAAATTCTCAGTAGTAGGTAGGAGTTTAGATTCGTAGCCGGTTGATGGAAAAATTGGCTCGCCCTGTTACATGGGACCTAAAACATACCGACGAACTGTGAGTGAGTCTACATTAGTACCTACACCTCTGCCTAACTATTTGGGAAAGTTAGGCGTGATGGTGTGTATGTAATGTTGCATTGTAAGTCTTCATAGTTAAGTAGTAGTAAGTCTTGTCAGTTAATGAGTTGATGATGATAAGATAAATTAAAATTGATTTTACCTTCAATTTCCATCGATGCGAAAACTTTATTAGGTATTTCTGAAAAATCATAAATTTCCAGCTGATAAAATACTATTCTCATAAACTCGTAACCCTCCATCGCCATCGGTGTTCCAAATTTCTTTTTCAACACTTTAAATGCAAGCCGCGTGTATTACAAATAAAATAAATAAATAAAAATTTCTGAACATTATTACACAGCGCCATCTAGTTCCGTGGCAAGCAACGAGGCTCGTGTTACGGATACTAGATGGTTGATATACTACATTTTTTTTTTGTTGTAAATACATAGATACATCCATGACTCCGATACAAATGTTGATGCTCATCACACAAACATTTGTCCCTACCGGGATTCGAAACCGGGACCCAAAGCACAGCAGGCAGCGTCAACTACCGCTACTTAAGTACGTATTATGTACCCATACATTTTTGGAGTCTCATTCGTATGCAGCATCCATCAAAAGTATTTTCTTTTATTGTTGACGTTAGGGTGGTTAACAAAATTAAAAATGTTATCTTTGAAAAGTATCTTGGGATTGTTTAGATAGGTCCCCGTGTTGTTATGGACCCGAAATTAGGCTAATTTTTTTAATGAGCTTGGTGCCCGGCAGTCGTTACGGCTCTTGAACCGCTTTTTTGACCCTCAATTATAATATTACGCTCAACTCGTGGGTGATTTTTGTCACGGATTAAAAAAATCTTTTTTTTTCTACAGTTGTGAAGGTATTCTTTACAGTATTGAAATATTGTTCCAAAAATAAAAAAAAACAAAAAATAATGGCGTTACGCTTTTTTTCCTACAAACATTCCTTTTTTTATAAAATAATTTATTTAAAAAAACTTTTTAGTTATTAAAACAAAAAAATCTAATCAGGGTTTCTTTTTCTGGCTATGTTATTGGAGACATTCTGATTAATTTCTTAACAATAGGAAAGAGAGTGTGTATTTTAATTAATCAAATAGATAAGCTCTATAGAAGTACAGAATAAAGTCATTTCAAAATATCTAATTTATGTTTAGAGTAATCTAGATTAAATGGAAACTTCAAACTATTTAATTAGAGCTGGATTTTGAAAGGCCGACCACATAAAGTTTGGGTCACAGAATCCGAGTATTCACAACACTACAGAACTATTTAAGCACAGCAGTGGAGTAATGCATTAGTACCTACATACTTCACCATGAATACATACACAGGGGCTAGCTATAATGTATATTAAGTTTAGTTTTTGAGCTACACTAAGTTTTACAAATACAAGAAAACGTAGAATTCAATGTACTTAAGAAGATTTTTGATTTGTGTTAAGATTTGTCCCTACTGGGATTCGAACCCGGGACCCATAGCGCAGCAGACAGCATTAACTACCGCCGAGCTAAACGAGTCGTCCTGATGCTTAGATAGTATTCGTAATCAATGTGGACAACGCAAAAGAGGTATGCATGTATCGTAGCGCATAGCGTTCTGTAGTTTCTACTTAGGCCAATAGGAAAAAGGCGTGAGCGAATGAAAATTAAAAGAATGTATGTATGTTTCTTTAGAATTACAACTTCGAGAAAGTAGTGGAATACTTGACGCCCTCCAAAACGCCTTTTCAGTCCCTAGAAGGTGATTTCCGACACCTACTGTAAGAATAGACCTAATAAAATGGCCACAGAAGGAGTTTATAGATCTAGTATTAATATAAATACAGCACAGGCGGTAGGGGAGCATCTGGCAGCAACAGTTGTTGTCCTAGTTTAAGAGCAATAAGTTATTGTTGCTCAGATTTGAAGTTAAGCAACAGATACATTGGCTCCACATGTTGGCGCCAATGTGTGTATTGGTAAAATAACGTTGACGCAAATGTTTAAACCAACTTTAACAACTGGTTGTATTTTAGTTCGGTTAAGTTGAGGTGTATCGTTTTACTTTAATCTTAATCAGCTTAACTTATAGTCAGACACAAAATATATGTGATATAAACGACTTTAGACCCGTAAGGCTAAATTGCGTACTTAAAGTTGTTATAGTTTTGAGCGATTATTACCAACACCATTGTGTGACGAACATATTTCATTGAAATAAACCAAATTTTCACTGATTTTATCGCGGTATATTGATATTATTTTAACCCGACGTTTCGGATCCTTTATAGTATCCATGGTCACGGGCGGACTGAGGCGTTGGTCGTCGTGAAAAATCCGTAAAAAGTAGTTTTATTTCAATGTTTATAATATTCGCGTAATTGTAAGAAATCAGTACGAACATATTTCGTTAATTCTCTATAACAATACATAAAACCTGTCATATTATTGATCTAAACAACAATTACGAACCCTGTTGGCAGTTTTTTATCTGTGATTTATGTATAAAATATCACGGTGTTGTGAAATAAGTTATACATTTCAAGTATTCAATTCAAACTTAAGCCTCATACATTATTTCTATATTCTCATACAGTCGAGTACCTGCCTACTTGACTAAGAACAACTAAACTAAGAACTCAACTTAACCCTTGAGTAGTAACAACAAAAGCAGTATAAGTAAGCCTAGCGCCTGTTTGGCTAACTCCGAGACTTAAAGCGGTAGCGAAAAAGTTTCTTTTTGTGGTAAATTAGACGCCCCAATGTAGATCCAGGTATAAAGGGGTAAAAAGGGGACCAACTCACATATAATAAAGAAATATATTGATGTAATCTTCCTACACATTAATACGTGAAGCAAAAATATTGTACCCCTTTTAATGTAAATTGCGTGGACAGAGGAGTATGAAATATCGCACACTTAAAGTTTATATAGAGAAGGAGTGCAGTGCTAATATTATTTTTAAATTATGCATAAAATACTTATAATTAAATTAAATATGGTCTAATTTCGACCTCTGGGCGTCCACTAGTATATATATATATATCAAAATATTAAGTTTGTTAGCTTCAAAAACTGAAAAAAAATCAGCACCGATTGACCTCAAATTTTTGGCACAATAATGCAACCTGCTTCAAAGATTATTATATTTTATCTATAACCACAATGTGCCACAGCCAAGCGTGGCAGGGCAGGGTAGGATTGTAAATAATAAATATCTTCTGCCTAATTTTTTTCCAGTTACGTCGAGCGAAGCAACTGCCATCATACTATTGCAACCAGATGACTGGAAAATACACTGATACTGACATTGACACAGATATTCACTAACCAACACCATTATTTTGATTAATACATGAAAACCCCGCTTATCTAGGGTAAAATGAGGTAAACAAAGATTTATATAAATTTATATATATTTACCCTATAAGTGAAAACTCTTTTTGAAATTGACACTTTGTTTCTAAAATTAATGGCGCGACTCAATATGTCATCCGGTGTCATTAACATTTCGTTATTGGCCAATATGATGACTGCGATTTATCTGACAGTATCATTAGAATTTAATAAAATACTCGACAGTCCGAATTTTGCGGATATAATTATGTTGTCAATTAGATTTTTTTTATGTTTTATTATTTAGCTAAAGTTTCGATCGAGTCTACCGTACTCCTTGACGATAAATAATGATAATATTATACCTACTTTAATTATTGAATCTTTAAATAATATTACATTTAATTGATATATACTTTGATAATGACACAGCGTAGCCTGGATTTGACAACAAACACATAGATCTGTAAAATTCCACTGAAATCTTACCACGTATTGACGTTGTGAACTTTTGACTAATGCCAGTGAGCGCGGAATGATGGAATAGTGCCAAAAGAGGCGAAAAAAACTATGGTAGCGAATGCAATATTCCTAGGTATAATGGTTTTGAGGGCAGAAAGTTCCCTTTCCCGTTGTGTGTATGGAAATATGGTTGGGAATGTGGTTTTGCTTTTGACATGAAATGTCATGGTGTGTAGCGGTTGTAGATTTGTTGAGCATGTATGTATGTTGGGCCGTTTTTTTTACATTTTGAATCCTAATCTTGTAGTTTTTATTAGTATTTCGTGATTTTTTTTTATAGCACGAAGATGGCGGACAAGCTTACGGCCCGCCGCTATAGTAAGCGGTTACTGTAGCCTATGGATGTTTGCAACAGTAGAGGTATCGCTAGCACGCTGCCAACCCTGTAAACACAATATCACTCCTTTATTGGAGAACCCCCGGTCGTTTGAGAAAATTTCCGTGACTAGTTAGTTTTTATACAACTGAAGTCTTAGTACCGGTAGTCAGCATTCATTATTCATTCATCATCAACTGATTAATATCCCACTACTGGGCACGGGTCTCCTTTCGTTAATGAGGAAATAGGTTATAGTCCACCACGCTAGCTTACTGCGGGTTACAGGGATTTCAGTTTTGGGTTAGATTCCCAAGCAAACTATTTCACCTACATGCCTACATCTATATTATTAAATAGCGACTCGAAACCCACAGTCCACCCGCTAAACCGGTTTTGTGGGAAATTATATTTAATAACGTTTAAGTCTGTTTTGTGCAATAATAAATCAATAAAAAAATAAATAAAAAAAAGCTTTATACCCGAGTTAATGTTAATAGGCTAACCCTCTAATACCTGGACCCTTAAAACTACTAAGATTATATTAGTAATTCTTAGCCTATCTGTCAAACGATATAGGCGTGATAGTATGTACTTATGTTATGACTATGACATGTATTAAAACATAATAGCAAAAATTAGAGAGTAATTAATAGGCGCGACTTACACAAGTTATTTTATAGCAAAGTAAAAAAGAAGCCAGTTTATAGCGCGGTTGACTGCTCAGGGCGCATTAATTTGAGTAATTTCTATATAGGTGAACCAATAAAAACCTCACTTTATTTAATAAAAACAAATCATATTAATGCAGGGTTCAGTGTAACAATAAAACGGCCGTGTTGACACTGCGGACCACAATAATAATTGTGGATTAAAAGCTTTCTGGTGACGTAAAAATGTTACGAGCAACCCCGGGATCATGTGCACTTAGCTTAAGCGCTGTTGCCAACTTGTTTCTGTTTATTAAATGTATTGTCTCCTCGTTCTATTTCGTATTTTTTTCGTGAATGCGAGGTTTTTTGGCAATATCGTATTTTTGCAAGCAGATTATTGTAAGTAACAACTAGTAGCAACTTTTTTTACAGGAGTTTTTTTTTATTCGGTGACTTTTGCGGCGAAATAACAACGAGCTCCAACGGTGAAGGAAAAACTTGTTAGGCGTGAAGTTTACTTAGCCGCAGGTACTAGGCTAGCGTGGTGGACAATAGCTTAATCCCTCTTAATGAAAGGAGACCCTGCAGAAGGGTTCATATTGATGGGTGACTTGACAACCTCAAAGTTTTTAAGTTTTGTTTAGCTAGCAACTTTTTATTCCGTTTTTGAATAAAAAAAATTAATGCATTGAGGTTTTTAGAACTTGGTGGTCTGAGCTCCGGACTCTCTTTCCACAGATACAATTCTCCGTGTTAAGGATGGAACTTATTCGTAATAACATACCCGTTTACGAATTTGTTGAATTATTTGTATTTTCGTCTATGAAAGTTAAGAAATAGGAAGCAGAAGAAACGGAGAATTGTTTTGGACTAATTATAAAACTTACACACGGGATTTTACGTATCGATTAGATCTACTTGTAAAGTTCAAATAGTTGGCGAAAGAAAGGAAGGGAAAACAGGTAGCTTCTCCAATCACAAGGTGATAATTGGCACTCTAAAAAAATTTTTGTGGAAATCATTTTCTATTTATAAAATGCTACGGGTGAATTTCGTTTGCCACTGGTAAAATTTTCTATGCCCTGGGGATTCTACATTGATCCCATAAGTCTTGTAACCTTTTCCTGACTCCCTTCATGTTTCGAGGAAATACACTCGAAATAATATTGCCTTTCGTAATCTAGTCAAGTGAGAGATGGAAAATGAATACGTGGCCAAAAGGACACTCATTAAACACGAAATTTAATAAATTACATGACCTATGAAGCTGAAATACGACGGACGAGTAGTTTATACGTGGGAGACGCCAGTTAATACAGAATTATTATTGGAAAATTCAACTTTCAGAAAGGGAAATGGGACGTGGGCGTGAAAAGCCTCGGGCATCAGCTAGTTATAAATATTTAAGAGAGATAACCTAGGGACGAGACCACAGACTTCGACGTGAAACATCTTTAACATCACACCAAAACTTTCGGGTATCGAACCATAGTGATTAAACAACAATAGTTGTTTTTGCGAATGTGTAAGGTTGCTTGAGCTCGTTAGGCGAGTGACTTTTCTGACAGCACGGGAATCCCTTATTTTAAGATACCTAAAAAACTACCTATTTTTTATGCTGGTGAAATGTTTTCTACTGGGTCGGCAATCTGCGGGTGAATTTAATGGTGTTACAAACGTCTATAAGCTACATTAATGGGTTTTAAGCTTATTTGCAACCCTAGTAATATAAAAAAGATTTAGTCTGAATTTTCTTATTCCTCCAAGCAAAGAGTATGAATACATTATTATGACAGCCGTCTTTTCTTCTCTCCTTTTGCATCGATTTCGCGCCAATTGATCGGTTACAGCTTTCGGATGAATAGTTCCTGCATTTGAAGAACGTGATCGGAATTTAAAAATGTTTTCTAGGTGTGAGCGGGAATATTTTTGTCAAATATCTTGAATGGAAATGTTATTTTTCCACGCGTTATTTTTTCTAGTTGCATTAGTGGCATAAGCCAGCGTAGTTATTCGCTATAAATCTTTATTTGATCACATATGTATTCAGACGCGATATATTTGCCAATTTATTATTTTGCTTTTATTTCAGTATAGTTTAATTTTCATTTGCATTGGAGAGTCAAATTCGAAGATACAATAGATAGCTCATCTAACAGTTTAAAAAAAATGGTGTTGTACTGCGTTTTTTTAATTCGATTTTTTCAAGTTCATTATTTTTATAATATGATACTAAATACGAATTTCTTTGCAGTAGTCGTTTAGTTATAAGGTAAACCTTTAACTATAACCTCACTTGCCAAATTTCAGCTGATTAGGTCGTGTAGTTTTGATTCAGTGAGCGAGTTACCTCTGTGAAATGTATGAGCTTGGATGATTTAATTAGTTAAACCAAGTTTTTATCCCTTTAAAATTCCCTGTTTCATTTAAAGTATATATTAAAGTAATATTTAAAAAACTGTAGCTACAAATGTAGGTACAAAAATACAGAATGTCGGCGTGGAGTTTAAAATTGGACTGAAATGCATATTTTCCAACATGGCCGCTCTTTGCTCTGTAGGTACGTCCATTCTGCCTCCAATTTTATTGTGTCAGACTATGTGGAGAGCCTTAGAAGCATTTTTGAATGTTATTTTATTCAAATACCTAAAGGTTTAGGTATATACGTTTTTTTAGAAATCCTTATTCCTAAAAAAAGGTTTTAATCATTTGTCATATGCAACGCACCGAATAGCAGGAAAAATTACCTGTATTTACTGTTAAAAAAATATTTGATAGACCCTTTAGAGCTCAGACACCATAGTCGACCAGCCCAATTACATGTTTGGCGCTCATGAATTGTTCATCAAGAGATTCATTTATTTTCACTACCATTAAGCGATTAAAGACAAATACTAAATGTATGTTTTTATCTCTTCCATTTCTGCACAAAATCGCAATCTGTTCTATCCCAATTCTACAATTCCATTTTAAAATATAAAGTAAACTAATCGACTATTATTTGGATTCCTAAGCAGGCCAACAAAAGGCCAATATATTGCAAACAACAGACGCAGTAAGTACACAAATCTAGTTGATTGGTGGCGTGTTTGCCAATGTCTACAAACATTTGTGCCGTTGTACCAATTCTGGGCAAATAGTTTGCGATGTTTTGACTTTCCTTCTCGAAACTTTTGATACACCGGGTGAAAAGCTTTGGTGTGCTGTATCTAAAAATTTGGAACTCTAAATCTATGATGACATAAGGAACAAAATCAAACGATGATGTTTTTTTTTTTAAATATGGTGTAGGTATAATATAAGTTATGTTGTCATTTTGTTATTCATTTTCGATTTTAATAATGATCATGATGATAACGCCAATAATAAAAATATATCAACATTATATTGATCTCTTACTCATACAAATATTACACATTGATCAATTGAATACAAAATAGTTATCCCAAATATGTTACAATTAGCGTCAAGCTAATTGAGATGGGGCTGAATATTTAGAAAATTATTCTTAACTGAATATTTAGCTACTTATTTATTAAGTTCAAGTCTACTTACGGAACCAATATCTTCGCGTTCTGTGCGGTTACAAAGGAACGTTATACGTCGCACTATTAACCACCTTGGCAGATTTTCTCAAACAACTGCATCATGGAGTTCCTCAAAACAGGAGTGAAAAGGTTTTTACACGTGAGTGAAACCTCTTATTTTGCAACGCGGTTGCATAACCTTATTTACCACCGTTATGTTATAAAAAAATCACCACAGCACATAAGAGTCCTGATTTACACTAATACATCGATATTCCTCTGTGCAGTACGCCTTTTCAAGGTATTTTTAATGGTCATGTCATCGCGAACATTAAATGTCAAATAGATATATAACGATCACTGCGTTTCTAGTTCATTATACCCAGTCTTAATATACGATATAAATCGTCGCTTAATTATTTTGATTAAGATCTTTATCGTGGAAAACACTACATTTTATATTAACCTTTTACAGTAACGATTACGATTACGAACCTATGCTGGTGCCTTTAATACAGGTTAGTGATTTATCTAGGCATTAGCTTTAACTCTAATTTGTGGTGAAATCACTACCTCTTTGGTTTTCTTGAAGGTCTAAATAAAGATTATTATTAGATACTAGCTATCGCCCGTGGTAGATTGGTAAAAAGTAGCCTATACCCTTCTCCAAGGCTCCGTCTTTATCAATACCAAAATTTATCAAAACCGGTTTAGTCGTTTACGCGTTATGCTGTGACCAAAGGAAACAGGGATTCGTACATCATATATATATATATAGTTTACTAACTTGCCAATGTCATGAAAACATCGCAAGTTCCAAACATAAACAATTATAGGATTCATGAATGTCCATAGAACGAGAACTGCCAGAGATGTACCTAGTTTATTTGTAAGGTACACAAAAGTAGCCAATATCCGTTCAATATCGGTTATAGGCGAAGGCTTCATAAAACTGTTGTTTTCTGGAAACGATTTATGTTGGGCTTGAAGATTACTTGTCATTATAGATGACAAGTTTGGTAAAAGCGATTTGTTAGCTGGATTGTGAGTGATGTTTAGAACTAAGTGGTTTCTGTTGATAGATTTTGCTATCGTTATTGAGTTTTGTGATATTTTTGTTTTTAAAGAATTATTAGAAACTTTATGCCGATTCTGTTTAATAGTTATTTCTGATATCACTACCCTTGTTACACTGTCTCATTCCTGGACTTACACTTCTCCCATCATGAGAGGAGACATCTGTTACAATCGTTGAAAGTAATATGGGACATTGATATAATATTAATTCGAATTAATTTCACTATACACAGATAGGCAGATAGTTTGTACAATCAATATTCACCTATATTATTACAGGGGCAAGGTTTAATAGTTATTTTATACCGGACACGTTAAGCTATATGTTTATTTTCCAGATATATCTTATTTAAAGATTTCATTTTCATTTTCCTAATAAAAGTCAATATTTCACGGAGAGTCGATCGTGCGACTCGACACACTCGACCGACGTTACTTGGCTTGCTCTATCTACCTGTTGCACTGAGGTCAAGTTAATTTGACTCCTAGAGGTCAAAAAGAATAATATAATAATGATGAATTTCTGAACTGTATAATTAGTGTCCTATTTCTCTATTATTTTTTTACTGACGTTTAACATATATAAATTGAAAAAAGAATGAGACGGCTGAACAGATTTTGGATTTAGTTAACTTTTAAACTAAATAAAAAATATATCAAAATCGGCAAATACATATGTATGATATGCACCGATACTAAGCTTATAACATCTCTTTGTGTGGCGATGAGGATAAGCATAAAAAAACCATACCAAATAGTTCAGTTATCCAATAAAGGGATCTATAATGATATATGACTTATCCGCTACAACGAAACAGCTGACTCATGTAACGTAGTCGGGGTAACGCAGCGAAAAATCCTGCAAACGTAACGAAGAGGAATCGTTTTCCATATCATAAATCAAAACATATTGTATTACTGGACATGTGGACGCTACTATAGTCTTTTCGGAGCTCTTTCGAGTATTTCCAGACTTAAGACTCGGTTTTTGGGGGGTTTTTATCGTACCTAAATTGTTAAAACAAAATGCTACTATTCAGTTTTAAGATCTGTGGTCGTTATCGCAGCTGTAAAATAATGATCAGGCTTGTGTCAATGCCAGAATCTAAATCTAAAGGGTACTTCCTAAGAAACGTAGCAAAAATGGAAGGCAAATCCAAAAAGATTACTTAAATTAGATAATTGTACAACTATGCATTCAAAAATATACAGATAATTGTACAACTGTGCTGTTTAAAATATATCCGTAACCTTATTTTTTCTATTTTGTTTTGCAGGTAAGCATCTGATAAAAACCATTAAACCTATACCATGATACCCGTGAATATGACGTCGATAATTATGTAAGTACTAATATAAACAAACAACATTCTGGTTACATACATTACATTTTAATTAAAACCATAATAATCATTACGGTTTTTTACATTGACGCTGAAATAAAACAACTTTGTAAACAGTCTGTCCGCGATAAAGGATCCGATTAATCGTTAAAAAGTACTATTTCAATGAATCTTTATAAATTTAATAATATTCATTATTTATTGACGTGAATCAGTCCACTGTTGAGATGTCAAAGGTCTCGAGTTCAAACCCAAAGCACGAACGATTTGTAAAACATTTTTATTTATTATACACAGCAATTTCGTGACAACGCGCAGGGCGACTACGCAAAAAAAAAACTCTGTGTAACTGTTTGTTTGATTGTGATGTTGTTCTGTGCTGTGTATGTTAGAATGAACGATTTTTCTTTTTTTCCATAAATAAATAAACGTAAATAAACAAAATTTGACATTGTTCGATTCGCGTTTTCAAGGACGCGCTTTTCATAATCTCTTGTCTCTTTTTCAACATGTCTTTTATCATAAATTTACATCTTATATCATGAAAATACTGTTTTATTTGAAGCATGATTTACTGTCATTTATAAATTGCCCGTCTGGGCAGGATGTAAACGGCGCCAATTGTAAGTCTGGCAGCTAGGTTAACATACGAACAGATACTTATTGTGCTGCTAAAAATAGTTTGACTCGATGTACATCATTAGGCCCAGAGTAGTGTCAAGGGAAATATATTTTTATATGTTTATATGATCCATACCTACTAATATTTTTGTAGAAATTAGGGCGAGATTTCTCGCTCAAATTGAGTTGCCCGACTGGGGAAGTACCTGCCTTAAAGAAGACCACAGTGAATCTCTGGTGTTTCTGCGAGTGAGTAAGGTTACCAGAGCTCATTAGGGGAGTGACTATTCTGACAGTATGGGAATTCCGTTTGCTGTCAGTTCAATAACTCCCTATTTTTAGAAACCTCAACGGTTTCTAATGGGTTTGGCAACGTATTTGCAAGCCTCTGGTGTTGCAAATGTCTATGGGTGGCGGTCATCACTTACCATCAGATGAGCCGCCTGCACGTTTGCCCCCTTATCACCATAAAAAAAAATTACCAATATTATAAATTCAAAAGTGTATCTATCTGTCTGCTACCTCTTCACGATTTAACCAATCTGGATGAAATTTGGTATATGTAGACATAATTATGTAGTTAGTCTCAGGAAATGCTTGTTTCGGAAAGCATCCCTTAAAATGGCGAAAGAAGGGGGGGGGGTTTATATGCGGAATCGAAAAAGCTAGTTATTTAGAAAGAAAAAATATTTATTTAGACCCCGTAGAGGGTATGGCTAACATCACAAAAAATAACAACAAAAATGCAGCACCAAAAAAAATTATTTGTTTGATTGATTGAAAGCTGTGATACCCTAGCAGTGTGACCAATGGATTGTCATGTCAAATCTGACCTAGAGCTCGTTTATCACATGCCCAAAACGATGAAGGAAAACATCGTGAGACCTGCATGCTTGAGAGATGTTCTTGGCGATGTGTGAAATATTCCAACCTGCACTAGGTAAACGTGGTAGATTATAGCTTAATGCCTCTGAAATAAGAGGAGATTCTTGCCCAACAGTGGGAATGATTGGGCTGATAATGACGTATTTTTTTAAATTTGACATAGTGTGTGTCGTTTATAAAACGCATACCTACTCCCCTAATTCAACATTATCTTATCTATCTCTCCATGTGTGCCCAATAAAGATATTATTTTTCGTAAATGTATATTTTGTACCTAACATAATAATGCTAACCAAATAGCCCATTTAAGGTAATGATACATAATTTTATGATGTCTAGTCGCATAATTTGTAACTCCAAAAAACCTTAAATGTCCGTTCAAGGTTGGTTAGATTCTTTAATTTTCATGTAGGCAATGACATATTATTATATAGACACGTCATGCACGAACATTACGGTTATGCAAAATGGCGACAGATGGAAAGACACATTTTTATCTTTCACTGTTGTAGTATAATTTGTAAACACATGAAGACATCTTGCTCTCAGGAAGTATAAAACTATTAAGCACGAATTATTTTTACGGAACGTACCCTCGCAACGCTGGTTGGTGCGTCACTAAGCGCGATCCCGGCAATTGCCTCGATTTCTTGTTGCCATTTTATAGGGCGGGTAACTATCATAGTTTTTTATATCATTGCATGTAGGTGTTTTATTTCTTTATTGAAAATAGCTCGTAGGTAAGGCGTGGTGTGGTGTAACGTGGCGAGGTCGTTTTGTGGATGGGTAAGAACAGGTGGGTGGTAATCAACCCCTCCAAACATACACAATAAAATTTAACTATTATTGGAATTGGTGCCAAGCAATAAGTATATATTTTACAGACTTATAATTATGTAACTAACAAAGAAAACTATACATATACACTAATCTTTATATTGGCATGGCACCGACTCCAAAAACAGTTAGATTTAATTGTGTACCTATGTAGGTTAAAGGTAGGATATTTTTATAGGTTAATGAATCAAGAATTGGTTTATGAGATTAAGGATTATTTTAACTTTTTAGTGCTTTTTTTTAAGTCGGTTTTTTATATCTTTAAAATGTCGATAGTGTCCATTTACATTAGATATACCTACAGCCGTATCATGGATAGACTGACATGCTTCTGCGCCGCGTGTCGCGGGTTCTCCGCTATGATTAAGTATTTATTTATTTACTTACAAATACACACAATGTTTTACAAGTATTCACCCAATGCAATATGTAGTTATTAGAAAATATACTTCTATTTAAATTAATGGTAGGTGTACAATTAAAAATATCTAATTGGTACATGGTTTAGGATATTATAGTATATCGCCTATAGGTAGTTCCGAGTTTTAGTGTTTAGGCGTTGTAATTTTTTTTATTACTTATGCGGAGTGGACTATAAGCCGACTTCATTGGAAAAACACTGAAAGGACGACTATATTTCTTGACTAATACAGTTTAATTCTTCGTTCTACAAGTCTCACAAAAATGTCGCTATTATGAGGTTCGTTTGAAATCCTGTAACAATTGTGTGTTCGTTTTCTATTGATAAATAATCTCGTATGCAGCTTGCTTCTGCTAATAGAATATTTTTAAATAAAACTACTCTACTAGGTATAATTTTGTTGACGCAGAACGAACTGTAACCCTAAGTCTTGCAACTTTATGGTTGGTTTTAGATTAAAAATGATTTATGGAGGAATTCCAAACAGGTTGCAGGAATACTGTATACAGATTTCTTCTATATATTCTCTTTCATCTGAAAACCAAAACTTTCAACAAAATTCAGTACCTACGTCATCAGAATTATATTAATCTAAACGTATGAAAATTATATATTATTGTTAAGGATTTGTATGTTAGTGATTTATGAGAGTAATAGAAACTCCCTAAAACAAAAAAAGTAAAATTTCAATAGTATAAACATTCTATTTTCAAAAACTGATCGTTCAAATGTCGAATGTAGAGTCTCATTTGGAAAATTCAAATAGAGAATATTTATTTTTAACGCCAATCATTAAGACGTCCGACCTCAAAGGCGTTTTACGAGTCGCTTCTGTGGCTATTTGTTGCTCAGTGATTTATTTAAGACCGGCACACCGACGTTTTATTTGTGCTGTTTAAATAATCGCACCGATGCGGCACAGATGTTTTATGGTGGAAAAACAAATGAAAGTGATGTGATGAGCTATTTTGTGGTCGGCTAGAAATGTAGTGTCTTTTTTAGACAACGTTGTTGCACAATCAAATCTTTGTAGTAATGTCGTGAGTCTTAACCGACGAGTCATCATCATCATTTCAACCGTTTGACGTCCACTGCTGGACATAGGTCTCCCCCAAGGATCGCCACGACGACCGGTCATATGCCGCCCGCATCCAGTGGATTCCAGCGACCTTTACCAAGTCGTCAGTCCACCTTGGCGGGGGCCTGCCCACACTGCGTCTTCCAGGACGTGGTCGCCACTCTAGAACCTTCAACCGACGAGTGTCCAATACGTATGTCATTATTTATTAGCTAGGTGCATATTCTTATCCTTCTTTTAATGAGAAAATCCAATGACAGTTGTATGTCCACTAAGTGTCCTGGTAGACTGCTGATCACCTGCTGAAAACTGAGTTCCATTGCCAAGCCACGCAATTTTTTTTTAAATTAATTTTTCAATCGCATCAGCTTGAAATTTGGACTGCTGGTGCCCAGTTATTCATAACCGGTAAACGATGAACATGAATCAGTACTCTTGCCTACAGGCCTGATAATTTAAGTAAAGACCAAACCAACTAAACTAGATTTTAAAATTCATCTTTGCTTAACCTCGCCTGACGTAGGTTTGCCGAAACAACACGAAACCAGCACAAACTACTGAATTACATATTGCAGCGCCAGTTCTGTCATATGGGCTATTTTAATATCCTATGAAGTTTGACGGCAATGTAAGAGGGTCGGCGTAAATATGTTGGTCATATGAAACATCCATTGCGCTATCCATTATTGTGTGTTGAGTGACTGTATTGATCTCACATCGAGATGGGCTACATCAAAGCTATAATGAGCTAGGGGTAGCTCGCAACTCCAACTTATGACTTGTCTTTTTAACCGACTTCAAAAAAGGAGAAGGTTCTCAAACCGATTATATTTTTTAATGTTTGTAACCTCAGAACGTTCGACTGGGTGAACCGATTTTGATGACGTTTTTTTACAGCTGGTGCTTCTCGTTGTCGCATTTCTATTTGTTCTAGTTCTGACATTTTAAGTTGTTTTTTTTGAGAATTATTTATATGTATGCACAGGGCACATTTGAAGCTTAAGTCGTCTATTTGGAGTACATAATAGCGTTTGGGTCCTTTGGGAACGTGTGGTTTTGAGTCAATACGAATCTGAACTAACCCCAGGGTGGAAACCCCAAGATGCAGCGGATCCATGGTGATTTTTAAATCCTATAAAAAAACTGAGCTAAGTGCAACAGGTAAACAGAACATATGATCCTAAGTACCGGCGCTCGTGTGTGGCGAACCGCACGATCGACTCTCCGTGAAATGGCATACAGCATACGTTACTGAATGAGAATAGGATGCTTTTCATGTATGTTTGATTTATACTAGCTGACCCACTTGACGTCGTCTTCATCACCTAAGAGATAGTGTTTTAAATAATGATTTTTCTCAGATTTTTTTTGCAATAGTTTTGATTTATGCTCAACTCCTATTGGTCGTAGCGTGATATTATTTAGCCTATAGCTTACCTTTATACATGAACTATCCAACACAAAACGTTTTTCAATTCACCTAGTAGTTCCTGAGATTAGCGCGTTCAAAAAAAATCATCATCATCAACAACCCATTAATGTCCCACTCCTGGGCACGGGTCTCCTCTCTATTGAGAGGGATTAGGCTATAGTCTACCACGCTAGCCTACTGCGGGTTGGCCGACTTCACATGCCATCGAGAATTCTCTCAAGCATGCAGATTTCCTCACGATGTTTTCCTTCACCGTTTGAGCAGCTCAGATTTATAATATTAGTATTTAATTATATAATAATTACCAGACGTTGAATGACCAGACTTTGAAGTTTAAAGTCTCGCGGTTATCACAGCTTCACATAGGTACCTACCTAAAAATATTATAGTAACACTAATTAATATTTATATCTTTGTAGAATTCTAAATCATATTCCCTACATTTACATTCTGTCATATTTAAATTAAAATATTATCATAAAACATAAAACCAACAATTAAAAAAACAAATCCAGCCGGTCCCTAATTCCGCAAATTGTGCGTAAACTTCGCGAGACCAGGTTTTCCGAATTTAAAATTTAAAACTCAAATTTTTCCTTTTTTAAAACTGTTTAAATTTAAATAAATCCTCAAAGCTCCTTGTTTTATTTGCACTGATATTGTGAAGGGACTCTGTTTGTCTGTTTGTTCGGTCTCAGTGAAACGTATTTGTGATGTTTGTTTTTGGAATTTCGTTCTTTTTTTTTTTGGAGTCGTGATAGGCTGAGGTGTGAGAACCGTGCGTGTATTGTGCCAGTGCTTTATTAGCATGAGTACTTATTCACGGTAAAGTAAATACTTCTTGCTGGATGGTAATAAGAATTGCTTTAAAAAATATATTTGTATTATATATTAAAGTACCCTAAGAATTACTATTTCCCTATATTATTATTAAGAAATAATTTAAATAACCTACAACTAAAAGTTTATTTTCAGTATATCTACCTCCTTTGTAGTTGCAAGGTCTTATGTGTGGTTGCCAGGTCGAGGAAAGTAGGTACCTGTTATAGTGTTTTTCTATGTAATTCTCAGTAGCAGCTCGGAGTCCGGATTTTCGACCGGTTTATGACAATCATGGACCTTCTCCATGTAACCTCAAACATAAAATATATTCGCGCATTGGCTGTCAGACAGTACAGACGTACGTGATTGTGTTATGGCATTCGAAATAAAAAATTACAAGTGTAACATTATATACTTTCTTTTATTACTTCATCTGTCAAACAACATCTGTCAATTAATATTCTTTCACATGATTATCGAATTTATACTGTCATGTTTTATAACTCTAGATTTCAAAACGATAACAAAGCTATTTATTTGCGATTGACACACTATATTTTTCCTCGTGATAATAAATACCCACAGGACAAAACAAGCGTAACGTCAGACGACAAGTAAATAGCATTATCGTCTTTATCGTCAAAGGGCCGATACATCCCTTCAAACTCAACCCTTCAGGTTTCACTGAACTCCTCAAAGCAAGAAATAGCAAAGAGAAAGAAGTGTGTTTATTTGAAAAGGGTCGCGTTAAAGGAAATCTGGGATTAATATCTTAAAAGATATAGTTTAAATAGGTGTAGGCAACCCTACACCGTATCTTAACAGATATGGTGGGTTCTGTATGTTTTTATTTTGGTCTGTAGGCTGTGGTTTATGGGTTATCTTTTCTTTGAACAGGATGATGTAGATTGGAGGCCGCTAAACGTAAAGTTAGTCGCTAAATTGTAGTATTTATACTTATATTATGATTGTGAAAGTATGTCTGTCTTACTGTTGTACGCTGTACTTCGCGCTTAAAGGTGAACCGATTTAGATAAAATTTGGTACGGAGATAATGTGAGGACAGGAAATAAGATACCTTTCATCTCGTTTCTTAAGAATGAACCATATTAAACTTCATTTAATTACTATAAGCATTTTATTAATATCCTAATTACTAATTCTAGGCCGACGAAAAAGCTAGTTGCTAAGTAACCAAAAATACCATTTAACATCTTAGATCTAAAAGCTCTTGCAAGAAAATCAAGCTTAAAGCGTCTGCGGTTAGGATCAAAGACACGTATTGAGTATTTCTCGGCTTCCTCGTAAAAAACAAGTAAATGCAAGTCAGCGGCGCGTGATTAGTATCCAGTGCCTCATCCCTCAAAGGAAGATCTTCCAGCTAAGAACTATGTTAAATTAGAACGCCTTGTAATACAACATGTATGGGGTTGTGGACTTGTGGTGCAAGATATTTGGGTCACCCTGTATATGGTGAAGTTTGCGGTAAACCCCTTTTGGATCTTATGGTAATAGTAATATGGGTGAAAGTTATTAACGGTGTCGTTTGTTTGTGTACTAAGCTAGTTTCTGAAACAAGATTGGCGTCAAAAGTTAATTTTTGTTTCAACAATTAAATATTGAAATAAAATTACTTTTTATGGATTGTGTCAATATACTGCGATAAAATCGGTAGAAAAGTAGTTTTATTTCAATGTGTATTATTTGTGTAAGTTTAAGAAATCAATATATAACAATTATAGATACATAGATTCTTACACACAGTCAAACCCTTTGAAATATAAATAGTAATAGACATAAAGGACGCCACGCGAATTGAAAAAGTCTGTTTTATTTTTATAGTTCATTTGCCGTGTCACTTTCCTAAATTTTATTTAAAATTGTATGCAGTATAATTTAAAATAAAATGTCTAGATCAATAAATATATCCATCATAGTTTTACACAGCGCAATCCAGACGCATATTATACTTACAGATACAGGTACATAGAATCATCCTTGATTCAGGTACAACTAATGAAAATTTACGTTCACCGGGATTTTTACCACAGAAGGCAGTGTAAATTCATTCAGCGCTAGTCGGGTCGCTCGTCAAATAAAAAAAAACGATATCCTTTTCTTTACAATCCCAAAATGGATTATGTCACGAACGTCACCGCGAGAATTACTAGGAAACGTCATACGAAATTCAAAAAAGGAAAAGATATTCCATCTCGACGTATTCCGATTCGTTTAACTCAATCTTTCACAACACTGCTGTAATGAAAAACCCAGTAACAAAAGGCTCCAAGCAAAAACGTTACAAACTTGCGATTTGTCAGACAATGCGTGCGTTCAATACTTGGCGCCGCTCAGTATTGTGCGGTTAATACTGCTCCTGAAAAGGTTTCACAATTGAAAAGCCAGAGGGATTAACTGAGTTTAAAAGGAGGGATTTACTTGCTCGTCCCGACCTACATTCGGTGAAATGGCCGACAGTGTGATTTTTTTTAGTCTAGTGAGCGATTTGATATTTTAAATGGTGAATTTTCTCGGGATTTTGAACACAATTTGCTGTAACAGAAGGACGATCTCCATATGATATTAACGTTTCTGTTTTATTACTTTAGAGCAGATAATTATATACAATAATACATAGAAATGAATGTAAATAACAATAGTCAATATGTATAAAAGTTTAAAGAAATTCCTCTTGTTTTATTAATATCTCTTGTATTCGAAAGTAAAGTAAAGTAAAGTAAGTATTTCATATACAAAATCTAAATACCAACAACTATTGTTGTGTATACACAATACCAATTAACGAACATTTTTCTGTAAATATAGAACAAGTGACCAAGCCAACTCAAGTCAGTTACATCTACTTCTGGCCAACGGAAACTAGTTTCAACCGGACTTTGGTTTTTAGGCAATAATTATTATACATTTGGCAAATATTTATGAATACTAACGGATAAAGTCGTACATTATATTTAAATGTACTGCAACCATAACATCTTTCGACACTATAGCGATATCTGCATAAAAAATGTAAACAAATTTCGCACATAAAATATCTAGCACGTTTCTATGTACGAGTTACTATTGTTTCTCGATTGATCACCGACTTAATTATATACTTTGCTTTAAACCTTTGCTTTTTGTAATACTAAAACAATCTATCTATATAAATAAATAAACAATAGTTATGTGTTTATTTATCCTCCAAATGAATGATCTGATTTTGATTAATTCTGGTGAATGGTTTTGCGTATGGCTGCAAAATTTCTTCTTAATTGATAACTATCTAAAATTCCAGTACTAAAACTGTTAAGCAACGCCAGATAAAGCCAGTTGACATATTAAAATAACAGAGCAGATAATTGTATTGGCTTCCTTCATGAATGATATTGATGTTAAAAAAAACAAATTACCTTTATGTTATTCACCTTTATGATAACTAATTAATACTCAATAATTTAGTAATCTGGATTCATGTTATATTCTCTTACATGTATTTATACTGCTTGTTTCATTTTTCAATCTGTGGAAAAGATTTAAAATTGTAAAAATAAAACACCCAAACTCGAACTAAAACCGATCTCACATTTTTAAATCGAGTTACAAAAGTAACACTGCAGTCTGAATGGAATTCTGACGTCACAACCAACGATCTTGATTTATGATATTTTAAAAAGTGTTTTTCTCTCTCTACGCCCATGGACCGCTTCCAGCTTCGCAACGTACACGGTCGCATCACGTGCGTACATCGTGACGGTGCGTCGAGATGACGTAGGAATGTTGGAAGAGTGGTATTGGTACGGGGTGTTTGATTGAAAACTCGTGTAAGAGGAAGATTTCTGGCCCGTTACTTCGACGCGAGAGAATAACATTTTCAATGTTGTGTATGTGCCGATTATATTTTAGTGTTCCTACATGTGTCTTTTGTGTATGTGTGTAGGTGAATTTACGAGTAAGTTCTGAATCAAGATGTCGTTATAAATCATAATCAGATTAGTGGATTAAGTCTATTTGCCGAAGTACTAGGAAATAGGTTATCTAATTAATTTGAAACGTCCTTTAATCATGACAAATTTGTCGTCATATTTATTTCAGAAAATATGTCTTTTAATGCTACCTCGTAGGTGTAATGGTCGCAAGTGCGACTGCTGGGCAAAAAGTCGTGGATTCGATTCCCTGGTCGAGCAAATTTTAGTAGCAGCTCGGAGTTTGGGTTACTGACCGGTGGATGGCAATAGGTTCACCCCCTATCACTTTGGATCCAAAACATACCGGAAAAATGTAGGTACCGAACACTTTAAGGACTAGCACCACTGTGGCATAACAGAAACAAAAATAGCGCATAGTTCACCACGTAATATATTTAGAAACGCGATTTATTTATTTTTGACCTTATAGTAATGTTTGTTCCTATTTCCTAATGACGTGTGGCATTGTACTGTAACAAATGACAAAGAAAATACCGTTATTTAAAAAACCCTATTTCTATACTGTCACAGCTTTGATGTTCCTAATTTAAATCTTTGAACGTTCTTCCCTGCTTTGTTGCCAAATATTAGAATAATGTATTAAAAACGTAAAAATATATTTTTTAACTGTAAGGTCTTAATTCTATTATTATTTGAATGTTAAAAGTTGAAGATTTAAATCAATAAAACAGCCCTCAAAGTGCATATAACTGTATTGATTGTCTATTTCATGAAAAAGTCATTCAATCCAATTATATGCAATGTGAGGGTTGTATTGATGATATTAATGATTATAATTCTGTAACTAAATACCTATTACAGGCGCGAATCATATTTTGTTCAATGTACAGCCTGACAAATACCGGCAAATTGCAAAAAACGTACGAAAATTTGAATTTCGCGGGCTAGCGTGGAGCATCCACCTTAAAGACAAATCTAAAACTCAGTTAGATCCGACTATCGTATAGAAAAAATTGTTCAATCTAATCTAATATATAAAATTCTCGTGTCACAGTTTTCGTTGCCATACTCCTCCGAAACGGCTTGACCGATTTTGATGAAATTTTTTGTGCTTATCCGGTATCTATGAGAATCGGCCAACATCTATTTTTCATCTCCCTTAAAGTTAGGGGTAGTCCACTAACCCCTATAATGTGGAAAAACAACGTTTGCTTGGTCAGCTAGTATAGGTATATTATGTAGGTGCATATGTCTATCTTTAATCGATTGAGTGACAATGTGTTGATATATTAATATCACGCCCGTGTAACGTAACCCAGGCACACGACGCGACCTACACCTGTCTGTCACTCAACGTCAAAAGGTTTTTGTATCGATTTATAATTCAGTACACAAGTACATTCTATTTTGAGGAAATTTCCCTTCTGTAATAATAATAAAGTTATGACTTACGGATAAAATAAATAAAACTTAAACAAAACGACAGCTGATTATTTTGACCATTAATTATGACCTTCAGATTAGTTAAGCTGTAGTTAACGCTGCTTCTATACTATGGCTCGAATCCCGGTAGGGACAATTCAATTTGTGTGATGAGCATCAACATTTGTATCTGAGTCATGAATGTATGTATATTTAAAAATAAATCATCATCAACCCATTAATGTCCGACTACTGGGCACGGGTCTCCACTCATTCGAGAGGAATTAGGCTATAGGTAGTCCACCACGCTAGTCACGCTACTGCGAATCGGCGGACTTCACATGCCATCGAGAAGATCTCTCAAGCATGCCGGTTTCCTCACGATGTTATCTTTCACCGTTTAAGCATTTGATAAATACGCACATAACTCACGAAAAGTCAGTGGTGCGTGCCTTGGGTTTGAACTCGACAGCTTTGACATCTCAGTCCTAGTCACACCACTAGGCTCCACAGCTTGGATGAATGTTTGAAAAAATGAATATGAACATATGTAGTATATCAACCTTCTAGTATCCGTAACACAAGCCGTGTTGTTTAACTAGTAAATAGATGGCTCTGTGTCATAATGTCCAAACATATTTATTTCTTTATAACTTAATACTGAAATATAATAATGCTAGTCTTCATCAACTGAGTACTTTAGCAATGTAATGGTTAGTTGGACACGAACTCAGCAGATTTAAACCACCCAGCAACCACTTTAAAGGACGAAATTTACAAGAACTTTACTATACTAAGTACTTGAAACTTTTGTAAAGTTTTAGACAGATGATTCGCGACCCTTAACAAAAGAAATCTTGAGTAAATTTTATTTGGTGTAAGGTAACATTGTTTATTTTTATTTTCGTCGTTTTTTACTTGTGACAGCTGAACCTTTTGTTTTTACCTGACCTTCTATTTATAGCCTTTAATAAAATCTTGGGAATTACACTTAAAAATTCTTTGGAAAAGTTACACCAATATTTTTATTTTCACGAATCATAAATTTGACGGATCTACGAGTATGTACATATATGTATATGTTTGTATTAAGTGACAATCAGGCTTTGTCTCTGTTTCACCTTTAGATTCTTCCGGAAGAGGAAATGGGATATCGAATTGAATAGCCATAGCGACTACCAAACTTTTTTAGCTATATAGGGCCTGCGCTGTGACTTGTTACAGAGCTTTGATGTTAGGTTCTAGTCGTCAAGAGGTCGTTTACTGTAAACTGTATCTGTAAAGCGAGATTTTTGAGAATTAACGATTCCCCTCCCTATATTTCCCCTTCCAATATAAAAAAAAGCTTAGAGGACAAAAAAATCAAATTTCTTGCGCTTGATCATAGAATCACAACCCACCTAGATTTAAACCTCATTAATCTAAGACATTAAATTATGGTATTATGTGACGTCGTGTATAGTTGTTAGCTAGATCCAATGAAGTTCCACAAGGTTTTTGGTATATGGGCCAGACCCCAAAGCAAACTTTTTTATTTTAGTTGCTCTACCTTCGGCGCTGTATGTCTTTTCATATTGGTAAGAAACAACAATAAGAGGCAACAATAATACAATAATAAATAAATTTACTTTGATATATCTAGCTTTATTGTAATCGGTCTATAACCTGATAAAAATTGCTGGAATCCACTGGATGCGAGCGGCACATGACCGGTCGTCGTGGTGATCCTTGGGGCAGACCTATGTCCAGCAGTGGACGTCTAACAGTTGATGTGATGATTGTAATCTGTAACTTTTTTAAAGATTGACATTTATCTATTGGCATACTCCTACTTTGTCAAAGCCTACATTATTATGTATCCCTTGAGATACATTTTTGGAATTGAAGAGTATTCTTTTCGCATTTGCGGTTTTATGGTGTTAATTTACCTGTCAGGTGAATTCGCCATTTTGAAAGACGTGACGTTTTTCCTCTCTCGTCTAAATCAAAGAAATAGACTGTTATTTTCAGCTTGTGTTGCCATCCGTTTGTCAGAATTATGTTTTGTTAATGAAGTGTGAGAGTGAAGTTAATGCGAAGTGTATTGTGAGATACTGTCTCTCATTTTGACATATATTTTTTTGTAAAATACCTTGAGATATTCTCCTATCCAGTAAACTTGGAACAACTACCTTCATTTAGATCATACAAAGTGTTGATATGTGCGAAGACCGAAACCATGGCCCGTAACACAGAAACTTATTGATCAGTCACTGCGCTAATGGATTTGTTAATAGTTTGCAAAAAAAATCTAGTGGGTTTGGATAGCCAAATCAAATAAGGAAAAAAAATCAAGAATTAAATAGGTACTTAGATACTGGACCCCTATTTCAAGAAAACTATAACTGCATCATCAAAATTCAATTTATTTTGATAAAAAGGCACTTTATTATTACAGCATCCAGCGTCGCTATTATAGATCATATTCTGAGAAGTAGTGACGAGCAAACTAAAAGAAAGCCTTTACCAAAAGAGGTACTATTTCATTACCTACAATCTAACAGAAATGCTATCTATATTCGTCTTAGAGATTGATAGTCATGTTCCCTTCCTCTGGGGGGGGGGGGGGGGGTAGACCGATTTCTCTTGAAAAATTCACGGTGTATAAACATATTTTTTAATATTTTTTTTAACCCTACAAACCCTAAACTACATCGATATTTTCATAACCACCTATATATGAAACATGAATAGCCTTATGGACAAAAGTCCAAAAACATTATAGAAAAATTTGCTCCTACCAAGTATCGTATCTGGGACGGTAAACGTGGAAAGCAACCCTAATACCACAGTGCTAATCGGGTCGTGCACTAACACAGACTACTCGTACATTAGGTATTTGACAAAGCAAGTCAAAAACAAAAGACAAAGTATTCCAGAAACACGCTTTGTACCCAGTTTTCTTAATGCAAATGCTTTTACAAAGCTGAATTTCAGTGTGTAGCTCCCTAGTGCAAGTACTGGTTTATTAAAAGAAAGTAAGAACTGAAGCTGGGGAAGAAAGTGAGAGAAAATGTAGCTCAATAATGTAACTGTAAGATTAAATATATCTATTTCACTCATCATCAACCATTCCACAGTGAATGGTCACAGTCACTTTATGGCATGTGTCTCCTTTCATTTGAGAGGAATTAATGCTATAGTCTACCACGCAGTATTGGGTAGTACGTAGTATAGTGCTGGTAAAATTCACCCGCCATCGACACCGAGCCCATCTCTAAGATATTCAGGTTTCTCATGATGTTTTCCTTGACAGTTTGAGCATGTGTTTGATCTGCGAAAACTCACTGGTCTTGGATCAAACTCAACGCCTATAACTATATCCCCTGGTCACTCCAGTAGATCATTACAGCTTCAAAAGTTAAACGTAGAAAGGAAGCTATGATAACGTGTTGCGACTGCACTGCACTTCGGAGATAACGTTATAGCCGTTGGTTGCGTTTGTCATACAATACCCTTGATAACGTCAATTGATACAGTGTATCCTAAGAATATCGATTTCCCAGTAATGATTCTGCTGAATTCTGACGATACTCGTTTCATATAACAACAGGTAATTAGTGAAATATAATAGGGTGATATTTTGGTGCCTTTTTAATTGAGCGTCTCAAGGAGCTCACATACAAAGACGCAGCGTGGGTAGGCCTCCGGCAAGGTAGACGAACGTCCTGGTAAAGGCCCAGGACCGGTCGTTGTGGAAATCCTTGGGGGAGGCTTATATTCAGCAGTGGACGTTATCTAGCTGATATGATGATGGTGAAGAAGCTCGACCAGACCTAATACCTATAATGATGTTTATGAAGCACTGGCATGCTCCAAGTACGCTCAAACCTCTGCCAATATTAGTTATTTAGAGAATAAAGAGCGCATCAAAGGGTAGGATAACTACACCCAAGAGCTCAAAATAGAATAATTTAATCGCAGTCGCTCTGGCTAAAATCGGCCAGGAAAACTTCATCATCATCTGATGGTAAGAAATTACCACCAGCCTATAGACGTTTGCAACACCAGAGGTGTAGTTCACGCGTTGCCGACCCGGTAAAAACTGTTTTAGATTTCTTAACCCTTTGACCGCCACCGTCGGTTATACTTGACAAATCAGAACGTGCTCACGTCGCTTTCGTCGGCAATTGTCGACAAAAATATAACTATTTTACTGTAGCGTGGTGCAGGGAACATTTTTTTTTTCTTTATTGACGTGGCGGTCAAAGGGTTAAAAGGTTGAAAAATATTATAGGAGGATGGTGGTGGAATAAGGTGGAATCTTTATGGCCGTGTTGATAGGATAGGCGAAAGTTAATAGCTGAACATTTGGGTTAAATTATGCATAATTATGCTCCAACTAAAGCGTTATACGTACAGCTACAACGCTAGAAAATCAACACTATTCGCTTAAACCATCAAAACAAAGATGTGGAAGATAATGTATTATGCATTTTGTGATTTTAAGCGTCTGCCCGTAACTTTAGGTGCTGTAAAGGTTCCGAAACGTTACAATTAAATGATACCAACAAATCGCGATTGAATACGTAAAAAGTAGTTAATGTTTTAATTCTAGCGAATAGTTAATAAGTTAATTTGTATATTTTTAATTTTTATGTGGAGCTTAAATGTTTATATAATTCTTACCGACAAATGCCTAATCAGTCGGTAGTGGTTTCATGTGTGACTGCACGAAATTCTGGGTTCGATTCAACCAGGTTGAGATAAGTGTTGTTGGGTTTTCCAATAAAATTCTCAGTAACAATTCGGAGTTGGACGTAAAAACGTGGGCAATGTGTGCCTGTACGTGAGAACCTCTGTCCAACCCGTCGAGAATACTAGCGTGATAGGATTATGTTATAAATAGTAGTAGGTATAGTATGTGTTATAAGTTTATAAATTGAAAGATGAAACAAGCACTTTGTAATCCATTATCAATATCATCACACTTTTTATAATAAACTGGAGATGTCAGGCAGTTGAACAAAAGAAAAATACGAGCATTAGTTGACATAATACGCCACGGCGACTAATCATACAGCCAGCCTGTCAAAACAGCCATTCTATCTGTCAAAATATTTACAAAAACCGACATTCTCGATATTGCAAACACAATTTACGATGTTCATAACGGTACCGCGTCGTGTTTGACGTTTCCGGCTATTATTGAGGTATTGTTTTAGTTAATAACACAATTACTAGGGGCCCATGTGTAGGTATAGGAAAGTATGTTACTATCGATGGCGTAATAGTTTTGTTAAGGTAAGATCAGAAAGTCCTAGACTTCATATCTGAGATATGGCTACATTATGATCAGTAAACATATTGAAACAAATATAAAACCTTATTTGTTAGATAGTATGCATCATAATTATTATTTTCTTTTGATAATGACTGGCCTGGCGCAATGTGCTATACTAAAAGGAGTGCTTGTTCTTTGAAACTGACTCATATAATCAGACTATCAGATCATGATGAACATTAGGTACTAATGGTGAAAATAATTAATGAGAAACTGGGCCGTTGATCTAATGGCCGTAAGTGCGTCTGCACGAGTTTTAGGGTTGGATTCCTAAATCGAGCAAAACGTTATTGGGTTATTCCATCGAATTCTCAACTCGGAGCTTTGGTTCGTGCCTGGTTGATGGCAAAAGCCCTCCCCATGTAATAACATGGGACCTAAACTTACTGACAAAATGTAATACATTAGTACACATCTGCCTAGCCCTTTGGTGACGACAGGCATTTATGTAATTCATTAGAATATTTCTCACTGCTTGTATTCCATTTAATAAAAGTTATATTTGTATAGCCAACACTAGTAGGCACTCTTATATTTACGAATCCATCAGACCTTGCGATAGCTACAAATAGGTTTGGACGTAACCGGGTTGGTCTATTTCAATCCCTTACAACGTTTTGCTCTTAAATGACGTGAATGACGGATAAAATATTTATTGTATGAACTTCAAGAAAGTTTACCAACATTTGCAGGTCTGATATTGTTACGTGTATTAGTTATGGATGGTTTCATGCAAGAATACATTTTTTTTTTATTAAAATTAGACCAATATAACAGGTATATTTTAGGTTAGAAGACTTTGCCGCCTACATTATAATCCCTTGTCGCTAATTTATTACTAATAACATAAAAAATATGTGTTCTATAATGTGGTACTCAGTAGTCTTGTATCTTTATAGTACCACTTAGTAAACCAGCTTCTTATTGGTATACTATAGTTCCAGCTAAAATATTGAAAGAGGGATTACAAAACGTAAAATAATAGCTAGAATTTCTGTACCTTACGATCCTTCAGCTTCAAAATACTAGGCTGCTGTTTTTATTAAAACCTTTAAGCTCAAATAATAAATAATAAAAAACACTTTACCGTCTACACATGTTAAACTTTCCCATGAGAAAACCAAAAGAAATACACCTTGCCTCCTTAGACTGGCAAAAATAATTTCGTTTTCAAAACAATAGACCGAACCGAACACCATAAAAACGGGCATCTACGTTGTAAATCGCCCTTATTACCATAACTCCGTTTCGTGTAATAAAATCCATGGTGTTTTCTGTCCCTTTTCGTCTTTGGTCTATATTATTTCTGTCCTTTTCTGAAGTGTTATGTTTACGAGTGTGATAGCGCCTACGCCCCTAGCGTATATTGCTTCGATGATTATGTTACTGTATGAATGATAGCTTGAATTGTTTCCATGGTTCCTTATTATGTAGATAAAGAGGTTTGATTGTCGAGGACTATTTAGAACAGGTCATAAACAATAGGGGTCGCGGGTTGTCAGACTTCACACGCCATCGAGAAAATCCATCAGCCTTGCAAGTTTCCTACCGATGTTTTTCTTCACCGTTTGAGCATGAGATAAATACGCACATAACTTTTAAAATTCAGCGGTGCGTATCTTGGGTATCATCTTTAAGTTAAGTATTAAAATTAAGTTCATTTATATAAGTAATAAACACGCTTTTACTATAACTAACTACTAAAGTATTATTATTTTTTTAATGTCTTAAGTGCTTCCAGACCGCTGTGCATATAAAAATGGTCTCAAGTGTTCTCAATGAAAAGAGGTTCTATTACTCTCTCTTAATTAAAACTCATTTCTTGTAATGTTGGATACACAATACAATTTAAATTAGCCAGCTACTGCAAATTAAAGTGTTATCTCAACCAATATTATGAAGAGCAAAAGTTAGTTTTTATATGAAAATAGTTGACTTTCTTTTAAATTAAACTTGGGCTGTTTGTATAGTTTTCTTTCTTGGTGTAAGAATAATAGTATAAGCTTGGTAATTAATTCTAGGGTTATGTTTTTATTGCTGTACTTAGTAGAACAGCGAAAACTGTACTTGTTTTACTTTTGTAGATAAAAAATAAGGCAGTATATGTACGTGTCTTTAATAATTCTAAAGTGCGCATTGCTTGGTTGTTGTAGTTGAGCCATCTTCGATTTTTTAGTTTGATTTCTATGTGGTTAACAATTTTAAGGTTGCCAAAAGATCATGGCAGGCTTTATGTAAAATACTGATATTCAGCCGCATCTGAGAATATTGAAAACCGACCTATAGTTAGGAAAAGACTCGTAAATGGAAAACAAGCCTTAGATTTATTTCTCACTAGTAAAATTTGTATATTTGTACACCTCTGCTTAACCCTAATAGAATACCGAGATCCCCTAATGATATGTGTATATTTAAATTGAAAACAAAACAACTTTTATAGACAAGACCGCTTGTCTTGAAATGTTCAGTGTCAACGAATATATTTCATAAAACAAAATTATTTTAAATAGAAATTCTTCATTTTCAACAGATCCTTTGTCTCGATTACATAATACGTCACACGTGGGAGCTCATTATTCATGACGTCACGCGCTGGTGACGTCACCGTCATATTACTCGTGATACAGAATTTAATGTCAATATTGAATTTTCGCAGAATGAAATATTTAATTTTGTTATTTGAACTTTGGTGTCGTGTGTTTAAGGTTTATATTTCAAGTTATGTTATTATGTTCAGTAGAGGTATATGCTTAATGTAATGTTATATTTGTTTCATATAAATTAAGATAATACTAGGAGTTGCCCTTGGATTTGTTACCCCTAAATATGAAAATTTACGTCTTACGCTATGGTAGTCTAGTGATGTCACCACGGCTATGACCTCAAAAGTCAAGTTCAATCCAAGGTCATCAACTTTTAGAAATTACGTGTGTAAATTACTCAAACGCTGAAGGACATCATCACGAAGAAACCAGCATGACAGATATTTTCTCGATCGCGTCTGAAGTCTGCCAACCTAATTCCCTCTCAATTGAGAATTGTGCCTAGCGGTGGGTCAATAAATAGGTTGATGATGATATTATTATTGCTGCAGTATAAACAGGTTAACCGCAAGTCGGGTACAGCTAGTGCTAACTATTTAATATTATATTGATTATAAAAAATAGATGCAAACAAAACCTCGTCAGCAGGCGGAGCTGAACTTTTAATTGGAGACGGCTACCTTTCTCGTCTATACTCGAACTTCTTTAATAATTACTATCTGTGGGTTCGGGGTTGGCCCACGCAAGGAGCGATCGCGAGAATGTGGAATAACGCTTCTCAAATAAATAAATCAATATTCCTGGACATTATGACACATCGCCATCTAGTTCCGAGCTAAGCAACAAGGCTTGTGTTACGGATACTAGTCGGTTGATATACTACATATATAGGTACTTTTTATTGTAAATACATACATATTTATTATACATAGATACATCCATCCATTCGAAACCGGTACCCATAACCAGTAATCCAGTGTCAACTACCGTTGGACTAATTGGGTCGCCAAATCTAATGTTACATGCTCAAACAGATTAGGAAAATCAGATTAGGAAAACATCGTAAGGAATCTTGCAAACCGAGAATTTCTCGATGGTGCGTGAAGTCTGCCAATCAACACTAGGCTAGCCTAGTGGAACATAGCTTAATGCTTCTCACAAAAGGAGGTATTCTTTTTTTTTCATACTCAAATTGTGTATTCTAAGTATAATAAGTATTTTTTTCACTTTTATTATTGATATGTGAGAAAAACAAGAATTTTAAAAACATAAATATAAAAACATGCACTAAACTGGTTTTTCTTATTCTAAGAATCACTTTAAGTGGTTAGATTAATATACCTAATGGACTTTGATAGATACAGATCGAAAAAGTTCTGACGTATTCTTTACTGATGACGTATTACAGCCATGTGATAAAAACAAGCAATTCAGTTGCGCATGAGTCAATATGCTTTTCGAGCGCCGATTGATGGAAATTGATCTTCAAAAATATCATGAAGTCAATTTGAGATATATTTGTCTATCAATGATAATGATGCAATTAAATCGCAATAATTTTCTTGTATTTATTTAAACTGTGTCTTGTAGGTTATTATGAGGATAGTCTTGCAAAAAAATCTGGAGCTTCTCTCTTTGGCTTTCCTGAAGCAATAAAAGAAGATATAAAGAAGTATATATCGAGATACATGTAAAAAAATTGCAACACTTGTAGCAAAATTTTTGTCTAGAGTGTACGTGAAAATTCTCTAACATCTATCGCATCTGCGGAAGAAATTAATTTAATTTATATTTTGTTGAATTAGTTGGTTGATCTCTTAATTTGATGTGTCTATGAATAACCCCCAGGTAAAAATAAAATTGGAGGTAAGCAAGCTTGACATACAATTATATATATAGACTTTGGCTACTACTTTATACCTACCGGTTGCATGAAATTATAATTAAAGAAAAAAAAAAACCATCTCTGAAAAATGCATATATGTAAATCAGTAGAAACTAGAATTATTATAATACTCTCAAATCCAGTTGTACGAACACTATTAATCTCAAATAATTCAGTTAAATTATCCAGAATACCTTCGGATATCTTCAAACAAGCCCATTAGTAAATAGACCTGACAACAATTTATAGACTTATGACAGACAAATGTTCCTTATTACACAGTGGCCGTCGTAAATTTATACTCGTACAAATTCGCAATGTTTATACTTGAACATTCATTAGCTTTGAGTGCTTCAAAACATTGTTATACTAATATTTGATCCACTGTTCTGTACATTATAGTTTTTATTACTTTACTAACTACCGAAAGACGATTCTGAAGGCTGCCTTCTGTGGTATGGATCCCGCGTTTGAATCCAGGTAGGGTCTAATGTTTGTTCCAGGTAGGTTCTAATGCTTTCGTGAATCCCATGGCTCTGGATAGGGCTGGCGGCGTTGATGGGTGCGGTTTATAGTCGGTAGACGCCCACCGGCCCGTATCGGAATGTCCGCACCTAAAAAAGGGTCAACTCTTTGTGTAATGAGCATGTTCATTTGAATTTAAGTATAATATGTATGTATTTACAAAAAAAGGTTATGTGTTGTGTATCAAACATCTCTAATAATATCTGTAACACTACCCTCGTTGCTTAGCTTGGAACTAGATGGTGCTGTTTAATAAAGTCCGGATATATTTATTTATTATTAACTGTTTTATACGACTTCGTTAGCGTCAATATCTGTACGAGGCTTTAACATTAAAGAGGGTCGTTAAAAAATTAATGATATTAAATTAAAAATAATTATGCTCATTTTCGGCCGCTGACAGAAATTTGTCTTTAGCAAATTAGCAGACGGTAGGTATTCTTAATTTCTGTTCTGTCTTAGTTTTAGAATAATGTTATGTTATATTCTTTAACCTCATTCAATTTACTATTGACTTTTTATCGACCATAAAAATGGTTTTAGACAATCAACTTCATCTATTTTCCAAACTCATTCTTATCTTTTCCGGCTGTAAAATAATATACACGAGTTTTATTTCTAGCGAAACCCATTCTAGTTGCTGAGTGCTTCAAACTAGTATAATACTAATATTTGAATTCCCTGTTCCATATTTAGACCATTCGCATCCCACTGTTATGATCTTTGTAAACACAAAAACCGATTTCAGTGTTCATTTAGTTCAGTTCGGTGTTCATTTGGTTCAGACGTTTTAGTCTATACCGAAGCTTAGATAAACAGATGTCTATCTAGCTGGTTGAATTGATTTTATTTATATTTAAGACCTCACATAGTTTATGCAGCAGATACTACATTCGGTATGCGTTAGTATATACTTTAGAAGCAATGTGCTGCTTAGTAGTACAAGGTTGCAACGCATCAGTTCTTTGTTACTAGGCAAAATACGTCTTGGTCCGTACTGCAAAATCGCTTGGCAACTAATGTGATGTTTAGCTAGAACTGCAAGTTTTCTTTTCATCATCAACTCAATTAATCTTTATACTGCATGCAATAGGTTTCCTTTCAGAATTTGTTGAGTAAAGCTATCAGTCTATCAGTTTATGGACAACGCTGGTCGACCAACCAAGCGTTGGTGGACTTCATTTACCCTCAGGATATTTTTCTTTATTGTGGGAGATCACATTTTTTATTTGGACTTGTTTTTCACATGATTAAATTTCAAAACAGACATTCAAAGCTAGCTTTTTATTTTACCTATTAGATTGTAGTCTATTTAGAGCACAATTCCTGGACTTGTTGAGTGTTATGACGTAAAATTGCTCCTTAAATTGCGTGAATGCTTTCAGCTCAACCACCCACTTTCATATTTTATTCTGAGAAAACTATTTTATAATTTTGTTGTCTGTTCCGCGCTCGTTGACGCTTGTGTTCTTCACTACCTACCCAAAGCTTGGGTAAGCTGATATCCCACTGGGAACGGCAATTAAATTCCGTACCTATCAATGTCCGGTTCAGAGCAGCCACTAAAATTCATTCCAACTTCGAGATCATTATTGATTTGTATTACCTTTTGTCTTTTACACTACTATCTATCTAAAGAAAGTGACGAGAGATACTGCTTAATTCTTAAATTAATATCGCTTCAGAGAAATACATAGGTCTAAATTTGTAATACAATGAAGATCATCAATATTTGTATTCATTTTCTTTTCAACCTTATAACTGAATTTAGCTCATATCTGAGTTGTGTAATTTTTTTTAGCTTGGTACTCTATTTATCATACGAATCCCCCCTGTATTACGGCTGTGAGTATATGGCTAATCCCATGTTCAAAAAGACCCTTCTACGCTCATGACTTATCCCCTCTCAGTGTCATGCATTATGTGGTGAATGCGAAATAAATTCATGATGATTGTAGAGACCCACATGGCGTTCAATTAATAAGTCACAAAGAGCTATGCTAAGACCTTTGCTCATTTATTAGGAAAAACGCTTGTGGGGAATATTAATGAAGTTCTTCTCACTAATGAGGACTTAAAGCTTGTTTATTAAAACTTTGAGCTGATTTAACAGAATCAGAAGGAATAAAATATGCTACGATTTAGGTAACCTATTAGAATCAATTATATTGTATATAGTCTTTCAATAATGCCCTAATTTATTTTTATATATACATCAGCCCTTGCTATTTTCGTTTTAATGATGTGAGACGACAATATTGGTAAAATTTATTGAAACAGTGGTTTAACCTTTTAACTGTGAAAGGGGTTTCAAATGGGTGTGACAAGTATTGGTGACATGTCGATAGCAAACGCAATGAAAGGTTACAGGAAGTAGGGTGTAAAGTATGTGTTACTTGTAATAACTTACGACATAGAGACGAAGTCACTCGCTATCCACCTCTATGAAAGGTCAAGGTCACTCGTACTATGGATAAATAGAAGTCTGTTAGAGATCCATACTAATAAAAAACTAGGCAGGTATATTTTTAAATCCAAATCGATGCCCTAAATGTATCTTGACAATTATAATAGAATGAAAAGTATGGATAAAGAATTCCTTGAGTGAGAAAATTTTATTTATGCATAGATTTATCTCACTTCAACGTTATAGCAAAATTTTCCCTTCTCAAAATAGGTTTTTCTCACAATCCTGAACCATCACAAAACCTCACAACGACGCCTGTCATAATCTAATCATGTCCCATTCAAACATCACTCCAATTTCCCTTCAACTGATTGTAGACTTTAAGTTATTTACTCAAGGTTCTATTTGCTTTGGTACTGTCTTTCATTATGTAGCCTGAGACAAATTAGAGGGATTCGTTTGTAAGAAAATTGAACCAATTTTTAGTTAGTTCGTGTTTTTACGAAAATTGAAAATTGCGGTTAAAACGTCCCAAATATTTTTTTACTAGTATAGGTATATATAATAAAAAAATCAAATAAATTAGTATGGAAGTAAAATTTACTGTGATAATTATTTTCTAGAAAATATAAATTTGTAGACTCGAACCAAATCCTTCGGTCTTTGCTAACTAAGTAATTGAGGTCTCCGCCGTATATTAACTTTAAATTACGTTTAGTTTAGTGTATAAGTGTATATTATGGTATAGTCCAAACACTTTCATAAATTTTTCTTTCTCAAAAATTAGAACCAAAAATCTTAGCATTTCAAGCATTATATAAAAGTGTCGAAAAAATCGAATATATAAGGCAGGTGATCGTAGTTATTATTTACTAATATTAATGCTTAATATTTATTGTCATAAGAGTACTAAATATAAATTACAAGATTGTCAGTACATTGGCGATTATACCAAATACTGCTTGCTCATTTAGATATGATCAATTCAACGCTGCCCCAAATACAATTATTTTCAAAATTGATGTATTTATGAGAATAAGACAACAATACTATATGTACACTTAAGTTTTGCCAGATAATGTATTAAAATTATTTTGTGAAAAGCATCTTACAATAATTTTTTGTTGTTTATTTTTAGTACCTACATAAAATGCAAATTACAATTTATTTATTTTTTATTGACACATAATTTGTTTTTAAAAACCCAAAAATACGAGTTTTATTTTTATCATAAGATCAGCTGTTTTGTAATAAAAGTTAACATGTTTTTTTTTATTGTTTCAGGTGGGTTTACGCAAAATAACGAGCTTATTCAACGAGTAAGCTGATCGCCTTGAACTATTTCATAAACATATGATTTACTATCGTATCATAAAAAAGGTACCTTCCTGAATTTTAAATGCTAAGAAGTTTTACGAACATATTTGAATGGAATACTGTATTTAGTACGATAAATAATCTGAATTAAAGTTTTGCCACTTAAATGATCAAACATTTCAATAAACCAAAACCAAATAACAGTGAACACATTAGTAACTGGACTTGCATTATAAAAATTTTTTTTTAAATAATTAATTTCGTTTCATATTCACAGTAATCATTTATATCAGGTTAAATAATCTCAACAATTTGTTTCGTGTTCAAAATAATGGCGGTGTTTACATAAAAATATGTTAAATTTCTTAGAACATAATTTCTCATTACAAAATACAAAATGAACACTGATTAGCGTGCGAGATATAAGGGACCGAAGGCTTTCCGGGAAACCAACAGTTTTCCGACGCCTCGTTAAATGTATGTACACACACTTATGTATTATTATACTCTTTTGGACCTTATGCTATTGGAAAGCAGCCAGGCATGAAATGTTGTATAGAATGACTCTGAAATAGCGTAAAGTAGCTCAATGGATTTATCATATCTTTATTTTAAAGGATCCATTCATTAATGAGTCCATCAATCCATCCATGCATCCATCCATCCATCCATCCATCCATCCATCCATCCATACATCCATCCATCCATCCATCCATCCATCCATCCATCCTCCCATCGATCCACCCGTTCGTCCGTCCGTCCGTCCATCCATCCATTCATCCATCCAATAAAATGGATTTTTCAATAGCAGTTTTACTCGACATCAACACCGGAAAGTTTTTCGATTTACAAATTTTAGCATCTCATTTTCCTTAAATATTTGACATTTATCAATGGTGACGTGATTCAGAATTAATACCGAGATGGAAAACGAAAAGTCGTTGTTCAACGGTGCATAAAAAATACAATATTATTATTCGAATTGTATATTTTTACCTCGTATATATCATCATAATTATCCAGTTCGGATTGACATACTCGATAGTAATCTTCCAATTAAAAAAAAACACTGCATAATTACGAATTAGTAAAAGCATTTTTTTGTTAAAAATCAAACCAACGTAGAAAGAGAAGAAAGATAGAAATTTCCACCGACTACGATTCGGACACATCTCCTATAAAATACGAGTTTAGTTTTCTAGTTTTTATTTATTTATTTATTTATTTAATAAGTTTATAAAGATACATGGTATTCTTATAATAGTTTTGCAGACACAATCATACGGAAACTGAATACATGTAGGTATAGTTCATTATCATCATAATTTCAGATAAATGACGTCCACTGCTGGGCCTCCCCATCATAAGCCTCCCCATTTTACATTTAAGTTATCCAGACAAAATCCTTGACTGTAATTATTGAAAGCATAACATAATTATTGGGTATAGTGTGTTTATTTTATGGCTTACTAGAAATAGTCTCATATCTCTTTTTTATTCAACCTAACGTGGCTACTATCTAAGTATGACCAATGCTTTCGTAAAAACGGAAACTAAAAACTTCACTGGCTGGGCTAACTGTGATGGCGGGATCATATTAAAACGTCCACATATGATATCGGAAAATCATCTCACAGTGTGAATTGCAATAGTGCCAGATACATTACAATAAGATTGTCATTCTCGCTCTGGGAATATCTGAATATTGCACTAGATGACACTCTAAGCCCCTCTTTTGTATTTAGCTTAACAGAGGTACCATTAAAAGAGCTAATAGCTTAGTGGTGTGACCAGTGGACTGTAAAATCGAAGTTCCCAATTTAAATTCCAGGGCATGCATCTCTGACTTTTCGAAATTAAGTTCGTACAACATGCTAAAACGGCGAAAGAAAATATTGTGAAAAAAAGCCTGCATGCTTGATTGAGAGTTTTCTCGACGCTAGGCTAGCGTAGTCGACTATAGCCTGATTCTTTTCTATTGGGATACCCGTGCCGAGAAGTGAAGTCCTATTTCCTATTCCTAGCATCATACATGGATCCAGAGGTTGTTTTTTATGTTCAGGTACTCCGATGTGTAATTCAGATTTTAGCTACTGGACCGATGCAGCACTTTAAGCTTACCTTTTATTATAGCATGATTCTGTCCCTAATGGTGTGTTAATAACTAATTAAACCAGTAAATAATTCGAATGTATTTGACACAATTCCAATTATAAGCGCACTTTTCTAATTCCAAATGAGTTTTCTAAGTTTTTTTTTAAAATACACTTCCACTCTTTAATCTCGTGATTAAACGTGCAAACTCTTTGAAGCGTCATTTCCCGCGCAAATAAAAAAAACGTATCTAAAACGTCAACTGTCAGTTTGTATTGTTTTTTTACAAGAGTATTACAACAGTACTTTTTAATAATATATCGTACATGCATATTCATCTAGTTTTTTAGTTTATTTAAAACTAGCTTATACCCGCGATTTTGTCTGCGTAGAATTGTATCGTATCGCAGTACCTTAGTTTGTAAACCGAATTGATAATTTATTATAAGAAGAGGAAATTTAAGAAATGATCGTTTCCACATACAAAAATTATCCCCTTTTCGCCCTTTTAGGGGATGATTTTCGGGACAAAAACAATCCTGTCTTTCCCCGGAACTCAAATTACCAAATTTTCTCTAAATTGTTTCAGGTTAAACCGTGAAAAACAGACAGACATAATATATTTTTTCGCATTCATAATATTAGTTAGTATAGATATAAATGGAAATCCTAAAAAAATATGCACAGGAAATGAGTAACTATGGCACTTGTAAAAAAAATTGGCAGAGATCCATTTATTTATAATTCCTTTGTAATTTTATATGAATCTTATTAGAATGCATTACAGACGATATTTGCTTAAAATTTATACAATATATTTATTACTTATATTATTATACGCGATATTTAGACAGTATTTAAATCCTCCTGTCATAAAGTTGCCGTCAAATTAAGTAAAATTATTTAGAAGCATCGTTAAAAAGATGAAAGATGTACTACCTACTAGATGAAGTCGATTTATTCCAGCGGTGTAACATCGATTGAAACTAACAACTTTTGCTGAAGTCTGGAGAGGCTAGAAAATTTGCAAAAAAAAAGGTTTTACTTACAAACTTCTTGGTCCGTTAACGATCGTTGTATAGAAAGTGAAAATACAATAGATACTAAACGCAAGTATCTACTAATATGATACAGGCATTATAAATAAATAAATATATTTAGACATTATTACACAGCGCCATCTAGTTCCGAGCTAAGCAACGAGGCTTGTGTTACGGATACTAGATGGCTAAATGTATTTAGCCATCTAGTATCCGTACTACCTAAATATCATTTTCTTTTGTAAATACATTTAGGTATAAATATTAAACATAGAAACATCCATGATTCAGGTGCAAATGTATATTTGACCCTACCCTGATTCGAATTCAGGGCCCTTTCCACAGAAGGCAGTCTTTAACACCACTGCGCTAATCGGGTAGTTACTATATTGGCAACTGGCAATCCTGGCACATTAAATCCTCTAAGGTAAAAAAAACATTAATAAAAAATATCAGGCCACATACACAAAGAAAAAAAAATGCGACAGCTAGAGCTGCGCCACGACACAATAGCTACAAATTTATAAAAAATAACAAAACTTTTTATTACCTAACGAAAAATAAGTTTACTACTTAATCCTTTTAATCCCGGCAACTTTCACCAAAAGCCTAGTAAAAGTTTTTATTTGACTCCATTTCGTCGAAATTAAGGGTAGGTATACAACGGGCAAGCGTGTCCAACCAACATTTGTGCTTAATGATCACGCAGCCAGTTTTCCTATTAATATAATGTCTGCCACTGAACGGTGAAGTTCTCAGGTCAGAAAACCTACACTAAACTTTATATAGAAAAGGGTGTTTCATTCATGAAGTGTGTTATTATTTGTTTGATTGAAAATTTCGAGATGTATGAATGTGGACAAGGCAAAAGTGGTGGTATGCATTCTGTAGTTTCTGCCTACCCCCATGGGAAAAAGGCGTGAGTTTATGTATGTATATTTGATTGAAAATTGACTTCACACGTCATAGAGTTTGGCACGAATAACTGTCTCTCTGAAGTCTCTGAACTCTCTCTCTAGTGGAAGGAAGTATGGCTTGCTGAGTTGTATGGTTCTTCTCCTAGGTTTGATTAACAAGTTTTGCTTCCCAAAGTAAATCGTAGTTAAAGGAGTCTATATGCCAGTGAAATGTGGGTATGTATACATTTCTGCCTAATCCCTATCTAAATATAGGAATACAAGTGTGATGTTGCATTCAATTAATATCATCCTGTATTAGTGTTTATTTCTTACATATAGGTACGCCATAAAACCACTTCGTTACGGAGTTAATTATATAATTTTAATGAACTTCGTAAAATCAATGTTTTGTATCCATTAAAACTGCCGTAAACATGTTCAAATTAAATAATATGTGCAAGAAATCAGTAAAAACTATAAGTAAATATATTAGTTTGTAGATATACATTGATTATTTCTCGGCTCAAACCCGTTGTTAAAAATGGGCTACAGTAATAATTGTACTTCCTAAAACTCACTTCATTATGAATACAAACTCTAACAGACTCTCTGAAGGGTTATATCTCATAATGGATCTGGATTTCCTCACGGTTGAGAAGTCCAGCTCATTAGGCACTCGTGAGCAAATCATTTATCTTAATTAAAACAGAGTTGGGACGCGCGGACGTAAGGAACTAAAAATGTTAGGACAAAACCCTAAACTTGTATCGCTTCAGAGAAATACATAGGTCTAAATTTGTAATACAATGAAGATCATCAATATTTGTATTCATTTTCTTTTCAACCTTATAACTGAATTTAGCTCATATCTGAGTTGTGTAATTTTTTTTAGCTTGGTACTCTATTTATCATACGAATCCCCCCTGTATTACGGCTGTGAGTATATGGCTAATCCCATGTTCAAAAAGACCCTTCTACGCTCATGACTTATCCCCTCTCAGTGTCATGCATTATGTGGTGAATGCGAAATAAATTCATGATGATTGTAGAGACCCACATGGCGTTCAATTAATAAGTCACAAAGAGCTATGCTAAGACCTTTGCTCATTTATTAGGAAAAACGCTTGTGGGGAATATTAATGAAGTTCTTCTCACTAATGAGGACTTAAAGCTTGTTTATTAAAACTTTGAGCTGATTTAACAGAATCAGAAGGAATAAAATATGCTACGATTTAGGTAACCTATTAGAATCAATTATATTGTATATAGTCTTTCAATAATGCCCTAATTTATTTTTATATATACATCAGCCCTTGCTATTTTCGTTTTAATGATGTGAGACGACAATATTGGTAAAATTTATTGAAACAGTGGTTTAACCTTTTAACTGTGAAAGGGGTTTCAAATGGGTGTGACAAGTATTGGTGACATGTCGATAGCAAACGCAATGAAAGGTTACAGGAAGTAGGGTGTAAAGTATGTGTTACTTGTAATAACTTACGACATAGAGACGAAGTCACTCGCTATCCACCTCTATGAAAGGTCAAGGTCACTCGTACTATGGATAAATAGAAGTCTGTTAGAGATCCATACTAATAAAAAACTAGGCAGGTATATTTTTAAATCCAAATCGATGCCCTAAATGTATCTTGACAATTATAATAGAATGAAAAGTATGGATAAAGAATTCCTTGAGTGAGAAAATTTTATTTATGCATAGATTTATCTCACTTCAACGTTATAGCAAAATTTTCCCTTCTCAAAATAGGTTTTTCTCACAATCCTGAACCATCACAAAACCTCACAACGACGCCTGTCATAATCTAATCATGTCCCATTCAAACATCACTCCAATTTCCCTTCAACTGATTGTAGACTTTAAGTTATTTACTCAAGGTTCTATTTGCTTTGGTACTGTCTTTCATTATGTAGCCTGAGACAAATTAGAGGGATTCGTTTGTAAGAAAATTGAACCAATTTTTAGTTAGTTCGTGTTTTTACGAAAATTGAAAATTGCGGTTAAAACGTCCCAAATATTTTTTTACTAGTATAGGTATATATAATAAAAAAATCAAATAAATTAGTATGGAAGTAAAATTTACTGTGATAATTATTTTCTAGAAAATATAAATTTGTAGACTCGAACCAAATCCTTCGGTCTTTGCTAACTAAGTAATTGAGGTCTCCGCCGTATATTAACTTTAAATTACGTTTAGTTTAGTGTATAAGTGTATATTATGGTATAGTCCAAACACTTTCATAAATTTTTCTTTCTCAAAAATTAGAACCAAAAATCTTAGCATTTCAAGCATTATATAAAAGTGTCGAAAAAATCGAATATATAAGGCAGGTGATCGTAGTTATTATTTACTAATATTAATGCTTAATATTTATTGTCATAAGAGTACTAAATATAAATTACAAGATTGTCAGTACATTGGCGATTATACCAAATACTGCTTGCTCATTTAGATATGATCAATTCAACGCTGCCCCAAATACAATTATTTTCAAAATTGATGTATTTATGAGAATAAGACAACAATACTATATGTACACTTAAGTTTTGCCAGATAATGTATTAAAATTATTTTGTGAAAAGCATCTTACAATAATTTTTTGTTGTTTATTTTTAGTACCTACATAAAATGCAAATTACAATTTATTTATTTTTTATTGACACATAATTTGTTTTTAAAAACCCAAAAATACGAGTTTTATTTTTATCATAAGATCAGCTGTTTTGTAATAAAAGTTAACATGTTTTTTTTTATTGTTTCAGGTGGGTTTACGCAAAATAACGAGCTTATTCAACGAGTAAGCTGATCGCCTTGAACTATTTCATAAACATATGATTTACTATCGTATCATAAAAAAGGTACCTTCCTGAATTTTAAATGCTAAGAAGTTTTACGAACATATTTGAATGGAATACTGTATTTAGTACGATAAATAATCTGAATTAAAGTTTTGCCACTTAAATGATCAAACATTTCAATAAACCAAAACCAAATAACAGTGAACACATTAGTAACTGGACTTGCATTATAAAAATTTTTTTTTAAATAATTAATTTCGTTTCATATTCACAGTAATCATTTATATCAGGTTAAATAATCTCAACAATTTGTTTCGTGTTCAAAATAATGGCGGTGTTTACATAAAAATATGTTAAATTTCTTAGAACATAATTTCTCATTACAAAATACAAAATGAACACTGATTAGCGTGCGAGATATAAGGGACCGAAGGCTTTCCGGGAAACCAACAGTTTTCCGACGCCTCGTTAAATGTATGTACACACACTTATGTATTATTATACTCTTTTGGACCTTATGCTATTGGAAAGCAGCCAGGCATGAAATGTTGTATAGAATGACTCTGAAATAGCGTAAAGTAGCTCAATGGATTTATCATATCTTTATTTTAAAGGATCCATTCATTAATGAGTCCATCAATCCATCCATGCATCCATCCATCCATCCATCCATCCATCCATCCATCCATACATCCATCCATCCATCCATCCATCCATCCATCCATCCTCCCATCGATCCACCCGTTCGTCCGTCCGTCCGTCCATCCATCCATTCATCCATCCAATAAAATGGATTTTTCAATAGCAGTTTTACTCGACATCAACACCGGAAAGTTTTTCGATTTACAAATTTCAGCATCTCATTTTCCTTAAATATTTGACATTTATCAATGGTGACGTGATTCAGAATTAATACCGAGATGGAAAACGAAAAGTCGTTGTTCAACGGTGCATAAAAAATACAATATTATTATTCGAATTGTATATTTTTACCTCGTATATATCATCATAATTATCCAGTTCGGATTGACATACTCGATAGTAATCTTCCAATTAAAAAAAAACACTGCATAATTACGAATTAGTAAAAGCATTTTTTTGTTAAAAATCAAACCAACGTAGAAAGAGAAGAAAGATAGAAATTTCCACCGACTACGATTCGGACACATCTCCTATAAAATACGAGTTTAGTTTTCTAGTTTTTATTTATTTATTTATTTATTTAATAAGTTTATAAAGATACATGGTATTCTTATAATAGTTTTGCAGACACAATCATACGGAAACTGAATACATGTAGGTATAGTTCATTATCATCATAATTTCAGATAAATGACGTCCACTGCTGGGCCTCCCCATCATAAGCCTCCCCATTTTACATTTAAGTTATCCAGACAAAATCCTTGACTGTAATTATTGAAAGCATAACATAATTATTGGGTATAGTGTGTTTATTTTATGGCTTACTAGAAATAGTCTCATATCTCTTTTTTATTCAACCTAACGTGGCTACTATCTAAGTATGACCAATGCTTTCGTAAAAACGGAAACTAAAAACTTCACTGGCTGGGCTAACTGTGATGGCGGGATCATATTAAAACGTCCACATATGATATCGGAAAATCATCTCACAGTGTGAATTGCAATAGTGCCAGATACATTACAATAAGATTGTCATTCTCGCTCTGGGAATATCTGAATATTGCACTAGATGACACTCTAAGCCCCTCTTTTGTATTTAGCTTAACAGAGGTACCATTAAAAGAGCTAATAGCTTAGTGGTGTGACCAGTGGACTGTAAAATCGAAGTTCCCAATTTAAATTCCAGGGCATGCATCTCTGACTTTTCGAAATTAAGTTCGTACAACATGCTAAAACGGCGAAAGAAAATATTGTGAAAAAAAGCCTGCATGCTTGATTGAGAGTTTTCTCGACGCTAGGCTAGCGTAGTCGACTATAGCCTGATTCTTTTCTATTGGGATACCCGTGCCGAGAAGTGAAGTCCTATTTCCTATTCCTAGCATCATACATGGATCCAGAGGTTGTTTTTTATGTTCAGGTACTCCGATGTGTAATTCAGATTTTAGCTACTGGACCGATGCAGCACTTTAAGCTTACCTTTTATTATAGCATGATTCTGTCCCTAATGGTGTGTTAATAACTAATTAAACCAGTAAATAATTCGAATGTATTTGACACAATTCCAATTATAAGCGCACTTTTCTAATTCCAAATGAGTTTTCTAAGTTTTTTTTTAAAATACACTTCCACTCTTTAATCTCGTGATTAAACGTGCAAACTCTTTGAAGCGTCATTTCCCGCGCAAATAAAAAAAACGTATCTAAAACGTCAACTGTCAGTTTGTATTGTTTTTTTACAAGAGTATTACAACAGTACTTTTTAATAATATATCGTACATGCATATTCATCTAGTTTTTTAGTTTATTTAAAACTAGCTTATACCCGCGATTTTGTCTGCGTAGAATTGTATCGTATCGCAGTACCTTAGTTTGTAAACCGAATTGATAATTTATTATAAGAAGAGGAAATTTAAGAAATGATCGTTTCCACATACAAAAATTATCCCCTTTTCGCCCTTTTAGGGGATGATTTTCGGGACAAAAACAATCCTGTCTTTCCCCGGAACTCAAATTACCAAATTTTCTCTAAATTGTTTCAGGTTAAACCGTGAAAAACAGACAGACATAATATATTTTTTCGCATTCATAATATTAGTTAGTATAGATATAAATGGAAATCCTAAAAAAATATGCACAGGAAATGAGTAACTATGGCACTTGTAAAAAAAATTGGCAGAGATCCATTTATTTATAATTCCTTTGTAATTTTATATGAATCTTATTAGAATGCATTACAGACGATATTTGCTTAAAATTTATACAATATATTTATTACTTATATTATTATACGCGATATTTAGACAGTATTTAAATCCTCCTGTCATAAAGTTGCCGTCAAATTAAGTAAAATTATTTAGAAGCATCGTTAAAAAGATGAAAGATGTACTACCTACTAGATGAAGTCGATTTATTCCAGCGGTGTAACATCGATTGAAACTAACAACTTTTGCTGAAGTCTGGAGAGGCTAGAAAATTTGCAAAAAAAAAGGTTTTACTTACAAACTTCTTGGTCCGTTAACGATCGTTGTATAGAAAGTGAAAATACAATAGATACTAAACGCAAGTATCTACTAATATGATACAGGCATTATAAATAAATAAATATATTTAGACATTATTACACAGCGCCATCTAGTTCCGAGCTAAGCAACGAGGCTTGTGTTACGGATACTAGATGGCTAAATGTATTTAGCCATCTAGTATCCGTACTACCTAAATATCATTTTCTTTTGTAAATACATTTAGGTATAAATATTAAACATAGAAACATCCATGATTCAGGTGCAAATGTATATTTGACCCTACCCTGATTCGAATTCAGGGCCCTTTCCACAGAAGGCAGTCTTTAACACCACTGCGCTAATCGGGTAGTTACTATATTGGCAACTGGCAATCCTGGCACATTAAATCCTCTAAGGTAAAAAAAACATTAATAAAAAATATCAGGCCACATACACAAAGAAAAAAAAATGCGACAGCTAGAGCTGCGCCACGACACAATAGCTACAAATTTATAAAAAATAACAAAACTTTTTATTACCTAACGAAAAATAAGTTTACTACTTAATCCTTTTAATCCCGGCAACTTTCACCAAAAGCCTAGTAAAAGTTTTTATTTGACTCCATTTCGTCGAAATTAAGGGTAGGTATACAACGGGCAAGCGTGTCCAACCAACATTTGTGCTTAATGATCACGCAGCCAGTTTTCCTATTAATATAATGTCTGCCACTGAACGGTGAAGTTCTCAGGTCAGAAAACCTACACTAAACTTTATATAGAAAAGGGTGTTTCATTCATGAAGTGTGTTATTATTTGTTTGATTGAAAATTTCGAGATGTATGAATGTGGACAAGGCAAAAGTGGTGGTATGCATTCTGTAGTTTCTGCCTACCCCCATGGGAAAAAGGCGTGAGTTTATGTATGTATATTTGATTGAAAATTGACTTCACACGTCATAGAGTTTGGCACGAATAACTGTCTCTCTGAAGTCTCTGAACTCTCTCTCTAGTGGAAGGAAGTATGGCTTGCTGAGTTGTATGGTTCTTCTCCTAGGTTTGATTAACAAGTTTTGCTTCCCAAAGTAAATCGTAGTTAAAGGAGTCTATATGCCAGTGAAATGTGGGTATGTATACATTTCTGCCTAATCCCTATCTAAATATAGGAATACAAGTGTGATGTTGCATTCAATTAATATCATCCTGTATTAGTGTTTATTTCTTACATATAGGTACGCCATAAAACCACTTCGTTACGGAGTTAATTATATAATTTTAATGAACTTCGTAAAATCAATGTTTTGTATCCATTAAAACTGCCGTAAACATGTTCAAATTAAATAATATGTGCAAGAAATCAGTAAAAACTATAAGTAAATATATTAGTTTGTAGATATACATTGATTATTTCTCGGCTCAAACCCGTTGTTAAAAATGGGCTACAGTAATAATTGTACTTCCTAAAACTCACTTCATTATGAATACAAACTCTAACAGACTCTCTGAAGGGTTATATCTCATAATGGATCTGGATTTCCTCACGGTTGAGAAGTCCAGCTCATTAGGCACTCGTGAGCAAATCATTTATCTTAATTAAAACAGAGTTGGGACGCGCGGACGTAAGGAACTAAAAATGTTAGGACAAAACCCTAAACTTGTATAATCAACTGTGATGGATGAAAGTGGCGCTTAACCGTCAATATGATAAAGTGTATATTGGATTTTGAACCTTATTTTCATTACAATTAAAGTTTAGGTAAATAACTACTTAATGGGCTTACTGCTAAATATTATGTGTACTGCAATGAAAACCCAATTTTCCATTGCATAAGATTTCAATTAAATCAGCAAATAGTTATAATTATATTCGAAGTATAATTACTATGTTTTAACACGACATTTATGATTAAATTAAATCCGCTTCCTAATAATTGTATACTATAGATAACACAAATATAATCGGCAATCTACCTGATATAAGAAATTTACGGGGCAAGCTCATTTTATCTATGGGGGCGACATTTTTACAACTCTTTATCAGTTTTATAAGTGTCGTGAATGATTAAAACACTATTTACATTTAGTTTGATGTGTAGTGTGTAGAAATGAACTTATGTATGTGTGCTCATGTATTCATGTTTATAATCAATATTTTATGATATAGCTGATTGTACTCTTGATCAGGAGGCAGTAATAAACGATACTTCAATGGAGATACTTGTTTAACTCATCTCCCCTGACTCACAACCTTACATGGCGACCCTGCCATTCGAGACGGGTTGCCGAGTTCGGTCACGTAACTTAAGCATTGAAAAACATTAATGAACTATGGTATAAGAAATTTAATTTTGTCTTTTAAAAATTAGTTTTAAAAATTAGTTTATGTAAGGTTACATTTATTTTTATTTTTGGTTAGAAACATACATATGCCTAAACCATCTAACAATATTATTTATTTAAACTGCAATGTGCAGACAATATAATTAGAAACAAAATACAAAGGAATATAATAATGTAATATAAAAACTGAAATAAAAGTATAGTAAAGTAACAATAAATGTCAACAGCTCAAGAAAAAAAATCATTGAATATATGGTTTGGTTCTATTTTTATGTACTATTAATTCTTTACCTTTATATAATATTTTTAAATTAGGGTTACAATCTTCCATTACTTCGTATGGTCCTATATATAGCGGATCAAATTTGTTTACAGATTGTTCATTCTTAAGAAGTATCATGTCACCGGTACTGTACGTGACGGGATTTGTATACGAGTCATAGTTACATTTTCTTATATGTTTACTAATAGTTAAATTTTGTCTTGCGTCATACTGTGATTTTTGAAGCCTATATCTGAGTTCTTGTGGATAGTCATAATGGTTATATAACGGTTCAATATCTGAAGTTAAATTACTTGGTAAATTGCATACTTTACCAAATACAAGTTCATAAGGAGAGTATTTAGTTTCCGTATGTACGGTCGTATTAAAAGAAAAACACCAATATGGAAGCCATAAACTCCAATTTTGCGGTTGATTTTCGGTTTGTATGCGAAGGAATGAAATTAAATTTTTGTGAGTATTTTCCAACCCTCCTATTGATTGGTGATGATACGCAGTAGATGTTATCTGATTAATTTTAAGAATCTTACATGTTTCTTTCATGACTTTCGAAACGAACTCCGTACCGCGGTCAGATATAATGTTTCTCGGAATACCATAACGTAATACAAAGTTATTAATGAAAGCCGTTGCCACTGAAATTGTATCCTTATTTCTAAGAGGATAAGCTTCAACATACTTGCTAAGATCACACTGTAGTGTGAGTATATAGGTGTAATTATCACTATCCTTACTTAAGGGCCCGACTAAATCTAAATATATTCTATCGAAAGCCGAATGACCTGTATCAGTCAGGACCATTGGCTGTTTTGTGTACCTACCATGTTTCTGACGCTGGCATTGATCGCAGCGATTTACAAATTCCGTGACGTCATTTTGTAATTTCGGCCAAAAATAATGCCGTTTTATATTGTTTATCATTCGCCGTATACCGGCGTGTCCACTACTCGGTAATACGTGATAGTCATTTAAAATAATACGTTTCGTATCATGATCACTTATAACTTTTACACCTTTTAAAATGTATAATTGTGGTCCGGACCAATTAGTTATCAAGTTTATGCTAGCAATTAAATATTTTATTAACTCAATGTTGTCATTGTCTTGTACAACGTACACACTATCAAGTTTCATTTCATTACAGCAACTAATCAACTTCCGTACAAAGGCATCTCGTGCGCAATGTAACCGGATAGAAGGATTTACTCTTAATATACCATTTGATGCATCATAATTAAATAAACTATTAGATTGGTTACAATCTCTTAAACTTCTCCATTCTTTTACTGTCACGAACCTTAACTCTGTACAATCCTTTGGTTTTTTAAGCAACTCTACAACTCTTGGGTGATCAGACCAATCGTTTGTAGGTTGTTTAGCAACTATAGGGTTGTCACTCACACTTTGTCCACTGTTTTCGCACATACTCTTTTTTTGTCCTCTGGTTAATACCGAGACAACATGCTGATTAATTTCTTTCAATTCGTCGCTCGTTATTCGAATACGTGACAAAGCATCTGCAGCTGCATTGTCAGTACCTCGAACATATTCTATTGTGTAGTCATATTCTTCTAGTATTAACCGGAATTTAGTCAAACGACTAGATGGATTTGTTTGATTAAATAAGTAAACTAATGGTCTGTGGTCGGTTAAGATAATAAATTTTCGTCCGAACAAGTAGGGTCTAAAATACTTTACAGACCATACGATAGCAAGTAACTCTTTTTCTATCGTGGCGTACCTAATTTCCGCTTTATTAAGACTACGACTTGCAAAAGCAATGGGTCTGTTATCATTATTACATAACACGGATCCGATTGCATAGCCGGACGCATCTGTTTGTAACACGAAAGTATTGTTCTCATCGAAATTCGGATATTGTAATATTGGTGGAGATATTAATGATGTTTTTAGGAATTCGAAGGATTTTTGACATTCAGATGACCATTCAAAGTTAACATTTTTTCGACACAGTTTGTTAAGAGGTAAAGATATTGCGGCAAAATTAGGTATAAATTTTCTATAAAAATTGACGAACGCTATGAATCTTTTTGTCTCTTCAGCATTTTTTTGGCACGGGATAATGTTTCACTGTATTTATTTTCTCTAAATCCGGTTTAATTCCTTCAGATGAAACAATATGACCTAAAAACTGCATTTCTTTCCTTAGGAAGTCGCATTTCATTGGGTTAAGCTTTAGGTTAACTTTTCTCAATCTAGTCAAAATATCTATAAGATTTTTATTATGAATTTGTAAATTACGTCCAAAACAAATCAAATTATCTAAATAAACAAATAGTTTGTCGTACGTAAGTCCCGACATAGCAACTGTCATTAGACGAGAAAATGCACTTGGGCTAATCTTTAACCCCATTGGTAATCGGGTCATTTGATATTGACCTGTAGGCGTAGTGAATGATGTATACTTTCTACTTTCTGGCTTTAATTTTGTCTGATAATAAGCTTGTGATAAATCTAATTGTGAAAAATATATTGAACCGGATAAGGAATCTAAAATATCGTTAATATTTGGAAGTGGAAATTTATCATCTAAAATTCTAGTATTTAATTTACGAAAATCAATAACTAGCCTCCACTTCTTTGAGGTATCATCAGATTTTTTGGGTACCAACAAGATAGGGCTCGACCACTCACTTCTTGTTGGTTCAATGATATTTTCAGAAAGCATTTCTTTAACTTGTCTTTCAATTTCCTTACGCTGTGAAAAGGGCAATCTATACTGCCTAGTATAAACTGGATCAGCATTTGGTTTTAACTGTATAGTTTGTTCGTAAAGGTTAGTTGTAGATAATTTATCGTTTGGTAAATGAAAAACATCTGAAAATTTTGCGCATATGTTTTGGATTGATGACCTTTCTTCATAGTTTAGGTGACTTAAATTTAAAAGAGAAAACATGGTGCGTACTCTCTCTCCATCAATATTACTATCCTGTCCGAAGCTAGAGATGTCATAATCTGATAATAAATGTATTTCCGGCCTAAAATAATTAATATCTACTTGTGTTTCGCGAGTATTTAATATTTGTATACTAATCTGTCTATTTCTCGGTTTACAAATACTTCCGGCTATAAAAACTCCGTCGCATAATTGACACGGTAATATTACGCAGTCCTGGTTAAAACTCGTATTCAACATAAATATTTTCTCACATCTCGGTGGAATACTTAAGAAACAGGTGTTAATTAACGAACTTTTAATCATGGGCAGTGTCAAAATATGGTCATTTCTTTTTAACGTTAGAGTATTGTTTTCAAAATTTACGCGTAATTAGGTCGTCAGGCACAATGATTCTTTGAAACCTTACGGCATGTTACACCGGTTTTATAGGCACCGTGTTTATTTGCGTGTCTGTGAGCGTCTTTTGTGTTATTCTATTAAGTCAGAGTACTCACAGTAATTATATTTTTAGTATTTTACTGCGCAGTTTTGTGGGGGTTAACAATTAATTAGATATCTTGCATTTTTATGAACAGGTTTTTATGACTAACTAACATTTTAATCGGGAGTCGAGTAATGTAATTTTAATAACGATTCTCTGTTAATATCATTTGTGTTATATACAGTTATGTATAATTAAAGATATGATAGCTTAGTGGTGTGACCAGTGAACTTTGAAGTCAAAGGTTTTGAATTCAAAACTAAAAGTACGCACTTTTGAATTTTCGAAGTTATGATCGTATTTATTAAATGCTCAAGAATAGAATAGAATAGAATAATTTATTTCCAAGAATATGGTAATTATAGATAGTCAAACAGTGAAGGAAAACATTGTGAGGAAACTTATATGCCTGAAAGATACTCTTGATGGCTTATGAAGTCTGTCAACCCGCTATTGGCTAATGTAGTAGATTGTAGCCTATTTCAAATAGGAGGAGACCATAGCCCAACAAGATAGTAGGGTTGAAGAATATGAGATGTCAAAGGTCTCAAGTTCGAACCCAAGGCACGCACCACTGACTTTTCAGAAGTGCAAACGGTAGGCAGGGTATCCGAAAAATATTGACTTGAGTCACTTTTTGACCGATATTACCGCCCAGTGAAAACACAGCGTAACATCGGACGAATTAGTTAGTTGAAATTTAACGGTGCTAAAAACCAAAGACCCTTTTGTATTTCGCTGTTTTAGCACTAGTAATATAAATCGTTTCTAGGTTTTGAATATTATTTTAAGTAATGGTTAACTAATGTTTGCAAAATGAGGCTGAGAATTAATTGCTACGCGTTCTAGAATTTAGCAGTTGTGTGAATGAACTAAAACGAAAATATTTTACTATTTGTATAGTGGTAAGATTCTACTGACGCTACGCAATTATGGACTTTATGTAAGTACTTTTGCGTTTGAATTTAATCTGGAATACATGTATGTAAGATTTTTACCACATACAATGACACAGCGCTATCCAGTTCTGGGCTAAGCAACGAGGCTTACAACGGATACTTATCACGGCTCAGGGACAAATGTACTCGTCATGTCATGGATACATTTGTACCTCTTCACACAAGCATTTGACTCTACCGGGAGTCCAACCCGGGAACCTTACTACAAGGCAGACTTATTACCGCTGCGTTAATTGGTTCATCTAACGTATAGCTATTCTATTATGTACATATGTACGTACCTATATGTAAATGCAAATACATAGTTTAAGTTTTATTACTACTTACCATAAGTAAATAAATTATCCTCAATTAAGTATCGCACACTGTGATTCCCTTGTGTATGAAGAAAATAAAGTATTTCCAATCAATTCTTACCTAAGATAGTTTTATAGTAGACTAGTTTTTGCCCGCGAGTTTGCCTAGAATTTGTAATTTTGTAGCTTATTTTTCATCCCCCTAAGTGGAAAATAAGCTACTGAACTTATAAATTTCAAGTCAAAATGTTGACACACAAACCAATATAATTGAAATATCATTCATAAAACGATTGACTACATAACAAATACATAATGTGTTGATATAAATACACACCTACACAAATACAATATTATATGATGTGCGAATGATAAGAAAATGTCTATCACGTTTATTCTCCGTCCTGTCTGTGTGCGCCAATTTAAATGAATAATGTTTCAACCGAGATATGAACTTGTATTGTTTTAAATGGAAGTACAAGACAGCTCCTTGGATACAATGCTTTTGTAGTATTAGATTTCGAATTTATGTTTTTTTTTAAATGTCTCTAATTGAGCACATAAGTTTACTTCTCGTCCGTTCTCCCGTTCGTCTACTGGTCTTAAGTACGACTGAGCAACGTCTTGGGTACGATTCCCAGACCGAGCAAATTGTTATGGATGGTATTTAAAAGTACTTCAATTTATTCTCATTTCATTTACCTAATTTTGCCTGTGTTCCACCAAATATACTGAATGTGCACCAAAATATGTTCATTAAAAGTATTTTTATTACTTATATACACTTTCTTGGTATGCAGATTTGGTTCTGGCACTCGCCGGCCGATCCCGCGGCACCGCTCGCTTCGCTCGCTCGGCTCGTGCGTTGTGTGGTCACAGTTCTAACCTAACCTAACCGATATCTGTATTTTGCTGCTCAATCAGTTATTTTGTCGCTCAATCAGTATTTTTGATGCGCGGTTTATTATATTCCAATTGTTATTAGGATTTTCTATGAAATTATCAGTTGCAGGTCGGAGTTTGGACTCGTGCCCGGCAATAGTCACGCCCCTATTACATGTAACATACCTGTGAAATGTGATTGACTATGAGTACACCCCTGCCTACCCCTTCGGGGACGGCAGCCGTGATAGGATGTTAATGTTAGGGTTGGAATTGCTTTCCATTCATTTCTTTCTTTCAATAGACTTGGACATAAAACTACCTTACTACTAAAAACCTTTTTATGGGTTTTATCACAGTATGTTCATTACAGAATTCATTATATCAAAATTTTTGACGACCCAATTAGTCCAGCGGTGGTTAACACTGCCTTCTGTGCTATGGGTCCCGGGTTCGAATCCCGGTAGGGACAAATGTTTGTGTGATGAGCATAAACATTTGTATCCGAGTCATGAGTGTCTATGTATAATATGTATTTAATTTAAAAAAAAAAGTATATATGTAGTATATCAACCAACTTGTATCCGTAACACAAGCCTCGTTGCTTAGCTCGGAACTAGATAGCGCAGTGTCATAATGTCCAGACATATAATATAAAATACCTCGAAAGATCCTATAAAAATAGTCTTATTTCAATGCCTAATATTTGTCTAAGTATAAAACATCACTGTGTCAATTAAGCTGGTTCCTTTTAGCCAACTTTATCTTTCATCATGAAAATAACTAAATTTTCCTTCGAATTTTATCTTTGAAAGCCAAAAAGTATCCTGATTTTCGGAAAAGATCGTAATCCCAATTATAATCTGATTTCACTTCAGTCGTCGCCTAAATATTGAAGTCGTTTGAAGTTTCGCTTTTACGGCGATAAAAGAAGCATTAAGATATTAAAAACTTTTTTCTCGCAACTAATTATAAGCTATCGTCGCCATTTTACATTAAAAAGCCTTAAGTTCATTAACGTAACGAGATAGTAGCAACGTTAAATGTCACATCGAGTTTCCTCACGAACAAAAGTTATAATTCAGGCTATTGTCCCAGTTTTCATAATGCAAAATACATCCCTATTCATTCGCAGCTTTGTAAAACGCGCCCCTTTCCTCAAAACGGCTTCACCCCCCTTAATAGGTACGGAAGCACGTGTATCGTTTATCCCGCTCTGGCTTGACATATCTGTCGTCTGTCCGTCTCTTTCTGCCGCCACCGATCAGCGCACGCATTGCAGGTGAACTGATGATTTCTGCTCAGTCGTGTTTCGAACGTCGCGTGGGTGGTACGCTGTCGCGCGCTCTCCGTTTCCCGCGAAAATTTTACGTACGATTTAAAATCGCAATTTTCTGAGAAAAGACATTAAGACCGCGTTCCTCTATTGTTTAATGTTCAGTTAATGTGTGGCGTTGATTAATTTGTTTAAAATTATTGTACTGTGGTTTTAGAGAATTTTGTGCTACAACTACCAGGAGCGGGTGAAGGATTAATTTTTATTCGTGTTAAATCATAAAAAGTGAGTATTTTATAATAATATTCTTCTATGAAATTATAACACTGAGAACGTAATTTCAAGAAGAAAATTAGTATCATTTTGGACAGTATAAATTTCTTGTAAAGAAATATTTTTCCACCAAAATATAACAAAGCCGCAAACGATAACATAAACATTCGGTTTTTATCAGGAACCCAAAAACATTTATATATGAATCGACAGTAATAGAATATTCATTCGTAAACCCAAAAGTTTAGTCGATAAAATATTAACGCTATATCTCCGCAGGGTCGGTTCAAATTTGCTCTCCAGACTTAATAAGGATCGTTGAAAATCCCAAGGTGAGGTTAACAAACCTTGTACCTAATAATAATGGAATTAATTGATAAAACAAAACTTTGAAGCCGTCTTACTGAACGCCAATTCTTTAAATAATTGTTTTTGAATTGATTCCAAACGCAAACGACACTCTAAATGTCGCCTAAATTAAATTTGTTTTCGTTCCATATTCTGTATTCAAATTTTTTTTTTATTAAAAGCAAAATGTAATAGAAAACCTCAATTGAAGATTTTCCTTACTTTTACTTTTTTATTGTTTTATGCCTTTTTCTATGATGTCATACTATTTTAATTCGGTTTTCTAGTCTGACGGGCTTAATGCCAAATTGTTTTTGGTTTTTTATTTCCCAATTCCAATTTTGAATTGTGTTATTACTTGCATTTGTCTCATAAGTTTTCTACAATTTGACGTTTAATTTCTTATTGGTGTTCGTTAATTTCAAAATAATGAAATTTTTGTGTCAAATTATAAAGTAAACAATAGAAAATGATGAGACTTGAATGCCAATAATTTTGAAAAACCTTGTCCGTGTTCAAAAATTTCTCGTAAATATTACACTAGATTATTTCCGTTAACAAAAATTAGTAAACCTGTAGCTTACACACAGTGAGAACTAAATTATAATACCAGGTGCATACTTTATAGAAGAATCAAATAATGACTTTTCTCGAGGTTCAAACCCAGTCGTAATAATCTGCGTCTTTATAGAATACTACTCATATAGAACAGACAGTGAAAAATCGTCAGTCTCATTCCACCTCGTCTAAATTCATTAGTATAATCATATGTACTCGACGCCGCTTCTCGCCTTATTATGAACTCTGAGGCAAATTTTTCTAAGTATATGCTTCACATCTATTCTTGTCTATAGTTTATTCACTCTTTGTATTTTAAAAACTCTAACTACACACTTTGGCTACTTACATGTAGGTACATGTATCTATTAGGAAGTTCTTTACTCACGTTTGTCTATTTGTAATGTTTTGTGTGTCAACTGAAATCGTTTTATGATAACGATTCACAGAATTGTCAATTTACAAATAAATTTACACCACAATAAGAAAATAAGACTATAATTATCCAGTAGCACTTTGAATGTGATCATTCAAGTCTCAGAAACGAGTTAACAAAAAATTAAGCAAACGTATTGAAAGAAACCGCGAGGTAACCACATGTTTGTAATGTCGAATTCATTATACTATAAATAACAATCAGTACACGAGCAGCAGACGGACAAAAAGACGAACTAAATAATACTAATGCATGCCTAACGATTGTCGCTTTGACTAGTAAAGTCGAACTAGAAACTCGGGCTATTTCGGACTCACATCCGACTAGACCACGACAGATAGTTGGCCGTCGCCAAACTTTCAGCATTTTATTTTCGTTTAAAAAAATACATTCTTCTGTCCACAAACCTTTTGTTACAGCATCTGTCTTTATATATATTTTTTTAAATGTGTCCACGTTGCCAAGCAATAGTTAAATCGGAATACTTGGAGAGATTTATGCTATAATTTGTGAGGTATACAGCTGTTACCCTCATTATTATCTTGAAACACTAATGGCCTGGATTTCTCAATGCTTTTGTTAATACTCTGATAATTAATCTATATAACATGTAAGAACATGGTTCCCTCGACAGTTGACAGAGTGGCTGAAGTGTTTAGGGGAAAAACGTTCAATATTACAAGGCAAAACTACTTTGTTGATTTTAACTCAAGTTTGAAGTTACGTCAGCATTTAATTTATGTTCTGTTACCTCTGTGTGAAATATATTTAGTACTTGTATTACAAATTAACGTAATTATAATTTATATTATATATTTTATACCTTACCGACTGTCAAAAAGAGTGACGGATTTCTATAAATAATATTCGCCAACACTTTTAGTCAGTACTATTCTAAATTCTAACCCGAATACGATTTACCCAAAACCGACAATCTCATGTTTATTCTGGGGAATATTTAAAAAGTCCGAAAGCTTTTCATGCCTATACCGTCCCTTGATATGATTACCATGATCTCGTTCGAAATGTTGCTATCATTCAAATACAAATCTGTTTAACCAAAGCCCAGTTGTCGAAGAACCGAAATTGCAATATTGGCGTTAAACATTAAACCAGTCAGGTTTATACACAAAGATACCTCCTAAAATTTGGACAGCTTCTATTTGGAGCCAGTGTAGACTTTGATGTATCATTGAAAACGATCCAAACCGTTTCGGAAGTTACTTTTATTACATAAACAGACTGCAAATTAAAGCGCAAATGTGAAAATATTTCAACTTTGATGTCGTAATATTATTAGTTGGAAATGTAAACCAAATATTGACGTGATTGGTTGATTGATTTGATTTTTTACATCTGGATATGAAAATATAAATGAGGCCGAAACTGGGCTATATCATCAATATACCTACTGAAGAAATAGATGATACAAAACAATACATAACCGACTCATTAGATAAGTGTGACGACATTAGTTTAGTAGAGCAAAGTAATATTAAGTTCTTTTATGAAATTTTCAATATCAGCTCGGAGTTTGGATTCGTGTCCGTTTGATAACAATTAGCTCGCCCCTTATTACATGGGACCTTGAACATGCCGGCGAAATGTGGATGTACATTAGTACACCTCTGCCTATATAATTACTTATATGAATTACTTACTTGTAGGAACAAATGCGACTTACTGAAGTAAACAAATAATGTTCATCTGTTAATGCAAAATAAATCTTACGAGAAGAAATAGCCAGCGGCAATCTTGAACGAGTACCTTGTGAACTCATTATGTTTGCAAAAGAAATAGGCACTTTTGATAACCGTTTCAAAGAAATGTCAACGTCAAACATGATAGCACTTTTGTCTTTAGCAACTGTGTTTGACTACCCTTCATGTAAGACAAACGAGAAATAAAGGATCTTGAAAAGCGATTGTTTCGTTGACACATGTCAGACTATTCCTATGATTTGACGCGGCTCGTTGGGTCGAACGAAATTTCGGGTCAGTGCTTGCCAATAAACCATTTGTTTTTTTAATTAGTCTGATTGAAATAAATAAATAAACCGTGCTTGTAGATTTTCTTCTGTCCGTCATCGACAAATGTGTACCAAACTGAGAAGTAATTAAAACTATTTTTGGAAATCCATTAAGGTACTAATTTTGCAGAAATAATTTTAAATGTATTTTCATAATAAAATATTATATGTAAGATATGCAGGAGCCAAAAATACAACAGTTTCAAGTACGCAAATTCAACGCTTCGGTGATTATAATAACTATTATTGTCTCAAACTAAAATATGTGTCAATTAAAATATATTTAGTATTTTCCTGTTGAAGCCAACTAAGTAACTAGGTTTTTGGATGTCGTTTTAAACAATTTTTGTTACACTTTATCTTCGGGACCTAATTTCATTTCATTATTTGTAGCGTCATCTACTTCTTTCTTTTTCTTTATACCACGAGGGTTCTAAACCAGCTTACGGTATGATGGTAAGCAGTTACCGTAGCTTATGTAGGTACGTTTGCAACACCATAAGGGCCGACCCTGTAAAACACTCGTCTTATGATAAACCTTATGCTGTAGTCAGTTACTACGGTAGTTAGTTTATTCCAAAGCCTCATTGTGCGTGGTATAAAATTCTTTTGGAACCGTACAGTGCGAGTGAATTCACTGCCTAGTTCTTTACTTACATACTAATATTTTTGTCTGTCTGTGATCTCCCAGGCCATTGAACCGATTTTAATGAAGTTTGGTATGGAGATAGTTTGAGTCCTAGAGAAGACAATAAGATAGTTCTTCTTCCGGGAATCATCCCTTAAAAGGGCGAATAAGGGGGAAGTAGATAAGTAGATAAGAAAACTTATTCTATGCAGACTTAAGTTAGAGGCAAAAGATAGAGCTTTAATGAGCAAATCATCGTTTTCTTCGTGCAAAAGCTATTAAACGGGCCATTGATTCTCACGTCGGAATATTGAAGGAATTAATCCATTAAAACTCATCTCACCACACATTTAACGGCTGCCAATGATTGTTATTCTAACACAATATTGTGTACTTTATGTTTTCCATGTTTATTTCAACGATCTATCAAATCCCATAAACGCGCGTTCGCCGTGCGCTTGCGCATTTAAAGTTGAAATGTTTATAAAATAGAAGGTTTTGTTTAGATATTTTTGGATTTTGTTTTGTTTTTACCTGTCGCTGTGATTTATGTTTATTTGGTTTAATAATAATAAGTTTTAATTTAAAAAGAGTAAAAATACTTATTCTACGTATTTTGGTTACCTCGGAACAGGATATAAATATCTATGTTTGCTTTTATTTTTTAACGATTTTCTTTTGTCTACTTCAAAATTTATAAAAATCTAATAAGTTAATAACATTAGCCCATTATCTATTGTTATGTATAGCTTTTTGTGTTATGTGTTGTTCATTCACGTTTGTAATTATAACCTACATCACAAACGGTGATGTAGTTTGTAATTACATATTTTGCGAATTCTTGTAGTATATCTACTATCAACTAGGTTTAGCATCAATTATGTTTATCATTACCCTACACTCACTTGTATACTACATAGATGTTCCTTTCCTGAACCTTGAATAAATATGAAATCATATATAAACATACTTAAATTATGTAGTTTATACTAAATCCAAACAAATAAATAAAAAATTGTATTCATAACAAAAACGTAGTTTTAATTATGGAGCTGTTTAAAAATATTCTTACAATTTTTTTTATTTTTTATTATAATTTAAATTGTGAGTCGTGACTAACACGTGATCCAAAGCGTCAAGATTAAGTAATAATAATATACTGCGATAAAATATTTAATAAATATAGTTTTAATTAAATACTAGCAGCCCGCCCCAGCTTCGAACGGGTTGATAGATGATTAATAAATATTTAAAAAAAAAACAAACCTGAAGAGACATCGCAGTAAGCGTCTTTAACTTATGTTTATTATTATAACTTATGTTCTTACTGACAATGTAGCATTTTAATGGTAAAATAATTATTCAGATCAGTCAATAAAACAAATCTTTCCTCTTGATAATATTAGTATAGTTTGACGACCCATTTAGCCCAGCGGTAGTTAAAGCTGCCTTCTGTGCTACGAATCCTGGTAGGGATAAATGTTTGTGTGATGAGCATCAACATTTGTATCCGAGTCATGGATGTATTTATGTATAATAAGTATGTTTTTACAAGAAAAAAAGTATGTATGTAGTATATCAACCTTCTAGTATCCGTAACACAAGCCTCGTTGCTTACCACGGAACAAGATGGCGCTGTGTCATAATGTCCAAAGATATATATATTAGATATACGTAGTTTGAAGTTGAACGAAGAGTTTTTCGAACCTCAATACAAAGTCGACATCTATAGAGTTGCATTCTCGTTATTTCGTTCAGCACGAAACGGTAACAAGTTACGGGACGCCCGCCGTTGTCATAGTAACCTATTTAAAAGCCAGTCTTATACACTATGTTATTGTGTAAACAGCTGAGGAATTTGTGAATGAATCTTTGTATGAAACAGGAAGTTTGTTTCAGTAATAACATTTTATTTAAGTTTTCCATTACCGTAAATAAGAAGTACTCGATGATATTTTACTTCAATGGAGATGAAAACTATTTCTATAAAAATATTTGCTATTTTTGCGATTATCACCGAAGCTTGTAGTGGATTTGTATTGCTTTCCGATAATTTATTCTTGACGGCTCAATAAAAATCAGTTGTATTGAACAGAGATAGCGATAATGTCAGAAAAGGACAACGCACACATTTCACAAATGTTTCTGGAAGCCTCAGTCAGAAGCCAGTTTTCCATAACTGAATATTTGTAATCAGATTCTGAATAGTCCAATTCCATATACCAAAAACCATTCCAGATACTTCTACCCAGAAGGCAGTCTAATATCATTAAAATACTTTACCAAACGATTCCTTTACTCAACCATATTGAAATGCTTTAAAGTGTACATACAATTTTCCATAAACGCTTCTTAGAAATTTATGGAGTACACTTTGTTCACACTCTGGCTCTAACATCTTTATTTATAGCTCAATTATTACCATTATCTTCTGTAACAACAACGGCAACTATTTCTTTATAATTTAAACAGTTTGGAATCGTAAAGGTATGTGTACACGTTAGATTGTGGCTTACATTTGAATAGTAAAATGTAAGTTAGCAACTGTCAGGACTGTCAATTAAAACTGCAATTTAACATGTGATACTAGGTAATGTAGCATTTAATTGCTGTATAGTAGTTATAATTATTTAAGTTTCACTAAAGAAGGTCTCTAATAATTTTATGCAAATACTCTGCCACAAATGGATTCAAACATTGTTCGTTGTTGTTGTTGTTGTTCGTTGTTGTTGCTTATGTCCAGCAGTGGACGTCCTCCAGCTGATACGATGATGATGATGATGATTGTTCGTACGAAAAGTTAAATTAATCTAAAAGTCTATTTAGCTCATCGTGAAAAAAGCGATTAAAAATATGGTTAGTAATATTAGTTTTTGTCGTTAAATAGTTCAGGCAATCAAAAAGTTACGTAATTCTCAGTAAACGTTGGGCTAGTCATAAAAAGTTTGTTTAGTTGAATTTTAAATTCGTTAAATTTGGCTGCATTAAAAAGTTTTTTATTTATATGAGGATATAAAATTATAAACAGTCGTGTTAATGTTTAATAATCCGTGGTATTAGTTTTAATAGGTAGGTTTTTTGCACAACAAATATGAGATATGAGTAGGTATTAAATGTAGTAGCCTACGTGACTATGAAAGTGTAATAGGGCGCATGTCTTCGTGAAAATAGAACAAACAAACAATAAAACATGATTTCTTACCAATAAACATCACCTATTAAATGAAATTTAGTTTAAATATATCTAGTTGATTACAGTCTATTAAATAAACTTGTTGCTGATACTTAAGCGCTTAACAGGATTTAAAATCACAGCTTAGCGTTTGATTAAACAATAGATATTTGTTTGACCACGTGTAATGTACGTAAATGCAAAATAAAATGGATATTATTCATTCATATTATCAACAAGAAAAATGTTACATTCGATGGACACTGATGTCACAGCTTTTTCCTAAATTCAATTACTGTCTGTCAAAGTTAAGAATATTTGGAAGTTCCTTGAAATATAAATATTGTTGGTTAAAAGTCGATAAATTGTATAGGCACTTACCTGACTTTTCAGAAACGGCAAGACTATAAATATAAAATACCTTCATGTTTTATTTACCGATCAATTTTGAAGTGAAATAGACTTCTCAACCATTTAATATTGCAGATCTTTTCCCGTCAATGTTTCAAACAGGTTTAGAAATAGTATATACACTATTTTAGTATCGTATAAATGAAAAATGAAAAAGGTGGCCCAAGCAAAGCTAGTTATGTTTATAAGCAGGTGATCGGCTAAACTGAGTGTTAGCCGCGTTCGCACGCATGCACTAAGCTTAACGTCTATTAATAAAATACCTATATGGAGTTAAAAGAACTATTCTATATATTATACGGACATTTTGAAATATTTTATCCAACGTGCTGGAATACCTTTAAGGGCATTTCCTTCGGTTAATTGGTCTTAGTCGCATACCGTTGACGATAGAGATGGGGAGTTAAGCTAAAGTTAAAAGTGAAACCAATTATAATTATGATTCGATTTGGATTTCATTCGATTCATGCGAGCGTCAATGTGATTTACCGATTATCTTAAATCGATTCGAAAAGGATGAGTTCGAAGCAATATTTATTCAATTTCTGATTTTTTATTCAACAGCGTTGGAGTGAAACCGGATTATTAAAACATGTGATTTTTATTGATTTCCGACAACTGCGAGATAGACATAAAAATACGAATAGATACTTTTTTTTCTCCTGCTGTGGTGGCCTAGTGGTGTGACCAGTGGACTGACATGTCAAAGGTCTCAAGTTCAAACCCGGGCACGCACCACTGACTTTTCGGAAGTAATGTGCGTATTTATCACATGCTCAAACGGTGAAGGAAAACATCGTGAGGAAACCTGCACGCTTGAGAGATTTTCTCGATAGCATGTGAAGTCTGCCAACCCGCAGTAGGCTAGCGTGGTGGACTACAGCCTAATCCCTGTCATATGAGAGGAGACTCGTGCCCAGCAGTGGGACAATAATGGGTTGATGATGACACTCGTTAGTACGATCAAATCTCTACTAAAGTGGTGTAAAGACCTACCGTCTATCTTTATTACATTATAGTTTCTAGATTTGACATCCTTGTGGTCTTATCCTGTGGAATAGGTCTTGCGAAATTGCCGTTGAATGACATAGGTTCAGCAATCCTAGCCACTTATGTGTATTCTGTTCTTTAAACACGTGTTAACTTATCAAGTAGGTTGGGAATCTATGGAAAATGTTGTACAGGGATATCTTTCCTCAGGGGAGATGAGAAATTTTATTTTTCCGAGGTTCTAGAATATACACTCTTTTTAACCGACTTCAAAAAAAGAGGAAGTTATCGACTGTTTTTTTTGGTTTGTTACCTCATTACTTTCGACTGGGTTAACCGATTTTGATGATTCTTTTTTTTATTTTAAAGCTGGTGCTTCCAGTGTCGTCCCATTATAATTTTGTCAGTTCTGACAATTAAAGTCGGTGTTTTTTTTATAGAATAATGAAAAATTTATAGCAAAACCAAATTACACTGTTCACCTCTGGGAACTGAACTCAAGACCTCAAACATAGCCAAAACCGGCACAAATTAATAAATGATGAAGATATGTATTCTTGACAGTTTAATTGCAGTGTTGCATGCAATGCAGTCTGTGTCCGTGGCATGATATTCTGTCCTTTATAATTAAGGACATTACTGCTAATGACTCATACAACACATACATACAACACATGAATGGCCTTTTTGTATGAATCTGAAACAATTACATAACATAGCGGTGAAATTAATCGTTGCAATGACATTTTTATTTTTACTCTATTCCATTTACACAAGTGGTTTTTCTTTTTTATGATTTTTTACTAAAAATAGTGTTGCTATCCATTCAAATATCTAAACTAATATATGATAGCATATAGTAACATATAGTTGAGCTTGCATTACTAATAGATTAAGCAGAAGTGTACTGATGTACACCCTATGGAAGAGGGGGAGGCCTATTGATATTATTAGCATACCTTGAGCTGTAAATGAAAATTTTGTAGAACACTGCTTGACCTGGGAGTCGAACCCAAGACCACACAAAGGATTTTCGCATATTATATATGTCTAGACCAATGGATTTGTGTAAGTGTTTCGGACTAGACAGATTCACAATTCAATCACATTCAAATCATCCCCAAAAAGAACCAATACAATACGTTTAAAAATATACATCCGGGGCAGTCTTTGGGGACTGCCGATAGCAATGGACGGAGGTATATCTATGTATATAGGTATATATATAAACACAGTATCCATATAGCCCATGGAAAGCTTTCGGTGACGATGACGCGAGTTACATCATTTTTGTTCACCCAAAAAGTGCTCAATTTCAAGAAATCCATTTGTATTTATTCTGCAGTATTTTTTTCTTTAGTCGAAAACGTCGACACGCACAATTCTCCCATCACTAGTCGATAATAGTAAATGCGAGCAATAAATACCTTTCTAAGTTGAATAGTATTTCTTAAGATCAGATCATTAATTATTGCGTTGATTGCCCTAACTAATTAGCTCAGCTTTATCTGTTTCATTTAAACACGCGACTTTGTATGAGGTGGTAGTTATATTATTTGATATGCTTTAAATACTGGTAATAACTTCAAGTTTATAGAGGCTCGATTAAATGTAATGTAATTTATATTTTATTGGGTATACAAATAGCGATTATTATAATTGCAGTAAGCTGATAATTACAAATTTATCTCTCTCTCTCTCTCATCTAAGCGAAATGAGGAGGAGAAATTAGTATAAAATTTCGCGGGTGTAGCTGCGATCAGTTACTCAGTTTCACAGCTAGTATCATATAATTTAATTTCATTTTATAAAGTCACACGACTTAGAACATTCATTACAATTTACATATAAATTGTTGTAAATAAAAATCCAAAGGTTATCCATTACACAAATCAGACATTCAATTCACTACGTAAGTAACTACATATATATGTGATCACATTTTAATTGTTGCACCTGTCCCAATAACCGATTGCAAAGCGGCTAGCACAAAAGGTATTGTTAACTATTAACTATTCTAATAAATAATTATCATATTATAATTTATTATACATATAATAATAATATACGTCATTCACAACACGATTTATGTAAAGGACAGGACAGATTGAAGACTGAAAAGCGCTTAAGCATTATTCTCATATAAAATAAATTTTATGCTTATATTACGGATGGCCGATGGGGCCTGAAGGTTCTAGAGTGGCGACCACGTACTGGAAGACGCAGTGTGGGCAGACCCCCGGCCAAGGTGGACTGACGACTTGGTAGAGGTCGGAAGTAGATACGTACTCACATGACACGACGACAAATAAATGCAATAAAAAAAATGTGCAATAGAATTGCATAACGTTTGTTGGTTTGGTTGTTTCAAATCACAGATGCGCGTAGACTCGTAACTGCTATAACATAAGGCATATAATTGAATACATAGTATACACTCAACCTTAACATATGTCAGTTACGTGTGAATTATGTAAGTATTCAGAATAAAGCGACTATATCTATCTTATACTCATGCGGACAAAAACTGAACTGTGTACTCTGATCTTTTTATGGCAACAATGATTTGACATTATATACTAACATACCATCAAAGCTATCATCCCCGAAAGATTAGGCAGAGATTACTAATGTATACACACGCTTCGCCGGCATGTTTTAAGTCCCATGTGATAGGGGGTGAGCCTATTGCCATTAACTGGGCACGAATCCAAACTCAGAGTTGCTACTGAGAATTTCATAACAACCCAATAACTCGACCTGGGAATCGAACCCAAGACCTCTTGCTCGGCAGTCGCACTGTACGACCACTAGACCAACGAGGCAATAAATGATTTGAAGTGATCAAAACTACTAGGAACTATAGAACTCGAGTACTTGCTATGATTGTTACTCTATGCAGCCTATGGACGTTTGCAACACCAGAGATGTCGCTTGCACGTTGCCGACTCAAATCAAACCACTCCGCTCATTTCGTCCACACACATGCATATGGTATATCGAATGATCATTTTACACACGTGTAGATGCCGCTTTACATATTGTTTTTAATATAATAATACAATTTATATAAAAATAATAATTGAAAGAACAATAACAGCTGCAATGAATATAATATATTTTCAGCTGCGCAAACTAAAGGGCCATTATTGGCCCATGTCTTTTGCTGTCAAATTCATTAATCATATTGGAACTCTTGATTTATTAGTCTTATTTATATATTAAAAATAAATAAAATAATATTGTTTTATAAATTAATATAGGGTCTTTGCCCTGCAGTGGGACGCTACAGGCTCTTAAAAAATTAATATACCTAATTATCATTTTATATAATAGAACGTCTGTATTAGGTACCAAATAATTTTCTAAGTTATTACATACTATCACGCCTGTCGTACTCGAAGGGTTAGGCAGAAGTCTACTAATGTACACCTACATTTTGCTGGAATGTTTTGGGTCCCTTGTAATAGGGGGCGAGCCTATTGCGATCAAACGGGACGAAACCAAACTCTGAGTGAGAATTTCACAGAAAAACCCAATAACACGGCCTGGGAAGCGAATATCATGATGATGATTCTTCTCTGTCGTTATCTTCTTTGTACTCTTCTTGCTTAAAACATTTTTACAACACACGTTTTGTTCCAACGTGCGGAAAGATTTTTTTTTCTTAGTCGTCCCATGCCTACGCGATCCATCTCTACCTTCGATATATCTGTGTTTACAACTTAAATCCAGTTTAACTTGCAATATTTTCTTTCATAATAAGTCCACAATAACACTTTTTTATAATAATAATATGCATCTCAAATGTCACTTTGTTGCACAAGCTTACACTTCACATATTTTGAACCCGGAACCTATAAAAAATACTGCTCCGAATCAACACCGCAGATATGCATATCAAAGCAATCATACACCACAATAAAGGTTTTCTGTGATTTTAATTTTATAGTGTACATACGTACTTATACTTACAACGGTTCACATACAGAACTGTTTATACGTAAATACTTAGTAAATCCGTTTTCGATTGCTCATTTTGCTAGATCGGTACTTTTTATATAGCCTATTGGTGTAGAGTTAGATTATTAAAGGTCTCAAGTTCAATCCCAAGGCAGGCGCCTCTAACTTTTCCGAAGTTACGTGCGTATTTATCACATGCTCAAACGGTGAAGGGAAACGTCGTGAGAAAACCCGCTTGAGATATTTTCTTGACTATAGCCTAATCCCTCTCAAATGAGGGGAGACCCGTGCCCATCAGTGGGACAATAAATGAGTTTTTGACGATGTCTACATGTTTACGTCACTTACGAAATAAAAACGCATCAGATAAAATCAGTTTCTGTGTGAACTAACTGTCAAAAAGCTATATATTTTTTCTATCTACATTATAAATAATATTGAGACCACACGCGGTTATTTCTTTCTCAGTTTATGACCAACGATCACTATAAAAATAACATAAAAATCAATGAGAGACAACTTCATTATAACAATTTTATCACCATACGTTTAGTCAAAAGCGTGACTTACAACATTTTTTTAAATCATTTATCAAACGCGCCGCCCTTTAATTTAATTTATTTAAGTAGATTCATTTAAACGTGAGGTTAAAAAAAAAGGCTTAACGTGTAGTCACGGTCTGACGATGCGGGTAACATGGTTAATTAGTCAAGTATTTGTGGGTTAAAGTTACAGTGTTTTGCGGTTTAGGGTAAGTTAAACTTAAGATGTATCATGTAAATGATGAATATCGTAAACCCATTTGATGTCTCGCCATTGTTGGGTAATAGACTCGGTTACTAGCCAGAGTAAAGTTTTGCTGAAGTTTAAGCCTTGGAGTTTGTCAACCCGTTTAGCTCAGCGGTAGTTAACGCTGCCTGCTGTGCTATGGGTCCCGGGTTCGAATCCCGGTAGGGACAAATGTTTGTGTAATGAGCATCAACATTTGTATCCGAGTCTTGGATTTATCTATGTGTAATATGTATGTATTTACAAAATAAAAGTATATATGTAGTATATCAACCATCTAGTATCCGTAACACAAGCCTCGTTGCTTAACACGGAACTAGATAGCGCTGTGTAATAATGTCCGAAAATATTTATTTATTATTAATGCTCGCCCTGTTAATAATAGTTGTATATAGGACATGTGTTTGTATGGTACCGCTAACTAACCCTTGTCTCTCTAATATTCCTGGACATTATGACACAGCGCCATCTAGTTCCGTGGTGTATTCAAAAGTTTATCTCAGTAGGTGTAATAATTCCAGACGGAACAAATTGCCAATGGCAGGCAGTCCACACTGGTTCATGATACTTTCCTCTGTTTTAAAATAGTATAATAGACAGACAGACATATCAGAAACAGTTGTTCGTATACAAATAGGCAATAAATAAAACGTATCGCTTGCCATCGAACATTTGTTACGAACAAACTGACTGTAATTTATTTATATATGACTAATTAATTTTATTTATATTTAGTAATAAATTTATAATAAAGTGAAATTTAAAATAGGGATCTATTTCCATAGTTATTTTAGAATAACTCTTATTAATGAGTAAATATATTTATAAAATTGTTTCTAATGTATTAATTCTTTATTATTATTGATACTATCATTAAAAAAAATATATCGCGAATAGATCTTATATTAAATTTTTCATGCGATTTAAATTTGAGCACCTAAATTAATTTAAAGATTAGTAATGTTTTCGAAATACTTTATCATATTAATATTTTAGTATTTTTTATATTCAAATGCTGTCACACAAAAGCAATCAGATGAAAAAAAAAAGAAATAAAAAAAAAAAAACAATCGCACGATTTTTCTTTAAAAAATGTCTTCAGCAATCTCCTATCACATTTTCTTCGACCGTCCGACATAATTCACATGAGTTATATTTAGCTACCACGGTGCATAGCGCTAGAATTTACAACCTAACGTTTATTTCTTTGTATACAAACGCTGTATCTTCTCTGATTTAAAACTTTGCATATCATAATATACGACGTAGTAACCGGTTAATTCTGGTTGCTACTGGTTTCAAAACTGATGGTTTGATGTATTATTTTCGTATAACGTTGTAGTTTTTAACCGAATTCTTTTATTAAATACGGTATTCAGTTTATTGTGTTTTTAACCGACTTCCAAAAGGAGGAGGTTATCAACTGTATTATTATTATTTTTTTATTTTTTTATGTTTCGTTACCTCATAACTGTGGATTGGGTGAACCGATTTTGAAAATTCTTTTTCATATGAAAGCTGAAGCTTCCCATGTGGTCCCATAAAAAAAATTTTAGGATCTGATGAGTGGATCCTTGGGGAATCGAGAGAAACCCTCAAATTTTCTACGTAGATGACGCGTTTATTGTTCAACTTCTTACCTCATAACTGTGGATTCGGTGAACCGATTTTGAAAATTCTTGTTTTATATGAAAGCTGATGCTTTTCGTGTGGTCCCATAAAAATGGTGAGGATCTGATGAGTGGATCCTTGGGAAATCGAGAGAAACCCTCAAATTTTCTACATACGTAGAAAATTTTCTACGCGTTTATTGTTCAACCTCGTACATACTATCACGCCTGTTGTCCCCGAAGGGTTAGGCAGTGGAGTACTAATGTACACCAACATTTCGCCGGTATGTTTTAGGTCCCATGTAATAGGTGGCGAGCCTATTGCCATTAACCGGGCACGAATCCAAACTCCGAGCCGCTACTGAGAATTTCACAGAAAAACCCAATAACACTTTGCTCGACCTGGGAATCGAACCCAGGACTTTTTGCTCGGCAGTCGCACTGTATGACCACTAGACCAACGAGACATATAATACAACGAACCTATTACAGACACTAAAAAGTTAAAAATAAAATAAAAAACTGCGTTAAAAAAACCGACTTCAAAACTAAAAAGTTAAAAATAACTTAATACAGTTTTAACTTATTTTTAGTTTTAAAGGTATGAAGTCGGTGCCAGTGGCTGGTTGTACACTGCGCGATGGGTGTACATACCTTTACATTTGGCTTGGCACCGTCTTCATACCTTTAAAACTAAAAAGAAGTTAAAACTGTATTAAGTTATTTTTAACTTTTTAGTTTTGAAGTCGGTTTTTTTAACGCAGTTTTTTTTTGAGTGAAGCTTGAGTGAGCAAAATCATCAATATAAAGGAAAAAAATTACGAACATCTGATAAAAAAAAAACATCTCAAATCTAATAACTAACTTCGTTTCTATCTTCTTCATAACAAATAATAAATTCAACCGATTCGTAGAAGTCAACAGATTTATTTTGTTCTCCCTCACCACTTATACTCATAAAATATTTTCTTTAATACAATGTTTGCTCGCATAAATTGTCCCTAATGGGTTTTGATGTAGCTCGCTCTAAGATTTGGAACAAATGTGTGTGGCAACACTAAAAGGTCAAAGGGCAGGCAACATAGAGTATATGAAGCGCAGATGCTGCAATAATGTTGACGCATAATTGTAGCATCTGCGCTTCATATACTCTATGTCACTAATCACTGAACACGCAATATTTTTTTATTTTCAAAATCATGTGCGTATTATTCGCTGAAACAAGAAGTGAAAGGAATGTGTGCTGGGAGTTTGTTGCGCCGCTTCTTCTTCCCAGCAAAAACACTAGGAAGCGGTGAAGGGCGGGCGTTTTTGGGGGCTGTCTTATACTTTATTTTTCCTGACACTCGTATGTAGTGTCCCAACCCGCATTAATGAATGTTTGCATCATTTCAGCTGTGGTAGCCTGGCTAACTCAAGACTTTTATGTGCAAACTGTACTTCTGCCCACGACTTTGTCTGCGTAAAATTAGTAATTTTATCCCTTTTAGAGAGATGTTTTCCGGGATGAAAACTATACTATGTCCTTCCCCGGTACTATAAACTATCTCTATACCAAATTTCATCCAAATCGGTTCAGCGGTTACAGCGTGAAGAGGCAACAGACAGACAGACACACTTTCGCTTTTAAAATAGTAATGAGGTATTAAGTATGGATTTATCCTCTGCTCAAACGGTGATGGAAAAACCGTGTGAATGTGGCGCGCCGAAGGCTAACCTGATGGATTATAGCCTAATCACCTTTCATATGAGAGGTGACCCTTGCCCAGAAGTGAGACAGTAATTGAGCTGATGGCGAAGAAGCTACCGTAAACAGAATATAGTCTGAGAAAAAAATAGGTAGATTATTAATTCTTCTAAATATGGCTACGGTACCAACACCTCAATTCATTATTAAGTGTAATTTGTAATTCAATTTGTTATTAACTCACCTCTAATCACGCCGCGTCCTAAATAACCTGGCACGCTATACGATAGGTATTTAATATATTCGCTATTATTTCCTAATAGTTTAATAAATACTTTATTAATTAACTCAAGATTGAATTAATACCTCTCATGAAATAATTAAATGATAAGCAATTTTATTAACAAACGCACTTTAAGGTTGTCAGATATTTTTAACTTAGAAGCAAAATAATTGTTTTACATAATAGTATGAGGCACGTAATTCAATTAATATTAATAAAATAATTCATCTTATGGTTTTTTTTTGTGCAATCTCACAATATTTGAGATAGGTCAAATCTCGTGAGAAGGCAATATATAACTTCGTCTCTTTTCTAATTTATTTGATGCGAATATGAGTATTACCTAAACATTAAATTTAAGGGCAAATCCAAGGATATAGAGATCATGATAATGAGGATCCCTGAGCTGGGTTTAGGTCGACCAAAATACTACTTAAATAATACTACAAAAACTCTTTTAATTAGAATTAACGAATTGCAGTCTGTTATGACTCCAGACACCTGATCATGTGACCCGCCCTTGATTGCATAGTAGTAATATTCTGTTTCTATTAAGCAATAACAATATTACAAGTAGTAAATTCATGTCGTGCGAAATATCTACGTAAATAAAAAATGCAATCGCATTTTGACTTTCAAGAACTCCAACGCACATTATTTGTCAAAAGGGACTCAATTAAAAATAAAATTAAAGTCGGCACACACACTCGTCCCTGTTTGACAAACATGCATGGTCGAAATGTTTGATGAGCACCCACGTCAAACATGTCCAGTTGACAGTGTGTGTTGACAGACGCACAGTGAAACGGCAAATAAGATGATCCATTTATTTAGCCTTTGTTCAATTGTCGTTTTACTGTTTGTGCACAGGATTGGTAAAATTGACTCTGCCTGTTACTTTTTAGTCGTGTTACTGCATTAGTAAGTAGTTATTTCTATGTGAGCGGGTATTAAAACCTTCATTTATGTAAACATAATATACCATCATGCTTGTCGTCCCCAAAGAGTTAAGCAAACATATACCAATGTATGCACCCACATTCCGCCGGTATGTTTTAGGTCCCATGTAGGTAACAGGGGGCGCTTCTAGTTGCCACTGAGAATTACATAGAAAAATCCACTATCACTTTACTCGACCAAGGAATCGAACCCAAGACCTCTTGCTCAGCGTTTGTACGTATGACCACCAGATCAACAGTTCGAGACAGATATTACAAAAGCTTTTCCATGCAGACAAAGATTCATATACTGATTGAAGATCGAAGTTTTCTCGTTGAAATAATGTGTGTACCTACAGCATAGACAAGTATTGATGACAATGTGGGCGATCTCTTTGCTTATCTTGAAGATTCCGATGAACGCTGAATGGCGTAGAAAAAACAGTACCCAACAGTACACTAAAAGTGACAGTAAATTATTTTCGCAGTGACCTATTTTTTAAAAGAGGTTGTTTAATCACAACGAACTGTATAATTTGTGTATGTCTGCATTTCATCTAGTTACTTACTAGGTCATAAATGATAAGTTATAAATTCAATTCAGTTAGAAATTACCCTCCATATTGCAAGTTTGGTGTAATATGTCAGTAATTTGACAGATTATAATGTCAAATGCTTGACAATTAGGGTGACTTGTCAAAAGATTTAAAGCTCGGTGATCAGATTTTATATTCAATATTGATACTGGGTGCCAAAGTCGAACATAAAATATTATTTTTATTAATTTTTAATTTCCATTCTATGATATTATGTTACTCCGACAGACTGTCAATCATTTGACAACTCAAAATAATGTCATGCACTTCTTTGTTGTCAATTTAACCTTCAATCGTTTTTGTCTAAGACGCAACGTACTCATAACTAAAATGTCAACTTCAAAGAAAAAAAATGGTAAATTGACACTTCATGTGAAAGAAAAACCACGAATAAGAAACTCATTAGGCACATGATCAGGTGACGTAGTGATAGGTAATTGCTTGCTGACGTCAGCGGCGCACGCGCCGATCTCCAAACCAGATGGCGGTTTGTTTGGTTTGATGGTTCTGATAAATTTATTTTATTTTATTTAATGTAATTAAAGGGGAAAAGTAAAATAAATAAGAACGTAATGTATTCTGAAAACGTAATTTGGTGAGTTTATACCAGAGTACTGCGGGTAAAGCTTATTTTTTCGTAGTTAGGGGATGTAGTTGTTTATGTGAGGTCTATATCTTGCAGGTTTCCTTATCTCAAAGAGATGTAAGTAAACATTAAGTTTTACGAGTTTCTTTCATGTTTCCATGTAGCTTGTTTAGTTACTAGGGCGATATTACGACATTTGTTACCTTTCAGAAACAAAGCCCCTGGAAATGAAAATTCTAAAAGTTGTCTTATGCATATGTCTTCAAATATTAAAACAAGAAAAACATTTTAGCTTAGGAATCATTTTTTAATTCAAGTTGCAAGCTCTTGCTGGATTGAAATAGACTAACGCTACTGAATTTAAGAAGCCGTATAATATAGTGCTAACGCTTTCATTTTCCAGTTGAATGAAAGAAATAACACTATATTTCAGAGCTACTTTAAATTGAGAATGAGTAAGGCATTATGATATCAAATATGATCGCGATTAAGACCGAAACCCGCATGACTGCAGTCTTTAAAAGTGTGTTCTAACATGTATCCTAATTACATTTATTTTGAATTCAATGTCCAATAACACTCCTCTCTAATATACTTCTCTAATTGTCAAGAATATGACGTCACAAATAAAAACAAAAAAGTTTTGTCTTTTCGTTGCTTTCGAGTTATTTCGTCACAGAAAATAAAACATCTGGAAGGGACTCCTTCGTCCACAGATATATATTTATTTTTAAATTTCTCATAATAGATCAGCTGATGGGCGCCGCAAGTTGTGCATTTAAAGAACGCCCATCGGTTTTATAACAGTTTTTGTTTCTAAATTTGTGTATATTTTTGAATCACAGCTGTCCTAGTTAGAAAATGTTCATGCTACGATCCTTTTTTATGTTTTTCTATTTTCTTTTCAGCCAATTAGGTCATTACACAAGTCCATTCACGCATCGAGCTCATAAAACGCCCTTCCAACCTTTGCTTATCTATCAAACGACATCGTTATTCCAAAGGGACAAAGGTCATGGGGCTTTACTTCAAAAGATTGCATTTTTGACCTTTGTGTTTCTTTGAATAGATAATCCCTTGTTTTGCTTGAATGGAAATTGGTATTATATACAAAATTAATGTATGTGCGCGTGTAGGTACAAGATTCCAGTTTGGTTTTACTTCTAAGAATAGCATACATTGCGCCGCTCACTAGGTAAAGGTTGATAAACTTCACTCGTAATGCGGCAATGGAAGTTACTCTTGATATTAGTATTGGTCAAGTTCTAGCTCGTTGAAAGTCCGACGTGGTTAGAATATTTTCCTATTGATATTTTATACTTTAAAACGTGTTAAGAATCACACGTTTTATCACATTACGAGCTATTTATACAAATATACTATAATAGCCTTATCATGCTGCACTAAAAATAAAATGCAGTATTTTCCCTACTGATGTGTTTTATATTTAAATATTAACAAAACATGTAGTATATAATTGATATATAAACCGCCATGCACATATAAATGGTACAACATTTTATTCGCCTCTTATCGAAAACAAATTTTGCGCTTTTATTAGTATAATATATACATATAAAATGTTTATTGAGTAACGCGATAAGCCACGCGTTACTCAATAAACATGTTTTTAGATTAAATTGGGTGAAAAAAAATTTATTAGACTTATATACATAAGTATGTATTAACAATTTGATATTATTTTATTGTTTTGTGTATTATAATAATATCGTGAATCCTTGTTATTTTCCTGTACATTATTTTTACGAGAACGATTTTATGTAACCTACACAACTTGCAATAAATGTATATAGACAGATGACATCGTTTGCTTTAGTGAAGATTTTTAAGTACAGTACAATAATAATGTAGCATACAAATCATTTGATTTAATTTATAGATGCTTTAAGTAGGTATATGCAAAGGTGCAGTAAGTGACCCACAAAGTTGACTGAATATATAGTCTTATGAGTAATACTTATAGCATTTGAGGTAACTGTAGTGATGGGAAATAATAAAATATGTATCTATACTTATATAAATAAACTTTGCATGTATTTCCCCATATACAAAAATAAAATCCCATTACAGTGTCACTTCCAGTAACTGTATCTTCGTGCGGTGGCCATTTCGCGACATTATGCCACTATTTGGGTCACCGGCGCACTCCGCTATGACACAGGGTGCGCTTTATTGTTCACCTACCGTACATTAGGTACCTTGCTACATTTTGTGATATTTTCTTTTTTTTTTTCGCCCACCGAACTCCGCTAATGGATGATATGTGGGTCAAGACTTTTTTGTTGTAAAGAACTTTTATGAACGTTGACCCTTTTTTCTGTGGGACGTTGTCGGTTCTAGTTTTTATTGTGATTGGTCTATTGCTAAATATTTATACATATTGTAATTTATTTTTATTATAAACTAGCTGCTTCCCGCGGCTTTGCCTGCATGGTATATAGATAAAAAGTAGCCTGTGTGCCAGTTAATATACTGTATGTATGCTTAATTGTATCCAAATCTGTTTAGAGGTTTTTTTGTGAAAGAGTAACAAGCAACAACAACTTACTTTTTTGTTGTAAAGAACTTTTATGAACGTTGACCCTTTTTTCTGTGGGACGTTGTCGGTTCTAGTTTTTATTGTGATTGGTCTATTGCTAAATATTTATACATATTGTAATTTATTTTTATTATAAACTAGCTGCTTCCCGCGGCTTTGCCTGCATGGTATATAGATAAAAAGTAGCCTGTGTGCCAGTTAATATACTGTATGTATGCTTAATTGTATCCAAATCTGTTTAGAGGTTTTTTTGTGAAAGAGTAACAAGCAACAACAACTTTCATATTCGTGGGACTTAAATGGATATAACAAAAAATAAAAATAAAAAACAGGAGGAGGAAGAAGTAGAGGAGGTGGAAGAGATGTCGGGGTCCGACACTGCGTCGAGTATGAAGAGTGTGGTCAGCGGTGGGTATTCCCTCCGCAAGAGGCCACACTCCGACGTGGATGACCTGGGGTCAGAATCCGCTTCAGGTGACGAGACGGCACCGGTGGCCCCCAAGGTCACCACAGCCAGAAGAGGCAGAGGCCGGCCTCCAGCAACTGGCCAATACGTTGGCCATAATAAAGCCAAAAAGCAGCTGGAGGCGGTGCAGAATACTAAAGCGCTGGCCAGTAACGCCACGGAGGATAAGGTGACTCGCCTCTCTGAGTCCTCCGTGAGCAGTAATGTAGAGCAGGACGTGAGCGAAATGCTGACGTCTGAAATTTCAGTGAAGGCGCGGGATGCCTTGGCGGCCTTGCGAAAGGTCGGCAAGGTATCCAAAGGCCTCAGTAGTCCCTGCCAAAGGGACATCAAGGCAGGCACCGCCTTCCTGGAGGAGGCCGTAGAGTCGCTTCTTAGGCGCTCAGAGACGGAGGAGATACGGAGGTTACAGTCCGTAGTCTCCCGTCTCTCGGCCCGAATGTCCGATCTCGAAAGAGAATATACGGACTACCGGGCCGAAGTCGCGAAGGAGCGACTACAGAATGAGGTGAGGTCCACGCAGCCGGAGTCTGCCTCGGAGCTCGTACGTATCATCCGCGAAGAGACCATGAGCGTGCTCAATACTCGCCTTGCGGCGTTAGAGGGAAGACTCCTGCGCCCGCCTCTGAAAGGGGACCGCGTAGTGGAGCCGACTCTGGTGCCCACCTACGCGGCTAAGACTGCCGCAACGCAAGCGGAACTACGGGCCACCCGGTCCGCCGCACCGGCCCGACCGAATGCGGCTGCTTCAGCCGCGCCCAAGCGGGCAAGCCAATTGGCGTCCTCGAGTGGTCAACAGGCCGCTCCACAGGCCTCACAAAGCGCCCCATCCCAGCCCGAACCGGCAAAGGGCGGCAAGCAAAAGAGAGGCAGAAGGAAGAAGAAGACAGGTGCTGCCACCCAATCAGCACCTGCCACGCAGTCTGCCCCCAAGCCCGACCAGGGAGGATGGGAGAAAGTGGGCGCAAAGAAGCGGGCTCAAAAGGCCAAGAAAACGGCGGCTAAAAAGGCCAAAAAGGCTGAACAGGAAGCCAAAAAGACGGCGGCCAGGCTCCGCGCCCCTCGATCCGCTGCTGTAGTGCTCATACTCCAGCCCGAAGCCGTTAAGAGGGGCGTCACCTACGCCGATTTGCTAAGCAAGGCTAAAGCGGAGATTAGTCTTGGCGACCTCGGCATTGCGGGCATACGCTGTAAAACGACAGCAACCGGAGCCCGCATGCTTGAGGTCCCTGGTGCCACCACCACCAGCGGTCCAAAGGCCGATGCCCTCGCCGAAAAGCTGAGGGCGGCCTTAGAGTCGGACTCCTGTAAGGTGTCCAGGCCCACCAAGTGCGCCGACCTGCGCATTCTGGGCCTCGATGACTCCGTAACTTCCAACGAAGTTAAAGCGGCCGTCGCAAAGTCCGGGGGTTGCTCGGAGGACAGTGTCAGGTCGGGGCCGATTCGGAAAGGCTTTGACGGTATGGGGACAGCTGTCGTAAGCTGTCCTGTCGAAGCGGTCCGCCGAGTCCTCGACGGCCGCCGATTGCTGGTGGGGTGGGTTTCGGCGCAGGTAAAGCTGCTCAAGGCCCGGCCCATGAGGTGCTACCGATGCCACGTAAACGGCCACGTTGGCGTCAAATGCACCTCAGAAATTGACTGCAGCGGGTGCTGTTTCCGCTGCGGTGAACCCGGTCACACGGCCGGTTTCTGTGAGGCAGCGCCGCACTGCCGCGTCTGTGCGGCAGCAAGCAAGCCGGCCGACCATCTTGCGGGCAGTAAAACCTGCGCTCCGCCGGCGAAACCAAAAGGGAGCCTGGCCACCAAACCGGGCGCTACCAAAGCGGCCGCAATTGTAGAGCGCCGTAAGGAGCAGGAGGAAGCGACTATGGACACCCAATAATGGATCCAGAGCTTCGCTTTCTTCAAGCAAACATCAACCACTGCGCCAGGGCTCAGGATCTATTGATGCAGAGCCTGGCGCAGTGGTCTATCAACGTGGCGGTGGTCGCCGAGCCGCTCTTCATCCCACCTAGGGATGACTGGATGGGCTCCATCGATGGCTTGGTGGCCATCATTATTTCGAGGGCCGCCGCTGGGTCCCCGTTTCTTAGAGTAATCTCGAGAGGACGTGGATACGTGGCGGCGGAGTTCGAAGACTTCGTCGTGCTGGGGGTGTATTTTTCCCCCAACAAAACTCTCGCCGACTTCGAATTGTTTCTGGTGGAACTGGGTACGATCGTCGGTCGCAGCTATCCTCGCCCGGTGTTGGCTCTCGGGGATTTCAACGCCAAGTCCGCGGCTTGGGGTTCCCCGGTTACAAATGCCAAAGGCAGGGTGCTCGAGGAGTGGGCCCTCTCTACAGGCCTACTCATCCTCAACCGAGGTTCCGTTCTCACGTGCGTGCGACAGCGGGGCGGTTCAATAGTGGACATTACGTTCGCCAGCCCCGCCCTAGCGCACCAAGTTCGGAACTGGCGCGTCGTCGAGGAGGTGGAGACTCTATCGGATCATCGTTATATCCGATTTGAGGTCTCCGCCCAAACCTCCGATGCGCCCCGTCCGGTACTAGCGACTCCGTCTGGGGTCGGTCCGCGGTGGGCGCTGAAACGGCTGGACAGGGATGCCCTGTTGGAAGCCTCCATCATACAGGCCTGGGTGACAGCACCGTTCAGGCCTGTCGACATCGATGATGAGGCCGAGTGGTTCCAACGGGCCCTGATGCTGATCTGCGATGCGGCTATGCCCCGGGTTCGGTCTGGATTCGTGGGGCGTCAGGTGTACTGGTGGTCGCGAGACATAGAGATGCTGCGCTGCGCTTGTGTCGCGGCGCGACGCCAGCACGCCAGGCACCGCCGGAGGCGCATCCGCACGCAGGATGCGGCGGCCGTTGAGGCGGAACTATACGAGGGTTACAGAGCTGCGAAGCTCGCTCTTGTTGAGGCGATAGAGGGAGCCAAAATTTCGGCTCGCGAGGCACTGATGGCGACTCTGGACCAAGATCCTTGGGGGCGTCCGTACCTCATGGTACGGGGTAAACTTCGCCCGTGGGCTCCCCCGCTGTCCCAGAGTCTCCAGCCGCAGCTGCTTGAGGACGTGGTAAGCGCTCTATTTCCCTCACGGGGAGAGCATAGCCCACCGCCTATGGTTCCGCCTTCTGCGCCCGACGCGGGAGAGGATGACGACGTGCCCGAAGTGACCCGGGTAGATATGAGAGTGGCGGTGAAAAGGCTTCAGACCAAGAATACCGCCCCAGGACCTGACGGCATTCCAGGTCGCGCATGGGTCCTGGCTCTGAAGGCTCTCGAGCCCCGATTGGCGACGCTCTTCAGCGCGTGCCTCGAGCGGGGTCAGTTTCCAAGCCGGTGGAAGACCGGGAAGCTGGTCTTGCTGAGGAAAGAGGGGCGCCCTGCGGACAGTCCGTCCGCATACCGGCCCATAGTGTTGCTGGATGAGGCGGGAAAACTTTTCGAAAAAGTCATTGCCGACCGCCTTATCGCACACCTCACTCATGTGGGGCCGGATTTGGCGGACAACCAGTTTGGTTTCCGCCGCGGGCGCTCCACAATCGACGCAATCATGCGTGTGAGAGCCGAGGCGGAGGATGCTGTGTCTCGAGGCGAGGTGGTCTTGGCGGTGTCGCTCGATATCGCCAATGCCTTCAACTCCTTGCCTTGGAGCTGCATCAGGGCGGCACTCGTGTACCATCGGGTGCCGGCCTACCTCCGCCGCATAGTCGGGGCGTATTTGACGGATAGAGCTGTCATTTACCCGGGTCGTGAAGGATGGAGTCGGCGAGAGATGTCGTGCGGTGTTCCGCAGGGTTCGGTCCTGGGGCCGCTCCTGTGGAGCATCGGTTACGACTGGGTGCTGCGCGGTGCTCTTCTTCCCGGCGTCGGCGTGACTTGCTACGCCGATGACACGCTAGTCACAGCGAGGGGAGAGACGCACCGGCAGGCGGCCATTCTGGCCACAGCAGGGGTTGCGCAGGTCGTAAGAAGGATCCGGCAGTTAGGTCTCGAGGTGGCCTTATCCAAGTCCGAGGCCCTATTTTTCCACGGGCCTCGTAGGGGGCCACCTCTAGGATCTCATATAATGGTGGGAGGTGTCCGCATCGGCGTCGAGTCGACGATGAAGTATCTCGGACTCATGCTCGACAGCCGGTGGGACTTCGGACACCATTTCCGAAGGTTGGGCCCCAAATTAATGGGCACCGCATCAGCTCTGTCGCGGCTGCTGCCCAATCTGGGCAGGCCCAACGCCTCCTGCCGGAGGCTGTATATGGGGATCGTGCGATCCATGGCGCTCTACGGAGCGCCAATATGGGGGGAAAACCTGGCGGCCCGTAACGCTATGCTGCTGCGCAGACCGCAGCGGGCAATGGCCGTCAGAGTTATAAGAGGATATCGTACGATCTCCTTCGAGGCGGCGAGCCTCCTTGCCGGATCCCCGCCCTGGGACCTCGAAGCGAAGGCCCTCGCGTCGCTATACCGGTGGCGCAAGGAGGCGCTGAGGCGGGGGGAACTGCCGTTGCCTCGTGAGACTGAGGCGCGGCGCTCTGAGCTCCACCAGATCCTAGTGGCCGAGTGGAGGATGCGACTTGCGCAACCCAGCGCAGGGCACGCCACGATAGTGGCGGTAAGACCCATCATGGAGGATTGGCTTGAGAGGCGCCACGGCGCCCTCAGCTTCCGGCTGACGCAGGTCTTGTCTGGGCATGGGTGCTTCGGCAAGTACCTGTGTCGCATAGTCAAAGTCAAAGTCAAAGTCAAAATATCATTTATTCAAAGTAGGCCAAATTTAAATGGCTCTTTTTGAACGTCGACAATAAAGACAGCCCCCAAAAACGCCCGCCCTTCACCGCTTCCTAGTGTTTTTGCTGGGAAGAAGAAGCGGCGCAACAAACTCCCCAGCACACATTTCTGTCTGTTTATTTAATAAGTGATTCTATACAATACTATAATCAGTATACAATATAGAGTGCAATCATTACCTATGGTTATGTGAGCTAGCATATACCAATCCATTTTACCAAGCCGAGATATAAAAACTACTGATATAGAAATACAGAACAACCGATGATAATGTTAACACACTCTTGGCCTCCATTTCTCTGTATGTGCCCGCTCACACTTACACATCTCAACAATTACATTTTACAAAGTAGACTGCTATCTTGGACTAATCCGGCGACCATCTACTGTTATCACTAAAATAGTCACTCAAATTATAATAAGCCTTCTTAATAAGGCAATTTTTTACTTTACTTTTGAATACGTCAGTCGGTAGATCCAAGATATCAGTAGGTATTCCGTTATAAATACGTATACCAACCCCCTCAAACGAATTATGTACCTTATGTAAACGGTGACTGGGGGCACACAATTTATGTTTATTCCGTGTATTAATACTATGAACGTCACTGTTTTTACAATAGGAATGTATATTTTGCCTTATATGTATTATGTTGGCATAAATATACTGCGATGCAACAGTCAAAATACCAATGTCTTTAAAACGTTCCCTAAGAGAAACTCGAGCCCCTAGCTGATATATGGAACGAATAGCTCGCTTTTGTAAAATAAAAATACTTTCTATATCAGCAGCTCTACCCCACAATAGAATTCCATAGGACATAATGCTATGAAAGTAACTAAAATAAACAAGTCGAGCAGTGTCTACGTCAGTGAATTGCCTAACCTTTCTGACCGCATAAGCAGCGGAGCTAAGTTTCCCCGCGAGGCATGACACATGTGGGCCCCATTGAAGCTTGGCATCTAGTGTAATACCTAAGAATACTGTAGAATTGACAGAATTGACGGTCTCAAGTACTTCTTTATTGACAATTAAGTTGGGTCCTAGATTTTTCACGTTAGGCAAACTAAACTTTACACATTTTGTTTTTCTAGCATTTAGTACTAAATTATTAACTGTAAACCAATGCATTACCTGAACAAGTGCACTATTTACGTCGTCAAAATGATCTCTATTTCTATCTACTTTAAAAATAAGCGAGGTATCATCAGCAAACAGTACTACATCACAAATGGATCTCAGATAATGTGGCAAATCATTTATATAAATTAAAAAAAGGAAAGGGCCTAAAATTGAGCCTTGTGGTACACCCAACTGCACAGACAATCCAGATGATTTTGTATTGTTGATATTTACGTACTGTATCCTACCACTTAAATAAGAAGTTAAGATATTAAGTGCCTTACTTCGAATCCCGTAATGTGCAAGTTTACAAATAAGTGTTTTATGGTGGACACAATCAAAAGCCTTCGAAAGATCACAGAATACACCAATAGCGTTCTGCGAATTTTCCCAAGCGTCAAAGATGTGTTTCAGTAATGCAACTCCTGCGTCTGTTGTTGAACGACCCTGTGTGAAACCATATTGTTCAGAGTGTAGGAGGCTATTTACATTAAAATACCTTAGTAATTGCTTCAATAAAAGTTTTTCAAAAATTTTACTAACAGTTGGTAAAATGGATATTGGTCTAAAATTACAGAGTTCGTTTTTACTTCCAGATTTAAATAGGGGGATTATTTTGCTATGCTTCATTAGGTCTGGAAAAGTACCTATGTCAATACATTTATTAAATATTACAGATAAATAAGGAGAGAGTATATCTATCACTGATTTTAAAACAGTGACAGACATATCCCATAAGTCACCAGTTCTTTTTAATTTTAAAGATTTAAATGTATTTAAAATTTCACTAGGAGTTACATGATTAAATACAAAAGTAGCTTGAGACCTAGGCACACTTTCACGAAGTAAATTTTCAGCATCGGTAGAAGAAGAACCTAAGGAACTAGTAGTAGTTATGGGTATGTTAGCAAAGAAACTATTAAAAGCGTGTGCTACATCAAAATCGTTAGTAAGCATCCTATTGTTATCAATTATCTCGAATTTATTCTCTCGTTGTGAAATCTTGCCAGTCACATTATTGATAACTTTCCAAGTTGCTTTAATTTTATCATCTGAGTTTTTAATTTTATTGCTCAGATATATTGACTTGGCCATTCTGCAAACCTTTTTAAACATTTTTGAATATTTTTTAACATAATCTACGAAGGATGCGTCATATTTATAATTTTTCATATCATATAATTCATATAATTTAGCTCTACTCTTATAGATACCCGGGGTTGCCCACTCGTTGAATTTAGTGGTACCTTTAAGTTCTATTGTCTTCGTCTTGAAGGTGTTTAGAAACACATTATTTATTACTTTAAATATATTGCCGTACATAACATCTGGATTGTCGTGCTGCAATAAGGAAGGATGGACATTAGACACTACTTTGGCTTTAAAGCTATGAAACCTACTTTTTGTTAACGGCCTGCAAGTAATTTTAGGTAGTTTATTTTCAGGCGATTTGATAAACTTAGCAATTTGTCCACAGTGATCAGATTTTAAATCATTTACAACTAAAGTATGTGTTGCATCACGGTTGCAAAATATGTTATCTAAACAAGTGGAGGATGATGCTGTAATCCTAGTAGGCTCCAGAAAAAGATATTTTAAATTAAATGATTTAAATAAGTTAATTAGCCTATTACTTAAGGAAGATCGTTCCAATATGTTGACATTAAAGTCGCCGCACACTACTATCCCCTTCTTATAGGATTTTATTTTGTTTAGAGATTCCTCCATTACTTTTTCAAAACAATTAAAGTCACCTGAGGGTGGACGGTACACGCAAATTATAACGAAACACTCTAGTTCAATACAAGATAACTCAATAGTGCGCTCAACAGAAAGATTCAAGATATCTTTACGTTCTTTACATTTTAAACAATTCAAAACAATAATCAATGACCCGCCGTGTATAGCTTCTTTAAAGCTTCTTTAATTCATAGGCCGGGAGCCATCGCCCGGTTGTCACCATTGCGTAGGTTGCCCCGAGGACACGGCGCAGCACACACTCCAGGCCTGCCCGGCCTGGACAGAGCAGCGCCGTGAACTCATAGCGGCAGTCGGCGGTGACCTCTCGCTTCCGGCCGTGATCCTATCCATGGTCGGGAGCGAGAACGCGTGGGATGCCGCCGCCTCTTACTGCGAGCAAGTTATGCGTGCAAAAGAGGCGGCGGAAAGGGAGAGAGAAATCACAACCTCTCTCCCGATCCGCAGTAGACGCACCGGGCGCCGGAGGGCGCAAACAGACCTCCGGCCTCCATAAGCTGTGGCCAGCGGGTGGGCGCGACTAGGGGAGTCCGCCGCCCGAACTGGTAATGGCCCCAAGTAGGCGGCGCGCGTGTTCGTCACACGTGCGCCTGCGCGGAGGATGCGAGGCGAGCTGTGCCTCGCTCCTAGCCGGGGTCCAGCGACCAGAGCTGGACCGAAGCCCGCCGGGGTTGTGGTGCATGCTTTTGCGAATCCCATGGCCCCGGCAATAGGGTTGGTGGCGTTGACGGGTGCGGTTTTTTAGTCGGTAAACGCTTAAGCGGAGTCCGACACACCCCGTCGCCTCCCCAGGCGATGGGACGGTCCGTAAAGGATTTTTCCGCACTTAAAAAAAAAAAAAAAAAAAAAAAAAGGATAAATAATAATACATCAGGACATTATAATAGTCACAGTGCCATCTAGTTCCGAGCTAAGCAACAAGCTTTGTGTTACGTATACTAGATAGTTGCTACACTACGTAGATATATTTTTTTGTAAAAACATACATGTTATACATAGAAGCGTCCATGACTCAGGTACAAATGTCACAAACAAATTTGCTCCAACGGGACCCTTATAGAAAGCAGTCTTTAATACCGCTAATTAGGTCTTCGTTCTTAAGACTGCAGGTGGCAAGGAGACCTGAAATACAGGGCTTCCCTGGTTTAGGCTCCAGTCCACCACGCATTAATCATAATTTTATTGTACATAGTATTCTATTCTGTATCAATGTATCAACTTGTTATTTTTGTGGCGGAAAATAAATAAATGTATTATTATTATGATCAGATTTTATTTATTTTTCTTCTCCTTTATGAGAGAGTTTTATTAGCCTCACATGCGGGCCATAGCCAAGCTTGAGAGGGAGTTTATATTGAAAATGTGGAAGATAGTGTAGAAGATGATAGAAATTTCCGGGTGATACGACAGGTGTTAAGAATAGTAGCTTTCTGAAGCATATGGAGTGTGTAGGTAGGCATGTCTTATATGTTGAGGCTTTCCGTGAGAGATTTTGGAACGATACCTGTTGATGAAAGGACTATAGGGACTATATGTACAGTTTGTGCTCTCCACTGAGTTTTGATTTCTATGGCGAGATTTTGATATTTATTTAATTTTTCAGATATTTATTATTATTATTAGACTATAAGATCTATTTTATGTCCCTATTCACTTCGTTATAACTTTTGCACTATTTGTAATTACGCACGCGCGCATTCGAGTACAGATTAAATACAAACTAAATTTGTTCGAAAAATATGTTTTATTTCTATTTTGTTTATTTATACAAGTGTTTTCATGACCTTTAAGTATTTATTCTTGTACTTGTCATTTTGTATTGGTCACTTTATCTGTGACTGAAGAATCAGATTTAATATTTCATTTAAATATTATATTTAGTACTATTATTAAAATACCTTTGAGGACAAAAACATTAAAATATAAGTTTAAATACTTTTATTTTTTACGAAAAATACATTCACAACGTTTTGTCCGAATAAAAAAATATATATTTTTAATCATCATTTCAATTTCGACTCTGTTTTAGATATAAATAAGGACTCAAGTCCTTATATGTCTCAAGCATGACCGACACACTCAGTGCGTCTATCAGTCAGGGTCAAGGTGAAGGTCAAGAGACCTCAACTTTGTTCAGGTTTAAAATACTATAAAAATAAAATATTAAAATAAATAATTTATTTTTATTTTTAAATTTATTATATTGCATTGAGTTCAATTTAGCTACGAAGAAGAAAAATCCAAATTAATATCATTGGTATTAGGCTCATCTGAAAATTAAACACTAAACGATAATTTTTTAATATTTTTAGGTTTATTATTTTTAAAGCTACGAACGATCTAGACAACCACATAAGTAGATACAATACCTACATCATTTTCATCATAATCTGTCTAGCAATTTAACAAGAGAAGAATTGCAAAACACGCACACAGGAATTTCATATACAAAGACGTTTGATTTACCATCACTTCATTTACTACGATTTTAAGAATGTTCAACTAGTTAATTGATAACATACAGTAAGTATGTTCGTGATTACACGTGACGAACCAGCGAATACACTGTGTGTTTCTAACAATCCAAGATTAGCATAGCAATGCTGTATATATATTATTAGACGGTAGATGGGTTACTGGCCGACCGCCAATCGATACACGATTGTGTTATGTTTTTCAAGGCACACAAATAATTTTCAAACTGTCCTACTGTTATCATACAATTATAGAGATAATTACGATCGTAAAAAGGTAAATTATTGTATATTATATTGTACAAGATTACGTGGGACTTTAGGATAGGGCTGCCAAACGTTTTTGTTATCTCAAATAGATCAATAGTCTACCTACGCTGCGCTAAGACAGTAAAATCACATAAAGCTCCTATTAAAATGTTGGATTCGTAAATATTGAAATAAAACGAAGATTTATTTTTGTCAATGTGCGTTTAATTACTACCGAAATCTAAACGGCAAACGTTTTTTAATGATATTCGCATTGTAACATTGACCTTCTCAAAGTATTAAATCGCGTATTTTAATTCTATCAATATATTAAACGAGTTTTATATAAAAACTCATAGAACAAACGTTATTATAATATTTAGTTCCGTTTCGTTAACCAGTCACTCTTTATTAAAACTCTCCTTTCACGTTGCAAGAAAGTTGACAACCCTGTGATTGACATTTACATGTTTCAATCGCGTGATAAGTACATTTATATGAATAATATATATTTTTTAAATTAATGCATACATGAATATCGTATCATTTGTATTAGAATATGTAATATATTTTCATAATACATGTATTTTCATATAAATTTGTAATGATTAAATTCAAGGCTAGTTAGTAGGCATAGTTTTTGGGGCAGGTTTTGTAAAAAAAACTTGATGTGTTTTTATAGGTTACACAAATGATTACTCATTATGTCATATTTTTTAAAATTATCTATCAATTTATGACTGAAAAACAATCGATCATAAAATACTTTAAACGTATTTAGTGTTATCATTGTTTGTCATCATTGTATGGCTAGTATATTAGTCTTAATTTATATTCACATGCTGTTATAAATAAGCTATTTACCCAACAATGGTCGTTGAAGAATTCATTCCATATTTTATATCATAAATTTTATTATAAGTTGTGAATTAGTTGCGCGATCGATTGTTTAGTTGCTCGTCTGTCTTTCAAATTACTAGTAACGAATTGTCGCAGAGAGAATTGGTAATAAATATTTTCTTTAAAAAAATTGCAAACCGTTTTTATAATGAATTAAAACCGGTAGCTCATAGCTCCGCATAGCTCTAAGAATATATAATATATAACTGGTAAGATCTGGTTTAAAACAGCTTATTCATGCCGTCTCACTCGAGAAATAGTGGTTGTTGTTCTAGTAAGTCAACGAGCAGACTACGAGGAGTACAATAATGTGTAGTGGTCACGTGCGGTGTACCGTAGAGATGCTGTGTTGCAGATGTTCCAAAATATATAGCACTGATAGTAGTAGTTAAGAATTCTACATTATTTTTCCCTTTTCACAGACTTAAAGTCCTCAAAAGAGCTCAGGGAAAAACACCTAAATAAAATGTTAAGAAACGTCTCCTTTTTTATTAGTGGAACTAGCTTCCTTCCGTGACTCCGCCCACGTGGTAGCTTGATAAAAAGTAGTCTCTTTCTCCAAGTTTCCGTCTTTATCCGTACCAAAATTAATCAAAATCAGTTTAGTTGTTCACACATGATGCCGTGACCAAGGGAAATAGGGATTATTTTATATTTATAGATTAAAACAATAACATGCATATGAGATTAATTTGTAACCCACTGATGTTGCTACGTGAGCTAAAAATAACAATTTGAACGTCTAATAAGCAGTTTGTCATGTAATGTTTAGTTTTTACACAGTTCCGCGCATTGCATGATCTTCGCATTCAAGTCAAAACAAATAACCACTTGAAAATTGAAATTATAAACAAGGATTATGAGATAAGAAGCTCATACATGTTTCTCTAACTAAAATAACATCAGGAAAAAACATTCAAGGACAGGTAATACCGACTTGTGACTACGTAATGTAAACAGATAAAAAAACCATTCTAGTCAAGACTCTAAATATTTATTTTATATGCTTCCGTAGTTTATGTTTTAATGTACAATTTCGGTATTCACTTTCCATTTTTATTCTTAACACAATCTATACTATCTTCGTTGTTATTTTAATGTTTCTGAGCAACGTTTTTGTCGCCCTACTATTGCGCTTCACTGGTTCGTCTGACCTTTTGTATTTTGACATTCCCCATACTTTGTATAGAATTTCTAACTAACATGTCAATTTCCACTCACCTTTATTCGACCTAAACAAACTAGCAATAATTTCAATAAAAGCAAGTAACCAAGGTTGATCAATTTAACTTATCATAATTATAATAATATCAAACCCTGTTCATGAGTGTCCATTCATAAAAGTACAAAACTTATAGGTTTAAAAATAAATCCATGTCCTTGTACATGAATTAATTGATAAGGACACACATACGTTTATGCATAGGAAGTTCACTTCCCGATAAAATATTATTACTATTATTTGTTTATAGCTTACAGCCATGCAAATATCGTAACATCAGTAATAACAACATCTGTACACGTCACTTCACAAAACCAGATCAAGATTTATTTTCTATTTCATATCACTGATCTCACGTTTGAAGTCCAAATATAAATGCTATAAAATTTCCATACAATAATTACTGGCCTCAATCTTTTTGAAGTGCACCCTACAAGTGGAAGATCAGATGGTTTACGATCTACAGGAATAGAAGCGATTTGTGGCTAACAAATAGCTGCAGAATGATTCCTCGCATGTAATTGTCAAACTGGCGGTGTTTTATGCGAAAACGATGGCAGAAAAGGTTAGCAGATGAAAACTATAGAATGTGGCCCACGCAATTCTCAATTCACTTCAGTAAGAACTGCTTAATTGTTTGTGAAAATTATGATAACTGTCAGCAAGTTGGAAATTCCTTGAAGATTCACCATGTTGGCGAATTTCAAATCAAACTTCAGTTATGGGCAGACCATGAACGCGATAAAATCTGTAAAAAGTAGTTTTTATTTTGCAATTTGTAACAAATTATTAGTACTGATTGAGGATAGTAAAAACAACGATTTGATAAAAATACAAGACAAAATATGTACAATCGTTATAAATACGAAGAATGAGATCAATATACCAAACGCAATATCGATTATATACGAGAATAACATGTTCGGTTTCGTACCTGAGACCTTCACTTTTTTTAATTTTCTGATATTATATTATCATATGACAGTGTTCAGATTCGATTAATTATTCTTTATAACCACATCCTTATAGATGTCACATCTGAACGAGTAACTGTTATTATGATAATATAATTCACCAGAAATGTATGAAATTATCATATTATTATTTTTTTGCACGTTTTCAATACCAATGAATGGCATCATTGGTTATTTTCGATTATGAGCATATGAGGTCTTGTTTTTACAATCAAGTTTGATAGTGGGTTTGACATTTTAGACCGTATAATTTGTTGCCCTAAATCTTACCTGTTATACAGAAACTTTGTACCTCCTTTTAAGAAAATTGTGCGGGCGGAGGTGTGAAAAATTTCATACACTTATAGTTTATATAGAGAAGGAGTGCAGAATGCTTATATTTTATTAATTATGCATTATTTAAATTAATTATTGTTGAATTTCAAGCAGTGGGGCGACCATTAATAAATTATTTAATGTTTATATCACAAGCAAAACTTCAAATCATTTTTACGTTATTAAAAGTATTGCGGCCCATTTTTATTCCTGTATAGTAGAAGTATCAAAGTAAAGCTGATACTTCGAAACAACACGGTGATATTCAGTCTTTCTATGATCTGATTAAGAGAGATAAGAATCGATTCCCAGATTGAGGCACTTCTCAACCTGGGAATCGGACCCGAAACATTACGCTCAGAGTCTGTGCTTGCCACCACAAGACCAGAGGCAATTAAATATGATTCTAATATTACAAATATTCTTTATAGTCCGATTGATATTTAAAATCATGTAACATGTTACCTTGACCTGCTATAATAATTATAATTGATGAGAGAAATTAAAGTTAAAGTAACATAATTGTTATTCGTGTTGATTCGTATTTAATATCAGTAATTTAGTAACGGAAACCAGGCCTACTGTTTTTAGAATCTGTGACGCATAAAAAGAGGGTTTTATAAGTTCAGTATGTTTCTAAGTATCACGTATGTTTCTTTTTGCAGCATCATTGCTCTTAAAAGTATTAACCGATTTTGATTTATTTGTTTAATTGTATCATGATTGAGTGTCTATGATTCTAAAAATTCTGTTCAGTCGTGTGAATATCAGGCTCGTAACATGTTTTATGTATTTCGTTATTAGTTTAATTGGAAGTATTCTAACTTGAATTCATTTTACGTCTTTTCGACTTTACTAATTGAAGCACAGACTTACACATGATTTTGCTGTGACGTAGACATACATATATCTCAGATATGTATTTCTACATACAATAAAACTATTTGGTGCCGGATATTAAATGTCACTAGTATCATATACCTACAGGTAAAAAAGTGTAAATATGTATATACGTCGAATTATATCGACGACCCAATTAGTCCAGCGGTAGTTAACGCTGCCTTCTGTGTTTGCGTGATGAGCATAAGCATATTCATGGATGTATCTATCTATATATCTATGTAGTATATCAACCACTAGTTGGGTATCTGTAACACAAGCCTCGTTGCTTAGCTCGGAACTAGATGGCGCTGTGTCATAATGTCCAGGAATATTTATTTATTTATTATCTATTTATATACAATTGATACAAATAGATTATTTTGTAGACTGTTTAGTTAAGCGTTAATAAGTAAGATGAGTTAAGCGAAGTTACTCCTATATATTTTTTATAATATTTTGTTAGACCGGTTGGTTGTGCGCAGTGTTCAAGTAATCGGCTTTTATTTATAAAACCTACTTGTTTCGAGTCTGGGTTTGAGTGTTTGTGAGCTTTTTGCGTATAATCGCACGATACAGAAATACGTATTTCTTATACAAATTATAATATAACCTTCATAAATATTTCGCGCAAAATAAAGAAGTTTGGCAGAAGAGTGACGCGGCCTATGCCCAGCAGTGGGTTGATACGGGCGGATGTTTATGATGATGTTATGGACATATTCCTGAATCTTAGATACAATATATAAACAATACATATAATGTATGTATCAAGCATCTAGTATCTGTAATACTAGCCTCGTTGCTCAGCTCAGAACTAGATGGCGCTGTCAGAATGTCCAAATATATTTATTTATTTATATATACATCAGATAAGTCGTTCATTCATTATTTCTCGGAGACATTACGAGACTGGGGGTCTCAATTTTGAGAGAGGAAATGGAGAGGCGTGGAAAGCCGCGGGCAAAAGCAAGTATTTAATATAATTACGCTTTTGAAACGCACTTGATGTTGTGTTGATTACCCGTGAGCGTCATTCTTGAATTCAAGTTTTGAGTTTGACCTTAACATACATTTCGTAGAAGAATCTGTAATCATTATATTATTGCAGTTTTTGTTGTTCAATTACTAGCTTATTTCGTTTATATTTCTTGAACTTATGATGGTGAAAGAGTATTTGTATGTATGTTTTCTCAAACCCTATTAAAAGACTATTTGAACTGAAATAAAACGGCGCTTTTTTCTGTCGTTTTTTTTTCGTCTCTCGTATTTTACAGTATGTAGGTATTATAATATGTATAAAAAAATATAGTTTTGTTTTCTTTTTTAGTATGTTTGACTATTGAGTTAGATTTAACAATAAAAAAAACATATTAACAGCTATTTCTTGATTTATGATAACTTGCCCTTTTATTTATTTTACAAACATTTATGAATATGTCCATCAACCAACAGGATCTCAATGTATAATGAATTCAAAACTTATAAATTTAAATGCGTAAAAAAAATGAAAAAACTAGTAAAAAAATAAAGGCAAAACCAGTTAGCGTATAAAAAAAAGGTTATGAGTGAATATTATATTTATAAATACATGATTATATACCTATATACAGACATGTTGAGAACCTCCTTTTTGAAATATGTTAATACTATGTACATATAATCTCCCCTACTTTACATATATATTTTAGATTATATATTATAATATTTTAAGATTATTTTTTTATATACCTGACCTTAAGGGGCGTCCATTAATTACGTGACGGTATCAAGGGTAAAACAAAATCACGTAATTTTTTTCAGGTAAAAAAAGAATAAGAAATTTTTAGAACATGCCATTAATTAATAATGAAAAATCCTCAAAAACACCTCTCGTAATTTATGGATATCCTCTTAACAAATTAAACAAGAAGAATTTTACTATTCGAATGTTGTCTCGTCAAAATCGAACAAAAGATTCTCAGCAGTACCAACATTATCGTAACCCACATGCGGCCAATGTCAGCTGTCACCGATTACGCGGCGTTGCGCAACCTGCGCGTACGCAAGCCCCTCCTCCCCCCATTTCTACTGACCTCGAAGCGACCACTTTCGCTGGCAACGATCTGTGTGGACGCACTAGATGTGGTTTATACATATAAAAGATGTATACTGTACTTGAAAATGTATTGTAGATAGTTTTTTTTAAGTTATATAAAATTCAGATTTTATTATTAACCAGCATTAGTAGATATAGGATTTTAATCCCTTATTGTCGTTTGAATAAAATTAAGGAGCTTATGAAATACAAGGAAGAAATCAAATATTGTCTTTTTATAATTTATATATATTTTGATAGAAGTTACGCCAGGAGTCCCTGTTATCAATATCATCATCTGACCGCATCGACCCACTATTGGGCAAAGGGTTGAAAAAATCTTTACCTTCCTACCAAAAAATTTTTTATATACCTACGATTAGCATGAATTATATAGAATCGCTGCCTGATTGTAAACTAGCTTACTTTATAATAATAGCGGTTTTTTGCGGCTGACTGTAAACAAATACAGTCAGCCGCAAAAAACCGCTATTATTATAAAGTAAGCTAGTTTACAATCAGGCAGCGATTCTATATAATTCATGCTAATTGTAGGTATATAAAAAATTTGTTTAAAGTTAACACATAGGTGTGAAGTTATGTGTGAAATCTAGGTTGCAATTAAGTATATTGCTATTATTTTTGCACATTATATTTCTGCTATAGTTGTGTAAACATACAAATGCGTTGGTGAGTCATTCATAAGCCAAGAAGTTAACTGATTATTTAAGAAATTATCTATGTTATATTATGTGTTTATTTATTCAATCGTTTCATTTGCAAGTAGCTCAATAATTAAATTTAGTGCACTATTATCCATTTATTCTATGTTTTTTTTTGTTTCATTATTTCATATAGATATGCCATCCGTCCAAGTAATTCAGACCGTTTCACCAAATCAATGGTGTCGACACCATCAGATGGGAACTTAAGAAGTTAAATCTACCCCTTCATATTCTCGCTGTACCACGACTTTTAGAAACTGTTCCTTTCTCCAATAATTATTAACTTCAGAAACATTTTATCCCACTCTTAGACCATGTCCAAGCTTTCAGTGTTGTGAAGCAAGGCACTTCTAGTAACTTTGCATGTCTGTGGTCCAGACAACTCGTGTTACAAGTAGCTTGACATTCGAAGAGGCACGAACTCAATCATAAAAAATTTGCGACAGCCCTTTTGTTTGATTTTTTTTTATACTTATAAAAGAAAATTTGAATGGAAGTAAATAATTTCATTTGGATAATTGGGATATTCTTTTATTTCGCCTGTATTCACAATGGCTTAAAAAAGTGTGCTCTCATACTTTGTTTCATGTTTTAATTAATCCTATTTTGGGAATACTTTGATGACTTGTATCTTGTTGATGTCAATTATTGTAATTACTTTATCCAAACTCATAACAGTTTAGCTAACAATAAACACTTAACAAGTAAATATTTCAGTAGCTATGAATGAATACCTAGTAGAAATACCCAACAGCTTGTTAGGACTGGGAATATAAATATAGAGTTGGGTGTTCATAATCTCTAGATCCCTGCACGGATTATGAATTTTTCGAAGTAAGGCGTGCATTTATCACATGCTCAAACGGTAAAAGAAAACTTAAGGTAATCATCGTGATTGTATTCTAATCTCTCTCAAATGGGAGGAGACCTGTGCCCGACACTGGGACATTAAAAAGATTGATGAAACACGTGTATAACTCAATATTTACAAATTCATTAAACAAAGGCTTGTAAACTCATCGTCACGTAAAGTTGTAAGACCGGTTCAGATATTACAATGATCGTTCGAGCGTTGCGATAAATTCAATGATTTTCGTGTTATTTTATAGATTTCTTGTTTTATGATTTGATAGCATATCATCACGCCTGTGTCTTTGCGAGGTTCGGTAAAAATGTACCTGTGTATAATTATGACAGTTTTTAAAACTGTAACTTTTTTACTGTTATGCGGATGGCAACCCTACCCTTTTTCTTTTTATTTTCTTTTATTGCTATCATAAAGTTATTTTAAAATCAATTACTATACTCATCCGGAAAAACGTACAAGAAAGCTAGTTAAGATGACTATAAATAAAACAAATACGTTTGTAACAAAAAACACTATATCGAAATTGATTTATCCGTTTAGGAGTTACAAAGACACATGGACACACATACACAGCTATACACATAACATTTATAACTCTCTTGTTTTTATGTGTTTCGTACTAAAACTTAAAATAGTAGTGTCATACCTATATCACAGACGATTTAGTTCCGTAAGATATTAATTATCCCTATTTGATTGATTTAATTTGTCAATACAAACTTCATTGACATATTATTATGTCACACATGACATATTATTATTATTATATGCGTTGAATACATCGTAATACAAGAAAATATAAGAAAAACTTAACATTTGACATTTAAAATTTGACGACGTGATTAGCCCACCGGTAGTTAGCGCTGCCTTCTGTGCTACGAATCCCGTGTTCGAATCCCGATAGGGACAAATGTTTGTGTGATGAGCATCAACATTCGTATCCGAGTCATGGATGTATCTATCTATAATAAGTATTTATTTACAAATATATGTAGTATATTAACCTTCTAGTATCCGTCACAACGTTGTTAAGCGTGGAAATAGATGGCGCTGTGTCAGAATGTCGAGAAATATTCATTTATTTTTTTGTTAAATTACTATTGTTATCAGTTTATTCTAAGCAAGTATCTTATTAACAGTCAAATGTCGAAATAAAAACACAATGCTCATTTCTATGCTAACATTATTACGTCAGGAATACAGAAATGAAATTTAGTAGCATTTATTTATAAATTTTGCATAAAAATGAATATTGAATGATCTTGAGTGAGCTAAAGAACATTCAGTTGTTATTGGTATGGGTAAGGTTCTACTGTAAGCGGGAATTGTAAGCCGCTTGAAGCGATTTGATTAAAGGCATTGTTGTGACGTCTATCTCGCTACATAGCAAAAACGTACATAGAACTGTCAAAACTGACGTGACACATCGAACGCGCCAATGACGAAGCTCATCCTACATCGCGATAGTGGAGTTTACAAGCGCAGGTAGAATATATACAACCACCTGAAATCCCTTAGACAAAAGCCCTCCAGGCATAACACCTCACCAGGTCGAAGGATCCTCATTTACCTGTGCAGGGACTAACACCTCCTTCCCTCCATAGGATTATAAACAGCAAAAAATTCATAATGCACAAGTATGTGCTACCTGTGAATGGTTAATTTGGACCCTAAAGTACGCACGTGCACTAGCAAGGCACGCTTGAAATCTTTGGATATGTTCATGTACGGTTGGCGAGTAGGTAATATGCTCGCGCAGACACGAACTGTACGAGTCGCGAACGTGCAACATGCATGCATAGAATGTGACACAAATGTAGGCATTTGAAGCTCGGTCGTGTCATATACGTGTACTTTGCATGCGTGCTGTATACGTATGATAAAAAATGTAGTCTAATTAGCTAGCCTTCTGTTATTAATTGAGAACTATCTAAATACAAAACTATTAATAAAAGCTTCAGTAACGCTGCAAATTGAATTCACAATCAGCAGTCACTCACGACCAATGAAGCAGTCAGACCATTAATCAGAAATATCAAAGTACTTAACACAGTACCTGTCACAATAAACTACTTGAAGCGATCACAACAAGTAATGTCGACACTCATCGAAACCAGTTCAGCCTCCATTTTGCCTTACAGCGATAGACCCGGTAACCGACAGCACTTATTCAATTGGAACAACTTTAGGCCCTTAAGCTACATCATTATTTGCAGTAATCACCAACTCTTCGAAAGAAAGATAATTGCGAACGGTACTAAATGCATTATTGGCACTACTGCTGTTTCTTAAGGTAAGCACACAATGCTATGAAAACTGTGCCCCAATTTCTGTAAATATAAAAAAGTTTTACCGTAACTGGTTGAAATAAAAAAAAAATTAAATAACAAATCGATGTTTTCTTAATATATTTTTCTTGCTTCTCTTTTTCCTATAAACAACATTGCGATATCTGGAAAAATACTAGATGCATTTAAAACTATAATTACACCTACCACTGACACGGTCAATTGTACTGCATTACGTATGAAGTTTTTAAGTACGAAGCTCAGTCTAGCGAGACGTATCGCTAGACCAATCTTCGCATCGTATATAGCCATCATTGACACCGACAAAGAGGACTGTGCATATATATATATATACACATCTAATTACAATTTTTTCGCAAAGACGTTGGCAGGAACTATCGGAAAATATTGCTGCGAAAATTTCATGCTTGGCTCATCGTGTTAGTTTTATAAAATTGATAGGGGGTTGTAAAAAAGCTATATAAACGCCACGATGAATCACGGAGCATTTATTCGCTTCAGGGTCACCGTAATGACACCACGAGGTTAGTGTGACCTGACCCTAAAAAGACAAGTACTTTCAACTACTTAGAAAACAATTTCGTAATTAGCTTAACGGCGGGAGAGCAATCTACAAGAATAGTATATAAATTAAAAAGCGTCTAATTGATATAAATGGGTTCGTGGACTTCTAGAATGTTCTGTTTTGTTGGCACACATTTTGGCTCTTCAAAATAACCACTTCAGCTAAAGTACTGCCGTAATCTGATCTAGATTTGGTCCACTTGTCTAAATACTTGTACGACGCGATATGTTATAGAAAATATGTCACGAGGTGACTAAATTGAACTGCATAAATACAATTATGTCAATTGACATCATCGCGCCATATTATTATGTCATCGCATCTTGCTTAAGCGGTCCTATCTACTCGTAAGTGATAAGAGAGAATAATTAATTGTCATGAGTGGACTGTAGACCAGAGAATGCTGTAAAGGATTTTTTCATACCACAAGGGTGGCAAACGATCTTACGGCTCGCCTGATAGTAAGCCGTTACTGTAGCCTATAGATGCTTCCGACACCAGAAATTCCGCCCGCGCGTGGCCGATCCTGTAGAAACTTTTAGGTTTCTTAGTTACTAAACTGACAGCAAACAGAATTCCCATGCTGTCAGAATAGTTACTCTCCCATTGAGCTCTCGTAACCTTACTCAAAGCACAACTATTGTTGATTCATTGCGGTCTTCTGTAAGGCGGAGGTATTTCCCCAGTCGGCAGCTTAATTTGAGCATCAAATATCGCTGTGTCCTCTCGAAAATAATCGAAGAATAGAAATATTGGGATTAAATAATATAAATACCACAAACACATGCAAAAATAACCTACTATAACACAATGTATAAAACCGGGTGTTTAATCTTAGTGTTTTTTCAACTACTCGCTCAGTTGACAGTATTGCAGTAGCTTACAATATTTCAATATGTCAGAATTACCACAAATTCGT